>CM048745.1:62252112-64652112 GCA_026315105.1 Locusta migratoria | reverse complement strand
CCTCCTCCATGGTTGTAGGTTAATGCGAAATATTTTATTGTTTTTGATGAGCGAGTTTGCAAATATAAAAGAGTGTAGAAATGTAAAGTAAATTGCGTTATTTTTTGACTGCATTGTCTTAGAATGTTAAATTTCTTGCATCGTCAGGGGACGGTAGGCCCCGCCATGTGAACTGAATTTCAACTTGATAAGTCATAACATTTCTGAAAATGACGAGTAAACAGTCACTGATATTGGCTACGCAAAGACAACAAAGTGATTCTATAAGGGTTTTGTTTTTACCGAGTGAGTTACAGAAGCCGCAAAATGGAGGATAATTGGCTGTTACCATTCTTTACACAACATAGTTAATCCAAAATTATAAATAGCAGTTGTTGTCCGTCTTTGCAACTACAATAAAATTACAATTTTTTCTCACAAGACGCATTTCGTTTTAATGACTGTAAAACATCTTCAGTGGTCTGTAATAATAGAAATCTACAGTTTGTTTTGTGTTTAGATCGAAAACAGTTCTTAAATGGACCATGAAAAGTAGGCCTAATGTTTGTTACTTACGGAAATTTTGTCTTCTTTTCGCTTCACATCATGGAATGCCGGTCTGTTTTATGCAATACCACCGGCATTCCATGGTGTGAAGCGAAAAGAAGACAAAATTTCCGTAAGTAACAAACATTAGGCCTACTTTTCATGGTCCATTTAAGAACTGTTTTCGATCTAAACACAAAACAAACTGTAGATTTCTATTATTACAGACCCCTGAAGTTGTTTTACAGTCATTAAAACGAAACGCGTCTGGTGAGAAAAAATCGCATTTTTATTGTAGTTGCAAAGACGGACAACCACTGCTATTCATAATTATGAAAGCAACTACGGACATTATGGCCACACAAACGAAGAATAGTTAATCCAGTTTAAGAATTTGTAAATAAAGAACAGTCTAGAATGCACTAATTTATTTCATTCTACTAGTTTCAGTCTTATGTAGACCATCTTCAGAAATTTGTCTCTGAAATATATCACAGTCACATTTAGAGGAGTTTGGAGCAATATACATTACTGTAAAAGCTAAACTAAGTTAGTAAATAGAAATAGAACAAAATAAAATAAGCGATGTTATACCCTTTGATGTTGTGGAGCTGGCAGGTAGCTGGGAGCCTTCCAGTGTGTCACTGCTGGCTGGAGCAAGGTTTGCTGCTCTTAAATAGCTGAGGCTCCGCCCCTTTGCACAACATCAAAGGGTATAACATCGCTTATTTTATTTTGTTCTATTTCTATTTACTAACTTAGTTTAGCTTTTACAGTAATGTATATCGCTCCAAACTCCTCTAAATGTGACTGTGATATATTTCAGAGACAAATTCCTGAAGATGGTCTACATAAGACTGAAACTAGTAGAATGAAATAAATTAGTGCATTCTAGACTGTACTTTATTTACAAATTTAAATAGAGTGCTGTTTACCCAATAATATAGAAACAAAAATGTTTCCAAAAATATGCCAGTTTAAGAAATTTTGTCTATAAAGCTGGAGCAATTTTGATGAAATCTTCAGCTTTACTTAAGATTAACTGCTCCTAGGACCGGAGCTAGCTCTTTCGCATGTCATCTGTACTTTCAAGTACCTCATCCAGGCGAAGAGGCGTCTCCATTGTTGAGAGATGTCTGTTGTCTTCCTATTCTTCGATATGTTGTTTTGATATCCGCCAGTTCGTCGTTCGTGCGATTATTGAAAAACCTATGTTCCGCGGAGGTGGCGAACTGAAAAGGAAGAGTTAACGGTCACTGATATTGGCTATGTAAAGTGATTCTATAAGGGTTTCGTTTTTACCGAGTGAGTTACGGAAGCCGCAAAATGGAGGATAATTGGCTGTTACCATTCTTTACACAACATAGTTAATCCAGTATTCCTTCAAACCGTCTTGATTGCAAATTATTTTATTAATTAATGACGCGTTTCGCCCTTTAGCGGACATCTTCAGATTATAATGCGCTCTCCGTGGCGTGACACCGTAAGTTGTTATTGCGGTGTTTCTATTTTTCTGGAATTTTTGGATTTCCTTGTCGCCCTTAATAGAAGCGCTGTCTCTGGTGATACAAGATAAGCCCATGTTTACAACTGCGCTTACGGGCGGTGGGCGGGCGTTGTGTGCTGCCCCACCGACTTGTACAGACTCTACAAGTCACCAGAGACCACCGCTTCTATTAAGAGCGACAAGGAAATCCAAAAATTCCAGAAAAATAGAAACACTGCAATAACAACTTACGGTGTCACACCACGGAGAGCGCATTATAATCTGAAGATGCCCTGCTAAAGGGTGAAACGCGTCATTAATTAATAAAATAATTTGCAATCAAGACGGTTTGAAATAATATTTATTCTCACTGATTGTTGTACACCATGTATTCGAAATCATTTTAGTTAATCCAGTTTAAGAAGTTTTCTCTATAAAGCTGGAGCAATTTTTATGAAATCAGCTTTACTTAAGATCAACTGCTCCTAGGAAAGGCGCTAGCTCTTTCGCATATCATCTGCAAATTCAAGTACCTCACCCAGGTGAAGATGCATCTCCATTGTTGAGAGATGTCTGTTGTCTTCCTGTTATTCAATATGTTGTTTCAATATCCGCCAGTTCGTCGTTCGTGCGATTATTGAAAATCGGTGTTCCGCGGAGGCGGCGAACTGAAAATGAAGAGTTAACAGTCACTGATATTGGCTACGTAAAGACAACAAAGTGATTCTATAATGATTTCGTTTTTACCGAGTGAGTTAATCCAGTTTAAGAAGTTTTCTCTATAAAGCTGGAGCAATTTTTATGAAATCTTCAGCTTTACTTCAGATCAACTGCTCCTAGGACCGAAGCTAGTTCTTTCGCATATCATCTGTACTTTCAAGTACCTTACCCAGGTGAAGATGCGTCTCCATTGTTGAGAGATGTCTGTTGTCTTCCTACTCTTCGATGTTGTTGTTGTGGTTTTCAGTTCAGAGACTGGTTTGATGCAGCTCTCCACCCTACTCTATCCTGAGCAAGCCTTTTTATCTCCTCATAAGAACGACAACCCACATCCACTTGAATCTGCTTACTATACGCGTCTCTTGGTCTCCCTCTGCGATTTTTACCCCACACACTTCCCTCCAACGCTAAATTCACAATTCCTTGATGTCTAAGAATGTGTCCTACCAATCTATCCCTTCTTTTAGTCAAGGTATGCCAGAAATTTCTTTTCTCCACAATTCGGTTCAGTACCTCCTCATTAGTTACGCGATCCACCCACCTAATCTTCAGCATTCTTCTGTAGCACCACATTTCAAAAGCCTCTATCCTCTTTCTGTCCACACTGCTTATCGTCCATGTTTCACTCCCATACAAGGCAACACTCCATACAAATGCCTTTAGAAAGGACTTCCTAAGGCTTCAATCAATATTCGATGTTAACAAATTTCTCTTTTTCAAGAACGCTTTTCTACCCATTGCCATTCTGCATTTTATATCATCTGTAGTGCGACCATCATTTGTTATTTTACTGCCCAAGTAACAAAACTCATCTACCTCCTTTATTGTTTCGTTACCTAATCTAATTCCTTCAGCATCACCTGATTTTCTTACACTGCACTCCATTACCCTAGTTTTGCTCTTTTTAATGTTCATCTTATATGCACCTTTCAGCACACTGTCCATTCCGTTCAATTGCTCTTCCAGGTCCTTTGCTATATCTGACAGAATTACTATGACGTCGGCAAAACGCAATGTTTTTAATTCTTCCCCCTGAACTTTAATTCCTTCTCCAAATTTCTCCTTGCTTTCCTTTATAGCTTGCTCAATGTACAAATTGAACAACATTGGGGAAAGGCTACAACCCTGTCTTACTCCTTTTCCAACCACTGCATCCCTTTCATGCCCTTCAACTCTGACACCGCTGTCTGGTGTTTGTACAAGTTGTAAATAACCTTACGCTCCCTATATTTTACTCCTGCTTGCTTCAGAACTCTAAAGAGTTTAATCCAATCAACATTGTCAAAAGCCTTCTCCAAATCTACAAAAGATAGAAATGTTGGTTTGCCTTTTCTTAATCTATCTTCTAGGATAAGCCGTAAAGTGAGTATTGCCTCCCGTGTTCCTACATTTCTCCTAAACCCAAACTGATCTTCCCAGAGGTCAGCTTCTACCAGCTTTCCTATCCTTCTGTATATAATTCGCGTTAATATTTTGCAGCCATGACTTATTAAACTGATGGTTCTGTAGTTTTCACACCTGTCTGCACCTGCTTTCTTTGGAACGGGGATTATAACATTTTTCTTAAAGTCTGAGGGTACTTCACCTGTCTCATATATCTTACACACCAGGTGAAACAATTTTGTCATGGCTGGTTCTCCCAGAGACTTCAGTAGCTCTGACGGGATATCATCTACTCCAGGGGCCTTGTTTCGACTTAGATCTTCCAGTGCTCTGTCAAATTCATCTCTCAGTGTAGTATCTCCTATTTCATCATCATCTACATCCTCTTCATTTCCTACAATAGTGTCTCGAAGTTCATTTCTTTTGTAGAGCGCCTGTATATACGCTTTCCACCTTTCAGCTTTCCCTTCTTTGCTGAGAACTGGTTTTCCATCAGTGTCCTTGATAATAATAGAGCTGTTTTTCTTATCGCCAAATGTTTCTTTTATTTTCCGGTAGGCTGTATCTATTTTTCCCCTATTCATACATTCTTCTACATCCTTGCATTTGCCTTCTAGCCATTCCTGCTTAGCCATTTTGCACTTCCTGTCAATCTCATTTCTTAGTCGTTTGTACTCCATTTTGCCTGTGTCATTTACTGCATTTTTATACTTTCTCCTTTCATCGATTAAATTTAGTATCTCCTGTGATATCCAAGGATTTTTTGTAGGTCTTTCCTTCCTACCTATTTTGTCCTCTGCTACCTTCACTATTTCATCTCTCAATTTTACCCATTCCTCCTCTACTGTTTTATTTTCCCCTGTTTCTGTCAATTGTTGCCTAAATCTCCCTCTGAAATTCTTAAGAACCTCAGGTTCCTTCAATTTATCCAGGTCCCATCTCCTTATTTTCCTACCTTTTTGTAGTTTCTTTAGTTTCAGCCTACAGTTCATAACCAACAAGTTATGGTCAGAGTCTATATCTGCCCCTGGGTATGTCTTATACTGTAGAACCTGGTTCCGAAATCTATGTCTTTTTATTATAAAATCTATCTGGTATCTCCCGGTGTCTCCTGGTCTCTTCCACGTATACAACCTTCTTTTGTGATTCTTAAACCAGGTGTTTGTTATAACTAAATTATGTTCTGTGCAAAATTCTACCAGGCGACTTCCTCTTTTATTCCTCCTGCCCAGTCCATATTCACCTACTATTTTTCCTTCCCTTCCTTGTCCTACTACCGAGTTCCAGTCTCCTATAACAATTAAGTTTTCCTCTCACTTAATTGTCTGAATAATTTCCTTTAGCTCCTCATATATTTCTTCGATCTCCTCATCATCGGCAGAGCTAGTTGGCATATAAACCTGTACTACTGTTGTCGGTGTTGGCTTCGTATCTATCTTGACAATGATAATGCGATCACTGTGCTGGTCATAGTAGTTTACCCGCATTCCTATTTTCTTATTCATTATCAATCCTACTCCTGTGATACCCCCAACTGATTGTGTATTTATAATCCTGTACTCACCTGACCAGAAATCCTGTTCATCCTGCCACCGAACTTCACTAATCCCCACTATATCTAACTTCAACCTATCCATTTCCCTTTTTAAATTTTCTAATTTTCCTACTCGATTAAGGGATCTAACATTCCACGCTCCGACCCGTAGATTCGATATGTTGTTTCAATATCCGCCAGTTCATCGTTCGTGCGATTATTGAAAAACCGGTGTTCCGCGGAGGCGGCGAACTGAAAATGAAGAGTTAACAATCATCGATATTGGCTATGTAAAGACACCAAAGTGATTCTATAAGGGTTTCATTTTTACCGAGTGAGTTACCGAAGCCGCAAAATGGAGGATAATTGGCTGTTACCATTCTTTACACAACATAGTTAATCTGGTTGAAGAAGTTTTCTCTATAAAGCTGGAGAAATTTTTATGAAATCTTCAGTTTTACTTAAGATCAACTGCTCGTAGGACCGAAGCTAGCTCTTTCGCATATCATCTGTACCTTCAAGCCGGCCGTGGTAGCCGAGGGGACTGAGGCGGTCCAGTCACGGTCTGCACGGCCTCTGCCGTCGGGGGTTCGAATCCCCACTCGGGCATGGATATTTGTGCCGTCCTTAAGATAAGCTAGTTGATAAGTAATTTGTAAGTTTAGGGACTGATGACCCCATAGTTAAGTCCCATAAGCTATACAAACATTTTTTGATTTTGTACTTCCAAGTACCTCACCCAGGTGAAGATGCGTCTCCATTGTTGAGAGATGTCTGTCGTCTTCCTATTCTTTGATATGTTGTTTCAATATCCGCCAGTTTTGTCGAAGGTTCGAGAACATACCTTTACCGAGGAGTCTACCAGTATATTGCTCCCTCCTACGTATATCTCGCGAAGAGACCGTGAGGTTAAAATCAGAGAGATTAGAGCCCACACAGAGGCATACCGACAATCCTTCTTTCCGCGAACAATACGTGACTGGAATAGGAGTATGGTTGTAGATGTAGATGTAGTTCGTCGTTCGTGCGATTGTTGAAAAAGCTGTGTTCGGCGGAGGCGGTGAACTGTGGCGCCCGTACCAGGAGCGGCGTCGGAGAGAGCTATTTGTGGAGCGGCAGCCACGGGAGGCTGCGGTCCCCCAGCGAGCCGCCGGTTGGCCTTTGTTGCGCCTCGCGCGGTGCTGGGCGCGTGGCCACTGCGCAGTTAGGCCGCCAATACTGAGCACTATCGACCGGAATAGGCTAGAAGAGGCGCCGCAGGGGGCACTCGAGCTGGCAGACAGGCGGAAGCGCACCACTAACACACCTATTTTTGTGACGCACTCTTCTGCTGACGACTAGTTCGAAGCAAGCCTGCACCACGCCGTAGCGTAGAAGTGAGGTAACTGTCCCCGAATTCAAGCAGCTGACCGCCTCCATTTGCAGGGAAGAATCCTAGTACTGGCGTTGTGATTTCAAGGGTATGAGACGCAACAAGAGCAAAATCTACATCTACATGGGATACTCTGCAAATCATATTTAAGTGCCTGGCAGAGGGTTCATCGAACCACCATTATACTATTTATCTCCCATTCCATTCTCGAATAGCACGCGGGAAGAAAGAACACCCGAATCTTTCCGTTCGAGCTCTGATTTCTCGTATTTTATTCTGTTGGTCGTTTCTACCTATGTAAGTGGAAGTCAACAATATAATTTTGGATTCGGAGGAGAATATTGGCGTTTGGAGTTTCGCAAGTAACCCACGCCGCAGCTATAAGCGCCGTTGGTGTAATGATTCCCATTCCAGATCCTGTATCATTTCCGTAACGCTGTCTCCCCTGCATCGTGACAATACGAAACGAGCTGCCCTTCTTTGGACACTTTCGATGTCCTCCGTCGAACCCACCTGATAAGGATCCCACACTGGGCTGCAATACTCAAAAAATGGACGGACAAGCGTAGTGTATGCAATTTCTTTTGTAGTTCTGTTGCATGTTTTAAGGGTTCTGCCAATAAAACGCAGTCTCTGGTTCGCCTTTCCCACGATATTATCTACTTGTTCTTTCCAATTTAAGTCAGAATAAATTGTAAATCCTAGGTATTTTGTGCAGTTCAAGGCCTTCATATTTGATTGATTTATCTTGTAAACAAAGTTTAACGGATTTCTTTTCGTACTCATGTGGACGACTTCACACTTCTCATTATTTAGAGTCAATTGCCAATTTTTACACCATACTAATATCTTATCTAGATCGTTCTGCAGTTGGTTTTAATCTTCAGATGATTTTACTAGACGGTAAATGACGGCGTCATCTGCAAATAACCTAAGAGAGCTACTTAGATTTCTCCCTAAGTCGTTTACGTAAATAAGGAACAGCAGAGGACCAATAACACTATCCTGTGGAACGCCCGATATCACCTCTGTTTTAGTCGATGCCTTACCATCGATTACTACGAACTGTGTCCTCTCTGACAAGAAATCCCCTATCCAACCGCAAATTTGGGGCGATATACCATAACCACGCAATTTGATTAAAAGCCGTTTGTGAGGTACGGTGTCAAAAAATAAACGCACGCCTGTTTTAAAAAAAATACTGCTTATTACAGTCTGTTTAATATGTATTTCCGAAATACGTCTGCATAGAGACATGGAATTTAAGAGACATGGAATGTAAGTCTCTTTTCTGAGAAGGTGGAGAGATTTTTCATCGAGATATTTGCATAAGATGATTGAATGAAACTTGTAAAGTAGCAGAGAGTGTGATTATTATTTATTTCGCGTAATTTTCTGTCAAGTTCTGTGTGCTTTTTGCCGATTACTCATTCAACACGTTTTGCACGCTTATTTTTGTATATCACATTTTTGGCTACATTCCTTTCCACATTACATAGAATTTTTCTTTCAACTTCCTCGAATTTGGGTATGAATAATTCTAATAACCCATGCAACTTTAAATAGGCATTACATTCGCACATTACTTTTTAACAGAGATAGTACTTCTCAAAGTGGTTGAGTATGCAACATTCGATCAAACAATGACCATTTACGAAGTACGATCACCACTGTTAATTGTCTAAAAGCAATTATTCGACCTACTTCTGCTTCACACACACACACACACACACACACACACACATATATATATATATATATATATATATATATATATATATATATATATGATTAAAAATCTAAATAACTCTTATACGCCTAATTCTTCATTCAGCTCAACTTAGTATTTTTATAATTTATATGCAAATAAAATATAAATACTAGACATGCAACAAAGTAGTTTTCTCAGTTTTAGAGAATCATTTGTAAGAGGAAATCTAAACAAAAACAAACGCTCATTATTTATTATTTCTCCATGAAAGTACTACACGGTAATGACTGATCTGTGAAATATAACATTGTTTCCGTCATTGTCTTTGCTTCCATTCTTACTGTTACAATTAAAAGCAGCACACGAACGAACCATGTTTCCCTGCAAATGGCGGCTTCTGTCACGTTCAGTGTGGGGACGCGACACTAGCGCCAGCTAGCGGTCTAGCTTTTATTTAGTAAGTCTATGGTTGGAAGCGACTGAGCTTGTGGACCGCGTGTCACCATGGGTACAGCGCTAATTATTCTGAAATCAGAAATGTAGGAACAGTGCGCTGAGAGTTCATGTCGTTTTGGCTCCATTGTTGCAGCTTGTGCTTCTAATGAGTCTGTTTACTGTCACAGTATCGACAGGGGAAAAGAACGAAATTTGGAGGTGAACGGCTTGTGATGGATTATTGCCGTATTGAGTTGTAAAATAGACAATAACGTGACATTTTAAGCTCCTTATGTTACTTGTATAAGAATACAGGTTATGTAATATGTGTGTATGTATGTGTGTGTGTCAGATTTCTCAGTCTCGACGGGTAGCAGGCTTTGTCAACATACAACATGGACATATGAAAATTTGGATGGGGAACGGGATTCGAACCCGGGACGTCCTGTTTTCTAGGCAGTTGTGCTGAGCCTTTCTGTCATCCCAAGTAAATGAGATTAACACACTAATAACAAATTGCGAACAAAACTAAACTTCACAAATTTCAGAAATTGCCTATTCTTAAAACCAGGAATTTACAAAATAACATGTGACAGTTGCAATAACTTTTACATTGGTCAGACAGAACGTAAGTTCATCATAAGATCACGCGAAAACGTAAGAATAAGTGAAAACAACCAGTCAAGTTTCTATATACATCTCAGAAACGAGCACTACTCAGCACTCAACACCGAAAATGAACTAACGATATTGCATAAAATACCAAAGGGATTAGAAATGAATATTGTGTGCGAAATGAAATATATATTCAATCTAAAATTTATCCGAATGAAATACTTAACGAACACTCCGATTTCAAACATAAAAGTTATCTAGTTAATTTCATTGACTTCAGCGAAGAAAAAAGGTTAGATCGAAAGATATGTAAATGAAGAGAGATAGCTGTAAACACAATCCTCTCTAACCAATGTAAACATCAAGCGCGTATGATAACGTAGTCGATTACTCTATAAATATACAGAGCGAGGTGGCACAGTGGTAACACGCTGGACGTATTCGCAAGGTTGGTAGTTCAAATCTACATCCGGCCATCCAGATTTAGGTTTCCCGTGATTTCCCTACATCACTCCAGGCAAATGTCGAGATGGATCCTTTCAAAGGGCACAGCCCATTTCCTTTCCTCATTCTCACCCAAATATCCGAACGTGAACTTCGTCTCTAATGACCACGCTGTCGACGGGACGTTAAACCCTAAGATTTCTTCCTCCCATCCCCTACAAATATAAAACATCTTTGGCGGATCAATTGGAACTAACGTAAAATATAAAAATTTAATTCTAACGTGTAACATAACACCAGGCAAGCTGCAAGGAAGCTTGGGGTTTTACGTCCCATTGACAACGTGGTCATTAGAGACGGAGCGCTATTAGAGAATGGAACGGTAGAGAAAAGTTAAGAAAGTGGTTAATGAACCCTCTGCCAGGCACTTAAATGAGATTTGCAGAGTATCGATGTAGATGTAGATGTAGCTTACGCTCGGATTTTTGGGGAAGGATGGGGGAGAAAATCGGCACTGCCCTTTGAAAGGAACCATCCCGGCATTTGCCTGGAGTGATTTTAGGGAAATCACGGAAAACCTAAATCTGGATGGCCGGAGGTGGATTTGAACAACCATCCTTCCGAATGCGAGTCCAGTGCGTTACCACTGGGCAAGCTGCAGAAAACCTGGCATCAAATGCATTTGTAGATGTATAGATGGAGATAATCACAAAATAAGCGAATAAATCGTAGGAATTATTACAACACTAACACCAGGTGTTAATTACGAACATCAAAACATCATAGACGTAGGTAAAAAAATTATAATAATACTTCTTTCTTTGTAATTTCGTCATATCAGTCTCTTAATAAGATGCGAGACTAATTAATGTAATTCTTGGAACAGTGATTCTGGACATTTTATTATGTCATTGTTATAGCTTGCTGTAGTCCTGGTGGCGTTTTTTTTTTTATTCTTCCTTTTGCAATCTTTTAGGCGTTCGATTTAGAGAGGTGTACAAAATTCCCTGTCTGATTCTGAGTATGTGAACTTTTTTTCTCTCCCTGAAGTGGTCGAAAAATGTTAAAATGTGGGAAATTGCGATTTGGACACTGAAATATACTGGGCGGAATATTCCCTTGGCTGGGCGGAACAGCTCCACTAAGGCAGACTGTATCAAGTGTTTTGTGTCATGTTATATAGGGCTTAAGGGCTTATAGTTGAAATGAGCGGAAAACCTCGCTGCACCCTACACACAACATCTCGACGTCTGACAGTAGTCGAGCAGACTGCGAATTATCGACTTATGTCAACTCGGAGGGATCCGTTGGCGAGTTTTAAGTGGGATCTTAGGCACAGTCATCGATTTACTAACGCAGTAGGACGTAATATTCTAATTAAAATATGCAAAAACCATTACCTTCCAAAATTAGATAATACGTTAGGTTGCCAATACTGTATTGTATCCTCGCTATTTCTTGTCTGAAGTCTGTCCATTTCAGATTAAATTTTTCAGCCATATGTGGTAACAGACTGCCTTTAGACCCGGTATAAGCAGTCTCATTGCCTCCTTGCCATCTTGTGAGATTGCCACTTTCCTCCTTGTTCTCGGTTTCTGGCATGACCACTCGTTACTATTATTTTCGATTTCTGGTAGATTCCGCTTTATGCAAGACACTTTTTTTGTTTTAATACCCGTACTAGCTTCGGCACTAATTGTGCCTTCTTCCGGGGGTTTCTGGTGTTTATTTTCTATAATAACGTGTTACATATTTTGGTTATACAATCGATTGGACAAGTTGTTTGGTTTGACAATTTTGTCAGATGTTTTAGGCCTAATTTATTCAAGGTAGGAAATGGGATAGGTTGAAGTTGAAGTTAGATATAGTGGGGATTAGTGAAGTTCGGTGGCAGGACGAACAGGATTTCTGGTCAGGTGAGTACAGGATTATAAATACAAAATCAATTGGGGGTATCACAGGAGTGGGATTGATAATGAATACGAAAATAGGAATGCGGGTAAACTACTATGACCAGCACAGTGATCGCATTATCATTGTCAAGATAGATTCCTAAGCCAACACCGACAACAGAAGTACAGGTTTATATGCCAACTAGCTCTGCCGATGATGAGGAAATCGAAGAAATATATGAGGAGCTAAAGGAAATTATTCAGACAATTAAGGGAGAGGAAAACTTAATTGTTATGGGAGACTGGAATTCGGTAGTAGGACAAGGAAGGGAAGGGAAGATAGTAGGAGAATATGGTCTGGGCAAAAGGAATGAAAGAGGAAGCCGCCTGGTAGAATTTTGCACGGAACATAATTTAGTTATAACACCTGGTTCAAGAATCACAAAAGAAGGTTGTATACGTGGAAGAGACCAGGAGACACCGGGAGATACCAGATAGATTTTATAATGGTAAGACATAGATTTCGGAACCAGGTTCTACAGTGTAAGACATACCCAGGGGCAGATATAGACTCTGACCATAACTTGTTGGTTATGAACTGTAGGCTGAAACTAAAGAAACTACAAAAAGGTAGGAAAATAAGGAGATGGGACCTGGATAAATTGAAGGAACGTGAGGTTCTTAAGAATTTCAGAGGGAGATTTAGGCAACAATTGACAGAAACAGGGGAAAATAAAACAGTAGAGGAGGAATGGGTAAAATTGAGAGATGAAATAGTGAAGGTAGCAGAGGACAAAATAGGTAGGAAGGAAAGACCTACAAAAAATCCTTGTATATCACAGGAGATACTAAATTTAATCGATGAAAGGAGAAAATATAAAAATGCAGTAAATGAAACAGGCAAAATGGAGTACAGACGACTAAGAAATGAGATTGACAGAAAGTGCAAAATGGCTAAGCAGGAGTGGCTAGAAGGCAAATGCAAGGACGTAGAATATTGTATAAATAGGGGAAAAATAGATACAGCCTACAGGAAAATAAATGAAACATTTGGAGATAAGAAAAACAGCTCTATGAATATCAAGGACACCAATGGAAAACCAGTTCTCAGCAAAGAAGGGAAAGCTGAAAGGTGGAAAGAGTATATAGAGGGGCTCTACAAAGGAAATGAACTTCGAGACAATATTGTAGGAAGAGAAGAGGATGTAGATGAAGATGAAATAGGAGATACTGTACTGAGAGAAGAATTTGACAGAGCCCTGAAAGACCTAAGTCGAAACAAGGCCCCTGGAGTAGATGATATTCCCTCAGAGCTACTGAAGTCTCTGGGAGAACCAGCCATGACAAAATTGTTTCACCTGGTGTGTAAGATATATGAGACAGGTGAAGTACCCTCAGACTTTAAGAAAAATGTTATAATCCCCATTCCAAAGAAAGCAGGTGCAGACAGGTGTGAAAACTACAGAACCATCAGTTTAATAAGTCATGGCTGCAAAATATTAACGCGAATTATATACAGAAGGATGGAAAAGCTGATAGAAGCCGACCTTGGGGAAGATCAGTTTGGGTTCAGGAGAAATGTAGGAACACGGAAGCCAATACTCACTTTACGACTTATCCTAGAAGATAGATTAAGAAAAGGCAAACCTACATTTCTAGCTTTTGTAGATTTCGAGAAGGCTTTTGACAATGTTGATTGGAATAAACTCTTTCAAGATTTGAAGCAAGCAGGAGTAAAATATAGGGAACGTAAGGTTATTTAGAACTTGTACAAAAACGAGACAGCGGTTGTCAGAGTTGAAGGGCATGAAAGGGATGCAGTGGTTGGAAAAGGAGTAAGACAGAGTTGTAGCCTTTCCCCAATGTTGTTCAATTTGTACATTGAGCAAGCTATAAAGGAAAGCAAGGAGAAATTTGGAGAAGGAATGAAAGTTCAGGGTGAAGAATTAAAAACATTGCGTTTTACCGACGACATAGTAATTCTGTCAGATACAGCAAAGGACCTGGAAGAGCAATTGAACGGAATGGACAGTGTGCTGAAAGGTGCATATAAGATGAACATTAACAAGAGCAAAACTAGGGTAATGGAGTGCAGTGTAAGAAAATTAGGTGATGCTGAAGGAATTAGATTGGGAAACGAAGCAATAAAGGAGGTAGATGAGTTTTGTTACTTGGGCAGTAAAATAACAAATGATGGTCGCAGTACAGATGATATAAAATGCAGAATGGCAATGGGTAGAAAAGCGTTCTTGAAAAAGAGAAATTTGTTAACATCGAATATTGATTTAAGCCTAAGGAAGTCCTTTCTGAAGGCATTTGTATGGAGTGTTGCCTTATATGGGAGTGAGACATGGACGATAAGCAGTGTGGACAGAAAGAGGATAGAGGCTTTTGAAATGTGGTGCTACAGAAGAATGCTGAAGATTAGGTGGGTGGATCGCGTAACTAATGAGGAGGTACTGAACAGAATTGGGGAGAAAAGAAATTTCTGGCATACCTTGACTAAAAGAAGGGATAGATTGGTAGGACACATTCTTAGACATCAAGGAATTGTGAATTTAGCGTTGGAGGGAAGTGTATGGGGAAAAAATCGCAGGTGAAGACCAAGAGATGGATACAGTAAGCAGATTCAGACAGATGTAGGTTGTCGTTCTTATGTGGAGATGAAGAGGCTTGCTCAGGATAGGATATTGTGGAGAGCTGCATCAAACCAGTCTCCGGACTGAAGACCACAACAACAACAGTTACATTGTGTCATTCGCAGGATTTGCATGTGCATTAATTGTGGAATGACAAGTTTTCACAGCCTTCCATCTGCAAACACAAGACTTTTTATTTACGAAACTGACTGATTTGTCGTAGGCCAACATTAACCTGGAAATTATATTAAAAATTATTTCTATGTGGCTGTTGGGGTTACTTACATTTGAGCTGTGGTGTTGCTGCTTGTTTATTCGTGGCGTGTTCTTATGTTTTATGATCTTCAGTGCTGTGAAACAGCACTGTTTACATCGCCATTTTTCTTGTTGTGGTGACTGTATGGTGTTGTATTTATTTGTGTGGCGTGTCTGTGACGTGGAGCGCGATATTTGAATGGTTTTGATACTGGCAATATTTTCTGTTATATTGGTTTTATAGTACCGATGTTTCTTTGTTTACTTATTTATAATTATTTCTATTATTAATAGTAGATATGCGTTCGCGGCGCCCATGGGTTTCGGCGCCCTGCCTAAAGCCGACGCTGCACCTATACCAAATGTTCAAATGTTTGTAAATCTTATGGGACTTATCTGCGGGTTCAAAGTCTCTAAACGTACAAACTACTTATAAACTACCTTATACTACAAACATCCATGCCTGAGGGGGCACTCGAACCCCCGACGGAGAAGGGGCGTACGTACCGCAGCAAATCCAATATTCAAATGTTTATTAAGCTTATGGGACTTAACTGCGGGGTCATCAGTACCTAAACTTACAAACAACTTATAATTACCTTATGCTAAAGACAGCACAAACATCCATGCCCCGGGAGGGGGACGGATTCCAACACCCGACGGGGAACGGCCTCGCGGATCGTAGCATAGCGCCTCAATGCGCTCTGCCACTCCGCCACGGCACACCTATACCGTACGCATTTCAGGAACCGAGTTACGTTTTTGTTGAGCGTATTTATACCGCGCGTTCGTCGCTCGAAACAACCAATAGCAGAAAAAAAAACTATTTCGTCGTGCCCGCAGTTAACCCTTTAATGCATACTGTAGCTGATCAGCTACAACCTTATTTTTCCCATTACCTCTCAAACTGATCCAGGTTTTACCACGAATTCATTTGTAGATGCTTTTATACATAGTGTTACATATGCTAGTAGCTCGTCCTAGAAATTATAAAATGCAGAGTGCTACTGAATCATTTCGGAAATTAACTACATTGATTTACTCCTAACATGTGCGTTTGCTTACATTGGTATTCCTCCTATGGCACGTAAAAGTAGTCAATGACATACTACTGTGGCATTATGAGTTAATTTCTGGAAAGATGAGACGCATAATAGTGACATTTACTACGTCGGGTATCTCATGGATGCACTATACAATTGACCAGCTATGAACTTTTTGTTGCTAGTAGTGCATAATAATTTTAAGGAATATATTTTTCAATCTTTTTCTCAGTATTTTCGCACGATGCATTAATCCTGGTACTTTTCATAGCATCAAATAAAAAATCATGCATTAAAGGGTTAAAAGGGCAATTGGAAAATGAATGAGTACCACTTCTGTGCGTCTGCGAAAATTCGACAAAATCTGGTCTGCTGACTGCTATGCGGCCGCAAGAGCCGTGGCACAGGAAGGGCCGAACGCAGGGTTCTACTGCAGGCGTAGGCGCTGCGGACTGTCAACATGATTTATGTCTTCCGAAGGGGGGAAGCTGGCATCTTTGCGGTCCCCACGCCCTGGTGAAGTGGCGAGATTAGCCGAGGCGTGAAGTTGGCGGCACAATCGCGAGGGTGATATTCATTCGGTTCCTGACTGCTAGCGGAGGATGACGCTGCAAACGAAGGCATCAGTGCCGCATTGTTGTCTGAAGAAGACAAAGCACAACATGCTGCTGCTAATGTGTGAGCGTCCGTTTTCCAGCACAGCTCATCGTAGCGCAAGCTACGCCCTCTTTTGCTCCTCCAACGGCAACTACCGAATGTTTGCGCTTCCGCCTGCGTCATCTATTTACACGGCAGAGTTACTGGCCATTTATTACGGCACACGAACATTTGACTCTACATTGATCCTCGCGGTCTCTCAAAGCGTGCTGCAAAAATTACAACATCCGACGTTTGACCAGGGCCGGCACCAGTGATTTTGTCGCCCCGTGCAAAAATTTCAAGCGCTGCCCCCCCTCCCACCCCTCCCGGGCATTTTTCGACTTCGTCAGCTTTACTCATATATGACGTATAATTTTCACATATTACACTCATACGTCTCTTTGTCGTGAAAATATCTTTAAGATTGTGGTGTCGCACAAGTCCAAAGTGCGCGCCACCTACTTTCGCCGCGCGCCGCCATGTACGCACGGCGCGGCATTCTTACGACGTCAGCCACGAGCGCACTCTGCTGCAACTCCGCTCGTGGCCACCACTGAACGACGTCGTTCACTTGGGACTGAGATAGGAACCAGTTAACACTTCGGAATCAGATAGGCACCAGTGAAGACTTGGCTATCGGACAGGCACTACGCAGGCCTCTAGCTCAACTATGTATCAGCATTCTGCAGTACTGAGCTATGTAAAAGTTAAGTATTGTATAAATTCTGTGCAATATATATCTCGTTCTAATTTACTCTAGTGTTTCTAGTTTCTGCTGTCCCACTGGCTGCTCACCTCCATACCTGCACAAGCGTGCTACCTTTATTCCTGTGTCGGTCTCTTTCTACTCGGCCAGCGACACCGACGACGGAAACGAGACACAAAAGCGGCGACGAGGCTGGGACACAAAAAAAGATCATAGCAGCGTTTGTGTTCCATTTACGTTTTAAGCCATAACTTCAAAATTAATAGTCCAACAAGATTAATTTAGGTCAGCGGCAGAGCATAAAACTAAAATCTGTTCACTTTTTCTAGTTCCTTGAGTAGAGGTGGAGTACTTTACCTACTAATTGCTGTGTAAATCACAAGTTCCGCGATAGCACTTGGTACAGAGACGATTATCTACTGTTGCTACTGTCCATACCGATACCATCAATTAACCGAATTAAAGATATCTCAGGGAACAATAAAAGAAAAGGTAGTGTACTACGTGAAGCCTCCAACAATGAGTTTGCACAGGCAGATGACATTGTCAACCTATTTCATCACTAGACAAAACAAATGTAGGCATACTTTACAACAAATCTACACTATACAAATAACTGAAAAAGTATAATCATATTTTACTTATTCCACGATATCATTATGGGTGCAAGTCAACAACCAGTGGTGTTCTATGTGTGGAACATGTTTTTGAGCGAAAGTAACAGAATGCAATATAAGGACTTTGGCTGCCATCAACAGGAAATCACAGTGGCGTAACTATTGGGGGGGGGGGGATGAGATGGATAGAACCCCCCCTCCAGAACCCGAAAAAAAAAAAAAAAAAAAGGAAAAAGAAAAAAAAAATCGTATAACAGCAAACTAGTAAAGGTAAAGATTGGAAACTTGGAGTATTTTATCATAAGCTTTCATTGGATGGTAGTGAATTAGTTTCTTCAACGGAAGTGGTAGATGGTAGTCTGTCTGGTAACTGACTAAAATTTTGCCCGTCAAGCAGATCCATCCCCCCCCCCCCAAAGCCAAGTCCTAGTTACGCCACTGGGAAATCAACAAGTTGTTTTACATCATATCAAATAAGATAATATTTTTACTGAGTACAGCAACGTCTAATTTACAATGAAATATTGTGACTTTTTCCTAAAAACCCTTCCATTTTATATCATGTAATAGGTATTTAATTAATCTTTAACTATCACAAATGAGGAAATTCTTTCGTTACAGACTCTAACAATATGTACAGATGACATTATTCGTAGGTCAAGGTGGCCGTAATATACAGTATTCATAAAAATCAATGCACGTTTTCTGGCCGTAGTAAATAGTAGCATTTTGTTCCTTTCTGTTTATGCTTATATCGCACCTGTTTTCTCAAATAAATGTTAAACGGAACAGTGCCGTAGTCGAACGCAAGAATACGCCTCGTCCTTCTAGCGCTTCTCACGATCGACAGTGACGTCACACGGAAGCGCCCGAACGCTGCCGAACACATTGGCTCAAGCTTCTACGTAGTAACCTTTCATGTTCATTTTGCTTGTAGGATAACGCAATCACTGTTGTCTGTAGCAGTGTGTATCAGTCTGTAAAAAATTGTATCTCCAACTTATTTTCGCATTTCTACATAACACTTCCACTTTTCATTGTCTTGTTTAATTTCACCTATAGAAACTACATAAAAATTCAGGAATTTGCCGCCCCCAAAAATCTGCCGCCCTGGGCAACGGCAACATGGACATCTTCGAGGCCATAACAAACGCACAGACAGTGGGCATCGACATCCGCCGGCCGCGGTGGCCGAGGGGACTGAGGCGCTCCAGTCACGGTCTGCACGGTCACTACGGTAGGGGTTCGAATCCCCCCCTCCCTCGGGCATGGATATTTGTGCCGTCCTTAGTCTTAGCTGGTTCATAAGTAGTTTGTAAGCTTAAGGACTGATGACCCCGTAGTTAAGTCCCATAAGTTCTACAAACATTTGAACATCGACATCCACTTACTTTTGATTAAAGGACATCAAGGTATACACCATAACGAAACAGCAGACCGCCTCGCCAAGAGAAGTATTACGGAAGGACAACACTGCCCCACGCCGATTCCATATACAGACTACCGATCGACGATTCGAAAAGCTGCGTATCGCACTTGGGACCACGAATGGCACCTCTCTCAAGCGTTTAACGGAGGACACCTGGCCGTCTATCATTCGGATGAGACTGCGACATGGATGTTACCCTGTCCACCTACACCGTTTGAAAATCATCGCTTCTCGGCATTACGACAAAGATCCAACGGCAGTGGCGGATCTCAGCCACATTATACTGGCATGCACCAAGTACACGGCCGCACAAAGTGTCTTCTACAGAAAGCTGGTTGCGAGGGGTTACCCCCTCCCCACAAGTGTCACTGTCCTCCTTCATGGATTCGACAAGTTTAAGTACAGGTTACTGAATGACTACCTCAAAGTCACCGGCATACAGCTCTAATTTAAGAGCTGGTGTGTTTAACTTGAACATGCACAGCTTGAAACTGCATAAGTAATTTTATATTATATTCTGACTTTTATATATCTTTGCAATTCTCATTTGATTTTATGCTGTTTGCACTTTCGTTTTATTACATCTGTCACTCGTACTGTTAAATATGTATTGTTTTATATCTTGTACATAAGGCGGTATGATGTGTGATACCTATTACTATTGTGATATACATTGTAAGAATTTCAATTCTATTGTACTGTTGCCACTGTACTAACTGCTGGCTGTATGGTCACTGTAGGCAAAAGCCAAAGAAGAATTAAAAAAAAAAAAAAATTAAAATAGTGCAAGTTATCGACGCAATGCAGTGTGTCAGCTTAACTGATGTGAGAGAAGGCGCGTTTTGCTCGTCATTAAATCCCGCAGTTAATGTTGTTGCCTGGCTTTGGCTGTTCATTTCCCATTACTTCTTCCTTGCCAAATTTTTCTGATCGATGCAATCAACATGCACGGTACGCATGTGGTAACTGAATATCGTTCAGTCTTCGTGTAAATGAAATTACCATAGGAGTTAGCCACCCTCACCGTGTTTCCTTCACCCAGCATCGTACCGCTTTTCGAAGGGGCACTCATCTCAGTATTTAGTTGAATAAAGTCTAGTTTGTGTTGTATCTAACTTCAGAGAGTAAATCATGCTTTTTAAGAATTCCTCTTTCATTTCGAAGACGGAAATCGCCCCGCCCCCTCCTCATTAGAAGGACTGTAACGGTCAATCTAATAAACCGCGTAAGTTTTATTTTAGCGAGCTTGTATTTCATGTCTTCGAATGGAAAAACTGGTGGAATTCGACCTCGGGGAAGATCAATTTGGATTTACGAGAAATGTAGGAACACGGAAGGCAATGCTCACATTACGACTTATCTTAGAAGATGAAACCAGACAGCGGTTATTAGAGTCGAAGGGCAAGAAAAGAACGCAGAGGTTGGGAAGGGAGTAAGACGGGGTTGTAACCTTTCCCCAATGTTGTTCAATCTGTACACTGAGCAGGCAGTGAAGGAATGGAAGGAGAAATTTGGAGAGGGCATTAAAGTGCAGGGAAAAGAAATAAAAACATTCCGGTTTACCGATGACATAGTAATTCTGCCAGAGACCGCAAGAGCAATTGAATGGAATGGACAGTGTCTTGAAAGGAAGATACAAGATGAACATTAGCAAGAGTAAAACGAAGGTAATGGAATGTAATGTCAGAAAATCAGGCGATGCTGAAGGAATTGGATTAGGTAATGAGACAATAAAAGTAGTAGATGAATTTTGTTATTTGGGTAGCAAGATAACTTCTGTTGGCCGAAGTAAAGAAGATATAAAATGCAGAATGGCTATGGGAAGAAAAGCTTCTCTAAAGAAGCGAAACTTGTTAACATACATTATTAATTTAAATGTTAGGAAGTCCTTTCTGAACGCATTTGTCTGGAGTGCAGCATTGTATGGGAGTGAAACATGGACGATAGGGAGTTCAGATAAAAAGATGATAGAAGCTTTTGAAATGTGGTGCTACAGATGAATGATGAAAATTAGATGAGTAGATCACGTAACTAATGAGGAGGTGCTTAACCGAATCGGGTAGAAAAGGAGTTTCTGGCATATCCTAAAAGAAGGGATAGATTGGTAGAACACATTCTGAGACATCAAGCAACTGTCAACGTAGCATTAGAAGGAAGCGTATGGGGTAAAAATCGTAGAGGGAGACCGAGGGACGAATGTAGTAAGCAGATTCAAAAATGTAGGTTGTCGAACGTATTCTCTAATGAAGATACTTGCATAGGACAGGGTATCGTTGAGAGCTGCATCAAACCAGTCTGCGGACTGAAGACCATACCAACAACAACAAGGAACAACATTTCGGTGGTCTACAATTTCCGTAAAATACAAATATCTACTACGAAAACTTAATGAGTTATAATTTTTTCTGCATTTTATTTACCACAGCCTGTCATTTTGAGCGGTGAGATATTTTTTTTAAGTTCCATGTCCCTAAGGGCGCAGCAATTGCTTTTTTCGTCCTCTTATCGTACCGGTACGTTATTTCATTGTAGTCATCTTGTTCGCTCTCTTTCTTTCCTTTTTGTTTTATTTCGTAGCTGAGTGGATATACTGTGTTACTGTACTCTGTCAGTACGTTGTTGTGTTCTGCAGAGGTTTAGCTCTCATTATTATTATTACGCGTCAGTACTTTCGTTTAGATGTAGACTTACTAAAATATTTGCGGAGTTTACCAGAAGAATATTCCGAAGAAGAAGAAGATATTTTTGAATGTGATGAGTTGGATGATAATGATAATACAGAATATCAACCTGACGGAACACAACAAGGCGAATCGTTAACTTTCGAAGATGAAAATTCAGAACCTGCACAAAAACATGCAAATAACCCACCTCTTACTGGTTCTATTCCCGAGGCACCACAAATTAGTTCAAATGTTCAAATGTTTGTAGAACTTATGGGACTTAACTACGGGGTCATCAGTCCCTAAGCTTACAAACTACTTATGAACTAGCTACGACTAAGGACGGCACAAATATCCATGCCCGAAGGGGGATTCGAACCCCCGACCGCAGTGGCCTTGCAGACCGCGACTGGAGCGCCTCAATCCCCTCGGCCACCGCGGCCGGCCACAAATTAGTACTCGCAGCCGAGGAATAAACGTAAAGAATCGCATCCAGTAGTCGGTAATGAAGATACTGCAGCCGTTGGAACAGCGTGGACTCGAATTGCACCGGGCTAAGCACCTGAAAGATCAGGCTGTCACAATTAGGCCAGTAAAATAAGGATTCTGCTTTCCAAAAATCATTGGAAATCTGTAAATTGTTTTAATCACTGAAGTAGGCCTCTGGTCGGTTGTACAGTGGTAGAGTGCCAGACTATAAATCCAAAGGTCACGGGTTCGATCCCCGCCAGGTCCAAGGATATTTATCTGTCACTTTCCACTTCTTTCACCTCTGGCAATATTGCTCATGTGAAAAACACCGAGTAGCACCGTGGTTCGGAACCCACGTTAAACTGTAGGTCCCCCTATAACTAGCTGGGTAAGTCAGTTCGTCGGAGGAAGGCAAGGGCATACCACCTCAAAACAGGACCATGCCTAGTAAAGCACTGTGGTGTTCAAACCAATCTTCGGATTGTTGACTGCTTTACTATTTGATGATAGTTTTCACACTTACGGAAAAAAAATTAACATCGTCAGTATAGGACGTGCAGCATTTGGGAAGTGGCTTGTTTGACGTAAAATTTTATAAAAGTTTTACATCATTAAATTGTGTTTTTAAAATGTCAATGAAATTGACGACACAACCTAGCTGATCAATAAAGATCGCCGTTATTCTATTACGTCTAATGTGAATAAAAAATTTAAGTGTTCTACTTTCCATTCAGTAGATTTTCCTAATATTCAGTCTTTTATTTATTTCATTTTACTGCTACACAAAACGACATTTACTTTATGTCAATAAATTAGTATTGAAAAATATGAAATTAGCAGGGACAATTCTATACAAAGGAGAAAAAAATGTAGATAAGTGTTTTAGTAAATATGCAAAATGTTTTTTTATTAAGAATAAAGTAACTTCATTCAACTAACGATAAATTGAGATACATGTGATTATATAAAGCACAAAGTACAGAGTTATAGATTAATATTTCACTGTGTATAACTTGTTTTTTCTTAATTTTAGACTGTTACACATTTACTCGTTTGGAGGAGGCTGGTTCAAACGACATTAAATGTAACTCACACGTATTAATTTCGTCGGTGGAATCTTTAATTTCTCTTCTGAAACGTGATCATCTGTGTCACTGTCTTCAATGTTAGTAACAGGGGTGTCACTGATAACATTGGTGCAGGATTGGCCTCTGCATAGTTAACAGACAGTAGTACACTTAATGCCGTTTTTCCTGCAGCAACACTTTCCATGGCACCCTGTAACGCATGTGCAATAAATGGTTTTCAACATTTCCGCAGGTGCTGCCTCCTTAGTAGTGGAAACTGGTAAGATACCGACTTTTGAAGCCTTCCATCCTCATTCCAGTGGATTTAGAAAGTTGTTTTTCCGAGCTTGCACCTGAAAATACGTTCTCAGGGAATGCTGTCGAGCAGCTGCTTCTATTGGAGGCAAAGAGGCGAGTCTGAATGAAGTCTTTGATACAGAGTTTTCAAAAATTAGGTAGAGAAGCACGTTTAATGACTGTTTCATCGCCGTAGTACAGGGTCCCTATAAACTTCTGTCCAGAATCATCAATCTCGTCAACAGTAGCACTGTAATTGCCGAATAGTTCTGCTGCTGTTTGTAAGGTGGTTTTTGTTTCCAGTTCCTTCAGGAGTTTCACTTTGCCGAAAAACGACGATGTCGAAACCACTGAAGGCATGTAAGAACAGAACGTTGACCAATTTTTGTTCAAATGTTCAAATGTTTGTAGAGCTTATGAGACTTAACTTCAGGTCATCAGTCCCTAAACTTACAAACTACTTATGAGCTAGCTAATACTAAGGACGGTACAAATATCCATGTCCGAGGGGGGATTCGAACCCCCGACCGTAGTGGGCGTGCAGAACGTCAATGTTTGAGACAACTTGAAATTTAGAAGACCGTAAATTACGTCGCCGTTCTGCTTCTGCCTGGTTTTGGTAGAAAAATGTTGAGGGACTGTGGGGCTGAAGATGTAAGTATCACTAGAGGGTCGATGTCTTCGCCAACGACAACAACACAGTCTGAGCGTTTCGCAAAGTCGTTGTAGTTAAAAAGTAAAAAAAAAAAGGTAAAGCACTCAACAATTCGAAGATTGGTTTCAACACCACAGTACTTTACTAGGCATGGTCCTGTTTGGAGGTGGTATGCCGTTGCATTCCTCCGACCTTCGAACTGACTTACCCAGTCAGTTATAGGGGGACCTGCAGTTTAACGTGGGTTCCGAACCATGGCGCTACTCGATATTTTTCAGTAGAGGTGAAAGAAGTGGAATGTGATAGATAAAAATCCTAGGACGTGGCGGGGAGTTACTATTAGATTATTGGCGTCCTTAGCAGCTTGCTTGACATTGACGTGCTCACTTTCAAGTTGTTCAGTTAGTAAAGATATGAGCCGCTGTTTATTTAGTTCGTTGGACAGAAATAAGTCTTTCCCCGTGGTTACTGACGTTGATTCATTGCTCGTGACAGTTGGTGCAGATCTTTTAGTGGCTCTGCGTAGCCGCTCGGCTGATTTCGTGTTTCTTTTACTTGTAACGTCAGAGGAGCCATCAAACACGATCGTTACCTTCCTGCCATACCCACACTTGATGTACTTTGCAATCATGCAAGTAAAAACTTCATTTGCTTCCTATACCACTCTATGCAACATAAATCCTACATCTACAACGAACTCTGCCTTTCCGAGGTCAACTGAATCTTTAAATTGACCAAATAACTTGTAAAACACAGACTTCTGTGTTTTACGCATACCTACGTTGTGAAAGAAAGATAGAGCATGTGGAGCTAGCTCGTACTCAAAATAGTGGTGAAGTTCTTCATTGGACTTTTTATGGGTCGCTATTCTGTAAGTAATCATTGAACAGAAATAATAAAATACGATGTTGAACGTTAACATTTGATTAACATGTAAGTGAATAATGGCGATATTTCCTGATCAGCAAGGTTTTTTGTCCGTTTCATTGATATTTAAAAAACGAAATTTGATGTTGTATAATTTATATCCTATAAAATTTTGCGCCAAATAAGCCAATTCCCAAATGCTGCACGTCTTATACCGACAATGTTAGTGTTTTTCGATACGTGTGAAAAATTGTAAATCTTTGACGTAGAATTTTTCTGCTAAAATTTAATCAAATATTTACGTTGTGGTACTCAATCGATGCGAAATTTAATGCTATACATGTTTTGTATCCTTGGCGTTTTTGATTAAACGCTGAGTTTTCGAGGAATTTGAAAAATACTAGAAAAAGTCCGAAATTTCGGTAATTTTCTTTTCATCACAGCTGAAGGTCCACTCAGAAATCGGAGCAAACTCATAATATTCATACCAGAGGCCTACTTGAGTGATTAAAACAGTTTCCAGGTTTCCACTAATTTTTTTGAAGGCAGCCCCCTTTTTGGAGCTAATTTTACTGGCTTAAATGTGTTTCTGGAAACTCGGGGCAACGGGCAATGCTAAGAAACTTACGGGCAGAGGAACTCGATATTGCCTATTTAGAAACTGCTATAGGCATAACGTATGCACGTGGAGTGTATGGAGGAAAGAATTTCCCCCTGAAACTTCTATGGTCTCAAGTGTAGGCGCCGCCGTTTTTTTTTTCGTACTATGGGAAGAAATAAGTTCACAGAAATTTTTGAAATTTGATGACAGCAAACTCGTCCTGAAAGACTCTGGCTTCGCAGCAGCTTCCCCAATCTGGAAACCATTTGTATTCGAACCATACACCAGGTGCATTTATAACCGTAGATGAGTAACTCTGGCTTTGCAAAGCTCGCTGCTTCTTTATACAGTACATGAATAATATACCAGATAAATTCGGTTTGAAATTCTGGATTGCAGCAGATGCCCTTACTTGGGCAAACAAAGTGAAAGATCCACTAACATACCAGTTTCAGGATGTTGTTACACGTCTCATGTAACATTACACTGGCAAAGAAAGAAACGTGACATGTGACAATTTCTTTACCGCCAAACATCTTGCGGAGTAGTTGAAACGGGAAAATACAACGGTGGTTGGTACACTAAAGAAAACCCGAAGAGAAGTTCCTCTATCAGCAAAATCTGCTGTCGGATTTTTGTATGATACTATCTTCTACAAATCGGGTGACACAACAGTTACTTCGTATCAGGGGAAGGCTAATAAAAATGTTCTTCTACTGAGCGAATGCACGCATCAGTTGCAGTGGACCTAGAGACTCAGAAGAAACTCCCTGAAAATGTGAGCTTCTATAATTCTACTAAATTTGGAGTGGATATTCTGAACCAGATGTTTCGCCTGTACACATTCAAATTTGGTTGTCGCAGATGGCGTATGCACCTTTTTTTCAACGTGCTGAAACTTGCTGGAATCAACGCTTGGATGCTTTAAAGAGAGACAGCAGGAGAAGTTACCCGGCGAATGTTTCTTTTCAAATTAGCAGAAGAAATCTCCTCTGCATATATGCAATAAAGGAAAAGGCAATTCATGCATCCATTGTGACCACCGAAGCTTCTAAGGTACGAAAGACCTGCCAGTTAGGTGGATGCAAAAGTACAAACCTAAAATTCTGTGTGTGCACTGCAAGAAATTTGTATGTGGTCCTTATGCTGGAAGTGTTCAGTATGTGTGCGGAAAGTGTTTTGACCAAGATCGTGGATTTGATTGAAATAAAATAATTTGGTTTTAATTATGTGTTTATTTGTATTTGTAAATTTAATTTCAAATAAATGTTTTACAGTGTATTCTTTACCTTAATCCATTTTTAATGAAATAAGACTTCTACGCGTACCACATTGGTGGAATAAGCCAAATACCCTAGCGACATTTAAAGAAATTAAACTAAATTAATTCAACAATAAAAACTGAAGACATAAAGAGCAATTGATTACCAGGCACCTGAATCATAGGGAGACGATCAGCACATCAAAAGGGGATTATAGAGGCAGGTCACAGGAAATATATATAAGTCATGGTCGACCACGAGCGGACCAAATGAGGCTCGGAGTATCTCGCCTTAATCAGTGCTCTCTTCGGCGCGACTTTTCATGTCCCAGTGCGATGCGGCTCTGTTTCTTGCATAACCCATAACATCTACGGTATGAAAAAAAATTGATAATTCACTTCAGTTTCGGAATATAAAGGAATTGTTTTGAAATCGTTTATCGTTTTCGGAATACCGTTAACGTCGCATCTATTTTTCAGTTTGCTGTATCAATTGAAAGCGGCCCTTTCCATTTTCAGATGTAACTTGTAGATTTGCCTTGTGATTCCCGATTGAAAGAGAAATTATAAGTGTTCAGGAGCCCGACGAAGAATTTTCTCGGAAATAGTTTCCACGTCTTCATAATGACAAGGAAAAGTAATATTCATGTTTGGCTCAAATTACATGTGTGTGAAGGTGGTTTTTTTTTTTTTTTTTTTTTTTTTTTTTTTTTTTTTTTTTTTATGAATATAAGTAACAAGAAAAGTACTTGGGCTCGGACAAATATAAATACACGAAAATCGTGTGAAAGATAATGTGAAGGTCCCTTATTGCACTAGCGATACTCTCGCATCTGCAAAACTCTGCAGTCGTCCATTAGAGGCCTCTGCGTGTGTCATGCCGCATTGCACTTTGACCTGTCGGTACGCCAGTAGTGACGGTGCAGTGTGCCTCTGAAGTTGCGTTTTGTGACGTTATTTGTGTAGTGAAGCGTCGGATGTGTTGGCGATTGGTAATCAATCCTGCTAATATAGTGTGACTGGTTGAGATTAATTACGAAGAAACCTTCTTCGTGAACATGGTATTGGTGTAGAAGATGAATCTCATTGGTGGAGTAGCTGAGCGGTCTAAAGCGTCTCGCTGCGGAGGTTCGAGTCCTCCCTGGGGCATGGGTGTGTGTGTTTTTCCTTAGATTAGTTTACTTAGGTTTAAGTAGTTTTTAAGCTACGGACTGATGACCACGCAGTTTGGTCCGATAGATTTACAAACATTTTTTTATGAATCATTCGTATGTTACCTGGTATCTATTATAGTGTTTCTAATCTATGATCATATTTCTGCACTATAACAGATACCAGAAAACATGTGAATGATTCATCTTCTACACCAATACCGTATTCACGAAGAAGGGCTCTTCGGAATTTCATCTGAACCAATCGCATTACATTAGCTGGATTGATTACCAACCGCTGACCCATTTGACGCTTCACTACACGAATAACATCACAAAACGCAACTCCAGAGGCACACTGCACCGTCACTACTGGTCCCGACTGGTGTCTGGCAGCTCAATATGCAATGCGTCATGGCACACGCAGAGGCCTCTAATGGGCGACTGCACAAGATTTGCAGATACGAGAGTTTCGCTACTGCAAAAAGGGACCTCTACAATATCTCTCACACGATTTTGGTGTGTCTGCGTTGTTCGAGCCCAAATACTTTCCTTGTAAGTCACGATTACGAGGCAGCCTGAGTAATGACAATCTGATAAACTGCATCAACCTCTCAGTGTGTGGACTTTTTGTACCAGATATTAATTTTATCATATCTTCAGCGAATCATTATTATTTTTTTTCTGACATAATTTTTTATAGAAATGTAATTATGATACTGTCGGTCGAAAGTATTACGTAGTAAATTTTTTTTATTACACGTGTACGTGTGTTAATTTATTCTATCCCTAACGGCAATCTATAGAAACTGTATATTGTATTTGCCCCTATTTCTATAACTCAGTTGAAATGTAAGAATTTTACATGGACCAACGTGGTTCGCACAATACTATCAGAGTAATGCAGTTGCAAAACAAACGTAACTGTTTTTATTTATTTCCACTAATAGTCATTGACGGTACAATCCTGCTCTTTGAGCTCTATATAATCAACTTTGGAAACTCGTAACATGAAACCTATCCGTATACGAGCGGGTCTCGTGTCCATACACGACGATTCTGTTGTCTATGCGGCGACTCTGAAATTTATTCCTACTAAGTTCCCGCTCTCGGCCGCACGGGAATAGTCGTATGGTCTGGAGCGTTACGTTACCGATCACGCAGCCTCCCGGGGCCGAGGTTCGAGTGCTCCCTCGGGCATGTGTGTAACTTGATTTGATTTGATTTTTCCAGGGAAGCCAAAACAGTCATAGTCCAGCCCGCCACTGCCCGCACCGAAACTAAGTTTATTGTGCGGTATCGCTCCTTGTATATCTAGTAAAGCCAACCAATGCCCTTGAACAGTGCAAGGAGTCCCTTTATCAGTACTTTATTAGACACAATTTCTTCGGGTCTGGTTGTCCCAAATGTTCTGTGCCTTTTACTCTCCAATGCAATGCATTCGAAGATTAGATGTGATGCAGTTTCATCACCATCATCACAGATCCTACATTCAGGGTCCTCTTCTGTTATTCCCATTGTATTTAGGTGTTTTTTGAAATTCCCATAGCCTGTCAGCAATCCAACCATGAGTCTAATCTCTCTCTTGTTCAGGCCCAGGATTGCGGAGCTTATTTTAAAACATGGCTTTGGCATCATTACCTTGCCATGTTTTTGTTGATGGACTTTGGTCCAATATTCTACGTGCTGTCTTCTGAGCCAGTTACGTAGCTCCAATTTGATCATTTCCTTGGTGATTGTCAGGACAGGTTCCGGTCCAATAAATGGAAACTCTGCCCCCATCCTGGCTAATCTGTCGGCATGTTCGTTGCCACTGATCCCCGAGTGGCCAGGGACCCACAATAGGTTTACTCTATTGCTTTCCCCTAGCTCCACCAGAACCCTGTGACATTCTGGAACAATTTTAGACCTTGTTGTAGTTGCTGCCAGTGATCTCAGGGCTGCTTGGCTGTCTGAATAGATATAGATGCTACGATCTTTGTAGCACCTATGCAAATTCTCCTCCACACATACCCTGATGGCAGTGATTTCGGCCTGGAATACTGAGGCCAGTTTTCCTAGAGAGATGACGCCCTCCAGTCTTGGCTGCACTCCGTATACCCCGGCCCCAACGTCTTGGTCTGATTTCGACCCGTCAGTGAACCAGACAATATCCCCCGTACGATGTCGAACTATTTTCTCCCACTGCTCCCTACTTCCAATTGTTATACTGAAAGGCTTGTTGAAGCAGTATGGGGTTATAATATAGTCGATTGGCATTTCCCCAACCTTTCCTATATTTACCTCACTCACTATTTTAGTATGTGATTCTGGATATCCCAAAGAGTTCCAGTTGTTGACAGATTTGAGTCTGTAGGCACCAGCTACCGCCTCCATCTTGACCCAACGGTGTAATGGGGGCATATCCAGTATGGTTTCCATCCCAGCAGTTGGTGTGCTGCTAATTCCGCCTGTTATGGCTAAACAGGCTAGTCTTTGCACCTTACCAAGCTCCTTAGCAGCAACCTGCTGTTCTACCTTCTTCCACCACACGACCGCCCCATAGGTGATCCTGGGTCTAATCACTGTGGTGTATATCCAGTGCATACCCTTGGGGCTCAGGCCCCAATATTTGCCACAAGCTCTCCTGGTACTTAGCAAAGTACCTTTTGCCTTGGAGCAAATATTCCTAATGTGAGGGATCCATGTCAGTTTCTCATCTAGGGTAACCCCTTAGATATTCCGCTGTTCCCTTCACAGGTAGCGCTTCATTGAAAAGCTTTAGATTCCAACTTGAGTGTTGGATATGTTTCCTTGTGAATGGTTCAACAACAGTCTTCTTAGGACTAACCCCCAGATCCTGTTTTCTGCACCAGTCTTGCACAATGTCCAAAGCACATTGTGCCATATTCATCACTGTGTCAGCAAATTTGCCAAGTATTACTATGACAAGATCATCTGCGTATCCTTGGCAAAAGTACTGCCTAGAGTTTAATTCTCCAATGAGATCATTCACCACTAGATTCCACAATAAAGGGGAAAGAACTCCTCCTAGCGGGCCACCTCTAGTGGTGTTGATTACCATTTTTTCATTCATCATGGAAGCCTCTACCTTTCTTCCACTGAGTATGGCCCTAGTCCACCTACATATAGTGGTCCCTAGATCATGCACCTCTGCTGCCCTAACCATGGAATCGAAGGTCGTGTTGCTAAAAGCCCCCTCAATGTCCAGGAAGATACAGAGGGCTATTTCTTGAAAGTGTAGTGCTTTCTCCACCTTCCCAACAAGTTGGTGGAGAGCTGTCTCACATGATTTACCTGGTTGATATGCATGTTGGTTTGAATGTAGAGGAACCCTACTTAACCTCCTTTCTCCAACATGCACATTAACCAGCTTTTCCAATGTCTTAAGAATGAAGGAGGACAGGCTGATTGATCTCATATCCTTGGCCTTGGTATGATCAATTCTCCCTGGCTTTGGAATGAAGACAACCTTCACTGCCCTCCAGGCATTGGGAATGATTCCTGCTGCTAGGCTAACCCTGAATTACCTGCATAGGAATCTAATAAGATTTTCCCCCGCTTGTTGCAGGAGAGCTGGAAAGATTCCATCGGGGCCAAGTGACTTGAACGGTTGAAATGTTCCCACCGCCCATCGGACCTTACTGAAATCGACACACTACTTGGCCAGATCCCAATCCTCTTTGCGAATACCTGAGAACCGTTGTCTCTCAGGAATCACATTCTGGTCTGAGTTATCCCCCGAGTATATTAAGGAAAGTGAGTCTTGAGGAGAAGTTCCAGCGTTTCATGTGCTGTCTTTGTATACTCCCCATCTTCCTTCTTCAATGTTCCTCCTGGATTAGTTGGTACCCTATTGAGGATTTTATGAAGACTCGCTTGAGCAGCCGTGCCCTCCACTTCCTCACAGAATACCTTCCAGGATGCCTCCTTTGCCTGTCTGATGGCAAGGTTGTTATTGACAAGGGCCTCACGATACTTTGCCCATTGTCATTTGCGCCTACCAAGGTTAAACAGTCTTCGTACCTGTTTCCTTTGCATTTTAAGGTTATTATTCCACCAAGGCACACTCCTATTTGTGCACTTCTTGGTGATTGAGCAGTTGTCCTGGTATGAGGTCACTACAGCAGAGGTTACAGCCTCTGCTACTTCTTCAAACTCTGCTGGATTCCTTATCGAAGTTTTAATTTCCGATAGGCTGAAGTCAAGGTCTCTCCTATATGTCTCCCAGTCCATTTTCCTGGGATTCCTATAGGCCATGGTCTGTCTGGTTCCCATTTCAATTTGGAATTTAATATACATGTGATCTGATGAGGATGGCTCCAGGACCACAAGCCACTGTTTGACGTTACTTCCCATCATCATGGAACCAAAAGTTATGTCAATTATTCTACTATTCCTGAACGTGGGTTCATCACCCCTATTCAGGATCTCCAAGTTGTTAGATAGGAGAAATTCAAGAAGGTGCTCACCTCTACTGTTGGTGTCCTTGATGCCCCACGATAGATTGTGGGCATTGGCATCACATCCCACCAACAGTTCGTCACCTTGCCGATGGCAGGCTTCCGTCAGTCTCCTCACTTCCAAAGGAGGAGGAGAGCTGTCTTCATAAGGAAGGTATGCTGAGGCCAGAACAATTTCCCTCGTGATACCTTCCTCACGTTGCAGCATCCTGATGGTCACCAAGTCCCTGGAACCAAAATCCATCATTGGTATGAAAGGTATTCCATTTCTAACATAAATACATGTTCTGGAGTTTTTTAGATTTCTAACATAAATCAGCTTACCTCCAGTACCACCAAGGCCCGATACACACCCTTTGTATAAATAGGGTTCTTGTATCAGGGCCATGTCCACCTCCTGTCTCTCCAGGCGACGGCTCAGGGCAGCAGTGGCCCCTTTACAGTGCTGCAGGTTTATCTGCAGCACTTCCAGTCCCCATCTTGCTGCCATTATTGCCTTTAAGGTATTTGATTACCCTGACGGTAACCTGCGAGAACCCTAAAAACAGTTTCAGGCCTTGCTCTCGCATTGCCTTCAGGGACCTCTCCGACCTCCACCACCAGGATTCGTCCTTCTGGAACGACATTTTGGTTAATTACCCTCCAATCCTCTGTCGAGACTTTTGGGTTCTGGACCCTTATTTTCTCGAACAGAGTCTTTGGAGGGACATCCTTAAGGATCTTTGGTAACCATATTGATACCTTTGCGGTCTTCAGGATTTCGGTTGCTGTCTTGTTCAAATGTTTGTTAAGCTTATGGGACTTAACTACGGGGTTATCAGTCCCTAAACTTACAAACTACTTATGAACTAACTAACACTAAGGACGGCACAATATCCATGCCCGAGGGGGATTCGAACCCCCGACCGTAGTGGCCGTGCAGACCGTGACTGGAGCGCCTCAGTCCCCTCGGCCACCGCGGCCAGCGGTTGCTGTCTTGACCAGCAGCTTCGCGTCCTCCCATGGGGATATCATGCCATTCTGCTGAGTGCTCCCCCTCGCAGACAAAAATGAGGGCACTGCGATCCAGAAAGACCCTCCTGAATTTGGGTCCTGGACCAGCGTCCCCCCCAATCTCTTCAAAGAGGGCCATCTGCACGAGCTGCTCCTGCTGCAAGGTGATGCTCACCAGTGGGTATCCTTCTTGGACAACCGCCATACTAAAGACCGACACTGCAGTACTATAGGTTGGTTTCCCTATTTCCTGCCTCAGCCTTTTAGGATCACGTTTGTCCAGAGATGAGGGAGTCTTAGATTCCTCCCTAACCCTCTTGCCACCTATCTTTGACGTCGAGGCAGTTTCTTTTTGAAGGTCTTGGCCTGAAGCCCTTTTGATTCCCTCCACTTATGCTTAGGAAGAAATTTTTCCCTTCATTTTGCTTCTGTTCCTTGAGAAGTTTCCTCCTATGAGCCCCAGACTAGGCCTTAATCCTAATCTGGTCCAACTTCTCTGTTACAGTTCCCACTTCTTGCTCAGGTCTAGACCCTGATTCAGAAGTAGGAGTGCACTCCATCAGTCCTGATCCCGATGTCTGAGTATATGAGGTCTCAGATTGCCCCTCAGATTCTTTTAAAGTACTTTCTTTCTCCATGTTCATCTTAGTCCCACGGGATTTGGGGATTTATATGGTCCACACCACGATAACCCCACGCGGTGCAAGGCTACTTACTCAGGGAGGTCGCCCGGTATCCCTGAGGCTCCGTTCGAGACACATCCACCCATGTGCCACGCACCCCTCGGCACGGATCGCATCACACCTTGGGTTGGGAAAGGAATTGGGAAAGGACTGGGAGAGGATAAGGAAGATGGGACGTTGTTGGACACGCTTGGTCTGATCCATCAGCTGAGGCCTTTCCGGCAGTAGGTTCTCTACCTTCGGTATAGCCCTCTGGTTCACACGGATACGCAAGCCTCTCCACCCGCACGGACAGTGCTTCGTCAAGGTGGTGTCCCCCGGAGAGGTGTGTGTAACTTAGTTTAAGTAGTTTGAAGTCTAGGGACCTATCAAAACAGCAGTTTGGTTCCATAGAGTTGGCCGGCCGCAGTGGCCGAGCGGTCTGCGGCGCGCCAGTCACAGTCTGCACTAGACTTGCGCATAATGGTTCGCGATCGGGAGCGCTCACTTTAGTTCACGGCTCTGCCGCGAAATAGTTCATTCTTTTAGTTCGTCCGCTCCCAGTGACGGCTGAGCGGCGTGGTTTGCGCAAGTAGGTGGAGGGAGAAATTCCCCCACCTAGCTGCTTCATGCGCTTGCTGCTTGAGCCGCTAACGATATCATGCAAACCAAAAGAAGTTTAGATTTATCTCCATATCTTGGCATTATGGAATTTATTTGTCAGATATTGCAGAGGTCAGAATACTTCGAAGCAGAAATTTTGTAGCACTAAACTATGTACTCTAAAAGGCAGACGCTAACCTCGAAATGTCTCTCATCAGCAGAAGCCAAACACGTGATTTTTAATTCTGTTCACGACCTATCGCGCATATTTTAGTTCGCGACCTATCGCACATATTTTAGATCGCGACCTATCGCGCATATTTTAGTTGGCGACCGGTAGCTCTCCTTTTAGTTCGCAGCTCGGCCGCGAATTAGATCGCTGTTTTTAGTTCGTCTGCTCGTTTTGGCTTTTGCTACCGCTACTAAAACTGCATCTGAGCTGCATCTCAGCTCGAAATGACGGCAACGGGCATAAGGGAATCACGCGATTCTGCGCGCTCTCGCGTCCTCTCGCTGTTATCCGTCAGTCTTCGAAACAGGAGCTAAGAGGCGAGGGATCTGCAACCTAGTTCGCGTAGTTCGACTGTGGGAGCGCTGTTACGAACTAGTTCGTTCGCGAACTACACAAGACTGGTCGGCACGGCCGCTACGGTCGGGGGTTCGAATCCCCCCGTAGGCATAGATGCTTTTGTCTTCTTTAGTATAAGGTAGTTAACAAGTAGTTTCTAGGTTTATGGACTGATGACACCGCAGTTAAGTTCCTTAATCTTAACAAACATTTCAACATTTTGAATCCATAGAGTTACAAACATTTAAACGTTTGCCGCTAAGGCAGCGAAGTCGCGTGGTGGGGAAATCGGCAGACAGGCAAGACTACATGGCTTGCACGCCAACGGGGGAATACTGTGGCCGGCCCTGATATACAGGGTGTTAAAAAAAGGTACGGCAACACTTTCAGGAAACATTCCTGACACGCAAAGAAGGAAAAATTATTATGTGTACATGTGTCTGGAAACGGTTAATTTCCATGTTAGAGCTCATTTTATTACTTCTCTTCAAATCGCATTAATCATGGAATGGAAACACACAGCAACAGAACGTACCAGTGTGACTTCAAACACTTTGTTACAGGAAATGTTCAACATGTCCTCCGTTAGCGAGGATACATGCATCCACCCTCCGTCGCATGGAATCCCTGATGCGCTGATGCAGTCCTGGAGAATGGCGTATTGTATCACAGCCGTCCACAATACTAGCACGAAGAGTCTCTACATTTGGTACCAGGGTTGCGTAGGCAAGAGCTTTCAAATGCCCCCTTAAATGAAAGTCAAGAGGGTTGAGGTCAGAACAGCGTGGAGGCCATGCAATTGTCCGCCTCTACCAATCCATCGGTCACCGAATCTGTTGTTGAGAAGCATACGAACACGTCTACTGAAATGTGCAGGAGCTCCATCGAACAGGAACCACATGTTGTGTCGTACTTGTAAAGCCACATGTTCTAGCAGCACAGGTAGAGTATCCCGTATGAAATCATGATAACGTGCTCCAGTGAGCATAGGTGGAAGAAGATGAGGCTCAATCAAAACATCACCAATAATTCGTGCCAAATGTTCACAGAAAATCTGTGCTGATGACGTGATTACACAATTACGTGCGGATTCTCGTCAGCCCACACATGCTGATTGTGAAAATTTACAATTTGATCACGTTGGAATGAAGCCTCATCCGTAAATAGGACATTTGCACTGAAATGAGGAGTGACGTATTGTTGGATGAACCATTCACAGAAGTGTACCCGTGGAGGCCAAACAGCTACTGTTTGTTAGTGCATGCACACGCTGTACATGGTACAAGTACGACACATGTGGTTCATGCACGATGGAGCTCCTGCAAATTTCAGCCGACGTGTTCGTACGCTTCTCATCAACAGATTCGGTGACCGATGGATTGGTAGAGGTGGACCAATTCCATGGCCTCCCCCCTCTCCTAACCTCAACCCTCTTGACTCTCATTTATGAGGGCATTTGAAAGTTCTTGTCTACGCAACCCCGGTACCAAATGTAGAGACTCTGCGTGCTGGTATTGTGGACGGCTGTGATACTATACGTCATTCTCCAGGGCTGCATCAGCGGATCAGGGATTCATACGACCAAGGGTGGATGCATGTATCCTCGCTAACGGATGACATTTTGAACATTTCCTGTAACAAAGTGTTTGAAGTCACTCTGGTACATTCTGTTGCTGTGTGTTTCCATTCCATGATTGATGTGATTTGAAGAGAAGTAATAAAAGGAGCTCTAACATGGAAATTAAGTGTTTCCGGACACATGTCCGCATAAAATTTTCTTTCTTTGTGTGTGAGGAATGTTTCCTGAAAGTTTGGCCGTACCTTTTTATAACACCCTGTAAATGATCAGCGTAAGCCCCAAGTGGCGTCTTACAATTAGAACGTTTTCAGCCATTGTGTAAACTCGGCCGCCGCAAGCAAACTTGCCTAACTCTCCCAATACGGAGCTTTGGACCGATGCGGTGGCGGGAAGACAAGACAAAGCGTAGCGGGCAACACCCGCGCCGCAGTATTGTGCAACTGGTGCTTCTGAGGACAACGGCGGCTGCTGCTGCTGCGGAAGTGGTCAGGCGCAGCTTCCTCCCCCACCCCTCCCCCTCCTCTGTCGTACACGCGGCCGACACGTGTCGCGCGCTGCTTTGACTGCCGCCGCCGCCGCCACCGCAGGTTAACCGCAACGCGACGACTTCCGCCACTGAGAACACCGCGCTACTCGCCAAAGTAAACCCAAGATATATCAAAGTGACAGTAATATATTTACGCCCACGAAAACCTACAAAGGCTCTGTCGTGGTGATGGCAGAGTGCCCAAAACTGGAGTGACTACTAAAAGGCAACTACAGCTACATCCATACTCCACAAGCCATGTCACTAAAAGGCAACTACCTCTACATCCATACTCCACAAGCTACGTCACTAAAAGGGAACTACATCTACACCCATTGATTTGATTTTTCTAGAGAAGCCATAACAGTCTTGGACCAACCCGCCACTGCCGCACCGAAACTAAGTTTATTGTGCGGTATCGCTCCCTGTGTATCTAGTAAAGCCAACTAATGCCCTTGAACAGTGCAAGGAGTCCCTTTACCAGTTCTTTATAAGACACAATTTCTTCGAGTCTGGTTGTCCCAAATATTCCGTGCCTTTTATTCTCCAATGCAATGCATTAAAAGATGAGATGTGATGCAGTTTCATCACCGTCATCACAGATCCTACATTTAGGGTCCTCTTCTGTTATTCCCATTGTACGTAGGTGTTTTTTGAAATTCCCATGGCCTGTCAGCAATCCAACCATGAGTCTAATCTCTCTCCTGTTCAGACCCAGGATTGCAGAGCTTATTTTAAAACATGGCTTTGGCATCTTTACATTGCCATGTTTTTCTTGATGCACTTTGGTCCAATATTCTACATGCTGTCTTCTGAGCCAGTTACGTAGCTCCAATTTGATCATTGCCTTGGTGATTGTCAGGACAGGTTCCGGTCCAATAAATGGAGTCTCTGCCCCCATCCTGGCTAATCTGTTGGCATGTTCGTTGCCACTGATCCCCGAGTGGCCAGTGACCTACAATAGGTTTACTCTGTTGCTCTCCCCTAGCTCCACCAGAACCCTGTGACATTCTGCAACAATTTTAGACCTTGTTGCAGGAGCTTCCAGTGATCTCAGGGCTGCCTGGCTGTCTGAATAGATATAGATGCTACGATCTTTGTAGCACCTACGCAAATTCTCCTCCACACACGCCCTGATGGCAGTGATTTCGGCCTGGAATACTGAGGCCATTTTTCCTAGAGAGATGACGCCCTCCAGTCTTGGCTGCACTTCATATACCCCGGCCCCAACACCCCATATACCCTCTTGGTCCGATTTTGACTCGTCAGTGAACCAGACAATATCCCCCGTACGGTGTTGTACTATTTTCTCCCACTGTTCCCTATTTCCAATTGTTATATTGAAAGACTTGTTGATGCAGTATGGGGTATAATATAGTCGGCTGGCATTTCCCCAACCTTTCCTATATTTTCCTCACTCACTATTTTAGTGTGTGATTCTGGATATCCCAAAGAGTTCCACATCTACATCCATACTTCATAAGTCGTATCACTGAAAGGCAACTACCTCTACATCCATACTCCACAAGCCATGTCACTAAAAGGCAACTACTTCTACATCCATACTCCACAAACTACGTCACCGAAAGGCAACTACATCCTACATCGATACTCCACAAGTCGTGTCACTAAAAGGCAACTACATCTATACTCCTTTCACCGAAACGAGAGACTGACTGCAAACAGACCGAGGCGCGTGACCAGGGGTGGAGAAGAACGGAGTGCTCGCTCAGTGTCACCAGCTACGTATCAAACGATGTGCTTCCATGGTGTAAATGGAAATGAGCGTATGGCTTTCTTGGCCCGGAGATCCCTTACGGGATTGTTCGGCCGCCTGAGTGTAAGTCTTTTTAGTTGACGCCGCGTGGGCGACTTACGTGCCAATGATGATCAGATGAATATGATTAGGACAAGACACAACACCCAGTCCCCTGCCGGGAATCGAACCCGCGCCCCCTGCGTGGTAGTCAGCGACGCTGCCACTGAACTACAGAGGCTCCATGTTGCAATGGAATAGGGACTGCGGCTGTTGGTCGAGTTTTAATTCCAAGTTATCAACTTATCCACCAACAGCCGTAAAGGTTATGTTGCTTTATTTAACTACTGGTTTCGGTATTAATTAATTCTTCTTTATACTTTGTACGACATACGTACAGCATGATGTTATGGATACAACACTGATTGCCAACTGAATTTGTATAGGGCCTGAAGATGGTATTAATGCAATACCGAAACCGGTCGTCCAATAAAAAAACACATAATTTACAGCTGTTGGTGGATAAGTTAATAATTTGGAATTAAAACCTCTGTATCAGGTGTAAAGCGGTTATGTGTATTGCTATATAGCAGTGATATTAGGCTCCACAGATATTCAAAATTCATTTTTTAATAACCCATAGAATCTGTGAAAAATTGCCCAAATCTGCATTTTCGTTTACGACAGTAAGAACTGTGTCACGAAAACAACACTTTATGTACTTTCCTTCGTATCACACTGAAAGTTTTCAACACTGTCTGTAAGCTTCTGTCGTGATATTTTCTTGCAGATTTTAAAAGTACTTACCACACGATAAACTGAGGAACGACCAACACCGGTAGATGCAACTGTTCTTATAACAATATCTGTCATTTATTGTTCTGGACACAACAGCTCCGTTTTATACCCATTGAGAACTTAATAATCTCTTTCTTTGGTCGCTTCTTGCGTGGATGCAAAATGTAGAATAACATAATGCGTTTGCACTTGGGCGATACTGACGAGAAAGAGAAAAAGAGATAGAATATGAAAGCTGAATACTTATGCTGCTATTTAGCAATTGGTCCTTTAAGATGAAATTTCTAGCCAGCCTGTAATATCACACCTCACGATACACACAAAGGCTGTACACCTGAAACGGATGCGGCGACACTGAGTGAGCGCCCCTACTTTGTCCACCCCTGGTTACGCGTCTCGCTGTGTTTACATTCCGCCTCTCGTTTCGGTGAACGGAGTACACATCCATACTCCACAAACCAACTCTTTAAAAGACAACTACATCTATATCCACAAGTCATGTCACTAAAAGGCAACTACATCTACGTCCATACTCTACAAGCCACCTGAGGGTGTGTGGTGGAGGGTACTTCTGTACCTTTTGTGTCTCGTTTCCGCCGGTAGTTGTAGGTGTCGGTGGCCGAGTAGAGAGAGACACCGACACAGGAAAGTAGGATGCACGCGTGTACGGGTACAGTGTATGAGGTGACCAGCCAGTGGGACAGCAGAAACTAGAAACACTAAGCTACATTAGAACAAGAATTATATTTCGAAGAAACGTTATAATACTTAACTTTTACATAGTTCATGACTGCCAACTAAGAGTACTGCTGAGACATAGGTTAACTACGTAGAGGCCTGTCTACTGATGAGTCCTAGTGCCTGTCTAAATCCCAAGTGAACGATCCAGTTCAGTGGTGGCCACGAGCGGAGTTGCAGCAGAGGGCGCTCCTGGCTGACGTCTTAAGAACGCCGCGCCGTGCGTGCATGGCGGCGCGCGGCGAAAGTAGGTGGCGCGCACTTTAGACTTGTGCGACACCACAGTACCATTGTCACTTCTTCCTCCCAGTCGCGTATGGAACGCGAAAGGAGAAAAAATAATAATTGGCAGCAAGCCTCCTTGTGGGCCAGATCTAATTAGTTTCATCTTTCCCATGGTTTCGCAAAATATATATGCAATATACTGGTTGACTCTTCGAGAAACGTATCCTCTCAGAACTTCGACATAAGCCCGTGCTGTGGTACTGAAAGTCTCTCTTGCAGCGTCTGCCACTGGAGTTTCCTAATGATCTCCGTGACGTTTTCTACATTTACACATCTACATCTACATGGGATATACTGCAAGTCACAAGTGCCTGGCAGAGGGTTCATTCTCATGATTTGAAGGTTTTATTCTGATGATCATTACTACCTATGTAAATAGGAGTCAACAATATATTTTCGCATTCGGAGGAGAATGTTGGCGATTGGAGTTTCGTAAGTAGCCCACGCCGTAGCGATAAGCGCCGTTGTTGTAATGATTCCCATCGCAAATCCTGTATCATTTCCGTAACGCTATCTCCCCCGTATCGTGACAATACGAAACGAGCTGCCCTTCTTTGGACTCTTTCGATGTGCTCCGTCAAACCCACCTGATAAGGATCCCACACTGGGCTGCAACACTCAAAAAATGGACGGACAAGCGCAGTGTATGCAGTTTCTTTTCTAGTTCTGTTGCACGTTTTAAGGGTTCTGCCAATAAAACGCAGTCTCTGGTTCGCCTTTCCCACGACATTATCTACGTGTTCTTTCCAGTTTAAGTCTGAAGTAATAGTAATTCCTAGGTATTTTGTGGAGTCTACGACCTTCACCTTTGATTCATTTATCTTGTAAACAAAATTTAACGGATTTATTTTCGTACTCATGTGGACGACTTCACATTTCTCATTATTTAGAGTCAATTGCCAACTTTTACACCATATCTAATTGAGATCGTTCTGAAGTTGGTTTTGATCTTCAGATGATTTTACTAGACGGTAAATGACGGCGCCATCTGCAAACAACCTAAGAGAGCTACTTAGATTTTCCCCTAAATCGTTTATGTAAATAAGGAACAGAAGATGACCAATAACACTACCCTGTGGAACGCCCGATATCACATATGTTTTAGTCGATGCCTTACCATCGGTTACTACAAACTGTGTCCTCTCTGACATCCCCTATCCAATTGCAAATTTGGGGCGATGTACCACAACCATACAATTTGATTAAAAGGCGTTTGTGGGGTACTATGTCAAAAGCCTTCTGGAAATCAAGAAATACGGAATCGATTTGCGAACCCTTGTCGATAGCTCCTATCACTTCGTGTGAATGAGCCCGTAACGAAACGTGCTGCTCCTTGTTGGATCTTCTCTATCAACCACACTTGGTATGATCACACACACTGATGACCAATATTCAAGTGCTGGCCGAGCGAGAGTTTTGTAACCTACTTCCTATGTTGACCGGCTACAATTCCTGAGCATTCTTCATATAAATCTGCCTTAGCCGCGCTGGAGTCGCCGCGTGATCTAAGGCATCATGCTACGGTCTGGGCGGTTCGAGTCGTCCCTCGGGCATGGATGTGTCTGTTGTCCTTAGCGTTAGTTGGTTTAAGTAGCCCGTAAGTCTAGAGAATAATGACCATTGCTGTTTGGTCCTACAGGTTTACAAACATTTGGACATTCGCATCTGCCTTATCTACAATTGCTTTTATATGTTCCTTGCATTTCAGATCGCCCCTTATGTCAACTCTCAGATATTTTATGGAAGTAACTGCTTCCAGTGTTTGTCCTGCTGATGCGTAGTCATACAATCAATAAAGGATCTCGCTTCCTATGTAATCGTAGTACTTTACACTTGCTTATGGTGAGGCTCAGTTGCCATTTCCTGCACCAATCGTCGATGAGCTGTGCATCATCCTGCATTTCGTTACCCATTCCCAGTATTCAGAGTTCTCGGTAAATTACAGATCTTCCGCTAAAAGCCTCATTCATCTTCCGATGTTATCGACGAGGTCACTTAAATATGTTGTGAAAGTCAACGAACGGTCCTTTAACACTCTCCGAGGGCACGCCTTATTTCTCTTTAACGTCGGAAGGCTTCTCTCCATTGAGGATGACATGCTGCGTTCTGTTAGCTAGTAACGCATTAGTCCAGTCACGCAGTTGGTGCCGTGCGGGAGTAGCCGAGCGGTCTGGAGCGCCACGTTACGGATCCCGCGGCCTCCCGCGTCGGAGGTTCGAAACCTCCCTCTGGCATGGATGTGTGTGTTGTCCTTCGTTAGATTAACTTAATTTAAGTAGTTTGTAAGTCTGAGAACTTGTGACCAACGTTGTTTGGTCCTATAGAATTACAAACATTCGACCATTTGAACGCAGTTGGTCTGATATATGCTTGCACTTTGTTCGTCAGACGACGGTATCGAACGGTATAGAAAACCTTGCAGAAGTCAAGGAACAAGCATTTCTTGCATGAATAGCGCGAGTTGTGTTTCATGTGATCGTTCCTTTCGGAAGCCATTTTGATTCCTAGAGAGGAGATTTCAGTTGTCTAGAAACGACATAATTCTCGAACTTAAAATGTGTTGCACAATTCTGCAACTGAGCGATGTCTGAGATATAGGCCTGTAGTTTTGCAAAATCTGATAGACGGGAATTCTTGTAAACGGATATGACATGCACTTTTTTCCAATCCTTAGTAACGTTTCGGTCCTCTAGAGACCTTTCGGTATAGTATCGCTAGAAGGGAGCCAGTTTCCTTTCCATACTCGTGTAAAATCTAATTGGTGTTCCATCAGGCCCATCGGGCGAATTCAGTTGCTTTTCTCTCCCTCTGACACTCATTTCCACATCTGGCATTTCGTCGATGGCCCGTCAGAGTGTCAGCACTGTCGTATTTACGCCTGTGAATCAGAGAAGTACGTTATGTCCATCTCGCTCAGGATGCGAAAACGCACGTGTACGAGGAACTGTAACGTTACAGCATGGAATTCCGCGTTCCACTACCCTGTGAAGCTTGAATGAAGGCTCTTAGTGGGAGGGCGCTACACGTGATCCGTGTTTACGTTTCGTGATGGTTTCATTTGTTTGTTTTCGTCTATAAGTGTCTTGTCATAAGAAAGCAAAACGGATATCTGTGACTTGAAACTGTTAGGTGAATTTATTCAGAAAATCGCTGAAGGCTAATACAATAATATGACAATATTTCAGGTTTCTGATTTTATTTCCATGTTATTAGCAGAGAGCAAGCATTGAGTTGCACATGTAATTCACACCTGACAGGTCATTTTATATATTTTACCTGTTAAAAAAATTGTGCGGTGTACCCGAGTTCCCTGTACTTAAACTATACGAAATTGACGTTCTATATTAAATATATATATTTTAATAATAACCACCAAGCCGAAATGTCTGTTATTGTTGTAATATTGTTATTTGGACACACTACTCATTATCGAGTGTTCATACAAGATCAAGAATTATTCGATTTGAAGAACTTTAACGTTATTTTTGTCGGTTTTCTAAAAAAATTGGCTTTATTCCAGTCAACTACAATAAACTGTTCTTTTCCACAGAGGCGTCAATTTATTTGAAAGAAACAATATTCCAGACTGTTGCCTTGTTTAAACTGTTCCCTGTGTTTTAAAGAGCTCGTGTTTTATCTTATAATGCATATAGTGTTAAGAGATTTCATAATCTGCTATAAGAACGAATTAAACATGAGGTTATACTTAAAGGAAATTGGTATTCTGAAAACCACAAAGAAAACCTTAATATCAGGTACACCTACGATAATCTGGTCAAATCATGGTTTGAGTAAGATTACGAAATTGATACTCTTAGTTTATCCTCGGATGTGTTGTTTTATGAAACAATGTAGGATCTATTAATGCTGCGTGTACGAATATTAGTAAATGTTTACTTGAAGGTTAATACGCAGGCGATTTAATCAGTAATTTAGAATAAAATAAATACCTATATCGACAGCTTAATAAGAAAAAATGTCAATTTATGTCTTCATTTGTGTTTTTTACGTTTTAAATTTATAGACTGACATTCCTTGGCAAATTACTGGAACACACTGTCAACAAATGGTTCAGTGTTTTATCATTGTAAACATTTTCGGTACTTCGTACGTATGATGTGAAAAGTTTTAATACCCTTATCATGGTTTCATTAAGTCACACTAATAAAACCGAAAAATTAACCATTGTTGAGCTGCATAATTGCTCGGAATTACACAGGAATACAAAAATAATCAGGTTACAAGTCAGCTCTTCCACCGCTACGCACGATAATCCTACCAGAATTGGGACGAAAAGCGTTGAAGCAGTGCAAGGTCCAAATACGTCATCGTAGCTGCGCAAGCGCAGTATCGCCTACTTGGTCGCGCTTGAAAGTAGCTTTCTGGCAGCTGCTTAAACGAACCTTTGGTTTTCATGTGATAAGCAGAACTTTGAAGCCGCCATATTCCAAACTTAACTTGATATTCTACTTCTACGCTACTTCTTTGATTGTAGCGTACGATGTATAAATGTAAGCTTTTCAAAATGTTATAATATTGAGAAACTCTTGAAAACGTGTCATTTTACGCATGAGTTGTTACAATAAAATTACCGGAAACTACATATCGATAGCTTTAAAGTTTAGCATATTTGCTATGGCAAAACGACGTACTGCGAAACGGGCCTGTCTTTGATACTGTGTCATACCTGCACTTTTTTGGTTCATACATTGTAATTTGTATCACGTATCAGGGCTCCCTAATATCGTCATAAATGCCGTCACAAACTGCGGACGAGAGGCCGCAATTGAAGCGGGTTCTCGGGTACCTACTTCAAAATTCCCCCCTTTTTTTCTTTTCTAATCGTTCCTAATTCTTTTTGTTAATTTAATGCAATTATAATATCCGATATTCATTGATACCTTTTTTTCAGAAGACATAATACCGCGGTGGTTAGCGTCAAGAGCTGTGGAGCATAAGAGATGAAAATAACAGGTTTTTCTATACACCCGCTCAGATATTTCACGATTTGGTTTAATTACGTTGGTGATAATTTAATACAATTATAATATCCAGTATTGGACGTTATTTATTACAAACATGAGCGAACCCTTTCCACGAGAGTATTCGTTGCGATTCGTCTTTGTGTTAGGGCACATGAACAAATGAATTTTAAGACGGCTCCCTATGTCGTTTGGTTTCCACCACGACAGCAAAGTGATGGAATAGTTCAGTTTCACTGTTCAGAGAGAACATGGAAAACTTATGGTCAGGGGAGAAGACATCTGTGTGAATTGTCTGGTAAAGGAGGAACAGTTTTTACGTACAATAATGAACGCAGTTCCAGGCGGAGGTTAGAGTCCTCTCTCGTCATGTGTGTGTGTGTGTGTGTGTGTGTGTGTGAGTGAGTGCGTGTGTATGTGTGTATGTTGTCCTTAGTGTAAGTAGTTTGTAAATCTAGGGACTGATGAACACAGCACTTTGGTCCAATAGGTTTACAAACATTCTGGAGACATTAACAACATAGTGCCTCCTCAGACCATCTTCATATGAGGTAAATGTAACAACTTCCTGATGTGACGAGATTGCGAGTTTGTATTTACAAAAGAATATTTTTGTTATTGAACTGCCACTATCTCCCTAATTTGATACTTTTTATGGCGCTTTAGATACGGAGATCACTTCAAATACCGCCACAAAGTTTTAATTATGGACGCCTTCCCTTTCAGTGATTATAAATATTGTATATAATATTTGAAAGAAGATTGGACTTAAATGAGAGGGAATGTGCTTCATCATATTTCGTATCAAATCATTCAAACGATTTGAAGTAAGTAGAAAAGACCATAATTTCTTTCATGTAGGAGTACTTGAATTCTGACAGTTGTTATTAATTTGTAAATAGATAACACCTGAGGATGCAATTTAAAATTGCGAAACCGTTGGTGTGTCGTTCAATAAAACATGTTTACACTCGCCAGAATGTAAACCGTCTGTTACGGCAGTAAGTTCGGGAAATGTGTAGTGCTAGTGTTGGCTCACGAAATCGCACAAGCGAGAGTATGTTCCAAAAAAACTGTAAGTGATAATATAGGCTGACGCACGAAAGATCCCTACAAAAAAAATTTACATTTTACACAAAAAGTAACGCGTTAACTCATTCAAAGTGTTAACACATAATTCTTTTGTTGCAGTTGACAACGTTACCACTGTCTGATGTTGTAAAAATACTCGTACAAGGCAATGTAATAACCAAAATAAGATACCAGTGTAGCCTATGAAAGTTTCTCACTTCTCCTTCTCTCTTACAAAATTACGTCTGCTGTGTGCTGAATGCCTTTGTACAACGTTATGTTAATCTGACTGCGTATTTTTAACTGTATTCTATGTGAATGTAAAGGTATTGCAAAACCTATCTGACTGCGTAATGTTTATTATAATGAGACACAAACTGCTAATTGTTTCTGTATGAAAATGTCGTAACAAAGTTAACAGTCTGAAAATTACTGATAATAAAAATCACTGTGTTAATAATTCTGGCCCTACAAACTTGTTTCTGACTGAACTAACAATCTTTAACGGAATGTAATGAACACAATATTTATCAATGCAATCTGACTCAGTGCAAGCACTTGTTAACCTGAACACTGTATGAATTGTCCTACTTTGAAATCTGTAAATCATACTGAACTGTAAGCTGGACAAAAACTTACTGCACTTACTGCATAAATATGCGCAACACCAAACTATTTCCTGCTGTACTAACTACTGGAAAACTAACTACAGAAAACATCTAAGGCACTTTTAATAAAAATGTGAGGAGGGATAAACTGGTAATATGTTTAAGAAACTCGAACTAATTATTAAAAATGAAATATCTGGTTTATTTTCTAACTGATGTAACTTCATGAAAATTACTAACAATGTCATGTTTGTGATTTTAAAATCTTTCAGACAATATAACTCAGATATTTAATCTGCCTACAAAATAATTTTTTAACGATGATAAACATTTCTTTACTGTTATTAAATTTCACTCGATTTACACAAACAATGTTACAACAATACCATATTTCAAGAACACTACCCATGAAATTCCTATTTCATAAAAAACGCAATCTCAAAACAAAACTATTACAATAAATACTTTTCCTAACACAGAAAGGGGTCCCTAGGATTAATCGTGAGACCACAAACTAACAGCAAGATCTTTCCCCACTGTTAATGTTACCATTACTTCAGCCTAACAATCCAAAGTTGTGCCATAGAAACATGCCAAGTATATAATGAAAAACTTTACCTTATAAAAACTTCAAAACATCGGTTCTCCAACGTCATCTATTCCTTTCGTCTCCATATCTTAAACAAACAGCTTGGCTCAGCTTTCAACTCTCAAAATCTCATCTCCTCGGCTATCCCGCCGGAACGACAACTGAACACAACCACGGTCCCCACGCTTCTGCAATCTCATCCGCGCGCCTAACGAAGTCTACACTCTCAATAGTCACAACCTTACTTCCCGGCAACAATACTATCACCGTCTCCAATATCGATAGTACTGCCATCGTAAAATAAGCCTGCAATCAAAGATAAATGACCCATACCTGACTAGCTTGACACTGGTCTAAAATTCGCGGTACATTTGAATATGAAATGTATACCTTCCCATAGCAGGTATCTTACATCTATTAGGCCTAATTTTCGCACCTAGGTTAGTACTAAAAATATGTTAATTTTTACAGCTGTAAATAAATGGAAAAACCCACTGATAATGGTACAGAGGTGTTGAAACATGTTTGGGTAAGAATAAAAGCAATGTTTTGCATATGAAGTGGACCTCATACCCAAAACTGATTCTGTACAGCCAGCAGGACATAACTACGTACAGTATTGTGGCGGTCCATAAGTAGCGGTGTTTTTTCAATGTTTATGTTTCCACACAAAAAACAGGGACTTGAACAACAAATCAACAACAATGTATCCTCTTTTGCTGTTACACGTATTCCCAGAATTTAACACAGAATTTAACACATAGAAAGCAGATGTTTCCACTGAAATAACTCACCCAACCGAGCAATCCGTTCCACATGACACTGAGTGAAACGCCACGCAATGCATTTAAGAAGGATCGGAATAGGTGGAAAACCGAAGGCGTCATGTCCTGTAAGTGAAGAGGTTGTGGAGGTACTTCGCATCCGAGAGGTTGAATGGATTCCAGTTTGGCAATGCGAGGGCGGTGTCGTGTTGGAGAACAACGCCTAGTCGGCCATCAGGTCGTTTTTGCTGGATGGTGGTGTCGAGTCGTGGGATTTGTTGGTCGTAAAGAAGCCCATTCTCTCATTGGTTCCTACCGAGTAATTCGTAATGGATCACACATGTCTTTGGTTCGAAATTGGCGTCTTTGTAACGCTTAAACGTACTTACAGCCTTTCTAAGAGATATCGCTCTTCACTATACTCTTCACAGATCTTCTGTGGCTCTGGGACCTCTGTTAAACGCAAGAAAAACAGAGTGTGTCGAGAATGCTCCTTCGTATCGACTTGATACTGAATTTCATTGAGGTGAAAAGAACGAAGTACGAAGGTCATTTTTAAAGTAAGGATAGATTCAGTAATGGAGTAAGAGAAAATTGTATTATACACTGAGATAAGCAATTTTTTTTCACTTGATAGTATACTCGTTATGAACATTTAAATATTAGTCAGGTCGTGGTATCAGATTTTGTATCCACGCATCAATGAACTCTTCCACCTGACCGTCACATTTTTTTTTCTTGACGTTTGTCAATAGCAATGAGATACACTTAAAACACGTGGAAATACTTGTTGCAACTAGTCAATAATTCAAATATTCTTTTCATAACTGTAAGCCGTCTGGATCACAACAGGTGCAACAGCTGCATCAGTAGTTTATGACACTGTTACTAACAAACTGAAAGTTTCCTGTATAAAATGAAACATTTTTTGGTGCATGTTATAAGCTGCTTTAGACTGAAATATATCCCTTTTCTTCTATATGTCACTGTAAACGATGATCTTTGTAGTATGTGAAGCGTAACATCTAAGTAATAATACAGGCTGTTACAAAAAGGTATGGCCAAACTTTCAGGAAACATTCCTTACACACAAAGAAAGAAAACGCTTGATATCCATGTTAGAGCTCATTTTAGTATTTCTCTTTAAATGTAAATTGAAATAATTTGTGCAGACAATTGTCAAAATACCCATTTTTTTTTATTAATATGTACTGTACTTCCTCGATTCACCGCCAGTTGGCCCAATTGAAAGAATGTAATGTTTACTTCAGTACTTGTGTTGACATGCGACTCATTGCTCAACAGCACTAGCATCAAGCACATCAGTACGTAGCATCAACTGGTTAGATCATGTGCCTTTACAAGTACGACACAACATGTGGTTCATGCACGATGGAGCTCCTGCACATTTCAGTCGACGTGTTCGTACGCTTCTCAACAACAGATTCGGTGACCGATGGATTGGTAGAGGCGGACTAATTCCATGGCCTCCACGCCCTCCTGACCTCAACCCTCTTGACTTTCATTTATGGGGGCATTTGAATGCTCTTGTCTACGCAACCCCGGTACCAAATGTAGAGACTCTTCGTGTTCGTATTGTGGACGGGTGTGATACAATACGCCATTCTCCAGGACTGCATCAGCGCATCAGGGATTCCATGCGACGGAGGGTGGATGCATGTATCCTCGCTAACGGAGGACATTTTGAACATTTCCTGCAACAAAGTGTTGGAAGTCACGCTGGTACGTTCTGTTGCTGTGTTTTTCCATTCCATGATTAATGTGATTTGAAGAGAAGTAATAAAATGAGCTCTAACGTGGAAATTAAGCGTTTTCGGACACATATCCACATAACATATTTTCTTTCTTTGTATGGAGGAATGTTTCCTGAAAGGTTTGCCGTACCTTTTTGTAACAACCTGTATATGTGAACAGCACAGTCGCGCGTTTTTGTATCTCTGGCGTTGGGACGCCAGTTTAGTAAAAGGGGGAGAAGGTTATTGACTCGGCAGAGGAAGGAACGCTGGAGATAAAACAGTCAATTTCTTTCTTGTTATCGGCATGGCTTCCAAGATTTTGTTTACGCCAGTAGCGGGAAGTTATTGTAGTTTGACGCCCTTTTTATTATGAAGGTATTGGTCGTAAAATTTAAACCCCACCAACAATACTGTCATGTTTGTACACCCTTCTGCAGCAATATAATCCAGTTAAAATCGTACATCTATTGTTTTCCTCTTCATGCAACTTTCTCGCGTAGTTATTCTCCCCGGACATTTTTTTTGTCAGTGCTATTTGATTGTGTCGTTTAATGCATTGGCAGAGTAAGTAATGATTAACAAGATCAGCCACAAGCATCAAAACTTGCCTTGGACATTTTTAAAACAAGTATTAACTTGAATTATGCGCTGCTTCTGCGGTCAGTTGAGTTGCTTTTGAGAGAGGCGTTATACACGAGATAAGTGCCAAAATACACAGCGCCAGAGTTCTAAAGTATTCGTCGACAATTAATGTTGGATGTTCCTCCGTAACACAATGGTTCATTTGGTTGTGATTTATAAAGGATATCTTTTTAATAACACAAAGGTGGAAGAGGAGACGGACAGAAAGGGGAGGGAGGAGACGGAGAGAAATAAATGTTCAGTTTATAGTCGATCATGAATCTAGAAAGACACAGGCTGTTTCACTAAGTCTGTTTGCCTCTGTAACTTATAAAATAATAGGTGACGGGAAATTTTAATGCGGTAGGTCAACACAAGAAATGTCACACTTTCTGCGGAGCTATGAACATAGTTTATTGAATCATTTTCCAAAGAGTTACACCACAAAGATATAATTTTTAAATGGAACTATAGTTTTTTATATCGTGCATTGGATTCGTTGAAACCAGCTGCGTCCAAATCAATTTAAACTATATTCCTATCACCGTTAGTTTGGGAACTACAACCCTTCAAAGTTCCGGGGGCGGAGGCTGCGATAGCGTAGTTGACTGGCCGAGTGGCCGCGGTGACTGAGGCGCTCCAGTCACGGTCAGCACGGCCACTACTGTCGGGTGTTCGAACCCCCCTCGGGCATGGATATTTGTGCCGTCCTAGTTCGTAAGTAGTTCATAAGTAGTTTGTAAGTTTAGGGACTGATGACACCGTAGTTAAGTCCCATAAGCTTAACAAACATTTTTTGGCTATCCCCTGGGGCACGGCCCACTGTCTCATGACCACCAGCCAGTCGGCTACGCTATCGTAGCCTCCGCCCCCTAAACTTTGAAGGGTTGTAGCTCCCAAACTAACAGTGATAGGAATGTAGTTTAAATTGATTTGGACGCAGCTGGTTTCAACGAATCCAATGCATGATAGAAAAAACTATTGTCCCATTTACAAATTATATCTTTGTGGTGTAACTCTTTGGAAAATGATACAATAAACTATGTTCTTAGCTCCGCAGAAAGTGTAACATTTCTTGTGTTCACCTACCGCATTAAAATCTCCCGTCACTTATTATTTTATAAGTTACAGAGGCAAACACACTTAGTGAAACACCCTGTATATAAGTTGACAATTTTGAACTGTGAAGTGCAAACGGCTGTAGGCGAAAGCAATGGACTTCTAAAAACCTACAAGGAAAGGAAGAGAACTGAATAGTGTACATCTGACAATATCCATTATTTCCGAGAGATCTGCTGCCGGCCGCGGTGGCCGAGGAGACTGAGGCGCTACACGGCCACTACGGTCGGGGGTTCGAATCCGCCCTCGGGCATGGATATTTGTGCCGTCCTCGTTCGTAAGTAGTTCATAAGTAGTTTGTAAGTTTAGGGACTGATGACCATGTAGTTAAGTCCCATAAGCTATACAAACATTTGAACATTTTTTTGAGAGATCTGCCTTTGACGTCAAGAAACTGCAGTATTCATTCGTAAGTAAACAAATTAACATATACAAATTTCAAACTTTCTTGTGCAGCAGCAACACGTCGGGTACCAGGTGGAAGGTTATAAAATTCTTGTTCGTTCTGTGGTTGAGTATTGGTGATCGGCGTGGGATCCGTACAAAGTAGGGTTGATGGAAGACATAGAGAAGGTCCAAAAGAGAGCACCACGCTTCGTTGCGGGCTCATTTTAGTAGCGCGAGAGCGTCGCAGGACCAGTGTCAGACGCTGCAAGAGAGACTTTCTGCACCGCGGTACGGGCTCCTGGCAAAGCTTCGAGAGCAAACGTTTCCCGAGGAGTCGACCGATACGTTGCTGCCCCTCACGTATACGTCACGAAAAAACCACAAGGGTAAGATGAGGGAGATTATAGCCCACATGAAGGCATACCCACTATCGATTTATCTGAGAACCATATGCGACTGCACTGAAGGATGAAGTGACGATGAAACACAGAATACCCTCCGCCACACACACACCGTGAGGTGGCTTGCGGAGTGTGGATGTAGATGTACACATACAAGTGCATTCACTTTCTGCCACGTGTGTCGATCAGGATTTATGGTAGAAATGCCACACGAAAGTAGCCACTTCTGTCACGCGTGCCGATGAGATGTGTGACGTCCTATATTTGGTTGGTAGTAATTTATGGTTTGTATGTATTGCTTCTGTATGATAGAGGCGACGTCAGCGGCCGTGTAAGCTTTCTTCGTCTTCAATGTTAGGGTTAAACAGGCTCGTAAAATTTTATTTGAGGCATACGTTGAGTATTTAAGTTGGTACACCTAATGATTATTCATATATTCAGTTTACTAATACCTTTGGATTAAACCTTCCAGAGCCTAACACAGTTTCTTGAATATTTTCCTTACTGTTTAAACATGAGCTCTTTATTTCTCAGGGGCTTATTTAAATTACCAAGTCCTTCTAGAATAATATCTTTTCTTTCCCGGCAGTTCCTTTCCAAGTAGCACGTCACATAAACCCTTTTTTTTATCTTTGCATTTAAAAATCTTATTACTGATTTGTTTCACTTTAAATATCTTTACTGGATATTACGTCCTCTAATTACTTTCATTCACTTTTTTTCCGAGACTAGTCAAGGATATTACTTTTGAAATGTTCCTCAAATCTCAATATTTAAGGACAGGTGCTAACTACGAATAGACGTGGTAGAGACAAATTTTAATAACCATTTTACCTATATTTCACCTATTTCACAACTGTAACATACAATGTCCAAGTCACACTTTTTTTCCTAGCACACAATTCACGGCAGTACATATCATAGAATGACAAAGCTAATATTCGGAATATTCTTCCCAATTCAATTTCAAAGTTATTTAACTCAATACTTTCTCAATGAAAAAATCCTTTAACAATATTTGATATTCCCTTGAACATTCGCGTTCCTGTCGGGAGGCAGAATTTTTTTAAGTCCTTAGCCTAACCCGAATTATAGTCCATAGATAACTTTTACTCACTCGCGTAACAGTTCGACCCTTTCAGGATAAATAATGAAGTCTTTAAATTATATTTAAAAAAAATGATTCCATCGCAATTAAAAGATCCGGAATATTTCCGCACCTGACTTCAACTATTTCGCAAACACAACCTCAAAGACTGAGACAAGACTGAGAGGTTTTAATGCAACGAGAAACAAAGACTGAGAGAGCGAGTAGCTATTCTGCAGAACTATTTATACTATGAACTATTTATGACTTTGAATTGCGGTGTTTAGACGCGGTTATTATGTGACTTTACTATTCCGAAACTTCAAAGATATTCTGATTTTACTGGAATTTTTGAAAAAAATGTGAAAATTCAGCCTCTTACAAAATTATTAAGACTGAAATTGACTGAAAATGGATAGTTTATGCAATGATTACGATTTAGTGTCACAGATGCAGTGGTTAAAATGACACACAGAATAACAATTTCTGTCATGTGAGCTGCTAACAGATAATTAATACACGAAAGTTACGACGTTTCGTGAAATTGGATTCTGGGGTCGTTCATGTTTACAGTGGTTCATTTCAGTAACACACGTTACCAGGCCGCTACGATGGCATAACTGCTAGGACGATAATGTTGTCGGCAGTGGAAATCAAACCACCCTAGTTACTAACTCTGCAAATAACGTTGTTTATTTGCGTCGTTATTTCGATTAGTTTTCTGTAACTGTAACGTTATGGTCACTTGGCGCCGTTACCACACAATTTGAGGGTATTGTAACTTTTAGTATCTCCCGTTTCACTAGTTGCGAGGGGGGGAGGGGGAGTGGACAGAGAGAGGATGGACAAAGAGAAAGGAGGGGGGGGGATGCGAAGTAGAATGTATAAAACGTTTGCTTCCCTCAGGGGCAGTTATACATCGTATGCTCCAGAGGTGGTAAACCGCCTCATATTTTATGTTTACACGTAAAATGGAGAAACAAAATAATTTAGTAAGTCCCTTAGCTCCACAAAACTGATATTCTAATACATTCTCTTAATTTGTACGGCCATAATAAGGCAAAGCAACTAAGTGCAGGACCAGTTTTCGAGCCTGGCACTTTTGCCTTTTGTGGGCAAGTGCTATACCGAACTTCGAAGGGTTGTTGTAGTTTTTTTTTTTTTTTTTTTTTTTTTTTTTTTTTTTTTTTTTTTTTTTTTTTTTTCTTTCCCCTCTTGGAAGTTTGGTTCTTTAGGGAGGTAGGTTTAAGTCTCTGTGGATCGATGCTTTCTATACCACTATGGTGGTTACCGACTGAGCTACGCTGGCATTCCTCAAGGCCCAGCCTCACAGCTTTACTTCCGCCAGTCCGCCGCGTCCTACAGTACCTTCCAAACTTCACTGAAGTGCTGCTGTATACCTTGCAGGGCTAACAAACCGTAGAAAAAGTTGAAAGTTAAAGATAACTATTCATTCACAACAGATACAAAAGCGTTACATTTTTGCACCTGTTACTGTACTTCAAAGTACTCACAAGCGTTGTATAGAACCCATTGCCAGCGTCGTGGAAGGCGTAGTATACTGTTAGCAGAGCCTGTTCTATTGATGGTGCGAATGGAGCGGTCTACTGCCCGTCGAAACACTGGAACAGTTCTGCATCAAATGCCACGAGGTGGTTCCTAGATCTTCGGAATAAGTCCAGCAAGTATGTTACCAGTCCCACAGACCGAACACAGCAGCCACAGGTTGCACTGTATGCGCCCGCTCATTGTCGTGCAAATTGATGGGTGGGTTCCGGAGAAAGTGTTGCCGCTTCTTTCGCAAAGCTGGACGCAAGTGTTACTTTAAAAACTAACAGTAATACGCTAGGACGACCTGCCCGATGCATGTCTGCCACAGTTTGCTGACCTTCATTGAAGGCTTTTACCCAACGTGCCACTGTTTTGTACGGTATTTCCGATTCTCCGCACGCCTCTTGAAGACCTTGATGACACTGTCGTGCTGTACGACCTCTGGAACATGCAATCTTGATCCAACTCCGTTGTCCCTGTTTCGAAAACATAGTGACACTAAGACTCCTATAAACCCGAGCTGAACTATCCGCCATTTTTTCCCCAAGCTGCAGGAGTTACCACGTTCCGGACGAAGCTCACGCGTTACCTCGCATTTCATTCTACTCGGTACACGCGCAAACTACTCACTGTATCAACATGAAACTTTCATCAATGTGTTCGTTAAGAACTACACTACGTTTTCATTTTAGTTTCATTTATGGCAATAATTTATAAACAGCAATTTTCGACATGCGAGGAACTTCTTTCTGTTGAAGTTAGGTGAACACCTTAATCGAATGAAATGTTCAAAATACATCAAATTTTTATCCTCTCCAAACAGCAATTCTGTGAGAAATGTATAACTTTAGATGATGTCAGTTAAATATGAAGCACTGGGATCCGCCCGCCCGTCTAGTAGTAGCGCGTCTTCCATATTAGAGCTCCTAATAATTAGGCACATGTTGTTACTGCATAACATCCATACTTCAAGATACTGGTAGTGACTTCTTTTACCCCATTAAATTTAATAGTTGCAAACTACAAAAGTGCTCTCTATGTAATATTCAATTTCAATTTTTCAGTTATATGAAAAGGATATTCTAAAATATCTCAATACAGAGTGCTTTATTATGTGAGGAAATAAGAACAAGTCAGTTCGTTAGCTAGTGAAGAGATCCTTGCTATCTGTCATTTTCAAGTATTCTCAAATAAATTCCTCATTAGATCTAGTAACTTCCGCTCTGTTACTGCTAGTCGTTAAACTGAAGGAAATGTAACTCCTGTTAGATTTTGGAAACAGAGTAGTGGCTCTGCAACACAATGGACAAGAAGCAAAGAAATAAACATTTGTTAGCGGCAAAGGAGTATCTGCAAATCGAATAACAAATCACTAACTTTACTCTTTTTCATTCTACAACTATGTATTTCCTTGAATAACGCGACAGTTTATGAAGTTTTCCATAATAAAGGTGTGGCAAAATACTTCCCTTTTTGCATGTTATCATGTCTCAAAATATCATTTTGATACCTCTAACCGTGTATGAGATACGCATTGATTCATTCTGGCCTTATAGCCATCGGAAATGAGTGCGCTAAATAAAATAAAGTTTAGCGGTATGAGTGAAAGGTAAAGATCTCCTCCTAAGTCGGAAATAAAATTCAATCCATTAGGAAAGTTTCATCCGCAGCAACATATGGTGCAACAAGCACCAAACGGAATATCATATCAGCCTCTATTTTTTACTACAAACTTTTCCTAATGTAGAGCAGTATCTTATTTCGAAGCCAATATCTTATTAACTATGACTAATAACGAAATGACGAGCATTTCGTCACAATACTGACATATCAAGATTTAAGTAGCGGAAGAATTAAATATTTCTACCAATTAGTTTTTGCGAAATTGCTTATGAAAGATGGCAGGGCATGCGCCTCTACGCTGTTAGTGCATCGCGATTCCAACCATGTTGAGGAAAAATGGCGGACGATTCAGCCTGGGTATTCAGGAGCTCTAAGTAACACCGGTACGTTAGACCGCTCTCTCACAAGTGACTGTGTTTCCCTCGATGGTCCGCACCCCGGTAACGCGGGACGGGCGAGTCCATTTGCTCGGAGGTAAGGTAAGATATGTCAGCAACGTGTTCTATCAGCGACAATAGTAGATTCCATTGCATAGTGTCTCCGCAGCAGTGTTGCCACTATTTAAATTCCGAACCTCGTGTATGGTGAAGACATGGCTTGACCACAGCCTAGGGGATGTTTCCTGAATGATATTTTCACTCTGTATCTGGAAACATACCCTAGCTAGGCTGAGGCTAAGCCATGTCTCCAGAATATCGTTTGTCCCAGTAATGCCAGTCCTGAAAGCTGTGAAGGTTGAAAGGTAGTGGGAGAGGTAGTGACACAACTAAAGCTGTTAGGGACGGTTCCAGGGGCGTGCCAGGGTAGCACAGTCCGGCGTGACAGCGCTTTCGGTCAGTAGGCTTAAACGCCCTCTGTAAGACAAGCAAACTGAGACAAGATGTTATAGGGTAAGGTGGTACAAATTCGATATAGGTACAGTTGCGATCAACATAAGTTTTCGCGCCATTTGACAGTCTCGTAGTGTGCCGTTGTAGTGTAGCAGGTTTATACAGCTCCTCCTGTCTTTTCTAAGAATATACCATTTTGTGGTAAGGGGATATAAATTTTTTCCTGTTAAGAGGTAAGTGAACCTACTTCGTTTAACGCGCTGTTATAAATTTACTAGTTAAGGGTGACTGCATTCGCTGCCAAAATGCAATGTTTGGAACCGCGAAGTATACGTTGGTGCCTGACGGAAAAAAGTGCTTTTTATGCGGAAAATTCCCGTAATCTAAATTGTACCAATCGATTTTCCATAGATTTTTCTCCTTCTGTAACATTTTTTTGTGTTTCTAACATTTGTAATTTTCTAATATTTGTGTTACATATTCATTAAACATCCAAGAACAGGTGCCATAGTAAAAATTATTTCTTTTCTCAATATATATCCAGTTATAGTAACATTTCACTCTGCAGCGGAGTGTGTGCTGATATGAAACTTCCTGGCAGATTAAAATTGTGTGCTGGAACCGGGACTCGAACTTGGGACCTTTGCCTATCGCGGGCAAGCGCTCTACCGACTGAGCTATCCCCACACGACTGACGATCCCGCCTTATAACTTTAATTCCGCCAGTACCTCGTCTGTTACTTTCCAAACTTGACATAAGCTCTCCTGCGAACCTTGCAAGACTAGAACTCCTGGAAGAAAGGATGTGGTGGAGACATGGCTTAGCCACAGCCTAGGGATGTTACCAGAATGAAACTTCTCACTCTGCATCGGAGTGTGCGCTGATATGAGACTTCCTGGCAGTTTAAAATTGTGTGCTGGAACCGGGACTGGAACCTGGGACCTTTGCTTATGGCGGGCAAGCGCTCTACCGACTGAGCTATCCCGACACGACTCACGATCCCGCCAAACAAGGCAAAGGTCCTAGGTTCGAGTCCCGGTTCCGGCACACAATTTTAATCTGCCAGAAAGTTTCATAATAACATTTGTCCGGAATGATGGAAATTCTACCGCGTTACCATAGATCAAGAGCGAACAATTACGATCCAACGTCCGTAAGGAACCAATCTACCCGTAAATAAATAAATAAAATAAAATATTAAATAAATGAATAAATGGAAAGAACTGAGTCGATAAAGCGTTTGTTCACGAAAGGAACTCAGTTTTAAACTGCCGGGATGTTTCAAATCAGCACACACTCCGCTGCAGAGTGAAAATATCATTCAAGAAATTGATTGATGTACTTTCTCGCAGTGTATATCTATGCAATAATTCTTTTATTTACTTTCCCATTCAGTTCTCACCATCTTGGGCGACAGCGAATTGTGGCTTGAGTTTAGTTAGTATCTATGGAGTTAATGATCCGAACCAATGCTTTTTGTCACATACGGATTAACTCCATAAGTGAAACAGCCAACCGCTCCCCTTCCCCTATACACACACACACACACACACACACACACACACACAGACAGTTCCAAAATCCGATTAATACGGATGTGACAAGCAGTCGATCCCTAATAGGTCGTAATAAATGAGAGAAGCTGTTCATCTCTTTAAGTGTCAGGCGTGCGTGATTCATGGGGGAGAGAATATGACGAGGCATTATTCTGGGCTACCGACGCGCTGCTGCTGGGAGGCGCAGTTAGGACGGGCAGAGTGCGTGTGTGTATGTGTCCGCTGCCTCTTCTCGCGGCGTCTTCTCGGCCGTGATTGGCCGAGTGCGGCGACCACCGCGCGCTGAGTCACCGCGCGGACGCTCGCTCCCTGCCCTCGCCTTCCTGTTTGTCAACAACAGCGAGACTGTTGCACCACAGCCGCTGCCGACTCATACACTACAGGAACCTGAGGCCGAAACCGACAACAAATGGGGCGACTTGTTACAGAAATCGGTGCCACTATCCCGCGGCGAGGCTGTGCCGTAAAGCTGTGGGATGTTGTTGTTGTGGTCTTCAGTCCGGCGACTGGTTTGATGCAGCTCTCCACAATACCCTATCCTGAGCAAGCCTCTTCATCTCCACATAAGAACGGCAACCTACATTTGTCTGAATCTGCTTACTGTATCTATCTCTTGGTCTTCCTCTGTGGTTTTTACCCCACACACTTCCCTCCAACGCTAAATTCACAATTCCTTGGTGTCTAAGAATGTGTCCTACCAATCTATACCTTCTTTTAGTCAAGGTATGCCAGAAGTTTCTTTTCTCCCCAATTCTGTTCAGTACCTCCTCATTAGTTACGCGATCCACCCACCTAATCTTCATCATTCTTAAGCACCATATTTCAAAAGCCTCAATCCTCTTCCTGTCCGCACTGTTTATCGTCCAGGTCTCACTCCCATACAAGGCAACACTCCATACAAATGCCTTCAGAAAGGACTTTCTTAGGCTTAAATCAATATTCGATGTTAACAAATTTATCTTTTTCAAGAACGCTTTTCTACCCATTGCCATTCTGCATTTTATATCCTCTGTACTGCGACCATCATTTGTTATTTTACTGCCCAAGTAACAAAACTCATCTACCTCCTTTATTGCTTCGTTTCCCAATCTAATTCCTTCAGCATCACCTGATATTCTTACACTGCATTCCATTACCCTAGATTTGCTCTTGTTAATGTTCATCTTATATGCACCTTTAAGAACACTGTCCATTCCGTTCAATTGCTCTTCCAGGTCCTTTGCTGTATCTGACAGAATTACTATGTCATCGGCAAAACGCAATGTTTTTAATTCTTCCCCCTGAACTTTAATACCTTCTCCAAATTTCTCCTTGCTTTCCTTTATAGCTTGCTCAATGTACAAATTGAATAACAGTGGAGAAAGACTACAACCCTGTCTTACTCCCTTTCCAACCACTGCATCCCTTTGATGCCCTTCAACTCTGACAACCGCTGTCTGGTTTTTGTGGGATAGAAGTCTGCAAATCGCCGGTTTCGCTCGCTCGTACTCGGTCGAGTGCGCAACGCTCGGCGGTGGCGCGGCGAGTGTGTTCGCTCGCAGCGAGCGTGTTGACACTCGAACGAGGCTGAGTGGGGCGGGGCGGGCAGAGGCCGCACAGCGTAGTGCTGCCGCTGTACTCACAAGGAAACCTACCCAAGTCACTTTCCTATTTTTATGAAATTTGCTTGTGTTGTAATACATGAAAAACTATGGGACACGTATTATTTTTAGCGGCGAAAAAACATATTTAAGGGGTGAAACGGGCCTTCCAAAATTGGGCCTAAAATAGAAAAATAGCGATAACTTAGAGATTAGTGAAGCGATTTTAATGATTTTTGGTATGAAAGTATAAAAGACAAATTTCATAGATTCAACTTCGATTAAATCAAAACAATTTTTTGAGCACAAAAAATTGGTCACTTTAGCGGTAGCTGCCCCCCTAATTGTCACTTCCCCTGCAATTTACATAGGCCGATCTCTTATCCCGCCATTCCGAAAACATGCAGTTCATTCTTTTGGCTGGTGCATCTGGGTGACATTCTTCAGACGGGCCTAAATAAATATAACAACACAGATATCACTGAAACACAAGGAGCACCATAAATTCGTACAGCTGTATAAAGTAAACAATTGGAAAAGAGGATTTAAAACAGGTACAGGATATATGAGCATTCGACCAGAATATGACCCTGACGACGGAAGAAAGGGCGGATGCTATATATTGTACAAAAGTTTGCATGTATTGTTTATTATGTAGGTAAGAAAGACGACAGTGGCAGTCGGGTTATATGAATGTTGCAATTGGAAAAAATTTCGTTAAGGACTCACTTGGAAAACGCAGAGGCGCAGCAACCACGCACAGTGCCAAAATGCTACGGGAATGTGTATTAACGGGGTGCAACAAAGAGAGATGCACAAACCTAACCTAACGTGTGTACATCAATATAGGAGTATTTAATATCAATATAAAAGACGCACAAAGTATTCCAGGACGTGAGAGTGATGAGAGGAATGGATATTAAATACAATCATTTCCTCGTTAAGTTACACCTACCACTAAAGAGGCACTAACAGTCCACAAAATGGGAAGAAGAAAGAAAGATCATGGACAACTCATTTAGTAAATGATCTTAGCACAGAAACTTTATATTAATCACGTATAATAACTTGTATAGTAAAGTACAAACTGCGAAACTGAATGGCTAGTTCAACTGGATCCAGAGAACAGATTTCGAAGCATCCGGGAAGGAAACAATTCCAAATTTCGCAGTCGGGATTTTTTTTAGGCGTCTAGTTTGCTCCCGACACTCGCCTCGGAATCGAGTGGCGTTGCGGTGGGTGACGGAGTGGCGAGCGGGCAGTGTGGACGGTCGGGCCGGTCGAGCGTACCCCGCTCGAACGAGCGTGCAGGAAGTTGAGCACAGCCACACGCCTTGTCGGAAGTTACAGTACCGACACCTGCCACACTATCATAGAACTACGTGTATCACGCGATTCGAGCGAGCAACCGAGCGAGGTGCTGACTCCTACTGTGGGATCAGTGCTCGTCCCTAGGCTTACAAATTACCTAAACTAGCTTATGCTAAAGACAAACACTCTACAAGTGGTGTCGCACAAGTCTAAAGTGCGCGCCACCTACTTTCGCCGCGCGCCGCTATGTACGCACGGCGCGGCGTTATTACGACGTCAACCACTAGCGCCCTCTGCTGCAACTCCGCTCGTGGCCACCACTGAACTGCATCGGCCACTTGGGATTAGGACAGGCACTAGGACTCATAAATGACGACATAAAGTATGCTCTACTGTACAATTTGGGGAAGGTAATCTGGAGTCGGGAAAGGCGGTTCAAGGAGGTATGGAAGTAGACTTGTCTACTACGTTGTCTCCCTTCACTACGACTAACATTCGTAAAATTTTACACGTACCCTGATGTTTATTTACGTGTACACTGCTCAAAACAATTGGGGGATCAGGTGAGATATCATACAGGCGGGAGATAAGGCCATGTATGTTGCACGCAGCAACGACACAGGACTGGACCTTCGGCTTCGAAAGGCATTACCTAGTTCGACCATGTATCAGCATTCTGCAGTCATGATACTTGTAAAAGTTAAGTATTATCAGATTGATACGAAATACATATATAGCTTAGTGTTTCTAGTTTCTGCTGTCCGACCGGCTGGTCAGCTTAGACTCTCTACCCGCACAGGCGTGCATCCTATTTTCCTGTATCGGTCTCTCTCGGCCTCCGACACCCAGGGCAACCGGCGGAAACGAGACACAAAAGTGGCGACGAGGATGGGATACAAAGCTGGCGACGAGGATTGGATACAGAAGTGGCGACAAAGATGGGATACAAAACTACAAACCTGAGGGACGACTCGAAACTCCGGGGAGGGGGGGGGGGGCAGGGAAGCCGGGCGCTCCGCAGCAAGTATCATCGTGCTGGATAAAGTACTATTCAACTTGTATATTGAGGAGGGAATTAAGGAATGTAAAGAGTCTATGGAAGGAATTAAGATCAATGTAGAACCAATTAAAATGATAAGGTTTGCTGATGACATAGCCATCATTGAGGAGAGCGAAGAAAATCTGCAAAAGGCGTTATCAAGAATGAATGAGATTCTACCAGCTAAATATAACATGAAAATCAACAGGAAAAAGACAGAGATCATGGTATGCAGTCACGAGCAAATTACAACTGATATTAAGATTAATGACGTACCATTGAAACAAGTTAATGTATTCACATACTTAAGAAGTAAAATTACACCGGATGGCAAAAGTTCAGCAGACATAAAAAGTAGAATTGCGCAAGCTAAAATAGCCTTCGCCGCGGTGGAGTGGCCGAGCGGTCTAAAGCGTCTAGCTGCGGAGCGCGCGGTTACTCGCCGTGGAGGTTCCAGTCCTCCCTGGGGCATGGGTGTGTGTGTTGTCCTTAAGTTAGTTTACCTAGGTTTAAGTTGTTTGTAAGCTATGGACTGATGACCACGCAGTTTGGTCCGATAGATTTAAAAAAAAACTAGCCTTCAAACAATAAACGGATGCTTCTTACCCCAATAAATATAAAAGAAGAGACCAATAAAGCGTTTAGAAAATGCCATGTGTGGTGTGTGGCATTGCATGGCTCGGAAACTTGGACACTCGGCGTTTGCGACAAGAGAAGACTAAAAGCATTTGAATTGTGGTGTTGAAGGAGGATGCAGAAAATCCCGTGGACGACCAAGATGACAAACGAAGCAGTAATTAGAAGAATCGTCGAAGAAAGAGCACTTGTGAAAACGATAATGAAGAGAAGAGACAAGTTAATAGGTGTGGTGTCGCACAAGTCCAAAGTGCGCGCCACCTACTTTCGTCGCGCGCCGCCATGCACGCACGGCGCGGCGTTCTTACGACTTCAGTCACGAGCGCCCTCTGCTACAACTCTGCTCGTGGCCAGCACTGAACGATATCGTTCACGTCGGACTGAGATAGGAACCAATTAACACTTCGTAATCAGATAGGCACCAGTGAAGACTTGGCTATCGGATAGGCACTAGGCAGGCCTCTAGCTCAACTATGTATCAGCATTCTGCAGTACTGAGCTATGTAAAAGTTAAGTATTGTATAAATTCTGTGCAATATATATCTCGTTCTAATTTACTCTAGTGTTTCTAGTTTCTGCTGTCCCATTGGCTGCTTACCTTCGTACCTGCACAAGCGTGCAACCTTTATTCCTGTGTCGGTACTTTTCTACACGACCACCGACACCTACGACGGAAACGAGACACAAAAGCGGCGACGAGGCCGAGACACAAAAATAGGCCATCTGTATAGGCACAATGAGTTTAAAATTAATATTATAGAAGGGATGGTAGAAGGAAAAAGAGGCAGAGGAAGACCCATATTTCAGTATGTGAAACAGATTGAAAGAGATGTAGGAGTGGAATCATATCAGGAAATAAAGAGGCTGTCCGAGAACAGAGAAGTGTGGAGGAGAAGAATTGCTGCCAACCAATCTTCGGATTGAGAACGAGAGAAGAGAGGAGGCGAGGACGGACACCGTTTGCCCTCATAGTAGAAAAGCTTTAGAAGAATCATTTTCCCATCTGAATGGTACAAATCCAAAAATCCATTTCACTACGTAAATGAAAAAAATGATAGCGCAATTTCCTGCTTGGCCGTTTTAGTCATGCAACATACTCATAACGAAAGTACTTGGGCTCGAACAAACACATATACACCAAAATCGTATGAGAGATAATGTAAAGATCCCTTATTGCACTAGAGACACTCCCGCATCTGCAAAACTCTGCAGTCGTCCGTTAGAGGCCTCTGCGTGTGCCATGTCGCATTGCACTTTGACCTGTCGGTTCGCCAGTAGGGACGGTACAGTGTGCCTCCGAAGTTCCGTTTTATGATGTTATTTGTGTGGTGAAGCGTCAGATGGGGCGGCGATTGCTAATCAATCCTGTTAATGTAATGCGATTGGTTGAGATGAAGTTACGAAGAACCCTTCTTCGTGAATATGGTATTAGTGTAGAAGATGAATCATTTGCATGCTTTCTCGTATCTGTTATGGTACAGAAATATGAGCATAAGTTAGATACTGTTGTTACAAACTCATAATAATGATAATAGGGATGATAATGACGAACAACTCATAGCAAGCGGTACGGTAAGTGCGGGAAGAGGCGATGGAAGCAGTGGCAGTGAATACCAACAGTCTTTCGGAAAGAAGGTTTAAGTTGCAACTATCATCACAGCTTTTGATCACAATTCGCTAGAGACCATGTACGATGATTATTACATAAGTTATAGTTAAGATATCTGCATTACGTATGGCGTCTACAAATACATCTACAGTGCTATCTAGAGCATGGTTGCAGAGCTTTGCAGAAAAACGACACCCACCAGCACATTGAGGTGTACGTAGAGATCCTGTAACCAAACGTTCATACAGATATGTTTGTTCGAGCCCAAGTACTTTCCTTGTGAGTTTGAAACATAGGATTTTCTGGAAAGCTAAAATACAGACAGAATAGTTGCAAAAGAGCTCCCCTTCCGTGAATTTTAAACTCCAACGGTGTTGTTTTTATGAAAATAATTTTATCAACTGAGTGGTGAATTCTGCAGTCGCTTTTGCCTGGCGACTGTCGTTCTCACTGCTGGTCGATCGACGTCCGTTAACCCCTCGGTTTCACCCATTATTCCTCTCCGCCACTGACGTTTGGCACTGTGTTGTGTACGATGTCATTAGCGCGGATATTGCCGCTACTAAAATGCTTAACAGTGCAGCCGCTTCCCTCAGAGATGCTCCCGCCAACTGCGGACCATCAACTTTAGAAGCCTGGGGGATAATGCATTTGACCGAACATTCGTGTTTACCGTCGCAAAGCCTATAACCGTGTAACGTGCAGTACTGCGCGCGTCAATAAATCAATAAACTGTGCACTGCGGCCGCGCCTCAGTTTTAACAGGTACGCAGCGGTGCCTGCTTCCAACGAGATGCAATTTCGCGCATGATTTTCGTATTACAACCTCTGACAATAAAGTTGGGTGAGTAGTGCTTTAACTTTAACGTACGGTAAATGAAATACGATCTACAGTTACCTTACTCCCCCCTTACCCCCCCCCCCTCAAATAAAACCCCCTCCACTCATGACAACTCTTTCATATGCTTTCTGATAAGGTAAAATCACTACTAAGGAGTCCGCTTCCGTCAGTGGCAGCCACGCAGGGGGGCCGGGTTCGATTCCAGGCTGGAGACTGGGTGTTGTGTGTTGTCCTAATCATCATCTCATCATCATTGGCGCGCCCGCGCGGCGTCAAATAGAAAGACTTATACTCAAGCGACCGAACAATCCCGTAAGGGATCTCCCGGCTAAGAAAGCCATACGCTCATTTCCACTACTAAAGAACAAATACATAATTGCTTTACCCACATCTAAATACCTACCACTTCAATTCTACAATAATAGAGCAACCAGATTCGTACTGTCTTTAAACACAGTAAACAGTACCTAGTCTATATTAATATTCTGGAGCACCACTAGAGTATGAATAAATATAGCAATAACACGAATTTTATTCTTGTACTTTAACTGATTGTATACATACCTATTAAATTTAAAAAAAACTATGCAAACAATGCAGATGGTATTTATTATTCACTTCTCCAGTTTAATATTAACAAAATTATTTGCTAAATGATCGATTGTATGATACTCAAAACAAACTTACCTGTACAAAGAGTGTTATAGCGTCGAATTAAGACGTTTGTAAATAACAGCAGCTGTAAAAGTACATGTTGGACGCTGGTAAAGTGTTGTTTATAGGGCAGTGTAGAACCCAACGAAAAAAGGTGATGTTTTACTGTGACTTAAAGAAAAAAAGAGGCAAGAAATGGAAATTAACCACAAAAATCCGGCCATACAGTCGCAGTACGTAAATCAGCAAATTTCACGGAATCTTACAAATATAAAACACGACCGAAATAACGTGCAATTCGAGTTATTAAAATATATTTCCTTCTTTCCACCACAGAGCCAGCATCCAGCATGACGCTTAAAATGTTATTGTAACATGATCCATCTGATGATGAACCTGAAAAGGTTTGAAAACCGGTTCATGGAAAAAAATATCATTTCAAGAAAAAAGTGACTGGAGCAGTTTTCTTAAACCATATTGAAAATAAGTCACGGGTTCTGAAACATCCGTAATGGATAATGTAAAAATATAGTTACCTCACTGTTCTTCGAAATAGTCACATCCCGTAACTATGCACAGCTGTATGTCCTCGAAACTTTGCACCAAGTCTTCCTTTGGACTGGTATACAAATGTCTTCTGACGTTTCGTTGGTTGTCAGGAATATTATAAAATGTTCGTTTAAAGCGAGTTAAGTCGAGGGAACAGGAAGAAGTTTGGAGGATTGAGATGCGCCGACTACGGTGGATGTTCAAATTGTGCAACAACGCTCGCCCACACTCCAGCAGTTACGGGCAAAAAATGCAGTAGTGCAACTTGAACAACCCTTACACTCACCGGATCTCAATCCTCCAGACATCTTCCTGTTCCCTCCACACAAACTCGGTTTGGAAGGAAAGAGATTTGAAGATATTCCTGACGTCCGACGAAACGTGACGAGGTTTCTAGCCAACAACCCAAAGGAAGACCTTACATTCTGATAATAAATAACTAAACAATAAGAAACTAAACCTAATCCATCCCAACCCAATAAAATTCTAATTAAATTTGCACTAATAATTAAAAATCTATTGAAAAAATAAATATTAAAACAATTCAAATAGAACGATTAATATTTTTCATTTTACATATAATCATTTCTATAATAAATAACTAAAGAAGAAATATACATAACAAAAGACATAAAAATTAAAGACATTCGATCAAAAATGAAAGTTACACTACTATAGAAATATTTAAAGTAAATAACTCCCACTCAATAAATAATCTATAGTCAATTATTAAATAATAAATATCTAATACAAAAAATAAAGTTCTAAACAAAATAAAAAAATCTCAATGAACAAATAGAAAATAAATACACGACTTAAGATGAAAAAATCACATCATTGATTCCACAAAACAACATTTTTCGTTAAAATACTTAAGTTTTAAAAATAAAAATATTCACCCTTTAAACACAACAAATTAAGAGGAAATCAATGTAAAATAAAAGATGATATTCACGATAATAACCTAAAGAACAAGTATAAACACCAGAATAATGTAAACCATGTTGAGAATCAGAATATATATATAGAAGTTTGCAGGATATGACTCAGACCTTAGCGGTGAGTAGTTTGACGGTTTCGAAGGACAGTAAAGAAACTGTATTTCACAGTTCATCCACATTAAGGTTACAGGACTAATCACTCAAGTTTATTGCCAGAGTCAATAAAATTCTTCTGGGTGTGAGACCGCGTCGTCAGATACAGACCCTGATGAAGGCCGCCTGTAGCAGTTGTAGCATCAATATCTTGGGCTACCTAACTGCTGAAGAAAGGTAGATGCAAATGACAAATAGTCCAGCCCTGTAACAAAGCGAGAGTGCCGTAATAAAATTAATCCCGTGATTTTGACAGCAGATTCGGCCCTTACGTGAAATTACGAATCGAATGATATCGGTCGCTGGCTGGTCGGCTCAGTACTTTACAAGTAGTATAAATTAATTGCCAGTTTAACCTCATAAAGTCACTTCTGATCCTGCAGTTGTTATTATTTAATATTCATAGAATATATGACATTTTCAGCTTTGCCCAATCGCAGTTGATTCTATGAATATTAAATAATAACAACTGCAGGATCAGAAGTGGCGTCTGTTCTTTCGGAACAAACGCCACACACACACACACACACACACACACACACACACACACATACACACATATATATACTCTTACGGGAATTAGTTCATAACTACGATTTTTACCCCACACACTTACCTCCAATGCTAAATTTACGATTCCTCGATGTCTAAGAATGTGTCCTACCAAGCGATCCCATCTTTTAGTCATGGTATGCCAAAAATTCCTTTTCTCACCAATTCTGTTCAGCACCTCTTCATTAGTTATGCGATCTACCCATGTAATCTTCAGCATTCTTCTGTAGCACCACATTTCAAAAGCCTCTATTCTCTTCCTGTCCGCACTGCTTATGGTCCATGTTTCACTCCCGTACAAGGCAACACTCCACACAAATGCCTTCAGAAAAGACTTCCTTACGCTTCAATTAATATTCGATGTTAGCAAATTTCTCTTTTTCAAAAATGCTTTTCTTCCCATTGCCATTCTGCATTTTATATCCTCTGTACTGCGACCATCGCATGTTATTTTACTACCCAAGTAACAAAACTCATCTACCACCTTCATTGTTTCGTTACCTAATCTAATTCCTTCAGCATCGCCTGATTTACTAAGACCGCATTCCATTATTTTTGTTTTGCTCTTGTTAATGTTCAGTTTATACGTTCTCTTCAACACAGTGTCCATTCCATTCAACTGCTTTTCATTCCTTTGCTGCCTCTGACAGAATTACAATGTCATTAGCAAAACGCAATGTTTTTATTTCTTCCCTCTGAACTTTAATCCCTATTCCAAATTTTTCCTTGCTTTCCTTCACCGCCTGCTCGATGTACAAATTGAATAGCATTGGAGAAAGGCTACATACAACCCTGTCTTACTCCCTTCCCGACTGATGCTTCCCTTTCATGCCCTTCGAGTCTAATAACTGCGGTCTGGCTTTTGTACAAGTTGTAAATAACTCTCCTTTCCCTTGTATTCCAGTCAATATTGTCAAACGCTTTCTCCAAATCTGCAAAAGCTAAAAATGTAGGTTTGCCTTTCCTTAATCTATCTTCTAAGATAAGACGTAAAGTGAGTATTGCCTCCCGTGTTCCTACGTTCCTCTTGAATCCAAACTGATCTTCCCCGAGTTCAGCTTCTACCAGATTTACGAGAGAAGTACATAAATAAAAATTTAGTATTTCCGTCTTCTTCTTTCGAAATACTGTATGAATGACCGAAATCTAGATCTGCTTGGATAAACATCAATTCAAAAATCTGGTAGTCGACAGAAAAAAAGACGTCGTTGAGTCTTTTTTTCTGTCGACTAGCAGATTTTTGAATTTCCAGTTACCTTTACTAGAGTCTGAGCTTGCGACCTCGCACCCGAGCACTTAAGGGGCAGTAAATAGCACTTGGTGGAAAGTGCTTCCTGAGGCGATCAGCAAATCGTCCAGCCTCCGCTGACACCGGCCGGCTCTCGGGCGTCGTGCTCGGCGGCGCCTTTGATGTGTGTGTCGTCGTGACGCTGGTCACTGGACATGGCGGCGAGGTCGTGCTGGCACCTGGCGGCGGTGAAGTGTCTGCCGCACGTCGCGCCGCGTCGCCTCGGCCAGGTACACGCTGGAGATGCAGACAGCTGATACTGCGACTGCACGACCATCCTACTCGCGGCCGTCTGTATCTGATGCTACCGATTTTACTTCACTTTTCTGTTGTTCCAGAGTCATCTACGAATACAGTGTTTGAAAAAAAAAATGATACATCATGAATTGCGGGTCATCATATACACAACTCAAAACAATTATGCCATTAGGTGAGATATCGTGAAATATCATATACAGTATACACTACTGGCCATTAAAATTGCACAACTAGGAAGAAGTGCAGATGATAAATGGGTATTCATTGGGCAAATATATTATACTAGACCTGACATGTGATTACATTTTCACGCAAATAGGGTGCATAGATCCTGAGAAATCAGTACCCAGAACACCCACCTCTGGCCGTAATAACGGCCTTGACACGCCTCGGTATTGAATCAAACAGCGCTTGGATGGCGTGAACAGGTACAGATGCCCATGCAGCTTCAACACGATACCACAGTACATCAAGAGTAGTGACTGGCGTATTGTGACGAGCCAGTTGCTCGGCCACCATTGACCAGACGTTTTCAGTTGGTGAGAGATCTGGAGAATGTTCTCGCCAGGGGAGCAGTCGAAGATTTTCCGTATCTAGAAAGGCCCGTACAGGACCTGCAATATGCGGTCGTGCATTATCTTGTTGAAATGTAGGGTTTCGCAGGGATCGAATGAAAGGTAGAACCATGGGTCGTAACACATCTGAAATGTAACGACCACTGTTCAAAGTTCCGTCGATACGAACAAGAGGTGACCGAGACGTGTAACCAGTTGCACCCCATACCATCACGCCGGGTGATACGCCAGTATAACGATGACAAATACACGCTTCCAATATGCGTTCACCGCGATGTCGCAAAACACGGATACGACCATTAGATACTGTATACAGAACCTAGATTCATCCGAAAAAATGACGTTTTGCCATTCGTGCACCCAGGTTCCTCGTTGCGTACACCATCACAGGCGCTCCTGTTTGTGATGCAGCGTCAAGTGTAACCGCAACCATTGTCTCCGAGATGATAGTACATGCTGCTGCAAATGTCGTCTAACTGTTCGTGTAGAGGGTTGTTGTCTTGCAAACGTCCCCATCTGTTGACTCAGGGATCGAGACGTGGCTGCACCATTCGTTACAACCATGCCTGTCATCTTGACTGTTAGTGATCCGAGGCCGTTGGGATCCAGCACGACGTTCTGTATTGCCCTTCTAAACCAACGGATTCCATGTTCTGCTAACAGTCTTGGATCGTGACCAAGGCGAGCAGCAATGTCGCAATACGATAAAACGCAATCGCGGTAGGGTACAATCCGAGCTTTATCAAAGTCGGAAACGTGATGGTACGCATTTCTCCTCCTTACACGAGGCATTACAACAACGTTTCACCAGGCAACGCTGGTCAACTGCTGTTTGTGTATGAGAAATCGGTTGGAAACTTTCCTCGTGTCAGCACGTTGTAGGTGTCGCTACCGGCGCTAGTCTTGAGTGAATGCTCTGAAAAGCTGATCATTTTCATATCACAGCATCTTCTTCCTGTCGGTTAAATTTCGCGTCTGTAGCACGTCATCTTCGTGGTGTAGCAATTTTAATGGCCAGGAGTGTTCATATGGCAACATATAGTATTGAGACCTTTGATACAACTGTAATTTGTCTGTGACACAGCTGAGTATATTGCTGACTCAACTCTTTACTTGATGTTTTCATGGCGTTTGCTTAGAGCCAGGCACAAAGGGGTTACCGTAATAGTGAGAAAGTTATTCTCGTTGCCCTATAATATGGTGCGTGATAATCCCGAACGGCTAGTACTGTTGCACACCTACGTGGCATGATGAGGTTATCTATCAGCTTTTTTGGTCATTCTTGCACGACCAGTTTTAGACACAGGCAAAAATATTCGTAATTGAGGCATCTATCTCTTATCGATTTCAACAGGATGTTAAACCAAGTTTCGAATACTTCGTGGTAGTACTTACCGAAACAAGAAAATTAAGACCAATAGACATCGATCAGGAAACACATACTTTGTGAGATTAATATGTATTTATACGAGATTATGTCGGTTTCGCGAGTCTTTGACAAAAATAACACCGATGAAGTGCAGTGAACGAAGTCTGTACATTAACGTCCTCTACGTGGCACACTACAGCATCCTACTCTGTCTGATGACTTATGTCCTGATTCGTGGACATCCCACTGACAACACACACTTCCAGACATTTTACGTGCCGCTGCGGATTAGCCGCGCGTGCTGGAGCGCCGTGTTGCGGTGCGCGCTGCCATACGCCGTCGAGGGTTCGAATCCCCACTCGGGGATGGATGTTTGTGTCGTCTTTAGTATAAAGTAGTTCATAAGTAGTTTGTAAGTTTAGGGACTGATGACCCCGCAGTTAAGTCCCTTAAGCTCTACAAACATTTGAACATTTTACGTGGCTGAGAAAAACGCGTAAGAAGTTCTGTGTCGTAGAAACGCCGAAAGGAACGAACCACATCACCAAATATTCAATCTAGTCCGTGCACAAGTAGTAGGCAAAATGTTCAAGTGTTTGTATAGCTTATGGGACTTATTTTGTATCCCAGCCTCGTCGCCACTTTTCTGTCTCGTTTCCGCCGGTAGACCTGGGTGTCGGAGGCCGAGTAGAGAGAGACCGTCACAGGAATAAAGGATGCACGCGTGTGCAGGTACGGAGGTGACCAGCCATTGGGACAGCAGAAACTAGAAACACTAGGCTAAATTAGAACAAGTTGTATATTTTGTAGAAATAAGATAATACTTATCTTTTACAAAGTTCAAGACTGCAGAATGCTGATACATAGTTTAGATAGAGGCCTGCCTACTGATGATTCCTAATCCCTAGTAGTGGCCACGAGCGGAGTTGCAGCAGAGAGCGCTCGTGGCTGACGTAAGAACTCGGCGCCGTGCGTGAATGGCGGCGCGCGGCGAAAGTAGGTGGCGCTCTTCATACTTGTGCGACACCACAACTTAACTACGGGGTCATCAGTTCCTAAGCTTACAAATTACTTATGAAGTAGCCAAGACTAAGGACGGCACAAATATCCATGCCCGAGGGGGGATTCGAACCCCCAAACCGTAGCGGCCGTGCAGACCGTGACTGAAGCGCTTCAGTCCCCTCGGCCACCGCGGCCGGCTACATTTTTTTTTCTTCCCTGCGACCAATATACGCTGTACGCTCCGAGAGCTAGTAGGCCATAAAATCGACCATAAAACGTACGAAACAAATTTGCAGTACATGTTACTCATAAAACCGTGACATCGCTCAAATAAAACTATCGGTTATACATTAACCTGCACTGCCTAGCACCTCAGAGCATGCTGTTTATGTAGTGACCAGTGTCGATGTTCTTGGCCACGCTATTAATTCACTTCAAGTTATGTAGAAAAATAAGGAGTGTAAACAGGTGCTGTGTAGTAACCGACTCACGTACAGCAAAGGTGAACCGCCTCATCAATAACAAAATATGAACAAAAAGTGCAGTTACAACTCATGCTCATTACCTAAGTTTGATGCTATACGACCATGTGACGTATGTTATGTCCAGTAGCTTCTGTCCATTGTTGTGCTTTTCAGTCCGACGTATGGTTCGAAGCACTTCTTCACGATACTCCGTCCTGTGTAAACTATTCGTCTCAGAACAACTATTGCAACCCACATCTATCTGAACCGGCTAACTGTATTTGTATAGCGGTCCCTCCTGGCGACTTTTACCCCTCACACTTCCATCCAGAGCTAAACTGACGATTCCTTGACGTCTCCTAAGGTATCCTACCAACTGATCTAGCTTTCTATTCTCTCCAGTTCCTTTCAGTACGTTCTCATTATCTACTATATCTACCCACCTAATCTTCAGCATTTGTCAGTACCATCACAATTGAAACGCTTCAATCCTCTTCTGGTCTGAAGTGTATATTCTTCCCACTTCACTACCGTACAAGGCTACACCCCAAGCAAACGTCTTTAAATGAGACTTACTATCAGTTACAGTGATATTGGCAAATTTCTGTTCTTCACTAATACATTTCCTTCCATTGCGATACTGCATTTTATATCTTCACTACCTCTGCTATCACAAGTTATTTTACTGCCAAAATAACAAAGCTCCTTTAACACTTTTAAATCTGCGTTTTCTAATATAATTCCCTAATTCTCCCAGCAGTGCTCATTTAAATGGGCTACATTTGTTTGTCGTCGTTTCGCTCTTTTTTATGTTCATCGTATAGTTCCGTGTTAAAACTTTCAAAATTTATTCATTCAGAATATTGAAAATGGAATAGGCCGAAATAAACAACATTAATTAAAAATGTGTCTGTTTCCGACTCTATATACCAGTCATGTTCAGACCTATAAAGAAGCAGATCAAATACGACATCATGAAAAAGAATTTATTTTACATCCATATATACGGCACTCATCAGAAAATAGAAACTTTACAAAACTTTTGACAATATGATTGGAATTTTCAGCATGGTGGAAATATTTATTTAAAATATCGCACATCCATTTCGTTCATTGACTGAGCGTCCTCAGACCAGTTTCAAATCCAGGGAATTGATGTAGACCGCTTAATTATTTTTACGGTTAAAATACATAAAAAGAAATGTCAGGTGTGCATTACATACTGATCTCACATGCAGCTCTAATGCACACCTGGCATGTCATTTTATGTATTTTAAGGTTAAAAAAGAATTTCACTGTACATGAATACCCTGAACTTGAAACTGCACTGAGCATCTTCATTCAATGAAAGAAATCGATGTGCTATATTTTAAAATAAATATCTTATATCATAACTACGAACTGAAATTTATATTATTATTTATATAAGTTTGCCGTGACATGCCAATTGAAACGTCAAAACTTTTGGTATGATATCATAGGGCGGACTCCAGCCTATTTGATAAAACACTAACGTGGACTACCCCACTTACAAGGGAATGGTCAGACTTGTCATGCCGAAACATGTAATGATTTTTTTTTAGTACTGTTAGTTAACATTGAAGGAAGTCTGTATGCAGAATGTTAGCTGCTGACATGACCTGGAAGTCACCTAAAAAAAAAAAAAAAATAAAAAATAAAAAAAAAAAAAATTAAAAAATAAAATAAAAAAAAAATCACGAAAATAGCTGTTTTTCCTGCTTGGCGCTTGCGGTGACGGCTGGCCACCCCTGGAAATAGAGAGTCGCGTTGTTATGGTGAGCGTTGTGCGCATGGTCGGGAGGTGCGACCATCTTATCGGGCCGTTCACTAAAGAGGAATATCATTGCACGGTTTTGGTGGAAAGGGGAAACGAATATTCGTTCCTGTGGCATGCACTTCCTTTTCATTTCTGGTACGTATTTCGAAACATACCGTCCTGAAACTGGTTAGAGATGTGACAGTTATTCTGTACATCTACATCTATACTCCGCAAGCCACTTTACGGTGAACATTCAATCTCCCCTCACAGGTGATGGCAAACTCTGTAAATGTTTTGCTGCTTGCCATGGAGATGTACCACAGACGCAAAATGAAGCAATCAACAGGAAACACGCGTGAAGACTATGTGATGTGCGACATGATAGTTAAGCTGCTAGGGGCCGCGGCGGATTAGCCGCGCGTGCTGGAGCGCCGTGTTGCGGTCGTCCGCCGTTGGGGGTTCGGTTCCCCCCTCGGGCTTGGGTGTTTGTGTTGTGCTTAGTTTAGTTTACCTTAGGTTAAGTAGCTTGTAGGCTACGGACTAATAACCAAGCTGTTGAGTCCCATAGATTTACAAACATTTGAACATTTGAAACTTCTAGACGAGCATGTAAACAGCGCAGACATGTGGCTAGAAACGACTGAAACACTCGATATTGCAGACTGTGAATCTACAGACGGCGAAGAAACGGAAGAAAGTTGCACACATGAAGACTCTTTGAGTGATAGTGCCATGTACCATCATCAATTATCTCCGAAAGTAACACGAACAACTACAATTACTTTATCAGACAAAGAAAAAGCGGTGAAGTATTGGTTGAACGAAAGTGGTAAGAAACGCCTACGTGTCAGTACTGTTCAGCATAGGTATCGCTTTGTCCGTTCTGAACGTGAATTGTACAGATGGAAAAAGGAAGTCGCTGGACGACGTAAGAGTCGACTAGAAATTGCGACGGAGATAAATGCGCGACTTTTTGAGCAATTTACTGATGCCAGACGACAGTCATTGAGTGTCAGCGACACAACTTTGCGTAATCGGGCGTTAGAGTTTGCCAACGCGATAGGCGCTAAAGAATTTATAGCTTCTCAAAGTTGGATTAGTCGCATCAAAAGATCACATAAATTTTTGGCACGAAAAATAACAAAATTTGTATCGAGAAACAGGTCGAAAAATGAAGTGACTCAAATGGAAATGACAGAAGCTTTTATTACGACGCCGGTTTTAGTGAATCTTACGTTTACAACGCAGATCAGTCAGGTTTTCAAAAAGAAATGCCTACGAAAAGAACACTGTCATTCAAAGGGGAAAAACATATTGAGGCAATTGCGCAGTCCATGACTCCACTCACCCGTTCATACACTATAATGCCCATAATTAGTCTGGATGGTTCATTGCTGCATAAACTATATGTGTGTCTTCAAGAAACAACTGGACGTTTTGGACTACGTGTTAAACAAATAATATTTTACGTAGACAATCTTGTGGTAAATGCATCGAAGTCTAGAAAAATGGGAAATGATAACGATACACTTTTCATGCGTCATGCTTTTCTTCCGTTCTGCGGGAAAAAATCTTTTCTCCTTCTAGATTCGTGGCCAGGTCATAAAGGCTCTAATTCATTAAAAGCTGTATTTCGAGCACAGCCTGACGAAGAGGTAGAGATACTTCAGATTCCACCCGGCACGACGAACGTAATTCAACCGTTAAATAGAGAATTCTTCCGTCAGTGGAAGGCATTTTACAGAAAACTAACAGAGAAAATTATTGTTTGCAAATCACTGCAGTTTCCTGTCTATCACCCTGACAATATTCTCAAGTTGCAATCAGTCGTGCATTATCAATTTTCATCCCCACGGTTTCAAAATGTGATTAAATATGCGTGGCACGCCTCGAAATCTACTGATATTAGGCCTGATTCCTTCCTAACACCGGCAGAGTTTTGTCTACGGACGTCTAACAACGTCTGTGATTCGCAGGGCTGTCATATGTCGCCTTTGCTTGTATGTTCTTGGTGCACAAAAAACCTGTTTTGAACAATGTATCAATATTTGGCATTCTTGCAGTAATTACAAGAAATAAAATTGTCTCTAGATGACGTTGATGTAACGTAGCGAGAGAGGTCAGGGTTGTACAACAGGCAGTTATAAGCGCTGAAACCATGCGACAATAATGTTATAATTCATAAAAAATTTTACAGGCTTCCAGGTCATGTCAGCGGCTAACAGTCTGCATACAGACTTCCTTCAATGTTAACTCACAGTGGTAAAAATAGCAACACAGATTACGACATGACAAGTCTGACCATTCCCTTGTTAGAATATTTTCCGTAAATAACGAAGGTAATAAACACAACTACTTTCTATTACGGCATCAAAATATATTACAACGTACCATTTTCTTTCCATGATGTGCCAATTGCATACATTAATACACTTTCTCAGTCGTTATATAAAATTTTAAAATTAGTCGTTTAAAATTTTGGCTTTTTTTGCAAGCGCCACAGCGGATTAGCCGCGCGTACTAGAGCGTTGTGTTGCCGTGCGCGCCGGGGGTTCGAATCCCCCCTCGGGCATGGATGTTTGTGTCGTCTTTAAGTATAAGGTAGTTCATCAGTAGTTTGTGTTTAGGGAGTGATGACCCCGCAGTTCAGTCCCTTAAGCTTTACAAACGTTTGAACATTTGAATATTTGCAAACCTGTTTCGCTGAGGAAAGAAGGTAGTGCGTACTAAAAGCTAAAATATGTATTACAAACTTGCATAAACATAAAAGGAAGAGTATACCTCAATTAAATAGTAAACCGTATAATACCATTCTTTACACTATATGCATTAAGAGATGGTGGACACAGTTCGGAAGTCACACTTCTATTAACAGTATCACGCAAGGACTCGCGCTGGAATATCTGAAGTAAACAACAAGTCGACTGGTGATGCAAGAAACACATGAATTTACATTGTACGTACGGATTATGTTGAATAAATATTAACATCGTAAGTGGAACACTGAATTAACAGAATTATGAAGACAAAAATCAACAAGCATTTAATACATAGAAATCATTGAAAAAAACTTTAAAAAGATGCTGTAATTGGGTCTATAGTAAAATAATAAACATCAACAGATGAAAATTCACCATCCAAATGAGCTTTAGATTAATGTAACGGAAGACAGAAAGACATTATTTAATCCAGTCCATATTAGACCCCCACCCCCATGAACTACAGACATTGGAGAGGTGGGGATGTTGCGTGCCTCAACGATACAGATAGCCGTACCGTAGGTGCAACCACAGTGTAGGGGTATCTGTGGAGAGGCCAGACAAACGTGTGGTTCCTGAAGAGGGGCAGCAGCCTTTTCAGTAGTTACAGGGGCAACAGTCTGGATGACTGACTGAGCTGGCCTTGTGACATCAGCTAACATGGCATTGCCATGCAGTTACTGCGAACGGCTGAAAGCAAGGGGAAACTACAGCCGTTATTTTTCCCGAGGACATGCAGCTCTACTGTGTGAACATATGATGATGGCATCCTCTCGGGTAAAATATTCCAGAGGTAAAATAGTCCCCCATTCGGATCTCCGGGATGGGACTACTCAGGATAGGTTAAAGTTAGATTGGTAGGGATTAGTGAAGTTCGGTGGCAGGATGAACAGGATTTCTGGTCAGGTGAATACAGGATTATCAATACAAAATCAGTTGGTGGTAACGCAGGAGTAGATCTGATAATCAATAAGAAAACAGAAATGCGGGTAAGTTACTATGAACGCATTATCGCAGTATAGATAGACACGAAGCCAACAACGACCACAATAGTGCAAGTTCATATGCCAACTAGCACGACCGATGATGAGGATATCGAAAAAATGTATGACGACATAAAAGAAATCATTCAGAAAGTTAAGGGAGACGGAAACTTGATTGTCATGGGAGACTGAAACTCGGTAGTAGGAAAGGGAAAAAAAGGAAGTTTAATAGGTGCATATGGACTGAGAAAAAGGAATGAAAGAGGAGAATTTTGCGCAGAGCACAATTTAATGATCACCAACATTTGTTCAAATATTGAGAAAGAAGGCTGTATACGTGGAAGAGACCAGGAGACATTGGAAGGGACCAGATTGACTTTATAATGGTAAGGAATAGATTTAGAAACCAGGTTCTAAACTGTAAAATATATCTAGAGACAGATATAGACCATAACTTATTGGTTATGAACGGCAGATTAAAACTTACGAGACTGCAGAAAGGTAGAAAGGTTAGGAGATGGAACCTGGACAAATTGAAGGAACCAGAGGTGGTTGAGAGTTTCAGAGGGAGCATTAGGCAAGGATTGGCAGAAACGGGGGAAAGTAATCCAGTAGAATGAAAATGGGTAGCTCTGAGAGATAGGAGGACCATATAGGCAGAAGGACAAGTCCTAATAGAAATCCTTGGATAACACAGGATATACTGAACTTAATTGATGAGAGGAGAAAATATAAAAATTCAGAAAGTGAAGCAGGAAAAAGGAAATACAAACGTCTGAAAAATGAGTTTGACAGGAAGTGCAGATCGGCTAATCAGAAGTGGCTAGAGGACAAATGCAGAACCGTAGAAGAATGCATAACTAGGGGAAGATAGATACCGCCTACAGAAAAGAGATATTTGGAGACAAGAAAAACAGCAGTATGAATATCAAGAACTCAGACGGAAAACCAGTACTGGGCAAAGAGGGGAAGCTGAACTGTGGAAGGAATATGTAGAGGGCCTATACGCAGGAAATAAACTTGAAGGCAGTATTCTATAAATGGGAGACGAAGTGGAGGAAGATGAGATAGGAGATATGATACTGCAAGAAGAATTTGACAGAGCGCTGAAGGACTTGAGTCGAAACAAGGCCCCTGGAGTTGATAATATTCCGTCTAAAACTGCTGATGTCGTTAGGAGAGCCAGTCGTGAAAAAATTGAATCACCTGATATGGAAGATGTACGAGACAGGAGAAATTCCCTCCGACGTCAAGAATAATATTGTAATTCCAATTCCAAAGAAAGCAAGTCTAGACAAGTGTGAAAATTACAGATTAGTTTAATAAGTCATGGGTGCAAAATACAAACATAAATTATTTACAGACGAATGGAAAAACTTGTGGAATCCGACCTCTGGGAAGATCAGTTTGGATTTAGGAGAAATGTAGGAACACGGGAGGCAATACTCACATTACGACTTATCTTAGAAGATAGGCTAAGGAAAGGGAAACCTACGATTTTAGCGTGTTGTCAATTTGGAGAAAGCTTTTGACGATGTCGACTGGAATACACTCTTCCAAACTCTGAAGGTATCAGGGGTAAAATATAAGGAGCGAAGAGTTATATTCAACTTATACAAAAACCAGACGGCGGTTATTAGAGTCGAAGGGCAAGAAAGGGACGCAGAGGTTGGGTAGGGAGTAAGACAGGGTTGTAGCCTTTCCCCAAAGTTTTTCAATCTGTTCATTCAGCAGGCACTGAAGGAATGGAAGGAGAAATTTGATAGAAGCTCATCTTGGACAATCGGGTTTCTGCCGGTAATCCGCGTCGTATTTGCACGATATTTCGATCGCGTTAATCGCGCCCTTCTTCAGGTGCTTCCTGAAGCTGAAACCAGTGTGGAACGCGTCCAGTATTTACGCCTTTCTGCGGTGGCTAGGCGTTCTGCCATTGGTCGGTGCTGTAGGAGCCGCATTACTAGCATTTACTAGGTGTGGCTGTTCTGCCTACTGAGTGCGTGCTTTTTGGCTCTTGTCAGTTAATAATTTTGTCATGTTACGTTCTGTTCCACCTCCAATTTGTACTGGGCATGTTAGATGCTGTTGATGTCATCCTTGGGGTATCCGGCAATGACTATGCTTTATTGTTGAATGTAGTGTGAGGTGCGCCTTCTATGTAGACTGCCTGGAAAAGTTATCGGTTAAGTGGTTTGCCGAACCATAGATGCTGCCCTGGAGCCGGCAAAACACAGTTTAGCCTAAGTAAATGACATCGTGCGCCCCTTTCTGCACGGTGCCCAAGACGCTATTGTTCAACAATGCACGGTCCCATGTTATCAGATCTGTTGCCAATCGAAAATGTTTCGGAAATAGCGAAACGATAGGTGGAGCACTGTGACCCAGTGAAAAGCACTAAGGGTGATTTTTGGTAGCTGGTGAATGCAACATGGATCGTTACATGCATAGAACAGTACACAGGCTGCATCGAGGTCACAGAACATACGAATCATCTCCAGTGAATATGAACTTCCTGATCTTTCAAGGTATTCTGTATTTGTGAACAGGCTTGTATTAAAATGGTATTTTTTAATTTTCTATCAGTAGCATTGCTTGAAAATGAACCTTGTCGTCATATTTCTTTTAAAAATGTAACTTTGTCAGTAGTACACTGCTCAAAGAAAGTAGAGGACCACGTCAGATATCACACGCAGTATATGTATGGTAGTGTATTTCATTCAGATATTAGTTACAATTGTAATTTGTGATACAGTACGATATTTTGCTACCTCATCTCTTTACTTAAGGTTTATATGGCGTTTACTTAGAGCGAGTCACTATAATAATGAAGCAGTCATTCTTGTTGCCCTCTAATTTGGAGCGTGATCACCTCGGACGACCAGTACAGATGCACACCTGCGTGGCATGGACGATATGACGTTGTCAGCTCTTAAGGGAGTCTTCCATTCGTGCAATATCCAAGTCCGCAATCATTGTGAAAGATGCTGGTCTGGCTGCAATGCTTGTGCCAACTGCATCTCAGACATGCTCAATCGAAGTCCGGTAAAGAAGCTGGTCCCTCCATTCGTTCAATTCCCTCACCTTCAAGCATGTTGTCCACCAGTGCAACTCATCATTATATAAAAAAGCTGTGGTAACTAAAGAAAGAGCTCTTTTAGCAGCAGTAAAAAGCGAAAAAGAGCGGACGAACTAAAAAGAGCGAGCTACTTCGCGGCCGAGTTGCGAACTAAAAGGAGAGCTACCAGTCGGGAACTAAAATATGCGTGATCGGTCGCGAACTAAAATATGCGCGATCGGTCGCGAACTAAAAGGAGAGCTACTGGTCGGGAACTACAATATGCGCGATCGGTCGCGAATATGCGCAGTCGGTCGCGAACTATTATGCCAAACGTATCTCGCTTCTTAGGTCGTTGGATTCTTTTCCGAATACAGACGGGCAATAGCGAGAGGGCGCGTAGCAAAATTAAAAATCACGTGTTTGCCTTCTGCTGATGAGAGCCATTTCGAGGTGAGCGTCTGCCTGCTAGATTAAACAGTTCAGAGCTACAAAATTTCTGTTTTGAAGTATTCTGCACTCTGCAATATGTGACTAATAAATTACATAATGCCAAGATATAGAGATAACTCTAAGCTTAAACGTGAGAAATTATCCACAAACTGTTTCTTTTGGTTTGCTTGATATCGTTAGCGGATCAAGCAGCAAGCGCATGAAGCTGCTAGGTGGGGGAACTTCTCCCTTCACCTGCATGCGCAGACCACGCCGCTCAGCCGTCACTGGGAGCGGACGAACTAAAAGAACGAACTAGTTCGCTAAAGTGAGCGCTTCTGATCGCGAACTATTATGCGCAAGTCTACCGTAGAACCCACAGAAAGACGTCGAACCAGCTTAGTTAATTCTTGAGGAAATGCATACTGTAAACCATCAGCTGTTTATTATTTTTCCAAACTTCTACCGGTTTCGGTTATAAATCATCTTCAGGGAAGAGAACTAGACAGACTGATTAAACAGGCGCATTAACCAAGACTTGATGCCTAGTGACGTCTTATTTATTTTTATTGTGTGACATGCATGCCAGTATGCATTAGGAGGCATATAATGCACCTGTTTAATCAGTCTGTCTAGTTCTCTTCCGTGAAGATGTTCAAAATCAAATGTTTGTATAGCTTATGGGACTTAGCTACGGGGTCATCAGTCCCTAAACTTACAAACTACTTACGAACTAGTTAACACTAAGGACGGCACAAATATCCATGCCCGAGGGGGGATTCGAACCTTCGACCGTAGTGGACGTGCCGACTGTGACTGGCACGCCGCTGTCCTCTCGGCCACCGCGGGCGGCCCGTGTAGATGGTTTATAACCGAAACCGGTAGCCGGCCGCGGTGGCCGAGGAGACTGAGGCGCTCCAGTCACGGTCTGCACGGCCACTACGGTCGGGGGTTCAAATCCCCCCTCGGGCATGGATATTTGTGCCGTCCTTAGTATTAGCTAGTTCATAAGTAGTTTGTAAGTTTAGGGACTGATGACCCCGTAGCTAAGTCCCAGAAGCTATACAAACATTTGAACATTTTCAGTGTTGTATACGTCAGTAAGTTGATCAGTTTTACTGCCATAACATTTTCTTTGTATCCAAATTCTTGAATAACAGTAATACCTGATATAGGTCTCAATTCACTTTGCCTAATTTTCCATTACTACTTATGCTAGGTATTTATTCACTAATTCAGGATGGCCAACTTTTCTCTACGTCATTACAGTTTGTTTGAAATGCATTCTAAACTGATCTACAAGGCGATCTTCTTTTGCATTCCTTTAGCGCTCGTCATCGGCAGAAATAGTTGGCATATAAACTTGTACTACTGTAGTCAGTGTTGGCTTCCTGTGTGTCTTTGTTACGATAATGCCTTCACTATGCTGTTCAAAGTAACTTAACCGCATTCCAATGTTCTTATTCATTATCAGACCTACTCGTTTGTCACAACAAACTGATTTTGTATTTACAAGTCACTCACCTGACGAGAAATCCTGATTATCCTGCCACCGAACTTCACTAATCCCCACCATATCTAACTTTAACCAATCAATTTTCTTTACAAATTTTCTAACTTACCCGATAATGGAATAGACCATTCCACGCCACGATCCATAGAGTACCTGTTTAGCTTTTCTTGATGACGAAATTCTCTTGAGTGGTTCCCTTTCGGAGATCCGAATGGCCGGCCGCGGTGGCCGAGGAGACTGAGGCGCTTCAGTCACGGGCTGCACGGCCACTACGGTCGGGGGTTCGAATCCCCTCTCGGGCATGGATATTTGTGCCGTCCTTAGTTGTAGGTAGTTCATAAGTAGTTTGTAAGTTTAGGGACTGATGACCCCGTAGTTAAGTCCCAAAGACTTAACAAACATTTGAACATTTCGAAACCGGTAGAAGTTTGGAAAAATAATAAACAGCTGATGGTTTACAGTATGCATTTCCTCAAATATCTTACGGCTGTGAAACCTCATCTCAATAAAAATTAGTTAATTCTGCCGATGACAATAGTTCTGAACTTTGACATCTCAACTGATCCCGTAATTATTGTGACTGAAGACTTAACCGTAGCCAAGTGACTTGTCCTGCACGAAGTTTTGTTGGTAATGACGTGCTTTTGTTCACGTCGCGATGGTAACGACGGCCGCCTGCCTGCTAAGCAGATGAGAATGGCGGAGTGGTGGGGCGGCTGTGGCTTTTGAGACGGCCGGCCGCGGCTCATTAGAGGAGTGGAGGCCCCTCCTGGTGCGTGGGCCGCCCGCCCGCGGCGCTGCAGTCGCCGGACAGCACAGTGGCACTGTGCACAGTGGCCGCCGCCGGCAGGGCGGGCGGGTCCTCTGCTACTGGAGCACTCGTCCACGTGCGGCCAGAGCTCTGTTCCAAAAGGCCGCGGGCGGCAGCAGCGACCACCACTTGTCATTGTGCGGACACTCCGATTGTTTCACTTCACCCCTTTTGCACGCTAACGAGCGGATGGGTTGCCCTCTCCACCGGCCACATTTTACTATGTCGGCGTTCTCTTTTACGTAATGAAAGAACGCCACTGGTGACGGACGAGTGGTGTGGAAAGAAAAGACGTTCTGCCGGCGTCTGTTGTGACAGTCTCTTTGAGGGACGGAATCTGGCCAATGGTCGACGGATGGCAGTGTATAACATCAGAGTTATAAAAATCGCATGACACGATGTTTGTCTGCAAAGACCTCAGATTATTGAAATTTTGCACAGTGTGCGACATTTGGTTCAACTTAAAAGCTATGTTCCTTTTAACATCGGTAATTACTACACTAAGAAGAAATGCAGATGATAAACGGGTATTCATGGACAATTATACTTGCCGGCCGCGGTGGCCGAAGGGACTGAGGCGCTCCAGTCACGGTCTGCACGGCCACTACGGTCGGGGGTTCGAATCCCCCCTCGGGCATGGATATTTGTGCCGTCCTTAGTTGTAAGTAGTTCATAAGTAGTTTGTAAGTTTAGGGACTGATGACCCCGTAGTTAAGTCCCATAGACTCTACAAACATTTGAACATTTCTTTATGCCAAACACCTTCTTTGATGCAAGCATAGTTTATCACACAATTTTGGTTATATACGTCGATGTAACGACGAAACATTCACAAATAATTTAATTTAACTAACAGGCACGACAGTTCTTGCAGTTGTTTATACTCTTTACGCAAGCGCAGTTTATCACGAGATTTCTGTTTCACGCGTCGATCCGCAACAGCTGTTGGAATTGTTCACTTTGTTCTAACAAGCGTTGTGTACTCCGCGAATGAACTGAATTTTGTAAAATAAACAAGTCCTCAAAAAATAGCTGCGGAAGAATAGCCGTGCTTGCTAAGGCGCTCAGCTGCGGTCCGCACGGCCGTTTGCCGTCGGTGGTTCGAGTCCCCACTCGGGCATGGGTGTTTGTGTTGTCCTTAGTATTAGTTACTTTAAGATTGTTTGTACTCTCAGGGACTGATGACCAACGTAGTTAAGTCCCTTAGATTTACAAACATTTGAACTCAAAAAATAAAATAAACACGAAAAAGACGGTCGCTGCGGAGCGGCCGAGCGCATTGAGGCGCTATGCTGTGATGCGGGAGGCCATTCCCCGTCGGGGGTGCGAATGCCCCCCCCCCCCCCCCTCGGGCATGGATGTTTGTGCTGTCTTTAGAATAAGATAGTTCATAAGTAGATTGGAAGTTTAGAGACTGATAATCCCGCAGTTAAGTCCCATAAGCTTCACAAACACTTGAACATTTGAAGAAGTCAGTATCTAATTTTTTTATATGTTTCACAATTAATCATAGTGTATTTAATTATGTAACTTTTCTTACAATGAGACTTATATTTTGTATTACAATTCAATGTTTATTATCTTTTATACATATGTATTTGCATCTGCCTCTTCTCCATTACTATCTTGCCTGTATGTGACTGATCAGGATAGAGTGTGAATTATTCGCACGGGTCAACTAGTATCATTTTATTACTGCATCATAGTAGTTTGACTGCTGATTAAAAGTTTTCAGTATCCGTTGAAAGAAGACTAAGTTTTTGAGTATGCTTGAAGTATTAAGAAGTGATGCATCAGTTTCGCCCGCTTCATACACATAACACGTCGCCATACATTACACTCTGAAATTCATGACAGTAAAACCTTACATCAAAGTCTTCTTAAGTTCAGATTCGTTTTCGCTGCTGCAGCTTCCACCATATGTGAATGACTGCGCAGATCTTAGATACATCAAAGATGTATGTATGACGTAGCTTCATTGCGGGCCTAGAGGTCGCCGAACGTTTTTACTCGGAACGGGGGTCGCGCGTTTGAAAAGGTTGAAAAAGACTGCCATAGAAAGTTGATGTTGGAACGCAACTTTTTTTATGAACCCCGGCCGCTCTTGCCGGAGGTTCGAGTCCTTCGGGCATAGATGTGTGAGTTGTCTTTAGCTGAAGTTAGTTAAAGTAGTGTGTATGTCTAGTGATCGATGACCTAAGCAGTTTGACTCTTAGTTACACAAACTATGAACTTTTCTCTTTCTTTCTCTCTCTTTAATATCTGAAGTATGATGTAGTTATTCGCGGCTTTTGTGACTCTTGTTTCTGACTTAACTTCAAGCAGACGCGCTGCTCCAGACTGCAAAAAAATGTACAAATGTTTCTATAGCTTATGGGACTTAACTACGGGGTCATCAGTCCCTAAACTTAGAAACTACTTATGAACTAACTAATTCTAAGGACGGCACAAATATCCATGCCTGAGGGGGGATTCGAACCCCCGACCGTAGTGGCCGTGCGGACCGTGACTGGAGCGCCTCAGTCCAGACTGCGTATGACTATTGGAGTTCGCATGACTGTTAGAATTAAATCTATTAAAACGTTTGCTAAACTTTTGCCTAATCATTCCAAATTTAATCCCTCCAATTACAGAATCGTAGTTTTAATTTGAACGCCATTGTTGCGTATATTCATTTAGTGCCGCTACTACTTTCCAAAACTTAACTCTTTCCATGAATAGTTATCCACTCTCCGATTTAATTTAGAATTCCCATATGCCCCGTTCAATATCAAAGGTCGATTGTGTCACATTAACTGTATTTTACGTCGTGTGATCGGAATGTTATTAATTCAGAGCACTAAATTAGCTATTACTCAATCCTGGCGTTCGAATCGATATCTGCGCTAACATATTGTCTTCACTTTTTGGCCGTGTAAGAAACCAAACGATTAATTTCAAATTCACGATAGTGTAATGACGACCCCCCCCCCCCCCGGTGATTAGTCCCCCGGTTTAAAAGTGTTGCTTTAGTTGCTTTCTGTTGTGCAAATTATTTCCATTATCCCTATTTAACCATTTTACGAATCCGAAATATTCAACTATCTCGACTGTTACAGGGAATTGAAATGAATTGAACGGTGCCGTGGTGGAGTAGCCGAGCGGTCTAAAGCACCTCGCTGCGGAGCACGCGGTTGCTCGTCGTGGAGGTTCGAGTCCTCCCTGGGGCATGGGTGTGTGTATTGTCCTTAGGTTAATTTACCTAGGTTTAAGTAGTAGTTTAAGCTACGGACTGATGACCACGCAGTTTGGTCCGATAGATTTACAGACATTTGAACATTTGAATTGAACGGTGAAGTTGAAAATTTGTGATGGGCCGGAGTTCGAACTCGGATATCCTAATTTTGGCCAGCGGTCGCTTTAACCAATTAGGCTATCCAGGCATGGTTCCCGTCGTGCTCAAATTCTCACCTTGTACCACGCAAGTTGTAGTTTCCCCTGCCCATTGCTTCCTCTTGTTCGCAGCTTTGACCGTATTCCCCCAAAGGATCGGACATTATTTGTCAATATGAAAAGTGTTAATCAGAAAATAGTATTATTACTATTGTCTGCTGAAAGCTATACTTCTGCTTTGTGAAAGTTGCTAATAGATAATACAAATTGAACTTGAGACCTAAGTGGGAGTTGTTACTAAAATAATTGAAACTTGTTTGAGTCACTCAGGTTGCCAGTCTATAAGTAATTTACCCGAATCAAAATTATCTGTGTAAAGAAAATAAAGTTGCCCTGTGCGATGTTTAGCCTCACGGTAAAACTTGAATGACTGTTGAATCAATGTTGCTAGGCCTTAAGATAAACCATTGTAATGATTAAATAACAATGGTTTATAAAAGATCTAAAAACTTTACTGTAATTATACGAGCTCATTTAGCACTAGTAAAAAAACCTGTTTACGCATCTGACTCGTCTTTTTAATAACATTTCTAAACAAATTCCAACGCACCATATAACATAATTGTTTCTTGTGAGTATATAGATTGAAACTAAATTTTTTCCTCCTTTTTCCAAAGCACAAATCTGTTTGATTAAACCCTAGTGTAAACGCACTATGGAAAGCTATCTGGAAAGCAAACCTACGTAATAAAACCATTTCTGATTTGTACCTAAGTTCATAAAGAAAAAGTATCCTCACCCTTTGTGATATGATTACTAAACAAATTCACACACGACCGTTGAACCAAAATATGTAAATGCTTCGATGACTCCTGAAGTCATTTCCTCGACAAGTAACAAAAACCTTTGTTATACCACAGCTGCACATTTGGTCTCAAAATCACTGCAAAAGAATACTAGTTACATGATTCGCTATGTACAATGCAAATCCTCAACTAACTACTGATAGTACAATCCATGTCCATACTAATTAAAAAAAAAGTGACTAAATTACCTGGGCTGTTTTCTGGGAAAATGATCAAGTCGACAATCTAGGTAAGTTTCAGGTATTTATCTAATTGAGATGTTGTGTCACAAGACATGAAGTTAAGTAGAATGAAATTTACAATCCACTCTTCATCATATTACAAAACTGTTCATTAACGTGTTGTAATAAAAAAAATTGCATGAAAGCCAATCCGCATTTCGCTTCTCCTTTCAAAATAACAAAATTACAAAAGAACTACATTATTTCTTTGGGAGTGTTTCGTAATTCGTTAACAATATTTTTTTTAATTTAATTGTTTGGTGGTCAAACATGGATCATACTGATTGGATTACAATAGCATGAAATTGTAGTTTGCTTACTTCTACAGCTCAATCTCTTCCATCATAAAACTAGCAAAAATTATCACCACTGCATAATGCTCGTTTAGCTACCACGACAGCTTCCTAGATCCTTTCCTCTGTCCGAAGCACTTCAACTCTGCCGCAACACAGCACTGCTCAATCGCGAGCCCCTCCGAGCCATAGATAGTTCTCGCAGAGCCCGAGATATTGCGTCAGAGATATACTCTTCAAATACCTACAGTCATTGTCATTTGCCTGTTGGTGGCATACTTATCACTATAGATAATTATAACTTTGTTTATAAAATCTAAATGCCTTTCATTTTCATTTTTCCGATACAACATGCAAGAATGTTTCACTCCTAACTACTTTACCTGGTACTGTCAATCACCTAATGCGCGACAATTTTACCTACAGTTTAAAGTATAAACTTCCAATCTGTTGTTTCTCTCTTCACTTTTGTTTACAGACGAGGCAATGTTTGTAAGGGATAGAATAATTATTTTCTGCAACCAACCCATAAGGGCTCATCACAATCGGTGCAGTTCGGGCTATATATCACCAACAGATTAATGTGGACTGGCATTGAAGGAGAATGGTAAGGCCGCACGTCCTGCTAGCACGTCATACAGGCGCTGATTACATGGACTGTATTCAGACTACAAGACCTTTCAGAAAATGTGCTCCCCTGCAAATAGGAAGGAACTTTGGTTTATACAAGATGGAGCGCCGGCCGCAGTGGCCGAGCGGTCTGCGGCGTGCCAGTCACGGTCTTCACGGACGCTGTGGTCGGGGGTTCGAATCCCCCTCGGCCATGGATGTTTGTGCCGTCTTTAGTATAAGATAGTTCATAAGGAGTTTGTAAGTTTGGGGACTGATGACCCAGTAGTTAAGTCCCATAAGCTCTACAAACATTTGAAGATTTGAAGTTGAGTCCGATAGATTCACAAACATTTGAACATATTTTGATCAGAATTTAATTCGACTACATTCCAGTCCTCTGATTTTGATCTTATATACCGGCCGGGTGATCAAGAAGTCAGTATAAAATTGAAAACTTAATAAATCACGAAATAATGTAGATAGAGAGGTAAAAATTGACACACATGCTTGGAATGACATGGGGCTTTATTAGAAAAAAAAGACACAAGAAAATCTTTTGCGCGCGTTTTATTTTTATTTTTATTTTTTTTTTTTTTTTTAGGTCCCAGATCTTAGTCCGTGCGATTATTGGCTTTGGGGTTACCTGAAGTCGCAAGTGTATCGTGATCGACCGACATCATAAATCCGGACATGCTTTACAGTGCTCGAATACAGATGTTGTTGATGAATGATAGTGAACATATTGAGCATTTCCTGTAATGCTACTTATTGCTTTTCTGATCAGATGAAGGGCCCATCTGTTGAACTTTTTTTTTTTTTTTTTTTTTTTTTTTTTTTTTTTTTTTAGTAAAACCAAATGTCACTCCAAGCATGTGAGTCAAATTTTACCACTCTGTCTACATTATTCCGTTATTTATTATGTTTTCAAATTTATTTGATTACGCCGTAATTCTTTCAGGACACAGTCCGTTCCGTTTAATTACTCTTCCAGGTCCTCAGCTATTTCTGAAAGAATTGCGACATCGGCAAACGGAATAGTTTTATTGCTTCTCCCTGAACATTCATTCCGTTTCGTAATTTTTGTTTTACTTCGCAGCTTGCTCAGTGTACAGATTTAATAACATTGTTGAAAACCTACGACTCTGTTTTGATGTCCCACCATTGGGTCTATTTCATGTCCGTCGACTCTCATAACTGTTGACTGGTTCCTGTAGAAGCTGTATTTAACTTTCCGTTCCCTGTATTTTACCCCTGCTGACTTCAGAATTTGAAAGAGTGTAAACTGTAAAAAGCTTTCTTTAAAGCTATAAATGCTAGTTTTGCCTTTCGTTTATCTGTCTTCCAAGATAAGTTCTAAGGTCAGTATTAACTAGCGTGCACCTTCATTTCTCTTAAATCGAAGCTGATTTTCTCCAAGGTCTGCTTCCACTAGGTCTTCTGTAAACAATTCGTGTTAGAATTTTGCAACCGTGACTTATTAATCTGATGGTCGTGTAATTTTCACACCTGCTGCGACTGGTTTCTTTAGAATTCGCATTATTGCACTCTTTTCGAAGTCTAAGGGTATTCTTCCTGTCTCATAATTGTTCAGTATCTGGGATACTTCAAAAAATTTACCTGTGCAGGAGACCACCCTGAGGCAGAAACACTTGATCGCCGTGTCCTGGAAGCCTGCGAATCAGTTCTAAACCGTCAGGCAGTATTTGAAGAAGTGTGGTAATCCCTGATTCGACAGTTTCATAATTGTTTAGAAGCAAGAAAAGGACATTTAGACAATTCATTGTTATTTTATTTTCAATTAATAAGAAGTATAGGAATTACTGGAATTCGTAGTTTTGGTAACAAAAATCATCATTTTTAATGGCTTTCGCAGAAACCACTAATGATTGTTAGTATTTTTATAAGCCATATAAAGCTCACCCTGGACCATGAGACGTACAGCACATAAATTTATATGCTCAGTTTGGATGGACTAGAGGAAGAGTATATTTCTTTTTAAATTTCGACCGTAAACCGCGCGCCCGGTTAGAGGACTGAATTCCCTCTGTAATAGAAAAAGCTGAGGCATATGATCAACGAACAACCAAGTACGAACAATAGAAACGACCGCAGATCATAGATCTCCCTGAACGGAAAAAAAAGCGTCTTGCTGTGGAGCGCGCCGTTGCTCGACGTGGAGTTTCGAGTCCTCCCTGGGGTATGGGTGTGTGTGTCCTCCTTAGGTTAGTTTACCTAGGTTTAAGTAGTTTGTAAGCTACGGACTGGTGACCACGCAGTTTAGTCCGATAGATTTACAAACATTTTGGATGCGGATATCCGCTGATATATCTGCCGATATCCGCAGTACTTCTTACTTTGCGGATATAGGCAAGTTATATGCGGATGAAGAGCGAGGTTTCTACCCAGTACGTCTGTAGAAATGTTTGCTGAAAATTGCAAGCCTGTGAACATTCTTGGAATCCTTGCAGGGCCCAAGTAGAGAGAAAGTCTGTTGTCCTCATACCCTGGCCACAGCCTAATATGTTTACGCGACCGTGTCTTATCCGCGGTCTGTCAAGTGCTTTCTGGATGCCAAACCGGCCCATTGCTCATCAGAGGCGCCAAGCCAAATTTCCGCTGCCTTCATTACCCCTTTTTAGTGAATACAGTGACAGGTCTTTTTGAAAATGAACACGACATTAATGGATAATATATCGTGTAAAGTGAAACGAGGTGATTTGACATTAGTGAAGGAAAAAAAATTGAAATCGTCAATTTGAAAAAAAAAATTGGATACGTATTTGATAGCAAAGAAAAGATCGACGATATAGTGACCTGTATATTATATACATAGTATATTTTACACTGCACACAAAAGTGGAATTTGATGAAACATTAGTGCGAGACAAACTATCATAATTACTTATTTAAATACCAAGACAGATGCAAAAGGCCGCGGCGGAACGGTCGAGCGCATTGAGTCGCTATGTTGCGATACGCGAGGTTGTTCCCCGTCTGGGGTTCGAATCCCCCCTCGGGCATGGATGTTTGTGCCGTCTTTAGTATAAGATAGTTCATAAGTAGTTTGTACGTTTAGGGACTGATGACCCCCGTAGTTAAGACCCTTAAGCTTAACAAACATTTCAACATTTAGAGTTATAGTGGAGGAAAAATCAGTAGGGAGTGACCTCCTCGAGGAAATAATTGAGAACGTAGGGTACAAGTGTTACTAGGAAATGAACAAAATGGAAAATACCAGTACAGAAAGAAGTTAAACAGTATCGGTTCTTATTATCAATTGTCTGCTCCAGACGAACAGACGTTGGCGGTGATCCGCAGCAGTGCTAAGTATTCACATTATACATTGCACAAACAGCGAAGTTTTCCTACTTGTGCTGCTCTTCGAAAGACGGACCACCGTAACACTTGATAATTTGTGGGAGACCGGGTCTCGAACCCGAGTCTCCTGCTTTTTACTAGCGGTCACTTTAATCTCTCGGCCACATGCTTCCTTAAGTTTTTTTGTTCTTCTGTAAACATTTTCTGTTAGACCAAATCTTCCAACATAAGACCAGCAGAAGTCGAAAAATATCGAAGTTTCCGAAATATGTGTGCGAGTATTATATCTATTCTCTCTTCTCGTACACGATGATTAAGCAAGTTGTAATGTAGTAAGTCAAGTAGAAATTACGATTCTTAGGTTAATTTGCGTTGATGTTGATGGAAATACTTGATACAAATTTTAAAAAATGAAATGATACTTTCAGGGTGAAATTTCCAAGGCATTCAACATCAAAGCAGGTGTTAGGCAAGGTGACGGCCTGTCTCCACTCCTCTTCAACTGCGTCCTAGAGAAAATAGTAAGAGAATGGAAACAAAAACTAAAAGATCATAAGCTATCACCAGTCAGACTGGGGACTAAACACAAAGGTATTAAAATTCACTTGTTAGAATTTTCGAATGATTTTGCCATTCTTTCTGAAAACCTAACAAATCCAAATCAGTCTCTTAGAAGAAATAGCCAACAAAGCAGGTTTAAGAATTTCTATAGAAAAAACAAAATGTATGACAAACATAAAAAATGCTCCAGAAATCCTACTAACAGATATTAGGCCGATAAAGAGGGTAAATAAATTTAAATATATGGGAGAAATGATTCAGGAAAATGGCTTAGAACAATTTGCTGTAGAAGAAAGTGTACATAAAATGGAGAGAGCATATGGTATAACCAGGAAGATTTACAACAAAAGGTCTCTGTCCAAAAATCTGAAAATACAGCACTACAAGACAGTAGTAAAGCCAGAATGTCTTTATGCAAGTGAGTGTTTAGTACTGAAATGCAAATTACATAAACTAGAATTCCTAGAAAGAAAAATCATTCGAAAAATACTTGGTCCACTAAGAAATACAGAGGTATGGAAACTAAGAAGTAATGCAGACGTTTATCGCAACGTAGAAAACATAACCGAAACACTACGGAAGAGGCGACTGCTATTTTTTGGACATTTATACCGAATGAACAGCAACAGGTTAACCAAACAGATTTTTAAATATCTCTGGGTTAAGAAGTCAACAATTGCATGGGTTCAAGAAGCTAGGAAAGATTTGGAAAGAAACAATATAAGTGAAAAAGATGCAACAGAAAGTGAAACTTTTAAGAAGAAAGTGTTAAAAATGGAAGGATTCCAAGGCAGGAGGGAGAAGAAGACAGGAGTAAAGTGGTCTGAGGAGAGAAAAAGTATGCATAGTGAAAAGATGAAAGAATACTGGAGGAAAAACAAAGAAGAACAAAGGAGGAAGCATTGAAATTGGTGCGTAGTCCTTAGATGGTCGAAACGAAAAAAGAATTTTACCAAGATCGCATAAATATTTTTACTGTCACTGATGACCGGATTAAGCACACAAAGGTACTATCTTCTGATGTGTACATTTATATGGTTAATGAAGTGCTGGACACTATGCTTGTTGCATATACAAATGGCAGGTCAGACATAAAACAATTTAAAATACATTCATCAAAATTGCCCACTGTACAATTCATGCGCACTGTCGAAGAGTCTCCGTATAATTAAGTCAGATAAGTGACAGAATTTTGCCTTCAGCGCCATTGTTGACAAATACACTAGAAATCAAGCCTTTTTCAATTTGTAAAATGTTCAAATGTTTGTAGAGTCTATGGGACTTAACTACGGGGCCATCAGTCCCTAAACTTACAAACTACTTACAACTAAGGACGACACAAATATCCATGCCCGAGGAGGGGTTCGAACCCCCGACCGTAGTGGCCGTGCAGACCGTGACTGGAGCGCCTCAGTCCCCTCGGCCACTGCGGCCGGCTTACAATTTGTACATTCGTACGAAAACGAATAAATTCCAGATTGAATTACACTGGAGAGACAACTGTGGAGGGACAGCGATACGCAGACATACAGGGTGTGGACAAAGTAATGTGAACCCCTAACGTAGACACAACATTTATTTATCAGTAAGGAGTTGTTCTTCCACTGGCTTTGAAAACAGCTGCATTTGTTCGAGGAACAGATTAGAATGTTATCCATTGTTGTACCAAAACATGCACCAATTACTTCCACGAAGTTGGAACTGTAGATCTGGTTCTGACTCTTTGCTCCATAAAGGATCACTTGTATTGAGACATGGTGATTTTTCTGTCCAGGGAGATGTCTGATAGTTTTATGACGCTGTACTAATCACGCCTCAATCTGTTTTGGCTGTGTGTGCTACTATGTAAGTCATATTAAGTTAAAAAAAAAAAGTTCAAATGTTTGTAAGCTTATTGCACCAAAATGCTAAAGTCATCAGTCCTTGAACTTAGAAACTACTTAAAGTGACTTACAGTAAGGACAAGACACGCGCCAGAGCCGAGGGAACAACCGCCCAGTCCATAGCATGGTGCACTGGACTACGCGACCACTCCGCGCGGCTCATATTAAATTGTTACCGAGGATGGTGAGATATAAGCAGTTGAATACCACGATGAATATGCCCAAATCATGACTGAACCCCGCCTTGCGTGACTGTAGGGAGCACGCGTGCCGGATCGTATTTTATATACAGGATGTTACAAAAAGGTACGGCCAAACTTTCAGGAAACATTCGTCACAGACAAGGAAAGAAAATATGTGGACATGTGTCCGAAAACGCTTAATTTCCATGCTAGAGCTCACTTTATTACTTCTCTTCAAATCACATTAATCATGGAATGGAAACACCCAGTAACAGAACGTACCAGCGTGACTTTAAACACTTTGTTACAGGAAATGGTCAAAATGCAAAATGTCCTCCGTTAGCGAGGATACATGCATCCACCCTCCGACGCATGGAATCCCTGATGCACTGATGCTGCCCTGGAGAATGCCGTGTTCTATCACAGCAGTCCACAATACGAGCACGAAGAGTCAAGAGGGTTGAGGTCAGGAGAGCGTGGAGCCCATGGAATGCGTCCGCCTCTACCAATCCATCGGTCACCGAATCTGTTTTTGACAAGCGTACGAACACGTCGACTGAAATGTGCAGGAGCTCCATCGTGCATGAACCACATGTTGTGTCGTACTTGTAAAAGCACGTGTTCTAGCAGCACAGGTAGAGTATCCCGTATGAAATCATGATAACGTGCTCCAGTGAGCGTGGGTGGAAGAACATGAGGCCCGATCAAGACATCACCAACAATTCCTGCCCAAACTTTCACAGAAAATCTGTGTTGATGACGTGATTGCACAATTTCGTGCGGATTCTCGTCGGCCCACACATGTTGACTGTGTAAATTTGATCACGTTTGAATGAAGCCTCATTTACATTTAAAGAGAAATACTAAAATGAACTCTAACATGTCCACTTAACATGTTTTCTTTCTTTGTGTGTGAGGAATGTTTCCTGAAAGTTTGGCCGTACCTTTTTGTAACATCATATATAGATATAGTGCAGTTTGAGGAGAAATTTGGTGTAATAAATTTCCTAAATAGATCTCACGGTAACGAATATAGCATTTTTTTAAAATGACTTCCACCTCAAGTTGTGCATCATTTCCGTGACTGTGTCTCCCTCTTATAGCGAAAATAGAGCTGCCATTTCCGTTTTCTTTGTTCTCCGTTACTCCCATCCGGTAAAGATCCAAAGCTGCTCAGTAATGCCTCAAATGACGGCAGTCGAGTATAGAGTCGGCAGTTTCTTTAGTAGCACTTTTGCAGCCTCTAAGTGTACTTGCGAATGAAACGTAGCCTTGATATGCCCCCCCCCCCCCCCACGGTATTTTCTGTGTGTTCCTTCCTATTTGAGTTGTTCGTGATTTTAATTCCTAATATTTAGTTGTATCTACGGTCTGTGGATGTAGCTAATTTATCGTGTAAATAAAGTTCAACCGATTTCTCGTAATGCTCACATGAACGACCTCACTCTTATAATTATTTACGGTTAATTGTGGTTTTGTGAACCATACTGATGTCTTATCTAAGCCGTTCTGCAGTTGGTGCTGATGCTGTGGTGAAGTCACTGGACGATAAACGACAGCATACTCCGCAAACAGCGTAAGAGGGTTGCTCAGATGGTCTCGTAAATCGTTTATGACGACAAGGAACAGTGGGGGTCGTTTAACACTTCCCCGGGGAAAGCCAGCTATCAGGAGTAAACATAACTACGTATTGAGATTCATTGTGTATATTAACCTCCAAAATCTCGTGGCTTAATATTCTGGCTTAGCCGCGCGGGAATGGCGATGCGGTCTGGAGCGCAACGTTATGATTCGCTTGGCCGCACGCGTCGGAGCTTGGAACCCTCCCTCGCGCACGTGTGTGTGTGTCTGTGTGTGTGTGTGTGTGTATGTGTGTGTGTGTGTGTGTGTGTGAATTGTTCGTAGTAATTAGTTAGCTTTATTTAGTTTGGTCCCTTACATTTACAAACATTTCAACTTTTATTTTTTATTCGCGAAAAAAAAATTGTTGCACAAAGGCGCACCTTATTTGGTACGGTATTGTCCAACTACGGTAATTGTTATTAGTTTATGCATGACTGGATGCTTGCTGTTGCCGCAACTGTGGTTCAATTTAATGAAAGTCCAGCTCTAGTTGCATTAATTGGTGCTAATAATAGTGTAATAGTGTTAAGCTGTGTTATGCTCCACTGTTATTCGACGAAGGTGTACTTCGACTGCTATAAAACATGATTTACGAAAAAGAGAATTTTTCGAAAAAGAGAATATTAAAAAAAATTGAGTGTTTTATCCATTTGCTATTAGTAATAGCAAAACCAAATGCAGGTGACGAGATGACATGAACAAGAAACACTGTTTACTTACATTTAATATTGTGTGCAAATCGCGATTGTCCATGTGTCGCAGCTTTTACACACTTTTGCGAACACACTTTCCTTTCATAACCTTCTGTGTGTAAAAAGTGCGCCACATGGACAATCGCGATTTGCACACAATATTAAATGTAAGTAAACAGTGTTTTTTGTTCATGTCACCTCTCCATCTGAAATTGGTTTCGCTATTATTAATACCAAATAATTTGTTTTCAAACACATGTAAAATTCTGAATGTTTTAAGCACCTGAAGATGGGCACAAGCCTGAAACCGGTAGTGTCATAAATAAGTAATACTAACTTTAATGTGCCTGGTAGCGGTGTTTATTCTCAACCCTTTTAAAAAAAAATGGCGTTAGTTCAGACTCGTTTAATACATTTAATGCTCTCTAATCATCTACCAAAAATTAAAATATCTGGCCTTCTGATTTAATTAATAGTGACGGTACACCTCACCGTAGCGTACTGCATTACGACTTTCTTATTGCAATGTAGTTTTTCGTGGCATCCGAGTGCTTTCAGCGTAAATGATATAAAAGCAAAATTTTTCCCAGAAAACACAGAAAGAAATTTACCACGTAACATAACCAGACGTGGCTAATAGTTTAGAATCTACGTATATTTACTAATGTTGAAACATGTCTGTACAAATTCAATAATATTGTTTCACCTGTCTTGTATCGATATTTGGATGTAAAATGTTTTATGAACTTTGAGTAACTACGTCTGTGGTTTACTCTGTTGTGTAACATCTCTATCAAAGACTATGTAAGTGAGTAGTAGCTGAACAGAGAGTCGGTGTGTAGCTCTGGTATTGATCGGACGTGCTTTGGTTAGCTGCTTTTGTACGACCTGATGGAATGATTTTGAAATCTGATTTTCACAGACAGAATTCTGTCTTTATAACATTTTGTATCATTCATATATTTATTAGTCTGAGAAGATTATTCTTCAATCATAAGGTTATGTAATCATTATTGTTAATAATAATTGAGAAAGTTGAACTTCTTTACCTGTTTCACTTTTGTAGTTAGAAAGCTAACCCACTTCCTTTCATTGAGAGTTATTGGCTGTTAAAATCAAAGCATAATATTGACTAAGCTGAGTTTGATTAACATATTTCTTTATTGGTGTGACGTTTAGTAATAATAGTGATTGTTGTACAATAATACACAGATGAAGTACTATGCTTCTGCAATCAGTCAGTTAGCGAAATAAATTCCTGCAGTTGCAGTCTTCTTTCCTTCTTCGTTTCGGCCATCTAAGAACCACGCACAAATTTCAATGTTTCCTCCTTTGTTCTTCTTTCTTTTTCCTCTAGTATCCTTTCATCTTTTCAACATTATTTCATTATTCGAAAGTGGTTTGTGTTTTTCCAGATTTCTCTCGCAGTCAAATTTATATTGTAGTCAGTGAACCTTATCCAGATTACGTATTGGTCTTGCTGTGTTCAAAATATCCGTTGCGCTCTCAATCAGTTTGAACCCACTGTTTTCTAATTAATTGTGCAGATATTAATATTCGGGCCATAACTAAACAAAATTATAGTGTTCATGAATTAAAAAATGTGTTCAACTAATCTTTAATGTGCTTGATTGAAAAGTTAGTTATTGTGAGTGATAACTAACAGCTGATGACAATTATTAATGCTGCATTTAACACCAGATCAGTTTTGAATGAGTAGCTTTTGAAACAGACCTCCTTTGGCTGACTCACTATTGCAAAATACTTGTAGCGACCCTATCTTTCCAATCGATAGAACAGTCTTACCTATATCACCAAACAACGTACCAGTTTTAATTAGTAACATAAGGAGTGTTAGCAAGTTCAGTGCATTTGCAACCTACGTTTATCTAGAAATGTTTGTTCGCTTCCATGTATCACAAACAGCTTTGCTTTTATTATCGAGTTGTTTTTCTCCACCGTGTATACTATGGTTATGAAAGGACCCACCGATCCTTTTAAGCTCATCACAGTGAAGAAATTTTCCCACAGATTTTCTAACTAAGTCAACTTTGGGCTGCTTATCCAGAGCTGCCTTGCTGATTTATACCAAATTGAATTTCGAATGTCTAGGACCAAACTGTAGTGGCCATCAGTCCCCATACTTACAAACTACTTAAACGAACAAGGCGCCTTAAGTACACACGGCCATATCCGCGCGGCCTTGCGGGATTCTCACACGCGTTTCAGATAACTTGATTTGTATCTATTGCTTCGCACGAACATTTCGTTCAGCTTCTCCCAGGACATAGCTACCATAATGATGCAGTAAATGTCCTGTGCCTCGTTAATTGTGTCTCGCTTCTCTCTCATAGCACACAAGTGAGTTTCCTCTACCATGATGCAGTCGTGCAAAGAGTCGATGGGGCGAGGAAAAGACTTTTATCCGGCGAACTGTGCGTAACAATACGTCATTCGATGCAGACGGGAAGGGCGCGTACCAAACTATGGCAGAGCAGGACAATTAAAGATGGCTATCAGGATAATAGAAGCGTCCAGGAAGGCGTCTGCATGACCGTGTCTCACAGCTTATTCATGAGCTGCTGACGTCCCTCTTTATTGCTGCGACGAGATTTATTCAACTCTGCGCCAGGTGGCGTATGACGCATTCGTCTGCACAAACGGCCGGATTCAGTCGAGCAACTGAAAGAAATTTACTTTTACTGAGTGGCGGTGCTATCATGCATGCCGACACACGTGCGTCAGGAATCTGATGACACGTGTATGGTCCTAAAAGTGACAGTTGATCTCAATAATGAGGGCGGCAACAGGACTACTTGAAGGATTTTTATTAACATACTAGGTAAAAACCCGGCGTTGCCCGGGTATTTATTTATTTATCACTGCCATTTTTCAGGTATATATTGATTTGATTTTTTCAGGGAAGCCAAAACAGTCTTGGTGCAACCCGCCACTGCGCGCACCGAAACTAAGTTTATTATATATCTGTATATCTAGTAAAGCCACCCAATGCCCTTGAACAGTGCAAGGAGTCCCTTTACCAGTTCTTTATTAGACACAATTTCTTCGGGTCTGGTTGTCCCAAATGTTCTGTGCCTTTTACTCTCCAATGAAATGCATTCGAAGATTAGATGTGATGCAGTTTCATCACCGTCATCACAGATCCTACATTTAGGGTCCTCTTCTGTTATTCCCATTGTATGTAGGTGTTTTTTGAAATTCCCATGGCCTGTCAGCAATCCAACCATGAGTCTAATCTCTCTCCTGTTCAGGCCCAGGATTGCAGAGCTTCTTTTAAAACATGGCTTTGGCATCATTATCTTGCCATGTTTTATGTTTTTGTTGGTAGACTTTGGTCCAATATTCTACGTGCTGTCTTCTGAGCCAGTTACGTAGCACCATTGCCTTGGTGATTGTCAGGACAGGTTCCGGTCCAATAAATGGAGTCTCTGCCCCCATCCTGGCTAATATGTCGGCATGTTCGTTGCCACTGATCCCCGAGTGGCCAGGGACCCACAATAGGTTTACTTTATTGCTTTCCCCTAGCTCCACCAGAACCCTATGACATTCTGCAACAATTTTAGACTTTGTTGCATGAGCTGCCAGTGGTCTCAGGGCTGCCTGGCTGTCTGAATAGATATAGATTCTACGATCTATGTAGCACCTACGCAAATTCTCCTCCACACACACCCTGATGGCAGTGATTTCGGCCTGGAATACTGAGGCCAGTTTCCCTAGAGAGATGACGCCCTCCAGTCTTGGCTGCACCCCGTATACCCCGGGCCCAACGCCTTGGTCTGATTTCGACCCGTCAGTGAACCAGACAATATCCCCTGTACGGTGTCGAACTATTTTCTCCCACTGCTCCCTACTTCCAATTGTTATATTGAAAGGCTTGTTGAACAGTATCGGCTTGTAATATAGTCGGCTGGCATTTCCCCAACCTTTCCTATATTTACCACACTCACTATTTTAGTGTGTGAGTCTGGATATCCCAAAGAGTTCCAGTTGTTGCCGGTTTTGCGTCTGTATGCACCAGCCGCTGCCTCCAATTTGACCCAAAGGTGTAATGGGGGCATATCCAGCATGGTTTCCATCCCAGCAGTTGATGTGCTGCTAATTCCGCCTGTTATGGCTAAGCAGGCTAATCTCTACACCTTACCAAGCTCCTTAGCAGCAACCAGCTGTTCTACCTTCTTCCACCATACGACCGCCCCATAGGTGATCCTGGGTCTAATCACTGTGGTGTATACCCAGTGCATACCCTTGGGGCTCAGGCCCCAATTTTTGCCACAAGCTCTCCTGGTACTCACAAGAGTACCTTTTGCCTTGGAGCAAATATTCCTAATGTGAGGGGTCATAAATTCATTTGATTCATTCGGATATGGGCTGTATGTCTATAAAATATCTTGAGAATACAATTAGTATTAAAGAAGTAATAGATTAAAACTTGGTGCGTGATGGGGCGGTTTTTCATGAATCATATCTCATGAAATGTCTTACTGTGATACAATTTAGAAGGTACACTCAACTATATGCGTGTATACTGTCTGTAAAATTCCCTGCAGCTACAATTTGTAAGATAGAAATTATAAATTGTAACGTTCTACCGAATGCTGTAGTTTTAGTCCAGGAACACCGGAACGTTACTGTATATGTGCTCATATCGCATGAACTACGTGTCGTACTGTGATACAATTTAGAAGGTATATTCAAATATATGTGTGTATACTGTCTGTAAAATTTCCTGCGGCTACTATTTGTAGTGTACCAATTATAAAATTTAACGTTGTAGCGAACGTCGTAGCTTTACTCCATAAACAGCGGCGAGGTAGTAAGCGAGAAACTTTTTTCTTTTCATCATTTTGATATGGTTGTCAATGGGAAAAAGTTCAATAAAGGTTTGAAATTATGTTTAAAGTTTGTTGCAAGTCGATAAGTACTCCCATTCTCATATAGCGTACTTTTAAAGTCTCGCCGCATTTTATGGCAGTTTTTTTTTATTTCTATTGTATATGACGTCATATCTTCTGAACTATGTGTCGTATGTGATTCTTAACTCTTCAGGAATCGTTACCTCACGGTAAGGAATGTGTGTACTAAGTTTGGTTGAAATCGGTCTAATGGTTTAGGGGAAAATGAGCATCATTGTCGCAAAATGCAGCAGTTTTTTTTTTTCGCGCATCTCATTGTTTATGACATCTCGTGAACTATATATCGTATGTGATTCTTACGCTTACGGCGACCGTCCTCATGGATTGAAGCTTACGTGTACATAATTTCATAAAGATTGGAACAAAGCTATAGATTTGTATGCAACACGTACGAACATACGGATACTCTGCTTTATATATTAGATAAATTACACAAAACTTCTATCACTTCAACTAAACATTGTAAATACGACATCAAGTCGCATAGGAGGTAGGCTACCATACTGAAATTAATCCGTAGTACTGCAAAAACACTGGATAGGTTGCAGTAATTGTAGCATATACATCAGGCACAGCATGACTTCATTGTGGGGCGTTTCGGAATTTTTTCCACCATCAGAAATTCTTCTGTTCGTGAGCGACAACTACAAGTAGACATGTAACAGATCTAGGTACATAGATATTAAGTATGATCTTCGCTGAACATTTGGAGACTACAATCTGCATACACTACCTCTCATAAATTTCAGTACATCCAATAATTGGTCTCTAGTTCTCCGTAGATTCTAATACCGTTGGTAGCGTTGAGGAAGCAAAAGAATAGTACAACAGTTGTCCACATGTCATGATTTTTGTTTGTGGTCGTCGAGATACAATAGTATGCAACAAACAATGTTGTGTACATAAACGTTAGGTGGTTATCTGATACGTTTGTTTACCTATTTGCCGAGGGATGCCGTATATGCTGCACCTGTGTTGTTCTCTGTAGTGATGTGGTGTCCGCAGCGAACGTCAAGCACTGCTGCTATACATAACATATGGGTTGAAGTGTAGACATCGCTAGTATGGCTCCACGAGTGGAGATATCCATAGAAAAACGTTCTGCAATTGTAGCACTTAGCCAAGCAGGTTTATCCATTCGCCAAATTGCGAAACAGTGTAGTGTATATGGGGAGGGCAATACACCCTTCTCCGCCAGAAGACAATAGGTAGCAATACAGACATACCACGTCCAGGATGACCTCGTAAAACAACTAAAACTGATGTTAAATATATCAGAATTACCAGTAAAAGAATTAGATTCAAAACAGAGACCCAAATTCGTTCAGAATTGGTAGAAATAAACGCACCACCAATATCTGTTGCAACAGTAAAAATGAGACAAATTTAAGTCGGTTTGAAAGGTTGTGTCACAGCAAGAAAACCCCTTCTAAGGCCCATAAATAAACAGAAGAGACTTGAATGGGCTAGAAAACACCGTAATTGGACCTCGGAAGAGTGGACAATGGTGTTATTCACCGACGAATCGAAGTTCGAGATTTTTGGAACCACAAGGAGAACATTTGTTCGCTGATTTGTAGAGTAAAGGATATCCCAGAAGTGTGTTCTGCCTACATTTAAACACGGTGGAGGTTCTGTTATGGTTTGGGGATGTTTTGCCGGAGATAGAGTTGGCGACATTGTGAAAATGGATGTTTGGATCAGAAACAGTACCACCACATACTTCAAAATCACGCAATACCAAGTGGATTGCGCTTAATAGGGAAAGTGTTCAACTTACAACAGGATAATGACCCAAAACATTGGTCGGCATACTGTAGGAACTATATTGCATCAAAGGAAAAACAGAAAGTACTGAAAGATATGGTATGGCAGTCCCAAAGCCCCGACTGTAATCACATTTAAATGGTGTGGGATGAAGTGGACAGACGTATCAGGAAAGTTAATATATCCAGCAAGGAACATATCTGGAATATTGTTAAAGATGTGTGGAATCATATAGATTCACGATACATAACAACAACTGAATCACCGCATGCTTCGAGTTTGTGAGGCAGTCATTAAAACCAAAGGAGGATACTTTGATGAAAGTAAAATATGATGATTGTTATTGTATTATATATGTGTAAGTTAATATGATTATATTTTGTGAGAAATAACGTTTGATTTGTATTGTAAATCTGAAATACCAGGGTGTATTGAAATTAATGGACGGTAGTGTATGTCTGTACAGCGAACATCTAATTACCATATCTCATTATCTATGCACCTATATCTGTTACAAGGGTACGTATAACTGTTGTTGGCGAACGGATAAATACCTGATGATGAAAAAATTCCGAAACACATCTCAATGAAGTCATGTTGCACCTGAAGTATATTCTTCAATTACTGCGATGTATTCAGCTTCTTTGCAGTATTACTGATCAACAACATATCTAGCCATTACAATGATAAACAACTTTGACTGGAACGACCAGTTTCGGGGGAGGTTAGCTGTTTCTATTGGCAGAACTGATTTACATCTACGTAAATACTCCGATAATCACATTTAGGTGCATGGCGGAGGGTTAATCGAACCGCTTTTATGATATTTCTCTACCGTTCCATTCTCTAACAGCTCACGGGAAAAAGAACACCTGAATCTTTCTGTTTCCGATCTGATTCTAGTTATTTTATTAAGATGTCCGTGTGTCCCTGTTTGTGGGGGTGCTAACAAAATATGTTCGCATTCGGAAGAGAAAGAATAACTAAAATATGACAGTCTAGAGCACAAGTTGTTGAGCTTCTTATTGGCAACCGCCACCGTCCACCAACAAGGTACCAAACGCCTGATCATGCTCCTGTAGGACCGAATCATGTTGCTAATAAAAAGCTCAGCAACTTGTGATCGAGACTGTCATATTTTAATTACCTACCATTTTAAGAACTCTGTATCCAAAAATGCTATCAAAATTACAGAAAATTAGAAATTTCGAAAGTAAATAAATGATCAAACACAACTAAACAGTTCACCCCTATTGGATTTTCATTTAATTCATCCCTGAGTTACAGTACCTCCTACCCTGTCAGTTCCAGTCTCTTCATACATTTCCTCATAGTACAAACGGTTACCTAAGTTTTCCATCATCTCCCACACTGGCTGTTCCATTCCTCCATTACAAAAAAACCTAAAAACCTAAATTTAGACCTAACCTTTTATTTGTATAACTAATAGATCAAAGTCAGACAATCACAGTTTCAATATTAATTCTAAAAACTGGATTCCTTGTTTACCCCCACAGTCCCAAAATCCTGTGTATTTATTTATTATGATTTATTTTTATGTTTTGAAAATTCGGTCACAGTGTAGCTTACAACATAATATTCATTTTCAGCTACCTGAATTTTTAGAATACTAATTTTATTAGACAGATTTGTTTTAGTTTAATCTAATGCAGTAACTATTCATTCTAAGTTCTTGATGCCACTCCAAACCTGGCCTTACAACTGTCATATGTAACACCACCTATAATTATCGCGCAGAAATATTAACAAGGCACTTATATATATATTTATATCAGCATTATCAGTTTGTGTATAATAGTAGGTAGTTCCAGTTTCCAGGTTATATTCAAATTTATTCCTTGTTTTATCCTCCACACATTGTATAATTATTCATTTATTACTGTTTAGGTTTTAATTTGATAACTGTAATAACACAATGTCAAAGAAGTGTTATACTATGAGGAGACATTTGTCACCTCTTCCCATACTGTATCTAAACATTGTAACCACTTTGACACAGCAGTCAATACTCTGAAGATGCTATAATAAGCCAGAAACCGGTTAAGTAAACAAAAATAAACTTGTAGAACACACACAAAAGTGTGTTTTTTAATATATTCGAAATTAAATCTTGCCGCAACGAATAACGCCGTACTTTTAACGATTTCGAGTCCAACTCGCTTGTGTGATATCTGTGACAGTCTCTGCCCTATATCGCGATAATACAAAATCGGCTGCCCTTCTCTGAACTTTTCCTAAATCATTCGTCAGTCCCACTAGGTGGAGATCCTACAGTGGGCAGCAATCATCCAAAATAGGAAGCACATGTTTAGTGTAGGCAGTTTCTTTAGTAAAACTGTTGCATCTTTTAAGTGTACTACCAATGAAACGTAGCCTACCCTACAAATATTTCCAATGTACGTTGCTTGTAGTGGTCCTTTGAGCAGCAGCTGAATATTATGTATTTCACTGCACTGTTTTTAAAGAAAACGCCTTTTGCTACTGCAAATGAAGGTTTTATTTTTATATTTATAATTCACCCATACGCGTTTCGCCTTTGTCACAAGGCATCATCAGTGGGTGTCCTGAAATATTTACATGTTTCTGTTTACACATATAAGTTAGGTTTCTTACATATGTACAAAACACACACAGATTAAAAAAAATTATACAAACACTCACATACACACACACACACACACACACACACACACACACACACACACAAAGGTATCTTAAACACACTTTCAATAATATAGTTGAATTTCAAATAAGCTGAGAAGGTTGGCAACACTACAAAACAAACTACAGTGGACACAGAATGGCAGCAGATGACAGGGGAATCAGAAAAATGAGAATTTTCAGAAAACAGTGGAACCTTTCGATCTGATTGCCGGAAAGAGACTGATATGCAGTAGCAAGTGCTGTAAGTACACCACTTTATAGCAAACAACGAACTGTTTTAAATCAGAAACAAAATGTTTTGTACATATGTAAGAAACCTAACCTTTATGTGTAAACAGAAACATGTAAATATTTCAGGAAACTCACTGATGATGCGTTGTGACAAAGGCGAAACGCGTATGGATGAATTATAAAAATAAAAAACCCTTCATTTGCAGTATCAAAAGGCGTTTTCTTTAAAAACAGTACAGAGAAATACATAATTTTCAATGTATTCTTACCAATTTGAGTTGTTCGTAATTGTAATTCCTAGGTATTTAGTTGAATTTACGGCCTGTAGATTTGTCCGATTTATCGTGTACATGAAGTTCAACGGATTTCTTTTAGTGCTCATGTGGAGGACTTCACACTTTTCATTATTCAAGATAAATTGCGAGCCGCGCGGGAGTAGCCGAGCGGTCTGGAGCGCCACGTTACAGTTCTCGCAACCTCCCGCGTCGGAGGTTCGAATCCTCCCTCGGGCATGGATGTGTGTGTTGTCCTCGGGTTAGTTTAACTTAGCTTAAGTAGTTTGTAAGACTAGGGACTAATGACCAACGTAGTTTGGTCCCATAGAATTACAAACATGTGAATTTGATAAATTGCGAATTTTCGCACCATGCTGATATCTAAATCATTTTGCAGTTGCTTTTGATCTTCTGGTGACTGTACTAACCGACATACGACAGCATCATCAGCGACCTTTCTAAGAGAAATACTCACAGTGTCTCGTAAATCGTTTGTAACGATAAGGAACAATAGGGGCCGTATGACACTTTCCTGGGGAGCGCCAGATATCAGTTATATTTTACTCGATGACTTCTTCCAGTTACTACGAACTGTGCCCTTTATGACAGGAAATCGCGAATCCTATCTCATAACTGTGGCGATATTGCATAAGAACGTAATTCAAGACGCTTGTGAGGTACAGTGTCAAAAGCCGTCCGGAAATCGAGAAATATGGAATCGATTTGAGATCCCCACCACGGAAGAAGCAGCGGGTCCGGGCCCCTTAATCGGTGGCTTCCAAACTGCAGGTCGTCACCCGCTAGTGACTGGTGGGTCGAGGGGTCTATTGAGGTGGGCGAAACATTACTCTGAAATATTACGCGATTTATCAGAGAGATATCTTTTCTCTCTGCCGTCACAGTTTCTCTTTTTATATCATCCATGCTGACAACTGCTACCCTCTGCCTTTTTATCTAAGGAAAGAAAACGACCGAGAACTGTTTCTCTCCCGGCCTTCGCCGGAAACGGACGGGATACAAGATTCTTCTCAACTAATCTCCATGATGATGTATGTGTGACCAATGTTTAAATTACTAAATATCAGTATGAAATTCAAGGTACCCCCTGTTTATTTCAAAGTCAATTCGTATCAATAATATTTTATATTCAGTAATTCCAATTTCAATTCGAAAAACTTACAAAACAAATCCGGCTTCGGCCGATATTTTGGCAGGAGACCACCCTGCCATTTTCAAGGCGAAACTGCAGTGAGGAAGCCATGTGCAACGACCTTTAAAACCTCGCTTTTCAATGAGTAAACATTAAAAACAACACATACCGAGCAAGCAAGTACACAACGCCGACGCGACCAAAGATGAAGACGGTCATGTTATCAATAATAACATCAGTTCTCAACGGATGAGGTCGGATTAGTGAGAGAGCAGGATCCCATACGAAATTGAAGCAAAATTCTCCATCCCTATTCATAAGGTTGTTCGCTAGTTTTATTGAAAAAATTAAGTTTTATTAAAATTATTATTGATATCCTGACGTTTTCATCTTTGGTCGTGTCGGCACTGTGTGGTTGCTTGCTCGGTGTCTGTTGTCTTTACTGTTTACTCACTGAAAACCGAAGTTTTAAAGATCGTTGCACTTTGTTTCCTCACTGCAGTTTTGCCATGAAAATGGCAAGGTGGTCTCCTGCTGAAACATCCACCGACATCGAATTTGATACCTGGCTGCACACCTGTAAGTTTTTCGAAGTTGTTATTCGCCAGGAAAAATTAAGGAATTCAGTTTAAATTTACGTGATAGAGATTTGGACCCTTTTGCAATCGATATGTCTGGTGCAGTACCATTTTATCCTCTCAACGTGCATACCAGAATCTTTTCCAATGTTTGTTCAGAAATTGCAATTACTTTTAAACATTTTATGTTGTCCGATTAATGTTTGTAAACTGTAATGATCAGTTTTGACAAAATATGATCTATACTTTTGTACGGTCAGCTGCTCATAAAATTCATTACATCTTATTGTCTCCAAATCAATTACGGCGAGAATGTGTTTTACTTCATTTTATTCAGCGAATAGGAGGAGTGTCAACGAGAACATCATATTATTAACAGAAATAGTTACTTTCTTTCTGACTGATATAGTGTCGCCTGCCTTTAAAAATATTTCGATCCATTGTAAAAATGTTCATAAAGTACAAAAATACAGCACTAATTTTTTAACCAGTAGAATGGTAATGACATAAAAAACCACTCATTTGTTTTAAATATTGGAACTCGGGATGACAGCACAGATTGGCACAAGGACACTACGTCATATACTGTCATATATCAGACTTCAGACGGAGAGATTTTGGTGTCCTTTCTTTTGAATGGTAGACAAATAGTATGCAAGTGATTCGATGAGCCTCTGCCAGGCAGTAAACTTTGATGAACGTGAATGTCAGTATGTGCCCCACAGTATGGTCTAAATGTTGTCTAACGAAGGGCGGCCACGACGTTCGTATAATGTATTTGCTTCAAAATTTGTACACATTTAGTATTCCATTACGACAAAATATTATGCAAATGGTAGTATGTCCTGAGGACGATATGGCGAGGGTCAGAGACTTAATGTTCAAGATCTGAAATGGGTAGATTGCTGGAACGTGTCTCTGCCTATTTTTCGTTTTTAATTTTATAATTTTTGAATACTACTTTGGGTTGTAGTCTTTCCCCAAAGTTATTCAGTTTTTACACTGCGCAAGCTGTGAAGGATGGCAAAGGCAATTTTAGAAAACGAAGTTCACAAAGAAGAAATGAAAACTTTGAGATTTGTCGATGACATAATAATGCTGTCAGAGACTTGGAAGAGTAAGTTAACGGAATGGAAAGTGTATTGAGCGTATAAGAAGAACATCAACAAGAGTAAAAGAATGGTAATGGAATGTCTCCCTATGTAGGTGGCTAAAGTCTACGAAAATCAGGCGATGCTGAAGGAATTGGATTAAGTAATGAGACAGTAGATGAGTTTTATTATCTGGGTAGCAAAATATCTTCAGATGGCCAAAGTAAAGTAGATATAAGACGCAAAATAGCTAAGGGAAGAAAATCGTTTCTGAAGAAGCGAAATTTGATGAAAACCAATATTAATTTAAATATTAGGAAGTCCGTTGTGAAAACATTTGTCTTGTTAGTACCATTGTATGGAAGTGAAACGTGGACGATAACGAATAATATATATGATAGAAGCTTTTGAAATGTGGTGCTACAGACAAATGATGAAAATTATGTAGGTAGATCAGGTAACTAATGAGGAGGAACTTAATAGAATTGTGGAGAAAACGAACTTGTGGCATATCTTGACTAAGAGAATAGAGAGGTTGGTGGGACACAGTCTGAAACATCAAGGAAAGGTCAGTTTATCATTAGAAGTATGTGGTGGTTACAAATCCCTATATGAGATCTTTATTTGCCATGGATCGCTTATTGATTTTACATTGATGACTAGTTTCGACTCGTTAAAGATTCATTATCAAATCTTAATTGCCCAGGTATGGTAAGAAAGATGTTTCAGATGAACCAACATCATAGTGATAAGTTATAAATAGTATGCACATCGTCAATCATATACCATTTATAACTTGCCTCTATTATGTTGGTTCATCTGAAACATATTTCTTACTATGCCTGGACAATTAAGATTTGATAATGACTCTTTAACGAGTCGAAACTAGTCATCAGTGTAAAATCAATAAGCGATCTATGGCAAATAAAGATCTCATAAAAGGATTCATAACCATTACATTAAAGATCGCCTCCTATAAAAGAACGTGAATAAGATGTCAAGTAATTATAAGAAGTATGTGGGGTAAAAATGGTATAGGGAGACCGAGACGTGAATACAGTAAACAGGTTCAAAAGGATGTTGTTTGACGTCCTTATTCGGAGATGCTTGCACAGGACAGCGAGAAGACCTCTCTCAAACCAGTCTGCGGACTAAAGACCACATCAACAACTCGTTTTTTTTCATATGCATATGCATCTGAAAGGTAACATAATGAGAAAGCACGGGTATTGACAAATTTATAAAAATGTTGCGCTATACACAAGTCGCATTAAAATTCTCGGAAGAGGCGAAAGGAGGTTTTCACCATTAGAAACTCCTGATCCATTGATTCCATCGAAGAGATACTGTTTTAATTTATGTTTTCCGAGTTTGTATGTAAAATATCCCTTTAATGCATAGTGTACTAATCGGCTACATATATTTTTTTCGATTATCTCTTAAACTGATCAGCTTTTTACCACAAATTCATTTGTAGCTGCTTCTACACATAGTGTTACACATGCAAGTAGCTCGTCCTAGTAATTATAAACTGCAGAGTGCAACGGAATCAGTTCCACAGTTAGCTGCATTGAGTTACTCCTAACATGTGTGGTTGTTTACTTTAGTATTCCTTCTTTCTCATGTAAAAGTAGTCAACCACATACCGTTGTTGCAATATGACTTACTTTCTGGAAATATTAGAGGCATAATAGTCACATTTACTGCATCGGGTACATCATGGAAGCACAATATAGCTGACCAGCTATGAACTTTTTGTTGCTACTAGTGCATAATAATTTTCAGCATTTTTTTCTATATTTTCCTCAGTATATACGCACTATATGATAATCGTGATTGTAATATCGAAATCACATGTCCTTACGCAAGTTGCGTTCTTTGAATTACTGAATGAAGTTATATATATATATATATATATATATATATATATATATATATATATATATATATATATATATTTATCGATACTTGAACCCAGCATACCTGTCCCTCGTCTTTGAAACCCGGGACTTCAGGCAGAAGAGTCGAGGTGTACACCAGTATGGGGTACCTAAGGCGAGATATAAGAGGTTTCAGAAATCAGGCAAAATCAAATGTTTGTGAAGTTTAACGGACTTAACTGCGTGGTCATCAGTCTCTAAACTTACAAACTACTTATGAACTACCTTATACTAAATACAGCACAAACTTCCATGCCCAAGTGAGGATTCGAACCCCCCGACGGGGAACGGCCTCGCGCATCGTAGCATAGTGCCTCAATGCGCTCGGCCGCTCCGCCGCGGTGACAAATCAGGCGTACTTGTTCCATTTTGTCTTTCACTTGTCTTATAGTATAAATATACATTTCGTTGTGCCAATAAAAAAATGTAAAAAACCAAATAACTTAAGAAATTCATTAAACATTCATGGAAAGACAAGTTTTTAACAAGTTTGTTTAGGTGGCAGTTTCATTTCTAAAAACAAATAATACGTATTTTTCGATTTTAACATATACATGTGAAACAATGTTGTTGTTATGGTCTTCAGTCCGCAGACTGGTTTGATGCAGCTCTCCACGCTACCCTGTCCTGTGCAAGTACCTTCATCTGAGAATATGTTCGGCAACCTACATCCTTTTGAATCTGGTTACTGTATTTGTCCCTCGGTCTCCCTCTACGATTTTTACCCCACACACTTCCTTCTAATGCTAAGCTGACGATTCCTTGATGTCTCAGAATGTGTCCCACCAATCTATCCCTTCTCTTAGGATATGCCCGATTTGGTAAAGCACCTCCTCATTACTTACGTGATCTACCCATCTAATTTTCATCATTCCTCTGCAGCACCACATTTCGAACGCTTCTATCATCTTTTTATCTGAACTCCTTATCGTCCACGTTTCACTCCCATACAATGCTACACTCCACACAAATGCTTTCAGAAAGTATTTCCTAACATTTAAATTAATATTGGAGGTTAACAATTTTCTCTTCTTTAGTAATGCTTTTCTTCCCATAGCCATTCTGCATTTTATATCTTCTCTACTTCGGCCATCAGAAGTTATTTTGCTACCCAAATAACGAAACTCATCTACAACTTTTATTGCCTCATTACCTAATCTAATTCCTTCAGCATCACCTGATTTTTTGATATTACATTCCATTACCTTCGTTTTAGTCTTGTTAATGTTCATCTTATATCTTCCTTTCAAGACACTGTCCACTCTATTCAATTGCTCTTCCAGATCCTTTGCGGTCTCTGACAGAATTACTATGTCATCAGCAAACCACAATGTTTTTATTTCTTCTCCCTGCACTTAAATGCCCTCTCCAAATTTCTCCTTCCATTCTGTCACTGCTTGCTCAATGTATAGATTGAACAACATTGGAGAAAGGCTACAACCATGTCTTATTCCCTTCCCAACCTCTGCGTACCTTTCTTGCCATTCGACTCTAATAACCGCTGTCTGGTTTTTGTACAGATTGAATATAACTCTTCGCTCCCTGTATTTTACTCATGCTACCTTCAGAATTCGGGAGAGTGTATTCCAATCGACATTGTCAAAAGCTTTCTTCAAATCTACAAATGCTAAAAATTTAGGCTTGCCTTTCCTTAGCCTATCTTCTAAGATTGATTGTGTTTTGCATCTCGTACACTTTACATACGTCTACTTCACATACGTCAAGAATTTCGTAGGATTCTATACCAAATTATGTGACAGGGTTTCGTTGTGGTAAGTATTGTAAGCTCCTCGCACTTAAGTTCGAGTTAAATTTCTAGTTTCTGTAAAATAATGCCAGTCTAGGGGATTTTTTGGGCGTTTAAATTTGGCAAGCTGTTTTATTTGCTTTTCTAACAGTGCCCTAACCTGTTTTGTGGCCACGGCGGGTCAGCCCCCTCTATTGTTAATTTGTTTGGTATGAATCTGTCAACTGTGTCGATATTATTTCTTTGAATATAAGCCACATCTGATGTACACTCACATCGTTACTTCGAAAGTCTGGAAATTCTCAATCAGTTAATCGAATTTTTATCTGCTCTTTTGAATAAATATACTTTTCTTTTAAGTTTGGTGGATTTGGAAAGTCTGATATTGAGTCTCGCTACGACAACTCTGTGTTCACTAATTCCTGTGACTGTTTTGATGCTCTTCATTAGCTCCGGCTTATTTTTACTAGGAGCTGAAGTATGTTTTCGCTCCCATTGACTGTTGTAGTGGGTTAATGAACTAATTGCTCGAGATAATTTTCGGAGAATGCGTTTAGTTTTACTTAATATAAATGCGTTCAGTACAATTTCGAAGGACGATGTAATATGCTTGTCTCCGGTATGGACATGTATTTTTGCCAATATATCGAGGGTAAGTTAAAGGCACCACCAATTAAAATTGTCTAGTTTGGGTATGTTTTCGAAATTTGATGGAAGCTTTCTTTGAACATTTCTGCAACCGAATCGTCTGACTCTGGTGATCGGTAGAAAGTACCAATTATTATTTTATCCCGGTTATCAGGTAAGATCTCTACCCATACCAACTCACAGGAACTATCAACTTCAGTTTCGCTATAGGATAAAGCGCATGTGGCAGAAATAAATATGCCTCCACCTATTTTATTCAATTTATCCTTTGTCCCTTTGTAAAAATTTTAGCTGAACATATCTATCTATGGCTTTAGCTAGATTTTGCTCCCTAAGATGATGTCAACTTTAGTAATTTCTATTAGTGCTTGGAACTCTGGTACTTTCCCCAAACAGCCTCGACAATTTACAACTGTTATACCATTGGCTTTTAGATCTGTGTTTGTCCTATCCTTGACCTGTAGCCTTTTAAACTGAAATCCTTTTCGTGTGTTCCGAGGCCCTCTAACCTAAAAAATCAGAGGAACCAGGAATCCTACCACCCGATGGTGCAAGCCAAGGAATTTGCAGCCAACACAGTCGCAGAACCGTCTGAATCCTCCAATCGGCTTTCTACCAGAGGTCCACAGTCGGTACTGTCAACTATGCTGCAGATGGTGAACTCTGCCTTCATATTTTAAGCAAGACTGGCAGTATTTAGCACTTGACACAGCTAAATTTGGAGGGGGTGGCGAAGTGCCAGCGAGAGAGTGGCTAGGGCAGAAGAATGCAGTAGTGAAGTAAAATTCTTGGACAACGCGGGTGGGGGGGGGGGTCTCCTTGGGGGCTGGCTGGAGCAACATTTTATGTCTTGGAAGAAGAAGGACCTGCATGGTTAGCTGAAGTGATTGGTTACCTTCAGTGTTGGACGTCTGCGCGGCAAACGGTCGCGTGTCATTATCTAACTTCGCTGAGGTCCAATGTGTGTCGGTTTAACAACTTCAATTTTTTCCGTTTCCATTTCGGAACTGTAACTGTATGTGGTTCTACAGACGAATTTAGGAGTATTGATCTGTTATATGTCAGATTGAGACTTGAAATATTTTGAGTGACGATTATTTCGTGTTGTATGGTTGCGCAATTGACTTAGTTTCTGAGCGTCGTCAATTATTACTTAATTGGGGAATTTTCTACCATTCTCTGTTCTAATAATATGAAAAGGTTTATTTCTAATTTATTACTTTTATTTGTGTAGGACAACTTCCAAGAGATAAATTTTATAAAACTTCCTGGCAGATTAAAATTGTGTGCCGGAACCGAGACTCGAATCTGGGACCTTTGCCTTTCGCGGACAAGCGCACTACCGACTGTGCTATCCCTACACGACTCACGATGCCGCCCCACAACTTTACTTCCGCCAGTACCTCGCCTCCTATTTTCCATACTTCACAGAAGCTCTCCTGCGAACCTTGCAAGACTAGCACTCCTGGAAGAAAGAATATGGTGGAGACATGGCTTAGCCACAGCCTAAGGGATGTTTCCAGAATGAAACTTTCTCTTTGCAGCGGAGTGTGCACTGATATGAAACTTCCTGGCCGATTAAAATTGTGTACCGGAAATGGGACTTCATATTAGCGAACACTCCGCTACAGAGTGAAAGTTTCATTCTGGAAACATCCCTTAGGCTGTAGCTAAGCCATGACTCCACCATATCCTTTCTTCCAGGAGTGCTAGTCTTGCAAGATTCGCAGGAGAGCTTCTGTGAAGTTTGGAAAGTAGGAGGCGAGGTACTGGCGGAGGTGAAGTTGTGAGGCGGTATCGTGAATCGTGTCGGGATAGCTCAGTCGGTAGAACGCTTTCCCGCGAAAGGCAAAGGTCCCAGGTTCGTTCAGGTTCCGGCACACAATTTCAATCTTCCAGGAAGTTTCATATCAGCGCACACTCCGCTGCAGAGTGAAAGTTTCATTCTGATAAATTTTGTGTTCGAAAAAACATTATTCAGCTGAGTTATCTGACGTTGCCTATATCATTTGCAAACGTTACAATAAAACCTGTATAATAATTAATAATTATCGGGATTTTATGTAGCATAACGAAGAGAAAACTCTATACAAATAGGTTAGTAATCTTCGTTAAAAAAAGTAAATAAAAAAAAAAATAAAAAAAAATTAAATTTACGTAGTAATCATTTCGAGAAGAAGATATATGTTTATCCAGTTTATATGTTCCATGTGAAAGTACACGACTTTCTACTTGATCAGATACGTAGGATCTCCATGCGGTGGTTGATCGGAACTTTATTTCCGTAAGTTCATTGACTTATGAAAGTTATCTATGTCTCTGAAATTGGCTGGTCAAGCTGTAAGTGAATTGTTGCGCAAACTAACAGACTCCGAATACTCTACGACAGCCTATAAAATCAGAATGAAACTTTCACTCTGCAGCGGAGTGTGCGCTGATATGAAACTTCTGGCAGATTAAAATTGTGTGCCGGAACCGTGAGGCGTGTCGAGGTAGCTCAGTCGGTAGGGCGCTTGCCCGCGAAAGACAAAGGTCCCATGTTCGAGTCCCGGTTCCGGCACACAATTTTAATCTGCCAGGAAGTTTCATATCAGCGCACACTCCGCTGCAGAGTGAAAGTTTCATTCTGGAAACATCCCTTAGGCTGTGGCTAAGCCATGTCTCCACCATATCCTTTCTTCCAGGAGTGCTAGTCTTCCATGTTTCGCAGAAGAGCTTCTGTGAAGTTTGGAAAGTAGGAGACGAGGTACTGGCGGAAGTAAAGTTGTGGGGCGGCATCGTGAGTCGTGTAGGGATAGCTCAGTCGGTGGAGCGCTTGACCGCGAAAGGCAAAGCTCCCAGGTTCGAGTCCGGTTTCGGCACACAATTTTAATCTGCCAGGAAGTTTCAGCCTTTAAAATATTACAGATTTGATTCCATGTGACCATCAGTTCATCGTCCTTACCGATGTTGTCTACGAGAGCAACGGAGTGCAGTCACGACGGAACACTTCCGATAATGGTGAACTTACAGCCTACGTGATCACACTAAGGTGAAGTACGTCTGGGAGAATTATTTTATTCATCCAATAACAGGCATTTCTCACCATTCTTTTCATTAGTTTGGAACTTTTAAACAATCGAAAAATTATTCTGTTAACCCTTTCATTCCCATTCTCGACAACAACGTGTCAAAATCGGATTTATACCGTTTTTTGAGTATCAGTCCTTAAAGTCGCATAGTTTTTCATGAACAACGTGCTTCTAGGTCGACATTTTGCCGCCTGGTACGGCGCGTAGACATTTCTGAGGCATTAATCTGGCCGTCTTGGAGATTATGATGCGTTGCCGTCTGTACCTACCTGTGAGTGTGAGCGTAAGTGTGGTTCACACTATTTTATTTCAGCAGTGAACAGACTTGTCTTTGGCGCTGTATGCTAGCATTATTGATCTGACACTGGTAACTGTCAACAAAATAACGTCCCAAGTAATAAAATACCTCGATACAATGGTATGTTTTGTGTATGAAATACATTACATAAAATTCAATAGTTAGATCAAAAATTTTAAAATACATATTTTTATGTTTAGTCCACTGTATTAATACAGAAACCACTGACTCTTAATTTTTCCAAATCTGAATTCATGATGTGGAAATGAAAGGGTTAAGGGACTTGCTTAACCCCTTCAGTTCTGAATGACGTAAAAATAAAATGTATTCTTGCAATTTCCCATGCCTATAAGACTCAATATATTGTATACAGGGTGTTACCAAAAAGGAAACATTCCTCACACACAAAGAAAGAAAAATGTTGTGTGCCCGGAAACACTTAATTGCTATGTTAGAACTCACTTTAGGCTTCATTCCAACGTGAGCAAATTGTAAATTTTAACAATCAGCATGTGTGGGTTGACGAGAATCCGCACGCAATTGTGCAATCACGTCATCAACATAGATTTTCTGTGAACGTTTGGGCAGGAATTGTTGGTGATGTCTCGACTGGGCCTCATGTTCTTCCACCTACGTTCACTGGAGCATGTTATGATTTCATACGGGATACTCTACCTGTGCTGCTAGAGCGTGTGCCTTTACAAGTACGACACAACATGTGGTTCATGCACGATGGAGATCCTGCACTTTCAGTCGACGTGTTCGTACTTCTCATGAACAGATTCCGTGACCGATGGATTGGTAGAGGCGGACCAATTCCATGGCCTCCACGCTCTCCTGACCTCAACTCTCTTTACTTTCATTTATGGGGTCATTTGAAAGCTCTTGTCTTCGCAACACCGGTACCAAATGTAGAGACTCTTCGTGCTTGTATTGTGGACGGATATGATGCAATACGCCATTCTCCAGGGCTGCATCAGCGCATCAGGGATTCCATGCGACGGAGGGTGGATGCATGTATCCTCGCTAACGGAGGACATTTTGAACATTTCGTGTAAAAAAGTGTTTGAAGTCACGCTGGTACGTTCTGTTGCTGTGTGTTTCCATTCCATGAGTAATGTGATTTGAAGAGAAGTAATAAAATGAGCTCTAACATGGAAATTAAGCGTTTCCGGACACTTTTCCACTTAACATATTTTCTCTCTTTGTGTGTGAGGAATGTTTCCTGAAAGTTTGGCCGTACCATTTTGTAATACCCTGTATTTTAGCAAATTTAAAAACTGTTCATATTTGGTTTCAAAAATAAAAATTGCCATCTAAATGGGACACCACGTCTGAAAAGAAGTTAAGGATATGAAATAAGAAGTAGACATTAAATATTTCACTCCATATTTATTGCGGAACTTATATCACAAAGTGGAATTTGTGCAAAATTTAAAAATTAATACATAAAAAAATTTCAACTAGTGACATCATGTCTAACGTTCTCCGCAAGGGGTCCGCCATGTTCACTGTTTTTCACTGTAGCACGGCATCTTGGTGACAAATGCCAGGAAGTACGAAACCCAAAAGCGACAGATATTTAGTAAACAAGCCACTAGGCCCCAAATTAAAGCGAAATTGTATAGTGTTCTAAAATTGACAAAAAGTCGATGTCCAAATATTGGACGCTAGGTCTGAAAGGGTTAACTATAAGTTAATTGGGTTACAGAATAACCTTCCTGTTCATAACATTCATTCACGTTAGTGATCACTAACCGATTAATTGAACAGATAATTAAAGTTAATGCCTCAGCCTTAGATCTGTTGGTATTGCTACTACAGCTACATCTACATACATACTCCGCAATCCACCGTATGGTGCGTGGCGGAGGGTACACTGTACCACTACTATGCATTTCCTTTCCCATTCCACTTCGAAATAGAATGAGGGAAAAAAGAATGCCTATATGTCTCCATACGAGCCCTAATTTCTCTTGTCTTTGTTATCATTATGCAAAATGTAAGTAGGAGGCAGCAAGATCATACTACACTCAGCTTCAAATTCCGGTTGTCTAAATTTCCTCAACAGAGTTTCACGAAAGAACGTCGTCTTTCGTCTAGCGATCCCCAATTGAGTTGCCGGAACATTTCCGTGACACTCGCGCATTAGTCGAACCCACCAATAACAAACCTATCTGCTCGCCTCTGAACTGCTTCTATGTCTTCGTTTAAAGTGATCTGCTGCGGCTCCCAAACACTTGAGCAACACTCAAGACGTGGTCGTACAAGCGTTTTATACGCGGTCTCCTTTACAGGTGAAGTACATCTTCCCAAAATTCTCCCAATAAACCGAAGTCGGCTGTTCGCCTTACTCACAACTGTCCTTACATATTCGTTCCATTTCATATGGCTCTGCAATGTTACCCCTAGATATTTGAACGACGCGACATCATCAATAAGCTCACTACTAATGCTGTATTCGAACATTACGGGATTGTTTTTCCTACTCATGCGCATAACCTTACATTTTTCTACATTGAGAGCTAGCTGCCATTCTGCGCACCATCATCATCATTCATCATTATCATTTGAGACTGATTATGCCTTTCAGCGTTCAGTCTGGAGCATAGAACCTCTAATAAAATTCCTCCATGATCCCCTATTCCATGCTAACATTCATTCCTCGTCTGACGTTATGCCTTTTACTTCAAAATCATTCTGCACCGATCTAAGTACTTCTTTCTTGGTCACCCTCGACTCCTCTTTCCCTCCACTGCCGAGATCATGAGTCTCTTAGGTAAGCTTGCTTCTCCCATGCGTGTAACATGACCCACCATCTCTTTTCGCTCTAACCGCTTCATCTATGGTGTTCATTCCCAGCTTTTCTTCAATTTCCTCATTATGGACACCCTCCTGCCATTGTTCCATCTATTGGTACCTGCAATCATTCTTGCTACTTTCATATCTGTAACCTATACCTTATGAATAAGGTAACCTGTATCCACCCAACTTTTACTCCCATACAACAAAGTTTGTCGAAAGATAGAGCTGTGCACCGCTAACTTACTCTTGGTACTTACTTCCTTCTTGCAGAAGAGAATAAATCTTAGCTGACAACTCACTGCATTAGCTTTGCTGCACCTCGATTCCAGTTCTTTCACTATGTTGACATCCTATGAGAAAATACATCGTAGGTACTTGAAACTGTCTACGTGCTCTAACTTTGTTCCTCCTATTTCGCAGTCAATCTGCTTAAATCTCCTTAAAACTGTTCGCACAAAATTTTGTCTAAGTCATCCGGTATGCTGTTACAGTAAGCTAAAGTCGACACCCTCCCATACACCACAGCATCATCCGCAAACAGCCGCAAATTACAAGCTACTCTGTCCATCAGATCATTTATATAAATAGAAAATGATAGCGGTCCTATCACACTCCCCTGGGGCACGCCTGACGATACACTCGTCTCTGATGAACACTCGCCGTCGAGAACGTACTGCGTTCTATTACTTAGGAAGTCTTCCAGCCAGTCACAAATCTGTGAACCTAATCCATAAGCTCGTATCTTCGTTAGCAGTCTGCAGTGTGGCACCGCGTCGAACGCCATTTTGAAGTCGAGAGAAACACAATCCGCCTGTGCCCTTCATCCATGACTCGCAAGATGTCGTGTGAGAAAAGGGCAGGTTGAGTTTCACATGAAAGTTGTTTCCTAAACTAGTAGGTTTAAGGTAGCGGATCTTTTACGGAGATTGAAAACAGTGCCTGTCCCGGTGTATTTTCGCCGTGAACCGGCGGAGGAGGCCAAACGGCGCATCGCGCAGTGTTGAGGGTGGACTGCCAGCAGGCGACGATGAGCTTTCGGGAGCGCTTAACGACCTCCGACGCCTGCCTCTGCGCTACGTCCGTTAAGTGGCTTTATCTGCTGCGTCCGAGCTGGAGCTGAAAATCCGTTCCTTAATGGTCTACCAACATAAACTTACTCTCGCATTTTACGAGCAGTTTACATTACACACTGCACAGTTATTCTTTGTAAGGACGAAATGAAGAATACAGCCTGCTGATTGATGTTTATTTTGGCCCACTTTAGGTTACGGTAGTAACACTAAAAGTGGTCCTTTGCGATCGTCTTTTGACGGCTCGAAATTAAAATGAAAATAACGGCTTAACCATTCATCTGACACGAAAATTGAATAACCGAATTTGTAGAGGAGAAAATTCTCTACAACTTTGCTTTCTTATGTTTTTTTCATATCTCGTATCGTTTGAGAGATATTTGCAAAAATAACCGCGATTTTGGGTTTGTCTGTCTGTCCGTAACGTGTTCCCTGTTTTTAAGACGAACCGTTCAACCGATCAGCACCAAATTTTACAGACATAATTGTAGGCCGTCACAGACCAGAACCTCCCTTTTTCAAATTTTTCGGGCAAAAAATACGGTTGTAATACAAAAAAAGCCGTTTGTAATATAATTGTAATAGCAAACGAACCGTTCATCTGACACGAAAATTGAATAACGTAATTGGTAGAGGGGAAGATTCCCTACAACTTCGCTCTCTAATGTTTGTTTCTTCATATATTGCATCGTTGCAGAGATATTTGCAAAAATAACGGCGATTGGACGATGTCTGTAACGTGTTCGCACTTTTTAGGTCGAACCGTTCAACCGATCGGCACCAATTTTTACAGACATAATTGTTGGCTACCAGAGACCAGATCCTCGCTTTATGAAATATTTCGGACAAAAAATACGTTAGTAATATCAAAAAAAGTCGTTTGTAATGTAATTTTAATTGCAAATAAACCGTTCATCTGTCGCGAAAATTGAATAAACGAATAACGAATGAATAATTGAATAAACAAATCAGTCAAACCTTAAGGTCGTAAATTCTACCAAATACTTAGGAGTTACAATTACGAACAATTTCGACTGGAGAGAACTCATAGAAAATATTCTGGGGAAGGCGAATCAAAGGTTACGTTTCATTGGCAGAACGCTTCGAAAATGCACCAGCTCCACCAAAGAGACTGCCTACATCACATTTGTGCGTCCTCTCCTGGAGTACTGTTGCCCCTTGTGGGACCCTCACCAGGTGGGACTGACGGAAGATATTGAGAAGGTTCAGAGAAGGGCAGCTCGTTTTGTTTTATCACGTTACGGGGGGGGGGGGGGGTAGCGTCACGGAAATGTTGCACGAATTGGGGTGGAAATCATTAAAAGAAAGACGTTATTCATTGCGGCGTGGTCTGTTCGCGAAGTTTCAATCACCGACTTTTACTTCTGAATGTGAAAATATTTTGCTAGCACCCACCTACTTAGGGAGACATGACCATCCCAATAAAGTAAGAGAAATCAGATCGAAAACGGAACGATTTAGGTGTTCTTTCTTCCCGCGCGCTATTAGAGAATGGAACGGTAGAGAAAAGTTCTGAAAGTGGTTAATGAACTCTCTGCCAGGCACTTAAATGTGATTTGCAGAGCATCTATGTAGATGTAGATTGTAGAGGAGAAAATTCTCTACAACGTTTTTACTTTATGTTTTTTTCATATTGTTTGAGAGATATTTGCAAAAATAACGGAGTTTTGACACCCTCCATTAAATTAACTAAAACTAGCCGTTAACAGATGTAACGTGGCATTCCTTGCCCAGAACTCTTTCTGGCATACGCCATATTGCGTTGCGTATTCGATGATTTTCTTATTGTAACTTACACGTTGTCTTTTCAAAGCAATGGCGCACTGAAGAATTGACAAAACACGTCGTTCTTCTTGCGATAAATGATAATGTAGTGCTTACAAATGCCATACTAACATCAGTTAAGAACGGCCATCAATAGTATGAGATTGAAAAACACAACTTCTAACTGTTATCCATAGTGTAGTAGGCAATTTGTTGGACTCTGACGCTGAAGGTCAGTGGTTCGAAACCCACCACTACCCAATTATTTTTCTGAAAGGGTTTCAGACACTCTTATTAATTAAATTTTTCTTATTTAGATTATTATTTTTGTCCAAAATGTTTGCAAAAACGTATAAAACTACAAATCTAAAGTGCCCATAAAACACGTCAGTGCGATTTTTTCTATTGTCACGAGATGAGTTCCTTATTAATTTCATTTCCAGGTACTTGCAGACACGGTAAAGCATTGTGAAGTGAATGGCAGACGTACATCGCATTATATGACGTAGGTTTCAAAAGTTATGGCTGCAATAAATGTTTAGAATTGTAAAATTAATACAAATGAGAATACTTTTAACGTAATCCTACTTTTCTTCGATACGACTGCCACGTCTGTGAATTAAAAACTCTCTGCCTTTAAAACAGTACTCTGATTAATTTTCTGAATAAACCAGTTAAACATTTTAATAAATGGGAATTTCCCAAATGGCTGCGAATATTTTTCTGCTTCACGACGGCCTTTTCTGCTTATGCCATTCTTAAGCGATGCCTGCAAAGAACTTATGTTAGTTACTTCGTTTTGTATACACGTTTTTATGAGTTTGAAATAGATGTCTTTGAGGCAACAATACTTACATCATTATGTAGGTATTTCATATAGCGTCGGTTATTTACGAACACGCTGATTTCATTTTATATTTTCGTTTTCGTACTTCAGTAAGATTTAATATTTATTTGAGATGGTATAGATGCTAGATGTTTACAAAGATGTTATAAAGGAAATTAAACACAATCGTTTGCTATGTGATAATGTATCTCTGGTCACTGAGCTGCTACTTGTGAATATTTTACAGTGATCCTTCCCAAGAAGGTTAGAATACAGAAAGATGGTATTATCTATGCCGAACACATACGTCAGTTCAAGGCTGTCTGTCATCTTTATCAGTTTTGGAATGTTATTTCTCCGTTAAAACTATACGTTAAACCTTTGCGGCACATGAAATTAAATTTTCCTCAACATCAGAAATTGTTTCACAAAAAGTAACAAAAGAGGTCACTAATGTTTACATGTAAATTTATTTTCAGAAATTTGTTTTACATAATTGCAAAATTATGGGTGGTTTTCTCACAATACCATTAAGACATTAAAAGACGGAGAAGCTAATAAAATAGCGGTATTGTAAGAATACCTCTGTGAAGCAAAGGGTTAAGTACGCTCTCTTACTGTTAATGCATTGAGCTGACAGTCAGTGCAAAGCATATGCTTTCAAACACTATAAATACTCATCATAATACATTTGAAATCCTAATTTTAACGACTAAATTGCACTCTTTTAACACGTTGTACATCACTGCAAAACCATCGGAGATTGTATTCCTGTTTTAAGTGACATAAACCATCAGCTCTACAATACGAAACTTCTCCAAAACTTAGCAATATGGCGGAGGCAGGCTTCACTTTTTCAGCGCAAGGGCGTCTCCCTGTTTTCTAACCTCCTTGATCTCTACAGAAACTGGATGTATAACTCTGGTGTCTGAGCATAGAATTGCATCGTGCCTGCACTTTAATGTGTTTTACACACGATTTGGTATAGTCTGTCATGTTTAAATTTGTTAAACGAGTTTCCAACAGTTATTACGTGATATTATCTCTTGATTTAAAATTTATGTTATTGTGCGATTAATAGGCTGATATGGGAGCTGTATAGAAACGTGTTTTCTTTTCTTTTTCTTGCCACAATTCATAGCAGCCATATTTGAATTTGGCGAGAAACTTAATATGAACATCTATGGCTGACACACTCAGACAGTAAGGAGATCGATGATATTTTATGAATTTTGTTATCTTCGGGTCTAAAATAATTTACACAGAATTTAAGCACAATCTTTCTTTAGAAAATTAGATAACAGATGATCCAAAGATGTACTATTTGAGATCCATAGATAACAAAATTCATAAAATATTCACACATAGTATCTGAGTGACCAGAGATACATTATCGTATACCAAACTATCGTATTAATTTGCACTATAACATCTTTGTAAAAGTATATCATCTATACCATCTGAGATAAATATTAAATCTTACTGAAATACGAAAAGGTAAATATCAAATGAAATGAAACGTCTTCGTGACTAGCAGATGCTGTATGAAATGTCTGTCTACATGATGTATGTATTGTTGCATCAAATATTTCCATTTCAAACACATAAAAACGTGTATACAAAACAAAATAACTAACGTAATTTATCTGCAGGCATTACTTGAGAATGGCATTAGACGAAACTACAGTCTTGAAAATATATATATGAGGGTAAGTCAATTATTATCCGCAAAGTAGTTGTAAAATTTTATTGTAATAAAATACGAAACTTACAAGAACATCATTTTTCGACATAATCTTCTTGCTTTTCAATGCACTTCGTCCATCGCTCTACAAGCTTCCTTATGCCCTCATAAAAGAAGGTTTTCGGTTGAGCTGCGAACCAGGAATGCACCGCTTCCTCATTGCTTCGTCCGAGACAAATCGACGGCCCCTTAATGCCTGTTTGAGTGGACCAAACAAGGGATAGTCAGAAGGGGCAAGATCGGGACTATATGGAGGATGATCCAGTACTTCGAATTTGAGTTTCTGGAGCGTTTCAGCACTGTGGACAGCATTATGCGCATTGTCGTGCAACAGCACAGCACTTTCTGACAGCAACTCTTGGCGTTTGCTTCGAACTGCAGGCTTTAGCCTGTCAGTAAGCATCTCACTGTAACGTACACTGTTTACTGTTGTGCCCCTTTCACCATAATGTTCCAGTACAGGACCGCGTGCATCCCAAAAAACCGCAAGCATCAGTTTTCCTGCGGACGGTTGCGTCTTGAACTTTTTCTTGCACGGCGAATTTGGATGTTTCCATTCCATACTCTGCCGTTTATTCTCCGGCTCGTAATTATGGATCCATGTATCGTCACCAGTAATGATGCCTTCTAAGAAGTTGTTCCCTTCGTTACCATAGCGATCCAAATGTTGTTTTGCAGATGTCGAGGTGCGTTTGCTTATGCAACTGTGTGACCCATCTTGCACAAACCTTACGAAACCCAAGTCTGTTGTGAATAATTTCGTAGGCAGAACCATAAATAATTTGAAGACGATGAGCCACCCATCAATAGTTAATCAATCGTACGTATACGAGAATCATTTCACGTGATCGCTCAATGGTTTCTTCAATTGTGGCGGTAAACGGTCGTCCGGCTCCTTCATCGTCCTTAACACTCTTGTGACCATATCGGAATTTTTCTATCCACTCGTACACACTTCGTTGTGGCAAAACACTGCTCCAGTACTGAACTGAAAGTCTTCTATGAATTTCGGCCCTTGATACACCTTCCGCCCACAAAAAACGTATCACTGAACGTTGCTCTTCTTTAGTGCAAATAGACAGCGGAGCAGCTATGATTAACAGCACGGCAGCGACAACGAAACTAACGTAGCAGCTTGAAAATTGTAAAGATATAACAACAAATAAACAAAGCATGCGTCACCAATGTAAAACGACAGTACTATCAACCTAAACAAAATTATAACTAGGGCCCTACAGTGAGAAAAATAAAGTTAAACAGATTGTTTTTTTAAATTTTTGATTACTGATTTAGGACGTTTGAAAAATGACTAAATGCCCGAAACCGCAAATAAAGAAAAAAAATACTTCTGTGCAACTTCGATTGGCAATTAAAGAAAATTGAGTAAATAATCAAGTTGCTTCCTACACCATCCAGTATGCCGGATATAACTAAGTACTCTGATTATGTATTGGCAGAACGTCCCATTACAACAGCATTCATTTCATCACCAGCGGCTGGTGCCTTTGCAATTGAACGATTAATCGGCTGCTGTACCGTTTCCAGGGGGACGGTCGGACGTGGTCTAAATAAAACAGAGATTATTCTCATATGGGCTCATGACCACCCAGGGCAAGGACTTCCATGATGTTTAAAGGCATCTCGGACATGCAGCCGGATTAATTGGTCGTTGAATTTTCGACGGCGTAACGTGTCATCATCATCAGGCTACTCCTGTTGACTGAAGTTCACCACCGGCGGCTGCGGTGTGTGTACCGTTGGCGTTCCCCCTCCACTGCCCCGTGATTGGACCGCATGATGCCGCGGTGGCGGGACGAACTGGCGTTCTGGGGGTCGACGGGCGGACGCCAGACTCCGTTCTGCCTTTGTCGTGTTCAGTGTTCCGCTTCTTGCATTTTACATAATGTAGTAGGTACTCCTTTAATTAATTTTTAACTACTACAAATGAGAAAAATCTTTGGTTACAGACTCTAATAATATTTACAGACCAATGAATCATATTCTGTACATATTGTTAGAGTGTGTAACAAAAGATTTTCATCATTTGTTGTAGTTAAAGATTAATTAAAGGAATAAATAGTAATATGATGTAAAATGGAAGGGCTATTAGCAACAGTCCCAATATTTTATTGTAAATTACATGTTGCTGTACTCAGTAAAAATGCGATCTTATTGGCTTTGATGTAAAATATCTGGTTAATTTCCTATCAATGGCAGCAACTGCTGCTAATAGGACAAGTAAAAATATTTTGCAGCCTTGGCATAAGAATGATTTTTTAAGATAACGGGTTCATGTCTAAGCAAAAAAAAAAAAAAAAAAAAAAAAAAAAAAAAAAAAAATATATATATATATATATATATATATATATATATATATATATATATATCCTGAGCAAGCCTCTTCATCTCCTCATAAGAACGGCAACCTACATCCATTTCAATCTGCTTACTATATGCGTCTCGTGGTCTCCCTCTGCGATTTTTACCCCACACACTTCTCTACAATGCTAAATTTACGATTCCCCGATGTATAAGAATGTGTCCTACCAAACGATCCCTTCTTTTAGTCAACGTATGCCAAAAATTCCTTTTTTCACCAATTCTGTTCAGTACCTCTTCATTAGTTATGCGATCTACCCACCTAATATTCAGCATTCTTCTGTAGCACCACATTTCAAAAGCCTCTATTCTCCTCCTGTCCGCAATGTTTATCGTCCATGTTTCACTCCCGTACAAGGCAACACTCCATACAAATGCCTTCAGAAAAGACTTCCTTACACTTAAATTAATATTCGAAGTTAGAAAATTTCTCTTTTTCAAAAATGCTTTTCTTCCCATTGCCATTCTGCAAATTATATCCTCTGTACTGCGACCTTCATATGCTGTTTTACTACCAAGTAACAAAACTCATCTACCATCCTTCATTGTTTCATAACCTAATCTAATCATCGCCTGATTTTCTAAGACTGCATTATCTTTGTTAATGTTTATTTTATACGCTCTCTTCAACACACTGTCCATTCCATTCAACTGCTCTTCCAGGTCCTATGCTGTCTCTGACAGAATTACGTCATCAGCAAAACGCAATGTTTTTATTTCTTCACCCTGAACTTAAATCCCCATTCCAAATTTTTCCTTGCTTTCCTTCACCGCCTGCTCGATGTACAAATGGATTAACATCGGAGAAAGCCTACAACCCTGTCTTATTTCCTTCCCAACTAATACTAAAAACTGCCGTCTGGCTTTTGTACAAGTTGTAAATAATTCTCCTTTCCCTGTATTTTACCCCTGCTGACTTCAGAATTTAAAAGAGTGTATTTCAGTCTAAATCTACAAAAGCTAAAAATGTAGGTTTGCCTTTCCTTAATCTATCTTATAAGATAGGTCGTAAAGTGAGTATTGCCTCCCGGGGTCCTATGTTCCTCCTGAATCCAAACTGATCGTCCCCGAGGTCAGCTTCTACCAACTTTTCCATTCTTCTGTAGATAATTCGTGTTAAAATTTTGCAACCATGATTTATCAAACTGATGGTTCTATAATGTCCACATCTATCTGCGCCAGATTTCTTTGGAATGGGGTTTATTACATTTTTCTTAAAGTCTGAGGGTATTTCGCCTTTCTCATACATCTTACATACCAGGTGAAATAGTTTTCTCATGGCTGGCTATCCCAGAGACTTTAGTAGCTCTGAGGGAATGTCATCTACTCCCGTGGCCTTGTTCCGACCAAGGTCTTTCAGGGCTCTGTCAAATTCATCTCTCAGTATAGTATCTTCTATTTCATCTTGATCCACTTCCCTTTCCCTTCGTACAACATTGTCTCTGAATTCATTTCCTTCGTAGAGCTCCTCTCTGTACTCTTTCCACCTTTCTGCTTTCCGTTCTTTGCTGAGAACAGATTTCCATCTGAGTTCTTGATATTTGTAGAACTGTTTTTCTTGTCCCCAAATGTCTCTTTTATTTTTCCGTAGGCAGTATCTACTTTTCCTCTTCTTATACATTCTTCTACCATGATGCTGAAAATAACCTGTGTGGAGATTTTGTAGATCTAGGACATTTCAAAAAAAAACTATAAGATCTAAACCTACCAAAACGCAAGCCTGTGCTTTCCACCTAAACAGCAAAAATGTTCATATGTTTATGGGACTTAACTACGGGGTCATCAGTCCCTAAACTTACAAACTGCTTACGAACTAGCTAATACTAAGGACGGCACAAATATCCATGCCCGAGGGGGGATTCGAACCCCCGACTGTAGTGGCCGTGAAGACCGTGACTGGAGCGCCTCAGTCCCCTCGGCCACCGCGGCCGGCCCGAAACAGCAAACCAGCAACTAAATAATTCATGGAATGAGTCTCAACCTGGACGTTCATTTTCCAAAAAGTACCTTCAGTAACCTTAGATTGGGCCTTAACCTTAAAAATGCATTGTCATACCGTCAAAATGAAAGTTTCTTCAAGAAACAACACCTTCTGAAAACTAAGGTGATCTAACTAGGTTGCATAGCCCCCCTATATTAGAACGTCGGCATTGAATTTGTGACATTCTGCGGGCAAATATGCAGAACTTGAAACTTCCTGGCAGATTAAAATTGTGTGCCGGAACCGTAACTCGACCCTGGGACTTTTGCCTTTCGCTGGCAAGCGCTCTACCGACTGAGCTACCCCGACACGACTCACGATGCCGCCTCACAACTATACTTCCGCCAGTACCTCGCCTCCTACTTTACAAACTTCACAGAAGCTCTCCTACGAAACATGCAAGACCAGCACTCCTGGAAGAAAGGATATGGTGGAGGCATGGCTTAGCCACAGCCTAAGGGATGTTTCCAGAATGAAACTTTTCACTCTGTGTTCGCATAGCTCAGTCGGTGGAGCGCTTGCCCGCGAACGGAAAAGATCCCAGGTTCGAGTCCCTGTTTCGACACACAGTTTTAATCTGCCAGGAAGTTTCATACCAGCGCACACTCCGCTGCAGAGTGAAAGTTTCATTCTGGAAACATCCCTTAGACTTTGGCTAAGCCATATCTCCACCATATCCTTTCTTCCAGGAGTGCTAGTCTTGCATGGTTCGCAGGAGAGCTTCTGTTGAGTTTGGAAAGTAGGAGGCGAGGTACTGGCGGAAGTAAAGTTGTGGGGCAGCGTCGTGATTCGTGTCGGGGTAGCTCTCAGTCGGTAGAGCGCTTGCCCGCGAAAGGTAAAGGTCCCAGGTTCGAGTACCGGTTCCGACACAATTTTAATCTGCCAGGAACTTTCATATCAGCGCACACTCCGCTGTAGAGTGAAAGTTCAATTATGCAGCACCTGTCTGATATAATTCCTGGGACGCTAGGCAGGCGGATACCTCTTTGAATGAGACGAGCCGTACAATTACTGGGTGCTTGAAACCAACCAAATTTGAAAAGCTGTATCAGCTAGCGGGTATACCTGCACCTGATATCAGGCGTGAAACTGCAGCGCAAGAAGAACAACTTAGAGCCATGACGTCTCATACTAACCCACAGTTTGGCCTAGTAAGATACCTGTTAGTATTATGTGTCACATATTTGTTAACGATATAATTGCCGATAAAAGATTTTGTTATGTTATAAATTAATTTCAAGGCTATTTAGAATGTTTGCTGTATTTAATATATATCAAAATTTACCGTAAAGTATCTTTCAGAAGATATAGAATCTCCATGTAATTGATTGGAAGAGAAAAAGAGGTTCATCTTTGCTGATAGAGTTTAGAGTATTCTATAGGAGTATGTTATTATTACTGGGATGCTATGGTAAGTGAATCAATATATTACGAACGCTCAATATACATATTTCAACTTAAAGTAAGTCCTGCTTTCGTCAACAATTATTTCATATCTTCAATTAAAAAATGCTCAGTCTCTGTTGCAGTATTTTATTCTCCAATAACGCGTTTCGCGCTGTTAGCGCATCGTCAGATTGGGCGGAGATGGAGCCACAGAACTATTTATAGCTGTGGAGGAGGTATCTTAATAATTTGTGTTATTGGGCACCATAGCAGCAGAGGAGTCGCTGTCGCGGCAGGTCCACGTTTACAACAACGTTTACATAGTTGTAAACGTGGACCTGCCGCGACAGCGACTCCTCTGCTGCTATGGTGCCCAATAACACAAATTGTTAAGATACCTCCTACACAGCAATAGATAGTTCTGTGGCTCCATCTCCGCCCAATCTGACGATGCGCTAACAGCGGGAAACGCGTTATTGGAGAATAAAATACTGCAACAGAGACTGAGCATTTTTTAGTTATTCAACACTGTTGCTGCACCAACCGTCATTACCACCGTCTTGGAATGGAATGAAATGTCATCTCTTCAACATGTATTTTTGGTGCAGGAGAAAGAGAGTCTACGGGAGTTACCTCACCTGGAATTACGAACCTGCAGATTTTACACACGGGACTTTATTTGAAGCTAATTATAAAATTGACTGTTATATTAGACACAGATACTCCTGGAAATTCCAGATTGGGTAGTGAATCTTCCATTCGGTACATAGAGACCTTCTGTTATCCAAGAAATTAAATAAAAAAGTTTAGAGGTTCACACATCATTGCAGATCATGAAGCAAGAAACTACGAGCTGCATCGACACCACAAAGTCTAGCCTGTGGTGGTAAGAAAGAAATAAAATTGTTCCTATTCAGGAATTTCGCAGCATCTTATCAGAAACTGATGAGAGACTTTTAAAGAGACATTTAAATCAAAATAATTGATTATGTCAGACGTAATGAATATCAATATTTAATATGTAATTATGTTACAGCCTCTCACCAGAACCGTGACGCTTGAACTCCAGAAAAAGTTTTGTAAGAGCCTATGTCAACAACAACACAAATCGAAGGCTAGACATGTGGAAAAAGAGACAATGCTCCTCTAGGATCGAGAAAACCTAAAGAAAAACTTTCTCTCTGTCAAACGAGAGCTGGTGTACCTGGAAGTCCTTCAATAGGTTTTTAAAAATGCGAACACGCTAGTGGAGTCTCATACTGTAAAATTACGAATTGATGGGTTTTGGGTGGTGTGCGAAGTGAAGATATGTGGGAAATGGGAAGCGCAGGGAACGATTGGCAGACCCCTCCTAAAAGAGACCTGGCCTCTTGAAAAACAAATAGCCACCAGAATACAATGAACAATGGGCAATATAACTACTGAATCAGATGCAGGTTAAGAATGTACTTAACTTATTTCACAGAAATAATCACATCCATCAACTGAGGAAAATAGGAACAGTCCTCAAATCTTTAAAAATTTCCAACACTTTCAGTTTAGAGTACATGAACAAATACAAAAATGACACTAATAAATGACTGCCAAGTTACTACTATAATTTCGGACAGTAGCAAATAGCTCACAACACCAAGCAGAACAAGGGAGCGTGTTATAATTACGAGTGCTTTCCACATAAAATGATGTTTAAGAAAACCGTCAAAAGGAAGAATTCTAACTTTCGCCCAGACAAGCAGTTGCAAGCAATACTCAACCAAATGCTGCTGAAGCCGGCATCACTGGAACTGGGACGGTGGCGGCAGTGCGTTTGGAGTGCTGAAAAAAAAAAAAAAAAAAAAAAAAAAACACTTCTCGAGACAAATGCGTCAATGCCCTACTCTCAGCCTCTGTGTCCACGGTGAACACACAGTGTCAAACGAAATCACAGGCCGGCCGCGGTGGCCGAGGTGACTGAGGCGCTCCAGTCACGGTCAGCACGGCCACTACGGTCGGGGGTTCGAATCCCCCCGCGGGCATGGATATTTGTGCCGTCTTTAGTCGTAGCTAGTTCATAAGTAGTTTGTAAGTTTAGGGACTGATGACCCCGTAGTTAAGTGCCATAAGTTGTACAAACATTTGAACATTTTTTGAAATCACAGGCTCGGCTATGTTTAGCCAACTCAGACCATTTGTACTAGACACAAAATTGTCGAGTGGACAATTGACACCAGAGCAAGGAATAACGTTATCAGCGCGTCGGTGCTGCTGATTCAAGCTGGCTGAGCCTATTCACTCCTCTGTGATACTCCGGTCGACAGACACAAGTTTCAGACGGTGTCTGGAAAGTGAATCTGAAACTCGAAGTCCACAAAGTGCAATAGGTGAAAAAAATAACCGAAGTCTCAAAACACACACAAGTAAGCACCTAAGTCGATCTAACCGTACTCGTCGGCTGCCTGAACACCTTTTTAAACGATGAACGAAAGTGAACAAAATAGATAGTAGTCTACTGAAGCGCTCCTAGCTTAATAGTCCTGAACTACAAACTCATGCAAGATCTAGTGGCAGCATGTTTAGACGATAAACGTAATCGAACAGTAATACCCGATGTTGAAAGTGAGGTGGTTGTGACTGGCGATCTGTTACGTAGGAAGTCATAGTTTAATACTGGAATTAAGAAAAGAACGCTACATGTTATGGACGGACAAACAAAACCTTGCAATGTATGTTTCTGGTCAACTTAGTGTGGTAAAGTTCTGGGAAGTGAAACAACATTTCAAAACATTGACATCTATTTTCAAGCGAAAAAAATAAACTTATGAACATATCAAACAATATTTATAAGAGCTTAATAAAACCTTCTTTACTTTATCTACTACTATCTTCCCACTAACATTGTTAATAACGTCATGCACAATTTGAATTTTTGTCATTCATTTGGACTGACTTTTTCATTTAAAATGCTATTCAATGAAAATTGCACCATCAAATTACAATCTTATTCAAATAAACAATTGGCTTCAGTGTTTTCTGTTACAATTTTGCAAAACATAAACCATTTTTCGGTTTCAGATGTACGACCTCGCTTTTCGGTGGACAATAATTGAGATAAATATCGAAGTCGTCATGAAACATTTGCAATTTACCGCTAAACCAAAGTATAATGATAAAATAAAGATTAATAAGACAAATTTGCGTGCAAACCACGTAATTGTCGAGTACAATATGTAAATTGCGTGACGCAAATGTCAGCAGACGACCGTTCAATCCATCTTCTCGAGAAAGCTTAACGTGACGTTGAAGGTAGGTGACGGTCAGGTGACGGACAGTGTGAATGCCGTCATTAGAAATACATTTTGGAATACATTCTGATCATAAACTCCGACATAACGCAAAATATACGTAAATATGAAGGAAAATGGCGGACTAACTGGAGCGGTCATTGCAGCTGCGCATGCACAGTGGACCCACCAGTACCGAATTCAGAACTGGCCCTATTTCTTTATCGCTATAGTTATCGCGCTTCGATACTAGCGCGATCATACTAGTGCAGCCGTTCAAACGACTGACGGCCGCCAGTAACGCAACTTGTTATCAATCTGTTACAAGTTCGTTCATTGTTTAAAACGGGCTGAAGATGAAGTCCCTTCTAGAGCGCTGCTCCGCACTGTGCCCGGCTACTCCTCACTAGAAAGAAAGAGCCGGTCGCTCTCTGGGCGCCAATTTTCCTCCAATGCGCGAACGCGGCGCGAAGATAGCTTCGAAAAACTGTCCTCTCGTTCAGTGCAGTACAATGACCACCGTTCCCGCATACACGCCCCACGTAGCCTTTTGCGCATATAATGTTCCAGCCTGGCTATTAATTTTGGAGATTGACAAATTTACAGAAGAAAGAGGTTTGAAGTTAGAAGCTGTGAAAGATCCCAATCACAAAATTTCGAAAAAAAATTGGAAAAATTATTAAATGCGTCTAAAAAAATGGCAAGCTAATTAACGGTGGAGTGTTATGCAGGCAGAACATTACAAAAAGGATCGACGAGCAGTTACCTTTAACAAGAGATCCATAGGTGGTTGAAATTTGGCTGTAAATGAAATTTTAATAATATGATAACCACTCGCCGAACAGTGGATGGCAGTTCGTCAATATCAAACTACGACTCGTGTAGCAAACCGTAAAGTAAGATAAGTGACGTGATATAAATCGGATAGGAAGATTACGTAAGTCAAACACATCGGACTTCTTAAAATTTACAAGAAAATCGACTGCAGATTCTATTGCCGGTAAATGATAATATTATGGAATAAATTTTGAAACAAGAGTGGCAGGCTACACGAAATATCACAATTCAATATTAACTAAAAACTGTGCCATCCATTGTTGCGGTGATTCAACAAGGCTGAAAAAGACATTTTGGGCGGAGGGAGGATAGGGCAAAATTATTAATAAAAATTCATAAGTGCGAATTTAAGTGAGAGGTGGTGTTTATTTATAAATTTAAGATACGCGCACAGCACATATATTTACCTGAATGTACAAAACAGCGGCCACATAAAAAATAATAAAGTACAGCTCCCGTCTGCAACATGCTATCGCTACGAAGTACAAAGCAAGAGTACCTTCTGTCTTAAAAAATTGAAAGTGATGTTCTTAAATTATTACTCTGGTATTCAGAGATAATTATTTTTACATATAAAAATACGAAATGTTCTCTGATAATATCGGGGAAAGGAAACCGTGTCATTATACGCGGTACGTCTTCCTGCGCGGGTCGGTCATAGACCTGAACTCAACGGTACGCCTTGGTGTGGCTCTGCCGTTCCCAGGGCGATCACGACGCAAATATCGACGCCCCTTGGTGCGCACCACACCGGTGCCAAACCCCCCAGCTTGAGCGTCGGCAGCAGCACAGAGTACCAGCGCAACGGGGTCCGCTAACCACCACTGCGCGGCCCTCATGCTGTGTAATGAAAGGGTCTCTTCCCCGAAGGCTCGTTCTCCGTGTCACATGGATTCGGCACCACACAGAAGCGCTTTAGAAACGTACAGGATTCATTGGCTTGGCCTCCCTGTGGAACTCAAATGAATGAGAATATCAATGACCCGTAAAATTAAAAATAAAGTTGGCGGGCAGTTCTCGACGCCTTTGAAAGACGACTGTCTGTCGTCTTCCACATATTTTTTGTATATTTCTGTAAAGTTATAATTTATTTAATGTCGCTAGATTATCTTTTTGTTAAAACTAGAACCCCACTCTTTTCAAGGCTTGAGGAATAGCATTTTTATTTCATGTGTTAAAATATTAGTTAACATTGCTAGGTGTTTCTTATTTTGGTATGTTTATAATTTATTATTACATTAATTAATGTGGCATAAGTACGGCTTCTCCACTACGCCACTGTCCCTGTGAGAATGTGCAGTTAAGTGGATGTGCGAGAATCTATGAATGTCTTAATGTTGGGAGTGATAGCTCGCTTTGAATCGTTCTCTCTGGCTCAGAGTCGATAGCTGCTACTACCAAAGTGGTTTATACACCCTTTGGTTGCGAACTAGTCGGTTAGCCTTCTCTCCAGCGCGAGTCTACTCGCTCTCCGTCCCCAACACCGCTGATCTTGGATTTTCCGGCTTCCGGTGGCTTCCCGCTTCTCGTGGCGGCTCGGGCTGGTCGTTCTATACTGGGTGTCTGGCGAGGTAAGGTTGGTTCTTCTCTTGTATCCGCGAGATGGTAGCATTTCATTGCCTAGCACGTTGACTTCAAACTCGTGAACTTGGAATCATTTTTTGGAATATTTTCTTCGATCGTGTGCGGAAATGTGTTCTCATTTTTCAATTCAGTGGTTTTCAATAGATAAACGTGGTGGGTGTGATTCTAGTTGCAGTTTGATAACGGCCTTGTTCTTCACAACTACTGAGGAAAAGTTCAGATGCAGTTTTTCTTATGTCTTAATTCCGTTGCGGCATGAATGTTTTCGTTAGCCACCTTTCTAAGATTAATTGTGGTGGCTTGCTTATTAATGTCTTTGTGTAATAACGTGTGAGCTGCAAAGTATATTGACCACTGTAGTATTAACTTCCTGTTATTGAAGTAATTTGAAACGTGTCAGTTCTCAGTTTGGGTCAGGGAACAAGGCTTTGTAGCAGGGAGTAACCAGTAGTTCACACGGACCTCATTTGCTACTTTTAGTAAAAAAAAAAAAAAAAAAAAAAGTCTCTTTTTACGTACCTTTTGCACGGTACGTATCTCTCTCGGGTCGGTCACTGACCTGTACGTAACGGTACGCCTTGGTGTGACTCTGCCGTTCCCAGGGTGATCACGACGCAAATATCGACTCCCCTTGGTGCGCACCATACCGGCGCCATACCCCACAGGCTGAGCGTCGGCAACAGGTACCAGCCCAACGGGGTCCGGTGGCCGCACTGCGCGGCCCTCACGCTGTGTAATGAATGGCTGGCTTCCCCGAAGGCTCGTTCTCCGTCTCACATGCACTCGGCACCTCTCTCTCTCTCTCTCTCTCTCTCTCGGTCTGGAACCACACAGAAGCGCTTTAGAAACATACAGGATTCACTGGCTTGGCCACCCCGTGGAATTCAAATGAACGAAAATATCAATAACCCGTGATATATATATATATATATATATATATATATATATCTGTTCGTTAGTCTCGCTGAAACTCGAGAACGGCTGAACAGATTTGGCTAATTTTAGTCTTGAAATATTGGTATAAGTCCAGGGAAGGTTTAAACGGTCAACAGAGGATCAAAAGTACTGCAAAGCGATTTAGGCAAAATTTCTGCATGGTGCGAAAATTGGCAATTGACACTAAATAAAGAAAAGTGTGAAGTAATACAAATGACCACTAAAAGAAATCCGCTGAACTTCAATTACGCGATAAATCAGTCAAACTGTAAGGTCGTAGATTCTACCAAATACCTAGGAGTTACAATTCCGAACAACTTTGACTGGAGAGAACACATAGAAAATATTGTAGGGAAGGCGAACCAAAGGTTACGTTTCATCGGCAGAACGCTTCGAAGATGCACCAGCTCCACGAAAGAGACTGCCTACATTACACTTGTGCGTCCTCTTCTGGAGTACTGTTTCCCCTTGTGGGACCCTTACCAGGTGGGATTGACGGAAGACATTGAGAAGGTTCAGAGAAGAGCAGCTCGTTTTGTTCTATCACGTTACGGTGGGAAAAACGTCCGGGAATTGTTGCACGAATTGGGGTGGAAATCATTAAAAGAAAGACGTTATTCATTGCGGCGTGATCTGTTTGCGAAGTTTCAATCACCGACTTTTACTTCTGAATGTGAAAATATTTTGCTAGCACCCACCTACTTAGGGAGGCATGACCATCCCAATAAAATAAGAGAAATCAGATCGAAAACGGAACGATTTAGGTGTTCTTTCCTCCCGCGCGCTATTGGAGAATGGAACGGTAGAGAAAAGTTATGAAAGTGGTTAATGAACCCTCTGCCAGGAACTTGAAAGTGATTTGCAGAGTATCTATGTAGATGTAGATGATAAGATATGGAAAAGTTGTCCGGAAAAGAGGAAAATCGGGAAAAACTGAAACAGCTTTTTCCAGTGAGCTGCCAATACCGTTCGCCCAATTGCGATAAAATTTTGTACATTCCACGATGAAAGCAAGAGGAAGGTTCGCATTGTATAAAAATTTGGAAAAGTCGCCCGGAAAGTAGGAAAATTTAGGAAAAACCAATAGAGATTTTTTCTATGAATAAAAATCAATTGCCACATGAATGTAAGAGCTCGACAGGAAAAGGTTTGTATGAAATAAATTTTTTGGAAAATCTACCGGAAAATTGGAAAATTTGAGAAAAACTGAAAGGGCGTTTTTACTGTGTTTTTGATTGAATTCAGCTCTATAACTGATTATTCGCACGACGGAGAGGGGTAATTCGTGTTTTTTTTTTTTTTTTTTTTTTTTTTTTTTTTTTCATTATGTTCTTGGAAAAGTTTTCAGTAAAAAAAAAAGGGAGGGGGGACAGTTAAAAAGGAAAGTCGGAAAATTCGAACCAACTCCCTTTTTCAATATGTTTCTAAATGTACTCAACACTATAAGTTGAGAACCGTTCATCTGACTGAGATAAAATTTTTATCGTTTGACGTTGGGAAAGTAACCTGGAAAAATTGAAAATTCGCGAGAAACTGAAAGAGCTTTTTTCAATATTACTCGTCTGATTGCGATAATATTTTGCTTACTTGACGTTCAAAGCAAGAGCAACGTTCTTATGAAATAAAAATTTGGAAAAGTCTCCCGGAAAATTGGAAAATTCAGAAAAAATAGAGATTTTTTCATTTAAATATCAGTACCATCCATCTGACTGCGATAAAATTTTGCACATTCGACGTCCAAAACGAAAGGAAGGTTTAAATGAAGTAAAACAGTCAATTCGTTATTTTACATGATTTAAATCTAAATTTTCCACGCAATTTTCCATATTTTACCATCGTTCAAGCCTTCCCTGAAATTCCACGAATGTGACATGAACATTATCCTGGACATGTGTGCGTGATTTGCCCGTCCGCTATCGAGCCGATACTTACATGTCTGATGATGCCTTTAGAAAGATACATGGTCTAAATACATATGATTTAAATTAATATGGTTTATATTAAGAAGTAATTGATACGAAGCTCAGCGGGTCATCTAGTTAGAAATAAAGTTGGCGGGAAGTTCTCGACGCCTTTCAATACCGAGTGTTGGGAGAAGAAGGCAACGTCTGGTTTACACAACTGCCATCTGTGCCCGTCATCCTGCACCTGACAGGGTTGAAGGCGGGCCAACTCTAATGTCTTACGATTTCGAAATATTTAAACATTTCGACCGTTGCATTGCATTGAAGTAAATTCTATGGATCAGCTGAAAATTTATGCTGGACCGCGATTCGAACCCGGATTTCCCGCTTCGAGGCAGCGCTCGCCTTAATCCAATTAGGCTGTCCATGCACCCTTTCCTTCGAACCAGAATTGTCAGCTTGTAGCACACTACGGTGGTAGTGCCCCCTGCTCACGAGTAGTCCTTGTTCGCAGCCTGTTCTGTATTCCCGCAAGGGGTCGAGCGCATTAATGCGTCTGCATTGAAACTGTCAATTGCCTTCAAGCAAGAGGAACTAATGGACAGGGGGAGAATTTGTGTTGGAGTTGGATAGCCTAATTGGCGAGCGTGGTGGCTCAGTGCGCTTGGTCAGAGGGCTCAATTACCTGTAATAACAATAATAAAAAATTACAATACACATGAATTCTACAAGACCTTCGCAAACCACATTAAAGTGTATATAGACCAAAAATTACTTGCCTCCAAAAACCAGAGGGGAATTTAGCACTGAGCGATGAAGAAAATTGTGAAGTACAAGCCGAATATTTTGAAAAACTTCTAAACTGCTGATAAAACTTTTCTGGGTATTGGACCGCATCGTCAATATATCAAGTATTTCACCTTATTTCTCAGTAAAGGTAACACCCAGAAGATGGCCGCTTGCAATAGTGGCCGAAACGTCGGTGAAATATTTGATATATTGACGATGCGGTCCAATACCCAGAAAAGTTTTCTCAGCAATGACAACGGCCGCGGAAGCCTTCGTTTACATACAACTACTAAACTGTCCAGAACCAACAGAAACCCTCCCAAAGCGCCGCAGCAAAAAGATTCCACGCCGCCAGCAGAAGAAGAAATTACCAAACACATAAAGAAACTCAAAGATAACAGAGCCTCTGGGAAGGATGGAATTGTAGCCGAATTTCTTAAAAATCTAGGGCCTAATTCAAGAAAGGAGCTGGTAAGAATAATTCAGAATATATGGGTCACCGGAGAAATTCCTGAAGACTGAAAGTGTGCCTTAATACACCCATTACATAAAAAAGGGGACAAACATAGTTACAGAGGAATTTCTCTATTCCCTGTCACATATAAGATATTATCAGCCTTTATTCTTGAAATAGCACAAGAACTGCTAGAACCTAAAATATCAGACTTCCAAGCTGGTTTCAGATCGTTCCCAGAGCAAATTTTAAACCTAAAATTAATCACAAGAATAAGGACGATGCGATGCGAGCCTACAGTATATGTCTTTGTTGACTTCATAAAGGACTCAATCCACAGACCCACGTTATTTAGGATTCTTTAAGAAAAAGGATTGGATCGAAAAGTACAGAATATCATTCAGCAGACATTAACAAATATAAAATGAAATTTATGGGAAAACTTTCAAAGCCGTTCGACAAAAAAGGAGTTAGACAAGGTGATGGGTTACCGCCTTTGTTGCTCAATGTAGTTCCAAACAGAGTCATGGAAGAATGGGAAAAGGAACTCGAAGGAGAAAATTGCTGGGTATTCCATGTAGATGTAGATGTCGGCAGTATAACACACCATTGGGATTTATTTATTTATTTTTGTAGAAATTAACATACACTTACTGTCATGTTTTGTAAATGATTAGACGTACAAATCTGAATAATTTTCACGGTTCGTGCTTGAAAACAAAAATTAGAGCTTTGAAATTGACAGTCAAAAGGAGCACTGGTAGGGTAGCTTTCTGACTGCTGTGTTACCTATTAAAAAAAATAATAAAATAAAATCTTCCTCAGAATTACTAAAAATTTCCGGGCTGTTATGCCGTGGTCTAGTGGATTTATTATTAAAACGATTTTACAATATCTTCCTCAGAGTTTTTTTTTTCAAAATGGTCGTATTTTCTTATTTTGGTTACATTCAGGCTTTCAAAAACGTCTGTTGAGAATCAGCGCTAATCTTCCTCTTTCCTCTTCTGAACAATTTTCTTGGCATTATTCTTCTTTCGCCAACCAATTCGATACTTACAAAATGGGAGGAATATCGATTTCGAATTTTCGTGCGTTGTCACAGACTTGTGATTCATACCTTAAAAAATTAATCTGACCTTAGGCAAAGTCGTCACCAGTAAACGCGCTCCATATGTGCTAACATTAAACGTAGTACTGGTAGGGTAGCTTGTCAACATAAAAACATCGTGCAAAGAAAACATGTTGCTGATAAGAAGCACCGCTGTGGAGCTGGGACAGCTGCTCTGACATACCAAAGATAATCCATATGCAACGAAAGTGTCGTGGTAGCCTATGGAGGTAACCTACGATAATACTGTCCTGACATCTCAGAAACAATGTGTCTAATGTATCCAAATAAAATCAAAGCCATAACGTATAGAAAATACTAAAATGTAAGGACACTGTTACTCAAGGAGGACAGAAGATTGTAAATAGGCTGGGTCTTTCGCTACGAAATTATGTAACAGTCTCTTCCGAATTTTACATTGTTTCGCTAGCTCATAAGAGTATCATGTTACTACATGAACTGCAAACACGAGGGCTGCATATCATAGCAGGTGGATAACCTCCCAACACTGATTACCCACTTTCTCTGTTTAGGCTAACAGGGAAGCTATTGTCAACAGCCGTCCAATACCCGTGCGCCTACGTTGTTTACGCGGAGGTGCTCTAACACATATGACTTCATTTCAGATTGATGAGCCATTGTGGACTCCTGCGACAGGTGCTTTGCAGACGTGGTCAATATTGTGCTTCCTGTTTTGCCACTGGTCTTTAAACACGCCCATCTTGCGTTAGCCTAATTGTCGACTTTATAAACAGAGTATGTAAGGCATTTAACTCGATGAGTATGGGTGCATCCAGAAATTGCACGAAGTAAAACCAGGTATTTTCCGTTCCGTTTTCTATCGTGGTAGTTTTCCGTTTTTCAGCCCTCGATTTATAGTGAGTACACCAATAGAAAGCAGCTAGTTAGAGGATTTCAAGTGCTTGAAAGGGAAGCGATAATTGAGGACAGAGTTAGTTCCAGCGTTCCCAATAATATTGAATCTCTACATGTAAGCAAGGTTTTTTTTCCTGTATAAAAATTTTAACAACAATACAATTGTAAAACTGAGGTTTAAAACGATGACAATCATAATCATCATCATTGGATACTGATTATGCCTTTCAGTGTTCAGTCTGGACCATAGTCACCCTAATGAAGTTCCTCCATGATCACCTATTCTGAAATCATTGATGCCTCGTCTGATGTTAAGCCTTCAAAATCATCCTTTCCTGAATCCAAAAATTGTCTCCTTGGTCTACCTCGACTCCTTTTACCCTCTACTGCTGAACTCGTAAGTCTCTTAGGTAACCTTGCTTCTACCCTGCGTGTAACATGTACCCACCATATCAGCCTGTTAACTCTAACTGCTTCATATATGATGCTCTTGATTTCCTCATCATGGATACCACCCTGCAATTATTCCCATTTGTTACTTCCTGTAATCATCCTTGCTACTTTCATATCTGCAACCTCAGCCTTATTAGTAAGGTAATCTGTATCCACCAAGCTTTCAGTCTCGTACAAAAAAGTTGTTTAATCATCAACGGTGAAATAAATCTCTTTTTCATATTCGAAATTCACTCTAACACCTTACAATCCTTTCATAGAAATTTATCTGCAGTACTAAATTTTCCTTTAGATCTCCTTTTCATATAATTTACGGAAATAATAATGATATATGAAGTATTTTGACCATAATTTCGGTTGACTTACAGTACAAGTAACGTTAAAATTGAAAATGTATTGTAATGATAGAAACATCGCACCATGAAGGAATTACCCGAATACTACGAAAATAGGAAGATGTCATGTACATCAACAGACAAACAGATATTTCCATTTTACCGAGCACAGTTATATTTCCGCCAATACCTCGCCTCCTAAATTCAAAACTTCACAGTTCTCCTGAGCACCTTGCAGGACTATGACTTAGCCATAGCCTAGATGATGTTTCCAGATGCAGAGTGAAAATCCTTCCGGAAGCCCTGCAAGGTTCGCTGCAGAACTTCTGTGAATGTTTGAAGGGAGGAGGTACTGGCAGAAGTAAAGCTGTAAGGATGCGTGGTGAACCATGCCGGGATAGCTCAGTCGGCAGAGCGCTTTCCCGCGAAAGACGAACATGCCAAAAATGCGGGTTAGAGTCCCGCTCCGGTATATAGTTTTAATCTGGCAGGAACTGTCAGACAAATGTGTATTGAATTTCAGAAAAATTTGATGATTAATTCAAGGGAAACAGCATCACAAATTGAGTAAGTCAACAACGCGTTGCTGCAGTTCCGCTCCTTCTTGAAGCAATTATTCTCCTTGGCAATTAATGAAAGAGTTATTGATGACAATTATGTACACACGGACAAGCAATATTTACGGGTTGGTCGAAAGGGATTTTTGTAAATTACTTCATTAGTTTAATCTAGCTACAGAAAAACGCAACCAGACACTTTTATGGAATGGAGCTTGCTTTATTCCATGAATCGGTTTTCGAACTTTTTCAAGTTTATCTTCAGATGGTACAGGAAGTTTATAGGGTCATTTCGTAGCGAGATGCTGGGTGCTGGCTCTGTGGTAGGTAATTAACATGCTTCAATACTTCGCTATAGGCTTTGTTTACTTCGCGATTTGGCACTGGGTATGTTTTTAAGGCCAAGTTCTGTTACTTACTGTGGCTTTATGGATGGCTTTTGCAGTAGGCTTCCATTTGTCAGGAGATTTGGTTGCAGTATGGTACCACATCACTCGCTTTTTTAATAGTAACTTGGTTTGTCAATATCACAACACTTCACCAGCAGCTAGCATGCGCTTTCACAACTAGTTTTATTAACAAATGTCTTCATTCAAAGATATGGCACTTTTCAACAGAGAAGTTTGTTTTTGTTTGAATGTGACATATACTATGTGTTACCAAGAGTGTCGTTTTTGTGAGTGTCTACAAGTCAATAAATGACATCAAAAATGTTTACATAGCTTCATATAAGCATTGAATTTTACAGTTAGGGGCCGAAATAAATTTACATATTATTTGTTGTATTCTTTTTGTTTATAAGTTAATGTGCCCTGGAACTAGTAAACTAGGTTCTGCTTATAACATCTAGGCCTACTACCAGTAGTATGGGAGGGAAACATGGGCGATAAACGCGAACAGGAAGAGAATAGATGCTTTTGAAATGTGGGGTTACATAAGAATGTTGAACATTGTATGGGGGGATCACGTTAACTAATGAGGAGGTAGTGAACAGAATTTGGGAGAAACGGAATTTCTGGCATACCTTGACTATAAGAAGGGATCGATTGGTAGGACACATCCTTAGACATCAAGGAATTGTGAATTTAGCGAGGGGTAGAAATCGCAGAGGGAGACCAAGAGGTGAATATAGTAAGCAAATTCAAATGGATGTAGGTTGCCGTTCTTATGAGGAGATGAAGAGGCTTGCTCAGGATAGAGAAAGGTGGAGAGCTGCATCAAACCAGTCTCCGGCCTGCAACAACAACAAGCCTAATTGGAGACGGTTAGGTCCTCTAGAAGTTCATTAGCATACTACGCGTATACTCACGTTGTCAGGGCCAGTGAAAATGCTCCATTGACGGTTCAAATGTCTGAGTACAAAACTTCTAGTTACGTGAATTACTTTTCGAGCTAAATATTTATAACTAATTTATGCCACGATGTTAGCGGCCGTGACACGGCGGCTACGTGGGCTCTACCTATATGTCGGACGTGAAGCAATGTCTACATCTACAACTACATACATACTCCGCAATCCACCGTAAGGTGCGTGGCGGAGGCACAGACAAATATATGTTACTCTGTGGTGGAGGGTACACTGTACCACTAATAGGCATTTCCTATCCTATTCCACTCCCAAATAGAACGAGGAAAGAAAGAATGCCTATATGCCTCCGTACGAGCCCTAATTTATCTTGTCTTTGTGATCACTAAGCGAAATGTAATTAGGCGGCAGCAAGATCGTACTACACTCAGCTTCAAATTCCGGCCCTCTAAATTTCCTCAACTAGAATTCACGAAAAGAACGTCATCTTTCCTCCAGCGATCGCCAATTGAGTTGCCGGAGCATTTCCGTGACACTCGCACATAGGTCGAACTTACCAGTAACAAACCTAGCTGCTCGCTTCTGAACTGCTTCTATGTCTTCCTTTAAACTGATCTGCTGCTGGTCCCAAACACTTGTCCATCAGATGTGGTCGTACAAGCGTTTTATACGCGGTCTCCTTTACAGATGAAGTACATCTTCCCAAAATTCTCCCAATAAACCAAAGTCGCCTGTCCGCCTTACTCACAACTGTTCTTACATGTTCGTTCCATTTCATATCGCTCTGCAATGTTACGCCTAGATATTTGAACAAGCGACAGCATCAGAAGCTCACTACTAATGCTGTATTCGAACATTACGGGATTGTTTTTCCTACTCATGCGCATCACCTTACATTTTTCTACATTGAGAGCTCGCTGCCATTCTTCGCACCAACTAGAAATTTTGGCTAAGTTAGCCTGTATGCTATTACTGTCAGTTAAAGACAACACCCTCCCATACACCACAGCACCATCAGCAAACAGCCGTGAATTACAACTTACTCTGTCCATCAGATAATTTATATAGATAGAAAATAATAGAGGTCCTATCACACTCTCCTGGGGCACGCCTGACGATACACTCGCCTCTGATGAACACTCGCCGTCGAGAACAATGTACTGCGTTCTATTACTTAGGAAGTCTCCCAGCCAGTCACAAATCTGTGAACCTATTCCATTTAGCAGTCTGCAGTGTGGCACCGCGTCGAACGCCTTTTTTGAAGTCGAGAAAAACCCAATCCGCCTGTTGCCCATCATCCATGGCTCGCAAGATGTACTGTGAGAAAAGGCAAGCTGAGTTTCACATGAACGATGTTTCCTAAACCCGTGCTGATTCATAGCAAGAAGCTTTTCCATTTCAAGGAAATTTACCATATTCGAACTGAGAATATGCTCCAAAATTCTACATGAAACTGATGTCAACGATATTAGCCTGTAATTGTGTGGGTCAGTTCTCTTTCCTTTCTTATAAACGGTAGTCACCTGCGCTTTTTTCCAATCACTAGGAACTTTGCGTTGAATTAAAGATTCGGCCGGCCGCGGTGGCCGAGGGGACTGAGGCGCTTCAGTCACGGTCTGCACAGCCACTACGGTCGGGGGTTCGAATCCCCCCCTCGGGCTTGGATATTTGTGCCGTCCTTTGGCTAAGCTAGATTATAAGTAGTTTGTAAGTTTAGGGACTGATAACCCCGCAGTTAAGTCCCATAAGCTTAACAAACATTTGAACATTAAAGATTCGCGATAAATGCAAGCTAAGTAGGGGGCCAATGCCGCAGTATACTTTGTAAAACCGAACTGGTATTCCATCCGGACCAGCAGACTTTTTCGTATTTAGCTCTCTCAGCTGCTTCTCTACACCGGAAATACCTATTGCTATGTCGAGGTTGCTTAGCACTTGGATGGGTCTCCGGTCGTCTTATGAGCGCTATTGGCAAGTGGCCTGCACTCATCCCTTGTGAGACCAAGTGAGGAGCTGCTTGACTGAGACGCAGTGCCTTGGGCGAAGAAAACACACAACGGCCGAGAGTGTGGGGTGCTGACCCATCCCCTTCCATACTGCAAACATTCGGGCGGTGGATGACGTGGCGAGGAACAGTCGGTACTTTTTTTGGTGGGACGTAGTTTTTGATTTATGCGACAATAATGGGTGGTTGAATTAGCGGGAATGAAATTTAGGCCATATTGTTGAAATGGGAGAGGAAATGGATGAAAATGGGTAGGAGATGCGATACAGTGAGATGAATTTGACATTGGGTCGAAATAGCCGCATGGAGTAGATGATATTCCCACCGAACTGCAGAGATCGTTGGGGGAGTCAATCAGGAAGAAACAATGGAAATATCCTTATACTTCAAGAAGAGTATAATAAATGCAGTTCAAAAGAAAGCAGGTGCAGTCAAGTGAGAAGATTAATGAACTATCAGTTTAGCAAGTCGTGGTTGCAAAATAATAACACAGATTATAACTGGTAGAATTGTACCTTGAAACATTCTCCCAAATTGTTAATATTTTTAGAGATGACTATTATTTACAGAATGAAACTTTCACTCTGCAGCGGAGTGTGCGCTGATATGAAACTTCCTGGCAGTTTAAAATTGTGTGCCGCAACCGGGACTCGAAACTGGGATATTTGCCTTTCGTGGGCAAGCGCTATACCGACTGAGCTATCCCGACACGACTCACGATGCCGTCTTACAACTTTACTTCCGCCAGTACCTCGCCTCCTACTTTCTAAACTTCACAGAAGCTCTCCTGTGAACCTTTCAAGACTATCACTCCTGGAAGAAAGGATACAGTGGAGATATGTCTTAGCCACAGCCTAAGGGATGTTTTCAGAATGAAACTTTCACTCTACAGCGGAGTGTGCGCTGATATGAAACTTCTTGCGAAAGGCAAAGGTCCCAGCTTCGAGTCCCGGTTGATGCATACAATTTTAATCTGCTAGGAAGTTTCATATCAGAGCACACTCCGCTGAGAGTGAAAGTTTCATTCTGGAAACATCTCTTAGGCTGTGGCTAAGCCATGTCTCTACCATATCCTTTCTTCCGGGAGTGCTAGTCTTGCAAGGTTCGCAGGAGAACTTCTGTGAAGTTTGGAAAGTAGGAGGCGAGGTACTGGCGGAAGTAAAGTTGTGAGGCGGCATCGTGAGTCATGTCGGTATAGCTCATTCGGGCGGGGCGAACCGAATGGAATTAAAATACCCCGATAAGGAGTGGACTGTTTTATGGAAAAACATCAACAACAAAGTGCTCGATACGGATATAAGATCAACCTGGTATAAAATAGTCAATGAGACAATACAAACAAGAGAAAAACTTCACAAAATACATTTGTCCCTAACTGACGAATGCAGGGAATGCCATCTCATCGACACCTTGCAACACAGATTTGTCTGTGGAGAAAATAAACTTATATGGGAATGGTGCAGGAAAATCCTGGCTTCAATATGCAGAACAGCACCGCAACACATTTCTCTCATGTCGTTACTGAAACCTGACGGCAATTACTACCCAATCAGCAAGAAAAACAGGTGGACCTGGTTAGTAGGGCATACACTATACTACATAACCAGTGCACAAGACAAGGCCTCATACTCAGGCTACAGAGTGTACCTCGCTACAAGAGCCCAACTCTTGGAGAAGGGTGCTAACTACAGGAAAAGATTTGCGAATTACATCACGGCGCTACAAATAACGAGGATATGAAGGAAAAAAGAACAAACAGAAAAAAAAGAAACGAACAAAGGACGAAGAAAGACGAATGTGGAAATAAAGGGACGTGAGGCATCCATTATTCAAGGTTATTACTGTTCATTTAGATCATTTTTCTTCAATTTCTTCAGAAGATGGTTTGGTTCACCTTCCATAACCTCGACGTAGAGGGTTTGAGTTACCTTTCTTTTATATTTTCATTTTTATTTTCAAAAGACATTCTTCTCCATTACTTAGAGAAAGACAAAGGAACTTGCTATCCCTGCACATGACCAGGACGTGCGCGACCTTCGGTGACTGGCGCACTCAGGGCTAAGAGACGACAAGTTGAGAGAACGCACGATGACAAATGGGAAACCAGGAACACGAGACCAGGCGTACTGCTTGGGGAAACATAATACAGCAAATATCGAGAAGGCGAGCCTTGAGTGCTGTCGTTATGTTGAGGTTGAAGTATGGAGAAAATAAGAAGAACACACATTAAACCCATGACTTAAGAAGTATTGCGGGACAACGTTTCCAAGTTTCTTTCCCGAAGAAATTTTAAGTTTCCTTTGTAAATGTAAGTTTCTATGCAGTGACTTCACTGACGGAAAAAAGTTATGCACCTTCTTTTGTAGAGAGCTACGATATTATTTTATATAGAGAAAATTAAAAAAAATAAAATAAAGAAAAAAAAAATCGGTAGAGCGCTTGCCCGCGAAAGGCAAAGGTCCCAGGATCGAGTCCCGGTTGCGCCACACAATTTTAATCTGCCAGGATGTTTCGACTATTATTTACTTAATATCTGTACGCAAATATGCTTGAAATGGAATAGCTCCAGCAAATGAAACTATCCGCGATTTTAATAAAGGTAAATTAAAGCAATATTAATTTGAATGAAATCACTGTAAATCCAGATTATATTTTTGAAAAGCTATCACTGACGGCGCTATAAAGAATAAACAGGAGAAATATTTCAACTTGGTGTCTTTGCATTTACGGAGCCATGAAAGGTGCGTCTGTCTTTTTTTTTTTTTTTTTTTTTTTTTTTTTTTTTTTTTTTTTTTAAGAGTTAAAAAAATGCAACACTGTAAAATAATAGGCAAACTACGCACTAAAAACCAAAACCTGTTGTTGGTAGAAAACTGCCATGAACCTAACTGTTGGAGACATCATTTACAATCACTATCATTTACTAACAAAGTCCACGGAAAGCTCAAATTGTTTAAATTAAAATTTAATAAGTCGGCACAAATCTCTGGGTCGTATTCAGAACAATTATTTAGTGAAAGAATGGAATGAAAATGGTTACTATTCTGATTTCATCTCCAACAATTAGTTTCGTATTTAGTTGTAACGGCGGAATCTGTTGTCCTGAAAAATAAATTGCATCACAGTTAATAAAATGTGAGAAGGAAAAGATAAAGCAGTCAGTTTTCTACTAAATGAGAACACATTCGAAGTTCGGTTAAACTGCAGAGCTTATGATTGGATTTTAGAAAAGCAGCATATCTACATAAAACTTACCTCACTTATATAGCTCATAGAAATACTGCAAAAATTAGTAATAATTAAAGAGGTCAAATCATTTACGACTTTACTGTCTCAATCTTCGAACAAGAAGAAAAAAATTGAGATGCATCTGCTGTCTTTATATATGGTAAGAATTGAACGTTTCATTGTCTTTGTATTCTTTACACAGAGGTTTACGTACAAATTTCAAAGAATATGAAGTCCTTATGACTGCGAGTAATATATTATTATTTACGAAAAATTTCAATAAAAGGTGCAAATATGAAAATAAATTAATTCTAAAATATTGGAAATAAAAACCTTTTGGTACATGGAGGCACATGTAACATTACAACCTCGAGGAAGATGTTTGGATTCAGGAGAAAGCAACACGTGAGGCAATACTCACAATACGACTTCTTAGGAGATAAGGCAAGGAAAGACAAACTTACGTTAAATTTGGAGAAACATTCTATCGACAATGTTGACTGGAACACACTCTCTCAAATGCTGAAGATAGCAGGTGTATGTAGGTAACGAAAAGTAATTAATATTCAACTTGTACAGAAACCAGTCAGCAGTTGTGAGTCGAAGGACATGAAATAGTCGTATTAGTTGAGAAGGGAGAAAAAAAAATCTAAACTTTCTCCGATCTTAATCAATCTGTATACTTATTCAATCTGTACACTGAGCAATTTGTGAAGGAAAGCAAGGAGAAATTTGAAAAAGGAATTAAATTTCAGAGAGAAGAAATGAAAAAGATTGTGGTTTACCGATGACATTGTAATTCTGTCAGAGACAGTAGAGGACCTAGTAGAGCAACTTAACTGGATGAAAGGACGGTATAATAATTGCGTGTGGCTCAGTAGCCTAGCGGAAGTCATTCATCGGGACGCCACTTCGGCGACACGTGTACCTAATGCAGCCCAGTTATCCAACTGGAGAAAGAGACTCTGTAATCAAACGTGAAATCCAAAATACTTTTCTGGCGACTCCTCACATTGATGAGAGGTGATGGTTACTTTCAAATGCAGATTGAAAAAATCCGTCAACCAACCGCATTTCGAACCTGCAATCCTTTGGTTATCAGTCAAGTGCTTTACAATAACAAGGGCAAAACAATGGGAATGATGTATAATCTAACAAAATCAGGCGATTCTGAATTAATTATATTAAGTAACGAGACTATAAAAGTAATAGACGAGTTTTGTTATTTGGGCAGCAAAATAATTACTAACAAGGAAAGTACTTGGGCTCGAACAAACACAAATACACCAAAATCGTATGACAGATAATCTAAAGATCCCTTATTGCACTAGTGATACTCCCGCATCTGCAAAACTATGCAGTCGTCCGTTAGAGGCCTCTGCGTGTGCCTTGCCACATTGCACTTTGACCTGTCGGTTCGCCAGTAGGGACGGTGCAATGTGCCTTCGAAGTTGCGTTTTGTGATGATATTTGTGTGGTGAAGCGTCAGATGGGCGGCGGTTGCTAATCAATTCTGCTAATGTATTGCGATTGGTTGAGATGAAGTTACGAAGAACCCTTCTTCGTGAAGATGGTATTAGTGTAGAAGATGAATCATTCGCATGCTTTCTCGTATCTGTTATGGTACAGAAATATGAGAATAAGTTAGATACTGTTGTAACACTAACACATAATGACGATAATAGGGAGGATAATGACGAAGAACTCATTGCTAGCGTTAGTGCTACGGTAAGTGCGGGAAGAGGCCATGGAAGCCGTGGTAGTGAATACCAACAGTTTTCCGAGAAGAAGGTTAAAGTTGCAACTGTCATCACGGTTTTTGATGACAATAAGCTAGAGAACATGCACGATGATCATTACATAAGTTATAGTTAAGATATCTGCATTGCGTATGACGTCTACAATTATATCTACAGTGCTATCTAGAGCATGATTGCAAAGTTTTGCATAAAAACGACACCCACCAGCACACTGAGGTGTACGTAGAGATCCTGTAAGAAAACGTTCATACAGATATGTTTGTTCGAGCCCAAGCACTTTCCTTGTAAGTAGTTAACATGATATTAAATGCAGAATGGCTATGGGAAGAAAAGCATTTGTGAATAAATTTGTAGACATCCAATATTTATTTGTTAGAAAACACTTTCTGAAAGCAAATTGTCTGGAGTGCAGCACTGTGTGGCAGTGGAACGATGCACAGAGAAAAATATTTCAGACAAGAAGAGGATTGAAAGTTTTTTAAATGTGGTTCCACAGACGAATGTTGAAGATTAGACGGGTACATGGCGTGAGTAATCAGAAGATACTGAAGAGAACTAAGGAGAAATTTGTGGCATATTTTGACTAAAGAACTGATCGAGTGGGACACATTCTGAGACATCAAGGAATTGTCAATTTAGCATTGTAGGGAAGTGTCTGTGGTAAAAACCGCATAGGGAGTCAGATAGACGAAAATAAGTAAACACGTTGAAAAGAATGTAAGTTGCTGTTCTTCAACAGAGATAAAGAGGCTTGCACACGGTAGAGCAGCGTGGAGGGCTGCATCAAATCAGTCTGCGAACTGAAGACCACAACAGAGATACAGATGTTTCATAGAACTTTCATGATGATGGAGATGAGACTGACATGCTGTTACTTTAGAAAATCTTCAATCCAGTCAAACAGCTGGAGTTATATGTCATACGCTCATATTTTGTATATTAGACGGTAGGCAGTACGGAACCGTATCGAACGCCTTCCAACATCAAGCCTGTATTCTGCGATATCTTTGTGTATTATAGAGCGAGCTAGGTTTCATACAACTGTAACTGCGCTCGTAAAATGCTGCAAAACTCATGCATTCACCACAATTAAAATCACTGGTGAAAATAATTTTGACTACATAGTGCAGCCAGGTCATTATCTTATGCTCAATCCGCATTACAGAACGTAGATATAAATTTCACACTTATTGAAATACAATATGTTGCTCTAAAGATCTCGACATCCACTATGCGGTTTTGTTTACAAATCATAAAGAGTAAAGCTACTTGCTATTGGCCGGGCGAACGCGACTCCTGATTGGCTGCGGCGCCGCTGCCAACGTCTACACACGAAGCAACACTCGTCGACTCATGAAATGCACTTCAGCCCAGTTTTCATTCTGCATGTTTGAAAGTTTTACAGTATGTAGATACATGCATCCCGCCTGTTTTCAAACTTAGTTCAACCTGTTCCTGTGAGTGGCGCCGTCATAGCATGTCTTCAAGATGGCTGCTAAACTTCACGTTCGTCAGAAGCAACGTGCTGTCATTGAATTCCTGTGCTGTGAAAACGAAATAGTGGGAAATATCCACAAGAGATTGAAAAAGGTCTATGGAGATGCTGCTGTCGATCGCAGTACATTTAGTCGGTGAGCAAGCAGGTTACGTGATGAAAGCGGGCACGGCAACATTGAGCATTGTCCTCGCAGCGGAAGGCCTCGTACTGGTTCCAAGATGGCATAAGGCAGTTGAGAGGGATGGGGATTACGTGGAGAAATGACAGTATTGTTCCCAAAGGATGTATATACACACTGTAAAACTTTCAAACATGAGGAATAAAAAATGTATTTAAAAAAAATAGTGTGCATTTCTTTTGGAGTGACCCTTGTATTATGTCAGCATCTCACACTGTTTATGTAGCCATCTATCGTGTCGCGGTGGCTCTATCGTATTCATTTTTCTAGGTAGTGTGTGTAGTGCGTCCGAGATGTGGTGCGTGATGTTGTGTGGGTGAGTGTGTGTGTGTGTGTGAGAGAGAGAGAGAGAGAGAGAGAGAAATATATTTGCTGTGTGGGGTATAATCAAGAGTGATGTAGGGGTGCGAATTATTTTTATAGCCCTTTTATGGTCTCTCTCTCTCTCTCTCTCTGTGTGTGTGTGTGTGTATGTGTGTGTGTATGTGTGATACACATACACACTACATCGAAGTGACAAAATAATTCCACAGCACGTTCACGCTACGTAGACAATACAGTCACCACAATTCGACAAGTAGCAACATAAATAGTGCCAGTTGTAAACAAGTAGTGCCAAAGCTCAAGAAATAACATCATAAGATGATCTACATCTACATAGATACTTTGCAAATCACATTTAAATGCCTGGCAGAGGGTTCATTAACCACTTTCATAACTTTTCTCTACCGTTCCATTCTCTAGTAGCGCGCGGGAGAAAGAACACCTCAATCGTTCCGTTTTCTATCTGATTTCTCTTATTTTATTTGGATGATCATGTCTCCCTAAGTAGGCGGGTGCTAGAAAAATATTTTCACATTCAGAAGTAAAAGTCGGCGATTGAAACTTCGCAAACAGATCACGCCGCAATGAATAATGTCTTTCTTTTAATGATTTCCACCCCAATTCGTGCAACATTTCCGTGACGCTTCCCCCCTACCCCGTAACGTGATAAAACAAAACGAGCTGCCCTTCTCTAAACCTTCTCAATGTCTTCCGTCAGTCCCACCTGGTGAGGGTCCCACAAGGAGCAACAGTACTCCAGGAGAGGACGCACAAGTGAGATGTAGGCAGTCTCTTTGGTAGAGCTGGTGCATCTTTGAAGCGTTCTGCCAATGAAACGTAACCTTTGGTTCGCCTTCCCCACAATATTTTCTATGTGTTCTCTCCAGTCAAATTTGCACGTAATTGTAACTCCTAGGTATTTGATAAAATTTACGACCTTAAGGTTTGACTGATGTATCGCGTAATTGAAGTTCAGCGGATTTCTTTTAGTGGTCATGTGTATTACTTCACACTTTATTTAGTGTCAATTGCCAATTTTCGCACCATGTAGAAATTTTGTCTAAATCGCTTTGCAGTTGCTTTTGATCCTCTGTTGACTTCACTAACCGATAAACGACTGCATCATCCGCGAAGATTCTAAGGGAGATATTCAGATTGTCTCCTAAATCGTTTATAAAAAAATCAAAATATTCAAATGTTTGTTAAGCTTATGGGACTTAACTACGGGGTCATCAGTCCCTAAACTTACAAACAACTTATGAACTAGCTACAACTACGGACGGCACAAATATCCATGTCCGAGGGGGGGATTCGAACCCCCGACCGTAGGGGCCGTGCAGACCGTGACTGAAGCGCCTCAGTCTCCTCGGCCACCGCGGCCGGCTAAATCGTTTATAAACACGAGGAAGAGTAGGGGATAAGCTGTAAAATGTTATTGGTTAATTAAAGCAACATTTAATCCCTGCCAATAAATTCATACAGGTATGTTCATAAATGTACGTCTCAAGTGTTCAATCTAAGTTTCATATGTACACAATTTAACCAAAAGTTTATACAATCTGAAAAAAACTGTAAGCCCACCGAAAATGCCACAATAAGTGCTGAAACATGTTGGGTAAAAAAAAACGCGAAGGGTGTCTGGCATAATGTGGAATTGCTCTCCAGTTTAAATTAGCAAGGAAGGATAAGAATAACTGCAACGTCCTCAAGATAATGAACTCGAACTAAACACTAGTAGCTCTTAGGTGCCCCAGTAATGAGTGGGGAGCTTTGAACATTAAAGGTAACGACAGAGACACGACGCACGCGCTGGCCGCAGCGGAGGCCCCGCGTGGGGCGCAGATGGGGCGGAGTGTCCCTCAAGGTCGCGTGCTGGGGCCGGCGTTATCTCCCAGATAGGCTATCGGCGGCGCGCCGTTACACTTGCTGGCCACGCGGCCGCTGCTGCCAGCCCAGACAGGGCCCCAGCCTTCTTCCCTTGTTTGCCGGCGGCTGGCCAGTTTACTCGGGGATTAGGGAGGAGGTTACCGGAACGCGTTAAAAAGCGCTCCTCCTATCGGCGGGGCCCACGAGCCGGACTGGCCACAAGAAGCAGACGCGCCAGCACCTGTCACAACAAAGCCGTCGCTACTTCTCTGTTTCCTGGTGCTTGCGTCACCAACGGTATCGCCTGACACGTGCCACAAGTGTTATCGCCCGACTTACAACAAGTAGCCTCTACGGTCGTTAAGTATGCACTTGGGCGTGAGTCACAGATAGCATTCTCCGTTGTTACTCTGTTTACTGTTTATTTTCTGTGGCAGGTACCGCGAAGCCGGTAACAGGCAAGAACAACAAACACCACAACATCTGGTAGTAAGGCAAACCGAGTGCTCAGCCTTTCGACCCCCCGCCCCCTTTTACCTCTGTATCTTCGCTGGGAATAAAGCTCCAGCTACTATTACTAGCTATAGTGTGTGTTACAAAAAAGTACGGCGAAACTTTCAGGAAACATTCCTCACACACAAAGAAAGAAACTATGTGTCCGGAAACGCTTAATTTCTACGTTAGAGATCATTTTATTACTTCTCTTCCAATCACATTAATCATGGAATGGAAACACACAGCAACAGAATGTACCAGCGTGACTACAAACACTTCGTTACAGGAAATGTTCAAAACGTTATCCGTTAGCGAGGATACATGCATCCACCTCCGTCGCATGGAATCCCTGATGCGCTGATGCAACCCTGGAGAATGGAGTATTGTATCACAGCCGTCCACAGTACGAGCAAGAATCTCTACATTTGGTACCGGGGTTGTACAGACAAGAGCTTTCAAATGCCCCCATAAATGAAAGTCAAGAGGTTGAGGTCAGGAGAGCGTGAGGGCCATGGAATTGGTCCGCCTCTACCAATCCGCGGTGGAGTAGCCGAGTGGTCTAAGGCGCCTTGCTGCGGGGCGCGCGGTTGCTCGCCGCCGTCGGAGGTTCGAGTCCTCCCTGGGCCATGGGTGTGTGTGTGTGTGTGTGTTGTCCTTAGCTTAGTTTACCTTAGTTTAAGTAATTTGTAAACTACGGACTGATGACCACGCAGTTTGGTCCGATAGATTTCCAAAAATTTGAAATTTGAATTATGCTGCCCTGAAATCTTTGGTTGCTTACCAAACAACATTAAATGTCTGACAGATAGCCAGCCAGCATTTAAAAACAAATTGAAATAAATTCTGAATGACTTCTACTCAGTAGATGATTTTTTACATAAAAACTTGAGATTTTACGAAAACATAAGATATAAAATATAAAAAATAAATAACCAAAAAATGGGAAAAACTTTATATATTAAGCTCACACTTTCCACATTATTACGAAATCTAGTATTTATGATATTTGGTACAAGTATTAATCTAATCTAATCATCTAAATTGCTTCTAGCACGCACAAACAAACTTCAGATTTATATGTAGATAGCGTTTAGCCTATAATGTTTGCGTACTAACAGATGGTAGGGATGAGTCTTTCTGCCTGGATCAAACACTATTATTAATTTTTGTTCGCCCAAACATGTTTCGCAGGAGAGAATGAAACTTTCACTCTGCAGCGGAGTGTGCGCTAATATGTAACTTCCTGGCAGATTAAAATCGTGTGCCGGAATCGGGACTCGAACCTGGGACCTTTGCCTTTCGCGGGCAAGCGCATTACCGACTGAGCATCGTGAGTCGTGTCGGGATAGCTCAGTCGGTAGAGAGCTTGCCCGCGAAAGGCAAAGGTCCCAGCTTCAAGTCCCTGTTCCGGCACACAATTTTAATCTGACAGGAAGTTTCATGTTTCGCAGAAGTTTCTCCATCAGTGGTATTTCCTCTATTACCTTAGTATTTTTTATATGAGTCTTTTTGAGGTTATTTACATAACAGGAAATGAAACATACACCTTGAAACTGCATACTGTATTTCTGACATTTGCAGTTAAGCTATAAATGTCGTCCAGTATGTTATCTGCAATTAAAAATGGATTTCAAAGGTGGTTTTGGTACAAGTGACCTAAACAAATTAATATTAGCCTGAAAATGTGCTTATTCAATCTTTTCATTTGTCTTCCCTTTCTAATTTTTTTCTTTCTTATTACATATTATTGTCATTTTTATGTCGTGTTAATAACAAATTATAGTATTTTCATTCTCTGGTTGTCATTTTCTTTTCAGAATACTGTACTCGTTGTTGGAAGTATGTCGTTCGTTACGATAACATCTTTATATTAATGGTTGTTATAAAAAAATAAAAAAGTAATAAAAAAACTGTGCGAAGAACTCTACGAACAACATGGAACGAACACGGACCCACGTCCGCAAAGTGCCAGACCATTCGAAGAAGAAAAGCGCTGGATCCACATCAAAGAGATCGTGCGTTAGACTACGCGTGGGACAAACTTATTTTCTCAGCCTTCGTTTTAACCAAGCCTACGACACTCTACACTGTGAGGAATCGCCGTAGACGAAACGTGGTTCGAATACCAGTTGAACTGAAGGCGTAAACAAATTCTTCAGTGTTCAGATGAGGTCAAGCACAGACAGCACTTTCGTGAGTAGCACGTCTGCGTGAATCTCATCCAATTAATGCCGACTTCAATGTTATCAACGGCTATGCGTCCGCAGTCTCAGAATATAATCCAATTACAACGACTCCTGTCGACAATCATTACATCTAGGCTTCTGAGAAATGCCAGGAAATGGGTTTTAAGGAAATCCGTAGCTGTCGTACAAAATTTGTATCCTAGAAGAAAAAAAAAAAAAAGGAGAACTACTTTCATAAGTCAGTTCCCATCGAAAACATAAATTGTACAAAAATACAATTCCAATGACGCATTTCCTCCACAGCAAAAAGATGTGAGATTTCCTGTAAAACAAAGTTGATTATTTTAGTTATTATCTATGAAAGCATCTATTCAACAACTTTGCCACAAACTGTCATCTAATTAGTTACCCACCAATATTAGAACCAATATTAGACATAATTTCAGTAATATCTATAATGACTTGGCAATAACGATGCAACATAATGACACAAGAATAAATGAATCTATTACGTTATTGCTAAGATCGCTTATTCAAAATTTCCACTTGTTTTAATTGGTTTCGGCGGATCTTGCCGCTATTATCTGAACTAAAACACAAAGAAGAGGGCCAAATGCACCTGCATTGCTAATGTCAGCCAAAGCTGAAATTTTTTGGCCGGCCGCGGTGGCCGAGGTGACTGAGGCGCTCCAGTCACGGTCAGCATGGCCACTACGATCGGGTGTTCGAATCCCCCCTCGGGCATGGATATTTGTGCCGTCCTAGTTCGTAAGTAGTTCATAAGTAGTTTCTAAGTTTAGGGACTGATGACCCCGTAGTTAAGTCCCATAAGCTTAACAAACATTTGAACATTTTTTTGATTTGAAAATTTTTGTCGTAAATTCTTCAATTGTGTTTACATACCTATTGAAACGTGGAACTCTCTGCAAGATTAAAATTGTGTGCCTGAACCGGGACTCGAACCTGAGACTTGCCTTTCACGGACAAGCGATCTATTTATTTTATTTTATTGTTTTTTTTTTCTGTTCCATAGGACCCAACTGAGGAGTAAGACTCCATGGTCGATACATTGTTTGTTACACGAGAATGGTAATAGAAAATTTGTAAGTAGTCCTTAAGTTGTAAGTAGTCTTAAGACAAAGTAAAAAGAATCAATAAAGAAAAGAAATTGTTTAACTGTTCTAGGAGTTCCTCGACAGAATAAAAGGAGTGAGCCGTGAGGTAACTCTTCAATTTAGATTTGAAACCGTTGGATTAGTGCTGAGATTCTTTAGTTCTTGTGGCGGCTTATTAAAAATGGATGTCGCAGAATACTGTACACCTTTCTGCACATGTGTCAAGGTGGTGTGATGCAAATGTAGATTCGATTTCTGTCTAGTTTTCACCGAGTGAAAGCTACTAACTCGTGGGAATAAACGACATTAAAGAAAAAACGTATTGTGACGCCAGAGTCAAAATTCCCAGACTATTGAAAAGGAGTCGACATGACGTTCGTGTACTTACACCAGATATTGCTCGAACCGCCCGTTTTTGAGCCAAAGATATCATTTTTGCATCAGGCGAGTTACTCCAAAAAACAATGCCGTACGTCATAAGTGAGTGAAAGTAAGCGTAATTAACTACTTTTCGTGTTGAAAAAGCACTTATTTCAGCTATTGTTCTAGTGGTAAATATAGCAGAATTTAGTTTTGGAACATGGGATTTAGTTTTGGAACATGGGATTTCCATGACAGCTTACTGTCTATATGAACACCTAGAAATTTGAACTGTTCAGTCTACCACTGAGCTATCCCGACACGACTCATGGCTCCGCCCCACAACTTCAATTCTGCCAGTACCTCGCCTTCTACTTCCAAATTTCACAGACGCTCGCCTGCGAAACTTGGAGAAGAACTTCTGCGAAGTTTGGAAAATAGGAGGCGAAGTACTGACAGAATTGAAGTTGTAGGGCGGTGCCGTGAGTCGTGTCGGGATAACTCAGAGGAAGAGCGCTTGCCCGCGAAAGGCAAAGGTCCCAAGTTCGAGTCCCGGTTCCGGCTCACAACTTTGATCTGCCAGGAAGTTTCATGTCAGCGCACACTCCGCTGCAGAGTGAAAGTTTCATTCCATTGAAACGTCATTGACTAGCTATTGTGTCTGGGCGGCGACATGGTTTAGTTTGGTGACTGGGGAGACAGTTGTGTTGACTTTGTTTTATATTAGGGTTTTAACTTGCGACTTTTAAGCTGTAGATTACGTCTTGATTTTCACAGTTGTATTGGATGTATAGTTTCAAAATACTATTTGTCACCTCAGTATGAAAATTTAGTTGGTAGACCTGGTACATCTTCGCAGTTAATAAAATTTATATCTTTGTTTAATTTTTCACTGTGAATATTGGTTCAGGATTTTATTTTAAACTTAAAGAGCTTTTTTTAATGTCTGAGCATGAAAATCCGTTTCTCAGGGGTTGATGTTTAATAAACCAAAGAATAAAAATTCGAATCATTGAGTCCCAGTACTTCAGATAATTTGACGTCCATTACAAAGATAATGTTTTTGCTTGATCCTTTTCCTTTATAGATTTTTCTTTGGAAAATTTCACCATAAGTTTCTCCTGACCACTACACTTAGATATATTCCTTCAGTTTCAGAATATGCTGGGACAATATTAGGGAACTAAATACTCGAATAACTTTTTAAGGTTCATAAATTCTCTATTCTGAAATCAATAGTTACATTCATAACACCTTCACAGTACACACTTTATAAGTTCACAATTCGTGATTATTTTCGTCAAAGTTTGTTTGTATTAATCTCTCTCAAGAATGTTCATCAGTTTATTACGGGAGGCAGAAGTTTATAATTCTTCCGTCCTAGCCTATCCCGATGAAAGTCCAAAGATAATGTTCTCTTTCCCGTATGATCACGATATAAGAGTTTATATTAAATTTTAAATATTTGCTCGGGTTTTTTCCTATCTTGGAATGAAACCGCGTGTAATACTTTAAGCTAAGTACTTAGAGATAGTCCTACTGAAAGCTGAGCACATAGAGAGCTGAGCATATAGAGAGCTGAGCACATAAAGAGAGAGAAACTCAACTGCGGGTACTATTTATAATAGCAATCTGACAAATGATCTCTGATATACCAGATGTTTTGACCTAAGTATTCCCTGGATACTATTACTTTGAATTACGCTGATAAAATTTTAATTTACTAAAAATTTTGAAAAAAGGGGAAAATTCTGTCTCTTAACAAATTATTAAAATTACGTAACGATCAAAGAGGTCGGAATACCGTGATTCTAATGCTATGGTAGCGATGTGGTGTTACACTATTATGAACGTGCATTACTTGTGTCTGCGCGACTAATTGCTGGTTTGTTAATCTGTTAATCAAATTGCCCCCTCAACACGTATCGCTATCGACACGCATCCTTCTCATCACACACAACTGCGCGAGCACGCGATGGGTTCACGAACAGACAGTTATCAAACTGATCGCTTGGCGTTGTACATGGGTCATGATGAACCTCTTAATTGCCAGAATAGCTCAGGGGAATTGCCCATCTTATATTACATAAATAAAAAATGCTGCAGAAATCGTGATCTATTGTCTCTAGTTAGTCACTGAGCACATTTTCCCTTGGTGTTATAAATGTTTATATATCTGTTTACATTCTAAAATGGTTATAGTGAAGGGCAGATTAAAAGAGCGTTGCGCTAGCAGCCATGTGTGCAACTGCTTAGAGATGATAGCACAGAGGTGGCACGCAAGGCAATGGCCTTTCTTTTATATGTTGGCAGCATTTCTAACAAGACTGACAGTATTTTACGTAAATATGACGTGAAATGTGTGTTTCGACCACATTGTAAAATTAAGGCGCTGTTAGTGTCCGTTAAGAATGATTTGGATTTGCGCAAGGGCGTCTACCGTATCCCATGCACCTGTGGCACCTCATATATTAGTCAAACAGGACTGGACTGTCGATGACTGATGTACTGAGCATAAACTCACAGACGTTGGCAAAAACCAGCCGCGCGGGAGTAGCCGAGCGGTCTGGAGCGCCACGTTACGGATCGCGCGGCCTTCCGCGTCGGAGGTTCGAATCCTAGCCTCGGGCATGAATAATTATGTTGTCCTTAGGCTAGTGTTGACTTAGTTAAGTACTTTGTAAGTCTAGGGCGACTTATGACCAAAGTAGTTTGGTCACATTACAAACACACACACACACACACACACAATATATTGCAAAAACCTAGCAAATCAGCTGTTGCCGAACATTTATTGGACACAATTCACCCGATGGAACACACACACACACACACATACAAAATAAAAAATAAAAAAACGAAATTTTGGCATTGGGATTTTGGTATCAAGGAAGCGATTGACATAAAGCTAGCGGATAACCTGTTGAATAGGGCCTGGAGGTTTCGGCTTCATTCTGCATGGAATCCTGCTCTCTCACTTGTCCAAAACCAGAGGTGCAACAATAATCTCACTGAAAACTATTAGCGATATAGATGTGTATTTTCATCTTCGATCGTGTGATGACGCTATGTGGTTACTTGCTCGGTGTGTATTCTCTCTCTGTTGTCATTCAGAGGCGAGGTTTTAAACATCGTTGTTCGTTGCTTCCTCGCTGAAGTATTGCCTTGAGAATGGCAGGGTGTGCTCCTGCCGAAATATCGACCGAAATCGATTTTTACACCTGGTTGCATACTCGTAAGTTTTTTGAATATGCCATACGCCGGGAAAAATTAAGGAATCACATAGTTTTATAATTTTAAACATGGCTGCAGTTCAGCAACGGTGGAACACGATCCAAAAGTCAACACAGTTTCAGCCGACCAGTTGCATAAAAATGATTTACATGCATAAACCTTGACCTAGGTTTCGGCAAAAGTAATTTTGCCTTCTTCAGACATATTATCTAATAAAATATAATACACAAATCATATGAATAATAGTGAAATACAAAAGTGTTTCTAAAATGAGAAATTAAAATTACAGCATAGGTGAGAATTTACTTACATAAGGCTCACATTAAAATAGTTGTTAAATAAAATGTGGCTGACTCCATGTCAATAGAATAAAAAGTAGAATTTAAAACACTGTCTACATCGTAAAATTGTGGAGCACGTCCACACACAGCTCGAGTGAGCACTGCGTACTGGCAGAGGCGTAGGAGCCCTAGTGACGTGCGCCCGCACTATACTAGGTGGCGCCAAGAGGGCTGATGGGCGTGCGCGCAGTCGCGGACGCGAATGAATTTGACAATAAGAAAACTATGTGTAATATGATACAAACAGATAAAGAAAGATGGGAAATCAGATGAAAAATAACGTGCAAAGAAATCTGGAGCCGAGTCATGTACATGGCAGAATATATATACGTGCATACACGCAAAAAGTGAAGATAAAAAAGTTAGGAAATATACAGCGGCCAGACATATAGTGCATGAAACACAAACTAAGAATAAATAGCACGCACGCAGCGGGAGGGAACGGGATAAACATTATGCATCACAACATTGAAACTATAAACAAGTGCACCACTAGAATTCTGAGGACAATAAACACCTTGCAGGAACAAGTATGGCATAACAAATGTCTAAAACAGTATAGGCTTGAAACCTTCTAGGTATTGTCAACTTGCAAGTTGCAGTTGGTCATTCAGCATATTACCATCGTTGATGATAAGGTGTTTGAAAATTTCATATTCTACCCATAAATCTAGTTTCCTTCCCTTGGACTCCCTATGCAAAATTACAGTGTCTTCCAACGATTTAGGGACATCATCGGCTACAAGCAAATGCTCGGCAATGGTAGAATTATGCACATTGCGTCCTGTCCTCCCTAGTAGATGTTCATTATACCGCACCTTGATTGGTCTTCCAGTCTGTCCTATGTAATAACAAGGACAATTGTTACACGTGTGTGGACGTGCTCCACAATTTTACGGTGTAGTTTTGTCAGCCACATTTCATTTAACAACTATTTTAATGTGAGCCATATGTAAGTACATTCTCACCTATGCTGTAATTTTCTCATTTTAGAAACACTTTTGTATTTCACCATTATTCATATGACTTGCGTATTATATTTTATTAGGTAATATTTCTGAAGAAGGCAAAATTACTTTTGCATAAACCAGTTTTATGCAACTGGTCGGCTGAAACTGTGTTGACTTTTATAATGGTTGCAGGTATGCTCGCAAAACGTAGCATAACATGACCTACCCGTTTGCTCAAACATAAAAGCCTTCACAATACCCGCTGTGTAGTTTGTACACTCCCGATTTTCCATATTTATCCCGCCTTCCGCAGTTATGTGAACACCACTGTAGACTGTGTTTATACACAAATATTTTTGTGTTTTCTGACATTAGCGATGCGGGTGTATTTATTGGTCCTCATCTTTGTGGTTGTTTTTCTGTTGCTGGCGGAAGAGCCGGCGAAACCAGTGAAATAAAGTGAAAGTTTTGAATAAGCGATCTTGGCAATAATATAACAGTTTTATGTAAACGACAGATTGCACCCAGAAATATGTGTAAAATCTTCAATTACAATGAATATAATAACATGGCAATTGCAGATTTTAGAAATTTGATACTACCGAAGTAGACATTAATTACGTATAATTCGCTCAAGCCGGCCGCGGTGGCCGAGGGGACTGAGGCACTCCAGTCACGGTCTGCACGGCCACTACGGTCGGGGGTTCGAATCCCCCCTCGGGGGATATTTGTGCCGTCCTTAGTCTTAGCTAGTTCATAAGTAGTTTGTAAACTTAGGAACTGATGACTCCGTAGTTAAGTCCCATAAGCTTAACAAACATTTGAGCATTTGAATTCGCTCAAATTGTGACTCTCTGAAGTCCCATGTACGCTGGATCACAAATGCATAATGGAAAACAGATGTCCATCACTGCAGTGTATGAGAATCCTTACCAATAGAAATAGTACATTATTCTTATGTCAGCATATTGCTGTGCGATTGTATTTATTATAGAAATAATGATGTCTGAAATTAATGTCATTGTTATTAATGTTGGTAGGTAACTAATTAGATAACAATGACAAAGTTGTTGAATAGGTGTATTCATGTATACTAACTAAAATAAATTACTTGGTTTTACTTGTCAACTTCGACTTTCCAGGTTTACTTTCTCTTTCTTTTTTTCCTTCGCAGTAAATGTGTGCTTGTGTGTGTGAGGTGTCTGTTCTTGCTATTGTAATTCTGCAGTTCATACGCATTTTGTATTCATTGTCACTGCGCTTGAAAACGCCTCAGATTTTCATCAGACAAAAGAAAACGGTGGTTTTAGACGTAGATATAGTACAATAGACCACTTGCAACTCACGAACCAAATTATAAAACGGAACAAAGAGTATGAAAACTACTCTCTCTCGCCTGATCGATTTCAAGAAATCTGTGCTAACAACCCTTGAGTAGCAAGGCACTGACTCAGATTGTGTTAGTGTATTGACGAACACACAAGGCGGCTTCAGCATGACTTGCAGATCAGATACTGCAGTTTCGGATTAGCGCAGGTGAACTCCAATGAATCATGGATATCGGACAGCGAATAATGCTAACCGTGAGTCAGTAACTTAGCAACTCTTTTTTTTCCGCCGGTGTCGTTTTAAAAAGTGAATTTAGTTGTGTATTCAGGTGAACGGTCATGTGTTAAAACTCTTTTTGTGAACACTTTGCCACCACACCATTCATTGAAACACGGCAAATTTGCATAGCATCTTGCGACCACCACTAAAACTGTGTGTTTCAAACAACATGACTACTTGATGGATATTACTTTTTAGCTGATTTAAAATATCGGCCAGATTATACAACGGATACAGCGAGTAGTGAATTTAGAGCTGTCGTGGCGAGACTGAAAGGGAAAGGCCTAAATTAATCAATAATTAGCGAAAAATATTGCTCTTCGGAATAGCCTTCGTGAAAGACAGCCTCCAGTCCTTCAAAATTCCAAATGTAACAATAAACCAGAAGTGGCTTAAATTCAATTAAACTGATTGATTTACACGAAATATATTAACAAAAGATGGAGATGATCCCACTTGTTACGCAAAACAGGTCAGGACCGCTTGCAGAATACGAAGAAAACAAATCAAATGTGACATTTATATTAATATTAATAATTAAAATAAGACTTTCTAGATCGCAATTTGTTGCGTTTATTGCTAGCAACCGGTTTCGGTTCTATAGAACCATCTTCAGGCCTTTGGCACCTTGTTGGTGGACGGTGGTGGTGGCCGAATTATTAAAATTTTTTAAGATCGCTGTGCCAAGAAGAAGCTTTAAAAATTATAATATATATATATATATATATATATATATATATTTTAAATGTGAACAAAATGTTTGCGGTGTACATGAGTCCCTTGGACTTCAAAATGCAGTAAAGATATTCATTCAATGAACGGCGGCGATATGCGAACTTTTTCTTATTATTAAAACAAATTTAAATAGATACAAAATCCCCAACTTTAGCTAACGTATATAGATGCTAGAAATTTAGCAAGAACCTCAATGGAAATGCCTAGCAGAAATCCGAAACATAAACTGACAGTATAGAAAGTACAGTAGAGGTGGGACACAATCTACAAACTCACCACGCGATATTAATGGTGATGCTGTTGATGTCAGTGCTTTTAAAGCAGAGTTACTAAACACAACTTTCCGATAATCTTTCACCAAAAAGACGAAGCCAAGATTCCAGATTTCGAATGAACAGCTGACAACATGCGTGATGTACATGTAGATACACTCGCAGTAATGAATAAATTTTGTCTCCTATTCCATAATGTTGTAGAAATGCTGCCTTCTAGGAACACGGTAATAAGCCTTTTCTAGATCTGCAGAACATAGATACAATTACCTGTTCCACTCATTACACTTTTTCATTATCTGCAGTGAGCTAAAGATCTGGTCCTGGCAGCCTCTAAGAGGTCGAAATCCACAGTGACTTTTATGCAACGTGTTTTCGACACCATTATAGAGTTTTATTCCGATCTAAATATAATTTTGCACTCATCACTTACAGAACAATAGGCTCTTTACTATGAAAATTAAAATAAACAATTTTACAATATATTATATATTGTAGAATATATTACAAATATACAAATGAAAAAAGTTATGATGACACACAATTTTGGGTTTGTCCTACAGGTTTGTTTACTTTGTTAATCGATTTTCGGCTTCTTAAGCCATCATCGGACAATTGTCGATTTGATGATGGCCTAAGAAGCTGAAAATCGATTAACAAAATAAATAAACATGTAGAACAAACACAAAATTGTGTATTTTAATTTTCATAATGAATTTGTTCTACCAAGAAGCGACGGAAGAATCAGTTAACGGGAACATTACTGCCTACATAATATTTTATGTGGTGCACGACTGTGGGTACCTTCGACCGCAATGGAAATAAACAACTGTATAGAAGGATGGGGAGATGAACAGTGGGACTTTAACAGAAAGAGAGGGGGAGATGAGAGCTGAAATAGGCGGGGGAGGAGATGAATAGAGTAGAGGACAAGGACAGAGAGAGAGAGAGAGAGAGAGAGAGAGAGAGAGAGAGAGAGAGAGAGAGAGAGAGAGAGATAATAGAGATAGAGAGAGAGAGAGAGAGTGGAAGGGGAGAATTACTGACTATAGAGTAAATAAATATTCGGGCAACGTCGGGTTTTAAGCTACGTCTACATCTACATATTTACTCTCATCATCATCATGTAAACCTTTCCTCACGTCATGTGGGGTCGGCATTGCCTTGCTGACTTCTTCTCTTCCATAAATGTCTATCCAATGCTTCTTCTCTGAGCCAACCTTTCTCCCGTAGATCCCCTGCTGCCTTGTCTTTCCATCTCATTTTCGTGGTCCTCTTCTCCTTGATCCTTCGATTTCCAGGTCTTCAACTGTTCTCCCCACATGGTACTCCCCTTTTTTCTGCACATGCCCATACCATCGTAGCCTATTTTCTTGGATCTTCATCCCTAAGGGCCCCATTTCACTGTTCCCCTGACATATGAGCAGCAACCAATCTGATTTTCTTCAAATGTTGTACAACATTTTTCTTTTTTTGCTTTTATAAGTTGTAATTTGATAGTTGGAAAGTTATACTGCCTGACGGCAGATACAACTATTGACAAACACGAAAACTAATCCGAGGAGGACTCAGAAATGAGTTGAAACCGGTCACCACTGTTAATAAATTTGCGGACAAGACTATAGTTATTGTCTACTAATATTTAGACCGCCTTCCTGACAACATGTCAAATAACTTATTTAACTTTCTCATTTTTATATGACATTGTAGTAAGGAGTGTGTGGCTGATTAATTTTTTATTATATTCCACATAGATAGTGGTTAAGCCACGTCACACAAATTAAAATTAAATTTGTGTGACGTGGCTTAACCACTATATATGTGGAATATAATAAATAATTCTCATTTTTGGTATTTACATCTTTTTCACTTTGTAACTGGCCAAGTTTCTGCACTATCGTAGGCCTCACCACAGACTTTCATTCTACAGCTAACCTTCTTATCACACAGTAGTCCATTCTGTTTCCTCCAGTTCATCAATCCAATATTTATTCTGCGCTGTATTTCGGCCTCCATCACTTAGCCTATAGGAACCTAGGTATTAAAATTTCGTGTGCATCGTCAGTAATTCTCCTTACAGGTTAATATATCTTTGGCATCCCTTGTACACATATACTCTGTTTTCACCGTGCTAATTCTCATTCCCCTTTCCTCTACAGCTTTTCTCCACTGTCCAAGCTTGTCTTGAAATGCCTCCTAGGTGGATTCACAGAACTTTATCGGCAAACATCAAGCTACAAGGTGCCTCTTTTTCACATCTCTGACTAGTACACCCATGAAAAGGTCAAAGAGATATGGGCTGACAGCAGATCCCTAATGTAGTCCTACTCTCACTGCAAATGCCTTTGTTGCACTTGCACTGCACCTGACTTTTGCCATTGCTCCTTCATACATGTCTTCTACCATCCAGGTATATTTCTCTGGCAGGCAATTACTTCTCAGAGATCTCCATTACTTTTGCCTCGGCATTCTGTCACATGCCTTCTCAAGATCGGTGGCGACAATAAACAGTTCGGCTTCTACTTCTCCGTGCCTCTCCATCAGTTGCATTTGTGCAAATATTGCTTCGATTGTTCCTCTTGCCGGTATAAATCCAAACTTTTCTGCAAATACTTCAGTTTCTAGATGCAAGCTCTTCTCATTATCGTTTTCCAGATTTCCATTGTGTGGGACATTAGTTTTGGCCCACTATGAATGCCACAGTATTGGATATCCCCTTTCCCCTAATATATGGGAACCAGTAAACTGATTCTCCCACGCATGTTCCCCTGGTATCCCAGACTTCTCTATGTTTCTATTGGGATTCGGTCTGCCCCTAGGGCCATCAGATTTTTCATTTACTTCATTGCATGTTCGACTTTGAAAGTAGCTTGTTAAATTTTGTATATAAGATCTCTGGCGGTTGAGATCTGCAAATGCAAGTTAAAACTGTCACGGCTGCTCTAAATTACTTTGCGAGTGGCCACAGTACTTGCGGAATGGAAATTTATCTAACTTCTCACTCCTTAAGGGAGCAGCCAACGTTTTAACAAACACAAAATAATGTTAAAAAAAGGAATAGATAATTAAACATGGGATGGGGAGCATGAAATTATAAAGCAGAGGATTTATACTTTAAATCATCATCTATCCAATAAAATGAACAAGCAAATAAATGTGGGGAGACCAAATTAAGCACAATAAAGCACACACCTTGTACAAATCATCATCATTTAAATCATAAAGTTACTTCCTGTAATAAAATTGTTTGTGTCTTTTATGAATATGGAGGTAATGTGGGAGGAAATTTGCAGATACACAGTGGATAAAGGTAAGCATATTCATTCACTCATGCATAATGCTTGCGACACAATACTTATGAGGCAACTCTTGCTAGCAGCGGTGAAACGAAGTGTCGGCAGCGTTTTGATGAGATGGCGGGCGTCTTCAAGCACAAATTAAAATCAACTATGCACCAAACAAACTCATGTGTGGGGAGGCAATGGCATACTATCCTTAAGTACCATGTGGTGTGCGACCATGGTGAATTACACAGAATTTACAGATAGAAATTAATTTAGAATAAGCAAATAAATCACATGTAAGAATTCATTTAGAAGAAAGCTAGTATCTGTAAAAGCATTGCTGAAGGCCGAAGTAATGACAGTTATGAAAGCACGTTGTACAATCGGTCATATCAAGACACGAAAGACGGAAACAATCCAGAAAATCTGAGAAAAATTTAGTACACTAGCAAATACAAACATGACGTGAAAACGTTAGTTGAAAACAGCATAGAAAATTCAAACATACTAAGTTCATGCAAAGGCTGAAAGCTACATACATGTATTCTAACTTGAGAAAACCGGACACAAAATCATCACCAGAATAAATTTCATGAGTTCTGTAAATTAAGAAACATTTCGTCTCGCATAGCGAAAGAATTACTCAAGAAAAACTGTCACTGATAAACCAAGACTGTCTGATCACGAAAAACGTAAAGTTCTAACAGCATGCCACCCCCTCAGCATGATTCGACGATATACTCACTCCGGCGGTCGCAGCAAGAGTGAAACCTCTGGCCACGCCAAAAGCCTTCCCCTCCACACACCGGATGTAGGGCGCGTTAAAAGCGATCCAGAGTGAGTTCAGAGCCTACTGTCTACCAACCCTTGCTACCTGAAGAAGATAATACCCTTTACTAGAGCTCCAGAGGTCTCTTTTGTCACCTCTTTCGTTCATGATTATGTTGCTACTACACTAAGAACAGGCCACGTCCAATATTAAGAGCAACCTTCCACATTCATACGAATACACAAGTTCAATCACGCAGGTGGAAACATGTATACACATGGGGCATTGATCATTAATAAAAGAATAAATAATTTGCTTACAAATAGACAATATTAATGGCGGAGAAACACTTTAGAGTAAGGAATAACACAAAATGGAACACGACTCCACATTCAGAGGTCGTTTTTCAACTTCTTCCTTATTATGGTTATTTCTTGATTTATATCTCCATCCTCATACTTCTCTCGTACATTTTCCTCATTCAATGGCCTTTCAAAGTACTTCCATCACCTATTATTTTCTCAAGGTCATTTAATACTAACCTGATTCATCCTTTATCTGCCTCACTGATATTATCTACTTGGTTGCCTTATCTCTTGCTTTGGCAATCCGAAGGAGTTGCCTGCCATCCTGTATTCTTTACAGCTTCTCATACATCTCTGCCATTGCCTCAAACTTTCCTTTTGCCATTGCTCTTTTTGCCTCCTGTCTTGCAGTCTTGTAGGCTTCTTTATTCTCCTGTTCTTTTTTTCACTTTTATCGCTTTTTGGACCTCCTCATTCCACAACCATGCTTCCTTATCTTCTGGTGGTCACAGCTCGTCTTTTCCCGCTTTCGTAATTTCATTGCTATTATAACTGCACTACTCCTGTACATCCTCTCGTAATTTTACTTCTCTTAATACAGTACTGTTTCCTTGGATCTTTCTTCCAACTCATCTTCTTTCAGTTTTCTTCACTTTATCCTTTGTTCTCCTCGCCTGATACATTTTCGTCTTTCCCCACTACCACTTAATAATCGGCCACTACGGATTTTCGTTGCGAAGACACACTTTCACTGTATATAACCTTAGTATTATTTACATTTTTTATGTGTTTCCTTCTGTATAACAAGTAGTCTAACTGACTTATATGGCCTCGGCTCCTGTTCCTTATAAGTTGTTCTCTTCTACGATTGAAGTGGGTATTGGCGATCATTAGTTCAAAAGATTTTCAACATGTCGGCAGTACCGCAGTGTGGACATAGATCAGCTAGAGGAAGCTCAGCGACGGAAGTAAAATAATGGCGTCGGAACATCTGAAAGCATTATAGGAGCCGAGAGAGAGCGCGGTGCTAGGGCCTCCAGCAACAGGCATGTGGGATTACGGCGCCACAGCATCATGTGAGAGCTGAGGAAAAGGGCTGTCGCTCTGTCAGGCACTTGGTACAGGCCTAGTCCGCCTCTGTTTCTTGGGAGGGTGAGGTTCTTGTATCTTATCTTGAACAGCAAACCATGGCACACACAGCTGCGGTGGAGTAGCCGAGCGGTCTAAAGGTGGGTTGTCCAAGACGCGGCTGTTAACTGCGATTGCGGCTCGGCCCCCCTCCCTTTTCCAGCCGTGGCAGATGGCGGCGAGTCGGCAGCACGACGGCAGCCGCTGCCGTTTACCAAGATGCGGCTCCTGTTCGGCGACTCGGGAAATTCATGACGAAAATAAAATTTCCGATTTTCTTCCTGTAAAAAATACTGCTTGTTAAGGAAGCAAAGCTACATCAGTTCCCACATTTAGTTTTTCGTTACAGATTCTCGTTTTACTTTAAAAAATTAAAAAGCGCTACTTTCAGTTGTGTGTGTTTTTTTCACTTTTTATTACATCTCTATCGAGTTTGAGGAAACTACGGCGCAAAAAAATTTGGTTTTTGCATATCTTGTAGTATCATACCCCAGCTTGATAACGAAGTGTCTATTTTCTCAAAATTCCTCATACTTATTCAGATACTTAATTTTCAACTAACCTATTGCATTAAACGTGAAGTGTTTACATCGAAAAATGTAGTCACTGGCTACTTTGCGTATGGTTCATTTTAGGTCATACATTGTTGCGGATGAAATGAAGCCAATAATTTGAAATTATTTTTAAAGTTGAGAGCAGGACGATACCTGTCTCCGTTTTAGAGATTTTGGCTCGTATGTCTACGGTACGGGAGCGTCGCAACTAGCGCGCCAGTTCTCTCCATGTGCAACCTGAATTGTGCGGAGGTAACAATCATCACATCTTATAAGCAGTTGAAGATGTTGAACCCTTTTTTTTAAATGATAGCCTGGGAAGGAATTCATGTTTTATACAATCATTAATACTCAAAGCTTTTCTTATCTACAGGTATACAGAAATAACTATAGTTTTTTTTTTTTTTTTTTTTTTTTTTTTTTTTTTTTTTTTTTTTTTTTTTTACGAATAAACGAGGTATTAATTAAACAGTATTTAATATTTATGGATGTTTATTTCCGTCTATTGCAACTAAATGAAAGGGGTCTCGCTTCTTTATTTGTGAACCATCATCAATGGCAGTTTTTTAGTGTTAATTCTATGTGCGACTTCATGAAGCTATGTGTGGATTCTCCAAAGGGATGAAAGTTTTGGTTCTTTAATTCATCAGGCTTTTTTTTTTCATTTTAACTGATTGGATTCACCTTCTGTATTGCCTTTCAAATAAGTCCCAGTGTTGGAAACGTACAGTTGAATTTTTTTCCAAGGGAGATCAAAAATAGCAAACACATAACAAAGATTTTTCTGCAGCTTGTTAAATGTATCAACAATAGTTGTAAGACTGTTCGCTGTTTTGTTATAATTTATTTCATTCTGACCGGTTTCTGTCCTAAACCATCTTCCAGCGAATATGGAAAACAAAAAGATTTTAAAATATCGGAGATGTCATCCATACCGTATACGAGCCATTTGAATCTAAATGGTACACCACAACATTTATCTTTGTTCATATAAACTAAGATAATTTTTGCGGCGCGCCACAAAACGGACTGTATTGGTATGAATCAAATTATTGAAAATATTACATTAACGTTGTCATGCATTTCCTTACACCTGTGGGATCACCTAAACAAACAAAAAAATTGTTACCACCGGTCACATTTTTTATTTCCAAAACCCTAGAGGCCAATACAGCTCCTTTTCCAACCTTCATTTCTCTTTTATTTCTGCGAATATTTTCAGTCTACTCTTATATATGTCACTAAATTGCCATGAAATCTAAATCTGTTCAACATACAAAGGCATTAGCTTAATGGCGAGACGAGCACATCTTTTGAGTGGTTCATATCCGTTTTTGTTCGGTCCGCTTGTCTCGACATCTTTCTGCCGCTGCCTTGAGTCGTCCGACTCCCATCGCAACACTGCTCACTGGTGCAGTCCTGCGATTGCCGCCGCATCAGCCGCGCGCCGCACTCCAAACTGAAAGTGCGCATGCGCGAGCAGCCAGCCTCTGACGTCACGAGCCGATCCATCGCAGCCGCAGGCAGCAATCGCGCCTTGGACAACCCACCTTAAGGCTCCTCGCTGCAGAGCGCGCGGTTGATCGCCGTCGGAGGTTCGAGTCCTCCCTGGGGCATGGGTGTGTATGTTTGTCCGTAGATTGGTTTACCTAGGTTTAAGTAGTTTGTAAGCTACGGACTGATGACCACGCAGTCTGGTCCGATAGATTTACAAAACTTTTTTTCGAACATGGCACACATATGAGCCCAACGCAGCTAACATGCCTGATGCATGAATGGCGGCTTGGTTAAGGTTTATGCCACTTGAGGTATACGTGACGCCATATATATATATATTAACATAGTGTGTCCGCTGTAGAAGGTCGAGGGCTAGGCTTACCAAATTTTCGAAATAAAAAACCGGGGGTATTACAGAGAATCTTTATTGCGACCACAATAGCTTTTTTCTTTTTACAAAATTTTCAAAGTAAAAACTGGGGGAAGGGATTACGGATAATCTTTATTTCAACCACAACAGTTTTTTTTTTTTTTTTTTTTTTTTTTTTTTTTTTTTTTTTTTTATTACAAATTCATATTTCTGACTGCCTCGAATTTTCTTAAGTAATTCTTTGTTGGTTTTGATATTGTCATAGAACTGAGAGCAACTGGAGTTGTAACTGAAGATCATACCGTACAGACATTCGATTTCTTTCATCAGTCCACTGTATATTTAATAATGAAAATACCCTTCCCACAGTGGCACTGTGGGCAGGGATTGCAAAAAGTACTGAACAATTTTTAAAAGTTCTGAATATTCATCTCTTGAACGATGATTCATACAGTTTTTTTTCTTTATTTTTTTTTTTTCAAAAATATTGACCCAGTTTCGGATTTGAACTGTTCATACAAAAACGTTTTTAGGCGAGTTTCCTCATCAAACAATTCAATGTCATTCACAATAATTCTGTTTCTCAAGTAGGCAAAAATATTTTCCACAGTTTCCCAGTCAACTTCCTTGTTTAGAGTTAAGCAATTGAATACAGTTAACTCCTCATACCGCCTCATCCACTTACTAAGATAATCACTACATACAGTATAATAAGCGTTCATGTCTTCCTGTACATACGAATAACCTGGTCATTGTCATATTTAGAGCTGCTTCATGCGCTTGCTGCGTGATCCGCTAACGATGTCACGCAAACCAAAAGAAACAGATTGTGGATAATTTCTCGCGTTTAAGTTTAGAGTTATCTCTATATCTTGGCATTATGGAATTTATTAGTCAGATAATTCAGAGTGCAGAATACTTCAAAACAGAAATTTTGTAGCACTGTACTATGTAATCTAGCAGGCAGACGCTCACCTTGAAATGGCTCTCATCAGCAGAAGGCAAAAGCGTGATTTTTAATTATGCTGCGCCCTCTCTCGGTATTGTCCGTCGGTCTTTGGAAAAGAATCCAACGAACTAAGAAGGAGATATGTTTGGCATAATAGTTCGCGACCGATAACGCATGTTTTAGTTCGCGTCCGATTGCACGTATTTTCATTCGCGACCGATCGCGCACATTTTAGTTCGCGATCGGTAGCTCTCCTTTTAGTTAGCAGCTCGACCGCGAATTAGGTCGCTCTTTTTAGTTCTTCCGCTCTTTTTGGCTTTTGCTACCGCTACTAAAAGAGCACTTTCTTTTGTTATGACAGCTTCTTATATAATGAACAGTGTTGCCCAAGCGTGTGATATTATCCGTATTTATGGGCAATGCCTATAAAACTAACAGCTGAGCTGCATCTCAGCTCGAAATGACGGTGACTGGCAGAAGGGAATCACGCGATTCTGTGCGTTCCCGCGTCCTCTCGCTGTTCCCCGTCAGTCTTCGCAAAAGGAGAGGAGGAACTAAGAGGCGAGGGATCTGCGAACTAGTTCGCGTAGTTCGCCTGTGGCAGCGCTCTTCCGAACTAGTTCGTTCGCGAACTACACAAGACTACCGTGAACAGCAAACCATGGCACACACAGCCACGGTGGAGTAGCCGAGCGGTCTAAGGCGCCTCGCTGCAGAGCGCGCGGTTGCTCATCGTCGGACGTTCGAGTCCTCCCTGGGGCATGGGTGTGTGTATGTGTTGTCCTTAGGTTAGTTTACCTTAGTTTAAGTAGTTTGTAAGCTACGGACTGATGACCACGCAGTCCGGTCCAATAGATTTACAAACTTTTTTGTTCAAATGTTTGTATAGCTTATGGGACTTAACTACGGGGGTCATCGGTCCCTAAACTTACAAACTACTTATCAAATAGCTTACACTAAGGACGGCACAAATATGCATGTTCGAGGGGGTATTCTAACCCCCGACCGTAGTGGCCGTGTAGACCGTGACTGATGCGCCTCAATCCCCTCGGCCACCGCGCAAACGTTTTTGAACATGGCACACATATGAACCCAAAGCATCTAACATGCCTGATGTCATGGATGGCGGCATGGTTCGGATTGGTGCCACGTCAGGGATACGTGACGCCATATATATATATATATATATATATATATATATATATATATATATATATATATATATATATATCAACATACTGTGTCCGCTGTAGAAAGTCGAGGGCCTTAAGGCGATGATGGAGAAGACCAGCGCGTAACTGAAAGTGAGGACTGGAAACCTCTGACGGCGAGCATCCACGCGCTCCGCAGCTAGGCGCCTTAGAGCGCTCGGCCACTCCACCGACGCACTGTCATTAGTAGCATCACCATTGCTATGGCGTAGTGAACGTCATGATTGTGTTTTGTCGCTAGTGTACTGTACATATGACCAGATTTATTTATTTATCTTTGTTGCGGACCAGCTGCCTTTGGGTATATAGCTGGTCGTGATTACAAAAACTATGTGATACATTTATGCGATTGTGATACATTATTTTCTTTACACATTTACAGTAATTAGATGAAAAATACAAAGACAAGCGTAAAAGCTTATCATAAGAAAAATGGAAAGGCAACTTAAAACATCAACTATTTTAAGAAGAGAATAATAGAAGATAGGAAAGATTGGTTTGAGTGACAGTCTGAAGAATAAGAGAGGAAAGTTCATGGTGGGAGGCCTCGGAATTTACTTCGAACGCTGCCTTCCTGGAGTTTTCTCATTTTGAGACTCTTATGATTGGCTATATCTGTATGTTACATTTCGCATGTGTTTATATCGTCCTCTGTGTCGGGGCTGTCATCTGTGGTGTAATGTGTACTGTTTGTGCTTTCAGTGTCAGATTCATCATAAGTGTTTTGTCTTCTGTTGTGGGCGCTTCGTGTTGCATTGCGTCTTACGTTCTGTGTGTACTCGTCTCTTTTTCGTAGTGAGACTTCGTCCGTCAGCCTTTTCATTATGTCCCATCCGATCTTATCTCGAATTAGTTCGTTTAGGTCTTTAGTCGTGTCAAACATAGTGTGAGTGTGTGTTTTGTAGAGCTGACAGTGTATTTATTTATTTTTATTTATTTATTTAGCCTGATCAGATTAGGCCCTCTCTTACATTGGACCAGGGTTATACACATACAGTATTTCTTTACATGTGAGTTACCTATAACATAAGAATGATTTTAACAGATAAACAATTAACAACATAATTTATACAAGTTAATTACATGTAAAAAGATGTAAATAAAGGGTACTGACTTAATTCTAATAGGATTAATACTAGTAGTAACAATGAGACACCTTCTGATGCTGTTGGTGTAATAATAGTAGTAACAACATTGATATTAGCAGGCATGGGGAATTCTGACAGAAGGAAGTTAAGAAAGCTGTACCTGGCAAGAGCAATGGCAGTAGGAGAATATCTGGGAGGAGGAATGGATGTGACGTACCTGGACTGTAGGGTATTAAAGACTGGCGTAATTATTGCTTTAGTAGATAACCCATTAACTGTCGTTTGAAGCTGGCAGTGGTATTCAGTTCTCTGATATACTGAGGTAGATTGTTCTAGAGCCTGGTTCCTGCTACTGAAAAGGATTTAGAGAAACCGGCTGAGTGATAGATAGGGACAGAAAGGGTTTTGCTCTGACAGGAACGAGTAGTTCTGTTATGTTGATCAGATAAGAGTGTTAAGGTCGAGGAAAGATATGAGGGACAGTGATAAGAGAGTAGAGGAAACAGAGTGTATGAAAATCTCTGCGCTTGTCAGCACGGAGTCAGGATAGTCGCTTATAAGATGGCGAAATGTGATCAAAGAGACGGATGTTACCTATATATCGAACGCAGGCATTCACGATTAGTTCCAGACGTTGTGAGCTTTCCCAAGAAAGACCTTGCAAGATAACATCACTGTAATCAATAATTGGAATTACAAGTGTTTGTATAAGTTTCTTTTTAAGATCGAGAGGAAAAAACTTCTTATATCTCTGTAGGGCATAAAGAGATGCTGATGCCTTCCTACACACGGCGGCTGTGTGCTCAGCCCAATTTAGTTTGTCGTCTATTATCACTCCCAGACTTTTTGCCGAGGGCGAAAAATGTATAGGTGTGTCATTTAATATTAATGGTGGTTGAGATTCGCGGTATTTGTGCTTAATGAGCCTAGGATGACCTACCAGAATCGCTTGTGTTTTACTTGGACTGAACTTTAATCCTATATTCTGTGCCCACTTTGATAGTGCACATAGGTCAGAATTAAAATTTTCGATTGCTGTCTTCAGTTCTTTTTGGTTTTGCACTTAAATACAACTGGAGGTCATCGGCATTCATGTGGTATTTACAAAAGGACAAGACCGATGATACGTCATTTACGTACAATGAAAAGAGAAGTGGACCTAATACCGAGCCCTGTGGTACGCCTGATAGTACTTTTCTCCACTGTGACTTTTCGATGCCGGATATGACGCACCGAAGACGCGATGTCAAGTATGAGCGAAACCATTTCACCACGCCTTGAGAGAGATTTAGGCTGCTAAGTTTAGCAAGTAAAATATCAAAGTCCACAGTGTCGAAAGCTTTGCTAAAGTCTAAGAAGCACATAATAATCGCCTCTTGTCTATCCATTGCCTGCGTAAGATCGTCTGTTACTTTTATCAAAGCAGATGTTGTGCTGCGATATTTGCGAAAACCTGATTGGTGTTCGTCAAGAAGGTTATTAATACTCAAGTCGCTGGTTAGCTGATCATCTCTATATATAAAAGGAAGTGTCCCGGTTGACTGACTGATTGATTGACTGACTTACTGACTCATCATCGCCTAGCCCAAACCACTGAAGATAGAAACTTGAAATTTGTGGAGGTTGTTGACCTTACTCTGTAGGCGTCATTTAAGAAGCTAGAAGCTTTTTTTCGATATTCCGTCCGTAAGGGGGTGAAATAGGGGATGAAACGTTTTTTGAAACTACGTAGCTATTTAGGCAATTTTGAAGCTAGAACTACAAAACTTCGGATATTAATTCAGGGTTCGAATTTAAAAGAAACGTGTTTCCGCATTTTTTGAAATTCAACCAAAAAAGGGGTAAAATAGAGGAGGCACAAAATTTATATTCAAAAAGGTGTTGCTGTTAACTCAAATTTCTACCTATAACTACGAAACTTAGGATATGGACTCTTGATCAGGATTAAAAAGACACGAGTTTCGGTATTTTTGGAAATTCAAAAACTAAGGGGGTAAAAGAGGGGATCAAAAATTCTTTTCGATAACACTTTGTTGTCAAGACAATTTTGAAGCTATAGCTGCAAAAATTGGTATTTGTATTGTCCGTTATGATTTAAAAAATACGAGTTACGTACGGTATTTTTGGAAATTCAACCATCAAGGGGGTTAGATTGGAGAGGGGATGTTTTTCGAAAACCTGTTGCTATTTAGGCAATTTTGAAGTTAGAACTACAATTTTTCGGATTTGGATTCGGGGTTCGAATTTAAAAGACTCGTGTTTCGGTATTTTTGGAAATTCGACCAATAAGGGGGTGAAACGCGAGATGCAAAAATTGATTTTCAAAAATATGGTGCTGTTAACTCAAATTTCAAGCTATAACTACGAAACTTAAGATATGGATTCTTCAACCAGACTACGCATGCGAAGCAGCGGGGGTTTTCAGCTAGTGTACTATATATTCTAGGGCTTTGGATAGTGCCGGGAGAATGCAGATAGGTCGGTAATCAGAGGGTGCTGTGGCAATGTCCTTTTTTGGCAGTGGCTTAACTAGTCCACGTTTCCATGCATCAGGAAAAACACAGAGTGTTCTGGGGTCGCAATTTCTCCACACGTACAGCATGGATTGTCACTGAGACCCACACGTGTGAGGTGTGTGGGGTATTCGAACCCCCGAGCGTAGTGGCCGTGCAGACCGTGACTGAAGTACCTCAGTCCCCTCGGCCACCGCGGCCGGCTGCGAAAACCTGATTGGTGTTCGTCAACAAGATTATTAATAGTCAAGTAGCTGGTTGGCTGATCATGTACTATATATTCTAGGGCTTTGGATAGAGGGTGCTGTGGCAATGTCCTTTTTTGGCAGTGGCTTAACTAGTCCACGTTTCCATGCATCAGGAAAAACACAGTGTGTTCTGGGGTCCCAATTTCTCCACACGTACAGCACGGATTGTCACTGAGACCCACACGTGTGAGGTGAGTGGGGTATATGGCCAGAATTTGTTTGTGTTTTCTACGACGTTAGTGCCGTCGTAAAGTTTCAGCAGCCAGCCGCGAACTCGCGGTCCGCGGTGTTTTAACACGCCAGTGAGTAAAGTGCCGGGCAGTGTTAGCCTTTGGGCACAGCGTGTAATTTGGGCCTGGCAGATTATTGGGACGGTTTGAAGGCGTGGCGCGGCCGCCTCGACACGTAATTGCCGGCTGGCCTGTCAGTGGTCGCTGTGGGGCCATCAGGGCCGCATTGTGTGTCCGCCAATAGCGCCGCGGACGTGTTTACTCTGCGGCTACCCTGTCCAGCGCTCTCCCCGCCCTGCCACAGCAGCAGCAACCCCTCCTGGTGGCAGCTATCAGGGCGGGCGGGGCTCACCACGCTACAAGACACGATCAACAATTGTCGTACATCATGCCACACAAACCAGCTGAGATACAGGGTGTCCAGAAAAGGTCGCCCTGATTTCAAAATATTAAATATCTCGAAAACAAAGATCGATACAGGAATGCAGTAGACGGTATGTTTATTGCGATAGCCGTAACAAGTTTATACAGCAGTTTGAAATAATAGTTACAAAAGCTGCTAACAGGTGGCGCTGTAATCGCCATACGTCATGCCTAGTGTAAATAGTGATCCGAAGCCCAGAGCGATCAGTTCCACAATTGAAACGTGAAAGGAGGTTAGCGTACCGAAGAAAGAGATTAAAACCATGTACTCCATTGAACAACGCGTTTTTCTGGTGCTAGAGTAACACAGGTTAGAAGAGAATCCTACGGCAACAAGGCGAAGTTTTCAAGCACGATTTAATGTTCCAAAAGGACCCGATGCGAAAACCATTCTTACGCTCTTCGCAAAGTTTCAACGAACAGGCAGCGTGACTGATGATCTAGTGGGGCATGTTGGTCGCAAGCAAACCGCAGTTACACCTGAAAATATCGCCACCGTTTCTGGAATTATTCAGCGAAATCCAGTGTCATCCGTCCGTAGAATTGCATCTGAGACTGGTTTGAAGCGTTCCAGCACGCGGAAAATACTGAGAAAGAGCCTACACATGTTTCCATTCAAAATTCAAACGCACCAGGCCATAACCGTACACATGTTTCCAGATCGCAAGGTGACAGGTCAACCGATTCCTCCACAGGAAAACACATCTGATGTATTGTGTACGACACTGGTGAAGTTACAGGTTGTCCAGAAAAGGGTTCCCTGATTGCAAAATTAAATATCTCGAAAACAAAGAACGATAGAGGAATGCAGTAGACGGTATGTTTATCATGAAAGCTGTAAGAAGTTTATACAGCAGTTTGAAATAATAGTTACAAAAGCTGCTAACAGATGGCACTGTACGCTGTACAGCTCATATCAGCATACATAAGTGAAAATAATCGTATGAAAACACTCTTTGCAAACAATCACATCACAATGTTTTCAAAATGTTCACCATTGGTACTACAGAGGTGGCGCAAACGAAGACTGAAATTCGCCATCACATTTCGTAGTGTCTCAACCGAAATTGATTCACATGCTACAGAGATCGCCGATTCAAGCTCTTCCAGCGTGGCGGGATGTTTCGGGTAGACCATCTCTTTCACTGTGGCCCACAAAAAAAAAAGTCACAATAAGTCAAATCCGGCGAATATGGAGGCCAATCCATGCCTGCAGCAGTAAATTTGGGATATTCCAAAGCAATGTCTCGATTCCAGAAGTATTCCTCAAGAAAGCGAAACACTTTTTCGGTCCGATGTGGTCGGACTCCATCTTGCATAAACCATTCAGTACCTGGTCGATCCTCTAACGCTTGCTGTGTGGCGACAAATTATTCCAAAATTGCAACGTAACGTGTACCAGTGACCGCTTCTCGAATGAAAAAAGGGCCAATAATGCCTCTGCTGCATACTGCAGCCCACACAGGAGACTGCAGGGGTTTCGCTTCACAATAATATGGATTTTCGGAACGCCAAAATCGCCAGTTCTGCTTATTCACGTATCCATTCAGGTGGAAGTGTGGTTCATCTGTAAACCAGATGCAGCCAACATCAAATCCTTCACTATCAATCATTGTGAGCATCTGATTAGCAAAGGCAACCCTTTGTTGCCCGGCTCGTAAGGGTATGGCCTGGTGAATTTTGAATGGAAACATGTGTAGGCTCTTTCTCAGTATTTTCTGCGTGCTGGAACGCTTCAAACCAGACTCACATGCAATTCTACGGACAGATGACATTGGATTTCGCTGAATAATTCCAGAAACGGTGGCGATATTTTCAGGCGTATCTGCGGTTTGCTTGCGGCCAAAATGCCCCACTAGATCATCAGTTACGCTGCCTGTTCGTTGACATTTTGCAAAGACCGCATCGGGTCCTTTAGGAACATTAAATCGTGCTTGAAAACTTCGCCTTGTGGTATTCTAGCATTAGAAAAACGCGTTGTTCAGTGGAGTACATGATTTTAATCTCTTCCTTCGGTACGCTAACCTCCTTTCACGTTTCAATAGTGGAACTGATCGCTCTGGGCTTCGGATCAATATTGATACTAGGCATTACGTATGGCGATTACAGCTCCATCTGTTAGCAGCTTTCGTAACTATTATTTCAAACTGCTGTATAAACTTCTTACAGCTTTCACAATAAACATACCGTTTACTGCATTTCTCTGTCAATCTTTCTTTTCGAAATATTTAATTTTGTAATCAGGAAGTGCTTTTCTGGACACCCTGTACTTTCCATTGCTTTAATTTCCCGTAAATTTTACAACTGTTGGAACTTTATTCACAAGCGATACAAGAGCGTTTGTACCTGTTACTGTCCTTCAAAGTAATTACCAGCGTCGTGTAGAATCCTTTGCGAGGGATTTGGAAGGCGTAGTATACCGTTAGCAGAGCCTGTTCTGTTGCTGGTGCGAATGGAGCGTGCTACTGCCTGTCGAATCTCTGCAACAATTCTGAAGCGAATGCCACGAAGTGGTGTCCATCAATGTCCACTAATGCGACAACAGTATGCACTTCTTCAGAGACGTAGGACGACCTGCCTGATGCATTACTGCAACAGTTTGTCAACCTTCGTTGATGCATTTTACTCACGTGCCACTGTTCTGTACGGCAATGCCGATTTCTCACACGCCTCTTGAATTCCTTGTTGACAATATAGTGCTGTACAACCTCCGATCATTCTATCTTAATCCAACTCCGTTGTTTCTGTTTCGAAAACAAAGTGACACCGTTACAGCCGCACGGGAGTAGCCTAGCGTTCTGGAGCACCACGTTTGGGATTGCGCTGCATCCTGCGTCGGAGGTTCGAATCCCCCATAGGGCATGGTTAGTTTAACTTACAAGGAAAGTACATGGGCTCGAACAAACATATCTGTATGAACATTTGGTTACAGGATATCTACGTACACCTCTATGTGCTGGTGGGTGTCGTTGTTATGCAAAACTCTGCAATTTCGCTGTAGATAGCACTGTAAATGTAATTGTAGACGCCATACGCAATGCAGAAATCTTAACTATAACTTATGTAATAATCACCTTACATGTTCTTTAGCGTATTGTCGTCAAAGGCCGTGATGATAGTTGCAACTTTAATCTTCTTCTCGGAAGACTGTTGGTATTCACTGCCACTGCGTCTATCGCCTCTTCCCGCACTTATCGTAGCACTACCGCTTGCAATGGGTTGTTCGTCATTATCATCCCTATTATCATCATTATGTGTTAGTGTTACAACAGTATCTAACTTATGCTCATATTTCTGTACCATAACAGATACGAGAAAGCAAGCGAATGATTCATCTTCTACACTAATACCATCTTCACGAAGAAGGGTTCTTCGTAATTTCATCTCAACCAATCGCAATACATTTGCAGGATTGATTACCAATCGCCGCCCCATCTGACGCTTCACCACACAAATAACGTCACAAAAAACAACTTCGGAGGTACACTGTACCGTCCCTACTGGGGAACCGACAGGTCAAAGTGCAATGTGGCAAGGCACACGCAGAGGCCTCTAACGAACGACTGCATTTTTTTTTTTTTTTTTTTTTTTTTTGCAGATGCGGGAGTATCACTAATGCAATAAGGGAACTCTCATACGATTTTGGTGTATATGTGTTCGTTCGAGCCCAAGTACTTGTTAGTTTAAGTAGTTTGTAAGTCTAGGGACTGATGACCAACGTAGTTTGGTCCCATAAGAATTACAAACATTCGAACACCGTTACATTAGACCGGTCGCTCACAAGTGATAGTGCGCACGCCGGTGACGTAGGACGGGCGAGTCCACTTATTCAAAAATGTTCAAATCTTTGTGAAGCTTAAAGGACTTGACCTCAGGGTCATCAGTTCCTAAACTTATGAACTAAAGACAGCACAAACATCCATGACCGACAGGGGGGGGGGATTCGAATCCCCGACAGGGAACGGCCTCGCGCATCGGAGCATAGCGCCTCAATGCGCTCGGCCACTCCGCCGCGACGAGTCTATTTATTCGGAGGTAAGGTAGGTATGTCAACAACGTGTCCTATCACCGACATTAGTAGATTCCATTCCATGATATCTCCACAGCAGTGTTGCCACTATTTAAATTCCAACCTCCGTAAATGTTTTTGAAGCTAAGGGACCAAACTATTGACAACAACAGTCCCTGGACTTACAAACTACTTAAACGTACTGAAAACTAAGTTATCCTAAGGAAATGTAGGTCTCGAATCTCCATAATTCGTGGCAATGCGACTTACACAGCACGGCTACTCCGGCACGGCCATGTTCCCTAAACAACCGCCGCAGTATTTGTACCGAAATCCTGACCACATCTATGTTTCACAGTTTTAATCCTTTCTATCGCTCACATTCAATTTTAAGCAAATTATAACGACAAATAAACCTAAATTATTTCATTTTCAACCACATAGAGGCTCCTCGGATGACTCGGTGTACATTTGATATATATACGATTAAAAAGGGCGAGTACTTTCAAATATCTTGGTAGCCTGTTTAGTGATAAGAACCTCTGTGAAATTGAAATAAATGCAAGAATTGTTGGAGGCAATAGAGCATACTTTAGCCTTCGCGGCATGCTAAAGAAAAGGTCCTTGATAAGAAGTTTCAAGACCAGGTTGTATCAATGATTATGCCAGTGGTTATGTACGGTTGTAAAAGCCTTACCCTCAGAAGAACAGATGAACAGAAACTACGGGTTTTCGAACGAAAAATCCTCCGAAAAATCTATGGTCCTGTGATAGATCCATAAACAGGAGAATGGAGAATTCGAAAAAACCAAGAATTAAAAGAGCTTTACGCACAGACGGACATTATAAAAAGAATGAAGAGAAGAAGGTTGACCTGGGCTGGACATGTAGCAAGGATGAGCGAAGGGAGGATACCCCGTGATATGTTGCTGGGAACGGTAGCTGGAAGGGGATACCGGGGACAACCACGGACAAGATGAAAAGACAATGTTGACAGAGACAACGAGGACATGAGACTAGGAGCAGGTGATTGGTTCCAAGTGGCTCGCAACCGGAAGCGATGGAGGAGGAGTGTAGAGCAGGCATATGGTCACTAAGGCCCAAGCCACAGGTAATATATATATATATATATATGTGTGTGTGTGTGTGTGTGTGTGTGTGTGTAGTGTTTGTTCTCTCGGACATGTCCGAAAGAACAGACGCCACATTTGATCATGCACTTATTACCTATTTATATTCACGGAATATATGACATTAACTGCGAAAGGGCAAAGTTGAAAAGTCTACCCAGCCGTCTGCTGCTTTCTATATAGATCTGCTGACCGCTACACCACTGGGGACACAGCGGTCAGCACACCCGCATTACTCAACTACGCCATCCGTCAGATATAAATCCTCAACTTTACCCTGCCCACTAGAACTGAAACTCGTAGTTCTTTGTCAAGTTATTCTCGTAAGAGTAAAGGTCGGCCCGAAAGAACAGACACCATATATACATAACTTATACATATTGCCGGTGACGGGCAATGATCCTTTCTTCACTGCGGAGGCTCTACTAGGCCCTTACTCTTCAGGGAATAAGTTTACAAAAACTTGTTGTGGGCAGGGTAAAGTGGAGAATTTGTATCTAACGGGAGGCGTACTTCAGTAATTCCATGCAGGTATGGTAATAGCTGTATCCACATTGTTGTAGGGGTCAGCGAAACAGACTAGAAAGCACTAGACCTCAGTTCTAATACGGCTGAGTACACATTTTTAACTTTGTCGCTTCGCAGTTAATATCATACATTCCGTGAATATTTAGTATGTATGGCAGCCTCCCTTTGTGTGCGCCGCTACAGCCCATAGTCACTAGTTTACTAGAGTCATAATATCTACCTATGCTTATCAGATACCTTTAATTTACTGTTCATGTTTAGGTATCGATACAACAACATGAATATATCAAAATTATTACAAATTACCAGGCTATTATGCCGTGGTCTTGTGGATTTATTATGGAAACCCAACGTTTCGTCCCCGACTGCGGAGGACATTTTCAAGAGGGGTCGTGGAACTTTTGTATGTCCGATGCACACCCTGGCTCGCTGCTGTCTGGCAGTCAGCAGCACGATCCCCCTTGAAAATGTCCTCCGCAGTCGGGGACGAAACGTTGGGTTTCCATAATAAATTCACAAGACCACGGTATAATAGCTCGGAAATTTTTAGTAATTTTGTCCATTCCGGTCTAGAAGTTTACATTTTACAATGAATATATCAGAGTATCACAAAGCCACGCCATCTTCATGAATATTGTATAAGTTATTCATTTGTCGTAATTTATTGGAGCAAATTTAAAAGCTCCTGTCAAACTAACAATATTAGCTATAAGGGTATTTTATTTGGTTTTTGAGTAAACACGTATTGAGCGTAATATATTAGTGCAAGCTAGCTGAAAACCCGGCGTTGCCCGGGTATTTATTTATTCCTGCCATTTATCAGGTATATATTCATTTGTATAAGGGCTGAATGTTTGTAAAATCTCTTGGGAATACAATAAGAAGTAAACAAGTAATATATTAAAACTTGGTGTGTGATGGAGCGGTTTTATATGAACGTTACTGTTTATGTGGTCATATCTCATGAACTATGCGTCGTACTGTGATACAATTTAGAAGGTACACTCAACTATATGCGTGTATACTGTCTGTAAAATTTCATGCACTTACAATTTGTAGTGTAGAAATTAAAAATTGTAATGTCATACTGAATGCCGTAGTTTTAATCCATGAACAGCGCGACGTTACTGTTTATGTGCTCATATCTCATGAACTACGTGTCGTACTGTGCTACAATTTCGAAGGTACTTTGAACTATGTGTGTATATACTGTCTGTAAAATTTATTGTCGCTACAATTAGTAGTGTTCAAATTATAAATTGTAGCGTCATACCGAAAGCCGTAGTTTTACTCCATAAACCGCGGAAAAGTAGTAAGCGAGAAACTTTTTTCCTTTCATCATTTTACTATGGTTGCCAGAGAGAAAAAGTTTAATAAAGGTTTGAAATTATGTTTAAAGTTTGTTGCAAGTCGCTAAGTACTGCCATTCTCATACAGTGTTTTTGGAAGGTCTCGCCGCATTATATGGCATTTTTTGCGATTTCTATTGGTTATGACGTAATATCTTTTGAACCATGTGCCGTATGTGATTCTTAACCATGCAGCAATTGTTACCTCACGGTAAGGAATGTGTGTACCAAATTTGGTTGAAATTGATCCAGTGGTTTAGGAGAAAATGCAGCAATTTTTCGCGCATCTCATTGTTTATGACATCATATCTCGTTAACTATGTATTGTATGTGATTCTTACACTTACGGCGACCGTCCTCATGGACTGAAGCTTACGTGTACAAAATTTCATAAAGATTGGAACAAAACTGTATATTTGTATGCAACACGTACAAACATACGGACACTCTGCTTTATATATTAGATAAGTATCAACAGGATATTGTAAAGTAATTATTCGGTAAAAAAATTTAAAAGTACAAAAGTATTTTACTTGTTACTGTTTCAAGTGCAGAAGGAAAATATTGGTTGTTTCTTTGAAAAGCTTTTCAAAAACTTAAAAAAATCATAGAAATGAAGTTAACTCAGTAAACGTTTTAATACATCTAGATTTCGTGTTAGTTGTTTGTGATTCTTCACAACTCAGACCTTTGCATTCACCTTCAAATTCACCTTCTCGTCCATTTTCTTCTTGGATTTTTGCAGAAGAACCAATATCTAACGTCTGTAGAAGAAGTTCCAATGTTTCTCTACTATAAGGCAAACTCCTGTTCAATTTTCGTTTCCTTGAGCTGCTGAAATAAGGGTCGCTAAGAAGAAGCGTGCACGAGGCAATTCCGTTGCAAATCTCTCTGTTGGCCTTTCTGGAGAAATTTCTGCGGTAAAGTCTAAAATGTTTGTTTCTGGCCTTGGTGCAGTATCTTCTTTAATAAATTACAGTCATCCCTTCTATAAAAAAAATTATGCATTGTTGGTCTTCAGTGATGCAGTCCAAGCATCTTCTCTTTGGTCTGCCTCTTCTCCTGCCATCCGCTTCTAACTCCATTGTTCTCTGTAACAGGTGTCTCTCTTCCCTTTTCATTATGTGTCCGTACCATTTCAGTCTTCGTTCCTGGGCTTTCTTCGATGCCTCTACTACACCTGTCTGCTCTTTAATAAGATCATATCTTATTTCGTCCAACCTCGTATTCCCCATCATCCACCTCAGCATGCGCACCTCACCCACATTTAATTTCTTCTGTTGCACTTTCTTTAATGACCAGAATTCACTACCATAAAACATAGCCGGGCTCACCACCGATTAAAAAAAAATTACTTTCGCCTTTGGTTTTATCTTGTCGCAGAGAACACCTGATGCCCCTTTCCATTTCGTCCGTCCAGCCTGGGTTCTGTGGCTTACCTCCTTATCTAAAGCTCCTTTACTGGTTACAATGGAACCCAGGTACTTGAATTCTCCAACTGATCATTTGCCAACATAAATTTTCCACCTCTTCCATCTCCACCAAACCACCGGTATTTCTCCACTTTCCATTTCCTCCCACAATCTTTCTGATGTTCTTTCTACCTTCTCTTTGCTCTCCTCCACGTCATCTGCAAAACTACCCGAACATAATGCCAGGTCCTGCACTCGTTCCGTCAAACCGTTCATCACTATATTGAACAGGTATGGACTTTGTGCTGACACTTGATGCAGTCCAAACATGGTAAGGAACTTCTCAGTCACTCCGACACTAGATCTTACTTTAGAGCAGGCACCATCACACATGTCTTTGTTAGGTCGAACATACTTTTCTGGCACATCCCTCGCTCTCAGGCTTCTCCACAGTCATCACTCGCTACTGTCTCATACGCCTTCTCCAGGTCTATAAACACTAGGTGTAGGTCTCTTTCACGCTCCCCATACGTTTCCATCAGTTGTCTCAGGATAAAGCTTGCATCCATAGTTCCTCTGAAATAAATCGCGATTTGCGATAAGTTATGGCTTCACTGTACTAGGTTTAGATGGAATACCAAAGTGCGGTGAATGAAAATTTGTGCCTGGCTGGGATTCGAACCCAGGATTTCCTGCTTACTATGCAGACGCGTTGACCACTCCGCCACCGAGGACACAGTGACCAGCCCGACTGCAGAGGACTCTTCCCTGCACGTCTCCCGCCACATCCAAATCTCCATTCGCCACGCTGTCTTTTTCCTATTTTCATTCACCGCACATTGTATTCCATCTAAACCTAGTACAGTGAAGCCATAACGTATCGCAAATTGCGATTTATTTCATTCATTGACCGCTGTAACGTCGTCAAAAATATATACTTGCATCGTTCCTCTGTCTGACATGAACCCAAACTGCTTGTCGGAGAACTGTTTCTTCCCTGATCCTTTGATCTATAATTTTCTCTCAGATCTTCATCGTGGGGACGTTAGCTTAATTAATATTCCATAAATAGTTTATAATTGCTTAAAAAAGAGAGAGAGAGAGAGAGAGAGAGAGAAAGAAAGAAACAAGGTAATTTGTTGCAATGAAAACACTTCCCTTCCGTTTCGTTAAGAGTGCACGAAACCCTTTTGGGAGTCAAGGAGAAAAAAGATAGTAGTGGCGGTTTTCAGACTACCGACCATGTACATCACAACCTAACGCGCTTCCCACTACACTACAGCGAACAATTACGAAACTGTTCCTTCATTCTCATACTATTGATGGCAGTTGTTAGCTGCAAATATGGCATTTTAGACACTACATGATAATTTATCATACTAAGAACTATGTGTTTTTGTTAATTCTTCAGTGCGCCATTCCTTTGCCATGACAAATAATTAAAAAAATCATAAAATACAGAGAGCAAGATGGCGTATGCCAGAGACAGTTCTGGGCAATGAATATCACGTGACATTTCCAACCGCCTGGTTTCCGTAAAATCAAGTGACGTTGACATATAGCCGTTATATTCGCAAATATCTCTGTAACGGTGAGAGTTATATATACAGGGCGTCTCACCTAACGCTGCCACCTCAAATATCTGTGGAACGAATAAAGATATTCAAAAACGGTTTTCACCAGCATGCCGGCCACGGTGGCCGAGGGGACTGAGGCGCTTCAGTCACGGTCTGCACGGCCACTACGGTCGGGCGTTCGAATCCCCCTCGGGCATAGATATTTGTGCCGTCCTAGTTCGTAAGTAGTTCATAAGTAGTTTGTAAGTTTAGGGACTGATGACCCCGTAGTTAAGTCCCATAAGCTTAACAAACATTTGAACATTTTTGAACCGTCCTTAGTTGTAGCTAGTTCACAAGTAGTTTGTAAGTTTAGGGACTGATGACCCCGTAGTTAAGTCCCATAAGCTCTACAAACATTTGAACATTTTTTCACCAGCATGAACGTACGCAGGGGCGTAAGAAACTAAATACTATGCGAAATTTTAAAACGTTTACAAATACTGTTTCCAACACAAACTTGTGTTTTTTTAATTGACACCCTCAATTTGTTGTATGCAGTCAATAGCATAAAAAATCACATAAACAATGGCGTTTATTGAATCACAATACGCCAATTACATCCCGAGACATTGCGACGCGAAGTTGACGCTGGAAGTTCTTAGACTCAAGCGTGAACCTCACGCTGCCGGTAATCGTAATCTGAATGACGTACTACGTCAGTGGGGTGTTAATGAATGATGTGATATTGTAAGACAACACATCATTGACCCATTTTATTGATGACACTCTTAAAGGGGGATAGTTTAGTCCCTCCTTGAGCTGTACCTTACTTGAACTGATCCACCTACTATAATGTGTCAAATAATGCGGTATCGGAATGTTGGATGTCCTGCGCATAATGTTTATTGTTGCGAAATGAAAACTAGAGGTACAATTAGCGGTAACAGACGTGACTTCACGTTTCTAAACCTCATACGTTCTACAATATGTAGCTTGTAATGGATAGCAGTGGCGTCACAGTTTGTGACGTAATGTATCGCATGTAGTACTGTGCTCAGAGCAGGGGTTTCCTGCACTAGCGTCTGTATCCTGCTGTAAACAAACCAATATCACCACGACACGCTCTACCTTTAGTGTACAGGTGTCTCCTAATCCGGTCTGCTGAACTGCTCTCAAACTGTAATGTAATTCACAAACGTTGCCACATTAAAACCTATTCTCCTGTGGCTTGTTACATTTGCCGTCATCTAGTTGATATGAAGAAAAACTAGATATTATTTTAATTTATGGCGAATGTCACTGAAATGCAACCGCAGCTGTGGCACTGTGTGCTGAACGCTACCCAGATCGGCGGTGTCCGCCATGTCGAACCATTGGCAACGTCTGCAAGACACTCACGGAAACAGGAAGCTGGATTCGCACAAAACGTCGACGTACAACACTAGCGACTGGCAATGGAAACGGAATTGCTGTTCTGGCTGCTGTATCGCACAATCCTCAGGTGGGTGTACGACAGATTGCACGAGATCTAGGAATAAGCCACAATAGTGTGTGCAGAATCGGCATCGGTTTCATCCGTTCCCTATCTCACTGCACCAAGAACAGTACGGGAATGACTTTGCATCCCGCACTGCATTCTGTCATTTCGCACTTCAGCAGTTACAAGGTAATCCAGTATTCCTAAGCAATACTTTGTTTACGGACGAGGCTTCATTTACAAATCATGGGAATGTGAATCTCCGGAACATGCACTACTGGTCCGTGCAAAATCCCCACTGGATTCGCCAAGTTGCTCATCAACGACAGTGGAGTGTCAATGTTTGGTGCGGCATCATTGCTGACTGTATTGTAGGTCCCTATTTTTACCGTGGGACATTAAATGGACAGCGATATGCATCTTTTCTTCAACATACACTACCGCTCCTCATGGAGGATCCAGGATTGGAAACTCGACTATCCATGTGGTTCCAACACGATGGATGTCCCGCACACACTGCAAAAGTTGCCAGAGACGTTCTAGATGCGACATTTCCAAGTAGGTGGAGGTACTGTGCGATGGCCAGCACGGTCCCCTGACTTGACGCCATTAGACTTCTTTCTCTGGGGCGCAGTGAGAGACAGAATGTATCAAGAACCCCCAGCGACAGTAGAGGATATGCAACATCGTATTACTGCGGCCTGTGTGGCAATATCTGTAGAAACTCTACAATCTGTGCAACACTCTCCCGTTAAACGTCTCCAAACGTTTATTGATGCAAACGGACGGCACTTCGAACAAATGTTGACTTAACACAGTTTCAATCGTCAAGATGTGGGTGTATTTTCTATGCTGGATGTAAGGCAAAACAATACAGTTTCTGTGGGTGACAAGGCACTAGTAGATGTGTTTAGAACAGTGAAACCATGTGCGTTATCTCTAATTGTATCTCTAATTGTAATTTCGTTAAATAAACATACATTTATAATGTGAAAAACGTAACTTTGCGTTGGAAGTGTTTCTTATTCATTTTTGTGGATTGTTCTTACCTTCCCATTGTGTGAGCCACTGACATAGAGGCAGCGTGAGGTTCACGCTTGGGTCTGAGGACGTGCGCTAGCTGTGCGCTTAATTTATTTCAAGCGTCTACTTCGCGTCGCAATACCTCGGGATGTAGTTGGCGTATTGCAATAAACGCCATTGTTTATGTGATTTTTATGCTATTGATTGCATACGAAAAATAGCGGGTGTCCATTTAAAAAAAAACACAAGTTAGAGTTGAAAATAGAATTTGTAAACGTTTTAAATTTCGCATAGTATTTAGTTTCTTAGGCCCCTGCCGCACGTCCATGCTTGTGAAAACCGTTTTTGAATATCTTTTGTCGTTCCAGAGATATTTGAGGTGGCAGCGTTAGGTGAGACACTCTGTATATAAAGAGTAAGGTAGTAGAGAATTTCTTCTCCACAAATTTGTTTATACAATTTTTGTGTTAGTTGAACGGTTTATTTGCAATTAAATTTCCTGCTGTCAAAAGTCTGTCACCAACGGTCTTATTTTAGTGTTACTAACATATTTTTTGTCAGAAATATTTGAAAAAGGGACGTTCTGGTCTCAGGTGGCCAACAATGAGGTCTGTAAAATTTGGTGCCGATTGGTTGAACACATTACGGACTGACAGACTGACATCATCAAGTCGACTTTATTTCTGCAAATATTTCTGAGTGCCTCGGGTGCACAGTGGTAGAATGTCAGACTAAAAATCCGAAGGTCGCGGGTTCGATCCCTGCCAGGTCCTACGATTTTTATCTGTCACTTTCCACTTCTTTCACCTCTGGCAGTATTGCTCATGTGAAAAAATACCGAGTAGCACCGTGGTTCGGAACCCACGTTAAACTGTAGGTCCCCCTATAACTGGCTGGGTAAGTCAGTTCGAAGGTCGGAGGAAGGCAACGGCATACCACCTCCAAACAGGACCATGCCTAGTAAAGCACTGTGGTGTTCAAACCAATCTTCGGATTGTTGACTGCTTTACCTTTTTTAATATTTCTGAAACGATGCGAGATAGGAAAAAAACATAACAGAGCTAGTTGTAGAGAATTTTCTCCTCCACAAATTTCTTTATTCAATTCGCGTCAGTTGAACGGCTAAGCCGTTATTTTCATTTGAATTTCGAGCTGTCAAAAGGCGCTCGCATAGGCCCACTTTTAGTGTTGCTACCATAACATAATGTGAGCTAAAATGTTTTGTATAGAGCAAATATTGAAGCATGTGCCTGACAGCCTAAAATCAAAGATGACTCTTTTTTAACCTTTGTTGCCTGACGGTACTAAAAGTACCAGTACGTTTTGACGCTCATTATTTCCTTTTAGTTCAGTTTAGTGATCTGGGAGCCTGTTAGGACGGAGAAGTACCTCTCTACGGTTTCAGAGATATTATTAGACGATTCATAAACCCACTGATCTCTAAACTAGAGATCACTGCATAAACCTCTCTGGCATCCAGAGCTTATAATTGTTTTTTGCGCGCTGCTGTGAAAACAGTAGTTCGTGTGTGTTTGTATCCACACTTTTCCCTGGCCTTGTGCGCAAAGTTGGTTTTTCCAATGTTAGTACATACCCACTCTGTTTTTTTACAATAGTTTGAAGCATTACATTACAAGCAAGAGAGATAAAGTGGATATTATAAAGTGGACTTATTAGTACCACCAGGTTGTTCAAACACATTATTGTAGCTACAATGCGCTACAACTCTCTAGTTGTTCTGTCCACCATTTATCACTCAGATGGACGAAAATCGGAAAACTGGTGACTATTTTCGACCTCTGACTGATGCAGAAATTGAAGCAATTTTGTACGAGGGCATTCCTACAGATATTTCAGAGAAACTAAAAAATGACTATACCATGTCCAGTTATCGTATGCGATTACGATGAAAACATGGGTGGGGTGGATCATGCAGACAGATAACGATGTACTTATGGTCTTGACAGGCGAGCAAAGAAATGGTGGCACTCAGTGATTTACATGGGGCACTGGGGCTTATGAATGACCAGCAAGTGCCAAATCTCAAAAAGAGAAACTCTAAAAAAGATCAAATAACTCCCCTAAAGTGAAGGAAATATAATTTTTCTGTTCCTAAAGATATACATCTCTGCAACCGAGGAAATCATTTTGTAGTGTTCAGTCGTATAAGAGGAAGATGTGAAATGTGTGCAAAAAATAAAATTCAGTTGAGACAACATTCACAGTGTGGTTCATGTGAAGTGTATTTGTGTTGCAATGACAAAAAGAACTGTTTTTTACAATTTCATGAGATATCACTAAATATTTGATAACTATGTAAAAATCATACAATGTTAATACATTGCTCTAGAAGCAAAATTTACAGAAAAAAATATAAAGATCATATTTTTTTGTTAATTAACTTTTGAATGTAAATATGTTTAATTTTATGTGGAACTAGCTAAATCCCCGCTGCTTCCGCATGCGTAGTCTGGTTGGTCTGCACCATTTGTTTCTTTTTAATCCTCATGATGAATCCATATTTTAAGTTTCGTAGTTATAGCTTGAAATTTGAGTTAACAGCAACATATTTTTAGATATCAATTTTTTGCCTCCTCTATTTTATCCCTTTATTGGTTGGATTTCAAAAAATGCGGAAAGACGTGTCTTTTAAATTCGAACCCTGAATTAATATCCGAAGTTTTGTAGTTCTAGCTTCAAAATTGCCTAAATAGGTACGTAGTTTCAAAAAACGTATCATCCTCTATTTCACCCCCTTACGGACGGAATATCGAAAAATCGCTTCTTAAATGACGCCTACAGAGTAAGATCAACACCCTCCACAAATTTCAAGTTTCTATCTTCAGTGGTTTGATCTGGGTGATGATGAGTCAGTCAGTCAGTCAATCAGTCAGTCAATCTTCCTTTTATATATAGAGATAACATACAAGTTTTACAAATTTGAGCATTTTTCTGTTCATTTTGTGATTCTGTCCATGGAGCCTGACGGAACTTCTGAGTACTGGCAGTGAAAAAAATTGAAAATATTAAGATAAAATTTTACAAAAAATCATGGTGCCTTTTCAGGCCACAACAGCATAAATTCTACAAAGAAAATGTAACATTTTTCTTATGTCAGGAAAGAGTGGGTTAATTTTAACAGTGTATACGTCCCCTTCAGGAAACTTCCAGTTATTTCTGGAAAACTTGGATGCCTTTTGACATGCAAGTCACCGAAGTGGCGTCAACTGAAGAGCCTTGTGTTAGTCGGCCGAACAATCCCACACGGGATCTCCCGGCCAAAAATGCCATACGATCTTCATTTCATTTTGGATGCCTTGTTGTGCTCTCTGTCAGATAGGGAAAGCAATTTATTATTTGTGGTGATTTCAATGTTGATTCACTGAAAGTACATAATAGGAAGAATGACCTGAAATTCTTACTTGGCTCCATCAATTTGACATCCGTTATTGATTTTCCTACTCTGATAGTGAAGGACAGCAGCACATTGATAGAGAACTTCTTTTATAGACCAAGACAAGTTTAACAACAAAAATGCTTGTCCTATTGTGAATGGTCTGTATATTCATGGTGCACAGTTATTCACAGTAATTCGAAACAGTCCCCCAGAGTTGTAAGCTCAGTTGATGATTTGAAATTAGAAATTCCAGAGAAAGTCTACTCCAGTAAGACTGGGATGAGGTATTTAAGGATTCGGATGCTAGTTTTAAATATAACTTACGTCATGATACCTATGTAAGGAAATTTGAAAACTGTTTCCCCAAGAAATTAGTTAAATATAATTGTAAGAAACCATACAAAAACATGGCTTATTAAAGAAATAAAAATATATTGTAATCGGGAAGGGAACTATATCTATCCAAAAGAAAGAGTAATCAGCAAGAAACAATAGAATATTATAAAACTACTGAGCTACATTAAGAAAAGTTATTAAAAAATCCAGAAGCATGCGCATCATTTCTGAGATTAGTTCCTCTGATACTAAAATTAAAATAGTTTGGAATATTATTAAAAGGGAGACAGAGCAACCAAGGGCACAGGAAGACGGTATTACCATCAAAACAAATGAAAAGTTTACTAACAAGTCAGAAGTTGAAAACGTTTTTAATGATTATTTTTTAAATGTTGTGGAGAAGTAACAAGGCAGTTAATGGAAGAGGCTATACCTACACAGTTTGATACAACTGAAATTCGATCCATCTCTATCTCGGAACGTACGAAAAGATTAAACTCCCTGAAGAAAAAATCCTAACATGGAATTGATGGCATTTTCAGCAGGGTATTAAAAGCTTTCTCCCAAGAGATAAGTATGCTTCTTAGCCACACATGTAATAGCTCTCTAGAGCAGGGTATCTTTCGTGATAGACTGAAAAATGCTATCATTAAACCATTGCATGAAAAAGAAGCTACATCTGATGTCAACAACTACCTCCCAGTCTCACTTCTGACAGCTTTATCCAAAATTTTTGAAGAAGTATTGTATTCTCGAGTAGCTTCACAAAGTAGTAAAAATAAAGTTCTAACAAAAAGTCAGTTTCGTTTTCAGGACGGCTTATCAACAGAAAATGCATTATAAACATTTAGTGATGAAATATTAAATGTTCTGAATAACTGGACATCACCTATTCTAATTGTTTTAAATCGTACTTAACTGGAAGAGAGCAGAAGAAATAAGCAATTCGCATAATACGCAAGAAACAACTAATTCCTCTAACAGGAGAGCTATCAAAAATGCGCTTCCACAAGGTTCGCTCTTGGGTCCTTTTCTGTTCTTAATACATATTAGTGACTTGCCATTCCTCACTCACGAAGATGCTAAGCTAGTTCATTATTGCTGACGACACTCCTGACACACAGAAATTACCTGATGAAATCGTAAATAATATCTTTCACAAAATTATTAAGTGCTTCTTTACAAATGGACTTTCATTAAACATTGATAAAATCCAGTATATATATTTCCATACACTAAACGGCATAACACCATTAATAAATATAGACTTTGAGCAGAAATCTGTAGCTAAGGTAGTTTTTAGGTTTTTGTATTAATAAGAGATTGAATTGCCAGAAACACATTGAAGATATTCTGAGACGTTTGAGTTCAGCTACTTAAGCTATCAGAGTCATTGTAAATTTCAGTGATACACATTTCAGTAAATTAGTTTGCCTATTTCCATTCACTGCTCTCGCATGGGATCATATTCTGAGGCAATTCAACATTGAGTAAAAAGTATTCATTGAACAAAAGCGTGTAATCAGAATAATTGCTGGAGCCCACCCAAGATTATCCTGCAGACATTTATTTAAGGATCTAGGGATCTTTACAGTAGCTTCACAATATATGTATTCCCTTATTAAATTTGTGATTAACAATCCAACCCAATTAAAAACTAATAGCAGTGTGCAAAGCTTCAACACTAGGAGAAAAGGGTGACCTTCACTGTTCAATGTTAAGTCGAACTTTGGCACAGAAAGAGGTAAATTATGCTGCCACAAAGGTCTTTGATCACTTCCCAAGTAGCATCAAAAGTCTGACAGCCAATTAGTATTTAAAAAGAAACTCTGGTTACCAATTCCTCCTAGAGATTAAAATGAATTTTTTAAGAAAACTTCGTAATTTCTCCAAAAAAATTACTGTCATATACAGACACCTTTTATTAAACTAACACGTTCCACATCATTGGAACATGTTGCATTTTTGATCTGTGGTAGAAGTATTAATCTAATCTAATCTAGAATGAAATTTTCGCTCTGCAGTGTGTGCTGAAACTTCCGGACGGATTAAAATTGTGTGCCGTAATGAGAATTAGAAACTGTGAGCTTTGCCTTTCGCGGGCAAGCGCTACACTGTCTGAGCTATCGCTGCGAACCTTGCAGGACTAGCAGCACTCCTGAAAGAAAGGGTATGGTGGAGACATGGCTTATCTACTGCCTACGGGATGTTTCCAGAGTGAAATTTTCAGTCTACAGCGGAGTATGCGCTGATTTGAAACTTGCTGGTACGAATCCCAGTTCCAGCACACAATTTTAATATGCCAGAAAGTAATCTTTAATAATCTAACCTATAACCTTCGCGGAAGCGACAAAGTTTCGTCACTATCTGATTTACGGTACGACAGCGCATAAAATACTAACAAACATACATAGAAATAAACAAACAAACAAATATTCATTTTTATATATTAGACTAGCGTTGGAGGGTGTGTGTGTACTTATTTCATTTTTACGTTAGTTCATCGTTTTCAATCTCTCTGTCCATTTCAATCGTTTTCAGACAACTGTGTTGAGGAGTGTGATGGACTATGGGCGTAAATTCCTTTATGTGCTTTTTCCCTTAAAGAGCGAAGTCAATACGTCCATATTTGAATTACCCGCCCTGAAAATTTCACCTCGATATCTTTCATGTAGGCAAAGAAGTCGTCCTAAAAGGGCAGTGTATGGCAGGCGGTTCTCACCTTGTTCATGCGTCGAATTTGAATTGCGTTGTGTGATATATTGAATGAAATGAGTGGCAATAAATTGAAAAATGACAATAAAATACATCCGGGAGTTCGGCCGTATCGTCAATATATCAAATTTCACCGACGTTTCGGCCACTGTTGCGAACGGCCTTCTTCTGTGTGTCGTGAAAGTTGATATATTGGCGATGCGGTCCAGTGCCCAGAAGTATTTTATTCACAACGACAACGGCCGCTAGACTTCGTTTACAATTGTAAAATGACTTTAGAGACAAAAATACGAGAAGAAACACTGGATAAAGTTATAGAAAAACAAAGGAATGGTCCTTAAATAATGCAGGGAAAAACCAGATCCATTTTCGGTCACTGCAGAAAGTGAGCCTTATTAAGGATTGGAAGAAAAGTTTAATGGAGAGTGTGATGATACTGCTGTCCCTCTCATCTCAATGTTATCGTACGATACCGTCTGCGTCGGACCCGGAATCGTGTGGTCTAATAGTGGTATATGTTGCGTGTGAAGTTAGTTACAAACGAAATAGCCAGCCTAGGAATCAGTGTAGGACAGTGTCTCGGTGATACTGTGATTATTAGTTAACAAGTGATAGACTTCATTAATTAAGAGGTTCGTATATGAAGTTTCCAGACAGTTCTATAAACAATAGTTTCGTCATTGTAAGTTATTTCAAGAACTAGACAAACGAATTGTGGAAACTTTATTCAAAAGACATGAAAAAATAGCATTGTATATATGTTAGGCTCATTAACAAGTTGTGTTGACCAGCTAATTGTGTTAATTAATGTAATAGTCGAAATTTCAATATTGTAATTCTTTGTATATATTGACTGAACTGAGATTTTGAGTCTATTTTGAGAATTGCGAAGATATTTGATAGTTCAATATATGTTAGGAACATGTATGATCTACTCATCAACTAATTAATTGACATTTAACATTGCGCTTTGTTGTCAAACAAAAAAGACCGAGATTAAGACTTAAAAAGATATGAACCATCTAAAATTATTGTATGTATAGTTTTCATTTTATATTGTGATTATTTTTTGTACATGAAATGTTTTGGTTGTGTTCGGTAATTGTAAATTAGTATATTCAATTGTTATGAACAGCAAATACTGTAATGTCATTATTGTCAAAGTTATATATTTGCCTCACCGCCTTGCGTGAGAGAGTTCGAGTTTTGGTGCTCTAGAATCTATGTCAGTCTGCGTTTTAAAATAGAAGTACTATCAGTTAAGTTCTGGTGCATTGTGTACGCAAGTTATGAAGTTGTAATGTTTTGCTGGAATAAGCAGTTTGATTGGAAATTAAATAATAAGTGAAAAATTGTACCTACGAGTATTTATTTCTACCACGACGCCCCAGGTGAATAATTTTGCAGCGAGCAGAACCCCCATACATTATAATGTTGAAAAGCTGAGTATTGATTTTGATATGTTTGAAATTGGTAGAATGACTGAACTGTAATTACTTAATAACCTAGTATCGTTTTAAGAGGAAAATTTTCTTTCTTTAGCAGCTTCAAAATCACATTTTAAGATATTTATACGCTTTATGTTCATTAAGAATTAAGAATTACTGGTGATTATATTTAATTTTTGTCATTAATAGATAAAACAACTGTAGCACAAGCAAAGTTGACAGACAATCAAGACCTGTTACACTTTCTTCCTGTCACAGTGAAAGACTGGTATGAAGAACTTCTAAAGACAATAAACATTAAACATGTTACATAACATGAACAGGAACATAAATTGCCGCGGCGGAGCGACCGAGTACATTGAGGCGCTATGCTACGATGCGCGAGGCCGTTCCAAACGGACTGCTGTAAAATTTTGCACTCTTCAACCACAAAACTAGAGGAACGGCACAGTCCCCATAATAATTCACACGGTGCATGCGCAGGATTTTTACAACAGACTTCCCTATCTTGACGAAATTTTGTATTCACTTGACATTGAAAAGAAGAGAAGCAGTAGTGTCTACATAGGGTTTCGTAACGTGCATGGCGAAGGGTACTATATTCCAGATTTCAACGTTTGACAGATTACCATGATAATTGGTACATATAGATAATTTTTATACACAAGGAATGGAGAAGATGAACATAGAAAGGGGACAGGAGGAGATTGTCAGAGAGCAGGGATAGGTAATGTACAGTGTACATACAGTTTCACAATAGATTGACTATAAATATTCAAAAATGTCTCTTCCGAGTTCAGTACATATCACTGTACGTGTATAAATATATTTTGTTGCTCGTTTCAGTTTCACAGGGTTGGTCTTAATTTAGTCTGTTGCATTCATAATGCGAGCAAAAAATGCCTCTCGTCTGGGACATGTTTGATTAGATTCACTAGCCCAGTAACATCAAAATAAATGGAAATAGTTTTTTTTTTTTTTTTTACTTAAACTCCTACAGTTTTGCGATAGTGTCATATTGCGAAGTTGCAAATTTTCTGGCAAAATCTTTCATTAATCGTAACTAAACATTTGTGGCGTATGTTTACAAGAACCTTGTCTTTAGTTTTACTTGTAGAATAATATAATAAAATATTTGCATTTGCCGGCCGCGGTGGCCGAGGGGACTGAGGCGCTTCAGTCACGGTCTGCACGGCCACTACGGTCGGGGGTTGGAACCCCTCCTCGGGCATGGATATTTGTGCCGTCCTTGGCCTACATCTACATACATACTCCGCAATTCACCGTAAGTTGCGTGGCGGAGGGTACACTATACCACTACAAGGCATTTCCTTTCCTATTCCACTCCCAAATTGAACGAGGAAAAAAAGAATGCCTATATGCCTCCGTACGAGCCCTAATTTCTCTTATCTTGTCTTTGTGATCTTTACGCGAAATGTAAGTAGGCGGCAGCAAGATCGTACTACACTCAGCTTCAAATTCCGGCCCTCTAAATTTACTTAACAGAAATTCACGAAAAGAACGTCGTCTTTCTTCCAGCGATCCCCAATTGAGTTGCCGGAGCATTTCCGTGACACTCGCGCATTGGTCGAACCTACCGGTAACAAATCTAGCTGCTCGCCTCTGAACCGCCTCTATGTCTTCCTTCAAACCGATCTGCTGCGGGTCCCAAATACTTGAGCAATACTCAAGACGTGGTCGTACAAGCGTTTTATACGCGGTCTCCTTTACAGGTGAAGTACATCTTCCCAAAATTCTCCCAATAAACCGAAGTCGGCTGTCTGCCTTACTCACAACTGTCCTTACATGCTCGTTCCATTTCATATCGCTCTGCAATGTTACGCCTAGATATTTGAACGACGCGACCGCATCAAGAAGCTCACTACTAATGCTGTATTCGAACATTATAGGATTGTTTTTTCTACTCATGCGCATCACCTTACATTTTTCTACATTGAGAGCTAGCTGCCATTCTTCGCACCAACTAGAAATTTTGTCTAAGTCAACCTGTATGCTATTACAGTCAGTTACAGACGACACCCTCCCATACACCACAGCATCATCAGCAAACAGCCGCAAATTACAACTTACTCTGTCCATCAGATCATTTATATAGATAGAAAATAATAGCGGTCCTATCACACTCCCCTGGGGCACGCCTGACGAAACACTCGTCTCTGATGAACACTCGCCGTCGAGAACAACGTACTGCGTTCTATTACTTAGGAAGTCTTCCAGCCAGTCACAAATCTGTAAACCTATTCCATAAGCTCGTATCTTCGTTAGCAGTCTGCAGTGTGGCACCGTGTCGAACGCCTTTTTGAAGTCGAGAAAAACACAATCCGCCTGTTGCCCTTCGTCCATGGCTCGCAAGATGTCTTCTGAGAAAAGGCAAGCTGAGTTTCACATGAACGATGTTTCCTAAACCCGTGCTGATTCATAGAAAGAAGCTTTTCCGTTTCAAGGAAATTTACTATATTCGAACTGAAAATATGCTCCAAAATTCTACATGAAACCGATGTCAACGATATTGGCCTGTAATTGTATGGGTCAGTTCTCTTTCCTTTCTTATACACGGGAGTCACCTGCGCTTTTTTCCAATCACTAGAAACTTTGCGCTGAATTAAAAATTCGCTATAAATACAAACTAAGTAGGGGGCCAATGCCGCAGAATAGTCTTTGTAAAACCGAACTGGTATTCCATCCGGACCAGCAGACTTTTTCGTATTTAGCTCTCTCAGCTGCTTCTCTACACCGGAAATACCTATTGCTATGTCCCCCATTTCTGAATTAGTACGTTGATCAAATGATGGTATATTAGTGCGGTCCTCCTGCGTGAAAGATTTCTTAAAGGTTAAATTTAGAACTTCAGCTTTCCGTTTGCTTTCTTCTATTACTGCCCCGGAATGATCAACTAGTGACTGGACAGCGGGCTTTAACCCGCTTATTAGTTAGTTCATAAGTAGTTTGTAAGTTTGTAAGTTTAGGGACTGATGACCCCGTAGTTAAGTCCCATAAGCTGTACAAACATTTGAACATTTTTATTTGCATTTCTTCGTAAATCACCATATCGTTTTCAACATATCATCTACTGATCTCAATAGGATATGTAGATGTAACAGACAATACACTACGCCAAGTCACAGACGTAGGCCTGTAATATGACATACCAAATAAAAAACAATTATTTTTATTAAAGAGCATCGGACTGTACGCCCCATGTTACAGATGCCAGATCTCACCAAACGTAGTAATTCTGATAGACTCTGGCACGAGATTTTGTGGCGTTCTGTTTGGTGCTCCTCAGTGTAATTAATTATTTTAAATTTGATCTCATTATTCAGTGGTCCGTCGTAAAGTCATGTTTAAATTTCAACCCGTCCCAGAAAGTAAACGCAGCAAGAGAGAAATGTGAAACGTTCAAGAATTTGAAAATAAATATTTAAAAAAACGCCTGTAAGTTTATGTTACATAATTTACATTTTTGTGCACGTGCATGTAATGACTCAACAAAGAAATGTAGCGAATTATTCGTAGATTATATTTGTTTTCATTACGACTTGTGCAAATGGGAACGCTTGTAGCACAATGAAACACAGCAAAAAAAAAAAAAAAAAAAAAAAAAAAAAAAAAAAAAAAAAAAAAAAAAAAAAAAAAACAACCTTATTTGTCATTTTTCACATGTACCTAAGGACGCTGATAGGTATGTAACAGAATCATATTGATCAAACGTTTTCGTTAGAAACGGTGATACTCGCTTCGACCCAGCGAACAGGGTCAGTGTGGGAACTCGTATCATTGCAACATGGAGCGCAAAATGGATCATGTTTTGTGTCAAACAGAGGCGCCGGCGTTTGAAAATCAGTGTGGGTGCTCTATATTACGGATCACAAATGTTCGAAAATCATGTTCATCCATTTTTAAATGAGCAATACTTCATAAAAGTAAATAGGCAGTTGTCTGGCCTTTTAAAGATAGAAGGAAGAAGGAGGAGGAAGAAAAGTGAAGCATGGCTGCATTAGGACACTACAATAAAGCGATCTAATTGGCCGAAGTGGATATTTCGATACAAGTAAAACCCCAAAACTTCTACACAACTAATGAAATAAATTTTCACTGTACACCAATCTAATACATTTTCTGCGCGGCTATTCTTTCTAACAAAAGCGTTTGGTAGAACACCGTCACCAAGGTTTAAAGAAATCTTTGAAATATTTTGAGATTTTGAACTCTGACATCAAATTTTTTTGGTCAGTTCCAAGCAAGAGCTGTATACTTCATCGTAACATTCGTCACTTCGAGATAACTTCATGACATCTCTGACAGTATTAATATAGTACAAGGTTTTTTAAGCCTGAGAGAAAAGCATTACTACATTGCTGATAATAATTGTCTTACCCTGGTACATTATGGGGAGAGTTGCAGGAATATTCGGATCGACAGAGCTCGTCCAGGCTCTACCTTCCGTCATTTCATTCGTCTGTTTTAGCTCCACTGGTGATTATTTCAGTATCATTATTTACGTCTGATATTAAAGCCATCGAGTCTAAAATAAAAGAATCATACGCTGAATTACTAAAACAAGGGTTACATAATGAAGTGTTATTCACACGATGTACATGATGTTAACAGGCGGCACTCTTGCTCACCGCTTGAAGCGTTCGTTAGTGTCGTACTAGCTGTCAGTGTAACACATTTCACACGTCAGAGTGTCGCCACTGGTCTGTTAGTGGAACCCATTGATCATTATACTACCAGGAGAATAAATTAAAGATGTCTGAGCGTGTCAGACAAAGATGTTTACATTCTGTTTCATGCATAACATGGCGGCTATGAAGTATTACAAGAAAACAGAAAGAAAATACGTTTCGAATTGGCTCCGATACCAGCCAGGTACATCGTACAGGGTGTCCAGAAAAGGGCTCCCTGATTTCAAAATTAAATATCTCGAAAACAAAGATCGATAGAGGAATGTAGTAAACGGTATGTTTATTGTGAAAGCTCTAAGAAGTTTATACAGCAGTTTGAAATAATAGTTACAAAAGCTGCTAACAGATGGCGCTGTTCGCTGTACAGCTAATATGCCACATAAGTGAAATAATCGTATGAAGACACTCTTTGCAAACAATGACATCACAATGTTTCAAAAGTTGTTCGCGTCCGGAAGCAATCCTCAAAGCTCCAAGTGGTGGTTCTAAACGGACAACAATCTCTGATAGCTGGTCCTGTTACCACGGTGATCTCCCAGTTACGTCAGCTACCAAGAATGGCTCTAGTCAGGGCCAACAAACTTCTCAACAAAACGATCTGAACAGAGCAATATGTCCAGTCCTAAACGTGTGCCATTTGAATATTGAAGGGATAAGTAGGTCAAAATGTGACTTCCTCAGTAAAAACCTTCTGAGTAACAATATTGACGTCCTTGCTCTACTAGAAACCCATGCAGAAGATCTTAAAAGTTGTTCAAGAGGCTACAGACTTGTGGGAGAGATAGGCCATAGAACATATGGCGTGGCTACATATGCTAGACAGGACTTGGATGATGTATCTATAATTCATGAAAGCTGTGACGATGACATATTTGTTTTGGCAGTGAAAGTGTCTGGAACTACCATAGTTAATGTCTACAAGTCTCCCAACATCCAGTGGCAAGATACGGTTCTCCCAGTTTTCGAACACCCTTCCCTATATGTCGGCGATTTCAACAGCCACAGTAGCCATTGGGGGTACTCGTCTGATAATGAAAATGGAATAGCCTTAGCTGAATGGGCTGAAAATAATAACCTTTCCTTGGTTTTACACGCAAAAGACTCCAGCACATTTTTCTCAGCACGCTGGAAGCGTGGATATTCACCTGATTTGTGTTTTTGTTCTTGTGATCAGACATTATGATCTCTATCAGTTACGAGGAAGGTACTTGGCACATTCCCACGGTCGCAGCACTGGCTAGTGCTGATATCAGTTGGGATTAAGATTCCCCTAATAAGATCTTTTCCGAGACCCAGGTGGAATTTTAATAAAGCAGACTGGGAGGCATTTATTTCCAAATTCCTCCTACAATAGAAAATTATGACAGATTCGCTGGATTCCTTAAAGCTATAGCTAAATCCTGTATACCACGAGGCTACAGAAAGACATATATTCCGGGATGGAGCCAAGAGTGTGAAGACCTGTATAACGAATTTATCAGCACTGAAGATTCAAACACTGCCGACATCCTACTGAACTCCCTTGATAATGCCAGGAGAGAGAAATGGGTGAAAAAAGTTCAGAGTTTAGATTTCACTCAGAGCAACAGAAAGGCTTGGTCACTTCTGAGGAGATTGTCTACCAGTGCATCCGAGAAAAAACTGCCTCCCACACACCCTGATCCTTCCGACATAACAAACGAATCGTAGCACTATCCAAATCAAAACCGCAACATTCTGACAGATTAATATCCGATAAACTAAATGAAGTTAAGAAATGCCAGCAGGCTTTCTCTGGAAGTATCAAAACCTTGTTGCTTAGACGAACTGCTGTAAGAGTACACCTGTCGCTGTATCTTACAGTTTGATTTAACGTAATGTATATATTGTCTTAAATTTGTTTATTTCACGTATTTTTCATTTCTTGTATGCTAGATATATTTCTTATGTAACGTCATTTTCAATATTGGATCATTTAGTGTAAACATATACTGTATGTGTAAACCCGCATGAATGCACAGACTTTCTTATGCTGTAAGTTGGCAATGCGCCAGAGAAAATGTTGAACCTGTTGTAAAGACTGTCTTTGGTACAGAAGTAGTAGCTGTGAGTGTCGCGCTGCTGAAGCAGTCGCGGAGCGGATTCGCTATAGTAAACACATAAATGTTTTGTTGATGATGCAGAGGCACGGTAAGCACAGTGTGGCGCGAGTTTAATGCAATTGCAATAAGCCTGAGAGGCGTACTGTTTAATGTATTGAAGGAAGTGCGAAACAAGTTTATTCATACTCGAAAGTGGTCAGAGTAATGTTTATTCATGTGTGCAAGAAAAGTAATTGTTTGGTTATCAAGTCTGTTGTCACCGAGTGTGATCGTTGTTGTAATTACAGATATTAGAAGGTGTATCGAGGTGATATCAATGCATGGAGATTTCAGCCAGACGAGCTGAACAAGGAGTTGTCAATAAAAATATTTTTGAACCAGCAGTAAGAGTACCTGTTGTAATCATATCTGTCTTGTATGGACTTCACGACGAAGACGACGAAAACAGATGAGTACTTTTGTAACATTTTATTTTGTATGCATGTAAATGTAGTGTCAACCCAATCAGAATTTTGGTTCAATTATACATGACTTATTTTGAAACTAGTCTTAATTTTGTAAGTAGTTGTAGTCACCCCATTATCACCATTATTAGATTATGTTGATTATGCAAGCCTGCACATTGACTAACCAGTTCAATCATTTTTTAAAGTAATTACGATCAGTTATAAAGAAATTGCTAGACGAGTTAAAGAATTGCTAAACGTGCTACAACCACAGAGACTAGTAATTAAAGTGCAGTGCTGTTCTAAGTTATGCAACCAATTATTAATTCAAAGATTTTAACTTGCTAGAGAGTTTGCACGTAAAGTAGAGTTGGTTTCATTTATACAGAAAGCAACCAGGCTAACAGTATTCAAAGTATTATAGTAGTTTTACCAGACTTGACGAAAGTAGTTTTTATGAAATACATTAAATGCCAGACTCTGCTCAGCCAGTTACACGCGTACGCAACCCAGGCCCTCGAACCAATTAATCAAAAATAGTTCACGTAAGGTTTTATAAGGAACTTGAATGCTTTAAACAATACTATCAAAATTATTGGGAATTTTGACAGTGTAGTTGCGACCCATTAGTTGTGATTTGCTGCAACATTCAATAACGAAATTATTATTACTAGAGTATATTATTACGCATTCTGAATTTTGAGATTTTTTTGACGACCTCCAACAGGCAATCTTCTTACAATTGGCGACACCACTGCCAGGATAGTTTGGGCGCCTACTTTTGTAACTGGTTTGGCAAGAAATTTGGTAATTAAGTAATAGTAATTAAGTTATCATCAAATTTTGATTTATTATTTTGTTCTGTATATTGATGGACTGATTATTAGATTTGAAATTGGTGTATCGTTTGTTGATTTTGAAATATTGTTGAAAATTTTAAACATGGCACCAGTAGGGCAGCGTCATCGTGACGCAACAATAGAGAAAATTAGGGTCCTTGCTAGGAACGCGATAATGCGTAGAAGCCAGGCATCAACAATGGATTCAAGATTAGAAAAGGTAACCGAAGTGGAAAACGTACCGGAAATGGAAAATGCAAATTTGAACGTAGATCGACAAGAAATTACGCGTGATCAAAATGAGGTTCGAAAAAGTAGTACAGATTTGAGACACTGAAACGATCGCAGGTTAGCGATAAACGTTGGTCACGTAATTAATGGAGAGAAAACTAACGTGGATGAGGTCGCGGACAATGTTAGTGATCAGCAAAAGGTAGTTGACGAACATCAGAACGAATCGGAGGCTAAATGTTCATCAGATGATCTGTCGTCAAGTAGTGAGGAGGAACGGAAAATCGACAGCAATAAAAAGGATAGGCGAAGGACAAAAATGAGGGATGCTGTGCCCCGAGGAAATGCAGACATGAGTGCGTTAATGCAATTCATGCAAAATATGAGCCGGAATCTTGGACAGGAAACAAATAAAATTGATCAAAAGTCGTAAAATCACAGTTAGAAATAAATAAAAAAATCGAAAAATCACAGTTAGAAATGAGACGGGAACTTGGACAGGACATAGAGAAAATAGATTTAAAAAAATCCTGCAATAGTGACTCTCTGTAGCTCGGTACTGGTTTTTGTCGAAGTTTCGAGAACATACCTTTACCGAGGATTCTGGCAGTATATTGCTCTCTCCTACGAATATCTCGGGAAGAGTTCATGAGGATAAAATCAGAGAGATTATAGCCTACACAGGGGCATACCTACAATCTTTGTTTCCGCGAACAATACTGGACTGGAATAGGAGGGAAAATCGATAGTGGTACTCAAAGTACCCTCTGCCACACACTGTCAGGTGGCTTGCGGAGTATGAGTGTAATTGTCGAAGAAAAAAAAGATGAAAAGAAAGAAGAAGTTCTGACATGGTGTGAAGAAAGGAGGAAACTACAAACAAATGAAGGAGGAAGCCCAGCCCAAAGCATGGATGAAGTCGAGTTGATACCTTTCTGAGGACATATTTACTTTGAGCGGTTTGTCTGCACTGGAATAATGCCTTCATAGCGTGTATCGACAGGTATACACTCTTTCAAATTCTGAATGTATCAGGGGTAAAATATAGGGAGCGAAGAGTTATATTCAACCTATACAATAACCAGGCAGCGGTTATTAGAGTTGAAGGGCAAGAAAGGGGCGCGGAGGTTGGGAAGGGAGTAAAAAAGGGCTGTAGCCTTTCCCCAATGTTGTTCAATCTGTACAGGCAGTGAAGGAATGGAAGGAGAAATTTGGAGAGGGCATTAAAGTGCAGGGAGAAGAAATAAAAACTTTGCGGTTTGCCTACGACATAGTAATTCTATCAGATAAAGATCTGGAAGAGCAATTGAATGGGATGGATAGTGTCTTGCAGAATGCAGAATGCAGAATGGCTATGGGATGAAAAGCGTTTCTGAAGAAGCGAAACTTGTTAAAATCCAATATTAATTTAAATGTTAGGAAGTTCTTTCTGAAATCATTTGTCTGGAGTGTAGCATTGTATGGGAGTGAAACGTGGACGATAAGAAGTTCAGATAAAAAGGTGATAGAAGCTTTTGAAATGTGGTGCTACAGACGAATGAAGAAATTTAGATGGGTAGATCACCTAACTAATGAAGAGGTGCTTAACCAAATCGGGGAGAAAAGGAGTATCTCGCATATCCTGACTAAAAGAAGGGATAGATTGGTTGGATACAGTCTGAGACATCAAGAAATTGTCAACTTAGCGTTAGAAGAAAGCGTATGGTGTAAAAATCGTAGAGGGAGACCGAGGGACGAATAAAGTAAGCAGAGTCAAAAGGATGTAGGTTGCTGAACGTGTTCTCGGATGAAGAGACTTGCACAGGACAGGGTAGCGTGGAGAGCTGCATCAAATCAGTCTGCAATCTGAAAACAACAAAAACAACAACAGTGGGTCTGTATCTCATTCTTTTGCTTCTCCTTTCATTTATTTCCTTCTCAATGGCGTCCTTTCGGGAGAAATGGAGTTTCTGACATATCCTGAGTAAGAGAAGGAATAGATTGGTTGGACACATTCTGAGACATCAAGGATTGTCAACTTAGCATTAGAAGGAAGCGTGTGGGGTAAAAACCGTAGAGGGAGACCGAGGGACGAATATAGTAAGCAGATTCAAAAGGATGTAGGTTGCCGAACGTATTCTCAGATGAAGAGACTTGCACAGGACAGGGCAGCGTGGAGAGCTGCATCAAACCAGTCTGCGGACTGAAGACAACAACAACAACAAACAACAACAGTGTGTATCTATCTCATTCTTTTGCTTCTCCTTTCATTTAGTTCCTTTCTCAATGGCGTTCTTCCGTTACGCTCGAGGACGAAATTAAAATGTGTTGGTCACTATGGGCTAAGTGCTGGAGGTAATGGCCCCCTATATCTCCAGCAGCGCCCCTAAGTGGACACAGTGCAGCGGGCCTAATACGACGCCTCCCGGGCGCAGCGGCCGCACATCACATCACATCAGAGCCAGTGGCGGCCCCGTCTCAGATTGCAGGCCGCCGGCGCCAGGCCGCACACACAGTATGCTAATGCCGGTAACCGAGCGCCAAATATGCGCCGCGTTATCACACGGCGCTGCCAATTACAGCGCCGGTGTATTTGCCGGCTGCGCCCGTCTCATTAGGCGCCCGCGGGCCTAATGGCTGGGCCCGGCGTTTGCCCACGGCTGATACGGCCGGCGGCTGTGTGACGGCTGGATTACCCACCCCAGGCCAGCAGCGCGCTGGACAACGCGTGGCCGTCGCCGTCGCCGGACCGTCATCAGCAGGCCGACCCTCGACGACAACAACAGCGACGGTGGGAGGCATTTAGCGGAAAGCACTCGGCCGAGGAGCTGTTAATTAAATGCACCCTCCCGCCGCCACTCTGCTGATGGCCTGTAAACCAATTCTGCGCGCCTTGGGCGAAACCTTATCCCGCAGTAATGAGGCATCCGCCACTACTTGTCACCGGGGGCGGGGACCGCCGCGCCGGTCGTGAGCGCCGATGTCCGTTACACTCGGTCGTGCGACACCTCCTGATACCGTGGCGGACCTCCTTTAGCCGGGAGTAATGCAGTAACTCGACGTGGCACGAACATGTCGTTGGGAGTCTCGTGCAGGAATATTGGACCACGCTGCTTCTGTAAACGTACAGCGAATAACAAAGGATTTAACGACCCTTCGACATCGTGGTCATTCTCTCCGTGCCCTACAACAGGGGTGAGCGTCTGAACTGCACGCGAGACTGGCTGCAGATGGAGAGCCTACACGCCGACCGCGATGGCCGAGGGGACTGAGGCGCTCCAGTCACGGTATGCACGGCCACTACGGTCGGGGGTTCGAATCCCCCCTCGGGCATGGATATTTGTGCCGTCCTTAGTTTATAAGTAGTTTGTAAGTTTAGGGACTGATGACCCCATATTTAAGTCCCGTAAGCTATACAAACATATGAACATTTGATTTTGAGAGCCAACGCGGGGAGCGGCCAATCGGCTGTTGGCCGCCATGTTTTTACCAGACTGCACGAGGCACGTGCATTTAAATAGTGGCCCAGTTAGACGTGGAGCTACTTAACGATTAAAATAGGCAGTGGGGACGCGTCCTATGTGTTCACTAGTCTTGTTTAGTTCACGAACGAACTAGTCCGGAAAAGCACTCCCGCAGGCGAACTATGGGAACTAGTTCGCAGATCCCTCGCCTGTTAGCTCGTCTCCTCCTTTTCCGAAGACTGACGGGTAACGTACAGGGAATAACGAAGGATTTAACGACTCTTCGACATCGTGGTCATTCTCTCCGCTCCCTACGGTAGGGGTGGGCGTCTGAAGTGCTCGCGAGACTGGATGCAGCCTTTACAGGGAGATGCCAATCGGCTGTTGGCCGCCATGTTTTTACCAGACTAAGCGAGGGACGTGCATTTAAATAGCGGCCCAGTCCGACGTGAATCTACTTAACGATTAAAATAAGCAGTGGCAACGCGTCTTATGTGTTCACTAGTCATGTTTAATTCGTGAACGAACTAGTTAGGAAGAGCGCTCCCACAGGCGAACTACGCGAACTAGTTCGCATATCCCTCGCCTCTTAGTTCGTCCGCTCCTTTTCCGAACACTGACGGGTAACATACAGGGAATAACTAAGGATTTAACGACCCTTCGACATCGTGGTCATTCTCTCCGTGCCCTACAGTAGGGGTGGGCGTCTGAACTGGTCGCGAGACTGTCTGCGGGTAGAGAGCCTATACAGGGAGGGGCCAATCGGCCGCGGGCCGCCATGTTTTTACCAGAATGCACGAGGCACATGCATTTAAATAGCGGCCCAGTCAGACGTGGAGCTAGTTAACGATTAAAATTAGCAGGGGCGATGCGTCCTATGTGTTCACTAGTCTTGTTTAGTTCGCGAACGAACTAGTTCGGAAGAGCTCTCCACAGGTAAACTACGCGAACTAGTTCGCAGATCCCTGGCCTCTTAGTTCGTCTGCTCCTTTCCCGAAGACTGATGAGTAACGTATAGGGAATAACAAAAGATTTAACGACCGACATCGTGGTCATTCTCTCCGTGCAGTACAGCAGGGATGGGCGTCTGATCTGCTCGCGAGACTGGCTGTAGGTAGACAGCGTATACAGGGAGTGGCCGCCATGTTTTTACCAGACTGCGCGAGGGACTTTCATTTAAATAGCGGCCCAGTCAGACGTAGAGCTACTTAACTATTAAAATAAGCAGTGATGACGCGTTCTCTGTGTTCACTAGTCTTGTTTACTTCGCGAACGAACTAGTTCGGAAGAGCGCTCCCACAGGTGAACTACGCGTCCTAGTTCGTAGATCCCTCGCCTCTTAGTTCGTCCGCTCCTTTTCCGAAGACTGACGGGTAACAGCGAGAGGAAGCGACAGCGCGCAGAATCGCGTGTTTCCCTATTGCCAGTTGCCTTCATTTCGAGCAGAGATGCACCTCAGCTGTAGTTTTAGTATCGGTAGACAAAGCCAAACCGAGCGGACGAACTAAAAAGATGGATCTACTTCGCGGCCGACCTGCGAACTGAAAGGAGAGCTACCGGTCGCGAACTAAAATATACGCGATAGGTCGCGAACAGAATTAAAAATCATGTGTTTGCCTTCTGCTGATGAGAGCCATTTCGACGTTAGAATGTGCCTGCTAGATTACATAGTTCAGTGCTACAAAATTTCTGCTTTGAAGTATTGTGTACTCTGCAATATCTAATAAATTCCATAATGCCAAGGTATAGAGATAACTCTAAACTTAAGCGCGAAAAATTATCCACACAGTTTCTTTTGGTTTGCGTGATATCGTTAGCGGCTCAAGCAGCAAGGGCATCAAGCGGCTAGCTGGGAGAAGTTCTCCCTCCGCCTACAAGCGGAGACCACGCCGATCAACCGTCACTGGGAGCGGACGAACTGCCGTGAACTAAAGTGAGCGCTCCCGATCGCGAACTATTATGTGTAAGTCTACTGTTCACTGGTTAAGTGAACCCCAGGAAAAAAAGCTCGTCGTCAAAAAAGTAAATAAATAAATAAATAAAATAAAATGATTCGTTCTTCTTTTCTTTCTTCTATCGGATCATTTTAAATGCACATTCAAGGTATTTTTATCGCAAGAGAAGCGTTTTACATCGCGGAAACAGCACGTGTACGAGTCGCAGCGTGGCCGCTTAATATAGACAGCAGTGCCTAAAATGTTCAAATGTTTGTACAGTTTATGGAACATAACTACAGGGTCATCAGTCCCTAAACTTACAAACTACTTATTAACTAGCTTATACTAAGTTTGTGTGTATCCATTCTTGTAGATAGAAGTGGGACGTCGGCTGGTCAGTTCAGTTCTTGGAAAAAATTTTCCAACAGCTGTTCGCGTTATAATTTTATTTAGGCGACTAGTTTCGGTACATCAATTGTACCATCTTCAGGCCCCAAAAGTGAATATTTGGACAGTTAATGGTTGCAGCGTTGACACATACTGGAGGTTGCTAACACAAATACTTATTGAGGTCCAACCTTATGAATTGGAGGATCTTATCCGAATATTCACTATTGGGGCCTGAAGATGGTACAATTGATGTACCGAAACTAGTCGCCTTAATAAAATTATAACGTGAACAGTTGTTGGAAACGTTTTTGCAAGAACTGAGCTTATACTAAAGACGGCACAAACATCCAGGCCCGAGGGGGGATTCAAACTCCCGACAGCAGCGGCCGTGCAGACGGTGAATGGTACGCTGCAGACCGCCCGGCCACTGCGGCTGGCGGCAGTGGTCGCAGCGTTGCAATGCGCATGTGCGGCTGAGGTTCAAATTCTCTTCTGAACCCCCTGGAGGCAGCATATGGGCGCTCCAGCGGCAGGGAGGAGCGGGGGGAAACGACGCTTGTAACATTGGCGTTGGAGCTGTCAGAGACACCAGCTCCTGGCTACTCGAGCTCTGGCATTTACGCTCCAATGGTCCTGAAGAAAGACGATGAAGCTACTGCGCACCTCGCCTTACGCATGCGCAAATCCTCCCTGAAGGCAACATCCGTCCTTCATATTTGTTTTCGGCGCATTGAAGATTCTTCAAAAACACGTCATATTTGATAAAATATCTTATATCAACTGTAAAAGCCTTCAGAAGCCGATCATGAATAATAATGAAGTCACTACTCTCTACGGCACCTAGCAAGAAGAGCCGTGTGGCATCACGCTGCGCCTTCGAAGGTACAGGGTTCGAGACCGACTGCAAGCAATTTTTTAACCCAATTTTCTTTTTAACACATACAGGAACAACAATGACGTATCTTTGGACGATGTAGCAAATGGGTGGTGATTTTCACAGTAAATGACATTTATATTCTTCGTTGTAATAAATATTTAAGGTTTTTTTTTTTTTTTTTTTTTTTTTTTTTCATTAATGGGCCTGCAGCAGTGAGTATATCGTAATATGCTATTTTAATAAATATAATCACCTTTGCTGCTGCTTATAACTTTATTTAATTGTCCACTACAGCTGTTTCGCCGTATTTGGCATTGTCAAGTGGTCTGCAATAGTTAAATAAATTTTTTGAAAATATTTTTTTCGATTAAATAGGGAGCATATTATACAGTTTTAAATTTATTACTTACTGTCTATTTGTTGCCAATATACACACAGCATCTGTACCTCTATATGATTTTAATAGGTACTTTCTTGGAAAGTCGTTTTTTTAATAATTTTTAAAATAATGACTTTCTTGTTTCACTGCTATTTTAATGCTATGTGTTTACAAAGATGATCTATTGCATTATATCTTTGGTAAAGATCTAGCTTCTCAGAGATATAGGTCAGACGGGACGAAGTTTTGGAACAAGGTTCAGCGATCATACAAGAATGACAGAAGCAAATCCATCTACTTTCTACCAGCATTTGAAAATTGAAAACCACACCACCACTAACATCGAGAGAGCTTTAAAAATATTACACAAAATTTCAAAAGGCACTGAAATGCACATTCTCGAAGAATTAGAAATATACATACACATGGAAGCTTCACCTAACGAAATTCTCAATGAACACACAGATTTTAAACACAAAATTTATTTACAAAATTTTATCGATCTAATTGGGCTTGACAACGGATAAATTCAGAGATGTAATGTTCCACAGTAAAGGATAACGCAAAATTTCGGTTAACATACAATATCTCACACACCAAAGAAAAGCATTTTCATACTCAAAGATATTACAAAATTCCAAATAGCAAACAATACCTCAGAAACCAAAGAGACACACTATTTCATAATCGGAGACACTACAAAATCAAACGTATAAAACATGTGTAACAAAGATATCACAAAATTCGAAATTAATCATCTCAGAGAAGCTAGATCTTTACCAAAGATATAATGCAATAGAACATCTTTGTAAACACATAGCATTAAAATAGCAGTGAAACAAGAAAGTCATTATTTTAAAAATTATTAAAAAAACGACTTTCTAAGAAAGTACCTATTAAAATCATTTAGAGGTACAGATGCTGTGTGTATATTGGTAACAAATAGACAGTAAGTAATAAATTTAAAACTGTACAATATGCTCCCTATTTGATCGAAAAAAATATTTTCAAAAAATTTATTTAACTATTGCAAACCACTTGACAATGCCAAATACGGCGAAACAGCTGTAGTGGGCAATTAAATAAAGTTATAAGCAGAAGTAAAGGTGATTATATTTATTAAAATGTCATATTAAAATATTTAAGTGTTTGAAAAGACGTGTTAGAGAGCAGCCTTTGCGCAGGTTTAAATTTACGAGGGGGGGGGGGATGCTTACAGTGTCACTTCGCCCGAAGGTAGCTTATCTCTTCATCGTAACAGATCCAATTTGTTACAGTTATTTACTGTAATTTACTGTTCGTGTGCGTATTCATATGTTCTGGGTGTTTATTTTCAATGAAAAGCGAACAACGTTCACTATCGTTTAGAAGCAAATTACTCATATTTAAGCTTGGAACAAAATGTGAAATAAAGAAGATTACTAAGCCTTCGCCACAGCTCTAGTTAAAGCAATCGAAAACAACCCGAGGTAAGATCATTTAACGAAAATATATCTAAAAAGAGGGGTGGGGGGCAAACGGGGCGCTTTTCCACGAGTCCACGGAACCACTGTCAGGATCCGGCACTCAAAGAAGTGAACCCTGAAAGACGACCGTCTGTCGACTTCCATATATTTTTGTATAGTTTCTGTAAAAATTGTATCTCCTTGTTCTTCTTCTTCCTTTCCTAGATTTTGCAGCGTAGCTATAATCAATGCATAAAGGATACTATCCTTTATCGTACTTTTCATTTAAAGTGAACCTGTTTGAAATAACTTACTACGTAAGTAGTATCCATAATGGACACAAGGCGCTTAGCATCATATTCTTTTCTTTTACATGATATTTTTTAAATACATTTGATATATATTTTTTTAATATTCTGACTTTCCATTTTTATATGTTATCCATCTAGTACACCATATGTGTATAGCTACATTTTAATTTTTGTATAATTGAAAGTGCATATGTAGTAGAGGGCGTTAGTAACACCCATCTCTACAGCGTCACTGCATGTCTTTCGTAAGCAGCTCGCTCATTCCATCTGAACCTCTAGCACTGAAAGTTTATGTTTCCGAAATTTATTTCAACACAGTTGCAGATGATATGTAAATTTACACTCAGTGCATTCACAATTCATATGTATTCTTATGGTAGATTGCATTTGGAATTACATTCAAGTTTATATTGTATTTGACTTTAGCAAATGTTCAAATGTTTGTACAGCTTATGGGACTTAACTACGTGGTCATCAGTCCCTAAACTTACAAACTACTTATGAACTACTTACAAACTAAGACGGCACAAATATCCATGCCCGAGGGGGGATTCGAACCCCCGACCGTAGTGGCCGTGCAAGACCGTGACTGGAGCGCCTCAGTCCCCTCGGCCACCGCGGCCGGCTCATTTTAGCACTGTACTGATTTTGTGATCTCGTTCTATAGTTTGAAGATGTATTGAAGATGATCACTGCTGTTTTAGAAATAAACGTTAACGACCAATGCTGCTTAATTACATGTGGTGTGTTAATGTGAAAAGCTGTACAGCTTTCGCCACAGACCTACCAACTCACCAACCACATGTTTATTGCTATTGCTATTAATTTCGTAGAACCGACGGAAGACGTACTGAAGTGCAGCATTACCTACCGTATTACAGCCTGCATATAACTGTACAGTGGCATAATATTTTATCCATTTTTGTTTTCATCTTGAATTTAGTGTAACTCACAGATCAACATGCAGCGATACAAAAACACTTATCTCTCTCTCCTATCTATAATATAAAGCAGAGTGTCCGTATGTGTGTACTTGTTGCATACAAATCTACAGTTTTTTTTTCAATCTTTCTCAAATTTTATACAAGTAAGCTTCAATCCATGAGAACGGTCGCCGTAAGTGTAAGAATCACGTACGATACATAGTTGACGAGATATGACGTCATAAACAATGATGCGCGAAAAACTGCTGCATTTTACGACAATGCTGCTCATTTTCTCCTAAACCATTGTACCGATTTCAACCAAATTTGATACACACATTCCTTACCGTGAGGTAACAATTGCTGCATGATTAAGAATCACATACGGCACATGGTTCAAAAAATATTACGTCATAACCAATAGAAATCGCAAAAAATGCCATATAATGCGGCGAGAATTTCGAAATACACTGTACGAGAATGACAGTACTTAGCGACTTGCAAAAAATTTCAAACTCAATTTCAAACTTTTGTTGAACTTTTTCTCGCTGACACCCATAGCAAAATGATGAAAGGAAAAAAGTTTCTCGCTTACTATTTTTCCGCTGTTTATGGAGTAAAACTACGGCATTCGCTATGACGTTACAATTTATAATTTGTACACTAGAAATTGTAACAGAATGAAATTTTACAGACAGTATTCACAAATGTGGTTGAATGTGCCTTCTAAATTTTATCACAGTACGACATGTAGTTCATGAGATATGAGCACATAAACAGTGTAATGTCCCGTTGTTCATGGACTAAAACTACGGCATTCGGTATGACTCTACAATTTATAATTTCTACACTACAAATTCTATCTGCAGGAAATTTTACAGACAGTATACACACATATACTTGAAAATACCTTCTAAATTGTATCACACTATGACACGTAGTTCATGGCATAGGAGCACATGAACAGTAACTTTCATGGAAAACTGCCCCATCACGCACCAAGTTTTAGTTTATTATTTATTTACTACTAATTGTATTCGCAAGGGATTTTACAAACATTCAACCCTTATACAAATGAATACATATCTGATAAATGGCCAGAATAAATAAATAAATATCCGGGCAACGCCCGGTTTTCAGCTAGTAAAGTATAAAGAAGACATTTCTCTGAAAACACCAATGTAGATCTGAAATCAACGCACCGTCAGATGATGGGCTCAAATCTTGTGGCTGTTTGCAGTATTTATTTACTACAGTATTGTAACTGTACAGTGAATCGCTGTCAGAAATATTCAAGGTACTCTACAGTACAGAAACGCACACAGTAGCCGTTCTCACGTATACAAAGCCTGACGAATTTGTTCTGGCGCCCTGGGCTCCCAGCCAATCAGCAGCGACATCAATCATGGCCTCTCTCTCTCTCTCTCTCTCCCTATTGAGGCTCCCTACCGGCGGGCATTGAGAGCACTTTTTGCCATCTTTGGGGCATGATGAGAGCGCAATTCGCCATTTCTTATTCGAACCGGCGCCCAAGACTACCGTAATGCACGGACACCTAATGAAATATAACATTTGCCTAGTATTTGAAGAAGTTTAGCCTTAAATAGGGTTAACATACGTCCTCTTTTTCCCGCACACGTCCTCTTTTTGCCGCAACGCAATGCGTCCGGCGGGAATTTATAAAAGTCTAGAAAATGTATTTTTGTGTCATTGGCGACAACATGTTCATTCGCACTGCAGTTCCAAACTGTTCGTAACTATTAAGCGCATACACAGAGTAGAATTGCCGTTCACAATTTCGCACTCCGCATGTGTCTGACAGTTGCAAACAATTCGGATCTTCTCCGCGAAGGAACCCGGTTGTCTATTCTGCATTCAACCAGTGTATTCCGTTTCTGCATTATGTTCTTTGGTGTTGCTTTTGATATACTTTGCGGTTTAGGACAAAGCTGTATTGTGTGTTCGAGATCGTAGGTAGCCTTTTGCTTCAAAATAAATTACGAACTTAAATACGAATACATAATGCAGAAAAGAAAGTCAGTGTTAAAATGTGCTCCTGGAGAAATTCAAATCTTTCAAGATAATGATGAACGTAAGAATTAATGATACATTGTGCTTTGATCAGTTTTGTACTTTTATAAAATTTTTGAAAGATTATCAGAGGAAACAGAACACACCAGCAGCTGAAGTGTGCTGTGCAATTTCAAATTCTGAACTGCTGAAATTTGTAGAATTATTTTTTCTATACCTACTCATAATGCCAACACATAGCCTAAGTGTGTTTCCTCTTGTGAACATACGGTGGAGAAAAGACAGGAATACATTTAAAATATAAAATGTAGCTATATGTACAGTATAATTTGAAACATCCGAAATGCCTGAACATTTGTTAAAAAACGAAAAAGGTCTTGAGAGAGATTTCATCGTCCTCCAAATATAGTTGGTCCAAAAGTGAATAAGACAAGAATGAGACAATTACATTGTTGTAAATTACATTATGTTAAAAATGAAGTATCCTCTTTTTTACATGAACTGTCCTCTTTTTTGGTGATTAACAAATGGTAACCCTAGACTTAAAGGCCAATCTCATGTTGAACAAAGTTGTCTTGAATGAATAAGTAATTTTGATTTATAACAATTCAACTAGACAGATGCACAACACAAAGTCAAAGGAACAAATGTATATTCATAAAAATGGATTATTTCCTAGATTCTCCAACAATCAGCTGATTCATTCGCTACTCGCCCAACGACCAAAGATGATGTAACGGAGCGAACAAGTACGCCAAGGAGGCTAGAATAAAGGAAGATGGAGTTATCAGACAAGTTTAAAACAGCCAGACAGATTTAACATGAAACGCTGTTTCTTTATAAGCCCCTCTGCATTATTCTTACCTCCCTTGTGTTATCGTTGGTGATCATATCTTTGGAGCGTTGCAAAGATAGAATTGATGTCAGTTCTGGCATTTTTGAGTGTTACAAACAAACTGAGTACAGATCGTGGTTTATTTATTTATTTTTATTTTTTTTTTTTTTTAGAACAATGCCTCCATTGTGGCGTCTTAATATCGGTCGGCATACGCGCAACACAATCCTACTACGTGATCTTACTGTCAATGAGACCGACGTAGATCGTACGCATCGCTTGGCGGTAAATCGAGAAAGAAATCCGTTATTACTGGAACAATGGGTACAGTCGAGATCGACTCGCTCAGTTGCAGCTTAGGCACAAAATAATTTGTATCCTTGACAAAACAGACGGCCATGTGTGACGATTAGAACTGAACGTTTGGCATTCAGACACGATCCAGCAGTCAATAACGCAGCGCATGCATCAGTTGGTTTCGGAACAGTGAACAATGTTTGTCAATATTGCAATGCTTTTGAAATTTCGGCAACAACCGTCTGGCTTATGCTGTGCGGGTGGAAAGGTCAAACTACCAGAACTGACACTGCCAACAGAGCCACTGGCATCAATGGTTTGTGGCCAAGATCCTCGGTCGAAGCATTTCTTACATATATACAGAGATACAACAGTTCCATCCAGATGACACCATTCGACGCGAATATTATCGAAGAACGAGGCTTTATCCCAACTTGTAAGGTGAATTATTTTTCGAAGGCTTTTACACAACTTTTGTCAACCAGTCGTAAAGTATTACCAGGCACATAAATAAATAATTTGCCTTCATTTTTATAGATTCGAGGACAAATCCACCTTCGTGGAGGAGCGTTATTGCCGCCAGCGAATGATGATCACAAATTTCCTCAAATTTATTTCGTCGGAAATTCTGGTGACGAAGAGACGGAGAGAGAAGGAAAGAGAAGGTGCAAAGAGAGAGGAAATTGGAGATGACCTACAGGTCACTCACTTTTTCATGGCCCTTCTTTGATTGGCAGAAGTCGGCTGAGTTCGTGTGTCTACGGAATGTTTTTATGCTCTCTACCAACCTTAGCTCGTAACAGCATTGTACACCGTAGACATCGTCAATGTATTGTTGATTGGTGCTTGATATTGATTATTGTCTTCCACATACCCTGACGACTTCTTTTAGAAAAAGGAAGGCTGTCCTTGAAAGTGGTATGAAGAATGTTAATTCCGATTGTTGTTCAGTTACGACAGTAAAAAGAGGCAGATAGCGTTGCTACACCAGCTTAATAAGTCCCTTTAAAAAATTAATATTTCGTAGATATACGTTTCATTAAAAGCAGTAGATGAATTTTGTTACTTGGGTAGCAAGATAACTTCAGATGGTCGAAGTAAAGAAGATATAAAATGCAAAATGGCTATGGGAAGAAAAGCGTTTCTAAAGAAGCGAAACTTGTTAACACCCAAAATTAATTTAAATGTTAGGAAGTCCTTTCTGAAAGCATTTGTCTGGAGTGTAGCATTGTATGGTAGTGAAACGTGGACGATAAGGAGTTCAGATAAAAAGTACATAGAAGCTTTTGAAATGTGGTGCTACAGACGAATGATGAAAATTAGATGGGTAGATCATGTAACTAATGAGGAGGTGCTTAACCGAATCGGGGAGAAAAGGAGTTTCTGGCATATCCTGACCAAGAGAAGGGATAGATTGGTTGGACACATCCTGACACATCAAGAAAATGTCAACTTAGCGTTAGAAGGAAGTGTATGGGGTAAAAATCGTAAGCAGATTCAAAAGGATGTAGGTTGCCGAACATATTCTCAGATGAAGAGACTTACACAGGACAGGGTAGCGTGGAGAGCTGCATCACAACAGTCTGCGGACTGAAGACCACAACAACAACAATACGTTCCAGTTTTCTATTACTCAAACATTAAAGTGACACTTAATATCGCTTTCCATGCGTGACACTTTAACCCCTTACATGTTGTTTCTTTTAAAACCTATAAGCTGTACGCCTTAAGCTGGCGGCACTGGGAGAAAGAGGCGGGGCTTGTTCTAACAGCCAATGCGCTACGAGCTGAATGCAAGCTTCAGCTCCCAACATTCTCCGCTCAGGGGCAACGTTTAAGTGCAACTTAACACTAGAGGAAATAAGTACCCGAACGACGCCGGGTTTCCAGCTAGTTAAGAATAAATATTTTCAATGTGTCACACTGTAATGCGAAAGTAATAATATGTGACTGAAGTCACGACACATTTGTAGCTTCAGCTGGGTCGATGGTGTGTTCTTGCGAACACTGCTCTATCGGTCACCACTTGACAATGGCCGAGGAGAGTTTGGAAGAAAGCCCGTGGATTCGAAATCACTGCATGCGGCTAGAAATCCGTAAAAAAATTATCAATGCCGTACAACCATGCATTTGTTTATTACTGACTTCATGGTTTACAAGGAATTATATGCCGGTACCTTATCGATGCTGAATTTGGATGTCGATCACGTACCCTTATCTCCAAAATAGACTGCAAAAGCTCAACAATATTGCAAAATGAAGCAATTTGTCTTTCTGCTCATAAAATCAGTCTTAGACAATGATATAGTCTCACAGTTATGGAACAAACATTGTATTGCTGGATCGGCCTGGACAACTAGTAAACGTAATAATATGCAGTATGGGACGATGTACTGTAACGTGGGTGTCAGTCCCATGACTGGTTTGATGCGGCTGGTGCAGAGTTCCTCAATTATTTGCTGGATGCATTCTAATATTCAGTAAATTTAGAAAACATAATAATTATTATTATGTTCGTGTCCAGTAAAAATACAGTTATACAGGGTGTTACAAAAAGGTACGGCCAAACTTTCAGGAAACATTCCTCAAGCACAAAGAAAGAAAATATGTTATGTGGACATGTATCCGGAAACGCTTAATTTCCATGTTAGAGCTCATTTTATTACTTCTCTTCAAATCAGATTAATCATGGAATGGAAACACACAGCAACAGAACGTACCAGCGTGACTTCAAACACTTTGTTACAGGAAATGTTCAAAATGTCCTCCGTTAGCGAGGATACATGCATCCAACCTCCGTCGCATGGAATCCCTGATGCGCTGATGCAGCCTTGCAGAATAGCGTATTGTATCACAGCAGTCCACAATACGAGCACGAAGAGTCTCTACATTTGGTACCGGGGTTGTGTAGACAAGAGCTTTCAAATGCCCCCATAAATGAAAGTCAAGAGGGTTGAGGTCAGGAGAGCGTGGAGGCCATGGAATTGGTCCGCCTCTACCAATCCATCGGTCACCGAATCTGTTGTTGAGAAGCGTACGAAAACGTCGACTGAAATGTGCAGGAGCTCCATCGTGCATGAACCACATGTTGTGTCGTACTTGTAAAGGCACATGTTCTAGCTGCACAGGTAGAGTATCCCGTATGAAATCGTGATAACGTGCTCCAATGAGCGTAGGTGGAAGAACTTGAGGCCCAATCAAGACATCACCAACAATTCCTGCCCAAACGTTCATAGAAAATCTGTGTTGATGACGTGATTGCACAATTGCGTGCGGATTTTCGTCAGCCCACACATGTTGATTGTGAAAATTTACAATTTGATCACGTTGGAATGAAGCCTCATCCGTAAATACTAAAATGAGCTCTAACAAGGAAATTAAGCATTTCCGGGCACATGTACACATAACATATTTTCTTTCTTCGTGTGTGAGGAATGTTTCCTGAAAGTTTCGCGGTACCTTTTTGTAACACCCTGTATAAGATACACACACGGTTATTATAAAGATATATAAATTTTTTAATTGACTTTGAAGCCCAGTATTCTGCAGTCTTGACTCATTGAATACTTGCACGAACCAGGTCGTCCATTGTACAGGCTTCGGCCAGTTTTGGCCAAACCAGTAGCTGATTACAGTCTTGTATTTCACCACATTCACATATTGCATCTCCAGTGATGTAGCCCACCGTAGCACGTTTTTCTTGTTGCGTGTCACTCCATTTCATAGTCTGTTCAAGGTCTTCCGTGTCTGGTATGGTAGGTGGTATCCAGGCCCAGTTCTTCTTTAAGGCAGTGTAATTGTCTTCCAGATGTGTTTCGTCGTGATTCTATTCGGCAGGCAGAAAGTGTTGTGGTGATCGCTTTTGTTGTTCTAAGGAAACTCTTTCTTGATTTAAGAAAAGATGGAAGGAGCCTCCCCGAAGATCGTTCCACGGAAAAACGACGTCAGAAACGATCAGGCGTATCCTGGGCAACGATGGTAGATTCTTCCACCACCAGGACAATAACAAATCCAACCGGCTTTTTACAAAGCCAGCTCTGACTAATCTCCATCAACATTGAAGGGATGTCATATGAAAAAAAAAAAAAAAAAATGAAAAGCATAATGAAGAGCAGCTCTCTTAAAATAATGGTTAAAATTATCTTCAAAAGAAGAAAGCCAAGATCGCAAATACTTATCTTATGACGGCCGGTTTGAATGGGCTATGTCACTATCATCTGGTCATACAAAATTATACAATGTGGCCATCTTACTTTATTTAGAAAATGGACGTTAAATAGTACGTGCAACACAACACTTAGTCGAAATGTAACATACGTAAGTTACATCATCAACAGCTTGTAAGAGACTGCAGTGCAAGTTTCTGCGGCTTGCCGTATCCGCCACCAACACCTGCCAATCACGGTGCTAGTCATCTGAAGATAGTCTTCATTGACTGAAACCGGTCATGAAATAAAAACAACAATTTTGCGATCTGGACTATGGTTTTTATCCTCTTCAAATCCTGCTGGTTCCATGGACGTTTTTCCTGATTATTGTTCTCCTCAGTTTTTTCCATACAGTCCTTCCTTCGCCGGTTCTACAGAGAACCTCATTCGTCATCTCATCTGTCTGCCTAATTACCAGCATTCTTCCGTGGCGTCACATCTTATCTGCTTAGGTTTTCTTCTGCTCTCGTCTTTCCAAATGCTCATGTTTCACCTATGTACACAGCTGAATTCAAAATGTACACTCTGTGTAATATATGATTCCTAGTTTCAACATTACTTATAACCCATCATCTGATCAAAATGAAATCGTGCAGTGTCCTGGTAAGTGGTAAGATACTATGTCAACAAATGATCACTTCTTGGGGCAGTGAGCAATACGTACAATGCCAGATAGCAGAGCTACAGCTCAATACTCCAAAAAGTGATACGTTGTTGAGAAGGTATCTTACCATTTACAAAGACACTGAACAATTTCATTTTGATCTGCATATGGCTGATATATAAAATTGTAACTGGTAATCACATATTAAAAACAATTACGATCTTGGCTTTAAAGTTTTCCTATTTATACATGTGGCGTCAGTTGATGTCATATATTCTATGAATATTTCCTATGTATAAAATTTCACCAGGTCGTTTGTCACATCCCTGGCCACGTTAGGAAATAACAGGCAGTGTTTGACACGAGTAAGCTCCTCTTCGCCCTGCTTGCCTTCTGTGCCTCTGCCAGTCTATTTTTTATGTCGTCGTTCGTTCTTCCGCGGAGCGTTATTTTGCTTCCAAAATAGCAGAACTCGTTAACCACGTCTACTTCGTGGCCACTATTTTTAAGTTTCTCACTATTTTCATTTCTGTTACTTCTCGTTACTTTTTCAGTGGTTCACTTTCCATCCATAGCCTGTACTCATCAGACTATTCATTTCATTCAAGAGATTCTATAACTGTGCTTCACTTATGCTTAACAGCACGAAACCATCGCATTTTTCGGGTCACGTATTTCAGCTTTCCTCTGCAGTCACCGGCATGCCGACGTCACTCCAAGTGATTCATCGGCTTCAGGTGATTCACCAGATGCTAAGAAGTGAAGTAACGCCTACTTTGCCCCAGGGCCACTGATTAGAGCCTGGCAGGTTTTTTTCTGTGTGTGTGTGTGTGTGTGTGTGTGTGTGTGTGGGAAGGTGTTTCTGTGATATGAGGTAAAGAGTTGCTCCCAGCAGGACAAAGTGTTTGTGGGAATTATTCTGGGACAATACGTACTGCACCCTTTTACTAATTAGATATAATTTGTATGTATTTTTATTAAATGTAAATCGATCCGATCATTTTTTTTAAATATCGTCAAAGTTATGATGCATTTAGTTCTTTTGCAATAAGCAGGATAAAGCATATTGTGTCGTGAACATCCTTTGACTAACCTTGCCCGTATTTTGGAAGAGGTGAACGTAATTTATGAGTAGTGTAGCAGTGATATTTAGAGCAGGTTATTTTGAAAGTTAGGCACTTCTCACTGAAAATATTTAATTGTTGGCACGTTGACATCAACATACATTGAGTAATAAGTCAGGTTGGTGGAAGTAGATCTGTCACAATTACCTATGACTTTACAGAATGCATTAGAGAGAAATTTTCATGAATGGTTCTACCTCATCAGCTCACGACAAATCCAGCGGGCTAGGCAGATTTAGCAACTACCTTTCTTCCACGTTTTAGATAAATATGGTGGCGACCCGAAATAGAAAATCCCTTAATTTCTGATCATTGCCTTTGAATGATTTGATCTGATTAATAATTAGATTAATTAATATTCCCCGTGAATAACTAAAATCGTTAATTTCAGGTACGTTTAGGTACACTTACGGCTAGTTGATAAGCTCTTTCCATTTCTTTAACCCCAAATCCTATGAATATTACCGGTCTTTCCCTGCATCTTAGAATTATTATTCTATTTTTAAATCGAACACCATACATAATTTTATTATTAACCTCCTCTTCCACGTCGACAAATCCTATGAACATGTCTGATACTTCTTCAGATTATCTTCCCTTGTCAATCTTAGCTTGGGTGCATGAGCTGTTTAACAGATTGTGTGGCATTTCACACACTTATCTTCAGTAAAAATGTTTGTAAAACGTATGGGATTTAACTGCGGGGTCATCAGTCCGTAAAATTACAAACTACTTATGAACTAGCTTATAGTAAAGAGGGCACAAACACCCATACCCGAGGGGGGGGGAGGATTCGAACCCCCGACGGGGAACGGCCTCGCACATAGTAGCATAGCGTCTCAATGCGCTCGGCCGCTCCACCGCGGCAACTTATCTTCCTTTTCGGATTCCTGTGGGTGATATTTTTTCCGTAGGAAGATGGTACGTCACGTCTGATAGATCGAACGCGCCAGCTTAGAGACCACTTCCCTCAACCTTTTTACAAATTCCTGCTGCCTTATTTTATTGCCTTATTTCATTGCAAGTCTTCCAGAATTCTTTTAAATACTAACACTGGATCCTCTATGTTTTCCCTATTAACCACAATTGTGTCTTGTATCACATCATCAAATACGATCCGTTTTATGTGAACCTTTATATTTTCGCGGCGTATTTCATAATGAATAGAATTACGGGTATTCAGCTGTAACTGCAATGGTAATACTACCGATGACAGTACTGCTAAGGCAGAATTACTAAACACAGCTTTCCGAAATTCGTTCACTAAAGACGATGAAGTGAACACTCCAGTATTCAAACCAAGAACAGTTGGCAGCATGCGAAACTTAGAAGTAGATGTTCCTGGAGTAGTAAAAGAACTTCAGTCAATAAACAAAAACAAATCTTTCGGGCCAGATTGTATACCAACTAGATTCCTCTCAGAGTATGCTGATGCAATAGCTCCGTACCTAGCTATAATTTACAACCGATCACTCAGCGAAAGATCCGTACCCAAAGACTGGAAAGTTGCCCAAGTTACTCCAATATTCAAGAAAGGCAAAAGGAGTGATCCCCAAAATTACAGGACAATCTCATTGACGTCGATTTTCAGTAGGATTTTGGAACATATACTTTGTTCGCACATTATGAACTACCTCGAAGAGAACAACCTATTAACCAGTAGTCAGCACGGATTCAGAAAGTATCGCTCTTGCGAAACACAGCTTGCCCTTTATTCACATGAAGTGTTAAGTCCCGTCGATAAGGGATCTCAAATCGATTCCATATTTCTGGATTTCCGGAAGGCTTTTGACACTGTACCCCACAAGCGGCTTCTTAAGAAATTGCGTGCTTATGGAATATCTCCCCAATTGTGCGATTGGATTCACGATTTCCTATCAGAAAGGCGGGTGTGTATGAAAGTCGATGTCGATGTTCGTATACAAGACGTACAAAAGTTCGTGAACTATGTGCGGAACTGCGACGGTGCACCCTCCCGCTACAACCAGTGGCTGAACATTGTATTCAAGCTGACTACAATATGGAGTATGCCAATGTTAAGATATTATGTTCTTTATATTCCCTCTGTGATTCGGTTTGTAGAGAAGCCATTGAAGTCGGCTAGGAAGTACTTTAATTAATCGGGATGATGGCTTTATTCTTGATAAAATTTTGAATCCGGCGCTCAGAATCAAAGACAACGGCACTGTCAACCAAGTGTGTGAGTACATATACTCTCCATTGATTACATTACAGCTTCGTACTTCTCTGCTATTAAGGTTAACAACAGTTTTTGATTGTATGCAATTTCCATGGAGGGCACTACAGCCTTATACATCTTAGCCGTGGATTTGCTAGGCTTACACAGTGTAGAAGGTATACTGGAACACTCTGCCGACAGTGTATTACATTTCAGTATCTTGCGTGCCTCAATGATACAGATAGCATACCGTATACGTACAACTACAGCGGAGGGGTATCTGTGGAGAGGCTAGACAAACGTGTGGTTTCTGAAGAGGGGCAGCAGCCTTTTCAGTAGTTACTGGGGCAACAGTCTGGATGATTGACTGAGCTGGCCTTGAAACATCAGCTACTACGAACGGCACAAAGCAAGAATCAGTTCTACTGTATGAATGTATGATGATGGCGTCTTCTCGGGTAAAATATTCCGAAAGTAAAATAGTCCGCCATTCGGATCTCCTGGCGGGGACTACTCAGGAGGATGTCGTCATCAAAAATCATGAAAGAGGCATTCTACGGATCGGAGCGTGGAATGTTCTATCACTTAATCGGGTAGGTAAGTTAGAAAATTAAAAAGAAATGGATATTTTTTTCTTAATGTGATGACTTCAATAAGAAGACAAAGCCAAGATCACATGTATAAATTACTTATTTACTGTATGTCAGTACTAGTTTCGGCAAGCTATGTTGCCATTATCAAATGATCAAACCGTACTTCATCTAACTAATAAAATTCTTATTAAGAATGCGAGATATATGAATTAAAAACTGATACAACGCTGTACATATCACATGTTGTTTGGTACACAGTATATAAACTTACTTGATCTATGTGCATTTACACTGAAAACCTAGGCATTGTATAACGCAGACCTTCAGCTACATGCACTTAGAATGAATCATAGATATTGGGTCACGCCGAAAATAAAAGACCTGGGTTACAGAACGGACCTTGACAAGGCCGTAGTTACATGTGTTGGGGAATAGATTACGGTAAAGAAACAATGTTTATATAGCTCTCAAAATAATGGGTGGTGTATAACCTATATTTTGAGCTACGTGCACCTACAGTGGAGCCTAGGTATTTTTGTGCTGCATACTACAAAATAAACTGTATCTCATATAACCCAAATATGTATAAGACATATTTTCAATTAGACTTTGTAAAAACGTCATGAAAGAATTGTTCCACCTGGAATGCAAGATGTATAAGAGAGGGGAATTCCCTCCGACTTCAAGAAGAACATTGTAATTCAAAAGAAAACAAGTGTCGACAAATGTGAAAATTACAGAACTATCAATTTAATGTCATGGTTGCAAATTACTAACACGATTCCTTTATAGACGAATGGACTGATGGAATCCGACTTGGAAAAGATCAGTTTGGATTTAGGAGAAATGTAGCAACTCAGTACGACTTATCTTAAGGAAAGGGAAATCTACGTTTTTAGCATTTGCAGAGTATGAAGGGGACGCAGTGGTTAGGAAGTAAGTAAGACAGAGTTGTAGACTTTCGTTATAGTGTTCGATCTGTACATTGAGCAAGCTGTGAAAGAATGCAAGGAGAAATTTGGAGAGGGAATTATAGTTCAGGCAGAAGAAATAAAAACTTTGCTGTGTGTTGCTGCTGTTGCGGTCTCTGACAGAATTACTATGTCATCGGCAAACCGCAAAGTTTTTATGTTTTCTCCCTGAACTTTAATTCCCTCTCCAAATTTCTCCTTGGATTCCTTCATTGCTTGCTCAATGTATAGATTGAACAACATTGGGGAAAACTTACAACCCTGTTTTAATCCCTTCCCAATCTCTGCGTCCCTTTCATGGCTTTCGATTCTAATAACGGCTGGCTGGTTTTTGTAAAAGCTGAATACAACTCTTCGCTCCCTATATTTTACCCCTGCGACCTTCAGAATTTGAAAGAGTTTATTCCAGTCGACATTTGTCAAAAGCTTTCTCCAAATCTCCAAATGCTAAAACCGTAGGTTTGCCTTTCCTTAACCTATTCTAAGATAAGTCGTAATGTTTGTATTGCCTCGCGCGTTCCTACATTTCTCTTAAATCCAAACTGATCTTCCCCAAGGTTGGATTTCACAAGTCCTCCCATTCGTCTGTAAATAATTCGAGTAAGTATTTTGCAGCTATGACTTATTAAACTGATAGTTCTGTAATTTTCACATTTGTCGGCACTTGCTTTCTTTGGAATTGGAATTACTATACTCTTCTTGAAGTCGGAGAGTATTTCACCTGTCTCATATATCTTGCATGCCAGGTGGAACAATTTCTTCATGACTGGCACTCCTAACCATACCAGCAGTTCAGACGAAATATCATCTATTGCAGGGGCCTTCTTTCGACTCAAATCTTTCATCGCTCTGTCAAATTCCTCTAGCAGTATCGTATCTCCTATCTCGTCTTCCTCCACCTCGTCTTCCATTTCTAGAATACTACCTTGAAGTTTATTTCCTTTGTATGGGCCCTATGTATATTCATTCCACATATCAGCTTTCTCATCTTCGCTTAGCCGCGGTGGAGTAGCCGAGCGGTCTAAAGCGTCTCGCTGCGGAGCGCGCGGTTGCTCGCCGTGGAGGTTCGAGTCCTCCCTGGGGCATGGGTGTGTGTGTTGTCCTTAGGTTAGTTTACCTAGGTTTAGATAGTTTGTAATATACGGACTGATGACCACGTAGTTTGGTCCGATAGATTTACAAACATTTGAACATCATCTTCGCTTAGTACTTGTTTTCCATCTGAGTTCGAGATATTCATACGGCTGCTTTTCTTGTCTCCAAATATCTCTTTTATTTTCCTGTAGGCGGTATCTATCATTCTCCTGGTTATACATCCTTCTATGGTTCTGCATTTGTCCTCTAGCCATTCCTGCTTAGTCAGTTTGCACATCCTGTCAGTCTCATTTTTCAGACGTATTTTTATATTTTCTCCTCTCATCAATTAAGTCCAGTAAATCCTGTGTTAACTAGGGATTTCTATTAGGCCTTCTCGTTCTGCCTATATGATCCTCTGCTGATTTCACTATTCTATTTTTCAGAGCTACCCATTCTTCTTCTACTATATTATTTTCCCCCGTTTCAGCCAATCCTCCTGGTCTCTTCCACCTTTACAGCCTTCTTTCATGATGTTTAAACCAAATGTTGGTGATAATTAAATAGTGCTCTGCACAAAAAAAAGTTCAAATGTTTGTTAAGCTTATGGGACTTAAGTACGGGGTCATCAGTCCCTAAACTTACAAACTACTTTTCAACTACCTTATACTAAGGACGGCACAAATATCCATGCCCGAGGGGGGATTCGTACCCCCGACCGTAGTGGCCGTGCAGACCGTGACTGGAGCGCCTCAGTCCCCTCGGCCACCGCGGCCGGCTGCTCTGCACAAAATTGTACCAAGCGATCTCCTCTTTCATTTCCGTATTCACCTACAACATTTTCTCCTCTTCCTTTTCCTACTACCGAGTTCTAGTCCCTCATCACAATCAAGTTTTCGTTTCCCTTAATTTTCTGAATAATTTCTTTTATCTCCTCATACATCTCTTCGATGTCCTCATCGTCGGCAGAGCTAGTTGGCATATAAACTTGTACTACTGTGGTCGGTGTTGGTTTTGTGTCTATCTTTGCTATGATAATGCGTTCACTATGCTGTTCATAGTAACTTACTCGCATTCCTATTTTCTTATTCATTATCAGACCTACTCCTGCGTTGCCAGCAACTAATTTCGTGTTTATAAGCCTGTACTTACCAGACTAGAAGTCCTGTTCATCGTGCCACCGAACTTCACTAATCCCTACCACATCTAACTTCAATCTATCCACTATCAAACTTTCTAACTTACGTTTGCGATTAATGGTTATAACGTCCCACGCTCGAACCCGTATAGTGCCTGTTTTGTTTTCCTTTATGACGACATCCTCCTGAGTACTTCCCGCCCGGAGATCCGAATGGGGGGACTATTTTACCTCCGGAATATTTTACCCTAGAAGACGTCATCATCATATATTCTTAAAGCAGAGCTGCATTTTCTCGGGAGAAGTAATGACTGCAGTTTCCCCTTGCTTTCGGCCGTTCGTAATAACTGCATGGCAAAGCCACATTAGCTGATGTTACAAGGCCAGCTCAATCGTCCAGACTGTTGCCCCTGTAACTACTGAAAAGTCTGCTACCCCTCTTCAGGAAGCACATGTTTGTCTGGCCTCTCCACAGATACCTGTCCACTGTGGTTGCAACTACAGTACAGATATCTGTATCGTTGAGGCACGCAAGCCACCCTACCTCGGCAATGTCTGTGGTTCATGGAGGTGGGCAAAATGCCTATGGGAAGAAAAGCGTTTCTGTATAAGTGAAATTTGATGACTTCCAATATTAATTTAAATGTTCGGAAGTTCTTTCTGAAAGCATTTGTCTGCAGAGTAGCATTGTATGGGGATGAAACGTGGACGATAAAGAGTTCAGACTAAAACATGGTAAAAGCCTTAGAAATGTGGTGCTGCAGACGAATGCTGAAGACTAGATGGGTGATCAACATAAGAGGGGGAAAAAGCAGTTCATGGAATATTCTGAATAAGAGAAGGGATAGGTCGGTGGGACAATTCTGAGACATTAAGAAAGCATCAACTAAGCATTAGATAGAAGTGTGTGGAGAAAAGGTCGTAAAGAATAACCGAGGGACGAATACAGTAAGCAGATTCAAAAGGATGTAGGTTGCCGAACTTGTTCACAGATGAAAAGACTTGGGCAGAACAGGATAGTGTGAAGACCTGCATCAATCCAGTCTGCCCTGAAGACAACAACAACAACGTTTCGTTTCTGACAGGAAATCGTGACCTAATCGCACAAGTGAGACGATGTTCCAAAGGCAGGCAATTTCATAAAAAGCCGCTTGTGAGGTGCAGTGTCAAGAGGCTTCTGGAAATCTGCAGATGTGGGATCGATTGTCATCTTTTGGCGATAGCACTCGTCATTTCATCTCAGTAAAGAGTTACCTGTGTTTTAGAAGAACGATACTTTCAGAATTCATGTTGACTATGTCTAAATTGGTCATTCTCTTCGACTTAGCTCATATTGTTGGAATTAAGTAGTATGTTCCAAAATCTTGCTACAAAAAGACGTCAGTAATACGAGCCTTTAATTTTGCGGATTACTCCCACTTCTTTTCTACATATTTAAGTGGCCGGTGCAACTTTCCAGCGGTTGTGTTAACGTCCGAATGAACGCCCCAAGTGCGTGCTGCTTTAGGCTTGGAGCTAAAAGCTTTGGACACTAAAAGTGGAAAGTTAGAGGTTTTCGGTATTCTCGTTGTATCTGTAACAGCTTTATCTGCCCCCCTAAGCCCCTCCCTAGGGTGAAGCGAGAAGACAGCGGAGGCAATAAACGGTATCGCCAAACCGTGTTCCTCGCCCTCCCCCGCAAAGTCCCTTTTTGTCACGGACTAACGTATTTTTGTCCTTTCTATTGTGTACTCTCGCCGCCTTCTACGGTAGTCGGGCTGAGCCGCCTCCATACGCCACCCTCCCTCCCCCCATCCCGCGGACAATGATGGACGGTCAGCCTGTCGTAAAGTCATTTCTCTTCGTCCTCAAATCTCAGCGTTTCTAGCCTGCACTCTCCGCCGACGAGAATCGAATATTTCTGCTCCACTCAGCCCTACTAAGAATTGATTTGCTTCTGGCTATCCCCAATTACATCGCAATTTAATTAGTGTAGCCGGCCGCAGTGGTCGAGCGGTCCGCGGCGTGCCAGTCACGGTCTGCACGGTCTCTGCGGTCGGGGTTCGAATCCCCCCTCGGACATGGATGTTTGTGCCGTCTTTGATTTGACTTGATTTTCTCAGGGAAGCCAAAACAGTCTTGGTCCAACCCGCCACCGCCCGCACCGAAACTAAGTTTATTGTGTGGTATCGCTCCCTGTATATCTAGTAAAGCCAACCAATGCCCTTGATCAGTGCAAGGAGTCCCTTTACCAGTTCTTTATTAGACACAATTTCTTCGGGTCTGGTTGTCCCAAATGTTCTGTGCCTTATACTCTCCAATGCAATGCTTTCGAAGATTAGATGTGATGCAATTTCATCACTGTCATCACAGATCCTACATTTAGGGTCCTCTTCTGTTATTCCCATTGTATGTAGGTGTTTTTTGAAATTCCCATGGCCTGTCAGCAATCCAACCATGAGTCTAATCTCTCTCCTGTTCAGGCCCAGGATTGCAGATCTTCTTTTAAAACATGGCTTTAGCATCATTATCTTGCCATGTTTTTGTTGATAGACTTTGGTGCAATATTCTACGTGCTGTCTTCTGAGCCAGTTACGTAGCTCCAATTTGATCATTCCCTAGCTGATTGTCAGGACAGGTTCCGGTCCAATAAATGGAGTCTCTGCCCCCATCCTGGCTAATCTGTCGGCATGTTCGTTGCTACTGATCCCCGAGTGACCAGGGACCCACAAGAGTTGTGCCGTCTTTAGTATAAGTTAGTTCATAAGTTGTTTGTAAGTTTAGGGACTGATGACCCCGTAGTTGAGTCCCATAAGCTTTACAAACATTTGAACATTTAATTAGTGTAATAACAACACAGCGATGATGTTAACACTGTAAAAAGAAGTACAAGCAAGAAAAATTAATAATCCATGCAAGTAAATAATCAAAGAAATAATGCGAGGAAACAATTTATTAGATGAAATGAACTGAAAGTCATTACCCTTGTGTATCTGTCTATTGCAGATCTGAAACTCAGGTTACGTACCTGGCCGAATAAGCTGTAGAAAATCGTCATCATTTAAGACTATTTAGCCTTACAGTGTTCAGTCTGGAGGTGGGTACCCCTTATAAAACTACAGCATGATCCGCTATTCAATGCTCACATTGATATCTCATCTGATGTTAAGCCCGTTATTTCATAATCTTTTTGACCCAATCCAGTTAATTTCTTCTTGGATTACCACGACTCTACTGCCGAACTTTTAGTAACCTGGTACCTACCATGTGTGTAACATTAACCCCACCATCTAACAAGGGACACCTTTGATTTCGAACGATCGGAGCCGCACGAAACCATGCTTGGAATAACAGGCAATTATAAACATGACAGTGGCTTGCGTCATTTACATGCAAAATATTGCATTGTATCTCAAGGAACATTTTAACAGAGAGAAACAAAGTAATAATATGAGTACCATAAGAAGGAAATTATATGTGATACTAGCTGAATAAATAAGAAATAAGGCTGTCTCGCGTAACGTACAAAATTATAAATATTCAAACAAAGAAAGATAGTAATCAAAACACAAATGACATATAAAATGCGTACGATGTCATATTTATTGAGTTATATGTTTTACAATTGTATAATTTTGCAGGTATGTATTCATTTGTAGAAGTGCTGTATGTCTGTATTAAAAGAAATTTCTTTTTTAGTGCTTTATTTATTTATTTTTATATTTCCTTATTCGTATGCTTATCCTTACAGAGAAAGAGCTGAAGACATTGTAGCACGCATAGACCAAAGATATGGTCTGTGGCATCATGTTTCGCTGTATGTAACCTCCTTCCTATATAGTCGCAAACGTATCGGCATGGAACTGCTATGGTGTACAACGGGAGACTTCGGACAACAATTACACACAGACCATTCGTTTGCATCCTGTAGTTTTCGCTGCAGAGCGGAATATTAACACACACACACACGTAGAATTTTATATACACCGATAACTTTCCATCCCAATATACTCCACCCTTTTATCATTATCAACCCTCAAGCAACAATGCGACCAATAAAAACATTTTCAAAGAGTAAATATAATTTTCAAAGAGTAATTATTGTTCCGCATTTCACGTTACATTCTTCAAATTACTAAATACCTATCAGATCGCTATAAAACCGTGCCTAAAACCTTCCTCAGGTACAAATTAGTAACTGTACAAATATTTAAGTATCTGCGTCTTGTCGTTCGGACGTGATACGCTTACACCGAACAGACATTCACATTAATATATATAGATAAATATCTATCCGATTGCCATAAAACCATGCCTAAAGCTTTCCCCGGGTAGACGTTAGTAACTATAAAATTTTTTAGCTCTTTATGTGTTGTGGTTTAGACGTTATAAACGTGCACCGAACAGACATTCACATTTATAGATATAGATAATGGCGTGAGTGTATAATTACATATTCAATGAGCAGCGCAAAAAACTCTCTGCTAAAGTACTTACAGTAACGCAATACCCACATATACTGCAATACCGCACACTTGAAAGTACTTATATTAGTCCTCAAAGTTCAGATACGGGAGTTCGATGAAGTGGTTGAAACAAAGTGGAAGAGAACAGTGTACACACTGCACTAAAGGCACGTTATTATATTCCAAATCACTTTCGCATTCACGCAGTCCAGTATCAAAAGGCGCGCTAATTACATTTTCAAATGATGGCGTCGGTATGTCAATGTCATACCCTGGCTTTCGCCAAGCATATTGCAACGTAGTCTTATACGTACGAATAGCTAGTTGACTGTAAATCACAGAGTGAAGATTCACGATAAAATAAGGATCGTGTACCTTCACTTCTGGTTTGGCAGTCTTACAAAAAAAGTAATCCTTCTGGCATAGAGTTTATATTGCCGTAAGGAGTTAACGTCAAGGAGTTGGCAATATTTTGTTGTTTTCGGTGGTAAGATCTTCAGCGTAACATCTTGTTTGGAAACGTGCACCTGAAGATGAATGTAAGGTACTGCTTGAAGAGTCACTTTCAGGTATAGGTTCCTCCTGTCCTAATTCCATATATCTATCCAGCGTAATGTCGCGCATTTCTGTGTCGTCGCCATTTCTGAATTATTATGTTATACAGCGTGTTACAAAACGGCACGACCAAACTTTCAGGAAACATTCCTCACACACAAAGAAAGAAAATATGTTATGTGGACATGTGTCCGGAAACGCTTAATTTCCATGTTAGAGCTCATTTTATTACTGCTCTTCAAATCACATTAATCAGGGAATGGAAACACACAGCAACAGAACGTACCAGGGCGACTTCAAACACTTTGTTACAGGAAATGTTCAAAATGTCCTCCGTTAGCGAGGATACATGCATCCACCCTCCGTCGCATGGAATACTTGATGCGCTGATGCAGCCCTGGAGAATGGCGTATTGTATCACACCCGTCCACAATAATTTGGTCACTTTGGAATGAAGCCTCATCCGTAGTACTATAGAGCAATGAGTCGCATGCCAACACAAGCATTGAAGTTAACATTACCTTCCTTCAATTGGGCCTACTGGCGGTGAATCGAGGAAGTACAGTACATACTAACGAAACAATTGGGTATTTTGACAATTGTCTGTACGAATTATTTCAATTTACATTCTAAATACTAAAACGAGTTCTAACATGGAAATTAAGCGTTTTCGGACACATGTCCACGTAACTTATTTAAAACCCTGTATAATATATCCGGGAACTCCGCATTCAAGAACCCGATGTTATTTCCATATTCAGCACGTCACAAGTTGGTCCCTAATACTTGGACCACTTGCGTAGGATTAATTCTCTTCGTGATATCACTTGCTTGCAAATACTCCAAGAGATAAGTATACAACCTTCTTTCGTGATTCTTAAACGAGGTGTTTGTTATGATTAAATTATGTTCTGTACAAAATTCACCAGGCGGCTTCCTCTTTCATTCTTTTTGTCCCGTCTATATTAACATACTATTTATCGTTCCCTCCTTTTTCCTACTACCGAATTCCAGTTTCCCATCACAGTTAAGTTTTCCACTCTCTTAATTGTCTGAATAATTGCCTTTACCTCCTCATACATTTCTTCGACTTCCTCCTCATCGGCAGCGCTAGTTGGTATATAAATCTGTACTATTGTGGTCGGTGTTGGCTTCCCTCCCTTTTCCTACTACCAAATTCCAGTTTCCCGTCACAGTTAAGTTTTCCACTCTCTTAATTGTCTGAATAATTTCCTTTACCTCCTCATACATTTCTTCGACTTCCTCCTCATCGGGAGCGCTAGGTGGCATATAAATCTGTACTATTGTGTTCGGTGTTGGCTTCGCATCTTGACTACGATAATGCGATCACTTTGTTGCTGATAGCAGTTTACTCGCACTCCTATTTTCTTATTATCAGATCTACTCCTGTAATACTCCCAACTGGTTTTGTATTCATACCAGACCAGAAATCCTGTTCCTCTTTCCACCGAACTTCACTAATCCCCACTATGTCTAACTTCAACCAATATCTCTCTCTTTTTAAATTTTTTAATCTCCTTTACCCGATTAAGGGATCTAACATTCCACGTTCCGATACGTAGAATGCCAGTGTTGTCTTTCCTGATGATCACATCCTCCTGAGTAGTCCCCGCCCGGAGATCCGAATGAGGGACTATTTTACCCCCGGAATATTTTACCAGAGAGGATGCCATCGTCATACGAGGCGCGTCCAGAAAGTAAGTTCCGTTTGGTAATAAAATGATATTTTCCACAGATACAGAAAAAAATTTTATTGCACAAAATTCTACAATTCTTAAACTACTTTTCCACATAACTGCCGAAATTTTGTAGGTACTTGTCATAGCGTGCCACAAATCTTTGCATGCATCCTTCACAGATGGTTGCCGCCTGTGTATTCAACCATGTGGTAACAGCTCTTTATCATCGTTGAAGTGTTGACCACCAAGGACAGATTTTTAGGTGTAAGAAGAGATGAGAGTCGCTAGGAGAGAGGTCCGAGCTGTATGGAGGATGATCAAACAGGTCCCATTGAAATTTACGTAAGAATTGTTTGGTCACATTCGGTGTGGGAAAAAAAATCTTTTGACAGTAATCCTCTTCTTACACCTAAAATCTGTGTGGTGTGGTGTGGGAAAAAAATCTTTTGACAGTCATCCTCTTCTTACACCTAAAATCTGTCCTTGGTGGACAACACTTCAAGCTGACTAGCTGAAAGAATATGTTACCACATGGTTGAATGCACAGGCGGCAACATTCTATGAAAAAGGCAGACAAAACCTTGTGCCAAAACCTTGCCTACAAAATTTCAGCAGCTATGTAGAAAAGTAGTTTAACGGGTGTAGATTTTTGTACAATCAATATTTTTTCTGTATCTGTACCCGTTCGTTTTGTATAACCAAACGGAACTTACTTTCTGAACGCGCCTCATATATTCATAGAGAGTTTCATGTCCTCGGGAAAAGTAACGGCTGTAGTTTCCCCTGATGTTAGAAGGCCAGGTCAGTCAATCATCCAGACTGTTGCCCCTGTAACTACTGAAAAGGCTGCTGCCCCTCTTCAGGAACCACACGTTTGTCTGGCCTCTTCACAAATACCCCTCCGCTATGGTTGCACCTACAGTACGGTAGAAGTACGCAAGCCACCCCACCTCGGCAATGTCTGTGGTTCATACGGGTGGCTCTTGAATTATACAATTTTTATTGGCCTCTTTGTATAACCAATATTAATAATCGGTACTTCAATTTTAGTATTGGCTTATTTATATAACGATTTTTCCGTCGGTGGTTGACAGGTCATAATAATATTATGATAAAGGAAAATTCCTGATGTTCTGCTAAATTATTTATTTGGTTAAAAACCGGATTTCAGCTTCTTAAGCCGTCAGCAGTTGCTACCTGATGATGGCCTAAGAAGCCGAAAACCGGTTTGTAACCAAACAAATAATTTAGCAGAACATCAGGAATTTTTCTTCTTTCATAATATATAATTATTGTAAAAAGTAATGGTTCTATGTATACCACTCCCTTGTGGCACGCCGTAGTGAACTTTGACATTGTAAGAATTCTCTCCGTTGGGAATGCCATGCTGTGTTCTGTTTGCTAGAAACGCGGCCTGGTATTCTGTACGCTCATATTTTCTTAAACAGGCGACAGCGTGGAGTCGTATCGAACGCATTCCGGAAGTCGAGAAACACGTCATCTACCTGGTAGCATGAATCTGCCGCTCTCTGGGTGTTGTGGGCGAATAAAACACGCTGGGTACCACACGATCGCTGCTACGGAACCCATGTTGATTCCAGCAAAGAAAATTTATGTTCTCCAGGAATCTCATAATACACGAGCATAAAACCTGTTCAAAAATTGTACTGTAGATTGACGTCAGACATAAAGGCCTATAGTGTAACGTATCTGTTTGTCGAACCTGAACAACGGCTATGACTCGCGCTATTTCTCAATAGATCTGTGGTATACTGCTGCTAGGAAAGGGGCATGAGGGGGAGAGGGAGGGATGCAAGTTTCTTCGAAATACTTTGTGCAGAAACTGAGTTGGTATTCCATTTTCTGCCATCCTCTCATACGTCATCATTGTGCACAAAGATTGCCTGGACTTTTTGATCCGTATACTGATTTCACATCAAAAACTTCTTTGTACTTTTTTTCGTCAAGTCGGTACACGGTACTTTACAAGTGAATGAACACATCGGTATGATCCTCCTTAGGGTAACTTTTCATTTTTGCGAGGTTTTGGTTTCGTTTAAATTTGTAGTGAATGTCTCTTAGCTTTCTTAGCTTTTTTCCAAGTAGGATGCCGGACCTCGGTGGATTTTGCGCATCTCTCATAAATTTACATCAGCACATACTTGTACGATAATCTCGAAATTTCTCTCTTGGTGCTCTGCATTGTCAGTGTTCCAGAAGAAATTTTCGTTTTGAACTGTCTGCTGCACTGAAATGTCATCTTTCGTCTAGTGTAGAAAACTATCTTTTGTTTCTGCACATAAAAAAGAAGATCCCTTATTTGTGACAGCATGATGTACTGTTGCAAGGTGGCTAGTTCACTGAGAAAAGTCATTTGATATGTGATAACGTTACGATCATCAGCACGTTGACGTCTTCAAGTATGTCAAAATTACTTTCTTTGTGTTAGGAAGTGACGAAATTGATATTGATGTATTCGACGTAACAATTCGATAGCTCAGTATTTTTCATGTTATTTTATATGATCTATGCACGTCTGCCAGACACACGAACTAAGAGTATGCCTGTGCTATCTGCAACGTGGACACTTACGCAGTTGTCTTCATCACTCGACGTGAATAAGATGTCTTCCTGCCCCTTAGTGTCCTAGGAATCTGCATAATTTGTTGTTTCGTATTATGGCATTAATCCTTTAATGCACGACTTTTTATTTGGAGCTACACTACTGGCCATTAAAATTACTACACCAAGAAGAAATGCAGATGAAAACCGGATATTCATTCGACAAATATATTATACTAGAACTGACAAGTGATTACATTTTCAAGCAGTTTCGGTGCATAGATCCTGAGAAATCAGTGCCCAGAACAACCACCCCTGGCCGTAATAATGGCCTTGATATGGCTGGCGTGTAAAGGTATAGGTGTTCATGCAGCTTCGACATGATACCACAGTTCATCAAGAGTAGTGACTGGCGTATTGTGAGGAGCCAGTTGCTCGGCCACCATTGACCAGACGTTTTCAATTGGTGAGCGATCTGGAGAATGTGCTGGCCAGTGCAGCAGTCGAACTTTTTCCGCATCCAGAAAGACCCGTACAGGACCTGCAACATGCGGTCGTGAATTATCCTCCTGAAATGTAGGGTTTCGCAGGGATCGACTGAGGGGTACAGCCACGGGTGGTAACACATCTGAAATGTAACGGCCACTGTTCAAAGTGCCGTCGTGCGAACAAGAGGTGACAGAGACGTGTAACCAGTGACACCCCATACCATCACGCCGGGTGATACGTCAGTATGGCGATGACGAATACACGCTTCCAATGTGCGTTTACCGAGGTCGCCAAACACGGATGCGACCATCATGATGCTGTAAACAGAACCTGGAGTCATCTGAAAAAAAAATGACGTTTTGCCATTCGTACACCCAGCTTCGTCGTTGCCTACACCATCGACCATTGCAGGCGCTCCTGTATGTGATGCAGCGTCAAGGGTAACTGCAGCCATGGTCTCCGAGCCGATAGTCGATGCTGCTGCAAACGTCGTCCAACTGTTCCGTGTAGATGGTTGTTGTCTTGTAAACGTCCCCATCTGTTGACTCAGGGATCGAGACGTGGTGCCCGATACGTTACAGCCATGCGGATAAGATGCCTGTCTTCTCGACTGCTACTGAACCGAGGCCGTTGGGATCCAGCACGGCGTTTCGCATTGCCTACCTGAACCTACCGAATCCATATTCTGCTGATCGGACCAACGCGAGCAGCAATCGCGATAGGCAATCGCGATAGGCTACAATCCGACCTTTATCAAAGTCGGAAACGTGATGGTAAGCATTTCTCCTCCTTACAAGAGGCATCACAACAACGTTTCACCAGGCACCGCCGGTCAATTGCTGTTTGTGTATGAGAAATCGGCTGGAATATTTTCCTCATGTCAGCACATTGTAGGTGTCGCCTACTCTGTAAAGCTAATCATTTGCATATCACAGTATCTTCTTCCTGTCGGTTAAATTTCGCGTCTGTAGCACGTCATCTTTGTGGTGTAGCAATTTTAATGGCCAGGAGAGCATAACGAATACCACGTTTAATGTATAGTGCGTATATACTGAGAAAAATATTGAATACAAAAATCCTTTAAATTATTATGCAGTACGAGCAAGAAAATTTTCATAGCTAGTCAGCTGTATAGTGCTTCCATGATGTACCCGATATAGTAAATATCACTGTTATGCCTCTCATCTTTCCAGAAAGCAACAGTAGTAGGTGAGTGACTACTTTTACATGGCAAAGGAAGAAGATTAAAGTAAACAAACGCCCACGTTAGGAGCAACGCAGTGCAACTAATTGTCGAACTGATTCAGTAGCAATCTGCGATTTATAATTTCTAGGACGAGACACTAGCATATGTATACAAGCAGCTACGAGTGAATCTGTGGTAATATTTTGACAGTTTGAGAGATAATAGGAAAAATAAGGTATGTAGCTGATCAGCTACACTATGCTAGTAAATAGTCTAATGTGTAAGGAATGTGGCTTCACCGCGCGGGAATGGCTGCGCTTCCTGAGGCGCCATGTCGTGGATTGTGCGGCCACTGCCGTCGGAGGCTCGGGCAGGTGTGTGTGTGTGTGTGTGTGTGTGTGTGTGTGTGTGTGTGTGTGTGTGTGTGTGTTTATTAGTATACGTTAGATCAGTGTGCGAAATTAACGGTCGTCAGGTCGCCATTGGCGACCGAAAATTGGAGCTGGCGATCTGGACTTATATTGCATTTTCTAAAAACATAAGAGCACGTTACGGAATTGTACATTCGCAAGTCTCAAAAGGTAAGCGATAATTACACTGATGAATAAAACAGGCCTATATATCCAGGTCGTTGTATATTCTTAATTTTTCAACACCTTGTGTGTGTATTAGTGTAAATAACAAATTTCGCTGAACGCCAGTTTCGCTGAGAGACCTTGTAGACCCAGTGATCTCTGTACTACCTGTGAGTTGAACTACATATTTCTGATCGTGCCAGTCAAAGATATTCATATTCTGTTTCTTCACTAATTACAACATGACTGCTATGAAATATTACGAGAATCACGCGAGTCTGTTACTACGCTTATTGTTCAAATGTTCAAATGTTTGTTAAGCTTATGGGACTTAACTACGGGGTCATCAGTCCCTAAACTTACAAACTACTTATCTACTACCTTAAACTAAGGACGGCACAAATATCCATGCCCGAGGGGGGGGGGGGGATTCGAACGCTTATTGTCATACGTTTCAAATCCAGGGGTAATCTAGCAAATATTTGCCACATACTAACTGATGGACATTCGTTTGACTAACTACAACATGGCGGACAATGCAAATTCGTGTGCAAAACATGTGAAAGTCTAGACACTCTACAGTTGTATACTCAAACACCACATTTATGCATCCAGGTTACATAGAGATCACTGTGAAGCCCGTACCTCCTCCGCACACTTAATTTGAGCAGTTGCCGGCGAGGTCACGCGCATGCGCAGATCTAAAATTGTGTATAAATATCGCCTTCTTAATCTAGCTATTGGAGTTTAGCTGTTTGTTGCATAAGCAATGAAAATTCCCCTGCTTATATTGAATATTAGTATTCTGTTGAACAATTTGTTATGGTGTTATGTTTAAATATATGGTTAGATAAATTTGCCTACCAAATTGACTTCACAAAGACAGACACAGGAGAGGTTGAGGTACTTTTTCATTTCAGATAAATGGGCTGTGGCGACCTCAGTTCCTAGACTGGCAAGTTTCTTAAGAAGTTAAATTTCGCACCTTGCGATTAGTTTAAGTAGTTTGTAAGTTTAGGGACCGGTAATCATACCTGTTTGGTTCCTTAGCTTTGAAAACATTTGTACATTTCAATTTGGCTTCGAAGAAAGGCTCGTGTAGTTTTGGCTCTTGAAGTCCCTATTTTATATTTTGTTAGGCCCACTATAGCTGGAGAGTTCTCGCAGTTTCCCAAGACGTAATCAGTGTTCTGGGCAAGCTGACGGTGAAAAGGGGTTGCATCAGGTACCTTTAGTGAGAAATTGCGCCAGTTTAGAAACATGTGATCTGATTGATTGCCGCCATGGTAGTAAGTGATGGTAGGCGCCAACTTTATATATAAAGGGCAATGTCCCGATTGACTTATTGACTGACTCATCCATCGTGTACAGGTTATGGGACTTAACTTCGTGGTCATCAGTCCCTAAACTTACAAACTACTTACGAACTAGGACGGCACAAATATCCATGCCCGAGGGGGGATTCGAACCCCCGACCGTAGTGGCCGTGCAGACCGTGACTGAAGCGCCTCAGTCCCCTCGGCCACCGCGGCCGGCTTTAAAATTTGTAAAGGGTGTTGATATTACTCTGTAGGCGTCATTTAAGAAGCGATTTTTCGCTATTCCATCCATAAGAGGGTGAAATAAGGCATGCGCAAATTTATTTTCAATAATATGTTGCTGTTAACTGAAATTTCGATCTATAGGATACGAAACATAGTATATGGACTATTGATCAGGATTAAAAAGACACGAGTTTTGGTATTTTTGGAAATTCAAGAACTAAAGGGGTAAAATAGGGGATCAAAAATTCTTTTCGAGAACACATTGTTGTCAAGACAATTTTGAAGCTAGAGGTGCAGAAATTGATATTTGTATTGTTCATTAGAATTTGAAAAATACTTTTTCGGTATTTTTGGAAATTCAACCATCAAGGGGGTTAAATTGGAGGTGTTTCGGTATTTTTGGAAATTCAACCATCAAAGGGGTTAAATTGGAGAGGAGATTTTTTCGAAAATATTTAGCTAATAAGACAATTTTGAAGCTACAACCACATAAATTGTATATGTTTTCTTGGTCAGAATTAAAAAGAAACGTTTTTCGGTATTTTCAGAAAATTAATCATTTAGGGGATGAAGTAGGTGATGAAACATTTTTTGAAAACACGTTGCTACTAAGCCAATTTTGAACCCAGAATTACAAAAAATGATGTTTTCATACTTGGTTGGAATTTTAAAGACATATGCTGGAGTATTTTTCTAAATTCAACTATTAAGAGGTACCATAGGGGGTTACAAGTAGTAAAGTCAAACGTTCAAATGTTTGTAAATCTTAAGAGACTCAACTACGGGGTCATCGGTCCCTAAGGCTTACAAAGCAATTAAATTAAATTAGACTAACTTATGCTAAGGACAACACAAAACCCATGCCCCAGGGCCGAATTTAACCCCCGACGGCAAACAGCCGCGCGCTCCACAGCATGGCGCCTGAGAACGCACGGCCATTCTGCCGCTGCTACAAGTGGTATCACAACATTTTATTATGATAGTACTTAAGCTATATATGTGAAAATTTATATAAATAGGGAGAAACAACTGGTGCAGACCAACCAGTCTATGCATGCGAAGCAGCGGGCGATAAGCTAGTTTATTAATATTTTATTAAGCACAATTTATTTCCATATAATCTCAGTAAAGAAAAGAAAGAAAGTAGCAGCCTATCTTCTGACATTTTATGAATTTTCTAATTTTTTTATAAACAAAAGACTAATGAAATGAGTGTCGACGCGTCGAGAACCTTCTTCTCCGCCTGTAGCGCGCACAGAATCCTCTAGTTTTCACGATCCTAACTCACTTCTGGTTCGGCTATCGCGACGGTCAGATACCTGAGCCGAAGCATGGAATAAGATACACGCGTATGGCCGCTCGAACACCAGACTAGCGTGCCGTAATTGTTGAATAACCTATTTTTAAGAAAAACAGTTTTACTTGTTGAGAAATATACTTGCCAAGATCGCTTGTTCAGTATTTTATTTCAGATAACCGGTTTCTACAAAATTGGTTTTAATCTTCAGATTTATGATTCATAAATAATGTATGGCGAGATACTACTTTTTAAAATGTGAAGATCTGAAGATGATAGCTAATTTTGTCGAAACCGATTGTCTGAAATAAAAATATTGAGAAGCGATCGTGGCATACATTTTTTTCAGCAAATAACAATTTAGATCGTCTACTTGTTTGAAAAATTTCTGAAGAAGCGAAACTTGTTAACATCCAATATTAATTTAAATGTTACGAAGTCCTTTCTGAAAGCATTTGTCTGGAGTGCAGCATTGTATGGGAGTGAAACATGGACGATAAGCAGTTCAGACAAAAAGATGATAGAAGCGTTCGAGGTGTGGTGCTACAGACGAATGATGAAAATTAGATGGGTAGATCGCGTAACAAATGAGGAGGTGCTTAACCGAATTGGGCAGAAAAGGAGTTTCTGGCATAACCTGACTAAGAGAAGGGATAGATTGGTGGGACACATTCTGAGACATAAAGGAATCGTCAACTTAGCATTAGAAGGAAGTGTGTGGGGTAAAAATCGTAGAGGGAAACCGAGGGACGAATACAGTAAGCAGATCCAAAGGGATGTAGGTTGCCGAACGTATTCCCAGATGAAGGTACTTGCCCAGACAGGGTAGCGTGGAGAGCTGCATCAAACCAGTCTGCGGACTGATGACCACATCAAACCAGTCTGCGGATGATAACCACATCAATCAACAAAAATTTTATTGTATCTTGTGTAATTTCGGTGAATGATATGTTTATTGCGTACGAGTGCACTTGTTTGTAGTTTGCTACTTTCCTATGACAAAATTAACGTAGCTGGTATTCATGACATTATCAGTTATATGAGGACCCCAGAGATCAATGGGTCTAAGTGATATTTCTAAAAAAAAAAGAGTTTAGTACAGGAATGGGACCTGATACTACTAATCTATTCGCTGGTAAAGCGTTCCTAGTGATTTTATTGACAGTATGTGCCATCTAACGCGATGCCCCGTGACTGCTTGGTTGTTTCTGGTCGCACTTTCGACGCTAGGACCCCTTTACCATAAATCAGTGGAATAGATTCCGCACGTGGAAGCAATCAGTGGTATTGTAAAAGCGTGTGCAAAACCTTTTTGCTAAAAACGCTTGACATATCTAACAAAAGGATAAGAAACGTCATCATTAACAAAAAATCAAACACATCTGGCATTTTTCTCACGTGACAAATGGGGAAGGAAGGAGCCTCCAAATAAAATTCCAGCAAACAGAATTGCAGCAATCAAGGAGCATATAAGAACATTGCCGATGAACCAAAGTCATTATAGTAGAGCAAAAGCTCCAAATCGAAAGTACTTACATTCAAACTTAAGTGTGACAATGATGTATAACATGTACGAAATATCTTGCCACGAAGACAAAAAAGTGAAAGTTTCTACAGACGTATATTCAAGACAGAGTTTAACCTAAGCTTTCAGAGGTTACCTGTGTTACTTGAGACAGGTTGTAGATGTAAATTTTACATAGTACGCCTGACGAAGAAAAAGGCAACTAAAGTTGATAAAGAATTCATCTCAGGAAGGCAGAAGCAGCAAAAGAAGGCAAAAGGAAATGCAGGAATTAAAGGACGACAACCATGTTCCAATATGCTTTGATCTTCAAAAGATGATGCCGACACCACATGTCACGAACTCCGTAGCTTTCTATATGCGACATTTGTGGGCATACAACCTCAATATCCACAACTTAACCAGTGGTACTGCCCGTATGTTTATGTGGCATGAAGGACAGATAAGTAGGGGATAGCATCGTGCCTGCTGAAGTATATCCAGAGTCTTCCTCACACTGTGAAGCACATCTTGGCCTTTAGTAACAACTGTGGGGGCCAGAGCAAGAGCCATCTAATAGTAACGTTTTGGTGTTATATTGTTAGGAACACCGAAACTAAAACATTTGATCACTATTTCCTCATTTCTGGACACTCATACATTGAATGTGAATAGTTGAACTTAAAAGAAAGAAGAATCAACGTGACATTTATATACCGGAAGACTGGATGAATCAGGCTGCCACAGCAAATCGAAAATTTGTTATTACTAAAATGACGGATGAAGACTTCATTGATCTTCAACCACTAAACCGGTACTTTAGGAACACTGTGCCAGAGATAAGAGGAATGCAGGTACTTATTTATAATACATCATCAGGTGAAGGTATTCTGCCTTATCAGAAACTGCCAATGAAAAAACAACGAACGGGAATAATGCCTAAAGAACTTCCCAGTCTTCAGTCCATTGCTGTGAAGCCAAAAGTAAAATACAAGACATATGAAGATCTGATGAAATTTCAACTTGTGCCACCGATACACCAGCAATTTTAAGTTTATCCCTTGAAACAAAGGCTGGTGCACCATTTTCTCTTAGTACTCATGTGGATGATGATTATGATGTCGCTACTGACCTGGGTAACAACATCTGTCACACAGGTGATGATTTTGATACAGGTTGATAAATGTTAAATTCGAAATTTTTCATTTTGTAAATCAATCAGTACACTATCGCCGCAATACTGTATAACAATGAATGTATGTTATGTTGATTATGTACTCTGAGCGTTATCACTTTATTCTATTTTCAGTAAGAGGTAAATAGGTCTAAGTGCCGATTGTACATTATTTATACATATCAACTGTAAACCGAATGTTATACTTATTTATTATCATTGGAAATAAAAAGGTAAGGACCCGTGTTTTTCTAAACGGTGAAATTCTCATTTTCCGTCTTACGAAAACTGTTGAACTTTGACTTCAGTTTCCTCGAAACTATGATTTTGTCACTTAGACCCCTTGACCTCTGGGGTCCTCATATCTGAAGATTTAGATTATCACTTCAAAACCACGGATCTGCGACCTCGGCATGATATATCTGCGCTGGAACATCAGGTAAGTAATAATAATAATTTCGTGTGGCTCGTTGGCCTGGTGGCAGTCTTTCAATAAGACGCCATTTCGGCGACTTGCATGTCCCTAGCCTTCCGCAGTTATCCAACCGGGGAAAGGGGACCTACAGCTCAACGTGGAATCCGAACCACGTGTCGTTTCTAGCAACTCCTCACATAGTTGAGAGGTGAAGGCTTGGTTAAAACGCAAACTGAAAAAATCCCAGATTCGACCGGCTTTCGAATCTGCGACCCCTCGATTTCTAATCGAGCGCTTTACCCCGAGACCACCGGGCCCGACTGACCAAATGAGTGAAAAACTATAAGAGAAATTTTAGTCTTCTATTCTGATGCGATAGCAGACAACTACGTCCCTCACAGGTGCACGTAGGTCGTGGTAACACGATTGGGGGAAAGGGGGCATAAAAGGGAAGAGGAGAAAACGGTAAAAGTATCGTCACATAACATCTCTGACGTACTAGTTGACATGAACTTCGTTCCACGAAGCACCGCACTCCTGATTCTACATCCCCAGGTTTTAAGGATTGAGAACTGGGATAAGTCTACATAATATGACAGTAAAATATTGAGCTTTGATAGGGAGAGCTTGGCTTAGGAGGTCTCTGTCTTATTTTCGAAAAGTTATAAGGCATAAGAGAGAGAGGGGAAGGCGCGTTGCTATGGAATTTTTTTTTTTTTTTCTTTGGGGGGGGGGGGGGGGCGGAGAGTGCATACGAGTAGTATGGAAAGGAAAGAGGCGTGGAGGGAGTGTAGGGGAGGATCGAGGGTAGTGCAGGATTATTTTTTTACCTAGAGTAGGCATTGCATTCCTACTGTAGAATATATTAAATTTAGCACAAGTTATCCAGGATGGTTTTTGCGCTACTTATGGAGAGATGGATATCAACACAGAAGGAGATGACGGATGGCAGTGATCTAATGGAGTCGCAGATGAATATTAAAATTCACGTCCGCGATGGAATAACTTCGTACTCACCTCTTTGTGGCTGAAAATATTGGTTAAAAGCAAATCTTCGAGACAGAGATTGAACGCTAACAGCGTATAATGCCATTTACTTGTAACGGGAATTAGTCATCTGCCGGGGGGTTGGAAAGTGCCTCCGGCGGCAGCTGAACCCACTGAATATTTTAAGGTACCAGCCGGCGCGGGCACTGGTCGATAGTCTGACTCCACCACGTGGTGCGTCTGTTCGCCAGTGAAACCGTTATATTACTGCCTTCTGAGAAACCACTTCACGATATTATTCCTAATTAATTATTTAAAAATTCTAGCATGCTGGTTTTACAGGAATAGAAACTTCTTTTATTTTAAATACTCCAAAAGCCAAAATTCCTGAATACACTCCTGGCTATTAAAATTGCTACCCCACGTAGATGACGTACTACAGACGCGAAATTTAACCGTCAGGAAGAAGATGCTGTGATATGCAAATGATTAGCTTTTCAGAGCATCCACACAAGGTTGGCGCAGGTGGCGACACCTACAACGTGCTGACATGAGGAAAGTTTCCAACCGATTTCTCATACCCAAACAGCAGTTGACCGGCGTTGCCTGGTGAAACGTTGTTGTGATGCCTCGTGTAAGGATGAGAAATGCGTACCATCACGTTTCCGACTTTGATACAGGTCGGATTGTGGCCTATCGCGATTGCGGTTTATCGTATCGCGATATTGCTGCTCGCGTTGGTCGCGATCCAACAACTTTTAGCAGAGCATGGAATCGGTGGGTTCAGGAGGGCAATACGGAACGCCGTGCTGGAACCCAACGGCCTCGTATCACTAGCAATCGAGATGACAGGCATCTTATCCACATAAGGATCGTGCAGCCACGTCTGGATCCCTGAGTCAACAGATTGGGACGTTTGCAAGACAATAACCATCTGTACGAACAGTTCGACGATTATTGCAGCAGCGTGGTCTATCAGCTCGGAGCCATGGCTGCTGTTACCCTTCACGCTGCATCACACACAGGAACGCCTGCGATGGTGTAGGCAACGACGAACCTGGGTGCACGAATGACAAAACTTCATTTTTTCGCATGAATCCAGGTTCTGTTTACAGCATCATGATGGTAGCATCCGTGTTTGGCGACAACGCACATTAGAAGAGTGTATTTGTCATCGCCATACTGGCGTATCACCCAGAGGGATGGTATTGATTGCCACTGGTTACACGTCTCAGTCACCTCTTCTACGCACCGATGACAGTTTGAACAGTGGCCGTTGCATTTCAGATGTGTTACGATCCGTGGCTCTACCTTTCATTCGATCCCTACAAAACCCTACATTTCAGCAGGATAATGCACGACCGCATGTTGCAGGTCCTATACGGGCCTTTCGGAACAAGGAAAATGTTCGACTGCTGCCCTGGCCAGCACATTCTCCAGATCTCTCACCAACTGAAAACGTCTGGTCAATGGTGGCCGAGTAACTGGCTCTTCACAATACGCCAGTCACTACTCTTGATGAACTGTGGTATCGTGTTGAAGCTGAATGGGCATCTGTGCCTGTACATCCAAGCTCTGTTTGACTCAATGCCCAGGCGTATCGAAGCCTTTATTACGGCCAGAGTTGATTGTTCTGGGTACTGATTTCTCAGTGAAAATGTAACCACATGTCAATTCTAGTGTAATATATTTGACGAATGAATACTCGTTTATTATTCGCATTTATTCTTGGTGTAGCAATTTTAATGGCCAGTAGTGTAGTTTAAAATTCTTCATTCAGTAGGCCTATGTATCGTGATTTTGAGGTTTGTGTGTCTTGCAAATACAGTGCCGTACTGACATTGACACCGACCGGTAAATACGTAATGACAGCTAACGACAAGTGTCACCGAGTACCTGACCACTAAAGAGTTGGTCATCAATCTGAAATACGTTGTGTATAACGACCCGTCGCGATAAGGTGACTATGCTTATTTTCGACGTCAATGTACAACAAACACTCCGAGACAGCAGATGTCACCACTAGCAGTTGAGGGTGCATAAAAGATGTCAGGGAACTGGGAAGACACAGCACTTCTTGTGAGGCGGAAAAGGAGAGACGTATCTGACGACCAACAGTGCATCACCATTGGCTTTTGGGCAGAGTTGTAACCGTTCCTGAGTCGGCTTAGTTTGCAAACAGCTCCTGTGACGCTATGGTTAAAATACAACGAAGAGACACAGAAACTGGTACACCTGTTTAATATCGTGTGTAACACGACGTGGCATGGGCTTTACTAATGTCTCAAGTTGAGCGGGAGGAAACTGAAACCATAAATCCTGCACGGCTGTTCATAAACCGCCAAAGAGTACGAGGGGGTGGAGATCTCGTCTGAATAGGATGTTGCATCCTAGATATGTCCAATAATGATCATGTCTAGTGCCCAGCGGACGCGTTTGAAAACATAAGAGTGTTTCTGCACTCTTTAGCAATTCTGAACGCGTGGGATGTTCTCTTGGAATTGCCCAAGTACGTCGAAAAGCAAAATGGACATTAATGGATACGGATGATCAGCCAGTATGCGTACATAAGTTTCACCAGCCAGTGTCGTATCGTTATCAGGGCCCAATACTTATACATCTACATCTACATGGGATACTCGGCAAATCACATTTAAGTGCCTGGCAGAGGGTTCATCGAACCACCGTTATACTATTTTATCTCCCATTCCATTCTCGAATAGCGCGTGGGAAGAATGAACACCTGAATCTCTCCGTTCGGGCTGTGATTTCTCGTATTTTATTCTGATGATCATTTCTACCTATGTATGTGGGAGTCAACAACAATATATTGTCGCATTCGGAAGAGAATGTTGGCGATTGGAGTTTCGTAAGTAGCACACGCCGCAGCGATAAGCGCCGCTCTTGTAAAGATTCCCATCCCAGATCCTGTATCATTTTCATTACGCTGTCTCCCCTGTATCGTGACAATACGAAACGAACTGCCTTTCTCTGGACTCTTTCGATGTCCTCCGTCAAACCCATCTGATAAGGATCCCACACTGGGCAGCAATACTCCAAAAATGGACGGACAAGCGTAGTGTATGCAGTTTCTTTTGTGGTTGTGTTGCATCTTTTAAGGCTTCTGCCAATAAAACGCAGTCTCTGGTTCGCCTTTCCCACGACATTATCTACGTGTTCTTCCCAGTTTATGTCTGAAGTAACAGTAATTCCTAGGTATTTTGTGGAGTTTACAGCCTTCACGTTTGATTGATTAATCTTGTAAACAAAGTTTAACGGATTTCATATCGTAGTCATGTGGACGATTTCACACTTCTCATTATTTAGAGTCAATTGCCAATTTCTACACCAGACTGATATCTTATTCAGATCGTTCTGCAGTTGGTTATGATCTTCAGATGATTTCACTAGACGGTAAATGACGCCGTCATCTGCAAACAACCTAGATTTTCCCCTAAATCGTTTATATAAATAAGGTACAGCAGAGGACCAATAACACTACCCTGTAGAACACCAGATATCACTGCTATTTTAGTCGATGCCTTACCATTGATTACTACGACATGAAATCCCCTATCCAATCGCAAATTTGGGGCGATATACCATTACCATGCAAGCAGTTCTCTGCTGACGTGCAGGGTCCATGGATTCATGAGGCTGTCTCCGTAACATTACGTGTCGAACCGCTCGATAAAGCTGAAAACGAGACTCGTCAGACCAGGCCATGTTTCATGTTTTCAGTTATCAACAGTCCAATGACGGTGTTGACTGGCGCAGACGAGGCGTGAAGCTTTGTGTCGTGCCGGCCGCAATGGCCGAGCGGTCTGCGGCGCGCCAGTCACGTTTCGCACGGCCACTACGGTCGGGGGTTCGAATGTCCCCTCGGGCATGGATATTTGTGGCGTCCTTAGTATTAGCTAGTTCATAAGTGTCGTCAGCATGGCTACATGAGCGGGCCTTCGGCTCGGAAAGCCCACATAGATAATGTTTCGTTTAATGGATAGCACGCTCACACTTGTCGATGGCCCAGCAATGAAATCCGCAACGATTTGGAGAAAGGCTTCAACTTCTGTCGTGATGACTAATTCTCTTCAGTCGTCGTTGGTCCCATTCTTGCAAGATCATTTCCCGGCTACAGGGATGTCGAAGATTTGATGTTTTACCGGTTTCCCGATACTCACGGTGCACTCGTGAAATGGTAGTACAGGAAAATACCCATTTCATCGTTACCAGAGATATTGTGTCCCATCTCTTGTGCGCTGACTATAACGCTACGTTCTGGCTCTCTTACATCATGATAACTTGCCGTTGTAGCAGTAATAACCGATCTAATGCCTACGGCACTCTATTGTAGTCTTATATTGGCGTTACCAACACCTGTATGTTTGCAAACGCAACTCTAAACCACTATCCTGGGCTCTTGAGTGTATACAGTGCATGGCAAAATGCCACTATCCAAAACTGGCGCTAAGAACTCCACTGCAGAGTTTCAAGCAGCTAAAGGAATCACTTTTCTTTGTCTTACCATCGCAAATGTAAATAACAACATGCAATCTTCATAAAAACCACCATTAAACAGCTCTTCCTGTCATGGATGCCCTCCGGATAAATAATAATATATCAACTTTTGCTTCACATGTCAAAGATCATGGCCTTTCAGTAACATCTATTACAGACAACTTGTAGATACTACACACTGTTAACAATGAAAAGAATATCCATAGCTGACACTAACCACGCCTCATTCTAAATGAACAGACATTACAAACAAGCCATTTCTAAACATATTCAATGAAATATTTTGAAGCAAAATGCAATTATTTCAACTGCATCAAAAAAATCATGCCAATAAAAAGAATGTATGTAAGTAGTCATGAACATCGACGTATGAAAATAACTCAACTTGCATTCACACGCAATTTTTGACAATGACTAAGTAATGCATCAAACAACGTTCTGAAGTGCTAGTGGTAAATTACACACAAAACATGGGAACTGGAACTAATAGTATATTGTTGAAAATAACGAGTGTGAAGTATAATACTGTGTATGAAAAAGTGAATTACACATGCAAAAAGTGTGGCATATGGGTAATGACAATACGGATGGTAAAGTTATATGTAATTAAAACAGTGTTGTTGTGCATGTCATCTCGCCATCTGGACTTGTTTTCACTGTAGTTAATGCCACATAATTCATTTTCAAACTGTGAACTCCACCAAAACCCTGGACATAATGCTGAATGGATAAGCACCTCGCGGCTATCAGCACATGCCCCAAACCGCTCGTTTAAGAACCCTTAGTGTGACTGGGTCGTTCAGAAATTAATATGTCCCATTATTTTTATTTTATTATTCTATGTTTTTATTTTTTGTGTTACTTTGGATGTTCGCATCACATGTCGTTGGTGTGGTGCTTATACTCCCTTTTTCGTTTGCAGGTGGTTCCTTTGTTCTGCGGGAGTTGGCGCCAGTATAATATGATAATAATATGATTTACTGTTACGCAGGACCTAATTGAGGAGCAAAACTCCTTGGTCATGGAACACGTCAGAACATGAAGAGTTGAAATAGAAGAACTTAAAGTAGTCCTATCCACAAGACAATTTTAAGCCTAAGTAAAAAGAATCAGTAACGAAACATAACGATTAGCTTAATTCTTTTAAATTTTTATAGGAGTTCCTCGACAGAATAAAAGGAATGTTTGACGTAACTCTTCAATTTAGACTTGAAAGCACATGGGTTAGTACTAAATTTATTGAGTTCACGTGACAGCTTATTGAAAATGGATGCTGCAGATACTGGACTCCTTTCTGCACGTGAGTAAAGGAGGTGTGATTGAAATGCAGATTCGATTTCTGTCTAGTTTCCACTTAGCGAAAACTGATTACTCGTGGGAATAAGCTGATATTGTTAACAACAAACGACATGACGATATTATCTATTGACACCAATGTCAGAATTTCCAGACAACTGAAAAGGTGTCGACACGACTTTCGACAACTTACAACTCATATTATCAGTAAAGTTATCTCAAAAACTAACACCATATATCATAAATGAATTAAGTTATCGCAGTAGACTACTTTTCGTGTTGAAAAATCTCTTATTTGAGATACTGTTCTAATGACGAATAAAGCAGAATTTAGTTTTGGAGCAAGATCCTGAACATAGGCTTTCCACGACAGCTTACTGTCTATCTGAACACTTACAAATTTGAACAGTTAACTCTCACTTATCATATGCACATTATGTGTAATGAAAATAACAGCTTTTAATGAATTGTGAGTTAGAAATTGTGAAAAATGTGTTTTACTGTGATGTAATATCAGTTTACATTCTACAAGCCATGACCTTATCTCTTTAACTGAATTACTTGATACTGTGTCAATATTACAGACAACATCCTTCACTAACAAGCTGGTACCATCAGCAAATAAAAATATATTACAATCACCTGTTATATACATGAAGGCATATCATTTGTATAAATAAGAAACAGCAGTGGTCCCAAAACAGACCCCTGGGGCACCCCACACTCAACTGTGCCCGATTGTGAACAGCGTCATAGTCATTTTCAACACTGCAGAGAATTACCTTCTGTTATTAAAGTTAGAGGTGAACTAGTTGTGAGCTACTTTTCTTATTCCATAATGTTCCAACTTCTGCAACATTATTTTGTGATCAAAACAATCAAATGCCTTCGTTAAATCAAAGAAGAAGCCCAATGTTCATAGCCTTTTATTTAATGCACCAAGTGCCTCACAGAGAAACGAAATTTAAGATTCTCTGTCATTAAAACACCCAATCATTAAAACAACCAAGAATTACATTTGACAATAAATTATGTGAACTGAAATGATCAATTAACCTTACTGCTTTTTCAATGACTTTAGAAAAGACTGATGACATAGAAATAGGTCTATAGTTTTCTACATGATCCGTTTCTCCTTTCTTACAAATTGTGTTTTCATTACTACTTTAATCTGTCAGGAAACTGACCATTCTAAAAGCAAAAATTACAAATATAACTAAGTACTGGGCTAACATATGGAGAATAATGCTTAAGAATTCTGCTAGATACCCCATCAGATCCACAAGAGTCCTTAGTCTTTATTAATTTAATTATGTACTCAATGTCCCCTCTATAAGTAACATGGAGAACTATTTCAGGTAACAGCTTCGGAAAACTATTTTGTAACAATGTTATTTGATTATCAGGAGAAACTAGCGTTCTGTTCAGTTCAACTGCTATACTCAGAAATGCTGTACATATGTCTGACTTATCAGCAACAGAAACATTCTACTGCACATAAATTTCTTTGTATCATGAACCTGGTGCAGCTGACCAGACGCTTCTTTCACGAGTGACCAAATTGAGTCTGACTAGAACGTCCATATACAAGAGTGATGTTTGATTTAATTCGCCACAGCTGAACAAATTGCGCCTGTTGAAACCCACGCCGGCCGCGGTGGCCAAGCGGTCTGCGGCGCGCCAGTCACGGTCTGCACGGCCACTATGGTCGGGGGTTCGAATCCCCCCTAGAGCATGGATATTTGTGTCGTCCTTAGTATTAGCTAGTTCATAAGTTATTTGTAAGTTTAGGGACTGATGACCCCGTAGTTAAGTCCCATAAGCTATACAGCCATCTGATCTCTTGAAACCCATCGACGTGAGCAGTGTGAGGCTATGGAGAAAGGATGTTCAAGGTAGTGAAAAGGGTGTGCAAGGCAAGCCATTAACTCTCATATGTAACAGCGTCTTCACCGCTGATCAACGGATAACGACCGGAGAATTGTATTCAAACCTGAATGTCGGCTATAATGCTTTGTAACAATGTTGAAATGTCTTGGTTATTGCAGAAGAACAAAATACTCATCGAATGAAAATTTACAGGTTCTTATTGGACCAATATAAAACTAAAGATGACAATTTACTAAATAGATTAGTCGACGGAAATTAGACAACGTTTCACACTACGAGACGGAATTGCAAGATGCGTAATCTCCGTCAAAGAAGAAATTCAAGACACAGCCTTCTACAGGGAAAGTTGTGTGCAGAACCTTCTGGGTCGGCAAGGTTGTGGTTCTTCTGGATATCCTGGAGCCTGGAGAAACTGTAAGTTCAGCACGCTACAGGATGACACTGACTGAGTTGAAAACTCGAATGTCGATACCACTCGTCACTTGCTGTGTTTCAGAAAAACGATATTTTCTGAATCCGCATGAGCTATGGGTCAGTAGGTGGCCGTTCTCCAGACTTCTTTTTATGCCTTCGACTCAAACTCGCGTTGTGTGGAAAGAGATCTGACGACATTTCTGACAGCCAATGAAACATGACGCGACTTTTGAACTTCACCCCAGAGGAAGACTTCGAACAAAGTTTCCAGGATATGAATCGCAGAACTCAGCTGTGCATAGGTAAGGGAGGTGACTGTTTTCAAGAACAGTAAAGCAACTGTAGTTCATAATTCATCTTCGTTAATGTTACAAGTCTATTCACCGAACTTTATTGTCATAGGTTGTATACAACAATCATATAGCTGAAAATTATTACGTGTCTTTTAGTAATGAATCTGGGGAGTGTGGCGCCCAAGAAGAGATACTAACAGCAAATCAGAATGAACCTCATACATATTGGCGCAATTTCCCGTGGAATACACAACTTATGTTGAAACATTACTTCGGGATATTACGTGATTTATCAGAGAGAATTTTTTCTCTCTGTCGTCAGGGTTCTCTTTCTTATAATCTCTGCCGAGCATTATTACCCTTTGCCTCTTTTATCAAAAGAAAACGTTGGACGCCTTTGTCCCTTAATCTTAGCCTGGACGGGACGAGATAAAAGATTCTTCTTTGTGATGTGTGAGCCACAGTTTGATTATCAAATATTAATACGAAGTTCAATTTTCTCCTCTTTCCTTTCTTAACGTCGATACCTACGTAATATATATAATTTTCAGTAATTCCTAAGGTTATCGTTGCAATTGAGATTTGGACACCATTTTACATTCGATGTATCTTGTGCAGTATAATTTTGCCATCTCTTTCTCAATGTGGATATCACAATTCTTTACAATGTTTGTTCCAAACCTGCAGTCAATATTTTTATGAAATCTGATTAATATTTCTAAATAGTACGATTACTATTTCACGAAATCTCATCTTTACTATCACACGGTCGACTGCACAAGAATAACTAATTTCTTCTTACACGTCCAGATCCCCATTTACGTTGAGAATGTACTTCATTATATGCCAACAAATAGGAACAGTATCCACAAGAACATCAGAAGTAGGTACTTTCTTGCCGAAATAAATAGTTTTGCCTGTCTTAACAAATATTATTCCGATCAGTTGCCCCAGTTTTCATTCCGACTGCACAGCATCACAGAAACTATTTCAAAATTTGTCGTTCAGTGCAAAGCGACTTTTAATATTTTGCAATTTACAACACTTCACAGTGCAAGTAACACTATAATGTACTATCTGTAACGTCTCTCACTAATTCCACCTCTTACGTCAGCGTCTTGCTGCTCTGTAGAAACGTTAAGTTGAAATCGTATCTACCACAGTCTAACATACACAGCCGCGACACTCACTGCTCTGAAAGTTGTTACCAACTGACAGTTGCAGCGACACTAGCGCTCCTAGCGGTGGGCAAGCCGCCGAAAGAATAATGTTTGTTTATAATTATATTTTACGTAACTAACGGAATAGTTAGTATAATTTTTGCGGTACAAGCATTAGTAAAATATCAAGAGAGATATGTAAAACGAAATTAATGTAAAATAGCCGAATTTAACTGATTCAGTTGTATAAGGAACAACTTCGTCATGAATAAATACTTACGGCAATGTGCATATTTGTAGTTTATTCCGCTGAAAGTAAGTAAAATATAAACTTAACATAAACATAAATTTCTGTTTTGGTCTGTTCTTACAATGACTGGCAGTTTTTTGACGGATATCAATTCGGTGGGGAGCCTAATGATTCGCATACCTCACTCGTCATTCCTACACGCGCATATTCTTTTCATTGTCATTACTGTAGCTTCAAAAGTCAATGTTTTGAAGGTTCTTGCCGTTTGTGGTTTACCTTGTAATGCTGCTTTCGTATGAAAACTGGTGTTGCCTATTAAAGTTAAGGTTGGGGACCGCTAATGAAATTTTACCAGATAGTGAAATATTTCAAATGAAAATATCAATTTCGAAAAGGAGGCGACAATTTAAACAAAATCATTGGATTCCGCCATTAAATGGTAGCGGTCGTGATATTGGTAACAAATACAACACCAGAAAGCAACATTACGGAAGAATTCGGCGGAATCTAAATTTTACCTTGTTGAAACCTTTGAGTAATATTTCTGCCATATTCTGCTGTGATTATGGAAGAGATAACTGTAATATTACTTCGATAAATTGATGCTGGGATTGTTCGTTTCGTTTGCTATTGTTCTATGACCCTGTTGAAAATTAATCATGATCGTCGCCAAAAGTTGCAAAATTATCAGACCTCATAAACATCGCGAAGATTTCCCTGCAGACATTGAAATGCAATAAACCATTCATAATCACGAAATAAATTAAAGTTACACTTATAATGTTCTAGCACAATCGCGAAGCGAACTGCAACAATAACCAAGCATCACTTTATGACGTATTGGGTCTGCTGAAAATAAATAACTTTAAAATTAGTGAGAATGGAGAAGGGATTGTAAATAAGTAAGATCTTTCAAATTAACTGTGGGGTTTACTGAAATCAGTAAAAAAGAACTAAGCTCACATTTACAATGGTTAGGCAAAGTCCATGGCTAGAACACGTCCTAACACATCGAGGAAACAACAGTAAGTCCCGAGCAGTTCCACTCTCTCCCTTCAGCTTGTTACAAAAAAGTTGAACGTGATAAATATCCCGTTTATCGATACGTTGGCAGAGAGAGGACGGAAGTCAGCGACAACCTGTAGCAACAATTCTGGAATTGGCTCCTTGTTTGTTGGAAAAAAATTTGATTGCTTTTGCCATTTTATTGTCCGTCTATGACGTCTTTCCTTCAGCTGTTGTGGGTGATTTGGTACGTTAAATACGGTAGTTATTGCATTCTGTTTCGTTTCCTATGTTCCACCCTCACCGGTTTTATTGGATTTGTAGTGAAGAAACCTTAACGTTCCTGAGTACAAAAGCGACGTATTTCTACCAAAGGGCATGTTTCTAATGGTTCCTAGCTTTTTTTAGTTTTAATAGGAAATGAAATTATTCAGTAAAAGCCTATAGGTCAAAAGATCATTATCAACTGTCCTGTAATTACCTTTTCATGGCTGATAAGGAGCCTTAGGAATCATAAGACAGACAAATGTGGAACCATTCTTATTGCCTATTTTTATGACACTACATACTAAAGTGACATCCAATATCGTATTCGGAAATGCACGTTGCCTGCCGACCGAAGCGCTGCTGTCGCATTGTATGACAAAAACTCTGTCAGTGTCGTGACTGTATATATTATAGACTATTAACATAGAGCCTAAAAGCCAGTAACTTAATACCACAACTGCGGAATGGAATAGCCCTATCGTCTAAGGCTTCATGCTACAAACTGGGTGCCCGTTCCTGCCGGAGATTCAAGTCCTCCCTCGAGCATGTTTTTGTGTGTGTGGGTGTGGGTGTGTTTGCCTTAATATAAGACAGTTTAAGTATTTTTTATGATTCTAAATTTGCTAGAGATTGCTTAAATAATCCCTAGATGTTATTAATAGATCATTTATTGAATTGACAATAGATAATCTACTAATAACATCTAGTGATTATTCACGCAATCTCTAGCAATTTTAGAATCGTTCAAAAACTTTTATCATGAAGGTTGCATACCTCTACCAAGAATTTCAGCTTAAAATAAAAATAAATAAATAAAATATAAAAAATAGTTTAAGTACACTAAGTGACCATTAAAATTGCTACACCAAGCAGAAATGCAGGTGATAACGGGTATTCATTGGACAAATATATTATTCTAGAACTGACATGTGATTACATTTTCACGCGATTTGGGTGCGTAAATCCTGAGAAATCATTTCCCAGAACAACCACCTCTGGCCGTAATAACGGCCATGATACGCCTGGGCATCGAGTCAAGCAGAGCTTGGATGGCGTGTACAGGTACAGATGCCAAAGGAGCTTCACACGATACCACAGTTCATTAAGAGTAGTGACTGGCGTATTGTGACGAGCCAGTTGCTCGGCCAACATTGACCAGACGTTTTCAATTGGAGTGAGATCTGGAAAATGTGCTGGCCAGGGCAGCAGTCGAACATTTCCCGTATCTAGAATGGTCCGTACTGGACCTGCAACATGCGGTCGTGCATTATGCTGCTGAAATGTAGGATTTCACTGGGATCGAATGAAGGGTAGAACCAAGGGTCGTAACACATTTGAAATGTAACGGCCAATGTTCAAAGTGCCGTAGATGCGAACAAGACGTGATCGAGACGTGTAACCAATGGCACCCCATACCATCAAACCGGGTGATACGCCAGTATGGCGATGACGAATACACGCTTCCAATGTGCGTTCACCGCATGGCGCCAAATACAGATGCGACCATCATAATGCTGTAAACAGAACCTGGATTCATCCGAAAAAATGACGTTTTGCCATTCGTGCTCCCAGGTTCGTCGTTGCGTACACCATCCGAGCTGACAGTCCATGTTGCTGCAAACGTCGTCGAACTGTTCGTGCAGATGGTTTTTGTCTTGCAAACATCCCCATCTGTTGACTCAGGGATCGAGACGTGGCTGCACGATCCGTTACAGCCATGCGGATAAGATGCCTGTCATCTCGACTGCTAATGATTCGAGGCTGTTGGGATCCACCACGGCGTTCCGTATTGCCCTCCTGAACCCAACGATTCCATGTTCTGCTAACAGCCATTGGATCTCGACCAACGCGAGCAGCGATGTCGCGATATGATATACCGCAATCGCGATAGGCTGCAATTCTTTAACAAAGTCGGAAACGTGATGGCAAGCATTTCCCCTCCATACACATGGCATCACAACAACGTTTTACCAGGCAGCGCCGGTCAATCTCTGTTTGTGTATGAGAAATCGGTTGGAAACTTTTCTCATGTCAGCACGTTGTAAGTGTCGCCACAGGCGCCAACCTTGTGTGAAAGCTCTGAGGCGCTAATCATTTGCATATAATAGCATCTTCTTCCTGTTGGTTAAATTTCGCGTCTGTAGCACGTCATCTTCGTGGTGTAGTAGTTTCAATGGCCAGGAGTGTAGTTTGTAATTCTAGGGAATATGACCAGCGCAGGTAGGTCAAATAGGTTTACAAACATTTGGTTTGATCCACCAACTGCATTATTTGGTACTGTGTCACTTTTGCAAAAAGGAGGAGGCAAGCTTAGGGTTTAACGTCCCGCCGACAGTTTGGTCGTTAGAGACGGGCTAACGGTCGGAATTTTGGGTAAGGATGGGGAAGGTAGTCGGCCGTGCCTTTTATACTACATGGGGTACTCTGCAAATCACATTTAAGTGTCTGGCAGAGGGTTCATCGAACCACCATTATACTATTTATTTCCCATTCCATTCTCGAATAGCGCGCGGGAAGAAAGAACACCTGAATCTCTCCGTTCGAGCTTTGATTTCTCGTATTTTATTCTGATGATGATTTCTACCTATGTAAGTGGGAGTCAACAGTACATTTTCGCATTCGGAGGAGTATGTTGGCGATTGGAGTTTCGTAAGTAGCCCACACCATTGTTGTAATGATTCCCATCCCCCCTCCTGTTTCATTTCCGCAACGCTTTCTCCCCTGTATCGTGACAATACGAAACGAGCCGCCCTTCTTTCGACACTTTCGATGTCCTCCGTCAAACCTACCTGATAAGGATCCCACACTGGGCAGCAAAGATGGACGGAGAAGCGTAATGTATGCAGTTTCTTTTGTAGTTCTGTTGCATCTTTTAAGGGTTCTGCCAATAAAACGCAGTCTCTGGTTCGCCTATCCCACAACATTATCTACGTGTTCTTTCCAATTTAAGTCTCAAGTAATCGTAATTCCTAGGTATTTTGTGGAGTTTACGGCCTTCACTTTTGATTGACTTATCTTGTAAACAAAGTTTAACTGATTTCTTTTCGTACTCTTGTGGACGACTTCACACTTCTCATTATTTAGAGTCAATTGCCAATTTTTACACCATACTGATATATTATTCAGATCGTTATGCAGTTGTTTTTGATCTTCAGATATTTTACTAGACAGTAAATGACGGCGTCATCTGCAAACAACCTAAGAGAGCTAATTAGATTTTCCCCAAAATTGTTTATGTAAATAAGGAACAGGAGAGGGCCAATAATACTAACATGTGGAACGCCCGATATCACCTCTGTTTTAGTCGATGCCTTACCATCGATTACTACGAACTGTGTCCTCCCTAACAGAAAATCCTCTATCCCATCGCAAATTTGGGGCGGTATACCATAACCACGCAATTTGATTAAAAGCCATTTATGAGGTAAGGTGTCAAAAGCCTTGTGGAAATCAAGAAATAAGGAATCGATTTACGAACCCTTGTCGATAGCACCCATCACTTCGTGTGAATAAAGAGCTAGTTGTGTTTCACATGAACGATATTTTCTAAATCCGTGTTGACCTTGGGTCAATAGATCGTTCTGTTCGAGATAATTCATAGTATTTGAATACAGGATGTTCCAAAACCCTGCTGCAAATTGGCGTCAATAAAATAAGCCTGTAATTTCATTGGTTACTCCTACTGCCTTTCTTGAATATAGGTGTGACCTGTGCAACTTTCCAATTTGAAAGGAACCAATCCTGTATTTGCCTGATTTAGAGAAACCACGGGAAACCTAAATCTAGATGGACGAGTCCAAAGCTTTAGCACTGTGCGACTTCGCTCGTTGCACTATTGCAAACAACATCCATCACTACCTGTAGAATCCGCACACAGCATCTCTACACAGACACCGGTGCAGTTAACACGTCCTGCCGTCGACATTTCGGTTTACTGTCGTCGCTCGGGTGTTCCGCAGCGACTACTGGTTGTTAAGGTAGCTCACGCATCTGCTCTGCTACCACCGGGAGTTCGCTTGCATTCGTTACTTGGCCAGCTTGGCGTTACAATGCCTGCTATTTTCTCGACTGGAGAGAGCACCTCTCCACCGTGGCTCAGCCCCGAAGTCCATATTAACTTGGGCCTTCATTCTATTCCAAAGGACCCCACACCTCGTTCACCGGAGAGAATTTCTCGCACTCCGATGGCAATTTGTTCATCTACACTGATGGCTCAAAGACAGACCAGGGTGTTGGGTGTGCCTTTGTACTTGGCAACGCCTCGTTTAAATATCGTCTCCCTGAGTGAAGTTCCATTTTTACAGCCGAGCTGTATACATTATATCAAGCCACCCAATACGTCCGGCGAAACTCGCTCAATAAGAGTGTCATTTGCTCGGACTCTCAGGGTGCTCTTTTGAGCCTTCGCACGCTATATCCTGTCCATCCCCTGGTACAAAGCATCCGAAATTGCCTTACCTCTGATTCTTTTAGCGGAACTACTGTGACGTTTCTATGGATCCCTGGCCACGTGGGAGTGTTGGGGAATGAGTCTGCGGATACGGCTGCCAAGGAGGCAGTTCTCTTTCCTCGACTATCTTTTTTACTAGCTCTGATGACCTTCGCGCTGGCGTCTCCCGGCGTATCATCTCCCGTTGGTTTTTACATTGGTCATCCCTGTCAGGGAACAAATTGCGGGCCATACCTTTGGCTGATCTTTGGTCAACGTCATCTCAACCCTCTCGTTGAGAGCAGATTGTCCTGGCCCGGCTTCGTATTGGCCACTGCCGTTATAGCCACCAGTATTTACTTCGTGGTGATCCTGCTCCCTTATGTGAGCACTGTGATGAACCTTTTACTGTGTACCACCTTCTAGGGCAATGTCCGTTTTTTAATCGTCTCCGTCATGATCTATGTTTACCATTTGAAATGTCTGATATTTTAGCTGATGATCCGCATTCTGCTGACAGAGTTATACTTTTTATACATCGTGTAAATATGGCGAAAGCCATTTAAGTTCTAGCCCCAGTTCGATTTTACTATGGACGGTGTCCGGTCACTTACCACGCCGGACATTTGGCACACTTTTACCTGCTCCGAAGGGTCGGGTGCCCCTGTCTCCTCCTCCTCCCCCCCCCCCACCACCCGTTCTGACATCTGCAGGTGGCCGCGGGGACTAAGGGGCTCCAGTCACGGTCTGCACGGCCACTACGGTCGGGGGTTCGAATCCCCCCTCGGGCATGAATATTTGTGCCGTCCTTAGTGTTAGCTAGTTCGTAAGTAGTTTGTAAGTTTAGGGACTGATGACTCCGTAGTTAAGTCCCATAAGCTATACAAACATTTGAACATTTGAACATCTGACATCTGCACACTGGTCGCTTCCGCATTTCATAGTGTGACAGTCAATATGGAACTTATTACAATGGCCAAGGGCAGGCCTTTTGCCCATTACAATGGTTACGCGATAATAAGGAGTGGATGTGCTTACGCCGAAAATAGAATCATTGCAAGGAAAAGCAGCTTTCGAAGAACGGAGACATATTGAACGTAGAGAACATCTGTGAGGACCGCCTAAAGATGCTACCTTTATTATTTGTAAAAATAAAAAGAGTGTGTCAGACCTCAGTATCCTTAAATAACTTAATGATGAAACTAGCTGGTCCCAGTTCGGTTCACTAGCGTGGCATTAAACCGCACTCCAATGATCCTCCTGCAACCAGAATTGATAGTTATATCTACCACTTTTCAATTTGCAATTTACTACTTAAGTAAAACTCCCATAGTTAATATGTTAAGAGATTTTTTTTTCTACCTTCTAATATTATGGTCATACCATCAAAGACTGTGAGTTCTAAATTTATTTCCCGTAACTTCAGAGCCGCAACTAGCTTTTAAAAGTCTCATTTTTGTTATACTGATAAGGTACACTTTAGGTTTTAAAATGAATTTGATCTTCTGAAGTGCACCTAAAAGAGACACCCTAAAACAGATCTGCTCCTAAGGTTGACAAGTTCGGCAGCTGTAGTGTTGAAATAATTTTCATATCTCCAAACTTAGACAAGAATAGAAATAAATTTACAGTAGATGCAAATCTCATGAAGTATATTTAGCTGCAGTCCTTAAAAATTAAAGTTTCTCACCATGTTATTGATTATCTTTAATCAGGTAAGTAAAAGCTATTGAAACAAGGCAAGGAGCTTACTGTTCAAAAATAATTGTTACAAAACAATATCATAAACAAATGTTATTGTTGTTGTTGTTGTGGTCTTCAGTCCGCAGACTGGTTTGATGCAGCTCTCCACGCTATCCTGTCCTGTGTGTAGGCTGTTCATCTGAAGAAAAAAAAAAAACGTTCGGCAGCCTACATCCTTTTGAATCTGCTTACTGTATTCGTCCCTCTGTCTCCCTCCACGATTTTTACGTCACACACTTCCTTCTAATGCTAAATATTAGACGTATTTTTCTTATCCATTAGAAATTTTTGAAAATATATTTGATCGTTTCGTCTGCAACATCACTTATTTGATAGAATTATTTGCTTTGCATCACAAGGGTGTCTACTTATATGTTATGTCTGCAGCAGTTCTAATTTCGAATTGTGGAATATATACTTCGTCTTCTTTGGTGACAGAATTTCGAAAAACTGCATTTAATAACTCCGCTTTAGTGGCACTGTCATTAGTAATATTACCGTCGCTATCGTGCAATAAAGGCATTCACTTAGTCTTTCCGCAGGTGTAGATAACATAGGAGCAGAATCTCTTTGGATTTTCCGACACGTTTCTACAAAGAGTTTCGTTGTGAAAACTATTAAATGAATGTCGCGTTGAAGGCCGCGCTAAATCTCAAGTTTCAGTATAACTTCGGTAAATTTGGGGATTTTGCATTCGTCTAAATTTTCTGCAAAAGCTTTCTATTTTGTGTGACACGGGGGACCAGTTTAGTCTCTTATTAATTTGTTAGGAATTCCTCCAGTGCTGTTGATACTATTTCTTTGAATGTAAGCCACATATGGACTTCACCTTACATAGTTAATTTAGAAAAACTGGAGACTGTCTCCTAGTAAGACGTCAACCGAATATTTATCTTTTTTTTTAATAGATGTATTTAGCGTATAGTTTTGGTGAATATCTTTGTTGCGGATTTGAGCTTGATACAATTTTGTGTTCACTTATGCCTGTATCCGTCGTGATCTCAAGAGTATTTGTGGCTAAGAGCTCAAGGGAGTTTTCGAAGCCATTTACAATTTGAATGGGTTCGTGAACTAATAGTTCAAAATAATAAAAAAATCATTTCGAACACTTTCGGAAGATGTTTCTGCCACCATATCTGAAGGTGTAGTTCTGTCAACATACGGATGGTAGATTTAAGTCACTGCCAACTACAATTATATGAGTAGCGTACCTTTTTGTAATAAGACTCAAGGTTTCTATGAACTGTTCGGCGGTTGCATCATGAGAGAGCGGGAGTCGGTAAACGGAGTCGTTAATTTATTCCGGTTGTCGGGTACAACATCTGCTCATACTAACTCACAGGAACTATCGACTTCAGTTTCGCTCGTGAGCTAGTACACAAATTACATTACGATTTCCTTTTGTGCTTTTTGTTTCTTTTATAGTGCAGATCATAGGAATTATGGCTGTCCCCTTAAAGAAACTAGGGCGCTTCCTCTGCTACTCATTAGATACCAAAACTAAACAATGTAGAGCAACAGTCTACGTTACAAGCATAACATTCTATATTCCTCCATTTCCTTATTTCAAATATTTTAAAATTCTATGTCGACTTAAGGTGGCCTGTCAAACATAGACGCTCTTATCTCTATTTTGTAAATGTATTTTCTGTCATTGTTTTGAACATTGTCCCAATACACTTTATAAACTAATGTTTCGCCGCAAGAGAGTAAAGTTATGAAGTGTATCGTTCTTCTTTCCACCCTATTTTTAATGCAGTTGAAGCAATTAATATATGTAAAAATACAGTGATCAACTTGAATGACCAGCGAACATTAGAATTATGTTTATGTCGTTCCTTACGTGTTCCTTCCATAGCGATGGAATGTTTCTGTCGCAATCAGTAAGTGTGCAAGAAAGCTACCGTATAGATGGAGGGAGAATGGGTCCATATTTGTGATGGAAGAACAAATTATACACTGAAATATACAACGGTTTTTCTTTAGTTTCCCAATAGTTATAAATATTTAGATTTCGGGATATTGGAAAGAAGTTGTACATTTTGGCGAGATGTCTAAGAAAAAGAACTCTTCCGTAAGGACTGTATCAAGTAAGATGCGGAGACGGAAGTTTGGATGCAAACAGGATAGTACGGGGAAAGCCTCCCTTGCCTGAGGGGTCGCTAATCCGACTACTTGGCGAAGGGTCAGGTGTGGCAAAAGTCCGGCGTGGCAAGTGACCGGCATCCCTATGGACGGACAGTGTTGGGGGCCAATGACCTCAGCAGTTGTGCGCCCTAAAGCCACAAGAAAAGAAAAAAGTCAGGTATCTCCCGGCAGCTGTTCCCTGGCAAGTGTCGGCTCTTCGCTGGCAGTGTAGTTACACTGGCGTCTTTACTGCGCACCCTGAATGGGCAGTTGGCGTAACAGGCCGGCCTTCGCCTTGGCGCGGTAATATTCCGCGCCGGTGCGTGCGTCGGTGACGTCACCGCGGCTACCAATCACCACCTGTCGCCGGAGGAGGGAAAAACTGGCGGCACTTACTTGCTCGCGTGCAGGCAGCGCGGACAAGGCAGGCGCGGAACGCAAACGCAAACGCTGACAGGCGGTTACTGGCGGCGAAAAGCGCCGTGACGTGACACGGCGACGTGTACGCCCAGTCACTCTCACTGAAGCAGTGACTACCTGTCAGTTGTCAACAGCCAAAGTTAACGGGTAACTAGGGTTTCCATATGTTCATCACCAAAAAGGTCAGTTCATATAAAAAAAGAGGACACATTATTTTTAAGTAAGCACTCAACAATCCGAAGATTGGTTTGAACACGAAAGTGGTTTACTAGGCATGGTCCTGTTTGGAGGTTTTTTAAAGTAAAATGACTGCAAGAAATACCGAAATCATTTAATAAAACTAAAATTCCTGGTTGCTGACTTCGGTGTTGCCCTGTCACAGGTACATCATCTAATCAAACTTTAAAAATCTACTAAATATTAGCCAGAATGAGAGAGATGTTTGCGTTATTGCATAAGTAAATGCACAATGTTTATTAATTCGCATAGATTTGCTTTTTCAGATAAATGAATATTCATATTTCATATCAAGGTAATATTTGTAGAACAGGTGAATTTGAATAACGTTCCAGTCCTTATATAAAACAAAAAGTATTTCAGGTGCGCACACTTCTTATTGAAAGTCCTCTCTCGGTAGCGGTGGAATTGATAGACATCTGCACAGGATACTCTGTAAATCACATTTAACCGCCTGACAGAGGGTTCATTGGACCACTTTTATACCATTTATCTCCCATTCTATTCTCGAATAGCGCGCGGGAAGAAAGAACATCTGAATCTCTCTGTTCGAGCTCTGATTTCACGTATTTATTCAGATGATGTTTTCTACTTACGTAAGTAGGAGGCAACAATATATTTGGAGGAGAATGTTGATGATTGTAGTTTCGTAAGTAGCTCACATCGCAGCGATAAACGCCTTTGTTCTAATGATTCCCATCCCAGATCCTGTATCATTTCCGTAACGCTGTCTCCCCTGTATCACGACAATACAAAATAAGCTGCCCTTCTTTCGACTCTTTCTATGTCCTCCGACAAAACCACCTGATAAGTATCGCACACTGAGCAGCAAGACCGGATAAAACAGGAGGAATCTCACTGTATTATTGATGCTGTCCTTTTTCTAGCTTAGCATGGAAATTTTTTTAGAGGAACAAAAGAAGATGGTGATTTTGGTGATCCACATAGATGCAAATTTCTAAATACAATTGATCTCATATCATACTATAGTGTCTCCCTTCGTCTGCGTATTGAACGCAACAAGAAAGGCCGTATTAACTATTTCTACAAAAATATACAAGATGAGTTCCGTCTCTTGATTGCTTACAAAATAAAACAAGATATAATTAAAGATATTTTAGCTGCTAAACACTTTCCACTTATGTTTGACTGCACTCCAGATAACAGCCACAATGTGCAGATGACAAGTAATTCGATATGTCAAGTCGAATGACTCAGAGGTTGTGGAAAGTCTTACTGACTTTTTTACAGTTACAGACAAAACAGGAGAAGGCCTTAGTCAAGAGATACTACAAAAATTGGAACAAGATGGGTTGAACATTAAGTACTGCAGGGGGCAGTCTCATGACAATGGGGCAAACATGGCTGGAAAGTACAAAGGGGTCCAGTCAAGAATACTTCAGAAGAATGAACTGGCCTATTTCGTACCATGTGCTGCTCACTCTTTAAATTTAGTAGTTGCAAATTCAGCAGACATTCAGCAAGACTAGGTGATCTGCAAGAGTAGAAGCGGTTGAATCTGTTTACAAGCATTTTCATAACGTTTTGAAGGCCCTGGAAGAAACTGAAACTTTAAAATTGTCAACACCATAAACAAAATCAGAGACAAGATCTATTTTAAAAAAATATGACAAAACTCAAATTCATTACTTTAACTTGTTTCTGGTATGCAATATTAAAATAAATTGCTCATGTTAATCAGTTTCTGCGAAGTTAATACTTTACAACTGATAAAGCTGTTCGAAACATTCAAGGACTTTTGGGCTTTCTTAAAACTTCCTGGGATTCTTGTACCTCTGAAGCTATTTCTGAGGCCAAAGTGCTAGCAGAAGATAATGAGGTATCAACGGTATTCTCCGAAAAAAGATTCGAAGAAAGAAGAAAATAGCCGATGAGCTTTGTGAGGATGTAGTATCCAACATTCACAGAAAAAATAAGGAATAATTGACAGAGCTTAGTACCAGGTTTTCCGCACTTGAGAAAATTGGTGCAAAAATTAGTTTTCTGTGTGGTGTGCAAATTCGAAAAATGGAAGTGGATGACTTGAAGGCCAAAGCAGCGGAACTGGCAGAAGATCTTACCGAGGAAGAACTTGGAAGTTGAAAGTTTCAGACAACATGCGCTGGCAGTAGACAGAGCCTTGCAAGTTTCCACTACATCGTCAACATTAAGTTTAATTTATAAAAATAAAATGGTAGAGGGGTATCCCAAACTTACTACACCGTTAAAATATATACTACCATTCTTGTTTCTGTTTCGTCTGGAGAAAGAAGTTTCAGCAACCTGAAACTAATTAAATACACTTGAGGAGCACGACTGCTTAACAAATCTGAGTATATCCATGGAGCACAAACGAGCTGCTTCTCTAAACTATGATGATATCAAAAACGGTTTTGCAACAAAAAAAGCTCCAAAAGCAAAATTTTGAATTGATTTTTGTACGATAATTTTTTGTATGTATTAAAATTTTTCTGCTTTCCTTTGATCTTAATTCAGTCAATAAAATAAGTTCATGTTATGAGATTGTGACATTTAGAAATATGTAACCCAATTAGCGCCAAAAAGTCGATTCTTACAGGGGGGGGGGGGAAGAAGGGGCGGCAAATTGAAGCTTGCCCCCCGTGGCAAATGTCCTAGATCCGACCCTGGGTATGCCGTTGCCTTCCTCCGACCTTCGAACTGACTTACCCAGCCAGTTATAGGGGGACCTACAGTTTAACGTGGGTTCCGAACTACGGTGCTACTCGGTATTTTTCACGTAAACAATACTACCAGAGGTGAAAGAAGTGGTAAGTGACAGATAAAAATTCTAGTACCCGACGGGGCACACTTTCTTTTTAACTTATTGTAATTTACAACTTTATTAATGAACCACGTAAAACTACTACAAACTACAACAGTAACCCTATTCGGTTACTGGAAAACGAAATATTATGAACCTTGACAGTTTCTTCATCAGTATACTCAACTGTCTCATTCTTGGCGTATTCACTTTTGAACCATCTATATTTGGAGGACGATGAAATCTCATTTTTTTTAACATCTACTGATAAAAGCTCAGGCTTTTTAAATGTTTGAAATTATACTGTCACATAAAATAGCTTTTATATTTTCTATTTTAAATCTATTCCTGTCTTTCTTTTCGGCATTATGTATTCGTATTTAAGTTCGTATTTTGAAGCAAAAGTGTACCTTCGATCTCGAACACACAATACAGCTTTAGCGTAAACCACGAAGTATATCAAAAGCAACACCAAAGAACATAATGCAGAAACAGCATACACTGGTTGAATACAGGATAGACAACCGGATTCCTTCGCAGAGAAGTTCCGAATCGTTTGAAACTGTTGGACCCATGCGGAGAGCGAAACTGTGAACGGCAATTTCGTTCTGTGTGTGCGCGTGATAGTTGCGAACGGTTGGAAACTGCAGTGCTAAAGAACACATTGTCGCCAATGACACAAAAATAAATTTTCTTCTCGGAACCCAAAAAAGAGGACATTTTGTAGAATTTTATAAATTCCGGCCGGACACATTTTCTTGCCTCAAAAAGAGGACTTATGGTAACCCTACGAGTAACGGAGCTGCAACTGATCGGCTAGGAAGAATGATGATGGTGGTGTTACAAAGGACAGTTTACCGCTTCTCGTACGCTGCCAAAAATAAAAAATAAAACTATTGCACCAATTTAGAGTTTTCCAATTCATTCAAGATATGTTGTTGAAACAGGGCATATGGAGTACAAGAAATGATTACGTTTTCGGATCAGTAACCCAAGAGATACTGTGGCACCAGTTCATGCACAAACACCTATATTATTGCATGGTGTAGATTCCACGAATGGCAATGCAGGCGCTGATTCTGGCACTCGATTATACATAAGTCGAATACTGCAGTGGGTTTCATTATTCCACGCCTGGTTTAATAAAGGATGGGGTCCCAGTTTTGCCAACTTAATGGATTTTCCCCTAAAACTTGTGGTTTCTACCCTTCCTTTAGTGACGAAATGTGGCTTCTAGTGGCCGGTGGATTTTATAGTGGTTTAGAACAATTCAGTTTCACTTACTCAAAATACGTTTGGAAATATTTTACTTTTACTCGGAAGACAACAGGGATTCAATACAGTATGATGTCAAACGAACATCACACTCTACAGATTACATAAGGGATTCCCGTAAAATTATCAGTATTTAGTTGTAGCTAGTTCATTTCACGAGGGAAGGCGGCTTGCGCAGGTTCAGGGAATGCCATAAGTAGTTTCAAACCAGTGTTGCCAACCCTGTAGCTCAACCCCTAAATCGTATTTGAATCCACACCCCCCTAAAAAAAAAAAAAAGAAAACAAAAAAAAAACCTAAAATATTTTGTTACGTTGCGTTTTGCAGCTCTTAAATATTATAGGAAAGACGTTTTTATATATATTGCACCAAAGCTGCTTTTTATTGAAATGCTGACTAGATTTGGGCTTTGTCCATTTTCTTAAGCCAAAGCCCGAAACTAGCTTTGGTGCAAGATATATATATATATATATATATATATATATATATATATATATATATATGTGTGTGTGTGTGTGTGTGTGTGTGTGTCTTTTCTAGACTATTCATTTTAGTTGGTAAAACATTCCAATAAAGCTCTGCATGACGAATTTATGCATTCGTTCTAAATGTCACTTAACGAAAACCTAATTACTAATATTCTACTCTTTAGTGGTCACTAAAAGAAAAAGCAGTAGTTTCTGCATGACATTCTAAGATGTAAGCCGTAGTATATAGGCTGCAGGAAGAAGTTGGGATATATAAACGTCCCTGTTCAGCTATGCCGTGAAAATCTAACAAACTGGGAATAAACGTACCTTTCAACAAGGGATCTGATTCCCACGCCTTTGTGTATCTCTGGAAATATTTTTTCTCTCTTGAAGACATGGTCACTTTAATACACACACAAACACTTCCAGCGTATTCAACTTCAGATCACAATCGCCAATTCAACAGTAGTACGGTACAGTAGACGTTGCAGAAGCGCCTTTAAAAGGAGGGCAGTGCCAACGAAAACACAACAATGAAGTATTTCATTGTAAGGTAGGGCTAAACAAATTTTGATAGGTATACGTTATTCATGACTGAGAATCCCCTAAAAATTCCACTCAAAGAACACTTCCCCCTAAATTTCCCTCCAAAGTTCCCCCAAGACAGCAGAGTCCCCATAAATTTAGGGGCAAAACCCCCAAGTTTGCAACACTGTTTCAAATAATGGGTGCTAATTTATTTCATTGTCGCTCCGAATAACCACTGAGCGTTGTTGGCTCACGCAGCGCGCGGCACGTCACACGTGCAGACAGAGTACTCGACTATCGTCGTTCCTAGTGTGCACTGTACATCATTGTCATTCTCCGTGTATGGTATATTTCACGACTTCATACGTGTATAACTATGCCGAAACCACAATATATGCAAAAGTTTCCGGATTCTTGGCTTCAAGACCCACATTTAAAAGACTGGCTTCAAGTTACTGAAAGTCAGGTGGCGAAGTGCAACTTTTGTGGTACAACTTTAAGGAGTCACTATTGAGATTTGAAGTCTCATCGAATGCCAAATAAGCATCTACAAAATACAAAGGTAAGCAATCTTTCTTTTAATTAAAATATCCACGGGTGTACTGTCGGTCTATAGTGTCCAACGGGCACAATATTTCGGCGATCATACATGTCGCCATCATTAGGTGAACTAAGAGTAAGTCTATCAAACGTAAAGAAAGTGACGACCACGGCGGACACAGCCCTCACATCGACGTCATCTCAGACGCCGTCGCAATCGGTTCCACTGCGCGACCGCGGCGCGGGGCGCGGACCGCGGAGGGGTCGCTCCGCGGGCCGACGGTATTTAAATCGCCCGCCACCGGGCTAGAACCCAGTTCCCTTCGAGCAGCCGTAGCGTGCGGATCTCCGTGCCGGCGCGTTTCCAGGAGCTCTGTCCATCAGTTCACCTGATGATGGCGACATGTATGATCGCCGAAATATTGTGCCCGTTGGACACTACAGACCGGCAGTACACCCGTAGATATTTTGATTATCAAATACGCCGGGAGAAACTCAAGAATCAAATCTTTCTTTTGTAATTTTTGTTCCTATCCCGGCGGCCTTGCGTGATAATGTTGGCAACGGATGCTGAATCCCAGCAATTTTAACGACGTGACAACGCGAATATTTTCTCACGATTCTTTGTTGTACAAGGGAAATTAATTTTATTGATAGGAATAGTATACATTCAAGAACCTGTTAACAATAGAGCAGGAACAGCATTATTTATTTACTGCTATATTAAGAATATGCTGTGGTTTGTTGTTGGCAGGAAAATGCTGCAACGATTATGATATTTCAACGAACGTTGTAAAACAAATCGGTATCAAGGAATCATACCTATCAGAAACCGACAATGATGGTGATGCAGACACATGTGATTCTTCTTCAGACGACGAATTCATTTAAATCACTAACAGTTCTATAAGAACTTTTTGTATGTTCTTGAATTGCTGGTGTATTATTACATTTAATGATTGTGAATATCTTATTACTTAAGAATAAAGGAAACTAATTACCAATATACTTGATGTTTTCTTTCATAATAATATAAAACATTTAGTGGAAATTTTAGCGATTATGAGAATATGGGCAATTTTGTTAGTGGTCTTCTAGTGGTTTTTCACTTGAAACTGGTGGAGAGCTCACTTTAACTGCTGGCAAAACTGGTCCGTCCACGTTCACACCAACGTGGTGACCAACTGAAAAGTTCTACTGTCACCCCCGTATTTTTTTTTAATTTTTTTTTATTTTTTATTTATTTATTTTTTTTTTTTTTTTTATGGTGGACCACTGGATGTGGGAGCCGCGATGTTATCCGTACTTGTGAGCACTATCATCCGTTAATACGTTGTATCTGGAGATGCAAGTGGTCGCAAGGTAAACGAAGGGTAGTTATGTAACGGCAGAGGGAAAAGAATGCCAATGGAAGAGCCGAGCGAAGAAACCTCTGCGACGGTAGGGTAGGTGGTGATCTGTGATAGATCATGCAAGGGTATGTAGTGTTAGTAGTGGATGTATCTTAGTACCATTGACTTTGCTAGGTTTTTCAAGAAGAATCCAGTTTGATGCGAGGTTCTGCTGCTGTTGAGCGCCTATGTTGTCTCCTGGGTCGGCTGCGGTAATATACATGTAACATAGCGAAGTTTGTCATAATAGGTAGACAGTACGGTCATAAATCTGGCTAATTCTGTAGGACTGTATAGGTTTGTTTGTGTTCAGTGCGCTCAATATGGCTTCTCTGCCTCGCCCATTGTTTGGCTGTCAGATCTCAGCTGGGTATGTCAGTGACCTTGTTGTACCGCAGGGGTTGGCCAAATTCACTGTGTTTGTGAGTTGTAGGTCTGTTGACCGTAAGTGGCTAGTCTCTAAGAAGCAGTGTTTTACCTATGGTTGTGATCGTAGTTCCTCAAACGAAGTATGAAGGGACTGTTTGAGTGACTCGAGTTTTTGCACAGTCTTGTGGCGATAACATGTCTGAACTCCTAATCGTCCACGTTTCACTCCCACAAAATGCTACACTCCTGACTAATGTCTTGGGAAAAGACTTCCTACACTTAAAAATATTGACTGTCAACAAATTTCGCTTCTTAAGAAACGATTTTCTTCCCATAGCCATCCTGCATTTTATATCTTCTTTACTTCAGACATCAAAAGTTATTTTGTTACCTAAATAACAAAACCAATGCACTACTTTTGCTGTCACATTACCTAATCTAATTCCTTCAGCATCGCCTAATTTTCTCACACTCCATTCTGTCACCCTTGTTTTTTTTCTTGTTAATGTTCATCTTCTACTCTCCTTTCAAGACACTGTCCATTCCATTCACTTGCTGTTACAGGTCCTTAGCTGCGTCTGACAGAATTATTCCCTGACTGGACTTTAATTCCTTATGCAAATCTCTCCTTGCATTCCTTCACAGATTGCTCAATGTAATTGAATTACATTTGGGGAAGGTTACAACCCTGTTTTACTACCTTTCCAACCACTGCGTCCTTTTCATGCCCTTAGAGTCTAATAACTGCTGTCTGGTTTTTGTACAATATAACCTTTCGTTCCCTATATTTTGCCCTTACTACCTTCAGAATTTGAAGGAGTGCGTGCCAGTCAACATTTTCAAACGCTTTCTCCAGATCTAGAAATGCTGAAAACGTAGGTTTTCCTTTCCTTAACCTATCTTCTAAGATAAGACGTAATGTATTGTCTCTCGTGTTACTTCCACGAACAGTAAAGGAGAATGCGTGCTGTAGCTTATCAAAATTTCAAATGTTTGTAAGGCTTATGGGACTTATCTACGGGGTCATCAGTCCCTAAACTTACAAACTACTTATGAACTACTTACGAATTAGGACGGCAAAAATATCCAAGCCCGAGGAGGTATTCAAACCCCCGACCATGGTGGCTCCGTGACTGGAGCGCCTCAGTCACTTTTTTTTATTTATTTTTTATTATTATTATTATTAAGGGAGTGGGTGTGGGTTTTGGGATGTATGCATTCTTTATTTTGTTTTATTATTTCAACTTCATCAAAATAAAACAGCCTTTCCTGGCAGACATAGAAAATTTTAATAAGGAAATAAAAGCTTCTGTATTATTTTCCACGCGCCTGTCACCCCCTTTAGGGTATTCTCTCTCTTGTGTTGTTTTATATATATATATATATATATATATATATATATATATATATATATATATATATATATGCGCTCTATACTAACGGATTTAGCGTGTCCGTGCACAACTAAAAACAGTAAAGTAAAGAAAACTCTCTGTGGGGAGTGAGTTTCCGGGCGGTCGACTCCAGTGCTTCTGCCACCAGGCACGTCTTCTCGTTTTGTTGTAAGAGGTAACCGTTTCATCATGTTCATCATATGCCTCTTCATCGTTATCATATCAGCTTCTCATACCCGGGACATTCCAGCTCCTTGGAGGATCTCGTAACGCACTCCCCAGAAAATTAGAAAAATATTGTTGATACTTCGGGTTCCGTATCAGCGCCATATGTTGTTCTTGTAAATGGTTCCAGAAGTCCGGCACATGCTTCGCGCCGTCGCGATGCAAATAATACACCGCCTGGGCTCGAATCCACGTCACCGCGTTCGTTTTGGTTCGTGGGTAATACGTTCTGTCTGGAAAAAGGACAATCTTTGGGTCGATATTTTGCTGTCCGACGCGCAGTAGAAAGCCAATCATCTGCGTCACCAGCCGCCATACTTCCGCAGAGGGCCCGCACATGAGACGATGAGCATCGTCGTCTAGAACCTGGCATACTTGGCATAACGGAGTGTTCACCATATTGATGGCGTTCAGGCGGGATCCACTAACTTGTTTACCGTTAACCAACATGTACCATGTCGTTCTTGTTTCCGTGTCCAGTGTGGCATGATGAACTGTCCACCATACCACCGGCCAGTGGATCGTGGGGTGCCGTGCTTCCACAGGGTTGGCGGGGCGCCTGCTCGTAAGTATCCGGTAGATGTCGCGCGCTGTCGGAGATCTATTTATTGGGAGTTCTGTCGTGAACAAGCCCGAGGCCACCTCTACGAGTTGGTAATGTCAGAGCCTCATACCGGATCTTGAATAGGGCTCCCGTGCTGACAAAGTATCCAAACGCTGCCAGTATGCTTTGGGCGATCATCTTTGGCATCGGTAGAATCTGTGCATAATGTGGAATGCGCGACGCCAAGTATGTATTTATATAAATGACGCGTTGAATCATATTTAATGTCCGCAGTGCGTTCGCTTTGACACCATTTCATATGGTTATGAGCAACCTCGTGAAGTTGAGCGCGACCGATCGTCGTACATCATTCGTGAAGACGATTCCCAAATACTTGATCCTGTCCCGTAACGGGAATGGGGCTACGCAGTCGGCAGGTAGTCCTGTACTTATATTCAATGCGACGGATTTGGCCACATTCATACGGCTACCCGTAGCGGCACCGTATCGATTGATCCAGTCCAAAGCCGCGTTAACGTCGTTGCCGTTTCTCACCACCAATATAAGCTCGTCGGCATATGCTTTGCAACAAAATGTGTAACCACGCATCGTAATTCCTGTCAGGCGTTGGCGGAGGCCGCTGAGAAGTGGTTCAAGGGCCATGGCATATATGATCGTGGACAAAGGACATCCTTGTCGAATCGATTGCTGGATAGTTAGGGGCCCAACCAATCGTCCGTTGACAAGCACTTTAGAAGGAGCCCCATGCAGTAGTCGCATCACTATAGTTATGAAGGGCGGCGGGAAATTCATTTGCGTCATCAGTTCCTTAATGTAGGTGTGGCTGACTCCGTCGAAAGCACGATCGAAGTCTATAGAAATCAGAGCTCCACGTAGACATGCTTTCGCCAGTGCGATCGAATCGCGGTATTCACTAAGCGCCGTCTGATGACACCACGCGATGCAGAACTTTTTTAATTCGTGTCGCCATCAGTCGAGTGAAAATCTTGAAATCACAGTTAAGTAGTGTTAGGGGTCGATATTCTGCAATTCTTGTGCTGCGTGATGTTTTAGGTATTGGGATGATGACGCCCTCTACAAATGCTGGCGGAAGTGGCTCTTCAGGAGACATGAGTTCGCGACAAATTTCCGTCCAATAGGGAGCAATCAAGTGTTGGAAAGCCCGATAAAATTCCAAAGGTATTCCGTCAGGCCCTGGCGACTTATTGAGTGCGCCCTTGCCTATGGCATCGATCACTTCGTCCTCAGTAATGTCCTCCAGCAGTATCGCTTGTGCCTCTTGATCTAGAGTCCCAAATAGCGTGTTAGTGACTTCATGGAGGGCCTCCCGCTCTAGTTCTTCTGCGGTGTATAATCGGGTATAATAATCAGCGAAGGCACGTGCTATGTCATTTTGTGACGTGAGATGGGAGCCATCATCAGTGTCAACGGTATGTATTAGGCCCCTGCGACGTCGCTTACGTTCCTGAATAATATGGTGCATCGATGGATGTTCACCCGCAACACGATCCATTGTCCTCGCACGGACCGCTGCACCTTCCAGATGAGAGCGCATAAGAGCGACGATTTTCGCCTTAGCTCGTTGAACCATCATTTGTCGTTCCGGTGAAGAGGCCTGATATGTGCATTCTCTTAGTATAGTGAAATAAAAGTTTAAAGTTTGCCATTTCCACCGTGATTGTTCGCGCCCCAACGCAATGAATGCACGCCGTATCGCCGGTTTTGTGCATTCTAACCACCATCTTAATGTCGTAGGGTAAGTCTGTAGTCGCCTTACGCAATTATTCCAAACTTCTTCAATAACTTGATGACACTCCGGAGCTTGAAGATGGGCCACGTTCATCTCCCATATTCCATGGCCTCGCCACACTTGTTGCCTTTGGAGGCCGATCGTGCAGATATAAACCGAGTGGTCAGTGAAGGCCGCTGGCCATAGCAATGCGTCATGGATGTCACGTTGCAGGCAGCGCGTAACGTAGACGCGATCTAAGCGGCTGCCGGAATGGCTGGTGACGTAAGTGTACCCGGTTCGATCTCCATGTACATATTCCCACGTATCTACCATCCGAAGTTCCTGTGTTAAAGTTCTCAATTCTGGGCATGGATTATAGTGTGGGAACTGGTCCTTCGGCGACAGCACAAAGTTGAAATCGCCGCCAAGGATGCATTCAGCGTGTCGCCCTAGAAAGAGCGGAGCTATTTCTTCGGCAAAGAAGTGGGATCATTCTCTTCGTTTGTCCGTGCCGGACGGTGCGTAGATGTTGATAAAGCGCACTCCAAGTACTGTTATATCCATTCCTCGTGCCGATGGTAAGTATATGACATCCTCCGCTACAAGACCTTCCTTTAGGAGCATCGCTACGCCGCTACCAGTGTCTGAAGCTGGTGACATGAAGATGTTGTAGCCATAGAAAGACGGGAAGTGGTCGACGTATACTTCTTGTAATAGAGCGATGTCTATGTCTGCCGCGCGCAGCATATCCTTTAGGAGAGTAGTCTTGATTTGCGACCTTATATTATTGGTGTTGATGGATGCTATGCGGTAGGCTTGTTGCTGTCCTACTCGTTGTTGGGCGTGCATAGTAAGCGTGCATTGTTATTGCTGGCGCGTTCTCCTTCGGTGGTGCCAGTGAAGCGGCAAACTTTAGTTATGACGGGACTCCTTGGGTGGTGTCATCGCAACCGCGGTGCTCGCGGTTAGCGGAGCCTGGATTTCATCGACGTCGTCGAGTTCACTTGTCCAAGAGGGGCCCTGTGTCCGGAACTTTGCAGCCACAGCCGCTGGCACCGTATTTTCGTTATCGTGCGAAGTTGTGGGACTTCTTGCGGGACGTCAGAGATGGTCTCACTGGTGTGTCCTGGGTCCTCAAGTTCAGCGTTGTGATGTTGTTCGTCGTCAGAGGCTCCGGTACTCTCCATCGTGGCGTCCTCATCATCTGCCCGGTCTGTACGTAGGAAACTATCATCTGATGGTGTGCGACGTCGTTTCCTCCGTCGTTTGGGGGATCTCTGCTTGCGTTGTCGTACATCCGTATCCGCATCCTGTGCAGAGGCTTGGTCGTCCGGTGCGTTGGGCACAAAAGCGGCCGTGGGTGGCACCAGCCGATCGACGTCCATAGACGCCTCCGTTGTAGCCACATTAGTCTGTTGTGGTTGGTCCGGAGCGGGTTCCACGACTGTCATCTTGGCAGCGGTGTCATCATCTTGTGTCACCTCTACTGTGGAAGCATCCACCACTTGATAGTATCGTGCGACGGAACATCTTGTCGAGTAACGGCAGAGTAGGTAAGAGGCATAGAAACGGTCGTGGGTGGTGGTGCAGTTTCGCTCGCCGGAACTTGTGTGATCCTCCTTTGGATGCATTGCGAACGTAGATGGCCCTCCTTGCCGCAGCCAGAACAGGTTTTGGGCTGACCGTCGTATATAATTATGGTTCTGCAACCTCCGATAGTGAGGTAAGACGGAACGTGCTTTGTAAGGTCAATCCGTACTTGTCGCACCCCATTCAGCACGGGGTATTTCGTAAATGTGGTTCATTTTTCGTGAACATGGCTGATAACACGTCCATACGGTTGTAAGGCATTGACCACTACATGTTCCGGAACCTCGAAGGGCAGCTCAAAGACTCTTATAGTGCGGATTCCTGCGTGGTCGATCGAAACTGCTCCAACATTGCCATCGGCATGTTTAAATTTTAGTCCATCCGCATGGTCACGTACAAGTTTGTCACATACTGTGTCGTTGCTCAATTTCAGATATACCACACTGCTCGTGATAGAGAAATGAATTCCAATCACATACTCGGGATCGATTTTTAGCTCTTCCTCTATGAAACGTTCGATTTCAAATGCTTTGGGTCGTGCGTATCCAGGCGTGAAAGTGATCTTGATAGTTGCCTTCCTGTATGAGTGTTCAATTGCGTGTCAATAAGCAGTCACTCGCGAGAAACACAAACGGTAAACAGCCGCGCGCGCGCCCGAGACTCCGCGGCGGGACGTAAACACGTCCACCTCACCGCACCGCTGCCTAAAGCAGACTGTCACCTCGACCACCGCGGCCGGTTGGAGCTTATCATACACCAGATAGTGAGCCTTAGGATATGGCCAGAGAGTGTGGACGAATGAACTCTACGAGACACCGTTCTCTGTGCAAACGACCATCATTTGCCTGTGGGCAGAATCGGCTTTAATCACCGTCCCAAGCGATCCTCTGACGATACCAGTAGACCCGTGCACGTTGGTGCTGTGGCGTAAGGCTAGAGGACTTGCGTGAACTCATCCCACCACCCATCCCCCAACAGTAGCCGGTTGGTAACAGTCCGTGTTGACACTCCTTTGCTCACGAACCGTCTTACCTGTACTGTGGTACCTGTTACACTCTGCCACGGCCGTCCTTACAATTGGCGGACGATCATGCTACCTGCTGCGAGTCATCAACGTCCTCGTCTACGGGTGTGAAAATGTTACGTGCCGTTGCAACCAGAGACAGTCTTACAAGGAGACCACATGGGTATCGCATTTTAGAATTTTTTTTTTATATTTACGGTACACGAAGTTCAATACTGAAATAACTACCAGCCAAAGCCATGCGACACAACTCTAAAAAATTCTCGAGAAAATTGACTTTTAAGTTCTGCAAAGTACATTTAAGTATCAATAATTTAAAGAGTAGCAGCATCATTCGGTGTAGCTCAGGTGGTAGCGTTCTGGGGTAACAACTCTGCGGTCGGTGGTTCGAGTCCTGTTGTTTTATTCTTTCGTTGTGTTCTAATACGTACACAATTTTAATGTCTAATGTCATTTTTACGAAAAGCGCACCTAGTTTTGTTTATTCGTAATATATTTTATAGAAGGTTGTTAATAGTGATAGTTTCAATCAGAAAACAAATCTCATTTTGAAAGACGACCGTCTGTCGTCTTCCATATGTTTTTGTATATTTCTGTAAAGTTATAATTTATTTAATGTCGCTAGATTATCATTTTGTTAAAACTTGAACCCCACTCTTTTCAAGGCTTGAGGAATAGCATTTTTATTTCATGTTTTAAAATATTAGTTAATACTGCTCGGATTTTCTTATTTTGTTATGTTAATAATTTATTATTATATTAATTAAAGTGGCATAAATGTGGCTTCTCCGCTACGTCACTGTGAGAATGTGTACTTGTCTTACTTTTAAGGGGATATGCGAGGATGTAATGGCTGTCTGAATGTGGGGAGTGATAGCTCGCTTTGCATCGTTCTCTCTGGCTCAGATTCGATAGCTGCTGAGGCTACCAAAGAGGTTTCCACACCCTTTGGTTACAGCCGTAGTTCTTATTTTTCCGACTTTGTAATTATTTCACTTTTGCGAGTTTTGGAGACTGGACTTCATCCGTCTTTGTAATCGCCCCCTATCGCGTGTAGCTGTATTTCATTCTAAACATTTCTATGGGTTGCATGCCGTAGTTCATCTTCTTTATTTTTTGGAAATTGAATTTATTCAATTTTATCGGTTTTCGGAACCACGTGGGTAGGAGTTCCGACTTCCGGGGTTTGCAGCTAGTCGGCTGTCACGCCACTTCTCATATAAAACCAGTACCTAGATCGATTTCTAACCGACTTTAACTTAAGAATCCGATTTTCAACCACTTCACCTTTAGTGGAGTACGTTCATGTAACATAGCCGTGTGTCGCCGTTAGCGTGTTTGCTCGCGATCCATTTCAGATGTAATTTAACTTGGATATACACACGCACCATCTCAAAACAGGCACGACAGACCAGAGCCAGCTTCAAAGTGTTTGTATATTGTGTTTTGTGCTACCTCCGACTTGATGAATTTCGCCTACGAAAGCGGCGCCTGCTTCCGCCTCGTCTCAGCACGTTGATTTTAGTGAGTTTCGCTGTGGCATTGCGTGTGTGAGAGAGAATGAGTGTTGTTTGTGTATCCTACCCCCAGTTCATTTTTATTGTATTAAAAAAATTGGTTCCCCATTTTGCTTGTTTTCTATCTGAATAAACAAGTTTAACTTCAGCATAATCCGTAAGTTGCCTACAAATTGTAGTTTTAGAGCACCTTCCCTCTTTTATTTAATATTGTTCTTCACAAGTGCTGAGAACAAGCTCAGCTCTTATGTCTAAATTCCGTTGCGCCATAAATGTTTTCTTAGCTCCACTATTCGTTGACGACGGTAGTCTTTGATTGTTCACTTTGTGAAGAGCTACGACACTGTTTTTGGAAAGTCATATCCATAGCTACTAATGGGTTTCCAAGGAACTAACCTACTCAACCATTGTTGTACGTGACGGCGAGGTTTTCTGCTAGTCTACACACATATAAACAAAAACTAACACAACACGTGGAATTAGAGACCCCAGATGTTTTATATAACTGAATTCTAAAACGAAAAGAAAAAAAAATTGTCACTAAGGGATTCGAATCACCGCCTCTATGGTTGTCAGACCATAACGCTACCACCTGAGGTACGCCGACAGGTACTGCAATCATTTAAGTATACTTTGCACAACTTAAAAGTCGTTCCAGTATTTTGCATCCACACGATCTTTGACAGTGTCGCTGATTTTAACATTGATATAATGTTTAATACTAATCAAACATAAATTGGTTAATTACCCATCGAAAAAGTCGACCTGAGGAATTTTTTTATTATTTTCAATCTATAATTTTGAACATCGCTTGTCTAAAGTAGCAATTGCTTTAAAGCAACTTGTGGAGGTGCATATTTCCTTACCCAATAAATTTATTTTTGAAAGAAAAAGATCTTTCAGTTATAGTTGTTGAGACTGGCGATGTTAGATAAATTGTAACGCAGTGTATAAACTCGGAAATACTGGAATTAAATTTTCTACGCAACCTCAATGGAAATATTAAATTTTCTACCTCTGGAAATATTAAATTTTCTACTTTCAGTCGATGAAAAGACTATGTAATATAGTTTTCACTTAATTTTACCTGTCATTAAGCCTTTATCATATTTTGTAATAGAAACTTAAGCTGTAATTCTGTAGAAAACAAATTTATGTAATGCTTTGCATCATTTTATTAAACGATGTAACATGCTGAAAACATCTGTCTATCTCCACTGTAAACCAAAGATCTTTGGAGTGTGTCTTGCACTCGCAGTTGTTGTGTTAAGAGGGTCATTGTGTTACAGTACCGTCGTACAGTCGATGAGTAGGAGTTGTTGTTGAACTGTCGAGTAAGTCAGTCGGTGTGTGAGTTTCGAAGAGTAAAAATCGGAAAGTTTAAGGATTTAGCCGCTTTGAAGAGTCGCAGCGAAGTCTGCAGGTTGTAATTTTTGTAAGAAAGCTGATATTAATGAATACTGTCACAAATAAGGTAAAACTTGTACATTTCTACTGTTATGAATATTAGCTTGTACTTGAAGTATTGTGGCTGATGTTTGTCTTTTGCTAATGAATACAGTTAAGTGTAGCTTACATTTATCATTTAACCCATAGACATTTTACCAGTTCCTCTATCCTTTCACCAATTTGAAAGTAAATTTGCAATCAGATCTGATAACAGAGATTATTGTTTCTTATGATAGTGTTGCATAAGAATAGTGTTATTAATTTCATAAGTGTTAATTGGAACAGTTCAGTGTGGCCATTTTTGCCATGATCAATTTGTCTACCAATGAGAGTGGGAAGTATATGGTGTTTCACTAAGTGTGTTTTCCTCTGTAACTGCGAAATTTTAATGCGGTAGGTCAACACATTTTACATTTTTTGCTGAGCTATGAACGTAGTTTATTGTATTATTTTCCAAAGAGTTAAAAGATATAATTTTTTAAATGGAACAATAGTTTTTTTCTGTCGTGCATTGGATTCGTTGAAACCAGCTGCGTCCAAATCAATTTAAACTACATTCCTATCACAGTTTGGCAGCAGCAAACCTTCAAAGTTTCAGGGGCAGATATCAAATTCTGTATATAATACATGGCTGTGTGGTGGGGTTTGGGCGCCATGGTCCTCATTCTTGACCCGCAAGGTCGCCCGATTTAAAACCAGTAGATTTCTTTTTGTGGAGATATCTAATGGATCGTGTTTATGTCACTGAGCCCACATCCCCAGATGATCCAAAACGGCGTGTCGAGGACGCATGTCGCTCCGTCACACCGGCGATGTTACGTCTCGTCCGCAGATCCTTTCGACGGCGCATTGCATTATGCATTGAGGAACATGGACACACATTTGAACATCTCATGTAAATCAACTTCCCACCGCCATAACATCCATCACCCACCACACAGCCATGTATTATGTACAGCGTGTGGTATCTGCCCCTGAAACTTTGAAGGGTTGTAGCTCCCAAACTAACAGTGATAGGAATGTAGTATAAATTGATTTGGACGCAGCTGGTTTCAACGATTCCAATGCACGATAGAAAAAATTATTGTTCCATTTAAAAAATTATATCTTTGTGCTGTAACGCTTTGGGAAATGATACAATAAACTATGCTCATAGCTCCGCAGAAAGTGTAACATTTCTTGTGTTGACCTACCGCATTAAAATATCCCGTCACCTTTTATTTTATAAGTTACAGAGGCAAACACACTTAGTGAAACACCCTGTATTTCGGAACAGAAGCCACTTTTGATCTATTCATATTCACGGAATGAATGACATTAACTGCGAATGAGCAAAGTTGAAAATTTGTACCCAGCCGGGATTCGAACCCGCGTCTCCTGCTTTCTAGGCACCTGCGCTGACCCCTACACCACTGGGGACACAGCGATCATCACACCTGCACGGAATTACTCAAGCACGACTCCAATTAGCAACTTTACCCTGCCCGTCGGCCGCGGTGGCCGAGGATACTGAGGCGCTCCAGTCACGGTCAGCACGGCCACTACGGTCGGGGGTTCGAATCCCCCCTCGGGCATGGATATTTGTGCCGTCCTAGTTCGTAAGTAGTTCATAAGTAGTTTGTAAGTTTAGGGACTGATGACCCCGTAGTTAAGTCCCATACGCTTTACAAACATTTGAACATTTGAACATTACCCTGCTCACTAGAACTCAAACTCGTAGTCACTTTGTATCTGACGGAAGTGAGCTTGAGTAATTCCGTGCAGGTGTGATGATCGCTGTGTCCCGAGTGGTGTAGGGGTCAGCGCAACTGCCTAGCAGGCAGGAGACCCGGGTTCGAATCGCGGCTGGGTGCACATTTCAACTTTGCCCGTAGGGAGTTAATGTCATACATTCCGTTAATATGAGTTTGTTAAGTTCAGTGAAGTTCATAGTTAGAGATTTTCTCACTGTTAATCGAAGTTCACATTATTAGGTCACTTAATGTTAGTTAAAGTTAAAACGATTTGTCTGATGAGAAGTAGTTAGATAACGTCATGCGAAACGAAATATTTGCAGTATGTGATATTTTGAAAACGTTACCAGATTTGAAGGATGTTTTATATCATTGAATCAGTATGGTAATTGTTGTATAGGTATGCACATTATCAAGTACAATGATTTTGGTATCCCATTAATCCGAAATGTCTTTATTTCAAATCATATTTATTCAAGTGACAAAAGTATAACAGTAGTTGCGCATTACCCAAAACCACATACATGTAAGATTACTTATTCGATGTCAATTGTAATTTATTCTAACAGGACAGAGGAAGGTACTAAGTTTCACTCCCTAGTCAAGTTATTTTGTAGCCAAAATCACAACAGAGAATTTATTTGTGAATTTTATCGGGCACTGTCACTTAAAAGAAACAATGACACAATATTGTTCTGACACACACGTATTAGTTTGCAATAACGATCCAACCACACACAGCTATTATCATTTACGAATTGTAGTACAAATTCTTTTTCATTAATCAGTTAGTTTTCATCGGCGTAGAAATTTAAATCGCTGCTCAGTTTATTTTATTTATATACTTGAGCAGAGCACCCATATTCCTCTTTTTTTTTTTTTTTTTTTTTTTTTTTTTTTTTTTTTTTTTTCAATTACGTAAGTTGTGTAGGACGGAGAAATTTATATGCTTTTCATTTAACAACTTCGAAACGTTTGTCAATTTTGTTGTAGTGGTGCGAGTAAGTAATTAGTAATTGAAATTCGTTTCTGTGTCTGCTAGTGGTTCATCTGCACACTCATCAATCAAAAGTTTTTTTTTCGCAGGGACAAGGAGAGGACGATGTGGGAAATTGTGTCTCGGTATCAACAACTTATTCGCTTACTTCTCTTGCGTTACTGGTCATTTCTGCAAACGCGAATTCAGCCCGAAGTCGGAGATTTTATTGTTATTATTAATTTGCTACTGAACGAAAAATGTATAATTTTTGTAAAGCTTCGCTGACATTAAATTTGGACCGCATGTAGTACCAGGTAAGTACGGAGGAGGTTAATTAAAGCGACTTTTATTTTGCTATTAAAGAATTGACCACGTTTCTTTCAGTATATCTATCATAATCAGAGTACATTTTTATATCAACCATCACAGATCTTTCCTAAGTAGAACGATTCGACTCTGCTCTCTCGGCAAGTGTGGAAGAAGGCTGTGAAGTAAAAGTAGGTACTTCGCTGATTAGTATTTGCCGGCGTGCTGTGGACGATGCGAAAAACGCCTAGAGTTGTTTAACTATAGAAGGAAAGCTGTTGTTTGTAGTGTACTTCCAACAGCGCCATTCTGTATTAAACTGAACCTGTGTTGTAAAAATTCACATGCGTTAACGTCTAGTATTTTTTCTGAAGACCTTTAATTTTACTTCCCATATTCGCGCCATTATCATAATTTTGACCCAGATTATCTTGCAAATCGATATTACGTATTGGCAAGAGATGTAACTAAAATGTAGCCCCGAGGAAATGCCCACAAAACAAATTCCGTTACCTCAGCTTTCTTTTTAGATGAAAATGAAACACGACTGTTGAAGTTTGGTCTTCGCTTGCTATCTTAAACAATAGAAACATTTTCTTACAAATAATAGCGTTTTTAATTCTTTCCAGCAATAAATAAATAAATATTGTTATCTTGCCTGCGGACAAGGGAAACGCCACAGTTTTGATGAATAAGGACGATTACATTCAAAAGATGCAATGTTTACTTTCTGATTCGACATATCGTAGGATCGGTGCTGACCCCACAAAGATGTCGAGAGTTTTGTGTCCCGACTTCGTCGCCGCTTTTGTGTCCCAGCCTCGTCGTAGGTGTCGGTGGCCGAGTGGAATGAGACCGACACGCTGGTGCAGGTACGGAGGGGAGCAGCCAGAAACTATAAACACTCGAGTAAATTAGAAAGAGATATATTGCACAGAAAGTAACAATACTTAACTTTTACATAGTACTGCAGAATGTTGATACATAGTTATTAGAGGCCTGCCTAGTGCCTGTACAATAGCAAGTCTTCACTCGTGCCTATCGGATTACGAAGGTCCTAACTCGTTGCTATCTCAGTCCGAAGTGCGAAGTGCGAAGTGGCCGATGTCCTTCAGTGGTGGCCACGAGCGGCGTTGTACCAGAGGGCGCTCGTGGCTGCCGTCGGAAGAACGCCGCGCCGTGCATGCATGGCGGCGCGCGGCGAAAGTAGGTGGCGCGCACTTTGTACTTGTGCGACACCACACCCCTCCCCCCCAAACCGCCGCGCCGTCGTGGCGTAGGGCTGAGGGCCACGGCGACGGCACTGGGAGGAGGGCCTGGGCGGGGGCGTTACTGGTGGGACGGGCGTCGTAGCTGAGGCCGGGATCGAGACGCCGTCCGCGCCCCGGCATCCGCCTTGCGATCCTCCAGGGAACCCGCCGAAACCTGGGGAAGGGCGCCCGCCCCCGCCCAGAGGGAGCAGGTCATCTTCTTCTGAGGCGCGTGGCCCAAGCTGAGGGGGCCCGCACGGTCCCGGAGTCCCTCTCGGTGACGCTGTCATCTGCGGCGGCGACAGCGGCGGCGTCGCGTCGATCTCCATCGGGACGATCTCGTAGTCCGGGGACGAACGATGGGGTTGTGCTCCCTGGCGGTGAACTGGGTCTGGAATCAAGAAACCGGAGACAGGATCGCGCGGTCTGTGCAGGCGCAATTGGTTTGCGTGGCGCCGCAGCTCCGACCCTGTGGAAGAACGTACAATAAACATATTGCGACCAAGCACGCGCTGAATGGTGCCCGGCAACCATGTCTTCTTGTTTCCAGCAAACACCCTGTACAGCACCGGCGTAGAAACCTGAAAACGCGTAGCGCCATACGAACCGACTCGGTGCGTGGGAGGCTGCAGCAGGTGAAGGAGAGTGCGGTGACGGCGGCCGTGTAGCAGCTCGGCAGGAGACGGGCCGTCACGTGGCATGCACCGATACGTAGACAGGAAAATTTGAAGAGCTTGCTGCCTGGAGTGCTGACCTTTCATCTTCTCCATGTGAGACTTGAATGTTCGAACGAAACGTTCTGCTTCACCATTGGACTGAGGGTGAAAAGGTGCGGTGGTGATATGCTGAATGCCATTCACACGACAAAACTGTTGAAATTCCGCACTAACAAACTGAGGTCCATTGTCACTGACGATAGTTTCAGGCAAGCCTTCGATGCAAAACACTGATGTTAAGGCACTGATTGTACTAGAAGCTGTCGTTGAGTTCATGGCAATCACAAAAGGAAACTTGCTGAAAGCGTCTACAACAATTAACCAGCGCGTATTCCAGAATGGTCCGGCAAAGTCAATGTGTAAACGTTGCCATGGTCCCTTGGGGCGTGGCCAGTCCGAGAAACGTTGTGGAGGAGCCGCCTGATGCTCCGCACAAACAGTACACTGTGACGTCATGTTCTCTATCTGAGCGTCCATACCAACCCAGGTACAATGACGTCTGGCCAGTTGCTTTGTCCTAACAATACCCCAATGTCCTTGATGCAGGAGGCGTAACACTTCTCGTTGCAGGGAGCGAGGAACAATCACTCTTGCTTGGTCGTTGTCGGTATGCAACAACAGTACACCCTGACTTAAAGATAATGCATGACGTTGTGCAAAATAACGTCGAACCAGAGGCCGATCAATGTCTTTGGCTCTGGCAGGCCACCCTGAGCGAACAAAACGTGCTACCACACTTAGGTCTGCATCCGCAGCTGTTTCCTGTGCAACCCGACGAGAGTTCAAAGGAAAGTCTGCGACAGCGGAAGCATCTCTGGAGTCCATCTGACAACATGCCATTTCCGAAGAATCAAACGACACATCCTGGCCAACCGGAAGTCGGGAAAGTGTGTCCGCGTTGGCGTGTTTAGTGGTAGGTCGGTACAAAATCTCATACTGATAATTAGACAATATCAAGGACCATCTCTGAAGCTTTTGTGCCGTACGTGGCGGAATTGGCTTTGTGGGTGAGAACAACGACGTGAGAGGCTTGTGGTCCGTCAACAAATAGAATTTTCTGCCATAGAGATAATGATGAAACTTTGTGACGCCGTAAATGATTGCTAAGGCCTCCTTTTCTATCTGACTGTAATTCTGTTGCGTCGGCGTCAGTAGCTTGGATGCAAAGGCAATAGGACGATCGTGAGAACCAATACGATGTGAGATTACTGCGCCGAGACCGTACGATGAGGCGTCAACTGCTAACACTACAGGCTTCTGTGGGTCAAAGGGAATCAAACATGCATCACTGAGTAGTGAAGACTTTAGTTTGTCAAAGGCAACCTGACAATCTTTAGACCATACAAAAGGAACATTCTTCCTACGTAAGCGATGCAGTGGAGCTGCAATCTGAGAGGCATTGGGAATAAACCTGAAATAATAGTTCAGCTTTCCCATCACTGCTTGCAATTCGTGCACATTCTTAGGAGGAGGCAAATCTTTGATTGCTTGAAGATGTGACTGTAAAGGATGGATTCCTTGGGCATTAATCACATGGCCTAGGTACTCTATTTCAGTTTGAAAAAACGAACACTTTGCTTTATTACAACGTAGACCTGCTGCAGTCAAAACTTTGAAAAGGCACTCCAGGTTTACTAAATGTTCTTCAACTGTACGTCCGGATACCACAATGTCATCTAAATAGTTCGAGCAACACGGTACAGAAACTGTCAGCTGTTCCAAAAAACGCTGAAAAATAGCGGGAGCGGAAGAACTGCCAAAGGGTAGGCGTTGAAATTGAAAAAGGCCCATGTGAGTATTAATGACGAAAAACTTTTTTGACTCGTCATCAAGTGGAATCTGTAAGTATGCCTCTGCTAAATCAATCTTAGAAAAGAAACGAGACTGTCCTAATTTGTCCATTAGTTCGTCAGGTCTGGGCAGGGGATAAGTGTCGACAATTGTTTGACTGTTCACTGTTGATTTGAAGTCCGCACAGAGACGAAGTTTTCCTGACGGCTTGGGTATAATGACTATAGGCGAGGCCCACTGACTCGCAGAAACAGGAGAAATCACACCACTATCTTGCCAACGTTTAAGTTCTTCGGCAACTGTATCACGCAATGCGATAGGCACTGGTCTAGCTTTACGAAATTTTGGAACTGCAGATTCTTTTAAAGTCACATGTGCCACGAAGTCTTTTGCACAACCTAGTTCCGGCGAAAACAAGTCACTGTATTTGTCACACAATGCATTGATTTTATCCTGAGGCACTATTGACGAAATTTGAAGCACATCTCTTTGAATTGATAAACCAAACAAGTCAAAAGCATCTAATCCAAAAATGTTCTGTGTAGATCTGGCCTGAAGAACAACAAAAGCAACTGTTTTCGTAACACCCTGAAAAGAGGCAGGCATGCTACACGTTCCTAGTACGGGAATATTTTCACCTGTATAAGCTGTTAACACTTGCTGTGACGGCGACAATTTTGGCGAACCCAGAAGTTCATAAGTATCTTTATTAATTAAGGTAACAGCGGAACCAGTATCGAGCTGAAATTGCACAGTCTTATTGTCAATGGAAAGATTCACAAAAAGTTTTTGCTTGCGGCGCTCGACAGGTGCGCGAATGTGGGCAACGTCTAATTCATATTGTTTTCTGCGCTTGCGCGGGATGCGTGCGGTAGGAAGCGGCGCATACTCGGCACACAGCGGATTAACAACACTGTCACTAGATGACACTACCGCCGGATCGGCGTCCGCGCAATGCGAGGCTACTGCACTAAAATTACTTTCAGTATCTACAACAAGTCTACTGGCACTATCTACACAGTACTGGGAACTTTTACAATAAGAAGTTGCAGAAGGCACTAGGTTCGCTACAGGATTGCACTGTTCATAGTCACTTTGCTTGTCCCGAACCCTTTTCCGTTGCACTGTTTTACGCGTTCGTCGGCGCTTGCTACGTGGTGCACTATATAGTTTTGCAATAGGTGCAGAAGAACTTTCTTGTAATTGAGAACCAACTAAAGCACTGTTCAATTCCACAGCGCGTATAACATTTACAGAATGAACTGTTCTCGCACTCTGCGAAGCACTGTTTCTAACGGTACCGTTCTTTGAGTTTTTAATTTGCATACACACAGACTGTACATGTCCCGATTTGCCACATTGATAACAGGTTGCGTTGCGACTAGGGCAATGAGCACGCTTGTGGCGAGACACACACTGGGGGCAAGATTTACGTACATTTTTCTGAAATGAGCGTTGGCGCCCGTTATTCAAATTACTGTGTCTAACACTACGGGGCGACCTTTGCGTCGCACTTTTACACTGGCTACTGTTCACTGTCTGTTCAGCACGGCCGGTAGAATTTAAAGAATCACAAGTGCTATACTGAGAACTACGGCTAGGAAAGCGTCCGTTGCGGCGCACTGAATTTACACTATGGCTTTGCATTTCTACATCAGCTAAGTCAAAAGTATCATGCGCTTCTATAAGCTGCAGTACACTGTCTAAGGAGGGGTCAGACTGTTTCAGAATTGCTGCTCTAATTCTGGGGTCCTGAATATTCTGCGTAATCGCATCCCTCAACATCACGTCACTATACGAAAGTCCACAAGAGCAAGTAAATTTACATTGGCGGGTTAAGCCCTTCAATTCCGTAATCCACTCTTGGTGTGACTGCTGCGGTAATTTTTTAAGTCTGAAAAATCGGTATCGTGCAGCGGCTACAAGAACTTTTCTCTCATAATGAGCATTCAGTGCATCTACAATTTGTTCAAAGTCTACATCACGAGGAGATGCTTGCGGGAATAGTTTCTGCAGTAATACGAAGGTTTTGGGGCCCACCACGGACAACAAAAGATGCTTAACTTTCTGACCTGTAATTTGATGAGCCGCGACGAGTTCTTGAAACTGTGCGAAGTAGTCGCTCCATTCTTCCTCACGTTCGTTGTACTGGCGGAACGTAGGAAGTGTTGCGGCGGCAGGTGTGGGCTGCTGAAGCGGCGGCTGTTGTTGTTGGTGAGCAGCCTGTGTCGTCAACTGCGACACGGCCTGGAGAAGCTGGGTAATTTGCGCCGTCTGTAACTGAATAATTTCCATTAAGTTTGGGTTCGGGGTAGTGGCCATGCTGACCGATTAGGCGCCGCGTATACAAGTAACTTAGTACAAAACACAAATGCAATATGAAAGAGGACGCCCTGCAACAAAAAAGTCCACAAACACGTAACTGAAAATGTTCCCCCAAAAATCTTATAATAAGGGTGGGTGGGCGGGAGCAATTTCTGCGTGCTCCGACTGCTGCTGTCTGGCTGCTGTAAGCGGGCTGGTCCAAGGTTCGTCTATCACTCCTCGTCGCCACTTTTGTGTCCCGACTTCGTCGCCGCTTTTGTGTCCCAGCCTCGTCGTAGGTGTCGGTGGCCGAGTGGAATGAGACCGACACGCTGGTGCAGGTACGGAGGGGAGCAGCCAGAAACTATAAACACTCGAGTAAATTAGAAAGAGATATATTGCACAGAAAGTAACAATACTTAACTTTTACATAGTACTGCAGAATGTTGATACATAGTTATTAGAGGCCTGCCTAGTGCCTGTACAATAGCAAGTCTTCACTCGTGCCTATCGGATTACGAAGGTCCTAACTCGTTGCTATCTCAGTGCGAAGTGGCCGATGTCCTTCAGTGGTGGCCACGAGCGGCGTTGTACCAGAGGGCGCTCGTGGCTGTCGTCGGAAGAACGCCGCGCCGTGCATGCATGGCGGCACGCGGCGAAAGTAGGTGGCGCGCACTTTGTACTTGTGCGACACCACAGAGAGAAAGACTAATAACCTCCTGAAGAAAAGTCCTTTCTCACCGGAGACCATCAAGAGTCTTAATTCTTACTGTGCTGTACCACCTAGATTGTATGGCCTTCCTAAGGTTCACAAACAGAACATTCCTCTGAGACCTATAGTGTCTAACATTGGTGCTCCGACATATCGTGTAGCTAAACAACTTGCTAGTTTGTTGAGTCCAATGGTGGGTAGGTGTGAACACCACATTAAGAACTCGGCGTATTTCTTACGTCGATTGCAGGGATTGCGTTTGAATGACTCTGATATTTTAGTGAGTTTTGACGTTGTGTCTCTCTTCACTCGCGTTCCTGTGTCAGATTCGTTGCAGCTAATTGAGGTTAAGTTTGGTGTCGAGTTAACAAATCTTTTTCGACATGTGCTGACTTCCACATACTTTTTATTCAATGGTCATTACTATGAACAAACTGATGGAGTTGCAATGGGAAGCCCGTTGTCACCTATTGTGGCCAATTTGTTTATGGAGGATTTTGAGGAATGTGCTTTAGCGTCAGCGACTCTGAAACCTGCGTGTTTTCTCAGATATGTAGACGACACTTTTGTCGTTTGGCCTCATGGTAGTGAGAATTTAAATGGTTTTTTGGAACACCTAAACTCAATCCACCCGAATATTCAGTTCACAATGGAGGTGGAACAGAATGGCTGTCTTCCTTTCCTTGATGTGTTGGTCAGAAGGAAGGTGGATGGTATATTGGGTCATTCTGTTTATAGGAAGCCTACTCACAATGATTTGTATCTGCGAGCTGATAGTTGTCACCATCCAGCTCAGTGTGAAGGAGTACTTCGTACCTTGGTTTACAGGGCACATGTCATTTCAGACCCTGAAAGTTTGTCAGCTGAGTTGTCCCATCTCGAGGAGACCTTTCGTCAGAATGGTTATAGTGATAGACAGATAAAACGTGCATTGCGCTATCATCCTTCTGTGCAACGGGTGAGTGACGATAGCAATGAAGTGGCACCTAAATCTATGGCCTTTTTGCCTTACGCAGGAAGTATTTCCAAAAAGATTGGTCGTATTTTGCGGAAATTTGATGTGAAATGTGTTTTTCGACCACCTTCTAAGATAAAGGCCCTGTTGGGGTCCGTAAAGGATGATCTTGGTTTGCGTAAGGCACGTGTATATCGTATTCCTTGCAGTTGTGGCATCTCATATATTGGTCAGACAATCAGGACTGTGGAAGACCGGTGTATTGAACAGCCCAACAAATCCGCTGTTGCAGAACACTGTCTTGACACCGGTCATCCTATGGAATACAACAACACGGAGATCCTGGCATGCACCTCCACCTATTGGGATAGTGTTATTAAGGAAGCTGTTGAAATTAAACTAGCAAGCGACCTTATAAACAGAGATGGTGGTTTTTGTTTAAATTCTGCTTGGAATCCGGCACTGTCTCTCGTCAAAAAACAGAGGGACAAAATTAATGCTGCCTCACCTGTTGATTATGTCACTATCGATATTTTTGATGTTTGGTTATCTTTGGTTGTGTTGACTCTGCTGTGACTTGTACTGCGTGTGTTATCTTCCTTGTTTACCCTTTGCAAACCGAGGTATTAAATACGCTTGCACATTGCTTCCTTAAGCGCAGTTGTGCCTTGAGAATGGCAGGTTGTCCTCGACTGCCGAAATATCGGCGGTTGTCGACGAGATCACCCGGCAGCATACCCGTAAGTTGTTTGAACAAATAAATAAATGCCGGCCGCGGTGGCCGAGGGGACTGAGGCGCTTCAGTCACGGTCTGCACGGCCACTACGGTCGGGGGTTCGAATCCCCCCTCGGGAATGGACATTTGTGCCGTCCTAGTTCGTAAGTAGTTCATAAGTAGTAAGTATAGGGACTGATAACCCCGTAGTTTAGTCCCATAAGCTGTACAAAAACATTTAGCATTTTATGGCCGGTTAATTATGTAATGCGGGCCTGTGCTTTTTGGACGCGAGTGACATGATCCTCTGACAAAGGCCCCTTTCACACGGGACACCGTGAATCTGGATGCAGTGATCCACTGGTCTTCGGCCCACAGAGCCGAAGTCCGGCTCACTGCAACCTGGCTCCGTCTCTCAGAGCTGACCGCCCCCTCCCCCATTCCCCGGGAGGTGTCAGATGCTTCAACTGCTGCTGTTGGCGTGCAGTTCGTAAAACCAGACAGTAATGAAATATATCTTTTAGAGGAAGTAGTAGTAGTAGTTGTTGTTGTTGTTGCTGCTGCAGTTGTTATGAAGAAACGCAGAGTACGGAAAATAAACCAATGGTGCCAACCAAAAACTACTACTCGTTTAAATTTAGGAGCTTTCCATGGCCTTCACGGGACACTACGAGAAGATCCTAAGAAATTTTTCAATTTCTGTTGAAAGTCAGTAACGTCTTTTCATTGGCAGTGTGCAATACTGAAACCATTTTTTCGTTTGGTGGACCAACACGAGGAATCATAACAGGCGAGTGAGAGGGGGCTCTGACTCTGGGGTAGGTGCAAAACAAACTTCATTGTGGCAAAAACAAGGAAAACTTTATTATAATTTCAACAGGACAGACACAAATATATGAAGGAACTTAGGGCCTAATAGAATTTCATTTCATGGAAGTTTTTCCGAATATTACGACACTGTATGATATGTATTACAACAGTACGATGTTTTTTCAGATGCTCCGAATTTCCTAATTATTAGATTGGTTATCGATTTCTGGAGTGGGCTGAAAGAGACGTTCTGTATAACTGGTATTTACCAAGATGAAGAATAGTTGCGGGGGGGGGGGGGGGGGGGAGGGTGATTGAGTTATTTACTTGAAAGGCGTTTAGGGAAAACTGCTGGAATGGATAAGAAGAAACTGGAAGAACATCATACTATTGCGCCATGTGTGGTGCAAAATTGTGTTAAGCTGACTGATGCAAGGTCGTCGAATTTTTTAGCTTATATATATATATATATATATATATATATATATATATATATATATATTGGTCTGGAATAGCTTCCAAATGTCTCACTAAAGATGATAGAGAAAAGTTTGTCCTCATCAGACGATGCTGCCTTCTACTCAGTGGCGTAGCTATATCAGCAAGGGCCCCGGGGCAAAAATGACGTTGGGGCCCTCTTAAACAAAAACTACACAGATGCAAAACTACTTCATCGTCAGTTCCTAACCGCCCACTGGAAGACATAATAAGGCAAACCTAAATACTACTGAAAAAATTATTATGTGTCGCACAGTAGATTATATTTAATCGTACTGTCTAATATAATTATAACTGTGAAAATTTGTTTGTTATGCTTTCTCACAAAAATTACTGGATGGATGCGGATGAAATTTTCCAGAGGGATAGACATGATAAAAGGACCCGATGGGATAGTTTCCGAAGTTGCTCCATACTAGGCGAATGAAGTTGCAGGCAGAAACATCACTGATGAAGCGTCCATCCGTAACACAAAACCATTCACTATCCATATTTTCTTCTTGCACGAATTTCAAAGTGCATTTGGTTACAGCACTTCATTGGGATCTATGATTAAGGAGCACTCTCGCTACACAAACAGTTGAGTTAGTATAACAATATCGTTCTGTAACAAGCATTGCAGAGACTTCATATTCAAATGTGATCACACCGTGTATTGTCAAACACAGTACTAATAATTCAGCGTCATTGACTGTTATTTCGTAAAGACTGGCAGCCATGGCAACTCCGACTTCAACCGACAAGGTGCACGTCTCAGGGGACAAGCAATAGACCTTGTTATGTTTCTATTCTGAGATGGGAATAATTTTTGGATTTCACTCCGTGCGTTTGAGGTTTGTTGGTCAGGGTTCAAAAAGTAAAGTCGAAAAATCCTTCATTGAACTAAAATATATACAATAGAACGTCGATTATCGGTAGTAACTGGGGGACATCGATGTTCCAAAAACCGGTTTATTTGGATAATCGTTCTATACACTTGTATTTGCCAATAAGTTTGTACAGTATTTGAAGCCGGGCGATCCTTCACACTGCGCCGCAACACTTGGCAGGCTGTGCTGTTGCTGTGAGCAGCTCTGATGCTGCCGCTACTTCTGCTACTACGCCGACTGGATAGTTACAGCGACTGGCTGCTCGGCCGGTTAGCAAAGCCATCTAGTAGTGTCGTGTGAATGAAGGTCCCATTAGAAGCACTGTTCTGCCACCCGGTGGCCCAGTGCGAGTACTGTTGGAAACTTGGTTTGAAGGGACGGGGAGGTGATGGACGTAAAAATTATTCGACGCTCTACTGTAACTTTTTCGAACGTCGCTCACGGAGGCCTAGGGGCCCTTGTGCTCTGGGGCCCCAGAGCATTGCCCCGCCTAGCCCTATGATAGCTACGCCACTGCTTCTACTTCGAAAACTCTGTTTTCTCCTTAGCTACGAAGGCACACGATAGACATTTGCTAGTGACTGATATACACTGTTAAATGGACGCAAACAATGGAGACGCTGAATCAACAATTGTGTAGCGAAACTGCGCTTGGAGGGCGACAAGCGGCTCGCTGAATCCCGTGTGAACGCTGCCATAAGGCTCAGTGTAAAGCGAGTAGCAGGCGATTCACCTGACAAGCCACACTGCGGCTCTCTGATCCGAAGTCGAAGCTCTGCGTCTCTCGTGTGAAAGCTCTCATAAGGCCCAATGTAATGCGAATCGCCTCAGCTCTCTGCAGCTGGATGCACGGCCTCCCGTGTGAAAGGGGCCTAAGGGGTATACCAAGAAGTGGCACGCTGGTCGCATGTGGCGCAAAGCAACTAGCCGTGCGGCGCGGCAACTATCTACCACAGAATATTTATTTTATTATTATTATTATTATTATTATTATTATTTTTTTTTTTTTTTTTTTTTTTTTTTTTTTTTTTTTTTTTACTGAAAATTTTATGTTTGAATCTTCTTGTCAAACGCTCTGGTCTATTATCTTACAATTACTTAGTCGCAACAGCGAAACTAAGCCCCATAATTAACGCCCCCTTGAATTGTGCCCCAGGTTAGCTGAAAGGTTGGACATCCCTGATCTAATAATCATCGAAATTATAAATTCAGTTAGTTCAGAAAAATTCCACTATCGAGCTGGAAACGTTTTTTTCTTAGCGCTAGGGTTACCAGATGTCCGTCTTCAGAAAAGAGGACATCAAAAAAGAACTCTCTCTCTCGCTCTCGCTCTCGCTCTCTCTCTCTCTCTCTCTCGTATTGGCAATTCAAGTACTAGTGATGTGTCTACTGTATTATCACAGTCTTGTTAGTAATATATCTTACGCATCTTACGAAATTTTTTCATCTTCTTACAAATTAAGAAGCATGAAATGTTGACACCTGTATAACGAATTACATGAGTACGTAGCAGTGAAGCCCTAATATTTCATCACTTCACCACTTGTAATTATCGTCTTAAATGCTGAACATTTTATCCCAACTTATTAGAGGTGTTTTCATCTGAAATTTTTTACGATGAATCATTTACAGAAACCATAGTACCGTTGACTGTAAAATCGTCACGAATAAAATCACTGTAAAAATTATGTAAGAGTTCCTTGATATAGCTATGCTCCTATTTCGGATCAGACCGACGTGACTATATACATCATCAGCATCTAGATTCTAGTGAGTTAATGTCATATGTAAGGCCTAGGTGAAAAAAAGCAATAAATAAAATAAACATTTTATTTACCGTACAAAGTCTCGCAATTAATTATTAAAAACTACTCAGTTTTTAGGACAAAAGCTTTAAATCGATTTTTGCCATACACTGTTCACGTAGTTGCGTCTCTTGGGTCCTAAACAGGCGAATGGTGAAACGGCAATGGTGACTGTGGAATCTGACCTTATTTGTATGAAGTTTTGAACAAGGTTTTAACTTACGTATAACGGACACTATCTTTTGATCTTAAAGTCGTAAGTGTGGTTGACAGACAACACGCAGAACTGCCGAGTTCCAGCACGAAGACTGAACGTCTTATTTTTGGGTGTCGCACAACACTCCGACCAGAGAAAGAGGGGGGGGGGAGCGTTTCATATTATACTATGTGTATTGCACTGTCTTGCATTGTTGCAGACGATTGTTTTTATTTGGCCGCCTCAAACCTCGTATTCCGCGCCATTTATTTCAAATGTTCCGAAGTAGCTTGACCTCAGAGCAGCGGCGGCACAGAAACGAGAAAATTAAAAATATCACATTGTATCAAGAAAGGTTAAATTTTCTAGAGTTAGTGATTGTGACACTTCAGAGAGTTGTATTTACGCAATTTCAAGTTGAGGCAGTTGCACAACGCAAAAAAGAGGACATTTCCCCATTTTGTTAATAACCCGGCAGGACCATTTTCAGGGTCCAAAAAAGAGGACTTAGCGCTAATCATTGTCGTGCTAAAAGTAAATTAGATCGCCATCTATCTCCTTTTCTCTCTTTCAGATTGGGTCATGCCGTCTATAGTGGTTCCTTTTCAACTATCCGTTTTTCAATCCAGGCATTTTTGACGCTCCAAAGATGCTACCCTTTCTCTGTGCTGCCAATGCTTATAACCCGTTTTATCATTGCAAGCAGTGACATTTTCATCAAAAACAGCGAGAACCGTACACAGAATTATGAATATACCAAACAGTTTCTTTCGACGATTTCGTCATTTGATAATTTCGTTGTATGATACGCAGCTGGAAACGATCACGTAGATCGGAAACGGAAACTGCGGGTGTGTAGAACTGCCACCGTAGCGCCGGTTTTGGCTTGCTCGCCCCAAACCGCCGTCTCCTATCCTATCAAACTGAAGGCTGTATGCGACACGAAATACGAGTATTTCCAGCATGCAGAGGGCCCAAATGAACATATGAGTCGCAGGTGTTTTGAAAGCGGAGAGGACAAATGCCTAATTAGCCGAGTGATTGTTCGCTGCCCACCTGGCGCCCCCTGCAGCAGGTGTCCCGAAGCGCTGCACCCCTTCCATCCCCCGGCACGGCGTCCATTTCATTTCCACCAGCATCATTACAAAACTGACACAGTACGTCCATCCACAATATGACCGCTTTAAAACTCGCTCTGTTAGCTGTATGGAGCACGAGTGCGTCTCCGTTCCACGTTTTCTTCACTTGCTGATACGTTTTTCAAATTACGTTCATTGTGCTGCCACCTGCTGGCAGGTATCCATATCGGCGACGTAAGTACTCAATTTTTAAGCTTATACACTTACACAAATTTTACGATTGGCATAAACTCTCTCAAGTTCTGAAGCAAGTAGGAGAAAAATATACGGAGCGTAAGGTTATTTACAACTTGTACAAAAACCAGACAGCGGTTGTCAGAGTTGAAGTGCATGAAAGGGATGCAGTGGTTGGGAAGGTAAGACAGGGTTGTAGCTTTTCCCCAATGTTATTCAATTTCTACATTGAGCAAGCTATGAAGGAAAGCAAGGAGACATCTGGAGAGTGAATTAAAGTTCAGGGCGAAGAAATAAAAACCTTGCGTCTTTCTGATGACATTGTAATTCTGTCAGAGACAGCAAAGGACCTGGAGGAGCAATTGAACGGAATGGACAGTATGTTGAAAGGAGCATACAAGATGAACATTAACAAGAGCAAAACGAGGGTAATGGAGTGCAGTCTAAGAAAATCAGGTGATGCTGAAGAAATTAGATTAGGTAACGAAACAATAAAGGAGGTAGATGAGTTTTGTTACTTCCGCAGTAAAATAACAAATGACCGTCGCAGTGCAGAGGATATAAAATGCATAATGGCATAATGGGCGTTCTTGAAAAAGAGAAGTTTGCAACATCGAATATTGATTGAAGCCTAAGGAAGTCCTTTCTGAAGGCATTTGTATGGAGTGTTGCCTTGTATGGGAGTGAGACATGGACGATAAACAGTGCGGACAGGAAGAGGATTGAGGCTTTTGAAATATGGTGCTACAGAAGACTGCTGAAGATTAGGTGGGTGGATCGCTAATGAGGAGGTACTGAACAGACTTGGGGAGAACAGGAATTTTTGCCATACCTTGACTAAAAGAAGGGATCGATTGGTAGGACACATTCTTAGACATCAAAGAAGAGTGAATTTAGCGTTGGAGGGAAGTGTGTGGGGTAAAAACCGCAGAGGAAGACCAAGAGATGGATACAGTAAGCAGATTCAGACAGATGTACGTTGCCGTTCTTATGTGGAGTTGAAGAGGCTTGCTCAGGATAGGGTATTGTGGAGAGCTCCATCAAACCAGTCTCCGGACTGAAGACCACAACAACACAACACAACAACACTAAGTGATAAAAATTATCCGGACACCCTCCCAAAACAACAGTTTTTCATATTAGGTGCATTATGCTGCCACCTACTGGCAGGAATTCAAAATCTACATCTACAAGGGATACTCTGCAAATCACATTTAAGTGCCTGCAGAGGTTTCATCGAGCCACCTTTAAACTATGCCATTCTCGAATAGCGCGCGGGAAGAAAGAACATCTGAATCTCTCCGTTCGAGCTGTGATTTCTCGTATTTTATTGGATTATTATTTCTACCTATGTAGGTGGGAGTAAACAATATATTTTCGCATTCTGAGGAGAATGTTAAAGTGATTGGCGTTTCGTAAGTAGCCCACGCCGCAGCGATAAGCGTCGTTGTTGTAATGATTCCCATCCCAGATCCTGTATCATTTCCGTAACGCTGTCTCCCCTGTATCGTGACAATATGAAACTAGATGCCCTTCTTTGAACTCCTTCGAGGGCTTCCGTCAAACCCACTTGATAAGGATCCCACACTGGGCAGCAATACTCCAAATGAGGACGGACAAGCGTAGTGTATGCAGTCGCTTTAGTAGTTCTGTTGCATCTTTTAAGCGTTCTGCCAATAAAACGCAGTCTCTGGTTTGCCTTTCCTACGAAATTCTTTAAGTCTGATGTAATAGTAATTCCTAGGTATTTAGTGGAGTTTACGGCCTTCACATTCGATTGATTTATCTTGTAAATAAAGTATAACGGATTTCTTTTCGTACTCATGTGGACCACTTCACACTTCTCATTTTTTACAGTCAATTGCCAACTTTTACACCATACTAATATCTTATTTATGGTTTTGATCTTCAGATGACTTTACTACACGATAAATGACGACGTCATCTGCGAACAACCTAAGAGAGCTGCTTAGATTTTCTCCCAAATCGCTTATATAATAGATAAGTAGCAGCAGAGGACCAATAAGCTGTGGAACCCCGGATATCACCTGTGTTTTAGTCGATTACTATCAAATGTGATCTCTCTGACAGGAAATCCCCTGTCCAGTCACAAATCTGGGACGATATTCCATAACCATGCAATTTGATTAAAAGCTGTTTGTGACGTACGGTGTCAGAAGCCTTCTGAAAATCTAGAAATACGGAATAAATTTGAGAACCGTTGTCGATAGCACTCATCGGAAGCCTGTAGTCATTAAACATCTTGAGAGAGCAGATAGGGGCACTCGACGTAACTGGCCGTCAGTTGTTCTCACACTCGTAAACATCCATAGATACACTGTTTCTCATGTGGTTGTTGCCTTCAGTCCGCAGACTGGTTTGATGCAGATCTCCACGCTAACCTGTCCTGTGCAAGTCTCTTCATCTGAGAATACGTTAGGCAACCTACATCATTTTGAATCTGCTTACTGTATTCGTGCCTCGGTCTCCCCCTATTATTTTTACCCCACACACCTCCTTCTCATGATAAGTTGATAATTCCTTGATGTCTCAGAATGTGTCCCACCAATCTATCCTTTCTCTTAGTCAGGATATGCCAGAAACTCCTTTTCTGCCCGATTCGGTTAAGCACCTCTTCATTAGTTACGTGATCGATCCATCTAATTTTCATCATTTGTTCGTAACACCATATTTCAAAAGCTTCTATCATCTTTCTGTATGAACTCCTTATCGTCCACGTTTCACTGCCATACACTTCAGACCAATGCTTTCAGAAAGGACTTCCTAACATTTAAATTAATGTTGGATATTAAGTTTCGCTTCTTAAGAAATGCTTTTCTTCCCATAGCCATTCTGCATTTTATATCTTCTTTACTTCGGCCATCACAAGCAATCTTGCTACCCGAATAACAAAACTCATCTACTACTTTTATTGTCTCATTATCTAATCTAATTCCTTCAGTCTCACCTGATTTTCTGACATTACATTTCATTACCCTCGTTTTATTCTTGTTAATATTCATCTTATATCTTCCTTCCAAGACACTGTCCATTCCATTCAATTGCCCTTCCAGATCCTCTGCAGTCTCTGACAAAATTACTGTGTCATCTGATGTGGTAGTAAAGTGGAAACCCGAAGGGACACGTACAGCACGAAAGCGTACAGGTCGACCTCGTCTGTTGGCTGACAGAGACCGCCGACAGTCACACAATGCAATAGGCAGGCATCTATCCAGACCATGATACAATAATTCCAACCTGCATCAGGATAAACACCAAATACTATTACAGTTAGGCGGGAGGTGAGAAAACGTGGAAGCCACACACACATCACACAGGTCAATGCCAAACGACGCCTCTCGTCTTGGAAGGAGCGTAAAAGTTACACGTTGTGTGGTCTGGCGAATCGCGGTACACAATGTTGCGATCCGATATCAGTTGGCGAACGTCATCTGTCAGCGTTTGTAGTAACAAGAACAAAATTCGGAGGCGGCGGTATTATGGTGTGGTGGTGTGTTTTTCGTGGAGGGGAATTGCACCGCCTGTTGTTTTGCGTGGCACTAGCACAGCACGGGGCTACATTGATATTTTAAGCACCTTCCTGCTTCCCACTGTTGAAAAGTAATTCTGGGATGGCTATTGCCATCGAGCACCTGTTTATAATGCACGGCCTCCCTCCCTGTGATTGACTAGCCTACTCAGAGTCCTGACTTGAATCCTATAGAGCGCCGACTTCGTGACAAGCCGCACCGACCTATATGGATACCTATCCTGCGTGAAGTATGGGCTGCCATTCTCCAGAAAACCTTCCAGCAGCATCTGGCAATGAAAGCTGCCACAAGACTAAGGGTGGGCGAACACCATAGTGAATTTCAGCTTTACAGATGCAGAGCGCCACGAACTTGTAAGTCATTTTGTGCCGGGTGTCCGAATACTTCTGATCACATAGTGTAACACTGGGCCTTATTACAGATAGCTCTCTCGCAACTATGGTGAACGACATTGAAATCATAAATACTACAGCTACCATCCCCCATATGGCATCTGCCCACGAGGGGTCTTCCAAGTTGTAATAATTTTATTTTTTGGCAGTGTACCTCACAAATTTCATAAGAAGAGATGCACCACTATTAGTAGGGCTTGCTTAGGCCGTGGACACGATTTTACCCAACAGAAGATTTAGGAGTTTAAAGGTAGTTTCGAAAATCAAACTCAAAATATACCACTGTTAGTGTTGTACTACATTTATACCGAAAATTTTTTCATACATAAAACCATAAAAGTAAACGCAATCAATTAATTTCCTCATACTAAATAAACCATCGATCCTTTCAGTTTGTCAGGAGAACTAAAAGAATGTAAAAGATATTAAAGATAAAGGTGAAGCATTGAATTAAAATTTGTGATGCGACTGGGAATAGAACCCGGACCTCCATGCTTACTAGGCAGACGTCTTACCATTTTTATTTATTTATTTATTTATTTACTTTTTTTTGACGTGAGGATATGACTTTATTTTATTTTATTTATTTAAAGTTTTACGCACTTCATTTTTTTCTGCATGTATCAATGAAAAAGAAAATAAAATAAAAGAAAAGAAAAATATCTCCGTCTTTTGTGGGGATTTTCACTGGACGTAAAATATCTCTACATGAAGTGCAGCATTAATTGCGTCTGATATTGAACATCAATAAGACCGCCCTCCCGGCGGAACAAACATAAATGGTGACTGCACACCGACCATATGCGGATAGATGTTAGCTGAATTTCTGTTCCCTCACGCGAGTTCCGGGCACGTCTTCTCGAATCAATTGTTTTCATCCGTTACATAGGTTCACTCTTCCGAGGAATCATTCATACTAAAATTATCGTCTCATACCCGGCACACCCAGAAAATTGGCATAGTATTGTCGGTGTCTTGAATTGTGTAGTAGAGACGTGAAGCGATCTTGGAGGAATGTCCAAAAATTAAGCACACTCTTTTCTCGATCGTGAAACAAATAATATATAGATAGGCCTTTGATCCAGTTCACTGCATTAGTCTTTGTGCGTGGGAAAAAGCTCTCGTCCGGAAATAGAAGTGACTGCGGTTCAATAGTGTGTGGAGCTGTACGACAAAGAAAGGCAAGTATTTTCTTTATGAACAGCCACACCTCTGCAGCCGATGTTCATCAGTGTCTAATACGTGACGCTGAGGGCAATGTGGAGAGTCTGTCATTTTAATTGCATGCAGCCGATGTCGCGTCATGTATTTTCCATTGACAACCAGATACCAGGTAGCACGAGCATCTGTATCGAGGAGGCAGAACGCCAGACCACGGGCCATCCGATTGTAGGATGTCGTCTCTCTACAAAATTCCGGGTGTGGCCCCTCATCATTATGCGGTACACGTCACGTGTCGTTTGAGTCCGTGTATGGGACAAGTCTTCATGGACGTAACTATATTCGATAAAAATGTCTTAATATGTGAGAGATAGGTAGAGATATGCGCTACTGATATGGGTGGCATTAGAGATATAGGAGCAAGTTCGTCGATCAGAATCCCAGATATTCCGGTCTGGCGATGTTTCCACAGCTTAATTATTGTATTGACGTAAAGGGCAGACGCTCTGACATGTACCCCCCGTCTCGAGGGGGGAGAGTTAATGTTTCATAACGGACTTTGAAGATAAGGCCGGCGCTCACGAAGTATCCAAACACAGCCAGCAGTCTTGTCGCCATCGTCTTCGGCATCGGTAGAATCTGAGCCAGGTGCGGTATCCTATACGCCAGAAGCGTGTTCACGAAGGCAACTCGCTGTATTAAGTCTAACGACCGTAGTAGATTGCTTCGGACGTTAGCTCGTAGTACCTGAAGAAGGCGTTTGTAGTTGACTGCCGAGGTTTGTCGAATGTCGCGCGTGAAGGTTATCTCTAAACACTTGAGCTTGTCCACTGAATGCAGCGGGGCCACGCTCCCTTCAGGAAGACTCCTGCCAATGTCCATCGCGGCAGACTTGGTCAGATTCATACGGCTGCCCGCAGTAGCTCCATACTTGGTAATCCATTCCAGAGCTATCCGCACTTCGTCCCCTGACTGAGCCAAGAACATCAGGTCATCAGCATAAGCGCGACAGATAAAGGACCGGCCCCTCACCGTCATCCCAGACAGTCGACATCGCAGTCCATGTAACAATGGCTCAAGCGCAATGACAAAAAGAATCATCGATAGCGGACGGCCTTGTCGTACAGATCGCGAAATGGTAACGGTGCCTGCCACACGTCCATTGATCAGTACACGTGAGGTGGCGCATCGGAGAAGCCGCAGGACGGTGTGTGTGAAGGCGGGAGGAAACGCCATTCTTCGCATCACTGCTTCAAGAAAGTCATGACTTACTCTATCAAAAGCATGGTCCAGGTCCACGGACACTAAGACACCACGAATGCGGCAAGTCTCTGGCAAGGCTATGATATCACGATAATCACTTAGTGCAATCTGAATGTTACATCTGCCACCAAGGCATGTTTGATCCGAAGAGACGACCTGAGGCAAGACACGCCGGAGTCTGGAAACAAGGATCCTCGTAAAAGTCGCAGTTCAGCATGGTTAATGGCCGATAATGTTCCACTTTTTGTCCCCTGGGCTTCTTTGGGACTGGAATGATCAGGCCTTCGACAAATGCAGGTGGAAGTGGGACGTCAGGTATCATCAGTTCTTTATACATTTCTATCAAGCGAGGAGCCATTATGTCTTGAAATGCGCGGTAGAACTCCAGCGGGAGGCTATCTGGGCCTGGGGATTTGTTTGTTGCTCCCCTGCGGAGAGCGTCAGCGAGATCATCAGCCGTAATCGTATCTGTAAGGGTCTGCACAGATTCCCCATCAAGAGTACCAGGCATGGAGTCGAGCACTTCTTCCATTGCTATAGCATCCTGATCCACTTCTGCATACAACTGTCGGTAGTGGTCCACGAAAGCAGTGGCGACGTCATTCTGAGATGTCAGTCGACGACCTTCTGGGGTATCAATAGCGTGCACCAGCGCTCTTCTACACCGTTGCTTCTCTCGAATAACGTGATGCATGGAAGGAGGTTCTCCAGCGACTCGATCTTGACATCTCGCACGTATTACTGTTCCCTCAAGACGGCGGCGCATAAGTAAAGTAATCTTCGCCTTTATCCGCTGAATTTCAATCTGTCGTTCAGGAGACGGTGCCTGGCTAGCAATCTCACGGAGTGCCGTAAAGTAAAATTCCATGGTACGTCGATGCCAACTCATTTTGTCACGTCCATACTGTACCAACGTGCGACGCAAAGCAGGCTTAGCACATTCAAGCCACCATCGAATTATTGAAGGATATGCCATAAGACGTCTCTGGCAATTGTTCCACGTCGCTTCTACATGCTGTCTGCACTCTGAATCCTTAAGATGTGCAACGTTTAACTTCCAAGTTCCTCGACTTCGCCACACCCCCTGCCGTCGAAGAGAAACAGTACAAATGTAGGCGATGTGGTCCGAGAAGGCGGTAGGCCACAGCTCGGCATCAAGTGTTGCCGTTGTGAGTCCGCGGGAGACATAGACTCGGTCTAGACGGCTCGCAGAATGGCTGGTGAAAAAAGTGTATCCAGGTCGATCATCATGCGTATGCTCCCATGTGTATATCAGGCCCAGTTCTCGAATAAGCAATTTAGGTTTTTGACACGTAGTAAAATAAGGAATTTGGTCCTTTATGGCGAGCACACAATTGAAGTCTCCTCCAAGAATAATGTGATCGTATTGACCTGCAAACAGCGGAGCTATCTCTTCTGAGTAGAAGTGCGAGCGTTCCCTTCGTTTGTCCGTGCCGGAGGGAGCATAAACGTTGATGATCCGGACACCATGGAATGTCACAGCAAGGCCCCTGCCCGATGGTAAGTAAGCGACGTCTTCAACCACAATACCTTCTCTCAGAAGTACGGCCGTCCCACTACCGTTGCAAGCAGATGGCGTTTGATATGTATCATAACCATAAATATCTGGAAATGACTCCAGGCGAACTTCTTGTAGAAGGGCAATATCTAGATCTGACGCCCGTAGCATGTCACGGAATAACTGAAACTTTATCTTCGTTTGGATTGTGTTAATATTGATAGATCCAATTCTGTAAGCCTGCCCTTGTGCCATATTTACAGGGATGCTCATTGAAACACGAAGATCAGGTAGCACATTCTCCCCACACTCATCGATTAGCAGACATTTAGGTTAGTAGCAACATCTGTTGCTACGTCAGCTGTGAATGAATTATCTTCAACATCTTCGTGCCATGCAGCGTTGCTTGGACGCTGGTCGCCAGTAGAATCCCCTGGTGAGTCAACATGCATTGATGTGTCGTCGGTGTACGACTGACGAATGGCTGACTGCTGGTCATCATCTGTAGAAGCAGTTATAGATATACGCCGTGTCGATTCCACTTCCGACTGGGGTGGAGCAGGAAGTTCCACTTTAGGGTCTTCTGATGGTAGGTCTTGGGATTCATCATTAGATTGTGATCGGCAGGCATCAGACGGAGCAAGCCGACGTTTCTTCCTTCTCTGTGGTGACCGTTGTTTTCGCACGTGTACTTCAGTATCAGAAGTCTGGGTATTCTGACTGTCCGGCACGAAGGCGGCGGTAGGCACGACCATGGAGGCGGCATCTGCTCCCGCCTTCGGAGACACTTCGTTATCCTTCCTCACGTGACGTTCAGGAGCCGGCACAGGTGTAGCCTCCATCCTGTCCTCGTTGCCCTGAAGTTCTACCGTGTTTGGCACGGTGTCATCAAGTGATGTCGTCACAGGCTGCTGGCTGGGTTCATTTTGAAGAACCTGTACATACGTCAATGGAAGCGTCGTCGATGCCGATGGGATCTGCTCATCACCAGGTGGTAACTGCGTTATTCTGCGCTGCATACAGCTAGAAGGAACGTGACCTTCTTGGCCACAACCGGAGCACGTCTTCGGCTGGCCATCATAAATTATGATGGTACGGCACCCTCCAATATATAGATAAGATGGCACGTGTTTGGTCAATTCAATGCGGATCTGCCGCACCCCATTGAATAGCGGATATGTGGTAAATTGAGCCCATTTCTCGGCCATGTGGCTAATAACGTTCCCATACGGCCGCAGCGCAGAAACAACCACGTCTGACGGTACTTCAAACGGAAGTTCAAACACTCGGATTGTTCGTAGTCCGAGACCTGCTTGTTCGATAGTCACTTCACCTATATGTCCATCTGAGTGACGGAATTTGAGTCCATTTCTAGATCTGTTTAGAATCTTGTCACAGACTGCGTCGCTGGTAAGCTTCACATACACTACACTGCTCACTATAGAGAAGTGGATGCCGATAAGATCGTTACAGTCAATTTTCACTTCTTCTCTAATAAATTGTTCGACTTCAAGTACCTTCGGTCGTGCATATTCATTCGAAAAACTGATTTTCAATGTTGATTTTCTCCAGGAGTGGGCCATTCTTGTTCTAATTAAATTACGCAAGCGAAGGCGACTGTACCACGCGCGAGCAGCAGACTCGACGGCGGGACGTAAACAGTCCTTCCGCACCGCTGCATTGCCTGACGCAGACTGACCACTAGGCCATCGCACCACTAGTGATTAAGGCGCTTTGGAATAATCCAATTAGGACTTACAGGGTTTCCAGAAAAGGGCTACCTGATTTCAAAATTAAATATCTCGAAAACAAAGATCGATAGAGGAATGCAGTAAACGGTAAGTTTATTGTGAAAGCTGAAAGGAGTTTATACAGCAGTTTGAAATAATAGTTACAAAAGCTGCTAACAGATGGCGCTGTACGCTGTACAGCTCATATCAGCATACATACGTGAAATAATCGTATGAAAACACTCTTTGCAAACAATCACATTACAATGTTTTCAAAATGTTCACCATTGGCACTACAGAGGCGGCGCAAACCAAGAATGAAATTCGCCATCACATTTCGTAGTGTCTTAATCGAAATGGATTCACATGCCACAGAGATCGCCGATTCAAGCTCGTCCAGCGTGGCGGGATGCTTCGGGTAGACCATGTCTTTCACTGTGCCCCACAAAAAAAAAGTCACAAGGAGTCAAATCCGGCGAATATGGAGGCCAATCCATGCCTGCAGCAGTAAATTTGGGATATTCCAAAGCAATGTCTCGATTCCAGAAGTATTCCTCAACAAAGCGAAACACTTTTTCGGTCCGATGTCTTCGGGCTCCATCTTGCATAAACCATTCAGTACCTGGTCGATCCTCTAACGCTTGCTGTGTGGCGACAAATTATTCCAAAATTGCAACGTAACGTTCACCAGTGACCGTTTCTCGAATGAAAAAAGGGCCAATAATGCCTCTGCTGCATACTGCAACCTACACAGTAACTTCAGGAGAATATAGGGATTTTGCTTCACACCAATATGGCTTTTCGGAACCCCAAAATCGCCATTTCCGCTTATTCACGTATCTATTCAGGTGGAAGTGTGCTTCATCTGTAAACCAGATGCAGCCAACATAAGATTCTTCACTATCAATCATTGTGAGCATCTGACTAGCAAAGGCAACCCTTTGTTGCACAGCTCGTACGGGTATGGCCTGGTGCGTTTGAATTTTGTATGGAAACATGAGTAGGCCTCTTTCTCAGTATTTTCTGCGTGCTGGAACGCTTCAAACCAGTCTCAGATGCAATTCTACGGACGGATGACATTCCAGAAACTGTGGCGATATTTTCAGGCGTAACTGTGATTTGCTTGATGCCAACATGCCCCACTAGATCATCAGTTCCGCTGCCTGTTCGTTGACATTTTGCCAAGAGCGTACAAATGGTTTTCGCATCAGTCCTTTCGGAACATTAAATCGTGCTTGAAAACTTCGCCTTGTTGCCGTAGGACTCTCTTCTAACCTGTGGTGCTCTAGCACCAGAAAAAAGCGTTGTTCGATGGATTACATGGTTTTAATCTCTGCCTTCGGTACGCTAACCTCCTTTCACGTTTCAGTAGTGTAACTGATCGCTCTGGGCTTCGGATCACTGTTTATACTAGGCATTATGTATGGCGATTACAGTGCCATCTGTTAGCAGCTTTTGTAACTGTTATTTCAAACTGTTGTATAAACTTCTTACAGCTTTCACAATTAACATACCGTTTACTGAATTCCTCTATCGATCTTTGTTTTCGAGATATTTAATTTTGAAATCAGGGAGCCCTTTTCTGGACACCCTGTACCCTCCCGTCACATACTTTAATTCAGCTTCTGTGTTCCATAGAATATAGTGGCAATATTCTATGGAACAAAGAAGCTGAATTATAGTTCGTGACGTAGGGTGAAGTCCTACTTGGAGTATTCCGAGGCGTCTTAATGGAGCGTTGGTCTAGTGGTACATTCACCCTCCGGTGGGAGCGACCGTCCAGTCCGTTGCATGATGCTCTAGACCACGTGGCCATTCCCGCACGGTAGCATGTCATTCCTGTCACATCTTCTATCATGTGTATTTTGTCCTCCTCCAATAACTACGTAGTCTTTGTCTGCTTATTTCGTCGAGTAATCTACTATTAATGCAGCGCCTTATATTACTATTCTTCCTCTTCACCTGGCATAGCTTTTCTCTCGATGCGAATATAGTTTGAAATGTTTGTTCATTGCTGCTATTTCAGCGTAACAGAAGATGGGAATGTATAGTACACAACAAAATCTGCAGTTTTTCACGGAGACACGAACAACATGAAACAAAACTTTCATGAGAAGGAACGTTTGAAAAATAACTTTTGTTGAAAATGAACAAACAATGCAACTGAGAGAGAGAAGATGCTGTGAACAGTTTATTTAATAATGCAAGAATTGTGTATTTTTATTGTGTACGTATTAATGTATTTAGTTACTGATTGACATTACCGCTTGTTTCCTTTCTACACGTCTAACTTTCATTACGGATTTACAAAATGAGTTACAATTACAAGTTTCAAAAGTAACTGTACAGTAACTGTAAAAATAACTGTAAAGATACTTGTAACTGATACAGTTACTTTCGATGTATAGTAACTATAACTGTAACTAAGTTACCTACTGGGGAAATAACTTTAAGTATAACTTAGTTACTTTACAAAAGTAACTTTTCCAATCCTGGTTACAATTATGTTTAATATTCACCCACTAATCTTGACAACATTGATATCCGATAATTGGCCTCCTGAAACGTGCAACGATTTTGTCGACTATCAATGACTTACGAATGCAGCGAATAAACAACATTTATGTAGCACTCCTTCAGTTACTGTGCTTTCGTTCATTACCGGATAGCCGCCGGTAAGTTTTCGGAACACATGTTTCGCCCCTACCAGACGTGGCTAGACCGTTCCTTGGCGCCCGTTTGCGTCTATTACAATAAATGTTATTATGCGCGCTGTACTGTCATATGTCATTTATGTTCAGAGACCAGAGACAAATTTTTATGACACTAGAGGGAGGTGTAGAGGGTACAGTAATAAAGCAATGCACAGGGAAAGTATGGCCGGCCTTCTCCACGTCGCTTGCCGCCATCTGCAGAGCGTGATTCGCTGATGTCGAGTCACGTGATTCTTTCCATCTTTTTCCTATATGTAGCTTGTGTGCTATACGAAAAGTTGTGAATATTCGTGTGTTTCGGTTTTAATAATGCTACTGTTTTGTGTTCGCGGACGTTCTTTTCAAACCAAGAAATGCAGCAATAAGAAAAGCCTGGCTGCTGAACTTCAGCAGAGAAACCTGGCAGCCAACAAGCGATGGATATATAGTGACCAAAATTCCTGCATAATATCGTGAGGTTAACATATTGATACATTGTTACTTTTATTTTCGGGTAGTTATGGCAACACACCAAGATTTTGACATATAACTAGGCAATCTAAAAGATGTTTCTAAACCTATTGGACGAAACTGTTGTGGTCAACAGGCCCTAGGCCAGTGCTCTCCAAACTTTCCCTCACGGCGGCACCGTTTTATAGCTTACAGTTTTGCGCGATATAAATACATGTCGTAGAATTTAAATGGTTCTAGTTGTGAGGGGGGGGGGGGCGGAAATAAAGTATCGTTTAAATGTAGTTTGTAAACGAAACTGAAATCCTCGTACGCATTGACATGTTTAATGTTGATCCTGACTGCAGCAATTACTTACATTCATCGCAAGAAAAGGAAACATTAGGAACTACGGAGATGTACAAGAGAGTAACACCGCAGACAACCATGCCTAACTCACACAGTAATGCTTGCTTCTTCTGCATGCGACCCAACTTCCGAAACAGGAAAACTGAATTTCGGAAACCGTTTTTCGCTGTCGTGTGTACATGTCAGGGCCATATACGATTTTGCTGGATCGATTGAAAACGGCATCTGGAAATTAGCTGCTCGCATTTCTGATTTAGACAGCACACTAGCTGTTCTCTTTCAGTTCAATATTATCACATTATTTTCAGAAATAAAAAGGATATATTTATGACAACTGATGAATTATTATTTAGGTTCTATTGTTAGGCTATTGCTTCACCACTACCTCGGACGTACCGACATATTCGGAAAAAATGGATAAATATTTGTGACAAGTAAGAATATGAATGTCATTTCTGGTCTCAGAATCTGTTACACACAGGAAACTGAGATGAAAAAAATATTAACGCATACCAGGGTTCGAACCAACGATCACTGCATTTAAAATACTACTCTCCATCAATCATCCGGCCATACTCTATACTAAACATCGCTACTGAATAGCTTTAGTCAGTGGACAATTGTGACTGTTTTTACAATATGTGACAGTTTTTTCAGCCACTGTCTAATTGATTGATATTTAATTGTAAGAAACGCTATCGAGGGTGACGTGGCTTTGATAAATCCATTAAAAAACGCTCAGCTGCAGCTTTTTGAGAAGGAAAGCAGACTACAGTGAAGGTTCGTTGAAGCAGCTGCCAGTTCCAGTAAACTGCGCATGGGAAGAGCTGTTATCGAGTATTAGCAGCAGCTCTGCGCATGCGCAGTTTGCTGGAATCTGGCAACTGGCAGCTGCTTGAACGAACCCTGAGTGTCTCCCACAGCTGACGCAGAGCTGCCGCCTAGCGGCTGAGCACGCAATTAATGTCCACCGATCATTCCTTTAATAAGTGATCTGTAATGCTCGGAATGAAGAGAAGGATGATTAGCTGCAGGCGAGTTTTCAGGGTAGTATGAAGTGAAGGATATTTTTTGTTATTTTACGACAAGTTTTTTTGTGTAGTCTCTCTCGACACCCTACATACTACTACGCGACACCCAGTTCGGAAAGCTCTGCTATGCTTACAAACTACTTAAACTAATTTACAAGAAGGACAACTCACAGCTATGAACCAGGGAGGACTCGAACCTCCGCCGGTAACGGCCGAGCAGACCTCAGCGTGACGCCTTAGACCATGCGGCTATTCACACGGCCTGAGGAAACTAAACACATTCTCGTTTATATTTACAGTTAACGCAGTTTCTGGAGCATAATTTTGTTTGTATTTATTTAGTGTATCACAACAGGAAATATAGAATTGAAACAAAACAAAGTAAATAAATAATAACTTTCGGCATGTAAATGTAATTGGAAACATGTCAAAATTTTTTTAATTTATTTCTTTTTGTTGAAAGTCATGTGATGAGTACTAACACGAATTATTTACCGACAAATGGAAAAACTTGTGGAATCCGACTTTGGGGAAGATCAGTTTGGATTTAGGAGAAATGTAGGAACACGGGAGGCAATACTCACATAACGACTTATCTTACAAGATAGGGTAAGGAAAGGGAAAGCTACGTTTTTAGCGTTTGTCGATTTGGAGAAAGCTTTTGACAATGTCGACCGGAATACACTCTTCCAAATTCTGAAGGAATCAGGGTAAAATATAGGGACCGAAGAGTTATATTCAACCTTTTGTATCGCATCCTCGTCGCCGCTTTTGTGTCTCGTTTCCGTCGTAGGTGTCGGTGGCCGAGTGGAATGAGACCGACACAGGAATAAAGATAGCACGCTGGTGCAGGTACGGAGAGGAGCAGCCAGAAACTAGAAACACTAGAGTAAATTAGAACGAGATATATATTGCACAGAATTTATACAATACTTAACTTTTACATAGTACTGCAGAATGTTGATACATAGTTGAGCTAGAGTCCTGCCTGCCTGCCTGCCTAACTGATAGCCAAGTCTTCACTGGTGCCTATCGGATTCCGAAGTCTTTACTGGTTCCTAACTCAGTCCCAAGCGAACGATGTCGTTCAGTGGTGGCCACGAGCGGCGTTGTAGCAGAGGGCGCTCGTGGCTGTCGTCGTAAGAACGCCGCGCCGTGCGTGCATGGCGGCGCGCGGCGAAAGTAGGTGGCGCGCACTTTGGACTTGTGCGACACCACACCCCTCCTCCCCAAACCGCCGCGCCGTCGTGGCGTAGGGCTGAGGGCCACGGCGACGGCACTGGGAGGAGGGCCTGGGCGGGGGCGTTACTGGTGGGACGGGCGTCGTAGCTGAGGCTGGGATCGAGACGCCGTCCGCGCCCCGGCATCCGCCTTGCGATCCTCCAGGAAACCCGGCGAAACCTGAGGAAGGGCGCACCCCCCCGCCCAGAGGGAGCAGGTCATCATCTGAGGTGCGTGGCCCAAGCTGGGGGGGCCCGCACGGTCCCGGAGTCTCTCTCGGTGACGCTGTCATCTGCGGCGGCGACGGAGGCGGAAGGGCCGACTACGTAGGAGGCCCGTCGACATCCATCGGGAGCTCGTAGCCCGGGGAAGCTGGGCCCGGCGGCGAGCGATGTGGCTGTGCTCCCTGGCGGTGAACTGGGTCTGGAATCAAGAAACCGGAGACAGGATCGCGCGGCCTGTGCAAGCGCAATTGGTTTGCGTGGCGCCGCAGCTCCGACCCTGTGGAAGAACGTACAACATACATATTGCGACCGAGCACGCGCTGAATGGTTCCTGGCAACCATGTCTTCTTCATACCCGCAAACACCCTGTACAGCACCGGCGTAGAAACCTGATAACGCGTAGCGCCATACGAACCGACTCGGTGCATGGGAGGCTGCAGCAGGTGAAGGAGAGTGCGGTGGCGGCGGCCGTGTAGCAGCTCGGCAGGAGACGGGCCGTCACGTGGCATGCATCGATACGTAGACAGGAAAATTTGAAGAGCTTTCTGCCTGGAGTGCTGACCTTTCATCTTCTCCATGTGAGACTTGAATGTTCGAACGAAACGTTCTGCTTCACCATTGGACTGAAGGTGAAAAGGTGCAGTGGTAATATGCTGAATGCCATTCACACGACAAAACTGTTGAAATTTCGCACTAAGAATTGTTAGTCACTGACGATAGTTTCAGGCAAGCCTTCGATGCAAAACACTGATGTTAAGGCACTGATTGTACTAGAAGCTGTCGTTGAGTTCATGGCAATCACAAAAGGAAACTTGCTGAAAGCGTCTACAACAATTAACCAGCGCGTATTCCAGAAAGGTCCGGCAAAGTCAATGTGTAAACGTTGCCATGGTCCCTTGGGGCGTGGCCAGTCTGAGAAACGCTGTGGAGGAGCCGCCTGATGCTCCGCACAAACTGTACACTGTGATGTCATGCTCTCTATCTGAGCGTCCATACCAACCCAGGTACAATGACGTCTGGCCAGTTGCTTTGTCCTAACAATGCCCCAATGTCCTTGATGCAGGAGGCGTAACACTTCACGTTGCAGGGAACGAGGAACAATCACTCTTGCTTGGTCGTTGTCGGTATGCAACAACAGAACACTCTGACTTAAAGATAATGCATGACGTTGTGCAAAATAACGTCGAACCAGAGGCCGATCAATGTCTTTGGCTCTGGCAGGCCACCCTGATCGAACAAAACGTGCTACCACATTTAAGTCTGCATCCGCAGCTGTTTCCTGTGCAACCCGACGAGAGTTCAAAGGGAAATCTGCGACAGTGGAAGCATCTCTGGAGTCTATCTGACAACATGCCATTTCCGAAGAATCAAACGACACATACTGGCCAACCGGAAGTCGGGAAAGTGTGTCCGCGTTGGCATGTTTAGTGGTAGGTCGGTACAAAATCCCATACTGATAATTTGACAATATCAAGGACCATCTCTGAAGCTTTTGTGCCGTTCGTGGCGGAATTGGCTTTGTGGGTGAGAACAACGACGTGAGAGGCTTGTGGTCTGTCAACAAATAGAATTTTCTGCCATAGAGATAATGATGAAACTTTGTGACATCGTAAATTATTGCTAAGGCGTCCTTTTCTATCTGACTGTAATTCTGTTGCGTTGGCGTCAGAAGCTTGGACGCAAAGGCAATAGGTCGATCGTGACATCCAATACGATGCGATAAAACTGCACCCAGAACGTACGACGAGGCATCCACTGCTAACACTACAGGCTTCTGTGGGTCAAAGGGAATCAAACAAGCATCACTGAGTAGTGCAGACTTTAGTTTGTCAAAGGCAACCTGTCAATCTTTAGACCATACAAAAGGAACATTCTTCCTACGTAAGTGATGCAGTGGAGCTGCAATCTGAGAGGCATTGGGAATAAATCTGAAATAATTAATAAGCTTTCCCATTACTGCTTGCAATTCATTCACATTCTTAGGAGGAGGCAAGTCTTTGATTGCTCTAAGATGTGACTGTAAGGGATGGATTCCTTGGGCATTAATCACATGGCCTAGGTACTCTATTTCAGTCTGAAAAAATGAACACTTTGCTTTATTACAACGTAGACCTGCTGCAGTCAACACTTTGAAAAGGCACTCCAGGTTTGCTAAATGTTCTTCAACTGTACGTCCGGATACCACAATATCATCTAAATAGTTCGAACAACACGGTACAGAAACTGTCAGCTGTTCCAAAAAGCGCTGAAAAATAGCAGGTGCGGAAGAACTGCCAAAGGGTAGGTGTTGAAATTGAAAAAGGCCCATGTGAGTATTAATGACGAAAAAAATTTTTGACTCGTCATCAAGAGGAATCTGTAAGTATGCCTCTGCTAAATCAATCTTAGAAAAGAAACGAGACTGTCCTAATTTGTCCATCAGTTCCTCAGGTCTGGGCAGGGGATAAGTGTCGACAATTGTTTGACTGTTCACTGTTGATTTGAAGTCCGCACAGAGACGAAGTTTTCCTGACGGCTTGGGTATAATTACTATAGGCGATGCCCACTGACTCGCAGAAACAGGAGAAATCACCCCACTATCTTGCCAACGTTTAAGTTCTTCGGCAACTGTATCACGCAAGGCGATAGGCACTGGTCTAGCTTTACGAAATTTTGGAACTGCAGATTCTTTTAATGTTACATGTGCCGCGAAGTCTTTTGCACAACCTAGTTCCGGCGAAAATAAGTCACTGTATTTTTCACATAATGCATTAATTTTGTCCTGAGGCACTACTGACGAAATTTGCAGTACATCTCTTTGAATTGATAATCCAAACAAGTCAAATGCATCTAGTCCAAAAATATTCTATGTAGATTTTGCCTGAAGAACTACAAAAGCAACTGTTTTTGTCACACCTTGAAAAGAGGCTGGCAGGCTACACGTTCCTAGCACGGGAATATTTTGACCTGTATAAGCTGTTAACACTTGCTGTGACGGCGACAATTTTGGCGAACCCAGAAGTTCATAAGTATCTTTATTGATTAATGTGACAGCGGAACCAGTATCAAGCTGAAATTGCACCGTCTTATTTTCTATGAAGAGAGTCACAAACAGTTTTTGCTTGCGGCGCTCGACAGGTGCGCGAATGTGGGCAACGTCTACTACGGTTTGTTTACTGCGCTTGCGCGGGCCGCGTAGTGAAGTAAGCGGCGCAGACTCAGCGGATTAACAACACTGTCACTAGATGGCACTACCGCCGGATCGGCGTCCGCGCAAGCATGCGAAGCTACTCCAGATGTACTAACTACTGCACTACACTTTTGAGTAGCTACTTGATGTCTACTGTCACTAGCTACACAGTACTGGGCACTATTACAAGGAGCAGTTGCAGAAGGCACTATTTTCACTACAGGAATGCACTGTACATAGTCATTTTGCTTGTCCCGAACCCTTTTCCGTTGCACAGATGTACGCGCTCGTCGGCGCTTGTGGCGTGGCTCAATACATAGTTTTGCAATAGGTGCAGAAGAATTTCCTTGCAATTGAGATCCAAGGAAAGCACTTTTCAATTCCACAGCCCGTATAACATTTACAGAATGAACTGTTGTCGCACTCTGCGAAGCACTGTTTCTAACGGCACCGTTCTTTGAGTTTTTAATACACACAGACTGTACATGTCCTGATTTGCCACATTGATAACAGGTTGCGTTGCGACTAGGACAATGAGCACGCTTGTGGCGAGACACACACTGGGGGCAAGATTTACGTACATTTTTCTGAAATGAGCATTGGCGCCCGTTATTCAAATCACTGTTTCTAACACGATGGGGCGACCTTTGTGTCGCACTTTTACTCTAACTACTGTTCACTGTCTGTTCAGCACGGCCTGTACTATTGTAAGAATCACTAGTGTTACACTGAGAACTACGGCTAGGAAAGCGTCCGTTACGGCACACTGAATTAACACTGTGGCTTTGCATTTCTACATCTGCTAAGTCAAAAGTATCATGCGCTTCTATAAGCTGCAATACACTGTCTAATGAGGGGTCAGACTGTTTCAGAATTGCTGCTCTAATTCTGGGGTCCTGAATGTTCTGCGTAATCGAATCCCTCAACATCCCGTCACTATACGAAAGTCCACAAGAGCAAGTAAATTTACATTTGCGGGTTAAGCCCTTCAATTCCGTAATCCACTCTTGGTGTGACTGTTGCGCTAATTTTTTAAGTCTGAAAAATAGGTACCGAGCCGCAGCTACGACAACTTTTCTCTCATAATGAGCATTTAGTGCCTCTACTATTTGTTCAAAGTCTACATCACGAGGAGATACGTCGGGGAAAAGTTTTTTCAGTAACACGAAGGTGTTGGTGCCCACCACTGATAATAGCAGATGCTTCACTTTCTGACCTGTAATTTGATGAGCCGCGACGAGTTCTTGAAACTGTGCGAAGTAGTCGCTCCATTCTTCCTCACGTTCGTTGTACTGGCGAAACGTAGGAAGCGTTGCGGCGGCAGGTGTGGGCTGCTGAAGCGGCGGCTGTTGTTGTTGGTTAGCTGCTTGCGCTGTGAGCTGGGCCACAGCCTGCAGGAGTTGTGTTATTTCCGCCGTCTGTAACTAAATAATTTCCATTAAGTTTGGGTTCGGGGTAGTGGCCATGCTGACAGATTAGGCGCCGCGCATACAAGTAAATTATAACAAAACACAAATGCAATATGAAAGAGGACGCGCTGCAACAAAAAAGTCCACAAAACACGTAACAAAATATCTTCCCCCAAAATTCTTATAATAAGGGTGGGTGGGCGGGAGCAATTTCTGTGTGCTCCGACTACTACTGCCTGGCTGCTGCAAGCGGGCTGGTCCAAGGTTCTATCACTACTCGTCGCCACTTTTGTATCCCATCCTCGTCGCCACTTTTGTATCCCTCCATCGTCGCCGCTTTTGTGTCTCGTTTCCGTCGTAGGTGTCGGTGGCCGAGTGGAATGAGACTGACACAGGAATAAAGATAGCACGCTGGTGCAGGTACGGAGAGGAGCAGCCAGAAACTAGACACACTAGAGTAAATTAGAACGAGATATATATTGCACAGAATTTATACAATACTTTTACATAGTACTGCAGAATGTTGATACATAGTTGAGCTAGAGTCCTGCCTAGTGCCTAACTGATAGCCAAATCTTCACTGGTACCTATCGGATTCCGAAGTCTTTACTGGTTCCTAACTCAGTCCCAAGTGAACGATGTCGTTCAGTGGTGGCCACGAGCGGCGTTGTAGCAGAGGGCGCTCGTGGCTGTCGTCGTAAGAACGCCGCGCCGTGCGTGCATGGCGGCGCGCGGCGAAAGTAGGTGGCGCGCACTTTGTACTTGTGCGACACCACACAACCTATACAAAAACAAGACAGCGGTTATTAGAGTCTAAGGGCAAGAAAGGGAAGCAGAGGTTGGGAAGGGAGTAAGTGTTGTAGCCTTTTGACATTGTTGTTCAATCTCTACATTGAGCCACCAGTGAAGGAATGCAAGGAGAAATTTGGAGAGGGAATTACAGTTCAGGGAGAAGAAATAAAAACTTTGCGGTTTGCCGATGACATAGTAATTCTGTCAGAGACCGCAAAAGATCTGGAAGAGCAATTGAATGGGATGGACAATGTCTTGAAAGGAAGATATATGATGAACAAGAGTAAAACAAGGATAATGGAATGTAGCGTCAAAAATTCTGAAGGAATTAAATTAGGTAATGAGGCAATAAAAGTGAGTTTTGTTATTTCGGTAGCAAGATAACTTCTGATGGCCGAAGTAAAGAAGATATAAAATGCAAAATGGCTATGGGAAGAAAAGCGTTTTTAAAGAAGCGAAACTTGTTAACATCCAATATTCATTTAAATGTTGGGAAGTCCTTTCTGAAAGCATTTGTCTGGAGTGTAGCATTGTATGAAAGTAATTCCATATCACAAAAATATCATACACATACCGGTACAAATTTGAGGAACTTTTGTTGGCCAACTGTAGCGTTTGTTCTTCAAAAAATTCCGATAGTTGGACTCAGAGGAGTACCCATGGCCATCCCTTCAATTTGCTCATAAAATTCACTGTTGTATTGAAAATAAGTAGTGGATAGGCAGTGACGGAATAAAGATACTATATCTGTCGCAAACATGTCAACAGCGACCATGGTGTGTGGCTCAGTGGCCTGGTGAAAGTTTTTCAATTGGGCACCACTTCGTCGACTTGAGTGTCCCTAGCCCACCCCAGTTATCCAACCGGGGAAAGGGGACCTACAGCTTAACGTGAAATCCGAACCCCGTGTCGGTTCTGGCGACTCCTCACATCGTTGAGAGGTGAAGGATGGGTGAACACGCACGTCCGAACCCGCGACCCTTCCGTTTCCAGTCGAGCGCTTTACCCCAAGACCACCGGGTCCGACAAAGAAGCTAAAGAAATATAGAAACACCACAATAATTTTAACAGAAAAGAAGAAGGTTTGAAATTGGTTAAGATGTGGCGGTCGACTTTGAACCAACGATACGACAATCGATTACCTGTAATCAAGAGAGATGACGCTAGTCAAAGATAGCTTTATAGTTGGCAGCACGTCAAAAAAGGTGACGCCATCTGTGCCCTCTATATAAGCAGTCGTCGACACACCTCTGAAGATATTACCCACAGTCGGGAGTAAGGCATTTTATTGATGGACCATGGCATCTTAGCCCGGAAATTTAATTAATTAATATTGTTGTTGTTGTGGTCTTCAGTCCGCAGACTGGTTTGATGCAGCTCTCCACGCTACCCTGTCCTGTGCAAGTCTCTTCATCTGAGAATACGTTCGGCAACCTAGATCCTTTTGAATCTGCTTACTATATTCGTCCCTCGGTCTCCCACCCCACACGCTTCCTTCTAATACTAAGTTGACAATTCCTTGATTTCTCACAATGTGTCCAACCAGTCTATCCCTTCTCTTACTCAGGATATGCCAGAAACTCCTTTTCTCCCCGATTCGGTTAAGCAGCTCCTCATCTACCCATCTAATTTTCATCATTCGTCTGTAACACCACATTTCAAAAGTTTCTTTCATCTTTTTATCTGAACTCCTTATCGTCCACTCCCGTACAATGCTACACTCCAGACAAATGCTTTAAGAAAGGACTTCCGAACATTTAAAGTAATATTGGATGTTAACAAGTTTTGCTTCTTTAGAAACGCTTTTCTTCCCATAGCCATTCTGCATTTTATATCTTCTTTACTTCGGCCATCAGAAGTTATCTTGCTACCCAAATAACAAAATTCATCTACTACTTTTATGGTCTCATTACCTAATCTAATTCCTTCAGCATCACCTGATTTTCTGACATTGCATTAAGTTACCTTCGTTTTACTCTTGTTAATGTTCATCTTATATTCTTATATCTTCCTTTCAAGACACTGTCTATCCCATTCAATTGCTCTTCCAGATCTTTTCCGCTTTCTGGCAGAATGTCATCAGCAAACCACAATGTTTTTATTTCTTCTCCCTGTACTTAGTGCCCTCTCCAAATTTTTCCTTCCATTCCTTCACTGCTCAAATGTTCAAATGTTTGTATAGTTCATGGGACATAAGTACGGGTTCATCAGTCCCTAAACTTACTAACTACTTATGAACTACTTACGAACTAGGACGGCACAAATATCCATGTGCAAGGGGGGATTCGAACCCCCGACCGTAGTGGCCGTGCAGACTGTGACTGGAGCGCCTCAGTCCCCTCGGCCACCGCGGCCGGCTCCTTCACTGCCTGCTCAATGTACAGATTGAACAACATGGGGAAAGGCTATAGTTCTGTCTTACTCCCTTCCCAACTTCTGCGTCCCTTTCTTGATCTTCGACTCTAATAACCGCTGTCTGGTTTTTGTGTAGGTTGAATATAATTCTTCGCTCCCTATATTTTACGCCTGCTACCTTCAGAATTTGGAAGAGTGATTCAAGTCGACATTGTCAAAAGCTTTCTCCAAAGTGACAAACGCTAAAAACGTAGGTTTCCCTTTCCTTAGCATATCTTGTAAGATAAGTCGTGATGTAATTATTGCCTCCCGTGTTCCTACATTTCTCCTAAATCCAAACTGATCTTCCCCGAGGTCAGATTCCACAAGTTTTTCCATTCATGTGTAAATAATTCGTGTTAGTATTTTGCCTCCATGACTTATTAAACTGATAATTCTGTATTTTTCACACTTGCCTGCACTTGCTTTCTTTGGAATTGGAATTACAATATTCTTCTTGAAGTTGGAGGTTATTTCTCCTGGCCGGCCGCGGTGGCCGAGGAGACTGAGGCGCTCCAGTCACGGTCTGCCCAGCCAGTAAGGTCGGGGGTTCGAATCCCCCCTGGGGCATGGATATTTGTGACGTCCTTAGTATTAAGTAGTTCATAGGTGGTTTGTAAGTTTAGGGACTGATGGTCCCGTAGTCGAGTCCCATTAGCTAAACAAACATTTAAACATTTTTTTTATTTCCCCTGTCTCATACATCTTCGATATCAGGTGATACAATTTTTTCACGACTGGTTCTTCTAACGATTTTAGCAGTTCACATGGAATAGCATGTCTGATAGAACACTTTATAATACCTGCCACCACTTCGTCAGAGTCGGTGGCCCCGTGGGAAATTTGATACAATGCACGGTGATGTCGCAGTAGCGATACTAACACAGGCTAATTGAAACGCTGCGACTGGCCGCAGTGCGGCGTGATGAGGAAGCGAGTGCGCGCGTGACATCAGACAAGTGACTGTGACACGGCGGCCGTGCCGCCAGCGGCGGTGTCGCCCACGCGGCTACACGGCGCGACGTGACGTGACGTGCCGCCACGTGACGCGGTGACGTGACGGCAGAGGCGGCGCTCGGCGCTCCCTGGCCTGGGTCAAGCCGCGGCCAGCGCGACAGGTCGTGGCCAGCGCTGCGCCAGCGTCACACGTCGGCGCCAGCGTAACGGCCGCGCCTTTGTTTACCGGCGGAGCCCACCGCAACCGCCTGCCGTCACTGCCGCCTCAGCGAGGCCAACGAGGAACACAGGCCGCGGCGCGCTCCTCATATCGAGTGATCGACTTACGTATGAGCAGGCGTGATCGCTAGCTGAGTGGAAGACCGCTATGAGGCAGTGACTCATCACCGTAGGTATGTTTCTGTGGACAAGATCTTTATATACTGAAAGGCACCGTACTGTTCTTGGAGGAAGTTACCATTCAATCAACGTCCTTCCTCCGATAACCATGAATGTTGTCAAACTCTTCGACATAGGGAGGAGGAGGTGGACTGACAAGTAAAGTACCTGGGCTCGAACAAACAGATATACACCAAAATCGCACGAGAGATAATCTAAAGATCTCTAATTGCACCAATGATACTTCCGCATTTGCAAAACTCTGCAGTCGTCCGTTAGACGTCTCTGCACATTGATCTGTCGGTTCACCAGTAGGGACGGTGCAGTGTGCCTCCGAAGTTGCGTTTTGTGAAGTTATTTGTGTGGTGAACCGTCAGATGGGGCGCCGATTGGTAATCAATCCTGCTAATGTATTGCGATTGTTTGAGATGAAGTTACGAAGAATCCTTCTTCGTGAAGATGGAATTAGTGTCGAAGATCAATCAATCGCATGCTTTCTCGTATCTGTTATGGTACAGAAATATGAGCGTACGTTAGATACTGTTGTAACACTAACACATAGTTATGATAATAGCGATGATAGTGACAAACAACTCATTGCAAGCGGTAGTGCTACGGTAAGTGCGGGAAGAGGCGATGGAAGCAGTGGCAGTGAAAACAGTCTTCCGAGAAGGAGGTTATCATCACGGCATTTGATGACAATACGCTAGAGGACATGTACGATGATTATTACACATCTACAATGCTATCTAGAGCATGATTGCAAAGTTTTGCATAAAAACGACACCCACCAGCACATTGAGGTGTATGTGGAGATCCTGTAAGCAAACGTTCATACAGATATGTTTGTTCGATCCCATGTACTTTCCTTGTGAGACAAGCTGAGGAACAGATACAGGAGGAGAAGGTGGGCCAAGATGGGGGGAGCATATGGGCTGAGAGAAGATGATGGGCCGAGAAAAGGGAAAGAGGATACTGACAGAGTGTAGGAAGGAGAAATGATGGACATGCGACAAGAGCAGGTGAACATGGAAAAGACAGAGCAATGTGATAGGAGATAGGGGGAGGAGATGGACCGATGGAAGATTGTAGTAAATACATAATGCTATAAATAGTGTTGTGAATTGAAGATAGCGTCGCTTGAAACAGGAAGAGATAGGGAGGAGATGCACAGATGAAGAGGGATGTGTTGAGTGGATGTGGAAGGGGAGGGTGGAAGAGGAGGAGTAGAATGGGTGTGGGTAGAGAGGGAGGAGGGTATGAAAAGAGACAGGGGGTTAAGTAACGGAAGAGGAGAGGGTGAGAGATGGGAGGAGGGTATGGGACGAAAGAGGGTAAGGAGGAGAGGAAAAAGGAGCGATGAGAAAAATAGAGGAGGGGACTGACTAAAAATAAGAAATACCGGCAACGCCGGGTACTAACGCTGCTAGGTATAATAATTTTCTTGTGTCAAATCGCATGTCAAACCAGTGAAGATCAGTAAGTCCCATATCGACTCAAATGAGCAACCTTTGTAAAGATCCACATTGCCAGAATCTAAAATGTTTGTTAAGCTTATGGAACTTAAACTTGGGGTCATCAGTCCCTAAACATGCAAACTGCTTATGAAATAACTTATATCAAAGACTGCACAAACATTTGTGCCCGAGGTTGGATTCGAATCCCCAACGGGGAGCGGCCTCGCGCATTGGATCATACCTCCTCAATGCGCTCGGACACTCCGCCGCGGCTTGCCAGAATCCTTTCAATATGACTAATAATATCCCAAATGATCGTTCAGCAAACATTGATCTGATATCGCCAGTTCCTACCACTTTCTCATCTCGCTCGGTAGAACTGGGCAACAGGAAACACACTGAAACGAGGTGACTATTAGGCTATTATTTATTCAGAACTTACTATTGAATATGTTCAGTGAATATGGAATTCATATAGGCGAAGAGTAAAAGTCTATCACTGTACGAAAAAAGAGCCTTGTTTTACCACTAAAATTAGCAAATGAGGTCCGTGTGAACTACTGGTTACTCCCTGCTACAAAGCCTTGTTCCCTGGCCCAAACTGAGAACTCACTCGTTTCAAATTAGTTCAATGACAGGAAGTTAATACTACAGTGGTCAATATACATAGCAGCTCACACGTTATTACACACAGACATTAATAAGCAAGCCACCACAATTAAAGTTATCTTAGAAAGGTGGCTAAGAAAACATTCATGGCGCAACGGAATTTAGACATAAGAAAAATTGCATCTGAGCTTGTTCTCAGCACACTTGTGAAGAACAATATTAAATAAAAGAGGGATGGTGCTCTAAAACTACTATTTATAGGCAACTTACGGATTATGCTGAACTTAGACTTGTTTATTCAGATAGAAAACAAGCAAAATGGGGAACCAATTTTGTTCATACAATAAAAATGCATCTCATACATGGATTAATGCGGACGGTGCCCAGCCTAAGTTATACATGATTTAACGCTACTGGGGGAAAGGATTCACAAACAATACTCATTCTCTCAAACACACGCAATGCCACAGCGATACTCACCAAAATCAGCGTACTGAGACGAGGCGGAAGCAGGCGAAATTTAGCAAGTCGGACGTAGCACAAAACACAATATACAAAAACACTTTGAAGCTGGCTCTGGTTTGTCGTGCCTGTTTTGAGATGGTGCGTGTGTATAGCCAGGTTAAATTACATCTGAATTGGACTGCGAGCAAACACGCTAATGGCGACGTACGGCTACGTTAGATGAAATGTGAAGGGACGAAAATCAGATTCATTATACAAAATCACGGTGGATTCTTAAGTTTGTTAGAAATCGATCTAGGTACTGGTTTTATATGAGAAGTAACGTGAATTCAAGCGACTAGCTGCAAACCCCAGAAGTCGGAGCCGGGCGCACGTGGTTCCGAAAACCGATGAAAATGCATAAATTTAGTTTCCGAAAAATAAAGAAAATTTACTACAGCATGCAACCCATAGAAATGCTTAGAAACATATATATGGAAGCAAATGAAATGCAGCTACATGCGACAGGGAGCGCTTACAGGGACGGATGAGGTCCAGTCTCATCTGACACGAAAGTCAATAACGGAATTTGTAGAGGAGAAAATTCTCTACAACTTTGCCCTTTTATGTTTTTTCATATCTCGTAACGTTTCAATCATATTTGCAAAAATAACGGCAATTTTGAGATGTCTGTCCGTAAAGTGTTCCTTGTTTTTAAGACGAACCGTTCAACCGATCAGCACCAAATTTTACAGACATGATTGTAGGCCGCCAGAGATCAGAACCTCCGTTTTTCAAATTTTTAGGACAAAAAATACGGTAGTAATACCAAACAAAGCCATTCGTAATATAATTGTAATTGCAAAAGAACTGTTCATCTGACACGAAAATTAAATAACCTAAATGGTAGAGGAGAAAATCCTCTACAACTTAGCTCCCTTATGGTTTTTGTCATATCTCGTATCATTTGAGACATATTTGCAAAAATAACGGAGATTTGACACCACTGAATTAACGAAAACCAGCCCAGAACTCTCTCTGGCATCCAAAATTCGTCGAGTGTTCGCAAATGTGTACACGAGATGTCAGAGGGACATAATTTTGAACATGTACTGTAAAAAAAAGGTAAGCTCAGGTTACTCAGATGGCAATGTTTTTTAGACTTAAACTGAGTGTATGCGCCCGCGGCACAATAGAGTCCGAGAATTGGGCGCTGCCGTGGCCGGCGGATGCGGTGGCGGCGGCCGGAAGACGTACCGCGCGATCCGCGGACGCCTGGCAGGCGTCTTTCGTGAGACACCGTGCAGTAGGAAAACTGCTAAAAGCATAAAGTGGTTACAGATTATTGATGCTGTATTTGCTCTATAGTGCTTCTGTCAGGTCTGGTTATCTTGGGGAAAAGTACTTGACTGGAAACCGAAGGATCGCGGGTTCGAAACCCGGTCGGACCTCGGATTTTTTCAGTCATCCTTCACCTCTAAACTGTATGAGGAGTCGCCAGAAACGACAAGTGGTTCGAATTCCACATTAAGCTGTAGGTTCCCTTTCCGCAGTTGGATAACTGGGGTAGGCTAGGGACACACAAGTCGCCGAAGTGGCGTCCATTTGAAATACTTGCACAAGGCCAATGTGCCACACGACATTATTATTATAATAGTGCTTCTAACCAGTTAATTTTTTTAAGTAATAGAAGCTTTATACATAGTAACGATGAAATTTTCTTCCCGTTCAGTTCAATAAAAAAAATCTCAGATAAGTCTCCTCTCTCATACGCCATGGGATTGAAACAGACAAACTACTCAGCTTTTATTAGCCTTGTTAAGCTAGCAGACCACTAGACCACTAGCAGAAATACCCAGGTTAAAGACGACTACCACACAGACAAAACTTATGTAATTCAAAATATAAGCAGTCATATGGAAGCATCAGAATTAAGTGAACATTTTTAGAACTGACAACACTGGGTCCAAATACGACTGGTTACAGCTAATCATTAAGTACCCGTTTATCAGATTTGCAGGTACATTTAAAACTTCAAGCTGTTCCAACAAATCAAGTTTTTACGTTTTAGGTCACAAAGCAGGATGCATAGGTCTTCCAGTACGGGTGCCTGACGTCCTGTAGTCTTTAGATGGTCAGAAAAATTAGAATTTTGCCTTATTTGTCCTATTTTACTATTACGATTGTGTTTTGTTACTAAACAATCTAATTGGTTGCTGTACCAGCCGGCCCTAATGAAGTGGAGAGCATTTTACCTTTACTTTTGTTTACATTGTACAATTCCAGCAAGCTTTCACATGCTACAAATCCTCCTGCATTCAGTACAATTTTCCACCGTTCGGACTCGATATAGTACAGCATAAACCCCGAAAAGCTTCCAGCGTTATCTACTATTTAATTTATATATAGGGCGAAGAGAATTTCTAGCACTCGCGCTTCTCTGCGCTATTCCGCACGTGCAAACAATAAACAAATGTCTCTCTCAACATTTCGTCTTTCGTATATTTCCGTTAGTAAATGGACGTCGAAGACTGAGATAGATGCGTCTTCAATACGTCTGTGTTTCAAAATTACACAATTACACCAAAAAACTTCTAGGTAATGTAGAATGTGTCTTGAGGAACAAAATGAGCATCGAAACACATGCCCGGAAACGTCGTCAAACGACGCTACGGAGCTTCGAGTTTCTGAAGGGAATGTCTAGCTAGCGGCAGGCGTCGGTACTTATAACTTGGACTCTCCGAATAGCGATTTCTGGCATGGGTTTCTATGCTCATTTTGTATCTCAAGACACTTTTCTACATCCACTAGAAGTTAGCTCGTGTAATTCTAAAAGACACTGGCGTGTGGAACACACACCCATCTCAGTCTTCGACGTCCATTTAGTGGCGGAAATATGCGCAGCACGAAATTTGGTGAGAGACATTTTTTTATTGCTGGCATGTGAGGAATCGCTCCCCACCCTGCTTCAGCCTGTATAATGAGAAAAGTAATGGCGCAATAACTTTCCATCGGAGTACGCGAGGAATGCTTCCGCATCAGAAGACTTCTCCTTGTTGAGAATAACATGCTGTGCGGTAGAAACTCCTCAGTCACACGTGATATTCCTTACGCTAGTATTTTGTACATTAGGCGACAGTGTGCAGTGACACGCAATCCCTGCTACTGCTTTACATCACATCAGTTTTGCAGGTAAAGTATATTTATACTGTTGTTAATATTTTTAATGCTAATGATTTTTATGTGCTTCTTAAAAAATGTGTATTTTTTATGTTTCATTTCCGGTTACATCGGCGCCACCCACGAGAACAATATCTTCTCTGCCGGGGTCAGAGATGGTATAGCTGGCCATAAAACGTTGCGAGTCGACGGCTAAGGGACGAGAGAAGATCTTCTTAAGGGAAGCTATTGCACAAAGAGCTTAAGTTTCATAAAGTGGCTATAAATCCTCCTTGTTTGAGGACAACCAAAGAGCTTGAATTTCATAGAGAGGCGATAGGCCCGCCATGTTTGAGGCAAACTGAACTGCCGTCCGCCATGTTAATTGGGGAATCGGCTTACAGCAGGTATGACACACCCACTCGGGAATTTTACCACGTTTTAAATAAAGATTGACTATTGAATGCGGATGAACATGAAGTTCCGTCAGACTTTTTCAAAGCTACGAATTGATGAACCTGGTAGTAAATTTCCTAAAAATGCGGTAATAAATTATCGCGAACCTGTCAGTAATACAGTTCCAGTTCGAAGTATACCAGTTAGCTGAGGAGCCGTTGCGAAAATATTTGTGTTGATTTTAATGCAAGTACATGGTCTAAACGAGCTGTGAAACATACAGTGAACAGTAATCGTTATGGCGAATAATCATGACCATGCAATTGTATCTGATGTTAATGTGTTGTAACAACTGCTTTCACAAAGTCTATATACATTTATCTTGTGTTTACTAAACCTATTACCTCTACAAACTTGTAAAATTGCTGTTAAAGGGTTTGATTGTAAACTTTGGTGGATGAAATTTCAGTACAAAGACGAAAGTGACAACAAAATACTGCAGTTGGAAATGTGCATAGGTCATCTGCCACAAAAACAATCCACGTCGAAGTAAGGTGTCATTAATAACGTCCCTTGTTGCCACGCTGAAACAAGTACGGTTGGTACGTGAAATCTGAGTAAAAAGACGAAAGTGGCAACAGAATATTGCAATAAAAATTGGCTTGGGTCAGCTGTCACGAAAACATTTCACACCGGAATAACGTATCATTAATAACGGTCGTTGTTGCCACGCTGAATTAAATACATATTTGTTCCAAAGAACACAGACATATGCAAGTGAAAAAACTCTGGCTGTCACTACTGCTTTCACACATTGCACTGGTTGCATGTCAACCATGCTTGATCAAGTAATGTCAACAATAAGTAAAAATATTTTTAATGAAGGTGTAAACACTGAAAGTGTTGTTTCATTAACCATAGGAGCGACAGAAGAAGAAATATCTCACGAACACACCAACACTAGGTAGAAAACTAAACAATTTTTATGATGTGTATTTCAAAGGAATTGCATGATACATCATCTGAAGCTTCACTCTTGGGGCAGATAAGTACCATTGGTCAGGAATTTTGTTTGAATATTGACTGACTGAGATCAAACAAGGCAAAACATTTCATGTTCTTGCATGAATTACTTGTCGTTTTATCACTTCGATTTGCGAATTTAACTGCTTGAACACACGTTAGGCATATTTAGCAGGAAAAATTGTACAGACAGCACACCCTGCATACAATATACACTAAATACAGCACTTCAGGCTCAACAGCAGCATACGATAGACAGACTCCTCTCAAGTGTGTTGACCACCGAGAACATGGCGGCCGAGTTTACAAGGGTGCCGCAAAGAGCGCTGTAGTTCGTGTGTTAGCCACTCTATGAAATTTAAGATCGTTAAGGACAACTGAAATGACTTCCGCCATGTTATTTTGGGTATCCACTGATAGCTGATATGCCACACCCACTAAAGAATTTTACCTATTTACCGTTCCACATTTTAAATAAAGAATGGCTATCAAAAACGGATGTGCATGAAGTTCCGTCAGACTTTATCGAAGATGCGAATTCCTAAAAATACGGTAATGAAATCTCAAGAACCTGTCATAATACAGTTCCAGTTCTAAGTATAACAGTTACCTGAGGTGTGCAATAACAACGAAAGGATCACAGTGAAAATAGTTTTGGGGATTGTAATGCTAGTACATGATCTAAACTTACAGTGAACAGTATTTGTTAAGACGAACAATCATGATCATGGATTGTAAGATTGCTGTCAAAGTGTTCGTTTCTGAACTTCGGTGGACGTAATTTGAGTACAAAGACGGAAGTGACAAGAAAATACTGTTGTTAAAGATACGCCTGGGTCAGCAGCCACAAAACCATTCCACGTCTAAATAACGTGTCGTTAATAGCTTTTGTGTCCCTGCCTCGTCGCCGCTTTTGTGTCTCGTTTCCGTCGTAGGTGTCGGTGGCCGAGTGGAATAAGACCGACACAGGAATAAAGATAGCACGCTGGTGCAGGTACGGAGGGGAGCAGCTAGAAACTAAAAACACTAGAGTAAATTAGAACGAGATATATATTGCACAGAATTTATACAATACTTAACTTTAACATAGTTCTGTACTGCAGAAGGCTGATACATAGTTGAGCTAGAGGTCTGCCTAGTGCCTGTACGATAGCCAAGTCTTCACTGGTGCCTATCTGATTACGAAGTGTTAACTGGTTCCTATCTCAGTCCCAAGTGAACGATGTCGTTCAGTGGTGGCCACGAGCGGAGTTGCAGCAGAGGGCGCTCGTGGCTGTCGTCGTAAGAACGCCGCGCCGTGCGTGCATGGCGGCGCGCGGCGAAAGTAGGTGGCGCGCACTTTGGACTTGTGCGACACCACAATAGCTTTCCTTGTTGCTATGCTGAAACAAGCAACGGTCGGTACCTGAAATTTGAGTACAAAGACAAAAATGACAACAGAATACTACATCCTGAATTCAGTGTACATTTTTTGAAAGGAACACAGACATTATACAAGTGAATATATTCTGGCTTTTACTACTGCTTCCACTATTTTTACTGATTACATGTCAACCATGCTCGATCGAGTTTTTTCAACAACAAAAGAAAATATTTTTAAAGGAGGTGTAGACACTCAAAAGTGTGGTTTCATCAACCAAAGGAGTAACAGAAGAAGAAACATCTCAAAAACATCCCAACACTACGTAGAAAACTGAACTTTTTATATGGTGTGTACTTCAAGGGAATTGCAGGATAGGTCATCTGAAGCTTCACTCTAGGGGTAGTTAAGTGCACTTAATCAGGAATTTTGTCTGAGTACAGACAGATTGAGATCAAACAAGGCAAAACATTTGGCGTTCTTGCGCGCAGTACTTGTCGTTTTATCACATCAATGTGTGCATTTAAATGCTGAACACATTTTAGGCATACTTCAGCCGCAAAAACTGTACAGACAATACACACTAAATGCAATGTACTCTAAATACAGCCCTTCAGGAGCAACAACGACATACGACAGACAACAGACAGACTCAATGACCACCATCAATATGGCGGCCGAGTTTGCCGGAAGCAGCCCAGTAACTTGTGTGTTAGCCACTCTATGAAATTTAAGCAGGGCGTCATTGCCAAACGTCATAATCGAATCACTAAAACCGAATATATAATATTTTGAGCGAAGTTTACTAAGTACGTATGTCAAAAACACGTCCAGTTCTTTTGATGATACTTATGTGTACGCATCTGGTCTATTAATGTATTTTACGTGGAATTAAACTTGAAAGTTAATGTCTCGTATTTGAGTGTAGAAGAAAATTATTTCAGCCGTTACGCGATACAAATGTTTAATTACTGTGCTGCAGTTATATTTTGGAGATGACAATAAAGATTCAAATGTTTGTAAATCTATCGGACCAAACTGCGTGGTCATCAGTCCATAGCTTACAAACTACTTAAACCTAAGTAAACTAACTCGAACCTCCACGGCGAGCAACCGCGCGCTCCGCAGCGAGACGCTTTAGACCGCTCGGCTACTCCACCGCGGCACAATAAAGATTATTCAAGGTTATTAGAGTGCTTTTTTTTCTTTTGTTTGAAGAAAGTGTGTTCGAGTTTTATGAACTGATTAATGAAATATATGTGGTTTACTTTAAGAGGAACGCAGACAAGCCACTAGTTTCATTTCACCTCGGCTTCCACTATTACACTAACCTCGTTATTTCTACAGAGTTAAATGAAGTAATGGAACACGATCGTAGAGATTTATCGAGTTAGAGGCTTATTAGGGTATCTTATCTTCAAGAAAAATTAATGGGCTGCTATAAACGTAACTGCTCTGATGCGAGTAGAGGTCTGTACTGTGTTCGTGAAGCTGATAACGCAAGCGGAAAAACAAAAAAGGAAAATGGAAGAACGTGTCAGATCGAAAGACGCAGCAGATCCTTCTCGATGGGCACAGAGGGCCATTGTGCTTTGCTTCTGCATCCCGCACTGCGGAATAATTAAATATTAAAGCAAGATGATGGCGCACTCTTGGTAATCGGAAATTGAAACAAAAGAGTGAGATGTAAACGAAGGCTTCCGCGGCCGTTGTCATTGTTTATAAAACTCTTCTGGGTGTTGGACCGCATCGTCAATATATCAAATACTTCACCGAGGTTTCGGCCACTATTGCAAGCGGCCATCTTCTGGGTGTTACGTTTACTGACGTAACACCCAGAAGATGGCCGCTTGCAATACTGGCCGAAACGTCGGTGAAGTATTTGATATATTGACGATGCGGTCCAACACCCAGAAGAGTTTTATAAACAAAAGAGTGAGATGATGAGAAACTTATCACTATGTTCGAAAGAGTCATTGGTTTACGTTTCTTGATTCTCAGTGACAGTGGAGAATTAATAAAATGCCAATCGACATTATAATTAACAAAAACACAATCTTCCGCTGGAACAAGCAAGATGAAGTGATATTTAAAAACATCGTTCTGGTGCTCAGTAAGGCAAGAGTTCAAGATCCCACGCGGCGTTTCTGATTTGGCTCTCTCTGCATGTCCCCTATAAACTTCCGTTCAATCATAGAATGAACCAGGCCACAATCTTTATATTTCTGTATCCTTGCTTAATTTAACCGAGGTAGTGCTCGGCGTTAGGAAGGATGAAAGCTCAGTGTTTAACGTAATAAAAAGTTCAAATGTGTGTATAGCTCATGGGACTTAACACGGGGTCATCAGTCCCTAAACTTACAAACTACTTACGAACTAGCTAATATGGCGCAAATATCCATGCCCGAGGGGGGATTGCCGGCCGCGGTGGCCGAGGGGACTGAGGCGCTCCAGTCACGGTCTGCACGGCCACTACGGTCGGGGGTTCGAATCCCCCCTCGGGCATGGATATTTGTGCCGTCCTTAGTGAAAGCTAATTCGTAAGTAGTTTGTAAGTTTAGGGACTGATGACCCCGTAGTTAAGTCCCATAAGCTTAACAAACATTTGATATCGAGGGGGGATTCGAACCCCCGACCGTAGTGTCCGTGTGGTTAACGTCCCATCGATAGCGTAGCTTTTAAAGTCGCAGCTCACGCTCGCATTTTTGGGTAAGGATGAGGAAGGATATCGGTCCTTACAAAGGAATCAATGATTTAGGTAAATCATATCAAAACTAAATTTGGATGGCCCGAAGTGTGTTTGAACCACAGCCCTCCCGAATATGAGTCCAGATTGTTACTACTGCGCCACCCGCTCCCTCGGTTTCTGAATACTTATACCTGACGCTTAAGTCTAATCTTTAGACTTTGGGTAAGATAGACTTCATGACGTAATACGTATGTATAGAGCACTGTATAGTACAAGCAGAACAATGTGCCATTTTGAATCCCACATTGAAGGCGCGAAACTCTTACGCTTTTTATAATGCTCTTAAATCCATTAAATATACTTTTCTAACGCAGAAAATATTACACCATAGGAAATTTATTTACTTATATTTGACAGTAAGAGACAGGCAACTTAAAGTTAGTGATAAGATAGATATTTAGCGATATGATACATTCATTTTAATTACAAAGTAAGGCATATTATGCCGTTCTAAGTATTTAACACATACAGTTAAAATGTTGTTGTTGTTGTGGTCTTCAGTCCGGAGACTGCTTTGATGCAGCTCTCAACTCATCTACCTCCTTTATTGCTTCGTTATGTAATCTAATTCCTTCAGCATCGCCTGATTTTCTTAGACTGCACTCCGTTACCCTAGTTTTGCTCTTGTTAATGTTAATCTTATATGCACCTTTCAGCACACTGTCCATTCCATTCAATTGCTCTTCCAGGTCCTTTGCTGTATCTGACAAAATTACTATGTCGTCGGCAAAACGCAATGTTTTTAATTCTTCCCCCTGAACTTTAATTCCTTCACCAAATTTCTCCTTGCTTTCCTTTATAGCTTGCTCATTGTACAAATTGAATAACATTGGAGAAAGGCTACAACCCTGTCTTACTCCCTTCCCAACCACTGCATCCCTTTCATGCCCTTCAACTCTGACAACCGCTGTCTGGTTTTTGTACAAGTTGTAAATAACCTTACGCTCCCTATATTTTACTCCTGCTTGCTTCAGAACTTGAAAGAGTTTATTCCAATCAACATTGTCAAAAGCCTTCTCCAAATCTACAAAAGCTAGAAATGTAGGATTGCCTTTTCTTAATCTATCTTCTAGGATAAGCCGTCAATGAGTATTGCCTCTCGTGTTCCTACATTTCTCCTGAACCCAAACTGATCTTCCCCGAGGTTTTTCATTCTCCTGTAGATAATTCTTGTTAATATTTTGCAACCATGACTTATTAAACTGATGGTTCTGTAGTTTTCACACCTGTCTGCACCTGATTTCTTTGGAATGGGGATTATAACATCTGAGGGTACTTCACCTGTCTCATACATCTTACACACCAGGTGAAACAATTTTGTCATGGCTGGTTCTCCCAGAGACTTCAGTAGCTCTGAGGGAATATCATCTACTCCAGAGGCCTTGTTTCGACTTAGGTCTTTCAGTGCTCTGTCAAATTCATCTCTCAGTATAGTAACACCTATTTCATTCTCACCTATTTCTTCTCCCCCTTCTACAATATTGCCGCTAAGTTCATTTCCTTCATAGGGCCTCTCTATATACTCTTTCCACCTTTCAGCTTTCCCTTCTTTGCTGAGAACTGGTTTTCCATCAGAGTCCTTGATATTCATAGAGCTGTTTTTCTTATCTCCAAATGTTTCTTTTATTTTACTATACGCTGTATCTATTTTTCCCCTATTTATAAATTCTTCTACATCCTTGCATTTGCCTTCTAACCACTCCTGCTTAGCCATTTTGCACTTCCTAAAATAATACAGTTAAAATACATTATAAATATCGTATTTTTTAATTATAAATGGTACGTCCATATACGTTTACCGTAACTAAGAGTTGCATTCGAAAATAGTTACGAAATTGTGATATTGCGCTTTACGTATTCCCTCCTCTAATGCCTCGCATATTTTACACACACCGTATTTCAGAGAAGATTTTGCGTCAAAATGTGATCAATAACTTCGAACGTTCGGTTTCGTTAGATAACGCCTAAATAAAGTCTCTCAGGTTGCCCTTTAAAATAAAGTGAATCTTGAATGCAAAGTTTTTAATTTAATAATGCCTTTCATGTACAACTTCCTGTTCACATTTGTTTGCGAAGTTCAATTTTTTTTTTTCTTTTTTTCTTTCAGACATCCTGTTCATAGCTTGGCTTAGGCCTACAAATTCCAGTGTTGAGAGTCACATTTAAATTAAACACTGAATAATGCGAAATAATATAATTGAAAAGCCACCAGCTGAGTAAAGCCAGCTGCACTCTTGCTGCACTTCACATACAATTAATAGCCCCTAAAATAACTCCGTAGGTGGTGTAAATAAAATCAAGAAAAGTAGCTTACTTTAAACAGACTGTGTGTCGTGTTAACAACCTGTAGCAAAATTAAAACATTGATTACGTGTACAGGCCTTTTTTCCATTATTACATCTCTGTCAGCATAACTACGTCTTATAGAAATGAAAAATAGGTTTTGTTCATAACGTTAGATGCTCGATTTTTGGCTTCCGTACTTGGCACTTGATATTTACAAGCGACCTTTTACGCCGATCTCTGTTTGAAGGAAATCGATAAAATTTATATCAACCATGTCTGCTATTATTTGAGCAGTTCGGAGCAGCATAATCAACCATTTCACTCGGTGAAACAATGTGATCACGAAATTCTCGCTGATTCACTTCGCTACACCACACAAAACATATAACACGGTCGTCGGAATGGGATTCAAAATGGCGGATTGTTCAGCTCGGTATATCTAGTTCAAATGTTCAAATGTTTGTTAAGCTTATGGGACTTAACTACGGTGTCATCAGTCCCTAAACTTACAAACTACTCATCAACTACTTTATACTAAAGACGGCACAAATATCCATGCCCGAGGGGGGATTCGAACCCCCGACCGTAGTGGCCGTGCAGACCGTAACTGGAGCGCCTCAGTCTCCTCGGCCACCGCGGCCGGCGGTATATCTAGTGCTTTACGTAGGTAGATAGAGAGATGGACCGCGAGAGAGAGAGAGAGAGAGAGAGAGAGAGAGGAAATGCTCAGTTAAATTCAAATAGGACCATCTTCTTCAACAAAGATTTGTTTCTATTCATCCAAACATTATCATAAATGTGAAACTATCAATGACAAATTACTTCTCTTGCTTTTTTTTTCAATATAGATAAAACATTTTTGAATTTGGAATGTATTAGTTCATAATTAGTCACAATTGTATTCTTGTATATCTGTCAGCCGATTTTTTTATTGCAATGTAAGTATGTAATGTTCAGCGATATACTATTCGGCAATACGTTAAGGAAGCAACAAAATATAGAAAACTTCGAACGTTACGGCATGCAAGTCTCGGATAAGGTTTAGTATAGTAACAGTAACATAAACGCCAATTTGAACTTCCACATAAGCAGGGGTTATCATAAATACTTTTGAGGCGGTATCCTCACACCATTTTCAATAAAAAATGTGGAAATGCAACATCCATTATCTCAATACATTAATACATAAACTCTTTCATCAGCTTAATATACGGATGAAAAAATGTTTTGTATCATCTTGGTTCCAAGTTCTCCTGAATACTGATATTTAATGTGTATTTTTGAAATAGGTGACTTGCAGAAATCAGTCGTTATTTCTAAAATTGCTTTATTGTGCAGCTCCAGATTTCGACAAGTGACTTACCGTTCTCATTGCATGAATCTTTTTGCATCAGTATGCTAAGCATGTACATTTCTTTAACCGCCATAATTGCCATGCAGAACACTTGTTACATTTTAATTTAGATGCGACACTACTGCAAACAAAAGTGGGCAGGTCATGGGAAAGATCGGTTGGGCATGTGAACGACATGCTCACACTTGAACACACCAAAAACAAAACCAAGAACTTTTTTTCGATCTGCGATTTCTTTTGTTGCCCAGACGAGACCAGTTTAGAAACAAACACAAACTGCCGATCCAGTGAGTCTATTTTGTGAGCCAGAACTGAACTAAAACCAAAAGCATAAGCATCAACAGATAACAACACTGGTTTTCTGCGATCTAACGGTACCAGATGACTCCCGTTTATAAGAAAGGAAAGAGAACTGACCCACACAATTACAGGCCAATATCGTTGACATCAGTTCGAATATAGTAAATTTCCTTGAAACGGAAAAGCTTCTTTCCATGAATCAGCACGGCTTTCGGAAACATCGTTCATGTGAAACTCAGCTTGTCCTTTTCTCACATGACATCTTGCGAGCCATAGATGAATGACAACAGGCGAATTGTGTTTGTCTCGACTTCAAAAACGCGTTCGACGCGGTGCCACACTGCAGACTGCTAACGAAGATACGAGCTTATGGAACAGGTTCACAGATTTGTGACTGGCTGGAAGACTTCCTAAGTAGTAGAACGAAGTACGTTGTTCTCGACGGCGAGTGTTAATCAGAGACGAGTGTATCGTCAGGCGTTCCCCAGGGAAGTGTGATAGGACTGCTATTATTTTGTATCTATATAAATGATATGATGGACAGAGTAACTTGTAATTTGAGGCCGTTTGCTGGTGATGCTGTGGCGTATGGAAGGGTGTCGCCTTTAACTAACTGTAATAGCATACAGGATGACTTAGACAAAATTTCTAGTTGATGCGAAGAATGGGAGCTAGCTCTCAATGTATAAAAATGTAATGTGATGCGCATGAGTAGGAAAAACAATCCCATAATGTTCAAATACAGCATTATTAGTGAGCTTCTTGATGCTGTTGCGTCGTTCAAATATCTAGGCTTAACATCGCAGAGCGATATGAAATGGAACGAATATGTAAGGACAGTTGTGAGTAAGGCAGACAGCCGACTTTGGTTTATTGGGAGAATTCACCTGTAAAGGAGACCGCGTATAAAACGCTTGTACGACCACGTCTTGAGTATTGCTCAAGTGTTTGGGACCCGCAGCAGATCAGTTTAAAGGAAGACAGAAGCAGTACAGAGGCGAGCAGCTAGATTTGTTACTGGTTCAAAAAATGTTCAAATGTTTGCAAATCTATCGGACCAAACGGCGTTGTCATCAGTCCGTAGCTTACAAACTACTTAAACCTAGGTAAACTAACCTAAGGACAACACACACACCCATGCCCCAGGGAGGACTCGAACCTCCACGGCGAGCAACCGCGCGCTCCGCAGCGAGACGCTTTAGACCGCTCGGCTACTCCACTGCGGCTTGTTACTGGTAGGTTCGTCCAATGCGCGAGTGTCACGGTAATGCTCCGGAAACTCAATTGGGGATCGCTGGAGGAAAGACGACGTTCTTTTCGGGAATTTCTACTGAGGAATTTTAGAGGGTCGGAATTTGAAGCTGAGTGTAGTACGATCTTGCTGCCGCCAACTTATAGTTCGCGTAGTGATCACAAAGACAAGAGAAATTTGGGCTCGTACGGAGGCATATAGGCATTTCTTTTTTCCTCGTTCTATTTGGGAGTGGAATAGGGAAGGTGATGCCTATTAGTGGTACAGTGTACCCTCCGCCACGCACCTTACGGTAGATTGCGGAGAATGTATGTAGATGTAGATGTAGAAAGGAATCCACCCATCCTTCAACAGGCTGATACGTGCTTGAACCAACTGTAATTTATAAGGACAATGCTAGTCAGTAGTTATTACCACATTTTAATTTGTGACTGTATCTGTACTTTTGGGAATGGTGGCATAGTGACCTGGAAATGGTCATGTAAAGTAATAATATTAATTATTACTGACTATTGCTTGACGACTACATGTGGTATGAAATAAAATTGTCACACTCTTTTTTGAGAATAATGTCGAACCAAAACAAAACAAAAAAAAAAAAAAAAAAAAAAAAAAAAAAAAAAAAAAAAAAACATCAAAATGCTAGTTCTCTTGAAATACCCTGTATACAGGGTGTTACAATAAGATGCGGCCAAACTTTCAGGAAACATTCCTCACACATAAAGAAAGAAAATATGCTATGTGGACATGTGTCCGGAAACTCTCAATTTCCATGTTAGAGCTCAAATCAAATGTTCAAATGTTTGTTAAGCTTATGGGACTTAACTACGGGGTCATCAGTCCCTAAACTTACAAACTACTTATGAACTACTTATGAACTACTTACGAACTAGGACGGCACAAATATCCAGGCCCGAGGTTAGAGCTCATTTTATTACTTCTCTTCAAATCATGGAATGGAAACACATAGCAACAGAACGTACCAGCGTGACTTCAAACACTTTGTTAAAGGATGCTAGAGATGCTAGAAATTATATAATGAGAAAGTAAACACTTATAAGACTTCATCTGGTACAACACTTCATTTGACATTTTAATGGGACATTGTGTGACATTAGGTTAGTACAAATTGAACTTCTATAACTAAAAATCGCCGCAGTGGAGTAGCCGAGCGGTCTAAAACGTCTTGCTGCGGAGCGCGTGGTTGCTCGACGTGGAGGTTCGAGTCCTCACTGAGGCATGGGTGTGTGTGTTTGTCCTTAGGTTAGTTTGTAAGCTAGGGACTGATGACCACGCAGTTTGGTCCGATAGAATTACAAACATTTGAAATTTGATTTGAGGAATGTTTCCTGAAAGTTAGTCCCTACCTTTTTGTAACACCCTGTATGTATCTTTCCTTCACTGTAGAAAAAGTCAAGCAAAAACAATAGGGGCAACATGACATCCCCAGCACATTGGATAAAAAAAAGTTGACGTGAGCACAACTATCGATTGTGGAACTGGAAGACCTCTTTTGCATTATCGATTTTGGCTTGTTTACATGACCAATCAAAAGAGGGACTGGGCACCCGGTTTACGAAATCCGGCTCCATGTAAATGGCGTATTAGCACCAGCGTGTCACGTGTGGTTTCATTTACGACCCCACTGTGTGTGTGAATGGGCTCAGAACGGTAACGCTGGACTGAGTTTCACGCCGCTTTAACCTGTTGCATCAGACAGCTGGTGTGCAGGCGATGTGAGGGACGCCGGATGCGTCTGTGGGAGACTGGCTGGCTACAACACACGGCGAGGTCGCTGTTGCGACACCGCGGAGCCAATCAGTCTGCACAGTGCCTTGATTGAGTCAGCCGCGTGCGCCAGTCAGCTGACAGCAAGACGTCAGCGCGTATCAGGCAAGTGCACGCCCTCCGCTTATCAACCGCACTTCGGGCCCGTGAAACGCAACAACCTGCTCCACTAATTCTGGAATTCTTTGTCGAAATTAATTTGCTCTAGAAGCAGACCGTACAGTTGCGAGTTGAAAGATCGGGGTGAGAGTTTAAATAGGTAAAGATTAATTTTTAAAACTCGCAACCACCAACTGCGAACCAAATTCCTAAACATGCAAAAACACTGGAACTGTGACTGCTACTGTTCGACTCGTTTCCTAGGGGATGATATCACACGTTCGCAGCTTTCCTTCCCTGCATATGATTAACAAAAAAATTCATAATAAAGCCAAGTTCACGTGAGAAAAGAGTGTACTAACTACTATTTTTGAAAACACGTGAAAGTTCACTTTATGTTGTTTATTTCACCATATTAGAACCCTGTGGCTAATACGTCTGTACGTGACACATTTACTTAATAAAGTTATAGCTCGTGATCCCCCAGACAAAATGAATATTTGTCGCAAATTGTTTTCACACCATGTACCTGTCTCAAATACCGTTTATGCGACGACACGTGTTACATTAACAAAACACGGTCACTTTAATTCAATGTGATGCACACCTTGTTCCACCGGCTAAGTATTCACAACACACAGTAGCACTCTGATATACTTGGTGCAGTCTACGACGAGCAACCACACCTGGCGATTGCCACACAAAATGCTATAGTCTCCACCTGGAGATCCACACGCCGACCGTGCAGAGCGACGCCGCGCCCGGCCAGCTACACCACTTGCTCACCACCTGGGCCACGCGCGAGCGCGTGCGCCAAAAGCCCACACTGCGGTGTTTTTTTCCCTACGTCATCAACTTCCCCAAGTGAGCTGTTCTAACCGGCTTGCCAACGTACAGCGCTCAGCCAGTACATTTCTAAACTTTACTTAAAATCAAAATAATTACACTACATATTAAATAAATGTCTTCTTAAGTTCTTATATTGGTATAATTCATCCTTTGTACTATTTATTATAATTGTGCAATTCCTGAATATTTCAAGATAAAATAAAATGAGAAATAGTTAATATATTACTTTTATAAACAAACATTGCCATGCTAGTTGTGTAACTGTCTTGTATTCATTGGTAATTTATTATTTTCATTGTCAATTGAACATATTACGCCACATGTGACTATATCAGCTAATGTATTGTTTATTTATCAGGCTATTTTGTAATGAGGGCCTTAAAGGTTCTTAACTGCATCGTATTACTTCAAATGCCAGTAGTATTAGAATATTTTATTTCACGCTGTGCACTTCACTGTGCCTGGCACTCGCCATTCTCAAAAATGTTCAAATGTTTGTTAAGCTTATGGGACTTAACTACGGGGTCATCAGTCCCTAAACTTACAAACTACTTATGAACTACTTACGAACTAAGACGGCACAAATATCCATGCCCGAGGGGGGATTCGAACCCCCGACCGTAGTGGCCGTGCTGACCGTGACTGGAGCGCCTCAGTCACCTCGGCCACCGCGGCCGGCCCGCCATTCTCCCTCTCTCCCCTCACCGGAAACGAAAACTGGAAAATCCTAAGCTGGAACAAGCCACCAACGTCTGCTTGCTCGCCGGCCTCCCCTCAGCTACAAGCACACAGCAAATCTCAACATGGAGAATTTCTACCTATGGCCTAACTGTAAATGTTGTCACCCAACTGTGTACATGCATTGCTACCATAATTAATAAGATTAAAATTGTGTAACATTTGGTGCATTGGCATGGTGAATGTTTACAGTGAACTTCATACGGTTTAATTATCAAATGCTATTAATGACCAATATTTCTAATGGGTGGTAATCTCACACAGTGCAGTGTGGTATAGTGGTCATTTTCGGTGGCAAGGCCCGGGCAAAATCTACTTTTACAACGGCGCCATTTCGAAATAGACTTGCGCATAATAGTCAGCGATCGGGAGCGCTCTAGTTCGCGCCTCTGCCGCGAACTAGTTTGTTCTTTTAGTTCGTCCGCTCCCAGTGACGGCTGAGCGGCGTGTTCTGCGCTTTCTGTTTAAGCCGCTAACGATATCACGCAAACCAAAAGAAACAGTTTGTGGATAATTCTCGCGTTTAAGTTATCTCTATATCTTGTAATTATGTAATTTATTAGTCAGATATTGCAGAGTGCAGAACAAAACAGAAATTTTGTAGCACTGAACTGTGTAATCTAGCAGGCAGACGCACACCTCGAAATGACTTATCAGCAGTAGCCAAACACGTGATTTTTAATTCTGCTGCGCGTTCTCTCGCTATTGCTCGTTGGTCTTCGGAAAATAATCCAACGAACTATGAAGCGAGATACGTTTGGCATAATCGTCCGCTGCTCCTAGTTCGTCCGCTGCTCCTAGTTCGTCCGCTCCTTCTAGTTCGTCCGCTCCCTCTAGTTCGTCCGCTCTTTTTGGCTTTTGCTACCGCTACTAAAAGAGCTCTTTTTATGACTGCTTTTTTATATAATGAATCAGTGTTGCCAAAGCATGTGCTGTTACCCGTATTTTTGGGCAATTAGACATCAAATACTTAAGCAAATAAACCAGTTATTTACACGAATGGGTGATACAATGGTATTCAACTACTTTGCATACAGAGTACTCGTAGTACTTTATTTTTAAAATAGATTTCTTGTGGCAGTGAACAATGAAACTACAGCTGAGCTGCATCTCAGCTCAAACTGGCAGAAGGGAATCACGCGATTCTGCGCACTCTCGCGTCCTCTCGCTGTTCCCCATCAGTCTTCAGTCTTCGGAAAAGGAGCGGACGAACTAAGAGGCAAGGGGTCTGCGAACTAGTTCGCCTGTGGGAGCGCTCTTACGAACTAGTTCGTTCGCGAACTACACAAGACTATTTCGAAACATTCATTATTCAACCTCAATTTAAGTCATTTTTCTAAAAAAGCAACAAAAAGGTCATTATATGGCCCGGCTCTAAATATAATCTATAAAGTATAGTAAATAATAGTACGTTTTATACAGAATTCGAAAAAAGTAACTGCAAAATTTTTAGTTAAGCTGTATACATGATAAAAAATTGGCAGTTGACCCTAAATAATGATAAATGAGAAGACATCCACATGAGCCTTAGAAAAATCCATTAATCATCATTTACCGCGGCAGAAGAGCCGAGCGGACCAAGGCGCCTTGCGCGCTGTCGTTTCCCATCGGAGGTTCGTTTCCTCCCTCGGGCATGGGTGAATTTGTCGTCCTTAGTTTAAGCAGTCTGTAAGTCTCAGGACTGATAACCTAAGTCGTTGAGTCTCAAAGGATTATAAACATTTAAACATTTGTTTTGCTTCATTTACACTAAAATCAATCAGATCCGCAGGTAAATTCAATAAAGTACCTAGGAATTATAATTACGAACAACTTAGATTGTGGAAAAAAAAAAAAAAAAAAACACTAAGAAAATATTGTAGAGAAGGCGATCCAATGACTTCCTTTCATTGGCAGAACACTTAGAAGATACAACGGTTCTAGTAAAGAAACTGCATACACTACTCTTAAAACGGAAATTCTTCTGAGCTATATGCCTCATCATAATGAGGCGGAGTGGCCGAGCGTATTGAGGCGCTATGTTCCGACGCGCAAGGCCATTCCCCGTCGCGTGTTCGAATCCCTCAACCCCTCGGGCATGGATGTTGGTTTTGTGTTTAGTATAAGGTAGTTTATAAGTAATTTGTAAGTTTAGGGACTGATGACCCCGCAGATAAGTCTCATAAGCTTAACAAACATTTAATTTTTTTTTTTTTTTTTTTTTTTTTTTTTTTTTTTTTTTTTTTTTTTTTTTTTTTTTTTTTACACACAGAGGCTATTGTCAGCGACCGTTACAACCTCAATAGATAAACAAGCAGCCTTCGGTTTATATTTCTATAAAACAAATCACATAATAAAATATAATATTCAGCTGTGTAGCGTACGTCACACAGTTTAAAAAGAATTTTTAAAGAAAGCTAGTCACTATGGGCTGCACGCCTGCACGGAGGCATCAGACTCATGGTATATTTTAGTATGTGATTTGTTTTGTTTTATATTTTCTGATGAAGGCGATATTAGTCATTGCCGAAACCTGGTCAAAATAATTTAAACATTTGATGATACACTTTCCAATGTTTCGGATGCGTTACGGGAGCCTTATACAGCCAACTCTGTCCCCACGGGTAGTTCAACCAATGATAACTACCCGTGGTGACAGAACTGGCTCTATAAGGCAAACACAGGAGGAAAAAGTCAATAGCCGGCCGCGGTGGCCGAGGGGACTTAGGCGCTTCAGTCACGGTCTGCACGGCCACTACGGTCGGGGGTTCGAATGCCCCCTCGGGCATGGATATTTGTGCCGTCCTTAGTATAAGGTAGTAGATAAGTAGTTTGTAAGTTTAGGGACTGATGACCCCGTAGTTAAGTCCCATAAACTTAACAAACATTTGAAACAAGTCAATATTCCCTGAAGAAGGCTCCCGTAACGGATCCGAAACGTTGGAAATATATCGCCATGAATTATCGCGATATAGGGGAGAGAGTGTCACGGAAATGATGCAAGAGTTGGAGTGCAAATCATTAAAAGAAACGCGGTATTCGTTGCGCGAGATGGGTTTGCGAAACTTCTTTCACCGACGTCTCCTCCGAATGAGGACGTGTTTTGTTAGCATTCCCATACGTAGGGAGACAGGATCATCATAACAAAATAAGAGAAAAGAGATCGATAACGGAAAGATTTAAGTGTCCCTTTTTCACGCGCGCTATTAGAGAATCGAACCGTAGAGAAATATAACAGCCGGTTCGATGAATGCTCTGCCATTCACTTAAATGCGAATTGCGAATTATTTACATAGATGTAGAATTGATCCATTGGGACGACAGCTGGGGAACCATAATTCTAACTCAACGCCCGAGTTATTAAATAAAATAATATTTATTTCTAACATATTGCGAAAGCAGTGCCTTGGGCACAAAAAAAGTTAAAATGTTTGTAAATCTGCGTGGTCATCAGTCCGTAGCTTACAAACTACTTAAACCTAGGTAAACTGACCTACGGACAAACACACACACCCATGCCCCAGGGAGGACTCGAACTTCCACGGCGAGCAACCGCGCCTCCGCAGCGAGACGCTTTAGACCGCTCGGCTACTCCACCGCGGCCCTTGGGCACATTTTTATTGCAATTTTAGCTTCAACTTCCTGTACATAATTTTTATGTAAAATTCCGATTTGAATTTGTAGATGCACGTAATATTCTGACTTCAATTTGGTAGCCTATGTAAATTATAACTAAGAGTATGTATAAGCTCGTAAAGCCCAAGATTGCCTAGGTGTGATTATTTTTGGACGGACGAATAGTGACAATCAAGTGCAGAATAAAGTAAATTAATGTGTATTATGTGTAATTATAGTATTGTATGATCATTGTTGTATAATGTGCCTGGCACTTTATCATTAATAGTTTCAAGTTTTCACTTAACCTAAAGTCATTAAGTAAAATTTTATGTGTTGTGTGTAAATTCGTCTGACAAAGTAAGTCACCTACTTATCGATTGAAAAGAATAGTAATGGACGTATAATTTTGATGAGTCAGTATACGTAACTAATGAGAATATAAATCACGCACAGGTTGCTACTGTAAAATTGATAAATAGAGATTTCTGTTGCATTGACGAAAGAACAGTTTATTTACTGAGCTTAATAGTTAGAGGCAAACTGATTTGTATTGTGAGAAAGAAATTATTTGTAAGCAGTTATGTGCTTTTAACGCTAATTACGTAAGTAGAAATGAGGCAGTTTAGCGACCTTTGTGCAGTGCATGTAACCAGTTTCAGTGACATTGATTATTAATTGATTTTCATTACTCTGAGTGAAATATTAGTTCATGTGAACTGATGAAATTTTGCAGTAACGGGTAGACACTTGTTTTCTGGTCTCTCGCTTTTCAATTGTTTGAGTACACTTAAAAAAATCGCACTGACGTGTTTTACCGCCCAGTTTAGATCTGTAGTTTTATAAGTTTTTGCAAACATTTTGCACCAAAATAATAATCTAAATAATAAAAAAAATATCAATAAGAGCGTCTGAAACCCTTATGGAAAAAAAATTAGTTAGTGGCGGGTTCCGAATCACTGACCTTCAGCGTCACAGCCCAACACGTTGCACACTACGCTACAGCTAATAGTTAGGACTTTTGTTCTCCAATCTCATACTATTGATCGCCGTTGTTAACTGATGCTAATATGGGATTTGTAGACACTAGATATCATTTATCGTACGAAGAACGACGTGTTTTTGTTAATTCTTCAGTGCGCCATTGCTTTGAAATGAAAACGTGTAAGTTACAATAAGAATATCATCAACGCAAGATGGCTTATGCCAGAGAGAGTTCTGGGCGAGGAATGTCACGTGACATCTCCGAACGGCTGGCTTTCGTTAATTCGTTGGAGGGTCTCAAATATCCGATATTTTTGCAAATATCAAACAATACGAGATATAAAAAAAGGGAACGGTATATTTGCAATTAAAATTACATTACAAACAGCTTTTTTGGAATTACTAACGTATTTCTTGTCAGAAATATTTCAAAAAGCGAGGTTCTGGTCTCTGGTAACCAACAATTATGTCTGTGAACTTTGGTGCCGATCGGTTGAACGGTTCGACCTAAAAAGTGGGAACACGTTACAGCCAGACAGACATCGTCAAATCGCCTTTATTTTTGCAAATATCTCTGCAACGATGCAAGATATGAAAAAAAAGAAAAGAAAAACATAATAGAGCGAAGTTGTAGAGAAGTTTCCCCTCTACCAATTAGGCTATTCAATTTTCGTGTCAGATGAACGGTTCGTTTGCAATTACAATTATATTATAATCGGCTTTCTTTGGTATTACCTCAGTATTTTTTGTGTGAAAAATTTGAAAAAGGGAGGTTCTGGTCTCTGGCGGCCTACAATTCTGTCTGTAAAATTTGGTGCTGATCGGTTGAACGGTTCGTCTTAAAAACAGGAAACACGTTACGGACAGCCATACAGACATCCCAAAATCGCCTTTATTTTTGCAAATATCTCTGCAACGATGCAAGATATGAAAAAAAAGAAAAGAAAAACATAATAAAGCGAAGTTGTAGAGAAGTTTCCCCTATACCAATTAGGCTATTCAATTTTCGTGTCAGATGAACGGTTCGTTTGCAATTACAATTATATTATAATCGGCTTTCTTTGGTATTACCTCAGTATTTTTTGTGTGAAAAATTTGAAAAAGGGAGGTTCTGGTCTCTGGCGGCCTACAATTCTGTCTGTAAAATTTGGTGCTGATCGGTTGAACGGTTCGTCTTAAAAACAGGAAACACGTTACGGACAGCCATACAGACATCCCAAAATCGCCGTTATTTTTGCAAATATCTCTGAAACGATACGAGATATGAAAAAAACATAACATTTAGATAATTTTCTCCTCTACGAAGTAGGCTATTCAATTTTCGTGTCAGGTGAACGGTTAAGCCGTTAAATTTCGAGCTGTCAAAAGATGATCGCAAAGGCCCACTTTTAGTGTTACTACCGTAACCCAAAGTGGGCCAAATTGCATATTTCCAACCATCAGCTGTTTATTATATTTATAACTTTGTTTAATTTTCTTTTAATGATGGTTCATAACCTAAAGCGGTAAAGTTATAAATATAATATACAGCTGATAGTTGACACTATGCATTTTTGAAGTACATTACGACTGTTACCACACACACACCAGTAAAAAAAAAATGTTTGAGTAAAGCCTGGTCACCACTATACTATGCACGCTGTAAAATTTGAAATAATTTTAGCTCACATTACGGATTAAACATCAGGATTACCATTAAATCAGATCACGAATTTAATTACAGATTTGTCATTAACAGTGTGGCTTTCATTAACAGTGTTATCCGTTGCTTGTGAAAAAAATCACACACACACACACACATACACACTTTTGTGTCCTAGCCTCGTTGCCGCTTTTGTGTCTCGTTTCCGTCGTAGGTGTCGGTGGCCGAGTGGAATGAGACCGACACAGGAATGAAGATAGCACGCTGGTGCAGGTACGGAGGGGAGCAGCCAGAAACTAGAAACACTAGAGTAAATTAGAACGAGATATATATTGCACAGAATTTATACAATACTTAACTTTTACATTGTTGTGTACTGCAGATACAGAGTTGAGCTAGAGGCCTGCCTAGTGTCTAACTGTTAGCCAAGTCTTTACCGGTGCCTATCTGATTCCGAAGTGTTGACTGGTTCCTATCTCAGTCCCAAGTGAACGATGTCGTTCAGTGGTGGCCACGAGCGGAGTTGCAGCAGAGGGCGCTCGTGGCTGTCGTCGTAAGAACGCCGCGCCGTGCGTGCATGGCGGCGCGCGGCGAAAGTAGGTGGCGCGCACTTTGGACTTGTGCGACACCACACACACACACACACACACACACACACACACAAACACACACGGGCGGGCGGGCGCGCGCGCGCGTGAGTTGAAAGATGTAATAATCAACAGTGGTGTCACACATGACCAGTGACATGTTTTTATTTAAATATATATCACATTTCACAATTCATCTACCAAACAGCCACGTTTCAACTCTCGGTTGAAACAGCGATCAATATGATCAGAAAATCATACGTTTTAGTCTCTTGTCTCACTTTTTTTTTTAATAGAAATAAAGCAGTTGGCTAGCAGTCCCGATACACAGTAGTATTCGCAGGCCATCGAATTCTTCCCTCGACAGAATTACAATGTCAGGGAAGAACGCAAAGTTTTTATATTTCTTTCTGAACTTTAATTCCATTTACAAATTTCTTCTTTGTTTTGTTCACGGCTTGTTCAGTGAATAATACTCGGGCAAGGCTACAACTTTGTCTTACTCCATTCCCGACCACCGTTCTTCGACCCTGAAAATTGTTTTCCGGTTTCTGTACAAGTTGGACGTAATTTTCTTTCCCCATATTTACCCATATAAAAAGTGTATTCCAGTCAACATTCCCAAAATCTTTCTCCAAATCTATAAAAGCTATAAACGTAGTAAATGCGACATAAAGTCATACATCTAATGACAGCAAGCAGGATAAAGACAAAAAGTCGGGAGTCTACAAAATAGCTTGTACATCATGTGATAGTGTTTACATGGACAAACAGGGCGTGATTTCTCAGTCAGATTTAGGGAACATTGTAATAATAATAATATAGCTATGGGGAGTGATCTCAACGACAAAAAAAACATCATCTTGGATACGATTGAAAAATCCTTAAAGATTCTTCATGTAGAGCCGGAAGGCTTGGACCTAGACATTCTGGAAGATATTGAAATTTATAAATGTTGTAAGTAAAACCCAGATGGAATTTTCAACGAACAAATCCGTTCCCACAGGAAACGGTCTTTTGACATTTTTCGGGAACACTGCCCAGCCCGCTTGTTCCCTGTGTCTATGATGAATGCTACCGCTTTCTACAAATGTAATTACACCTCCATATCTGATGTAAAGTGCCTTGTGTTAAAGTTACGACTATTATTTGTTCTATCGTTGGCTACAGACAACTGTCATAAGGAACGCTAATCATATTTTTAAAACACCTCTGACAGTGTTCTGGATTTGTCGAGCTGTCTATCTCATTTTAAATGAAATTTTATTTTCTGTCACCTGTTTTGTTTTATTTTATTTTTCTTATGTTTTAACTTTGACTACATAGTGCTTGTATAGCCTGTTTGTAACTATGATAAATGCTACCGCTTTCTATAAATGTAATTAAACCTTCTTATCTGATGTAAAGTGTCTTGTGTTAAATTTACGACTATTATTTGTTCTATCGTTGGCTACAGCCAACTGTCATAAGGAACGCTAGTCATATTTTTAAAACACCTCTGACAATGTTCTGGACTTGTGGAGCTGTCTATCTCATTTTAAATGAAATATTATTTTCTGTCACCTATTTTATTTTGCTTATGTTGTTTTGACTACATAGTGCTTGTATAGCCTGTCATGATTAACAACAAAAAGGTTTAACAGCTGATAAATCAATGATAATTTTTTGTTTTTTAAAAGCCTATATACAGTTGTTCTTTTAAAACCTTTTATATTTTATAGTTTGTACAATAAGTGCACAGCCGCCCTATCTAATTAATATATATAACCTTATGTGATATGGCGCCACTATACGCTTTGTAATGGCACCTGGTGGCAAGAAATGTCTATCTGGACAGTACCGAATGTGTTAAAGCTTGTAGTCTGCTTTTGTATGTATATCAAACAACATCTTACATCTGTTCACGTGTGCACATGGCACGGAAGAGGTGTAACACATCATCATTTTCAGTATGAAATGTAACTTACTACTTTTTCTGTCATGTGAGAATTTTTTTTATTTTTTTATGTTTGTAGATGCTAATCTGATGATGGTAAAGCCGAAACGCGTCATTTATGAGGGCACGCTATAAATAACGTGTACCTATAATAAAGAATTTGCGACCTAACCAGCTTCACAGCAGTACTACCCTATAAACGTAGGTTTCCCTTTTCTTGACCTATCTTCTAAGCTAAGTCGCGAGTATTGTCGGACGTGTTTCCACGTTTCTTCTAAATCCAAACTAATCTTCACCGAGGCCGTATCTTACCAGTTTTTGTATATACCGAGCGAATAAGTTTCAGTGTCACTTTTTACGAGCCCCGTAATTGCCTTCATTTGCCTTGCAGATGCTTGAAAAGACTGAATCCCCCTACTCGGTCACAATAAATGTTCCACGTCCCTGCCACCATCCATAAAAAACGGCCTCGCTCACTTTGTCCGTGCCTTAACATCACCGTTGACTTCGCCTCTATTCTCTGTGGTTGCAAAAAAGTCTCTAAATAATCATATCAGACTAGTGTTTTCTCGACATCCCTCCGTAAAGTTATCCTGTTAATGTGTAAAAAGTAATCAAACATACGTCTATTCATTGGTTGCATTTGCTATGTCCACTGATTATCATTTCTCACGTAATAAATAATGTCTAGTATGTAATGGCCAAATTATCGAACGTTAAGAGGGATATTTGGAAAAAAGTAGATTTTTTTTTTTTTTTTTTTTTTTTTAATTTGAAAAACGCAGCAGGAACTTTGATAAACATTTGCACATATGGTTGGGGCTGCTTGTGGTAACTGTAGTTACAAAATACTGTTCATTTCATTACCTTGATCCTGAGTTTTGGCACGGTATACGGAGAATCCTTTATTAATTCTGATTTGGGCAGTGAATTTATTTGAATATCATTCCACTTACCTCGTAATGTATACAACTGAAGAAAGCGTTAAACAGTATTGTGCTAAAGAGAATATGAGAAAGAGACTGAGGAGAAAGTGACTGGGAAAGAAAGGAAGAGGGCAGAGTCATGTTGGGAAAGACAGTGGCAGTAAAACAGATAAATATATGGTTATAGTAGCAGTGGAAACAGAGAATGGAATGAGAAAGGGAGCTTCAGGGGTTTCGATCCTACAAAACGTCGTACTTCAACAAGACAAATTTTCTCCTCCTTCCTCCCTTCCATTCATGTGTTAAAGTTTATCGGTCTACAAGAAATATCTACAAAGGAGAAAATGTCTGAAAATTCGCGAAGTGGTAAGGAAATTAGATAGAAACGGATAAAAGTGACAATGAGAAAGAGAGTCAGCAGGAAATTCCAGTGCAATAAATAGGAGAGTGGGGCAGGGATATGACGAACATAACAGTGAAAGGAGGAAAACATATATGTAAAATTCATTACAGTGAGAGACCGAATATAAACATTTAGCCTCTTTGCGTTAAAAGAGCACGAATACGTTCTCATGCCAAATTTTTTGTAAAGAAGGCGGAATTAGAACTGAGGAAGATGATTTCCAACTGTTCTGTCATACTTTTAAACAGGAAGATATTTTATGAATGAAGTACACAAGATAACGGTGAAATATTCTGAAAATTTATTGGTTTACGAACCGGTATTCGGGTGTTACTCCATCATCAAGTAAACATTACAAGTTTGAGTTTCAAAGTCTTAACAAGGTATGTATATAATTTTCAAGGGAGACTACTGCAATGGTTTTTAAATAATCTGAGCCGCGGCGGAGCGGCCGAGCGCATTGAGGCGCTATGCTACGATGCGCGCGAGGCTGTTCCCCGTCGGGGGTTCGAATCCCCCATCGGGTATGGATGTTTGCGCCGTCTGTAGCATAAGGTAGTTCATAGGTAGTATGTAAGTTTAGGGACTGATGAGCCCGCAGTTGAGTCCTTAAGCTCTAAAAACATTTGAACTAATCTGGGGGAAATTTGTGGTGTCGCACAAGTACAAAGTGCGCGCCACCTACTTTCGCCGTGCGCCGCCATGCACGGACGGCGCGGCGTTCTTACGACGTCAGCCACGAGCGCCCTCTGTTACAACTCTGCTCGTGGCCACCACTGAACGACATCGTTCACTTGGGACTGAGATAGGAACCAGTTAACACTTCGGACTCAGATAGGCTTCAGTGAAGACTTGGCTATCGGATAGGCACTAGGCAGGCCTCTAGCTCAACTATGTATCTGCAGTACTGATCTATGTAAAAGTTAAGTATTGTATAAATTCTGTGCAATATATATCTCGTTCTAATTTACTCTAGTGTTTCTAGTTTCTGCTGTCCCACTGGCTGCTCACCTCCGTACCTGCACAAACGTGCTACCTTTAATCCTGTGTCGGTCTTCCTACTCGGCCACCGACACCTACGACGGAAACGAGACACAAAAGCGGCGACGAGGCTGGGACACAAAAGTGGCGACGAGGATGGGATACAAAAGTGGCGACGAGGAGTGATAGAAGAACCATGGACCAGCCCGCTTGCAGCAGCCAGACAGCAGCAGTCGGAGCACGCAGAAATTGCTCCCGCCCACCCACCCTTATTATAAGATTTTTGGGGGAACATATTCTGTTACTTGGTTTGTGGACTTTTTTATTGCAGAGCGTCCTCTTTCATATTGCATTTGTGTTTTGTACTAATTTACTTGTATGCGCGAGGCCTAATCGGTCAGCATGGCCACTACCCCGAACCCAAACTTAATGGAAATTATTCAGTTACAGACGGCGCAAATGACGCAACTTCTGCAAGCGGTGTCCTAGCTAATGGCGCAAGCCGCTAACCAACAACAAAACCAGCCGTCGCTTCAGCTGCCCACACCTGCCGCTGCAACGCTTCCTACGTTTCACCAGTACAACGAACGAGAGGAAGAATGGAGTGACTACTTCGCTCAATTTCAAGAACTCGTCGCGGCTCATCAAATAACAGGTCAGACAGTTAAACATTTCTTTCTCGCCATAGTTGGCACCAAGACTTTCGTGTTACTGCAGAAACTTTTCCCCAACGCATCTCCTCGTGATGTAGACATTGAACAAATAGTAGAGTCACTAAATGCTCATTATGAGAGAAAAGTTCTTGTAGCTGCAGCACGGTACCTATTTTTCAGACTTAAAAAATTACTTGAGCAGTCACACCAGGAATGGATCATGGAATTGAAGGGCTTAACCCACAAATGTAAATTTACTTGCTCTTGTGGACTCTCTTATAGTGACGTGATGTTAAGATATGCGATTACGCAGAACATTCAGGACCCCAGAATTAGAGCAGCAATTCTGAAACAGTCTGACCCTTCATTAGACAGTGTACTGCATCTTATAGAAGCGCATGATACTTTTGACTTAGCAGGTGTAGAAATGCAAAGCCACAGTGTAAATTCAGTGCGCCGCAACGGACGCTTTCCTAGCCGTAGTTCTCAGTATAGCACTAGTGATTCTTATTTTTCTACCGGCCGTGCTGAACAGACAGTGAACAGTAGCCAGTGTAAATGTGCGACACAAAGGTCGCCCCGTCGTGTTAGACAAAGTAATTTGACAAACGGGCGCCAACGCTCATTTCAGAAAAATGTACGTAAATCTGGCCCCCAGTGTGTATCTCGCCACAAGCATGAGCATTGCCCTAGTCGCAACGCAACCTGTTATCAATGTGGCAAATTCGGGACATGTACAGTCTGTGTGTATGCAAATTAGAAACTCAAAGAATGGTACCGTTAGAAACAGTTCTTCGCAGAATGCGAGGACGGTGCATTCAGTGAATGTCATACATGCCGTGAACTCGAACAGTGCTTTGCTTGCTTCTCAATTGCAAGAAAGTAGTTCTGCGCCTACGGCGAAACTATACAGTGCACCACGTAGCAAGCGCCGACGAGCGCGTAAAAATGTGCAACGGAAAAGGGTTCGGGACAAGCAAAGTCACAATGTACAGTGCACTCCTGTAGTGAACCTAGTGCCTTCTGCAACTTCTTATTGTAAAAGTGCCCAGTACTGTGTAGCTAGTGACAGTAGACATCAAGTAGCTGCTCAAAAGTGTAGTGCAGTAGTTAGTAAATCTGGAGTAGCTTCGCATGCTTGCACGGACGCCGATCCGGCGGTAGTGCCATCTAGTGACTGTGATGTTAATCCATGTGCCGATTCTGCGCCGCTTCCTACCGCACGCAGCCCGCGCATGCGCAAGTACAACCAAACTGTAGCAGACGTTGCCCACATTCGCGCACCTGTCGAGCGCCACAAGCAAAAGCTTTTTGTGACTCTTTTCATAGACAATAAGACTGTGCAATTTCAGCTTGATACTGGTTCCGCTGTCACTGTAATGAATAAAGAGACGTATGAACTTCTGGGTTCGCCAAAATTGTTGTCGTCACAGCAAGTGTTAACAGCGTACACGGGACAGAATATTCCCGTGCTAGGAACGTGTAGCCTGCCTGCCTCTTTTCAAGGTGTAACAAAAACAGTTGCTTTTGTGGTTCTTCAGGCCAAATCTACACAGAATATTCTTGGACTAGATGCAGTTGACTTGTTTGGTTTATCAATTCAAAGAGACGTGCTTCAAATTTCGTCAGTAGTGCCTCAGGACAAAATAAATGCATTGTGTGAAAAATATAGTGACTTGTTTTCGCCGGAACTAGGTTGTGCAAAAGACTTCGTGGCACATGTAACTTTGAAAGAATCTGCAGTACCAAAATTTCGTAAAGCTAGACCAGTGCCTATCGCAATTCGTGATAAAGTTGCCGAAGAACTTAAACGTTGGCAAGATAGTGGGGTGATTTCTCCTGTTTCTGCGAGTCAGTGGGCCTCGCCTTTAGTAATTATACCCAAGCCGTCGGGAAAACTTCGTCTCTGTGCGGACTTCAAATCAACAGTGAACAGTCAAACAATTGTAGACACATACCCTCTGCCCAGACCTGACGAACTAATGGACAAATTAGGACAGTCTCGCTTCTTTTCCAAGATTGATTTAGCAGAGGCATACTCACAGATTCCACTTGATGACGAGTCAAAAAAGTTTTTCGTCATTAATACTCACATGTGTCTTTTTCAATTTCAATGCCTACCTTTCGGCAGTTCTTCCGCCCCCGCTATTTTTCAGCGCTTCTTGGAACAGCTGCCAGTTTCTGTACCGTGTTGCTCGAACTACTTAGATGATATTGTGGTATCCGGACGTACAGTTGAAGAACATTTAGCAAACCTGGAGTGCCTTTTCAAAGTGTTGACTGCAGCAGGTCTACGTTGCAATAAAGCAAACTGTTCGTTTTTTTTAAACTGAAGTAGAGTACCTAGGCCATGTGATTAATGCCCAAGGAATCCATCCCTTACAGTCACATCTTCGAGCAATCAAAGACTTGCCTCCTCCTAAGAATTGCGTGAATTGCAAGCAGTAATGGGAAAGCTTAACTATTATTTCAGATTTATTCCCAATGCCTCTCAGATTGCAGCTCCACTGCATCACTTACGTAGGAAGAATGTTCCTTTTGTCTGGTCTAAAGATTGTCAGGTTGTCTTTGACAAACTAAAGTCTGCACTACTCAGTGATGCGTGTTTGATTCCCTTTGACCCACAGAAGCCTGTAGTGTTAGCAGTTGATGCCTCATCGTACGGTCTGGGTGCAGTATTGTCGCATCGTATTGGATGTCACGATCGTCCTATTGCCTTTTCGTCCGAGCTACTGACGCCGACGCAACAGAATTACAGTCAGATAGAAAAGGAGGCCTTAGCAATCATTTATGGCGTCACAAAGTTTCATCATTACCTCTATGGCAGAAATTCTATTTGTTGACAGACCACAAGCCTCTCACGTCGTTGTTCTCACCCACAAAGCCAATTCCGCCACGAACGGCACAAAAGCTTCAGAGATGGTCCTTTGAACTCTCACCGGGTTGCACAGGAAACAGCTGCGGATGCAGTCCGAAGTGTGGTAGCACGTTTTGTTCGCTCAGGTTGGCCTGCCAGAGCCAAAGACATTGATCGGCCTCTGGTTCGACGTTATTTTGCACAAAGTCATGCATTATCTTTAAGTCAGGGTGTTCTGTTGTTACATACGGACAACGACCAAACAAGAGTGATTGTTCCTCGTTCCCTGCAACGAGAAGTATTACGCCTCCTGCATCAAGGACATTGGGGTATTGTTAGGACAAAGCAACTGGCCAGACGTCATTGTACCTGGGTTGGTATGGACGCTCAGATAGAGAACATGACGTCACAGTGTACTGTTTGTGCGGAGCATCAGGCGGCTCCTCCACAACGTTTCTCAGACTGGCCACGCCCCAAGGGACCATGGCAACGTTTACACATTGATTTTGCCGGATCTTTCTGGAATACGCGCTGGTTAATTGTTGTAGACGCTTTCAGCAAGTTTCCTTTTGTGATTGCCATGAACTCAACGACGGCGTCTAGTACAATCAGTGCCTTAACATCAGTGTTTTGCATCGAAGGTTTGCCTGAAACTATCGTCACTGACAATGGACCTCTGTTAGTGCGGAATTTAAACAGTTTTGTCGTGTGAATGGCCCTCAGCCCTACGCCACGACGTCGCGGTGGTTTGGGGGGGGGGGGAGAGAGGTGTGGTGTCGAACAAGTCCAAAGTGCGCGCCACCTACTTTCGCCGCGCGCCGCCATGCACGCACGGCGCGGCGTTCTTACGACGTCAGTCACGAGCGCCCTCTGTTACAACTTCGCTCGTGGCCACCACTGAACGACATCGTTCACTTGGGACTGAGATAGGAAGCAGTTAACACTTCGGACTCAGATAGGCTTCAGTGAAGACTTGGCTATCGGATAGGCACTAGGCAGGCCTCTAGCCCAACTATGTATCTGCAGTACTGATCTATGTAAAAGTTAAGTATTGTATAAATTCTGTGCAATATATATCTCGTTCTAATTTACTCTAGTGTTTCTAGTTACTGCTTTCCCACTGGCTGCTCACCTCCGTACCTGCACAAGCGTGCTACCTTTATTCCTGTGTCGGTCTTCCTACTCGACCACCGACACCTACGACGGAAACGAGACACAAAAGCGGCGACGAGGATGGGATACAAAAAAAATTATTACAATTCAAGTTGTGATGTACATTCCTGGCATTGATAAAATAATGACAATAGAATAAATTACGACATTACCCTAAGAAATATAAAATAAAACAATTGAAATTGGCTGAAGAAAATTGACCCAAAATTGTCTTATCTTAAACAGCTCCAATATCTGGAAACATGGAATCGTTGTGAATATCGCGTTGAAATGGAAACAGGCTTGACTTCAAAGGCAACTAAACACAGCACTTCTACTGAAAGCACGTTTATTACGAACTCAACATACACGCAGCACTGACTGCCTCTCAGTCAGAGTGCTCTGCTATTTATACACAGACAGAATTTACCAGAAATTAGAAGAACAGTTAACATAAGAAACAACTAGAATTTACAAGTGAACATAAGAAAGATGTAGAACCTTCTGGAATTGTAAATTACAAAGAAATAAATTTTTGCCGGTGGGCGGGATTGAACCGGTGACCTTCTGCTCCGCTGTTCGTGACGCTATCCCCTGCGCCACGCCGGCAGTTGGTGTTCGTGGTCTCTCGCGGCATTGCTCCCTCTCCTGGAGAAACAGCGACCCGCTGTTTGATCCCTGTGGAGCCAGCTGCAATGTCCTGGATCTTGACCGTGTCATGGGTCCTCTGTATGACAGTTCAAGAGAATCCTTCCCTTCTCCGCGATTATCGACGACAGACGTTCCTGTCGTGGCTTCATCAGGAACATTACCGACCTTAAAGTCTTTGAACAAGAAGCCATTGACGCGTACCTGCTCTTCAGGATCGTAGTAAGGCCTCATGCGTAGGACGTGAACAATGTCTTTTCGTTTTTGACGTTTCGACGACGGCTCATTATCCTCAACTTCGTATGCGACGTCTGAGAGGCGGCGTATGACACGATACGGACCAAAGTATCGCTTCAATAACTTTTCTGACAGTCCAACCTTCCGTACAGGGATAAAAATCCATACCAGATCTCCTGGGCTGTACACAACAGGTCGGTGCTTGTCGTTATACCGCTGACGGTCCTTGTCCTGGGCGTCCAGTGTCCGTATGCGAGCCAGCTGTCTTGCTTCTTCGACCCTGGTGATGAGGTGTTTAACATAGTCATCCTGAGTGTCGTCTGGTTGGAACGGGAACAGCGTATCCATTGTCGTCTCAGCTTCACTGCCATGGAGCAGGAAAAACGGAGTGAAGCCTTTGGTGTCTTGTCTTGCGGTATTGTAAGCAAATGTCACGACTGGCAGAATTGTATCCCAATCCTTCTGCTCAATATCGACAGCATGTCGGCTAACGTCTTGTTAAAACGTTCCGTAAGACCATTTGTCTGAGGATGGTATGCAGTTGTCATTCTGAGGACAATGTTGCACCGTGACATTATCTCTGATACTAGTTTTGACTGGAATACTTTTCCACAGTCAGATATCATGACACGTGGTGCTCCATGCTTCAAAATAATTTCTTCTACAAGGAATTTTGCGATCTCTGGAGCTTCTGTAGTCGGCACAGGTTTGGTGACAGCGTAGCGTGTGAGGTAGTCAGTGCAGACTATTATCCGTTACCAGTTGTCGACTTCGGGAACCTCCCTAAAAGATCGATCCCAACTCGGTGGAATGGAGCTGCTGCCGGAGGAATCTGTACGAGGTGCCCTGGAGGTAATTGTGGCACATGCTTCCGTCGCTGGCACTCTTTACTCACATAGTGCTTGACAGATCTGTAGAGACCTTTCCAGTAATATCTGCGTCTGATTCTGTCTAGGGTCTTCACGAATCCCAGATGACCGGATATTGGAGCATCATGGAAATATTTGAGAATAGCTGGCTGGAGATGAGCTGGAACAACAAGTAGCCATTTGGGGCCCAGTGGATCGTAGTTGCTCTTATACAATGTTCCGTTTATAAGTTGGAACTCTCCATTGGTCGGTTCTCCTTTCTCCAAGGCCTCTATCGTTTTTAATAGTGCTGGATCTTCCCTCTGTTCATCTGTAACGTCATCTAATTCAGTGAGAGCTGAAATTTCATTAATGCTGTTATGTTCCACTAATGGATTCCTCGAAAGGCAGTCGGCATCCTTGTGTTTGCGCCCGTTCTTGAATAGCACTGTGACATCGTACTCTTGGAGTCTTAGTGCCCATCTTGCTAGTCGACCTGATGGATCCTTCAAGCTAGTCAGCCAACACAAAGAATGGTGGTCTGTCACGACGGTGAATGGTTTGCCGAATAAATACGGCCGGAACTTGTTGATTGCTCAGATATCCGCGAGACATTCTTTTTCAGTTGTAGAGTAGTTTATCTCCGACTTTGAGAGTACTCTTGACGCATAGGCTATCACTTTTTCAGCACCTTCCTGAACTTGTACAAGCACTGCACTAATCCCATAACCACTGGCGTCTGTGTGAAGTTCCGTTTCTGCATTCTCGTCGTACAAGGTGCGGAAGTTAGAGCCTCCTTAAGCGTCCGGAAGGCTCTTTCTTTTGTCTCGTCCCAGTAAAATTTGGCGTCCCCCTGCAGAAGTTCTTGTAATGGACGTACCTTGTTACAAAATCCATTTATGAAACGTCGGTAGTATGAGCACAGCCCGAGAAAACTTCTCACATCACGAATGTGCTGAGGAGTTGGAAATTCTGTGACTGCCCTTACTTTATCTGGATCAGGACGGACACCATCTCCGTTGACTAGGTGCCCCAGGATTTTTTTCTCTTTGGCGACGAAGAGGCACTTCTTTGGATTGAGGCGGAGACCTGCAGCCTGAACACACTTCAACACAGTTGACAGGCGACTCAGATGTTCTTCAAATGTTTTCGAGAAAACGACAATGTCATCTAAATAGCAGAGACGCGTCGTCCACTTAAGATGGCGAAGCAAGTTGTCCATCATGCGTTCGAATGTGGCTGGAGCATTACATAATCCAAATGACATTACTTTAAATTCATAGAGTCCGTCAGGTATAATAAAAGTAGTCTTCTCCCTGTCAGCTTCGTCAACCCCGATTTGCCAGTAACCTGTCTGGAGTTTGTGACACTTGCGGGGAGTGACACTTGCGCGGAAAGGGAATGTGTAGACACTTGCGCGGAGACCCGGACGCTGCAGGTAGTGAACAGGGTGTTCCAGAAGTAGCGATACACCACCCCTACTCCACGCCCTCCAGCCGCTACCTGTGCCGTATTCAGGAAAAAGGCCCACCGAGCGAGGTGGAGCAGTAGTAACGGGACGTTCGCTAAAAATAGGGTTTATTACAAGATTCACGTCTCTCGCATTTCGGCCCAAAATTAGCATGGGCCTATATTTCGCTTTCATTGAAAATGCGAATTTTTCCGGTACCTACTGTTTACTTTGTACGTATTTAAGGGCAGAAAATACAGTTATCTCCCAATATTTCTGATTAAATAGTGTTTAACACCAAAATACCATTTATGACAATTTCGGATTTACTGAATTTTGAGTCAGAATTCGCATCTACATTCGAATTTATCGCAAACACGAATTTTTCCTGTCCCTAGAATTACGTCTAAAAATAAACAGCTGATCAAGGCACTAAAAGCAAGGGCAGATCTTTAGGTGTATTTCTACAAATAACTGAAACACAATTTGATCGAGGAATTATATACAATCTCATCATAAAGGTTTTTTGTAGGGGGTTTTGAGCAGCTTTTAAATATGTTAGAAATTGCATTATGAAATATAGACAGCTACACGTTATGTTTATTATGAGATATCGATTTCGGCTAATTTGAGGTCATCTTCAAGTCTAAAACAACAGGTGTTACTTATGCATTTTTCCAGTGGCACTCATAACCTTTAACTGTTTACACACAAGGTCTAACGTTGTTAATCGCGTTAGCGATGAAAAGAGAACCCAGAACCATTGCGTCTAAATCATACATATATTTGTGTGATGTCTTATTTCGAAAGAACAGACATCACACCAACACATATATAGCTCTCGGTGAAATGGAACGGTATGATGTTGTTAAGTACCACAGCACGGCCGACTAGAAACGCAGAAGAAGTGCAAACAACGTTCTCTCCTCAGAGGTATGATTATAATTGGGTTCGGCGTAGACTTCTACAACATACAGTCTACACGGCGAAGATTACACCAAAAAATTTAACTTTTCGTCTACTTTGGCGATAGCAACCAAATTTTAGAATCGTGTCTACTATGTAAAGATTTAGCAACACAAAACGCTTCAAGTCCATAACTTCACTGGTTTTCGAGTTCTCAATTTTTAATATGTTTTTAATGTTATTATAGAAAAAACAAATTTGAGACTCACACTAAAATTTTCATATGTCAGATTTTGTAGGTACATTCACAAGACATAATTCAACGGTTGTGTGCATTCATCTTATGAGAAATATCAATCATTTGTTTTCAGTGTTCATTTCAAATTTCTACATTTAAGTTTCTTTAATTATTAGTACTTAAATGTGGTTATGAAATAAATAAATTACGTGTATATGTGTAGTCTTATGCGGCCAAACTACTTAGGTCATTGGTCGCTAGAGTTACACACTACTTAATCTTACTTAAAATGACTTAGGCACAGTACAAACAAACATACCCATGTCCGAGGAAGGACTCGAACCTCCGACCGGACCGGCCGCGCAATTTATGACACAAATTACATGTTTGAGAATATTAATGCATAGAAGTATGAAATCACGTGAAGACTACTTCCTGCAAAAATTTGACAAAAAATGTTGGCACTGAGTTTAGAAAAACAAAATTCTGGTATATTGGATTTTAACATTTTATCAAAAAATGAATGTTACTTTTTTTTTACTACAAGAGATACAGCCATTCAAATTTACGGCCGCCGAACGTTTTCCCTTCCTGAATAAATGAGCTGCTTCTTGAAGTTTCAACACCTTTTTCTTGAATGTTCTGAATATAAATCTTCACACAGACTTCTTGAGGAGGAGAGTGATACGGATATCAGATAGTAAACCACTGCCTATTACCTTAGACCTTTTTGACTGTACTGAACAGTAATTCCGCGTATTCCTTAATTTATATTTATACAGTTAACAGGCAATGTAACTTATAACCAACTATTGGCTGCCAATTTCGCTTCATTTTTCCTGGCAGTTATGCAACTTGTTTCTCCCTGTTGGTATATGCCGAGTTCGGAGTAAAAATGGTTCTATATGACGGTGACAGAAAATGGAATTTATCTTCAGCATTTTTCGGTGTGTGACATTCCCTTACACATTTCGTATTTCATATATTTCTTAGATGTATTTGTAATTCGAATACAGCCAAATCGTTTTGGGGTCTACGAATAAACGCTTCAAGTATGTAAAATACTCTTTGACTTATTATTAACGTTTTTTAATTGAAGTTTTAAGGTTGCGTCTCCTATTAAAAAGCATAGTAGCTATTTTTAAAGAGATGGAAGTTGCGTGATAGTGGGGTTAACTACATAGCGGTCAATTACATCAACGTATCTGTGCAGGATGCCTAATATATTTATTGTTTGCGCAGGTGTCTTGATATGCTTAGTGTTCTGAATAATATGCTTTTAGGAGGTATGACTGTGGAAAGTCATCGTCTTGTAGTAGCAGAGACTGTCTTAATAACTCTCCAAACATTATCACTATTTAAATACCTTTTTGTTTACAGGAGGAACACTCAACGGATTAATATGTAGTTAGAACAAGTTACTATATTGCTCTTCAGCTTTGAAAGGGTTGTGCAATTTCCCTGATTTTCGTGTTATGGTGACAGTGTGGAAACTTGACCACAGCAGTGCTAGACTTCTTGGTGTGCCTGTACCCAGGAAAAGCCATCAGCCGCCCCAAGGGCCCCGGGTTCCGCGCAAGTGTCACTCCGCGCAACTGTTCCAACCCCACCTGTCTGCATGTCCATAGTTGAGAAGTATGTAGCTCCTTTCAAGCAGTCTAAGGTGTCGTCAATACACGGCAATGGGTAGGCATCTCTCTTTGTGATTCTGTTCAGCCGCCGATAGTCGACACAGAATCGCCACGTGCCATCCTTTTTCTTTACGAGGACCACCGGAGACGACCAAGGATTCTCCGAAGGTTGAATAATGTCATCTCGCAACATCTTCTACACTTCCTCCCGAATTATCCGTCTTTCAGCTGGCGACAGTCTATACGAACGCTGGCTAATTGGCGGATGATCCCCAGTATTGATCCGGTGCTTTATCGTGGGCCGTTTCGTCTGACTTTTCCCCTGCTGAGGTGCGAATGCACCCGAAAATTGGCGTAGTATACCTAACACCTGCTGGCGTTGTTCCTTGGTCAGTCCAGGCCCTATTGGCAGTTCCGCATTTGTTTCCTCCAGCGTGTTGTCTATACTAACAGCAGGGCATGGGTGATGACGTTGAGCTCACCGTCCTGGAGTTGTTCAGCTGTCCCGATACACATACCCTTGGGGATAAGTTGTCACTGCTCGTGACAATTTTTGATCCAAATCTCTCCTTGACCACCGTTAATGCTTATGATAGCCGCTGGTATGTAAATTTCTTTTGTGAGCCTCATAAACTTTTTACTATCAACAAGGACTTCACAGCTTAACCAGACATCTGTGTTTGTGACTGCAACTCTTCTCATTGTCAACGGCGTTATCGTCACATTGTCAACGACGAATAACTTCCCACAAAATTCTGTATTACATGTATCCGGCGGAACAACTTCTTCAATTTGCAGCTCAGATCTTCCACAGTCAATGATAGCTGGGGATGCCTGAAGGAAGTCCCATCTGAGGATGACATTTTGACTACATTCTGTTAACATGACAAATTCAGACGGCTGCTCCTGTTGTTGGTTATTCTTGCGACACAAGTTCCTTCTGGATGGACGTACTTTCCATTCGCGACCTTCAGCACAGTTGCCCCCGTATAACAGCACATTGTCTTCTTTAGTGAGCGGCGGTAATTATCCGATAATACAGAAAAAGAGGCTCTTGAATCAACAAGTGCCTGGACAGGTTGGCCATCGATTATGACGTCGATGAAATTTCCCGACATCTTAGCGACTATCGTCCATGGAGGATTTTCATCTGCGGCGGCCTCACCTCCGTAGATGGTCGCCTCGCTTAGTTTTCCTGGGCGCGGCGGCTAGGGGAGCGGCTGGTACCTCTGTACGGCGACGTGAACGGCTGCGGCGCGTCGGGGAGCGACCTCGTCTAGGATACAGCGATGGGCTTCTTCCCATAGGTCGACTGAATTCATCAGCAGGTGACTGCCTGGGATAGAACTGCTCCGACGGCTGACGTCTTGCGGCAAAATAATCATCGAATACTCACCTCCTCTCTCTGCAGTAGCGTACGACATGTCCAGGGCGTCCACAGTGGAAACACAGTGGTGTGTTGTCTTCTGTCCTCCAGACGTCTGTTCTTCTGCGGGGCGTCATAGTTACCGGGTGAGTTGGCTGTGGTCGCGTCGGCCGGTTCATAGGCTGCCGTTTGGCGGCTGCAGCGTAAGTCATAGCAGGGCGACGCCATTCTTCACGTCGAGTGCGATTGACGGGGCAGACAGGAGCTAATGTTTGAAATACCTCGTCCTCAGCGGCGTTGGCTACCTCGTGACTTACAGGGCTCACATCCATGGCCATAATTTGATGCTCGCTCGGTCTAATAGTCCCGGCTGCCATGCACTGTTGTAATTCTTCTCTCACAATTTGTCGTATGAGAGAAGCGAAGTCATGCTGGTCTTCCGCAACGGCCACAGGGACTACATTTGGGAGTCTGTCATACTTCTTGCATCCAACCCTCCTTTGTTGCATCTCTTCAATACGCTGGCACCACTTGATGAACTCTTCTGTCGTAGCGACGTCTTTTATGAGAAGAGCTTGGTACATATCTTCTGCAATTCCATTCATCAGGTGCGTGATTTTGTCCGCCTCAGTCATGTTCGGATTGACTATGTTACACAGGGCCAAAACATTCTGTATGTACGATTGTGTCGGCTCACGAAGCCGTTGGGCTCGGTTCTTCAATTGTTCGTCCGCCGAGCGGATTTGTCGCTGGCGGTCTCCAAACGTCTTCTTCAGTTCCTCCTGGAACGTCTCCCAGTCATTCAACTTGTCTTCGTTGATTTCGAAACATTGCTGGGCTGTTCCATCCAGGTAGAAATAAATGTTGGCCAAGCACATCGTATGCTCCCACCTGTTGTACTTGGCGACTCGGTCGAACCCTTTTAGCCATTTGTTGGGGTACTGTCCAGCATCTCCAGAGAACACCGACGGTTATCTGATGTGCAGCTGGCTTATTGCTGGTTTCGTCTCCATCGTTCTTCTGATAATACGGACTTTGGGAAGGATGTACTCGGTTCCAGTCCGTGTAAGCGACGGCTTTTACGTTGCCTAATCGGAGCCACGGTGATGCAGCTGTTGCACAGTGTACCCAGCGCCTCCACCAAACAATGTCGCGTTGAAATGGAAACAGGCTTAACTTCGAAGGCAACTAAACACAGCACTTCTACTGAAAGCACGTTTATTACGAACTCAACATACACGCAGCACTGACTGCCTCGCAGGCAGAGTGCTCTGCTATTTATACACAGACAGAATTTACCAGAAATTAGTACAGTTTAACATAAGAAATAAGTAGAATTTACAAGTGAACATAAGAAAGATGTAGAACCTTCTGGAATTGTTAATTACAAAGAAATAAATTTTTGCCCTTGGGCGGGATTGAACCACAGTCTGTGACGCTATCCCCTGCGCCACCCCCGCAGTCAGTGTACGTGGTCTCTCGCGGCAATATCTTGAAAGACGACCGTCGTCTTCCATATATTTTTAATAAAATTGTAATTTATTTGAGGTCGCTAGACTAGAATTTTTTTTAAACTAGAACTCCACTCTTTTCAAGGCATGAGGAATAGCATTTTTATTTCATGCTTTAAAATATTAGTTTCTGAAATGTTAGTTAATATTGCTAGGATTTTGTTATTTTAATAATTTATTATTGTATTTATGAATGTGGCAATAAGTACGGCTTCTCCACTACGCCACTGTCTGTATGAGAATGTGTACTTGTTTTACTTTTAAGTAGATGAGCAAGGATCTAATGGCTGTCTGAATGTGGGTAGTAATAGCTTGCTTTGCATGGTTGTCTCTGTCTCAGAGTCGATACTTAGTCGTTACCATCATCTGCTGCTGATGCTACCGAAGAGGTTTCTACACACTTTGGTTACAAGCCAGTCGACGAGCCCTCCCCAGGGCGAGTTACACGATCTTCTCTACCCCACCACCTCGTTTTTAGTGGGTTTTGCCGGTTTCCGGTAGCTTCGTGCCTCCCTGGCCGCTCTGTCTTCGCTTTGTGCTGGGATTGTGTGGCGAGGTAAGGTTGGTTCTGCTCTTGTGTACGCGGCGATGGTAACGATTCGTTGTTTAGCATGTTTCACTTAGACTCTCGAACTTAGATTCATTTTTCGGAATATTTTTTCCGGTCTTGCACGGAATGTGTTCTAGTTTTTCAATCCAGTGATTTCCAACAGATAAATGCGGTGTACGTGTTACTAGTTGCAGTTTGATAACGCCGTGGTATATTCAAACCTTTTGTGATTATGTGGCGGAGTACGAACTCTGTGTAAATTCTTTCTAGCCTTGTGGGGCCCGATATCTAACAGAAAATATGTTTATTTTTGTACAGTGCATGTAAGATCTTTCTTATCGTTTCCTTCCGTGAGTGACATGTGTTCCACATGGTTGGTTCTTAGAACAAAGCCTTCAGCTTCCACTATTGCTTGTTACATGCCCATCAGGTATTGCCACTAACATCTCGCGATCTTCTCTCCCCGACTATCTTAATTTGCAGTTTTTTCTCCGAACTTGTAGTATGCACTCAGTCTTTGTCAGTAATTCTCTCTGAGCCTAGTACAATCTCCTTCAATAGCTTGCTTATGACATTCTATGTATATCTAAGGGTTGCATGCCGTAGTTTTTATTTTTATTTTTCCGACTTTGTAATTATTTCACTTTTCCGGGTTTTGAGACTGGACTTCTTTGCCTCTGTGAACGCTCCCAATGGCATGTTGCTGTATTTCATTCGCTTCCTTATGGGATTCTATGTGTTACTAAGGGTTGAATGCTGTAGTTTTTATTTTTATTTTTCCGACTTTGTAATTATTTCACTTTTCGGGGTTTTGAGACTGGACTTCTTCCGTCTCTGTGAACGCTCCAAATCGCATGTTGCTGCATTTCAGTAGCTTCCTTATGATATTCTACGCAGTTCTAGGGGTTGCAAGCCGTAGTTAATTTTCTCTTTTTTTCGGAAATTTAATTTATGGATATTTATCGGTTTTCCGAACCACGTGGATCCGAACTCCAACTTCAGGGGTTTGCAGCTATTCACCTGAATTCATGCCACTTATCATAAAACCAGTGCGTAGATGGTTTACTCTCAGATGGAAACTTAAGAGTCCGCCGTGATTTTGTGTAATGAATCCGATTTTTAACCACTTCACCTTCAGTGGAGTGCGATCATGTAACGTATCCGTGTGTCACCGTTAGCGTGTTTGCTCGCGGTCTAATCTAGACGCACCATCTCAAATCAGGCACGACAGACCAGAGCCATCTTCGCAGTTTCATTGTGTTGTGTGGTACTTCCAGGTTTTCTGAATTTCGCCTACCATAGCGGCGCCTGCTTCTGCCTCGTTTCAGCACCCTGATTTTGGTGAGTTTAGCTGTTGCAATTGCGTATGTGTGAGCGAGTGTGTCGTTTGTAAATCCTCCCCCCGGTAGCGTTAAGTTCTATGTCATTTATGTTAAATTCAATGCTGGGCATCGTCAGTATTAGACTATGTAAATAAGATGCATTATTATTGTATTAACAAAATTGGTTCCCCATTTTGCTTGTGTTCCACCTGAATAAACAAGTTAAGTCCAGTATAATTTTGACTTGCCTATAAATTATAGTTTTCGAAGACCTTCCCCCTTTTTATTTTATATTGTTTTTCACCAATGCTGAGAACGATCTCCGATGCAATTTTTTATGTTTAATTTTCGTTGCGCCATAAATACTTTTCTTAGCCACCTTTATGAAATAACTTCAGTTGTGGTGGCTTGTTTATTAATGCCTGTGTGTAAGTTCGTGTGAGCTGCTACGTATATTGGCCACTGCATCATTAACTTATTGTTATTAGAGTAATTTGAACCAAGTCAGTTCTCAATTTGGGCCAGGGAACAAGGTTTTGTAGCAGGGAGTAGCCGGTAGTTCACACGGACCTTTTGCTTAATTTTATTGCTAAAATATACAGTTTTGTTCCAAGCTTTATGAAATTTTGCATACGTAAGCTTCCGTCTATGAGGACGTAAGTATAAGGATGACGTACAACACATAGTTCACGAGATATGACATCATAAACAATGAGACGCAAGACAAACCGCTGCATAACGCTACAATGTTGCCCTTTTCGTCCTAAACCACTGGACCGGTTTCAACCATATTTGCTACACAAATTCCTTACCGTGAGTTATCAATTCTTTAATGATAAGAACCACATACCACACAAGGTTCGGGAGATATAACGTCATAAAAAATAAGAATTGCAAGAAACTTCTACATAAGACTACGAGATTTTATGAATACAGTATGTACAGTACTTAGCGACTTGAAGCAAACTATAAACATAATTTCAAACATTTATTGAACAATTTCTTGCTAACAACCATAGCAAAATTATGAAAGGAAGAAAGTTTCTCTCTTACTACTTTTCCGTTGTTCATGGACTAAGACTACGGTATAATTTTTAATTTCTACACTACAAATTGTAGGCGCAGGAAATGTTAAAGACAGTGTACACACATATAGTTGAATGTAACTTCTAAATTGTATAATACGACACGTAGTTCGTTAGATATGCGCACATAAACAGTAACGTTAATGGAAAACCGCTCCATCACGCACCAAGTTTTAATCTATTACTTCTTTACTACTAACTGTATTCGCAAGAGATTTTAAAGATATACAGCACCTATACAAATGAATATAACCTGAAAAATTATACAATTGTACAACATATAATTCAATAAATATGAGATGGTATTAATTTTATATGTCATTTGTATTTTGACTACTATGTTTCTTTGTTTGGATACTGCACATTTTATACAGTATGCAAGGCAGCGCTATTTCTTATATATTCTCAGATAAATATAACATGATTTTAGAAAAAAGGAGATAGACAGAGAGAGAAGGTAATAGGAGAAGTACTAACTCAAGGAAGAAATAAATGTATAAATAAATTCCCGGGCAACGCCGGGTTTTCAGCTAGTAATGTATAAAATATTCTGTCAAGAATCGACAGAACACTCAGTGAATAGGAATATATTTGTTGTCTTCTGGGGCCACAGTGTTAATGATGTAGACGGACATAATAATAAGATATATTCCAAAACAATATTATTTTTCATAATGCTACTCATTTCAGCCGAGCTCCATCTTCAGGTGCCTCCAATATATAATTTTTCGTATTTGTTTGTATGGAATCGTACAATCATAGTAAACAAAAACATTATAATCGTGGCATTAAACGTAGGATATTCTGAACAGCTATTGTAATTTTTACTGAACCGAATTATTTTTACGGTATATTATATCCCGCAGTTTTGCTTTACTGGATGTTGTGTACGAAATATTCTTCGTCATCCAATCTTACGATGATTTTGACGGCTATTTTGCTGCTCTTCAGAGATGTAGTATGTTCATAATTTTTGCAAAGAGAATGTATATATTATAAATGCCAAGGGGAGAATATAATTTTGTACTTATGTCAGTTCAAGACAGTAGGGATTACGGTGAAATTTTTTATCTGAAATAAAAGGAAAAATATTTTCAAAAATATTTATGTCAGGTTGAATGTTTCTGAACATTTTAGTAGAAGACTAGCACCAATAATTGATTTATCAAGAATATGACCACCTATACGATTTCAATCATTCAACCATATACAAATCCCCTACTTAACATAGCAATTCTACTTGCATCAGGGGTAAGATTTACACCACGGAATTATAGAATCTTAACAATTCACAACCAACACAAGCAATTCTACTTGCATCAGGGGTAAGATTTACACCACGGAATTATAGAATCGTAACAATTCGCAACCAACACAAGTTTTATTTTTAATTTTTATTTAATTTAATTTTTTTATGTTAGATTCTGATTTTAGTTTTTTTACTTTTATGGTATCTTCTTTGAAGTACAGCCAGAGAGAGACTAATCAAGAAAAATGAAATCTGACATCAACATTTAAAAGAAATATTGTACTCTCCCTTAGCACTCATATGTATATTCTCTTTGTAAAAATTGTAAACATATTGGATATGTGCTGTCGAATTGCCACTAAAACATCGTAAGATTGCATGTCGGGAAATATCTCTCACACAGAACCTAGCAAAGAAAAGAAAAAAAAAAAAAAATCGTGCGTATAATATAGTCAGCGGAAGTCGCCGTGCTCTCTAACGCACCTTGCGGAGGAGTTGAATCTGCCCCCCGTGGGACGTTCGAATCCTCGCTCGGGAATAGGTGTCAAACAAAATATTTGTAAATCTATGGGACTTAACTATTTTGTTTATCAGTCCCTAGACATACAAACTACCAAAATAACTTAAACTAACCTAAGGACAACACACACACACACATATTCCGGAAGGAGGACTCGAACCGCCGACGGGAAGCAGCCACGCGTTCCGCAGCAAGACGTCTGAGAGCGGTTTTTTAAATCCTTATTATGATTTTTTAAATTAATTAATTAATTTTTTATTTATTTATTTTTATTTATTTATTTATTCGTAATACGTTTCTATCGCTCCATAGGAACAATCACAGTAGAGCCGGCTTTGAGTTCGTCTTCTCGTGAATTGCTTTCCGTTGTGTTCCACAATCAATTTGATTGTCCTGTCGTCGATTAGTCGATTATTATCATCCGTTTCGGCGTCTCGTAACACCACATGCCCCGCGGTACAATTTGATGGTACCAGGAGATTATAGTCCTCCAGAATCTGGTTTTTAATGTATTGATATTAGTAATAGAAGTGGGAAGAGTGAAATGGACAATGTGGGAGTATTACTTCACCCTATGGAACAGAACAGAAGACTGGCGTCAGGTTGCCATGAACTAAAACGAAGTACTCATTTTTCAGCAGCTAACACAAATCTTGAGGGCACGGGAGTAGTGAGTATGCCTTCCCAATAACTAAAATAATAAATGTTCATCTATAGAAATGAAGTGCAGTCCTTCTGCAATAATAAAGTGTTCTATTCCCTAACGTATAGACATCGGCGCTTCTACATGTCCTGATTGTGCGATACTCTTGTGTATTTATGTTATGTGGAGGACGGCAGGTAAATAACCACCCATCGTTGATTTCCATTTCCCGCGCTGAGATCTGATGCGGTACTCATGTAAGATGTGGTTCTGATATTCCAGGAGAGATTGCTCTCGTTGCGCAGGCAGTAGTCAATAAACTTTCCCATTAACCAATAAGTGGACATCCGTTTTTAATTTGGGTAAGGCCACCTTGTCGGAGCGAGCAGTTCCTGCAAAGTGATGTTGCTTTCTGAGGTTCGGTTCATAACTGCGAGCTTGTGTCGTGTCCATTGCCATATCTCATTGGCGGCGCCGCAGGTGAATCGGTGAAGTACAGTGTCCGTCTGCTGACAATGCATGCATGTGTTGGTATTCGACATGCCAATCCTGAGTAGGCGCTCATTTGTGCATATTATTTTATGTACAGCGCAGTACCACGAGGCCCTGACGTGTGACGTGGAAGTTGCTAAACTAACCTGGACAACACACACACACCCATGTCCCAGGGAGGAATCTAACCGCCGACGGCGAGCAACCGCGCGCTCTGCAGCGAGGCGCCTTACGGTGGTCGAGGGGACTGAGGCGCTCCAGTCACGGTCCGCACGGCCACTACGGTCGGGGGTTCGAATCCCCCCTCGGGCATGGATATATGTGCCGTCCTTAGTATTAGCTAGTTCTGTGGTGTCGCACAAGTACAAAGTGCGCGCCACCTACTTTCGCCGCGCGCCGCCAGCGCCGACGACAGCCACGAGCGCCCTCTGCTGGAACCCCGCTCGTGGCCACCACGGAAAGATATAGCACTTCGGACGGAGATAACAACCAGTTAGGACCTTCGTAATCAGATAGGCACCATTGAAGACTTTGCTATCGTACAGGCACTAGGCAGGCCTCTAACAACTATGTATCAACATTCTGCAGTACTATGTAAAAGTTAAGTATTGTTACATTCTGTGCAATATATATCTCTTTCTAATTTACTCTAGTGTTTATAGTTTCTGGCTGCTCCCCTCCGTACCTGCACCAGCGTGCTATTTTTGTTACTGTGTCGGTCTCGTTCCACTCGGCCACCGACACCTACGACGAGGCTGGGACACAAAAGCGGCGATGAAGTTGGGACACAAAAAGTTCGTAAGTAGATTGTAAGTTTAGGGACTGATGACCCCGTAGATAAGTCCCATAAGCTATACAAACATTTGAACATTTGAGGCGCCTTAGACCGCTCGGCTACTCCACCGCGGCATGCGCTCGGCCATTCCACCGCGGCGGCATTTGTGTGTGTTGGCTTTAGCATACGTTAGTTCAAGTAGTTTGTAAGTCTAGGCACTTATGACCACTGCAGTTTGGTCCCATAGTCTTACAAACATTTGATTTGTATATGATACACCGTAAAAATAAATCGTCACAGTAACAACTGCAGCAGCTATTCAGAATATAGTTTGTATAATGTCACGTATATAAAGATTCTGTTTAGTGTAATTGTACGATTCCATACAGACAAATTGCTAAAAATGATGACTTGCAGGAATTACACCTGGAGACGACGCTTTGCCGAAGTGACCAGCTCATAGTGTAAAATAGACGAGTTATTGAAGATAGTGTTCTGGAATATGTCTCGTTATTGTGTTAAGGAAGATATCTGCCTCTTTTTTTAACCCCGGACAGGAGCACTTTGTGCTGGGATTATTGTCATCACTCTGGCGGGCTGCGAACAAAGCCTCCAGCCCGGCGGTGTTCAGCGGGGCCGGAAGTGTTTCGGCTGGTTAGTGTTGGCGCTGCGCCTGTTTAACGTACGACCACTTCCAGCCGCATAAAGCAGACGCTGGTGGCCATCGAACCGGTAAGGACCAACATAAGCGCAGGAGCCGCATTCGCAGCCGCCTGAGTTATCTGCGGGGCTCTGCAGTCGGCGACGTAGCGGCGCCACGGCACTGGATGGAGGGGGGGGGGGGGGGGAGCGACCTGTGGGGGTGGCAGGCTGCCAAGCGCAACAGGGCGGGGCGCGCAGGCAGACAAAGGCAGCGCTGCACCTGATACACCGGGGAACACGACGCGACGGGTGAACTGACACATTAAGCAACCGACGCTCCTGAGTCATCATCATCATCATTTAAGAATGACTGTGCTTTTTAGCGTTCAGTCTGCAGCGTAATCCCCCTCATAAATCGCACGGGAGGGCGCTCCCGCCGGAGGTTCGAGTCGTCCTTCGGGCTCTGTGTGTGTGTGTGTGTGTGTGTGTGTGTGTGTGTGTGTGTGTGTGTGAGAGTGTGTCTGTCTGTGTGTGTGTGTCGTCCAACCTAAACACTTAGTTCGTTTAAGTAGTTTGTAAGACTTTGGTCTCCTAGATCTACAAACATTTGAACATTGCCTCTCATAAAACTCCGCCCCGAGGCCGCTCCCGCCGGAAGTTCGAATCGTCCACTCTGTGTGTGTGTGTGTGTGTGTGTGTGTGTGTGTGTGTGTGTGTGTGTGTGGTGTATGTTGCCCCACCTAAAAACTTAGTTAGTTTAAGTAGTTTGTAGGAGTTTGGTCCCATACATTTACAAGCATTTGAACATAGCCTCCCATAAAACTCCGCCCCGAATCCGTAACCATGGTCCGTGCGAATACGCAAGGATGGGGGCCCTCCACGCCCACACCTATGTTATCATCATCATTCAAGAATGACTGTGCTTTTTAGCGATCAGTCTTGATCCTAATCCCCCTCATAAATCGCACGGGAGGGCACTCCCGCCAGAGGATCGAGTCGTCCACTCTCTCTCTCTCTCTCTCTCTCTCTCTCTCTCTGTGTGTGTGTGTGTGTGTGTGTGTGTGTGTGTGATTGTGTGTGTGTTTCCCCACCTAAACACTTAGTTAGTTTAAGTAGTTTGTAAGACTTTGGTCCCATACATCTACAAACATTTGAACATTGCCTCTCATAAAACTCCGCCCCAAACCCGTATTCAATGTGCCGTATGAATAAAACGCAGTATCGACTTTATACTCCGAATTACAGAGAATATACTAAGGTTCGCATGAATAAAGCGAGTCAGAGAGCCGTATGAATAAAACAGTATCTACTTGATACTCTGAATTCCAGAGAACATACTCGGGTTCGCATGAATAAAGGTAGTTGGAAGAATATACTTCAGCCGAGTACTCTCTCGGCGTAACAGGTTGGCAGAAGTTGCTCACAGCGCAGAACATTCTCCGATTTCATGTGAATAAAACTACAGTAGTTTCTCACGACCGGAGAACAATCTCAGATTTCTGAAGTGAGCTCTCTCTCGCATACTCCGTGCTGAGTAATTTCTATTAATGTTACGTTTTACTGTGGTTTATAATAAAAATGACAATCATTTTGTCACTTAGAAGGCAAAAACAAGTTCCTTTATAGGCATTCTTTAAGAAATACGAGGGTTTTGTGTCCCAGCCTCGTCGTAGGTGTCGGTGGCCGGGTGGATGAGACCGACACAGGAATATAGATAGTACGCTGGTGCAGGTACGGAGGGGAGCAGCCAGAAACTATAAACACTAGAGTAAATTAGAAAGAGATATACATTGCACAGAATGTAACAATACTTAACTTTTACATAGTACTGCAGAATGTTGATACATAGTTGTTAGAGGCCTGCCTAGTGCCTGTACGATAGCAAAGTCTTCACTGGTGCCTATCTGATTACGAAGGTCCTAACTCGTTGCTATCTCAGTCCGAAGTGACCGGTGTCTTTCCGTGGTGGCCACGAGCGGGGTTGCAGCAGAGGGCGCTCGTGGCTGTCGTCGTGAGAACGCCGCGCCGTGCGTGCATGGCGGCGTGCGGCGAAAGTAGGTGGCGCGCACTTTGTACTTGTGCGACACCACACCCCTCCCCCCCAAACCGCCGCGCCGTCGTGGCGTAGGGCTGAGGGCCACGGCGACGGCACTGGGAGGAGGGCCTGGGCGGGGGCGTTACTGGTGGGACGGGCGTCGTAGCTGAGGCTGGGATCGAGACGCCGTCCGCGCCCCGGCATCCGGCTTGCGATCCTCCAGGGAACCCACCGAAACCTGGGGAAGGGCGCACCCCCCCCCCGCCCAGAGGGAGCAGGTCATCTTCTTCTGAGGTGCGTGGCCCAGGCGGCGGCGGCACGCACGGTCCCGGAGTCCCTCTCGGTGACGCTGTCATCTGCGGCGGCGACAGCGGCGGCGTCGCGTCGATCTCCATCGGGACGATCTCGTAGTCCGGGGACGAACGATGTGGTTGTGCTCTCTGGCGGTGAACTGGGTCTGGAATCAAGAAACCGGAGACAGGATCGCGCGGCCTATGCAGACGCAATTGGTTTGCGTGGCGCCGCAGCTCCGACCCTGTGGAAGAATGTACAACATACATATTGCGACCGAGCACGCGCTGAATGGTGCCCGGCAACCATGTCTTCTTGTTGCCAGCAAACACCCTGTACAGCACCGGCGTGGAAACCTGAAAACGCGTAGCGCCATACGAACCGACTCGGTGTGTGGGAGGCTGCAGCAGGTGAAGGAGAGTGCGGTGACGGCGGCCGTGTAGCAGCTCGGCAGGGGACGGGCCGTCACGTGGCATGCACCGATACGTAGACAGGAAAATTTGAAGAGCTTGCTGCCTGGAGTGCTGACCTTTCATCTTCTCCATGTGAGACTTGAATGTTCGAACGAAACGTTCTGCTTCACCATTGGACTGAGGGTGAAAAGGTGCAGTGGTAATATGCTGAATACCATTCACACGACAAAACTGTTGAAATTCCGCACTAACAAACTGAGGTCCATTGTCACTGACGATAGTTTCAGGCAAGCCTTCGATGCAAAACACTGATGTTAAGGCACTGATTGTACTAGAGGCTGTCGTTGAGTTCATGGCAATCACAAAAGGAAACTTGCTGAAAGCGTCTACAACGATTAACCAGCGCGTGTTCCAGAAAGGTCCGGCAAAGTCAATGTGTAAACGTTGCCATGGTCCCTTGGGGCGTGGCCAGTACGAGAAACGCCTGATGCTCCGCACAAACAGTACACTGTGACGTCATGTTCTCTATCTGAGCGTCCATACCAACCCAGGTACAATGACGCCTGGCCAGTTGCTTTGTCCTAACAATACCCCAATGTCCTCGATGCAGGAGGCGTAACACTTCTCGTTGCAGGGAACAGGGAACTATCACTCTTGTTTGGTCGTTGTCCGTATGTAACAACAGAACACCCTGACTTAAAGACAATGCATGACGTTGTGCAAAATAACGTCGAACCAGAGGCCGATCAATGTCTTTGGCTCTGGCAGGCCACCCTGAGCGAACAAAACGTGCTACCATACTTAAGTCTGCATCCGCAGCTGTTTCCTGTGCAACCCGACGAGAGTTCAAAGGAAAGTCTGCGACAGCGGAAGCATCTCTGGAGTCTATCTAACAACATGCCATTTCCGAAGAATCAAACGACACATCCTGGCCAACCGAAAGTCGGGAAAGTGTGTCCGCGTTAGCATGTTTAGTGGTAGGTCGGTACAAAATCTCATACTGATAATTAGACAATAACAAGGACCATCTCTGAAGCTTTTGTGCCGTACGTGGCGGAATCGGCTTTGTGGGTGAGAACAACGACGTGAGAGGCTTGTGGTCTGTCAACAAATAGAATTTTCTGCCATAGAGATAATGATGAAACTTTGTGACTGTAAGGGATGAATTCCTTGGGCATTAATCACATGGCCTAGGTACTCTATTTCAGTTTGAAAAAACGAACACTTTGCTTTATTGCAACGTAGACCTGCTGCAGTCAAAACTTTGAAAAGGCACTCCAGGTTTGCTAAATGTTCTTCAACTGTACGTCCGGATACCACAATATCATCTAAATAGTTCGAACAACACGGTACCGAAACTGTCAGCTGTTCCAAAAAACGCTGAAAAATAGCGGGAGCGGAAGAACTGCCAAAGGGTAGGCGTTGAAATTGAAAAAGGCCCATGTGAGTATTAATGACGAAAAACTTTTTTGACTCGTCATCAAGTGGAATCTGTAAGTATGCCTCTGCTAAATCAATCTTGGAAAAGAAACGAGACTGTCCTAATTTGTCCATTAGTTCGTCAGGTCTGGGCAAGGGATAAGTGTCTACAATTGTTTGACTGTTCACTGTTGATTTGAAGTCCGCACAGAGACGAAGTTTTCCTGACGGCTTGGGTATAATTACTATAGGCGAGGCCCACTGACTCGCAGAAACAGGAGAAATCACCCCACTATCTTGCCAACGTTTAAGTTCTTCGGCAACTGAATCACGCAATGCGATAGGCACTGGTCTAGCTTTACGAAATTTTGGAACTGCAGAATCTTTTAAAGTTACATGTGCCACGAAGTCTTTTGCACAACCTAGTTCCGGCGAAAACAGGTCACTATATTTGTCACACAATGCATTGATTTTATCCTGAGGCACTATTGACGAAATTTGAAGCACATCTCTTTGAATTGATAAACCAAACAAGTCAAAAGCATCTAGTCCAAAAATGTTCTGTGTCGACTTGGCCTGAAGAACTACAAAAGCAACTGTTTTTGTTACACCTTGAAAAGAGGCGGGCAGGCTACATGTTCCTAGCACGGGAATATTTTCACCTGTATAAGCTGTTAACACTTGCTGTGACGGCGACAATTTTGGCGAACCCAGAAGTTCATAAGTATCTTTATTAATTAATGTAACAGCGGAACCAGTATAAAGCTGAAATTGCACAGTCTTATTTTCTATGGAGAGATTTACAAAAAGTTTGTGCTTCTGGCGCACGACAGGTGCGCGAATGTGGGCAACGTCTGCTACGGTTTGTTTGCTGCGTATGCGCGGGCTGCGTAGTGAAGGAAGCGGCGCAGACTCGGCACATAGATTAATATCACTGTCACTAGATGGCACTACCGCCGGATCGGCGTCCGCGCAAGCATGCGAAGCTACTCCAGATTTACTAACTACTGCACTACACTTTTGAATAGCTACTTGATGTCTACTGTCACTAGCTACACAGTACTGGGCACTATTACAAGGAGCAGTTGCAGAAGGCACTATTTTCACTACAGGAATGCACTGTTCATAGTCATTTTGCTTGTCCCGAACCCTTTTCCGTTGCACTGTTTTACGCGCTCGTCGGCGCTTGCTACGTGGTGCACTATATAGTATTGCCATAGGCGCAGAACTACTTTCTTGCAATTGAGATCCAAGGAAAGCACTGTTCAATTCCACAGCCCGTATAACATTTACAGAATGAACTGTTCTCGCACTCTGCGAAGCACTGTTTCTAACGGTACCGTTCTTTGAGTTTTTAATTTGCATACACACAGACTGCACATGTCCCGATTTGCCACATTGATAACAGGTTGCGTTGCGACTAGGGCAATGAGCACGCTTGTGGCGAGACACACACTGGGGGCAAGACTTACGAACATTTTTCTGAAATGGGCGTTGGCGCCCGTTATTCAAATTACTGTTACTAACACGACGGGGCGACCTTTGTGTCGCACTTATACACTGGCTACTGTTCACTGTCTGTTCAGCACGGCCTGTACTATTGTAAGAATCACTAGTGCTACACTGAGAACTACGGCTAGGAAAGCGTCCATTGCGGCGCACTGAATTTACACTGTGGCTTTGCATTTCTACATCTGCTAAGTCAAAAGTATCATGCGCTTCTGTAAGCTGCAGTACACTGTCTAATGAGGGGTCAGACTGTTTCAGATTTGCTGCTCTAATTCTGGGGTCCTGAATATTCTGTGTAATCGCATCCCTCAACATCACGTCACTATACGAAAGTCCACAAGAGCAAGTAAATTTATATTTGCGGGTTAAGCCCTTCAATTCCGTAATCCACTCTTGGTGTGACTGCTGCGGTAATTTTTTAAGTCTGAAAAATCGGTACCGTGCCGCAGCTACGAGAACTTTTCTCTCATAATGAGCATTTAGTGCCTCTACCATTTGTTCAAAGTCTACATCACGAGGAGATGCGTGAGGGAAAAGTTTTTGCAATAATACGAAGGTCTGGGGGCCCACAATCGCTAAGAAACGGTTCTTCACTCTCTGACCTGTAATTTGATGAGCCGCGACGAGTTCTTGAAACTGCGCGAAATAGTAGCTCCATTCTTCCTCACGTTCGTTGTACTGGCGAAACGTCGGAAGCGTTGCAGCGGCAAGTGTGGGCTGCTGATGTGACGACTGTTGTTGTTGGTGAGCAGCCTGCGACACGGCCTGCAGTAGTTGAGTGATTTGCGCCGTCTGTAACTGAATAATTTCCATTAAGTTTGGGTTCGGAGTAGTGGCCATGCTGACCGATTAGGCGCCGCATATACAAGTAAATTATAACAAAACACAAATGCAATATGAAAGAGGACGCTCTGCAACAAAAAAGTCCACAAACACGTAACTGAAAATGTTCCCCCAAAAATCTTATAATAAGGGTGGGTGGGCGGGAGCAATTTCTGCGTGCTCCGACTACTGCTGTCTGGCTGCTGCAATCGGGCTGGTCCACGGTTCTTCTATCACTCCTCGTCGCCACTTTTGTGTCCCAGCCTCGTCGTAGGTGTCGGTGGCCGGGTGGATGAGACCGACACAGGAATATAGATAGTACGCTGGTGCAGGTACGGAGGGGAGCAGCCAGAAACTATAAACACTAGAGTAAATTAGAAAGAGATATACATTGCACAGAATGTAACAATACTTAACTTTTACATAGTACTGCAGAATGTTGATACATAGTTGTTAGAGGCCTGCCTAGTGCCTGTACGATAGCAAAGTCTTCACTGGTGCCTATCTGATTACGAAGGTCCTAACTCGTTGCTATCTCAGTCCGAAGTGACCGGTGTCTTTCCGTGGTGGCCACGAGCGGGGTTGCAGCAGAGGGCGCTCGTGGCTGTCGTCGTGAGAACGCCGCGCCGTGCGTGCATGGCGGCGTGCGGCGAAAGTAGGTGGCGCGCACTTTGTACTTGTGCGACACCACAGAGGGGATCTAAAAAGTTAGTACAAATAAAAACATTTTGTTGACGAGTATCTTCCTTCAGAAAAATCGTGTGGCACTTCCAGCATTTTACTTAGTGGCGATAGTGTTGTAAGAGGTATGTTTTCATTACCGACATAAAAATGAAACACAAATGGATTCAGCTGCGTCTCTTACCCAAAGGGCGGGGCTAGCCGGCAGACAAAGGCAGGGCTGCACCTGATACAACGGGGAAACACGACGCCGATTCTACTCTACTGCTTTATGAGCAGCGGGCGACAGGCGAACTGACACATAAGGCACCAGCCGCTCCTGACTCATCATCATCATTTCAGAGTGACTGTGCTTTTTAGCGTCCAGTCTGCAGCATAATGCCCCTCATAAATCGCACGGTAGGGCGCTCCCGCCGGAGGTTCGAGTCATCCTTCGGTCTCTCTCTCTGTCTCTCTCTCTCTCTCTCTGTGTGTGTGTGTGTGTGTGTGTGTGTGTGTGTGTGTGTCTGTGTGTCTGTGTGTGTTGTTCAATCTAAACACTTAGTTTAAGTAGTTTGTAAGACTTTGGTCCCATAGATTTACAAACATTTGAACTTGCCCCTTATAAAACTTCGCCCTGAACCCGTATTCAATGGGCGCTGTGATAACGCAAGGATGGGGCCCCTCCACGCCCACACCAACGTGGTGACCATCACAAAAGTTCTACCGTTACCTCCGTATTTGGTTAGTTTGCTAAGTAGCCCAGTCAAATGGTGGTTTTTCCGTAACAAAATTCCGAAAGCTTTTTCTTTTTTCTCAACGGTTCTGTATGTTTTTCTCTTTAATCCATTCAAAACATCACTTTTCAGCGCAACACATCGAAAACATAGCGCCAGCGAGAGATAGGCAGGTGGGACTGGACGTCACGCTATAGGGCGCAGAAAGCATTGCTCGTAATTTTCTTTTTGGTGCTTCCCCCAGTTACGAGAAAATGGAATATTATAGACGTACCTTGTAGGAAATTTAATGTACTTTCACGTGGAGTAGGCATTTTGTTGATAATATGTATATTTCCAAGTGTGCGTTTTTGACGTTTTCGCACAACGGCCACTACGGTCGGGGGTTCGAATCTCCCCTCGGGCATGGATATTTGTGCCGTCCTAGTTCGTAAGTAGTTCATAAGTAGTTTGTAAGTTTAGGGACTGATGACCCCGTAGTTAAGTCCCATAGACTATACAAACACTTGAACATTTTTTTGCACAAGGCCAAAAATTTGCTCTTCTTGATTGAGTTCTAGCGCCTATACTGCTAGTTAGAAAATCAAACATGAGTAGGGCATTTTTCAGGAAATTTTGTCTACATTAATTTTTCTCAGAATCAACATCTTCGAGAAACGCATAGTTTTCGAGATATAAGTAAGAAACTGAAAATAGTGCAAAAATATCGAGGTTTTTTGAGTTTTTCGTTGTGAAGCCGACCTCCTACAAGGCAGCAAACTTGAAATTCGAATTCAGCGCCCCCAAAAACATACAGAACTGTTGAGAAAAAAACTTTCGGAATTTTGTTACGAAACAGGCTGTTTTGAGCACCAATTGACTGGACTAAAGGTGGATCACGGGATGTGGGAACCGCGATGTTATCCGTACGTGTGGGCACGATCACCCATTAATACGGTGCATCTGGAGATAGAATTGGTCGAAAGGTAGGGTAGGTTTTAAGGGCAGTAGCGGTATGCTATCTGCGAGAGATAATGCAAGGTTTGGTAATGTTAGTAAAGGGTATATCTCGGTATCATTAACTTTGCTAGGTTTGTCATAACGAATCAGTCCGGTTGATGCGAGGTTCTGCTGCAGCTGAGCTCCTGTGAAGTCTGCTGAGTCGGCTGCGGCAGAATACCTGTGAACATAACCAAGTTTGTCATGATAGTTGGACAGTTCGGTCATAGAACTGGCCAAATATGTAGGACTGTATAGGTCTGTTTGTGTTCAGTGCGTTGAATATGGTTTCCCTGCCTTGCCTGTTGGTCAGCTGTGAGCTCAGCTGCCATTGCGTCAGTTTGTTGTTCTGCACGGGTTCGCCATATTCATCGTGTTTGCGAGTTGGTGGTCCCTATGATCGTAGGTGATTAGTCTCTGAGGAGAAGTGTTTTAGGTCGTTTATGTTTTCACCTATGGTTGTGATCATAGTTCCCCAAGCGTAGAATGAAGGTACTGTTCGAGTGTCTCGAGTTTTTGTACAGTCATGTGGCGAGTTTCTTGAATACCACCGAGAGGCGCTCTAGGCGGTATTCATTGTGAAGATCCACGGTGCGTGTGTATCGTGGAGCGTTGCTGATGATGCGTAGTGCCTTGTTCTGTATGAGCTGCAGGCGGCGCAGCCGTGTTGGCGCCGCGTATGCCCAGCACGGAGCACCGTACGTCATCAGAGATCTAATATATGTCATGTAGAGGTTCCTCAACACCCGGCTACTCATTTTGCTTTCCCTGTTGAGCATCGGGTAGAGTTGTTTGAGCCTCGCGTTTGCTCGGTCGGTCATATGTCGTATGTGGTCCCCCCATGTGAGTTTCTGGTCCAGCCAGACACTTGCTGCAGAAATTTTTTATACACTGCGACAGCAGCGCTCCAAGCGCTCCAAAGCTACATTTCTGAATACGACATTGAAAGAGTGCGAATAGTATCGTTTGTATTGATTTTAACATACTTTTTTTACATTAGGAAACGTATGTAATACCTTAAAATAGGTAATTACTTAAAAACAGCTCTACATTTGTGTCGATGAAGTTTCCTAAGGTTCCTGGCAAGGTAGAAAACGATACATTACAGGACAGTTTATTTACCGCCATATTGTAACCTACAGACTTCTCCTAAATAATTTAATTTTCTATTAAAAATTAAAAATGGCTAGGAAACACCAGAAGACCTTTCCTTTGGCAGAAAGACATCGCTTTTGTACTAACGAACGTTAAGGTTTCTTCACTGTAACACCAGTCGAATGAGTGGGTTTGAGCGTAGCAAAAGTATATAGAATGCAGTAATTACAGTATAAAACGTACCAAATCACAAACGTGGCAATAAAACGGCAAAAGCAATGAAACTGTTTTCCAACAGAGACGAAGGCAATTCCACAATTGTTGCACAGCTGAACCACAAATGGTAAGAATCATCAAAACTTTGCCTTTTTAAGCTAAAGTAATTACACTGAACATGATATGCACTTTTAAGGAAGACGTATGAGGTTGTAAAACTTCTGCGAATCATTAGACTCCATACCGAATTCATCCACGTCAAAAAAACTGCCTGTCACGGTAAGAAAAAGACCATAATCGAAACTTATTATTCTCTTATGTTTACAGTCCACTTACTTTCAGCGGAATAAGATTGAAATATACACATATTCCTAAGTATTTGTTCAAGACGAAGTTGTTGTTTCTACCACTGAATCAGTAAAATTGACTGTTTTTACATTAATTTACGTCTCTTGATATTTTACTAATGCTTGTAACGCAAAAATTGTACTAAATATTTCGTTAATTACGTACAAAAGTAATTATAAACAAACATCACAACTGTGGCTGCTTGCCCACCGCTAGGAGCGCTAGTGTCATTGCAGCTGTCAGTGGTACCAACTTTTACAGCAGTGAGTGTCGCGACTATTTATGTTAGACTGTGCTCAGAATTTCAGAGAATATACTAAGGTTCGAAATGCTCAAATGTTTGTAAATCTATCGGACCAAACTGCGTGGTCATCAGTCCGTAGCTTACAAACTACTTAAACCTAGGTAAACTAACCTAATGGCAACACATACACACAGACACACATACCCATGCCCCAGGGAGGACTCGAACCTCCACGGCAAGCAGCGGCGCTCCGCAGCGAGACGCTTTAGACCGCTCGGCTACTCCACCGCGGCACTAAGTTTCGCATGAATAAAGCGAGTCAGAGACTACATCAACCGAGCATCTTCACAGCGTGAGTAAAAGGGTGGGAGAAGTTGCTCACAACAGAGAACATTCCCCGATTTCGTATGAATAAAACTAGAGGAGTTTTCTCAGGACCGGAGAACATTCTCCGTTTTCTCCAGAGAGCTCTCTAGCACACTTCGTGCTGAGTAACTTCTGTTTAAGTTGAGTTTTACTGTGGTTTATAATAAACTAGCTGAAAACCCGGCGATGCACGGGTATTTATTTATTCCTGCCATTTTCAGGTTTATATTCATTTGTATAAGGGCTGTATGTCTATGAAATCTATTGGGAATAAAATTAGTATGAAAGATGTAATGGATTAAAACTTGGTGCGTGATGCGTAGGTTTTCCATGAACATTACTGTTTATGTGTTCCTAAATGTTCAAATGTTTGTATAGCTTATGGGACTTAACTACGGGGTCATCAGTCCCTAAACTTACAAACTACTTACAAACTAGCTAATCCTAAGGACGGCACAAATATCTATGCCCGAGGGGGGATTCGAACCCCCGACCGTAGTGGCCGTGCAGACCGTGACTGGAGCGCCTCGGTCCACTCGGCCACCGCAGCCGGCTATGTGTTCCTATCTCATGAACTACCTGTCGTACTGTGATACAATTTAGAAGGTACATTCAACTATATGTGTGTACACTGTCTATAGCATTTCCTGCGCCTACAACTTATAGTGTAGAAATTATAAATTGTAACGTCACACCTAATGCCGTAGTTTTACTACAGAACAGCGGAAAAGTAGTAAGCGAGAAACTTTTTTCCTTTCATAATTTTACTATGGTTGCCAGCGAGAAAAAGGTTAATAAAGGTTTGAAATTATTATCAATAAAATTCTTCTGGGTATGAAACCGCGTCGTCATTTTATAAATTCCACAGACACAGACCCTGATGAAGGCCGCCTGCAACAGCGGCCGAAACGTCGGTGGAATTTATAAAATGACGACGCGGTTTCATACCCAGAAGAATTTTATTGATAGTGACAACAACCGCGGAAGCCTACGTTTGCGTTTGAAATTATGTTTACAGTTTGTTGCAAGTCGCTAAGTACTTTCATTCTCATACAGTGTATATCGAAAGACTTGCCGCATTATATGGAATTTTTTTGCGTTTTCTATTGGTTATGACGTAATATCTTTTGAATCATGTGCCGTATGTGATTCTTAACCATGCAGCAGTTGTTACCTCACGATAAGAAATGTGTGTACCAAATTTGGTTGAAATCAGTCCAATGGTTTAGGAGAAAATGAGAAGCATTCTCGCAAAATGCAGCAGTTTTTCGCGCATCTCATTGTTTATGATGTCATATCTCGTGAACTATATATCGTACGTGATTCTTACACTTACGGCGACCGTTCTCATGGATTGAAGCTTACGTGTACAAAATTTCATAAATATTGGAACAAAACTGTAGATTCGTATACAACACGTACAAATATACGGACACTCTGCTTTATACATTAGATGACAAAATTTGTCTTGCTTAGAAGGCAGAAATAGTTCCCTTATTGTAGGCTATTGTGAAGAAATACGAGAGGACCTAAATAGTTTAAGCAAATAAAATCTTTTGCTGACTAGTCGCTTCCTTCAGAATCATAAGCATTTTATATAGTGACGAAAGTGATATCGGAGGCGTTTTTTAATTTATTTATTCATTTATTATTATTACTATTAATATTACCGACATAGAAATGAAACATAAGTGGATTCTCTTGCGTGTTTTACCCTTTTGTTTGCAGTGCATATTTACAGTTGTAAACAGATACATAGCAAAATACTATAATGTTTTTAAACAGGATCTAATAACGAGGCCTTATGAAGTTAATTCCAAATAAAGTGCATACCAGGACTTCATCACAAAATAAATGCTGCTAACAAGATACTGAAGTATTTTTGTAGTGCTCTTTTTCATTCTACCCAAATCGGTTGGTCTATTTAAGTATAAGTTAGTTCATAAGTTTAGGGACTGATGACCCCTCAGTTAAGTCTCGTAAGCTTTACAACATTTGAATCTTAACTTCTGTTATGTTAGATGTAAGTAAACACGACAGTAAAATTAATGATTGCTTAATTACATACCTAGCAGTTTGTTTCTTGAAACAAAATCGCATGGCCTATCGCTAATGAGCAGATCATTGTGTGTCATATTTAACAAAAAGTATCCTGCGTTAGAAAGCTCTGGCAGCGTTCCACGTTGAAACAGATGAAAATGTGATGCATTCTTAAAATTTCGTTCGCAAATTGTGCTAACCCGTCTTCAATACCAAAGTTTCTCACATGACGATAATTTTGTAACATCGTCAAAAGAATAAATTTTACGAATATGCTGCTGCAGAACAAACTAATATGTAAACATACTAATACAGTTCTTCCTGAACACGTAGATGCCTATTCCATATTTGTACACTGAATAATTTGCCTGATTGGGCAAGAAGGAGGGGGATTATGCGGTGGGACAAAGGGAAAAGACCTTTAAATGTCAAAATAATTTCGTATCATACCAAACTCGTCATAAATTTGAATCAATCTTATTAAGAAAACCTGTTTATAGCTCTTATAGGCACTTGCTAAGTAAATACTTATAAGTTTTCTCACGTCACCTAGCAACTTAACACCTCTTGTGAACCGTGGCACCGAACTTCCCTCCGAAGTCTATGTCCACCGCCAAATTAACGGTTTATATTTCTAGCTTTCCTTAAAAAACACAAACAGGTCCTTATACACGCGGGAGAGAGATAAAAGGCTAGTATGTAAGGTCACATTCAAACTTTAAACCAATTCAGTTATGAAACGGGCGTTCGAGCGAAAATCCACAGCCTACTATATTTTAGTTACACATTTAAAATACCACCGTTTCATTTGACTGCGTCTTGAAATTAAATAGACTGTTATAAACTTTTCACACTGATGATGTTTTCTTCCTAAATGTAGAAGATCAAATAATGTATTGAAGTTTTCTATATTTCACATTAAATAATAAATCATTCCATATACATGATGTAATATTTAAAACTCTTCTTCAGTCAAACAGCACATGTTTATTGGTCTTCTTGCAATATAAGCATATACTATTTACTTCTAATCCGACCATACATGTACAAGGACATAATCTGAACTGACGAACATCCATAGCAATAATAATGTTAAATAATCTTCTTAGAGGACGATCGATGTCCCGCAATAAAGAAGGCGCAGAGACGTCCGCTGCCCCGTGACCGTCGGCTAACTTCATATAACGCAAGGCCAGCTCTGTGATGCGGCGACGATGCTCCTGTTTATTGCAGTACCTCGATCGACCATGAAACAAACAGAAACAAACACAAAACATTCTTCTTAAGTATCATATCATAAAAATTATTACTCAACATTCAATAAATCGATTTCATTAATACTCAATATTTAATTTTCATCTCCTGCAAAACTAAGCTGATATAGGAGAGTAGGGGCTCACAGATTTGTCCCCCCAAAAACTAGCGAGAATGACGTTCCTCCTCAGAGCATAAGCGTCGAAGTTTTTATTCATACGGAATTGAGAACTTTCTTTTGCCCTGAGAGTCTACTCTGGAACACGTTCTCTTTCTTATTCATACGGTCCAATGCTAAAACTGATGGTTCGTCTGATGTTAAGCCTGTTACTTTGAGATCATTGTACAACGAACACCTGTTCCTTTCATCTTACAGATCTGATATGGCAGTTACCGAAACGTCGTAATCAGTTAATATAAGTTTAGCGATCTAGAATTATATACGACTGAATAACACTCACTGGAAGCAATTACTTCCATATAATATCGGGAAGTATGTGTTACCCGCTAGGTTAGTCGTGTAGTCTAACGCACCGCTGTACGAGACGGGAAGGCGTATAGGCCCCGGTTCGAATCCGACCGGCGGATTAACGAAAGTGCCGGCCAGCCTGATGTAGTTTTTAGGAGGTTTTCCACATACCCCTAGGTGAATAGCGGGCTGGTCCCCAAGTCCCGCCTCAATTCCACGTTTCGCAAACATTTTGTAATACTTTACACTTTCCCCACACATTTAACACTATACTCAGACAATTTGGGGTACACCGGCCGCGGTGGCCGAGCGTACAGCGGCGCGCCAGTCACGGTCTGCACGGCCACTACGGTCGGGGGTTCGAATCCCCCCTCGGGCATGGATATTTGTGCTGTCCTTAGTATTAGCTAGTTCATAAGTAGTTTGTAACTTTAGGGAGTGATGACCCCGTAGTTAAGTCCCATAAGCTTATGGAATTGGTTCACAAATTTGTGACTGGCTGGAAGACTTCCTAAGTAATAGAACGCAGTACGTTGTTCTCGACGGCGAGTGTTCATCAGAGACGAGTGTATCGTCAGGCGTGCCCCAGGGGAGTGTGATAGGACCGCTATTATTTTCTATCTATATAAATGATCTGATGGACAGAGTAAGTTGTAATTTGCGGCTGTTTGCTGATGATGCTGTGGTGTATGGGAGGGTGTCGTCTGTAACTGACTGTAATAGCATACAGGATGACTTAGACAAAATTTCTAGTTGGTGCGAAGAATGGCAGCTAGCTCTCAATGTAGAAAAATGTAAGGTGATGCGCATGAGTAGAAAAAAACAATCCTATAATGTTCGAATACAGCATTAGTAGTGAGCTTCTTGATGCTGTCGCGTCGTTCAAATATCTAGGCGTAACATTGCAGAGCGATATGAAATGGAACGAGCATGTAAGGACAGTTGTGAGTAAGGCAGACGGCCGACTTCGGTTTATTGGGAGTATTTTGGGAAGATGTACTTCACCTGTAAAGGAGACCGCGTATAAAACGCTTGTACGACCACGTCTTGAGTATTTCTCAAGTATTTGGGACCCGCAGCAGATCAGTTTGAAGGAAGACATAGAGGCGGTTCAGAGGCGAGCAGCTAGATTTGTTACCGGTAGGTTCGACCAATGCGCGAGTGTCACGGAAATGCTCCGGCAACTCAATTGGGGATCGCTGGAAGAAAGACGACGTTCTTTTCGTGAATTTCTGTTAAGTAAATTTAGAGGGCCGGATATTTGAAGCTGAGTGTAGTACGATCTTGTTGCCGCCTACTTACATTTCGCGTAAAGATCACAACGACAAGATAAGAGAAATTAGGGCTCGTACGGAGCCATATAGGCATTCTTTTTTTCCTCGTTCAATTTGGGAGTGGAATAGGAAAGGAAATCGGTAGTAGTGGTACAGGGTACCCTCCGCCACGCACCTTACGGTGAATTGCGGAGTATGTATGTAGATGTAGGTAGAACATTTGATTTGGGGTACACATTTCCTCCTGGGGTGCATGGGGTGGCGGCAGGAAGGGCATCCGGCCACCCTGTAACTATTAACACATGCCAAATGCACGTTTAATACAGCGCCGACACTGCATGTGCGAGAAAAGGGCCAAAGAGAGAAAGAGAGAGACAGACAGACAAGTATGGGTACGGAGAGATATGAAGCATTTCGACAAAAATAAATTAATCGTGTGCAAGGCAGAAGTCAGTGTTTCATTGGAAAAATCCTCAGGAAGGCCATTAGCACTCAGTCGATCAATACGTGGATATTGTTGGTCAGTCTGGGATCTGTACCAGGTAAGATTGAGAGCGGACATACACAAGATTAAAAAAAAAGAACAAAGGTAGACGCTGTAATGTAAAAGAGCAAATTTGCATCGCGGTTTGAAACATGTCTGTACAAATTCAGTAATATTGTTTCGCCTTCTTGTATTGATATTTGGATGTAAAATGTTATATGAACTTCTTTGAGTAACCACGTCTATGGTTTGCTCTGTTGTGGAACATCTCTGTCAAAGACTATATGTGTGAGTAGTATCTGAACAGAAAGGGAGAGTAGGTGTGTAGCTCTGGTATTGATCAGACGTGCTTTGGTTAGCTGCTTTTGTATGAGCTGATGGAATAATTTTGAAATCTGATTTTCACAGACACAGTTCTGTCTTTATAAGATTTTGTATCATTCATGTATGTATGTCTGAGAAGATTTTGTTGTTCTTCAGTCATAAGATAATGTTATCATTATTGTTAATAATGATTGAGAAAGTTGAACCTCTTTACCTGTTTCACTTTTGTAGTTAGAAAGCTAACCCTCTTGCTTTCATTGAAAGTTATTGGCTATTAAAAACAAAGCATAATATTGACTAAGCTGAGATTGATTAACATATTTCTTTATTGGTGTTTAATAATAATAGTGATTGTTGTGCAATACTACACAGATGAACAAGATACTAAGTTTCTGCAATCAGTCAGTTAGCGAAATAAATTCATGCAGTTGCATTATTAGAAAGTGGTTTGTGTTTTTCCAGATTTCTCTAGCAATCGTATTTATACTGTAGTCAGTGAGCCTTATGAAGACTACGTATTGTTCTTGCTCTGTTCAAAATATCCGTTGCGCTTTCAATCAGTTTAAACCCACTGGTTCCTAATTAACTGTGCAGGTTTTAATATTAGGGCCATAACTAAACAGAATTATAAGGTTAATGAATAAAAAATGTAAATTAAACTTGTATCCATTCTGGTAGTGTGGAACCTGCGACTGTGTTGATTAAAGAAATCAGAAAATAACAGCAACCAGTCACCTTTCGTATGGATTTAATACCACAACCGGTCTCGAACTGCCTGGCAGTTCATCATCAGGCGGTATACTTGTTTTATATGTTGCTTACAACATTGTGGAACTCATTTGGCTGTGGTGAGAAAGAAAATTATTATGTGTGAGCTTTGTCATTGGCACTAAATTTCAATATTTACAAGTTTAAATTGTATTCCAAACAGCTACTTACAGTTGGTTCACATTGCTGATTGATGGTACGTGATTTTTTAAGCATTTTAGTGCTCAAAAGCTGCCCACATAACACAACACTCGCTTTCCACATACTTTACAAACATAAACAATACAGAGATATGTGTCAAAGATCACAGTTGATGCATAGATATTATTTTAAACTTATTTACCAGTTACAGTTTCAATGGTTAAAGTGTTCACACATTTCTATTTACAATATTCTCGTACAGTGGTGGCTTCTTTATTTCTTATTACTGTAAGGGTAGCACTAATGTTACATGTGAAGAAAAATCCATAGATTGCATTTATAACATTAAACATATCCGGTTGGAGTAGCATTTGGGAATGGCAAAGAAAGGTGACTGGTTGCTGTTATTTTCTGATTTCTTAAAAAAAAAAAAAAAAAAAAAAAAAATAATAATAATAATAGCGTTCAACTAATCTTTAATCAGCTTGATTGGAAAGTTAGTTATTGTGAGTATTAACTGCCATCTGATGACAATTATTAATGCTGCATTTAACACCAGATTAGTTTTGAATGAGTAGCCTTTGAAACAAACCTCCTTCAGCTGGCCCACTATTGCCAAATCCTTGTAGCGACCCTGTATTTCCAATTAATAGAACAGCCTTACCTATATCCCAACAAACAACATACCAGTTTTATATTGCCGAAATTCTGAGAGTACACGTTTCTCTTACAGTCAACCCGTATTTTGCGTCCTGCTACGCATATCTCACGAAAAGACCAAGAGGATAAAGTAGATTGATCAGAAACAACATTTAGAATTAATAGAAGTTTTTTCCGCAACACGCCGAGAAGGTGGGTGGTTGCGGAGTATGGATTCACATGTTGTACAAAACTCAAGCTTCCTCGAAGAGTCACAGGAATGTGTGCCAGTGTCCCGTTTAGCCTGTATCACGTATCCATTTTTTAACATAAGGTTCTCAAAAAAGTATGTTAGCTACTGATCAGGTGGTTCTCCACCCATAACACAAAAATATCCTCTCACGTACCGTCTGAATCGTTGCACAAAATTGTTCACAAGACCAAACGTGCGTATGTGTGTGTTTCTACAACTACATTTACATGCAATCACCGTTAATCACATTGTAGTGTATGGCGGAGATTTCGTCGGACCGCTTTTATGATATTTCTCTACCGTTCCATTCTGTAACAGCTTGGGGGGAAAATGAACATCTGAATCTTTCCGTTTTCGATCTGATATCTCTTCTTTTATTAAGATGATAATGTGTCCCTCTGTAGGTGGGTGGTGACAAAATGTTCACAATCGGAAGAGAAAGTTGGTGACAGGAGTTTCGCAAATAAATCTCGCCGCAATGAATAAGGCCTATCTTTTAATGATTTCCACCCCAACTCGTGCATCATTTCTGTGACACTCTGTCCCCCCTACATCGCGATAAGACACAACGCGTTGTCCTCGCCTGAACTTTTTTCTTTGTATCATCCGTCAGTGGGGGCACCACAATGAGCACAAATGCTCCACAATAGGACGCTCAAGTGCAGTACAGGCAGTTTCTTTAATAGAACTGTTGAAAGCTTCTAATTTATAGTGACTAATTGAAAGTGGGCCGTGAAAGCTTTTAATTTATAGTTACTAATTGCAAGTGAGTGAAAGTTTCTAATTTGTAGTGACTAATTGAAAGTGAGCACTAGTTTGGAAATTAGATTTCAATGGCAAGAACTGATTACTTTATGGCACGTGACCATTTACATTTAAAGAAAATCTCAAACTCGACACGTACCATGCAACAAAAAATAGAAAAATGCCACAATAAGGAAAATGAGGGAATAGGTTCAGCTGAAATTAGAAAATTAGTAATCATTAAATTATTTATTTTTGCTAAGGAAACATACCTTTGTTGTTGACTTGTCAATAATGGTGATTACAATGGGTTTGTACAATACCGTTCCATACAAATGTTCTCGTCCTCTTCATACAAAATTTCTCTTCCAAAATCATATGAAATATCATCACCCTCTGGCGGGATACATTCATAGATACATAAACCAATCAGCGAAAACAAATTCGGTACGTGAGTCATAGCCGATCAACCGAACCGTACACGTTGACAACCATGCGACTGACTGAAGTATCTTCCACTCGATCCTTTTACTGCCCGTCTCAGTGGTCAAAGAGGCTGCTGTCGCGCAGATGTTACATCGCAGTTACAAAGATGTTATGGAGTGCATTGGTTACAAACATGAAATAAGATTATCGAAGCATATAATAGATGAATTTTCAAATGTTCAAATGTTTGTAAATCTATCGGACCAAACTATGTGGTCATCAGTCCGTATCTTACAAACTAATTAAACCTAGATAAACTAACCTAAGAACAATACAAACACACCCATGCCCCAGGGAGGACTCGAACCTCCACGGCGAGCAACCGCGCGCTTCGCAGCGAGACGATTTAGACTGCTCGGCTACTCCACCGCGGCAGACGAATTTTACATACAAATAAAGTCGTAAGGCAAATACATGTCCAGATTCCCTTAAATATCATAGAAAAATCCATAAATAATGATATTCAGCCGATAGCTGCCTACTTTCACCGTGTACTGCTAATGAAACGTAACCTTTGGTTCACCTTTCCTAAAATATTTTTATGTATTCCTTCCAATTTCAGTTGTTCGTAATTGTAATTTCAGGTATTTAATTGAAATAACGTCCTTTAGATTTGACTGATTTATGGTGTAAATGAAGTTTAACGGATTTCTCTTGGTACTCATATTAATGACTTCCCACTTTTCTTTGTTTAGGGTCAATTGCCAATTTTGGACTGTCATTAAACTTTGATAAAATCCAGTATGTACAATTTCATACAGTAAATGGCATGACACCATTAATAAATTTAGACTTTGAACATAAATCTGTAGCTAAGGTAGAATATTCAAAATTTTTAGGTGTTTGCATTGACGAGGGATATATTGAAGATCTCCTGAAACGTTTGAGTTCAGCTAATTATGCTATCCAAGTCATTGCAAAATTTGGTGATATACATCTCAGTAAATTAGCTTACTACGCCTATTTTCATTCACTGCTTTCATATGGGATCATATTCTGGGGCAATTCAACATTGAGTAAAAAAGTATTCATTGCACAAAAGCGTGTAATCAGAATAATTGCTGGAGCCCACCCAACAGCATCCTGCAGACATTTATTTAGCGATCTAGGGATCTTCACTGTAACTTCACAATATATATATTCACTCATGAAATTTGTTATTAGCAATCCGACCCAGTTCAAAAGTAATAGCAGTCTGCATAGCTACAACACCAGGAGAAAGGATGATATTCACTATTCAAGGTTCAATCTAACTTTGGCTGAGAAAGGGGAGAATTATGCTGCCACAAAAGTCTTTGGTCACTTACCAAGTAGCATCGAAAGTCTGACAGATAGCCAACTAGTATTTAAAAAGAAATTAAAGGAATTTCTGAATGGCGAATGGCAACTCCTTCTACAATGTAGATGAATTTTTAGATAAAACTTAAAAATAAAAAAATAAAAATAAAAAACTACGAACATGTAATAAAAATCCTTAAAATATTGATTGTCAATTGTAGACAACATTTACTAGACTGACACGTTCCACATCATTACGAAATGTCGTATATATGATCTATGGAACAAGTATTAATCTAATCTAATCTAATCTTTTTGCATTATGCTGATATCTAAATCATGTTGCAGCTGTTTTTCATCTCCTGGTGACTTTACTAACCGACAAACGACAGCCTCATCCGCGCTGTAATCTTTCTTAAAGATTAGTCTTAAAGATTAGGAACATTAGGGGGCCTGACATCAGTTCTGTCTTATTCGATGACTTTCCGTCAGTTACAATACTGTGTGCTTTCTGACATCATCATCATCATCATTAGAGACATTATGCCTTTCAGCGTTCAGTCTCGAGCATAGTACCTCTAATAAAGTTCCTCCATGATCCCCTATTCAATGCTAACATTGATGCCTCGTCAGATGTTATACCTTTTACTTCAAAATCATTCTGCACCAAATCTTAGTACTTTCTTCTTGGTCTACCTCGACTCCTCTTACCCTCCGCTGCCGAGCTCATGAGTCTCTTAGGTAACCTTGCTTCTCCCCTGCGTGTGACATGACCTCACCATCTCAGTCTGTTCGCTCTAACTGCTTCATCTATGGTGTTCATTCTCAGTTTTTCTTTGATTTCCTCCTGCCTTTGTTCCCATCTATTAGTATCCGCAATCATTCTTGCTACTTTCATATCTGTAGCCTCTACCTTATGATTAAGGTAACCTGTATCCACCCAACTTTCACTCCCATACAACAAAGTTGTTGGAAAGATAGATCGGTGCATCACTAACAGTCTTGGTACTTACTTCCTTCTTGCAGAAGAGAGTAGATATTAGCTGAGCATTCACTGCATTAGCTTTCCTACACCTCAATTCCAGTACTTTCACTATGTTGCAATCATGTGAGAAAATACATCCCAGGTACCGGTACTTGAAACTGTCTACCTGTTCTAACGTTGTTCCTCCTATTTGGCACTCGATCTGTTAAAATCTCTTTTCCACAGACATTACTTTTATTTTGGAGATGCTGATCTTCATATCATAACCCTTGCACCTCTGATCGAGCTCTGAAATATTAGTTTGCAACCTTTCAATCGAATCGGCCATTACAACTAAGTCATCCGCATATGCGAGACGGCTTATTTTGTTTTCGCCTATTTTAATTCCGCCCTGCCAGTCTACTGTTTTCAACATATGATCCATGAATAGTATGAACAACAGTGGTGACAGGTTACAGCCTTGTCTTACCTCTGAAACTACCTTGAAAAATGAGCTTAATTTGCCATCTACTCTAACTGCTGCCTGACAGTCTACGTAAAGTCCTTTAATAGCCTGCAGACGTTTGCCTCCTATACCATAATCTTGAACTGACAATAGCTTCCTCCTAGGAACACAGTCATAAGTCTTTTCTAGATCTATGAAACATAGATACAATCCCCTGTTCCACTCATAGCACTTTTCCATTACCTGCCGTAAGCTAAAGATCTGGTCCTGGCAGCCTATAAGACGCCTAAACCCACACTGATTTTCACCTAACTTGTCCTCAATTAATACTCGCACTCTCCTTTCAACAATACATGAGAATATTTTGCCTACAACGCTAATTAAAGAGATACCTCGATAGTTGTTACAATCTTTTCTGTTTCCATATTTGAAAATTGGCGTGATTACAGCTTTCGTCCAGTCAGACGGAACCTGTCCCGATTCCCACGCCTTTTCAGTTATCCTGTGTAACCATTTGAGACCTGATATTCCACTGTATTTGACGAGTTCCGGCTTAATATCATGGTTTGGGTTCCTGTAGCCATGTCCTAGTTCATGAACCACGGGCAACGTATGAGTGGCCAAGTAAGTGGTCCTGACAGTTGGGATACCAGTTACTTTGAAATAAGGTTGGGCATCTCGGACATATTGTGAGTCGTGGCCACCTTTGTGCTCAGACGGCAAAGACTACCCAATCTACCGGTTACTCCCTCAACCGTTAGGGGTGAAACCCAGTGGGACCCTGGGCAGGTAAGGCTAGCAACCTGCTTTCCAGGTACTTCAATATCATGCTGCCTCTCTGACAGGGAATCTCAAATCCAATCGCACAACTTTGTCGATATTCCACAAACATGTAATACGTGGATGTTCACATCGTAGTGTCGTTTTAACCACTGTAAATAACACCTGCACAATGAACTGTGCAGTATTGTGCAATCCAGACTGGAAAGTCAAGTGAAACAGGGCCTGTACGTGTTGTATAAGACAGGTACAAGTGTCTCTCTTGCAGTAGCCTGCATATTGCATGCTGGATATAAAGGAACCGGTCTCGCGAAGGCGCATGTACGAGCCTCCTATCCGCCTGGCTTCTCTAAAGCCCTTTTTACACGATAAACGAACTTGTAACATAATGATGATAAGTTGCATTACTGGCGGCCGTTTGTCGTTTGAAACAGGTAACTCGTATGGTCACGCTAGAATCGACGCGCGATAATCGTACCGATAAAGAAATAGGGTCAGTCCTAAATTCGGTTTTAGTGGGTTCACTGCGTATGCGCGACCTAGCAGCTGTCTGCTGCAGTCACGGCTTCGAACGGTCATCCATTTTGCTTCCTATTTCTGTGTATTTTGAATTAAGTGAAAGTTTGTGGTCGTTTCATCGTTGCAAGGAAATTTCTGAGTAAGTGACTGTATCGTATTTTTCGTAAATATTTACGAGGAAGATTTTAAACCTTTGTGAAATTCATAATTATTTAATCATACCCTAATGTGAAATCACTACTAGTGCAGGACTGTAACAAAGCCCTATTACATTTTTAATAGAGACGAATGGAAAAACTTGTGGAATCTGACCTCGGGGAAGATGAGTTGGGAGTTAGGAGAAATGTAGGAATACGGGAGGCAATACTCACGACTTATCTTAGAAGATAGGCTAAGGAAAGGGAAACCTACGTTTTTAGCGTTTATCGATTTGGAGAAATCTTTTGACAATGTCGACTGGAATACACTCTTTGAAATTCTGAAGGTAGCAGGGGTAAAATACAGTGAGCGAAGAGTTATATTCAACCTATACAAAAACCAGACAGCGGTTATTAGAGTCGAAGGGCAAGAAAGGGACGCAGAGGTTGGGAAGGGAGTATGACAGGGTTGTAGCCTTTCCCCAATGTTGTTTACTCTGTACTTTGAGCAGGCAGTGAAGGAATGGAAGAAGAAATATGGAGAGAGCATTAAAGTGCAGGGAGAAGAAATAAAAATATTGCGAAACTTCCTGGCAGATTAAAATTGTTTGCCGGAACCGGGACACGAACCTGGGACGCAGGTTCGAATCCCGGTTCCGGTACACAATTTTAATCTGCCAGGAAGTTTCATATCAGCGCACACTCCGCTGTAGAGAGAAAAGTTTCATTCTGGAAAAACATTGCGGTTTGCCGATGACATAGTAATTCTGTCAGGGACCGCAAAGGATCTGGAAGAGCAATTGAATGGAATGGACAGTGTCTTGAAAGGAAGATATAAGATGAACATTAACAAGAGTAAAACGAAGGTAATAGACTGCAATGTCAGAAAATCAGGCGATGCTGAAGGAATTAGATTAGGTAATGAGACAGTAAAAGTAGTAGATGCATTTTGATATTTGGGTAGCAAGATAACTTCTGATGGCCGAAGTAAAGAAGATATAAAATGCAGAATGGCTAATGGGAAGGAAAGCGTTTCTAAAGAAGCGAAACTTGTTAACATCCAATATTAATTTAAATGTTAGGAAGTCCTTTCTGAAAGCATTTGTCTGGAGTGTAGCATTGTATGGGAGTGAAATATGGACGATAAGGAGTCCAGACAAAAAGATGATAGAAGCTTTCGAAATGTGGTGCTACAGACGAATGATGAAAATTAGATGGCTAGATCACGTAACTAATGAGGAGGTGCTTAATCGAATCTGGGAGAAAAGAAGTTTCTGGCATATCCTAAGAGAAGGAACAGATTGGTTGGACACATTCTGAGACATCAAGGAATTGTCAACTTAGCATTAGAAGGAAGTATGTTGGGTAAAAATCCTAGAGGGAGACCAAGGGACGAATACAGTAAGCAGATTCAAAAGGATGTAGGTTGCCGAATGTATTCTAAGATGAAGAGACTTGCACAGGACAGGATAGCGTGGAGAGCTGCATAAAACCAGTCTGCGGAATGAAGACCACAACAACAGAGAAAATATAGCCTGCGCCATAATAAGGTACGAAAGGTTTCGCTCACAGTCACAGAAACTCGTAAATATTCGTTAATAAAGCTTGAAGTTAGAGCTGCATCAGGTTTCTTTACGTTGTTACAGCTTGCCAGAAAGGAATAATTAAATATAACTCTGGAATTAATGCCGGAGCATCCAAATGAGCCTCTGGCATTAATTCTCTCATTACCATGCTGTAAACTTAACGATGTTCTCTTCTCTGAAGCCACGGTCGCATCCAGCCCTATTTTGTCTTCTGTATTGAATGCGCGTTTTTCTACGAACAAAAGACAATGCAAATGCAGCCGTCGCTATGTCTACGTTTACCTATATTGAATTCATTTCCAGAAAATTTACTACTGGTGTACAAGCATGCAAAACACCTACAAACTAATAAAACCCCGTCGCGAAAGACTGCGACGATAAACAACAAACTATACTTGCGACACATTCGCTACTAGAGTTTAATCTCTGTTTAAGTTTATCGTCTAAACATGCTGCAGCAATATCTTGCATGAGTTTATATTTCGGAACTTGTACACTAGGAGCGCTTCAGTAAACTATCTCTTCTAATATATAAAGCAGAGTGTCCGTGTGTTTGTACGTGTTGCATACAAATCTATAGGTTTTAATCCATTCTTTATGAAATTTTGTACACGTAAGCTTCAATCCATGAGGATGGTCGCCGTAAGTGTAAGAATCACATACGATATATAGTTCACATGACGTTATAAACAATGAAATGTATCTAAAACTGCTGCATTTAGCGACAATGCTGCTCAATTTCTCCTAAACTACTGGACCGATACGAGAGATAACAATTGCTGTAAGAGTACGAAGCACATGGTTCACGAGATATAACGTCGTAAACAATAAGAATCGCAGAAAACTGCCACATAATGCGGCGAGACTTTATAAATACCCTATATGAGAATAAGAGTACTTAACGACTTGCAACAAACTTTAAACATAATTTCAAACCTTTATTAAACTTTTTCTCGCTGACACCCATAGCAAAATGATGAAAGGAAAAAAGTTTCTCGCTTACTCTTTTTCCGCTGTTTATGGAGTAAACTACGGCATTCGGCATGACGTTACAATTTATAATTTGTACACTACCAATTGTAGCTGCAGGAAATTTTACAGACAGTATACACACATATAGTTGAATGTACAATCTAAATTGCATCACAGCACTACACGTAATTCATGAGATATGAGCACATAAATAGTAATATTCCGCTGTTCATAGACTAAAACTACGCATTCGGATGACGTTACAGTTTATAATTCATACACTTCAAACTGTATCCGCAGGAAATTTTATAGACAGTATACACGCATATACTTGAGTGTACCTTCTAAATTGTATGACAGTACGAGACGTAGTTCACAAGATAAGAGCACATAAACAATAACGTTCATGGAAAACCGCCCCATCACGCACCAAGTTTTAATGTATTACTTCTTTACTACTAATTGTATTCCCAAGAGATTTTAGATACAGCCCTTATACAAATGAATATACACCCGAAAAATGGCAGGAATAAATAAATAAATACCCGGGCAACGCCGGGTTTTCAGCTAGTTATCTGTATAATTCTATCTTGTCCATTTTCGTTCATCGTTGAAAAAGTCTGAAGAAAACGCTTCGTGATACACTCATGTTGAGTTGGTACACGATCATAGCAGGAATAGGCGAGATACGTATGTCGTAACAGTCTTACCAGACAATGCTAATACACCATAGACATGTATTAAGCAGACTGGCAATAGCGTATGCAGTATCATTCGTGTCATTTATATCAGTATTTTTCGTTCGCCATCGTGGAACCATTGTAAAAGGTGTTGTAACAATTGTCTGTGGAATGTTTTGGATCGAAAATTTACGACAATAAATTTATACTTAGAACATAATGAAATATGCTGTGATAATTAATCTCAAGATAATTAGCTGAGACATTGAAAATTGTCATGAATCTCTTCTACGGGATCAAGAGTAGACAGACAACTGTAGTGTGTCTTTGAAAATCTGCTTAAATTTCATACTGAGAAAAATATCCCTAAAAGAAAACTTACTGACAAATTGTTGGAATAATTTTATACGAATATTATACTAGTGTTACTCACTGTGCAATCAAGATATAAAATACAGGATTCAATTTAAAAAAAATAAATAAATAAATAAAATAAAAAAATGTCCCATAAGCTGTACAAACATTTGAACATTAAACGTATGTAACTGCGTCACGTAATTCAGGCGTCGTCTTTAGCTGTCATTTGTTGTACTATACACCAACTTCTTGACGTTTGAATCGAGGAGATGCGAGATGTCAGGCTTCAAAACAAGCAAGGAAGGATTTGATTTTTCTAAGTATGATGGAAGGATATCACCGAGCGAGAGGTGGCGCAGTGGTAACTCATTTGACTCGCATTCGGGAGGATGGTGGTTCAAATCCACCTCTTCCAACCATCCAGATTCAGGTTTTCTGTGATTTCCCTAATTCAGGCAAATGCCGGCCGATTTCCTTCCCCTTCCTTACCCAAACAACCCAAGCGTAAGCTCCACCTCTAATGACCATGCTGTCGACAAGGCGTTAAACACTAATCTTCCTTCATTCATCCGGAAGGATATCGTTTTTGTCCTTCAAAGGAACCATCTCGGCATTTGCCTGGAGTGTTTTACGGGCGGATGCGGGTTCGAATCGCTGTCCTCCGGAATGCGAATCCAGAACGTTACCAGTGCGCCACCTCGCTAGATCTCAGACTTCAATAATAAATGAGACTTTGTTAAGGTAATAAATGTATATTTCGGCAGTGCACATATTCTTCCTACTACATACGGAACATTCTGAAATCTCTCCGTATTGTTGTGGCGCTGACACAGAAACTGTAGTTGATATTTTGGTAGAAAATACTCTTCAGCGGTAATTTATTAGTTCAACCTTTACTCCTCCCTCCCCCCCTCACCACCACGCTAAAACGTGCATGTAGTCATGTGGCCTGCAGTTTTATCTGTCTGCATCTCCCCCATTTTTAGTATTTCTTGCGTAGGGAAGGTTTTGCGTAGTTTTAGTTAAATCTTCGCATGATGCGTCACTGCCAGATAACATAATCAGGCTTGATTCCATGTTGGAATTGGTGCTCCACGACTGTATTTGATTTGTGGCAATTCTTTCAGCAATCAGTCGTAAAATATATATATATATATATTTATTTATTTGTTTGCAAATATAGATTTCGACCACTGTGTGGTCATTATCAATGCTTAAAACCAATTAAAATACTTAAAACGCAACGCAACCTCCAACATGAAGGTCGAGATGTTTTAAGTATTTTAATTGGTTTTAAGCATTGATAATGACCACACAGTGGTCGAAATCTAGATTTGCAAACAAATAAATATATATTTTTTACGACTGATTGCTGAAAGAATTACCACAGATAACATAAAGTTGCTGGGTCTTTTCCTTTTCTCACCTCTCGCCAAGTGAAGGTAGGTCCTGATTTATATCTACCGCAATCGTTTTGGCCGTCCATATTTTATGGTGTTTGGAAGCATAATGCTGCGTGGGGAAAGTGACCGCCAAAACTGTGAAAATAAACAAAGCACTCACAGATCAACTTTATTGTGAAACTCCAGCCCTTGTGCGTTTTTTGCAGACTTGCATTCGTCCCTGAAATGATGCTACATAACTCTCGTCCTAATTTAATTTCTGTGGATGACAGTGCGCGAACACTTGGCAGAGTACAGGTTGTGCGGATCATTGGAACGAGATGATATTCAGCGAATGGAGTGGTTCCCCCCCCCCCCTTCCCTCTCGCCATAAATCACTCGAGTACGTGTGAGATGAGATACTGGGGAGGGGAGAGGGGGTAGGAGGGGGGGAGGGGCGCCAGTACAGATCGCCCACGTGGGAGCGCAGCTTATCGCTTACTACGTCTGTGCTGTTCACGCAATCAAACTTCAGTATCAGCCATCGCGTCTTAATTTATTATTTCTTGACTACCGACTTTAATCGCAGCACAGCTTCCAAAGTACACTCACGTTATATATATATATATATATATAAACCAGCTGGAAACCCGGCGTTGCCCGGGTATTTGTTTATTTATTCAAGCTTTGAGTTAGTGCTTTTCATATCCCTTCGCTCTCTACATCTCCTTTTTTGTAATAACATGTTATATTTATCAGAGAGTATATAGGAAATAAGGCTGTCTTGCATAATATACAAAATTTTTAGTACAGTATCCAAACAAAGAAAGATAGTAATCAAAATACGAAATGATATGTAGCAATCATACTTTCATTCAATTCACAACTTTACTGTAAACAATATTTGTTGTTACTTGACCAGGATCTAATATGAATAATTTCTTTGTTGAGACACCCCTGAGCAAGTGACAATGTATTTCCGGATCTTAAGAGAATGCTCCTCGTTCCAGGTTAACTGGAGCGTTGCGTCTGCGGAATCGACCAATTTCATTTTCCCGTGCTCGCTGCTGTTGTGAACGATGTGCCCGAACTCGTTCCATTCTATACATATCTACTTCATTGTAATTCACTATAGAACGCAAATCTGGTGTAGCAATACGACTGTTATCATTATCAGTCTCTCTCTCTGGTCATTAGGGCTGTAGTCCAGTCAATTGGTGCTCAAAAAAGCCTGTTTCGTAACAAAATTCCGAAAGTTTTTTTCTCAGCGGTTCTGTATGTTTTGGGGGGCGCTGAATTCGAATTTCAAGTTTGCTGCCTCGTAGGAGGTCGGTTTCACAACGAAAAACTCAAAAAACCTCAAAATATTCGCACTTTTTTCAGTTTCTTGTTTACATCTCAAAAACGATGCGTTTCTTGAAGATGTTCATTCTGAACAACATTAAAGTACACGTAATTTCCTAAAAAAGGCACGCCTCATGTTTCATTTTCTGACGAGCAGTATAGGGGCTAGAACTCAATGAAAAAGAGCAAATTTTTGGCCCTTCTGCGAAAACGTCAAAAACGCACACTTGCACGCCTTACAACTCGAGAAATATACATGTTATCAACAAAATCCCTACTCCACGCGAAAGTAAATTAAATTTCCTAAAAGGGACGTTTATAATATTCCATCTTCTCGTATTGTGGGGATGCACTAGAAAGAAAATTACGAGCAATGCTTTCTGCGCCCTATAGTGTAACGCCCCCTCCCACCTGCCTATCTCTCGCCGGCGCTATATTTTAGATGTGCGGCACTGAAAAATGATGTTTTGAATGGATTAAAGATAAAGTATGTTTGAAAAAAAAACCATTATCAAATTATATTTAGAACATTTTAGTTACATGACACTGAGCAGAAAACTGAATATGAAATCAGCATGTGTTATGAAATGAGTGGGTGTCGAGCCCAGGATTGAGTTATCAAATGTTGTGACAAAACCTCCTACAGCACGTGAAAATACATTAAATGTCCACCAGCCGACTCATAGTGGTCTAACCCTGTCCCCATCCCGTAACGGGAGTGTCCTATTCCTTTGTTGGCCACATCCCTGGTAATAGGTTCCCCCTCCACTCCAGACACTTTCGAGCGTCTGGCAGTCCATCTGATCTTATCTTGCGGTAGTTTAGTCAGGTCAGAGTTGCCAACGTGTTGTGGTCGAATCTTTAAAGCTGCATTTCTTTTCTTTTCTCTCCTTTTTTTTTTCTTTCTTTTCGGTGTCAAGTTTTTATTGTATATGCACTCCCATGAACCACAGACATTGCCGAGGTGGGGTGGCTTGCGTGCCTCAACGATACAAATAGCCATACCGTAGGTGCAACCACAGCGGAGGGGTATCTGTGGAGAGGCCAGACAAACGTGTGGTTCCTAAAGAGGGGCAGCAGCCTTTTCAGCAGTTACAGGGGCAACAGTCTGGATGATTGACTGAGCTGGCCTTGTAACATCAGCTAATGTGGCTTTGCCACACAGCTACTGCGAACGGCTGAAAGCAAGGGGAAACTACAGCCGTTACCTTTCCCGAGGACATGCAGCTCTACTGTATGCACATATGATGATGGCATCCTCTTGGGTAAAATATTCCGGAGGTAAAATAGTCCCCCATTTGGATCTCCGGGCGGGGACTACTCAGGAGGATGTGATCATCAGGAAAGACAATACTGGCATTCTACGGGTCGGAGCGTGGAATGTTAGATCCCTTAATCGAGTAGGAAAATTAGAAAATTTAAAAAGGGAAATGGATAGGTTGAAATTAGATATAGTGGGGATTAGTGAAGTTCGGTGGCAGGATGAACAGGATTTCTGGTCAGGTGAGTACAGGATTATAAATACAAAATCAATTGGGGGTATCACAGGAGTAGGATTGATAATGAATAAGAAAATAGGAATGGGGGTAAACTACTATGACCAGCACAGTGATCGCATTATCATTGTCAAGATAGATACGAAGCCAACACCGACAACAGTAGTACAGGTTTATATGCCAACTAGCTCTGCCGATGATGAGGAAATCGAAGAAATATATGAGGAGCTAAAGGAAATTATTCAGACAATTAAGGGAGAGGAAAACTTAATTGTTATGGGAGACTGGAATTCGGTAGTAGGACAAGGAAGGGAAGGGAGGATAGTAGATGAATATGGTCTGGGCAAAAGGAATGAAAGAGGAAGCCGCCTGGTAGAATTTTGCACAGAACATAATTTAGTTATAACAAACACCTGGTTCAAGAACCACAAAAGAAGGTTGTATACGTGGAAGAGACCAGGAGACACCGGAAGATACCAGATAGATTTTATAATGCTAAGACATAGATTTCGGAACCAGGTTCAACAGTGTAAGACATACCCAGGGGCAGATATAGACTCTGACCATAACTTGTTGGTTATGAACTGTAGGCTGAAACTAAAGAAACTACAAAAAGGTAGGAAAATAAGGAGATGGGACCTGGATAAATTGAAGGAACCTGAGGTTTTTAAGAATTTCAGAGGGAGCTTTAGGCAACAATTGACAGAAACAGGGGAAAATAAAACAGTACAGGAGGAATGGGTAAAATTGAGAGATGAAATAGTGAAGGTAGCAGAGGACAAAATAGGTAGGAAGGCAAGACCTACAAAAAATCCCTGGATATCACAGGAGATACTAAATTTAATCGATGAAAGGAGAAAATATAAAAATGCAGTAAATGAAACAGGCAAAATGGAGTACAGACGACTAAGAAATGAGATTGACAGGAAGTGCAAAATGGCTAAGCAGGAGTGGCTAGAAGGCAAATGCAAGGATGTATAAGAATGTATAAATAGGGGAAAAATAGATACAGCCTACAGGAAAATAAAAGAAACATTTGGAGATAAGAAAAACAGCTCTATGAATATCAAGGACACTGATGGAAAACCAGTTCTCAGCAAAGAAGGGAAAGCTGAAAGGTGGAAGGAGTATATAGAGGGGCTCTACAAAGGAAATGAACTTCGAGACAATATTGTAGGAAGGGAAGAGGATGTAGATGAAGATGAAATAGGAGATACTCTACTGAGAGAAGAATTTGACAGAGCCCTGAAAGACCTAAGTCGAAACAAGGTCCCTGGAGTAGATGATATTCCCTCAGAGCTGCCGAAGTCTCTGGGAGAACCAGCCATGACAAAATTTTTTCACCTGGTCCGTAAGATGTATGAGACAGGTGAAATACCCTCAGACTTTAAGAAAAATGTTATAATCCCCATCCCTAAGAAAGCAGGTGCAGACAGGTGTGAAAACTACAGAACCATCAGTTTAATAAGTCATGGTTGCAAAATATTAACGCGAATTATATACAGAAGGATGGAAAAGCTGGTAGAAGCCGACCTCGGGGAAGATCAGTTTGGGTTCAGGAGAAATGTAGGAACACGGGAGGCAATACTCACTTTACGGCTTATCTTAGAAGATAGATTAAGAAAAGGCAAACCTACATTTCTAGCTTTTGTAGATTTGGAGCAGGCTTTTGACAATGTTGACTGGAATAAACTCTTTCAAGTTCTGAAGCAAGCAGGAGTAAAATATAGGGATCGTAAGGTTATTTACAACTTGTACAAAAACCAGACAGCAGTTGTCAGAGTTGAAGGGCATGAAAGGGATGCAGTGGTTGGAAAGGGAGTAAGACAGGGTTGTAGTCTTTCTCCATTGTTGTTCAATTTGTACATTGAGCAAGCTATAAAGGAAAGCAAGAAGAAATTTGGTGAAGGAATTAAAGTTCAGTGGGAAGAATTAAAAACATTGCGTTTTGCCGACGACATAGTAATTCTGTCAGATACAGCAAAGGACCTGGAAGAGCAATTGAACGGAATGGACAGTGTGCTGAAAGGTGCATATAAGATGAACATTAACAAGAGCAAAACTAGGGTAATGGAGTGCAGTGTAAGAAAATCAGGTGATGCTGAAAGAATTAGATTGGGAAACGAAGCAATAAAGGAGGTAGATGAGTTTTGTTACTTGGGCAGTAAAATAACAAAAGATGGTCGCAGTACAGAGGATATAAAATGCAGAAAGGCAATGGGTGGAAAAGCGTTCTTGAAAAAGAGAAATTTGTTAACATCGAATATTGATTTAAACCTAAGGAAGTCCTTTCTGAAGGCATTTGTATGGAGTGTTGCCTTGTATGGGAGTGAGACATGGACGATAAACAGTGCGGATAGGAAGAGGATTGAGGCTTTTGAAATATGGTGCTACAGAAGAATGCTGAAGATTAGGTGGGTGGATCGCGTAACTAATGAGGAGGTACTGAACAGAATTGGGGAGAAAAGGAATTTCTGGCATACCTTGACTAAAAGAAGGGATAGATTGGTAGGAAACATTCTTATACATCAAGGAATTGTGAATTTAGCGTTGGAGGGAAGTGTATGGGGAAAAATCGCAGGGGAAGACCAAGAGATGCATACAGTAAGCAGATTCAGACAGATGTAGGTTGTCGCTCTTACGTGGAGATGAAGAGGCTTGCTCAGGATAGGGTATTGTGGAGAGCTGCATCAAACCAGTCTCCGGACTGAAGACCACAACAACAACACATGCATGCATAATGTCTCGAGCGGAATGTGTAACTTGTGACAAACTGTTAGAAGATGGGACACAGAGGAGTGTTGTGAGAGGAAAAGGTTTGGAATCTTTCATTCAAGCCAGTAAGAAGAGACGGGATGGTAAGTTTCTAATATTTAAGATGAATACTGAAATTGAGGTTCATGAAAAATGTAGGAAGAATTACGTGACAGGAAAGTCTATTGCTGCTTATTTAAAGAGGGCTCTAGAAAATCCTGAATCAAAACCGTTACGTTCAATTATACCTGAGTTTGCCTGTAAAACTCACTGTTTCTTATGTGGAGAGCAGGTGTCTCTGGGCTACGCTAAGATAAAATAAAAAAAGACCCCCTCAAAACGTAATTTGGTATACCCTGTGAGGAATTTAGCCGTTAGATAAAATGTGCTCATACTGGCGAGAAACGTAAATAACGAATAAGGACGCAGTATAATACGACGTATAGAGCCAGTTACTGACTTGGTAGCAGCTGATGCGCAGTATCATTTCCTATGCTGAGAACTCTACACCAGGCTCCACGGATTCATCATGAAGTTGGCAGACCCCCTTGCTATGCAAGGAATTTACTGTTTTCTAGAAAACAACGACGAGGAATGTCAAGTCACAATGGAAGAATTGATGGAGCAGATTGAATATGTTTCGCGTCCACATCAGAGAACTATCAGAAGACACCTGCTTCAGAAGTATGGCGACGACATTTTAATTACAACAAGCAAACCTTACGTTTTATGTTTCAAAGCTAATGGACACAAAATCATTAATGAATCCTGATATCGAAATATTCAGAGGCTACCAGAGAAAGAAGAAAAGTGTGCCATAATTGTGGAAGACATAAGATCGCAAGTATACAATGTGACTGAATACCCCGCTTCAGAAAGGTTTCTAGAGGAAATTGAGGATGTCATTTCTGAGACTCTTCGAGTTTTCAGGGACGTTGTGGTGCTGAGGATAAAGCGAGGGGGTCTAGAGCTGAGGTATAAGCAACACGTCAAATAAGCCTATCAGACAACAGCAAACATGGCTTCCATACCTCCCACTCAAGCTGCGGCTTAACAACACACCTTCAGAGTTTTTCTTTAGGTGCAGCAGTGGACTGGAAACTATTTGGATCTGCAGCAGTGGGGCTGGAAGTTGACAAAAAGGGGGTTGGCTCCCATTACCCAACACTGAAACCCCCGGCTCCAAATTGTAAATCTATCGGACCAAATTGCGTGGTCATCAGTCCGTAGCTTTCAAACTACTTAAATCTAGGTAAACTAACCTACGGACAAACACACCCACCCATGCCCCAGGCAGGACTACACGGCGAGCAACATCGCGCTCCGCAACGAGGTGCTTTAGATCGCTCGGCTACTCCACCGCCGCCCGGCTCCAAAGAGGCTTCTGCGACTTATATCTTTCAAATGCAAGACGGATTGCCATGGTTGGTGTGGAGCAGGACTTTTCTGCACGAACCTGTGCCAGCAATATGAAGGATTGTGCTCGAACATTGACGACACTTTGAATGCAGAAGACGAAGAGGACTTGGACGAGCCACTTGCAGCACCACTATCTGGAGCAGCTGAGGTGCAAGAAGGTATTAAATCATGTAATATTTAGCAGCATTGTCTTTATTAATCAATTTTTTCCTGACATAATAATAATCATTCAATTACATATTTTTCAGTTGGAGATCAACCACTGACTGTTCAGCCTGGACTTTGCAAAGCCCCTGATAGTTTATCTGGACCTTACGTTGCTCGAGATCCTTTCCCTGGACCTTCACGTGACCAAGAAATATTGCCTGTGCCGAAAACACCCAAATGGAGACGAATAAAATAACTGTGCATATTACATCAGTACAGGTATCTCTTCATACCAGTATCCCAACACAACTTATTTGTTTTTTGTAAGCATATTGCAACACTAAAGGCACTCTTTTTTTTTATTCCAGATGAAAAACCTATAGGAAGAGATGACCCAATCCTGAACTCGTCATTCACTCATTTCATGATAAATGTAGTTCATGTTACTATGTAACTTCAGCTTTCTATTCAATAGCAAGTACCTAACGTGATCTAAATATGATTTGATAATGTTTTTTTCAAACATACTTTCTCTTTAATCAATTCAAAACATCATTTTTCAGTGCCGCACATCTAAAATATAGCGCCGGCGAGAGATAGGCAGGTGGGAGGGGGCGTTACACTATAGGGCGCAGAAAGCATTGCTCGTAATTTTCTTTCTAGTGCATCCCCACAATACGAGAAGATGGAATATTATAGACGTCCCTTTTAGGAAATTTAATGTACTTTCACGTGGTGTAGGGATTTTGTTGATAACATGTATATTTCTCGAGTTGTAAGGCGTGCAAGTGTGCGTTTTTGACGTTTTCGCAGAAGGGCCAAAAATTTGCTCTTTTTCATTGAGTTCTAGCGCCTATACTGCTCGTCAGAAAATCAAACATGAGTAGTGCATTTTGTAGGAAATGTCGTGTACTTTAATGTTGTTCAGAATGAACATCTTCAAGAAACGCATCGTTTTTGAGATGTAAGCAAGAAACTGAAAAAAGTTGAAAAAATTTGAGGTTTTTTGAGTTTTTCGTTGTGAAACCGACCTCCTACGAGGCAGCAAACTTAAAATTAGAATTCAGCGCCCCCAAAAACATACAGAACCGTTGAGAAGAAACTTTCGGAATTTTGTTACGGAAAAACCACCAGTTGACTGGGCTACCGTTAGCGCGTGAGGTAACTCGTTGCATGTTTGATTGAGTTCGACGACCTATGTTAGGTCTTTTTCTCCTCGGCATTGTAAACAGTATCAGATAATAATGTTTCCGTACACTAATAATGGTAAGTATAATGGTGACAGAATAACAAATCAAGTTAATTTTGTTTTGTTTTTGGCGTTAGTTTGAAGGCTCTTTGCACACTCACTATATTCAGTGTGCACTTTGCATATATTTAGTGTATGTGTAACCTTCGATAGTGACTGACAGTTCATATACGGGTTCAGGTCGTGTAAAGCGAACTTTACTCTTTCAAAGTATATTTCTAAACGCACCCAATACGACAACCAAGTCTTTATTTTACTTGTTTTAAAATCTAAATTTTCCTCGCAACTTTTCCATATTTTATCACCTATAAACTTTCCCTGAACGAATGTGACATGAACATTGTCCTGGACATGTGTGCGTGATTTGCTTTGAACGTATAATGTGCAAAAAATTATCGCAGTCATACAAATAATATTGATATCCCAAAGAAAACAGCTCTTTCAGTTTTCCACAAATTTTCCTATTTTCTGGGCAACTATTCGAAACTTTTACTTCACTCAAACCTTGCTCTCGCTTTGAATTGCAATTAGATGAATCGTAATGTTATTTCATAGAAAAATCTCTTTCTATTTTTTCTGAATTTTCCCATTTTCTGGGAAACTTTCGCAATTTTTCTTCATAAAAACGTTATTCTTGTTTTGTACGACAAATACGCAAAATTTTATTGCAATCAGACGAGTGATATTGATATCCCATTGAAAAAAGCTCTTTCAGTTTCTCGCGAATTTTCAAATTTTTATCTTATTTAGACACACTTTTAAAAAGAAACTTGGTTCGAATTTTGCGACTTTCCTTTTTAACTGTCCCTATTTTTTTAAATTGGAAACTTTTGCAAGATCATAATGAATAAAACAATAAAACAATTACTCCTATCCGTCGTGCGAATAGTCAGTTATAGTGCTGAATTCAATCAAAAACACATTGAAAAACGCACTTTCAGTTTCTCACAAATTTTCCAAAAAAATTATTTCATACAAACCTTAACCTACCAAGCCGTACTCAAGTGATGCTCTTACTACCAATTGATTTTTATTCATAGAAAAAAATCGATTTCGGTTTTTCCTAAATTTTCCTACTTTCCGAGCGACTTTTTACAAATTTTTATTTGATGCGAACCTTCCTCTTGCTTTCAACATGAAATGTACAAACGTTTATCGCATTTGGACGAGCGGTATTGATAGCTCACTGGAAAAAGCTGTTTCAGTTTTTCCCGATTTTCTTCTTTTCCGAACAACTTTTCCATATTTTATCACCGTTTAAACCTTCCCTGGACTTACACGAATACTTCAAGACTAAATTTAGCCAAATCTGTTCAGCCGTTGTCGAGTTTTAGCGAGACTAACGAACAACAATTCATTTTTATATATATAGAAGATTTATTAGAAGAAAAAAGAACTCATTGAATAAACATATATATAAAGTTGATGTTCACAGAACATGTTCATCGCTATGTTCCCAAGATATTGTTAGCGTTTTACTCACTTCGACACAGTGTGTGTGCTATTGCCTGGTAGAGCCTGATAATTTAATCCATGCGTGGTGACATTGACGCGTACAACTTCCATTTGCCATCCAGTTGTGTAGCCATCCGTGCTGCATTCCTCTGGTTCCAGAGTTCGTGTGCGATGGTTGGCATTGGGTCACAGTGATACACCCAACGTTACACCACGTCCGAGATGTTTCCGATCGGTGACAAGTTTGGTGATCTAGTGCTCCAGATTCAAAGGCTGGTGTACTTTGACACCAAGCGGACGTGTTTTCATGAAGCAATATGCGGTCGTGCATTGTCTTGCTGAAAATGCCGTCAGGGGTGTCGGGCAGAAAGGTTACGGCTACCGGTTACAGGCTCAAATTTTTCACAGTGTCCTGGACACACGCCAACTGTGATTTGTGGTTGCACCCAGTAGCGTCCCACACCATAAGGGCTTGAATCTCAAACTGTTTGTCTCGTGAGTATACAGTCACTGTGATGCCACGCCGACTGATTGCGGCGAACCAAATGCGATCATTTTCAAGCAAACAGAACTTAGATTTGATCCTAAAAATTCTCCCGGCGTACTTAAGATTGGAATAATTCGCGGGTAAACTACCTGGTTCCAATGTCCAACGGGCACGATATTTTGGCAGACGACTACGCGCCATAATCAGGTGCGCTGATGAACCGGCTGATGGGGGAGGGGGTTTTGTCTGACGCATGGGATTTGATGGACACTAGACTTCCGTAGTCCCAGGTCGTCATTCACACTACTTTCTGTGAAGCACAGATGAAGACAGTCTTCCACCCACCGGCTAAAATACGAGTACTTGGCACTACGGAAGTCAGGTGTCTATCAAATCCCCTGCCAATGCGGTGCAACATGTCAGACAGTGTTTATTGTCGAGTATCGGTGCCGAGAACACCGACAGCATACAAGAGTACAGCAACCTAGCAAGTCGGCAGTCGCAGAACACTGCCTGGCGGAAATACTCGCAATGGGCTACGACCGCAACAAGGTGATGAGATAAATTCTAGGACTCTGTCATTAACCTAGATGTTCCTGATTTTTTTCCGGTTACTTCTGGTTTAAAAGAGAGTTAATTACATCTAAATAGATCAAATTTTGAAACATCGATTTTACAAGAATTGCACCCTTAGTCTCGGCCTTCTGGAGCGAAGTAAAAATGAGAAGACTAATATTACACTACTAGCCATAAAAATTGCTACACCAAGAACAAATGCAGATGATAAACGGGTACTCATTGGACAAATATATTATACTAGAACTAACATGTGCTGACATTTTCACGCAATTTGGGTGCACAGATCCTGAGAAATCAGTACCCAGAACAACCGCCTCTGGCGGTAATGACGGCCTTGATACGTCTGGGCATTGAGCCAGAGCTTGGATTCCGCGTACAGGTACAGATGCCCATGCAGCTTCAACATGATACCACAGCCCATTAAGAGTAGTGACTGGCGTATTGCGACGAGCCAGTTGCTCGGCCACCATTGACCAGACGTTTTAAATTGGTGAGAGATATTGAGAATGTACTGGCCAGGGCGGCAGTCGAACATTTTCCGTATCCAGAAAGGGCCGTAGAGGACCTGCAACATGCGGTCGTGCATTATCCTGCTGAAATGTAGAGGTTCGCAGGGATCGAATGAAGGGTAGAGCCGCGGCGGAGCGCATTGAGGCGCTATGCTACGATGTGTGAGGCCCTTCCCCGTCGGGGGTTCGAAGCCCCCTCGGGTATGAATGTTTGTGCCGTCTTTAGTATAAGCTAGTTCATAAGTAATTTGTAAGTTTAGGTACTGATGACCCCATAGTTAAGTCCCATAAGCTCTTTTTTTTTTTTTTTTTTTTTTTTTTTTTTTTTTTTTTTTTTTTTTTTTTTTTTTTTTTTTTTGAAGTTTAGAGCCACAGGTCATAAGACATCTGAAATGTAACGGCCATTGTTCAAAGTGCTGTCGATGCGAACAAGAGGTAACCGAGACGTGTAACCAATGGCAACCAATACCATCAAACCGGGTGATAAGTCAGTATGGCGAAATGAATACACGCTTCCAATATGCGATCACCGCGATGTCGCCAAACACGGATGCGACTATCATGATGCTGTAAACAGAACCTGGATTATCAAAATATCCATGGGTGTACTACCGGTCTATAGTGTCCAACGGGCACAATATTTCGGCAATCATACACGTCGCCATCATCAGGTGAACTGACGGACTGAGCTCCTGGAAAAGCGCCGACACGGAGATCCGCACGCTACGGTGGGTCAAAGGGAACTGGGTTCTAGCCTTCTTTAAGCAAGGATGGGCCCCTCCACGCCCACACCAACGTGGTGAACATCACAAAAGTTCTGTCACCTCCGTATTTGGTTAGTTTGCTAAGGTGGATCACGGGATGTGGGAATCGCGATGTTATCCGTACGTGTGGGCACAATCACCCATTAATACGGTGCATCTGGAGATAGAATTGGTCGAAAGGTATACGAAGGGTAAAGGTATGTAAGGGCAGAGGAAAAAAAGTGCCAAAGCAAGAGCCAAGGGAAAAAACCTCTGCCACAGTCTTAAGGGCAGTAGCGGTATGCTATCTGCGAGAGATCATGCAAGGTTTGGTAATGTTAGTAAAGGGTATACCTCAGTACCGTTAACTTTGCTAGTTTTGTCATAACGAATCAGTCCGGTTGATGCGAGGTTCTGCTGCAGCTGAGCTCCTGTGAAGTCTCCTGAGTCGGCTGCGGCAGAATTCCTATGAACATAGCCAAGTTCGCCATGATAGTTAGTAAGTTCGGTCTGGCTAAATATGTTGGACTGTATAGGTTTATTTGTGTTCAGGGCGCTGAATATGGTTTCCCTGTTTCCCTGCCTTGCCTGTTGGTCGGCTGTGAGCTCAGCTAGCATTACCAGTCAGTTTGCTGTTCTGCAGGGGTTCGCCATATTCGTCGTGTTTGTGAATTGGTGGTCCCTATGACCGTAGGTGATTAGTCTCTGAGGAGAAGTGTTTTAGTTCCTTTATGTTTCCACTTATGATTGTGATCGTAGTGCCCCAAGCGTAGAATGAAGGGACTGTTCGAGTGTCTCGAGTTTTTGTACAGTCGTGTGGCGAGTTTCTTGAATACCACCGAGAGGCGCTCTAGGCGGTATTCATTGTGAAGAGCCACGGTGCGTGTGTATCGTAGAGCGTTGCTGATGATGCGTAGTACCTTGTTCTGTATGAGCTGCAGGAGGCGCAGCCGTGTTGGCGCCGCGTATGCCCAGCACGGAGCACCATACGTCATCAGAGGTCTAATATGTGTCATGTAGAGGTTCCTCGACACCCAGCTACTTAGTTTGCTTTCCCTGTTGAGCATCGGGTAGAGTTGTTTGAGCCTAGCGTTTGCTCGATTGGTCATGTGTTGTATGTGGTCCCCCCATGTGAGTTTCCTGTCCAGCCAGACACCGAGGTATTTGACTTTCTCACGGAAACGTATTGGGCGTGCATGTAGAGTAATGGGTCTACAGTATTGGGGTTTGCGCAGGTGTTTCGGACTGTGTGTGAACACAACTGCCTCGCATTTGTTGACGTTTACTTTAACACGCCATTTCTCCAACCAAGGTTCAGCAGTTCTGAGTGTTGTCTGTAGGCGTGAATTTATGTTTGATGGCTTCCAATCTTGCGCCCTGGTGGCGTTGTCATCTGTGTAGATTGCGGTCATTGTGTTATGTGTGGATGGAAAATCGTTAATGTAGAGGTTAAACAAGAGGGGCCCCAGGATGTTGCCTTGGGGTACTCCGGCTTGAATACCGTGTAATGTAGACTGTTTGCCCTGCACGTCAGTGTTGAAGCTTCTGTTGGTGAGATATGAGTGTATGAGATGCACGTCGGGAAACGCGGCGTCATTAAGTCTGCGTATAAGGACGTTGTGCCAGAGACGATCGAAAGCTTTTTCGATGTCCAGGAACACTGCCCCGGTGGCTTTGTTTTTGTTGTAGCCGTCTGTTATGTGTTCAACTACGCGGAGAAGTTGTTGCGTTGTGGTGATTCCTAAATCCGAATTGCTCCGGTCTTAGGGTGTCATTGGTGATGCAGTGTCGAGTGAGTCGTTTAAGAATTACCTTCTCAACTATCGCGAGCTCAGCAGACTGATGAGTCGGTAATTGTTTGGGAGGGAGTTGTCTTTCCCTGGATTCCTGAACATCGGGACCTTGGCCGCCTTCCAAAAGGCAGGGAAGTGTTGGTGTAGCAGGATGGCATTTGTGACGTGTGTCAGGTACTCTATTGTTCTATCCGTGAACTCCTGGAGAACACGGTTTTGAATGCCATCAGGGCCAGGCGCTTTTCTGGCTGTGCTATGCTTGATGGCCCATGTTATTTTATGTATACTAGTGCGTCTGATTTCGTTGCGCGGAGGCTGAGCCATGAAACGTGTGATCGCCTGGTCCGTCTCAAGTGTGAACACTGGGTCGGATGGAGCTAGGTTGGTGTAAATGACGCTGCTAGTGTTTGGGCCATTAGATCAGCTTTCTCTTCCACTGAGTATGTTCAAATGTTCAAATGTTTGTACAACTTATGGGACTTAACTACGGGGTCATCAGTCCCTAAGCTTACAAACTACTTATGAACTAGCTAAGACTAAAGACGGCACAAATATCCATGCCCGAGGGGGGATTCGAACCCCCGACCGTAGTGGCCGTGCTGACCGTGACTGAAGCGCCTCAGCCACCTCGGCCACCGCGGCCGGCCACTGAGTATGCTGGGCCGTTTGATTCCTGTAAGGTAGGCGTGTAAAGTTTCTCCCTGGTGAAGTGTCTGGCCAATGCCCACACTCCAGGAACTGTGGTATCCAGTCCAGCGAGTTTCTGGTCCCATTGTGTTGTTTTGAATGTTATTTTACCCTGTATGACGTGATGTTTTTACACCGGACGCCTGGTACGCTGGCAGTATCCCCTGAGTCGATTTCTCATTGAGATAAGGCCCAGGATTTCCTGGGGCCGCTAAGTGTTCTTGTGTGGACAGTAATGGTATGGATTCGGCTATTGCGTGTCGGACAGCAGTGGTGAGCACTTCAACAGCTTCATCAATTTGCTCTGTTTGCGTAATCTCGTGAGTATCAGGAATACGATTATCAAGCGTTTCCTTGAACAGAGCCCAATTCGCGCGCTTGTAATTCAGTATTCTGCGTGGTTCATTGTACTACAGTGTTTCTTCCTTGTGAAGTATGACGGGGTGTGGTTAGAAGGCAGATCGTTTACAAGCTCAAAGTTGAGGGTAACTGTTATGCCCCTGCTGAGGGCCATGTCTATCGCATCTGGCCTTTGATTCGTCTGGTAAGGAATATAATTCGGTTCAACCGGTGCAAGTGTAATGTAGTTTCTGCCTAGTGAGTGTTCGTACAGTTTTTGCCTTTGCGATTTTGTCTGAGTGAGTTCCAGTCGCGGTGCTTTGCGTTCAGATCTCCAGCGGCGATGACTCGCGGTGCAATGTTGAGTACTGCGCTGACATCGCGTGTTACAATGTTACCAGGAGGGTTGTAAAGCGACACCAGGGCAGTGTACGCTCCGTTGAACTTGATCCTGACGGCCTTGGCCTCTAATCTTTCAAGTGCAGGGAGTTGGATATTTGTGTGTTCAATGTCTTTGTGTATGATGACCGCAAAGCTTGGGAACCAGCAATTGGGTTAATTAATAGTAAATGTAGCAAACGTAAAGTAGTGACGACCACGGCGGACAGAGCCCTCACATCGACGTCATCTCAGAAGCCGTCGCAATCGGTTCCACTGCGCGACCGCGGCGCGGGTCGCGGACCACGGATGGGTCGCTCCGCAGGCCGAGGGTATTTAAATCGCGCGCTACCAGGCTAGATCCCAATTCCCTTCGAGCCGCCGTAGCGTGCGGACTTCCTTGCCGGCGCGTTTCAGGAGCTCAGTCCGTCAGTTCACCTGATGATGGCGACATGTATGATCGCCGACATACTGTGCCCGTTGGACACTATAGACCGGCAGTACTCCCGTCAATGTTTTGATTATCAAATACGCCGGGAGAAACTCAAGAATCACAGAACATGGATTCATCCAAAAAAATGACGTTTTGCCATTCGTGCACTCAGGTTCGTCATTGCGTACACCATCGCAGTCGCTGTCTGTAATGCATCATCAAGGGTAACCGCAGCCATGGTCACCGAAATTCTATGCTACTGGAAACGTCGTCGAACTGTTCGTGGAGATGGTTGTTGTCTTGTGAACGTCCCCATCTGTTGACTCGCGGATCGAGACGTGACTGCACGATCCGTTACAGCTATGCGGATAAGATGCCTGTCATCTCGACTGCTAGTGATACGAGGCCGTTGGGATCCAGCATGGCGTTTCGTGTTGCACTACTGGACCCACCGATTTCATATTCCGCTAACAGTCATTGGATCGCAACCAACGCGAGCAGAAATGTCGCGATACGATAAACCGCAATCGCGGCAGGCTACAATCCGACGGATGCCACGCATTTCTCCTCCTTACACGAGGCATCACAACAACGTTTCACCAGGCAACTGCGGTCAACTGTGTTTGTGTATGAGAAATCGGCTGGAAACTTTCCTAACGTCAGCACTTTATAGGTGTCGCCACCGGCGCCAACCTTGTGTGAATGCTATGAAAAGCTAATCATTTGCAAATCACAGCATATTCTTCCTTTCCGTTAAATTTTGCGTCTTTAGCACATCATCTTCGTAGTGCAGGAATTTTAATGACCAGGAGTGTACATGTTAGATATGACATTTTAACTGTAAAGCCATCCATATATTGCCATACATACATTGCTACTAAATTCCTATCTTCAAAGATGACTAACATAGAATAATGTACTAAAAGAATTATTGTTAGTATTTGCATGCTAATGATCGACATTGAAATGACAATCCGATTTCATAGAAAGTGTTTTGTGCTAAAGAAATAATTTACTTCTGGAAGATCGTCAGGATCATCTGGGTTAAGGAATCTGCTGAGATACGTGGCAGGGAGCCTCGATAAATCGTGATAGAGCGGTTATGTACTTAGCACAGCATGGGCATCCCGCTAATAGATTAGCAAGGAAGAAAAATGGAATATCTGAGGAAGAACTGACATTTGGGGCAGGTGGACGAACAGCAGAGGAGCCGCTAGCAAGCGCACCTGGGCGCGGACCGCCGGCTGAACATTGTCGGCGGTAGCGAGGGAAGCGGCGTCGATAGAGCGGGTGGCAATGAAAGCGCGGCGAGATCGACTACTAAGAAGAATACGTCCACTACCAGCCGCCCTGTGCAGACGGAGCTCGTTATGGAGAAGTGTACGATCACTGGAGAAGTCGCTCCAATGGCGGAGAAATCCGACGAAGAGTTGCGAACCACGCAAACGCAAACACCAAGAGAGAAGATGAAGAAGATGACACCTAAAGAAAAAGGACATCGGCTGGTTCATGACCTACCATCAAGAAAAGGTGGAGGCAGCGAGGAAGAGAGTTAAAATCCACCTACATAACTGAATGGCCAGCTTCCGTCTCAGAGTGGGTGTCCACTGCAGGAGAAGAAAAGTTCTCTGAAGTAGCACTCAGGATAGTGGTGGATGCACTTATGCGCCGCTCCAACGAAAGAGGAGACCACAAGAGGGCTCAGAGGCACACCAACAAATTCCATCGATGAGCGGCAACTTCCAACGTGACACCTCCTCCAATGCGCCTACAAATGTGGACTCCGCGGTAAGGGGGCAGCGGAAAAATGAAGAGAAAGGTGACTTATCCCCCTGAAGGCATCAAGAAGGCGACTTCCAAGGTGGTAACACCAACAGCTCTGACCCAGGTTTCCGTGGTTCCCTGTAAGCTGTAAGATAAATACCGGAGCTGTCCCCATGCCCACGGAATGTTCCCAATTGGTGGAAATAAAGTCTTCCCTTTTATCCCCAATCAACTAATAAATGTGCCACAACAGCATAATCTATGGTCCAATAGAGCAGATGCTCTCGAGTGGCCCGCCTTTGCCCTTAAGGCGGCGGAATGATATTGAATAATAATAATACTAATCCATCAGTCAGTTCATCAGCGCACCTGAGGATGGCAACGTGATCGTTTGCCAAAAAATCTGTATCCGTTGGATACTTGAATCCGGCAGTTCACCCTCGAATTATTTCGAGAACCTAGATAACACTATCTGATGCCATTCCTGTCCCCAGTGAGGTAGTTCCGTACGCCACTGGCGCCTAGCATGTTTCTGCACATTGGTCAAGGGAACGTGGAAAAGAGGACACGCCATGCCGTAATAAATGGCGATGGGTTGACACTGTTCGCCATATATGAGGAGGAGCCAGATCTGCGATGATAATAGGATGAGGTGTCGATCTTCCTGGGTGGTAGCGTGGATGATGCGACATGATTCCATCTCGTCGTTTTGCACGGACTTCCATAAACCATTCTGCATACAACAGTTGGATTGCGGAAATTCTTCGTCCCACACGACCAGCAATGACGCTCTCTCATGCCGATAATGCGCCCTCTTTCAAACTCACTGATTTGACGGCAGGGTTTGCGCATGCGTCTGCGAGGCATCCTGCAGATCAGCTCGAGCAACACTGATCCGTTACCTTTGGTTCGTGGAGGCAACAACAACCGGAGGCTATTGTAAAATGTGAACTTTCACGACCGGAAAGGTCAATATTACTAAACATTTCCGGGCTATTATGCCGTGGTCTTATGAATTTTTTTATTCAAACCCAACGTTTCGTCCCCAGCTGCGGAGGACATTTTCAAGGGAGATCGTGGCACTTTCGTATGTCCGATGCACACCCTGGCTCGCTACTGACTGAAGCCAAATCAGTTTACGAGGGCTCGCGCGCAGACGCGGACCACGGGAAATACAGGCCCCAGCGCAGACGTCATGCCACGTAAGCAAGGTAGTTCCGAGCCGGCGTGATCGCTAGCTCAGTGGCTGCCCGCTATGACGCAGTGGACAGTGCCCCAGCGGCCGGCCAATCGGCTTGCGATCGCGCCTGCTCGCTTACGTGGCATGATGTCTGCGCTGGCCACGGCGCGCAGAGGTGTGACGTCATATGTTTTGAATATGCTCGCGCAATGCGTCGTTGCCGATTGCCGCCGTCCGTTGTTAATATCGTCCCATGGTGGAAGACTGTTACATTTCTTCTTCAACACCGGAATCCAGATTTCATTTAGTTTCACGCCCTTCTCCATTCTATTGAAATTATTGGGGTGTTTTACAATTTCTATAGCCTCTCTGTACAGTCTTTCGTGGTATCCGTTTGTGACTGCTAAAACCTGAGTCTTATCAAATTGAATAAGGTGGTCCCCTGGTTGAAAAATATGTTTAGCAACAGCTGATCTGTCAATACCTCCCCTTCTACAGCTCCCCTTGTGCTCTTATAGTCGCTTTCTGACTGTTCTTTTTGTGGTACCCATGTGTGGTACTCCACAGGTACACGGAATCCTATAAATTCCTGCAGGAGATTGACAGATCAGCTGTCTTCAAACCCCAAGGCCACTGTAGGAGCTCCGACAGGCACTGGTGCAAGAATGGAAGGCTATACCCTTGCAGCTGCTCGGCCACCTAATGTAAAGTATGCCAACCCGTTGTGCGGCCTTTGTACGAGTGCATGGTGGTCATATCCCATATTGATGTGGGGTACATGCGGAGGAAACAGTGGCGTTTTTATAGCACTTGTGTTTCGGGACGGTTTTCTCAACTTATTACTAATACCGTGAACTTACAGATCTGTATCGTGTGGGATCCCTATGTTCCTATTTTATTAGCGCCAGCTTTGTATAGTACCAAGTCATGTGGCACCACAATCTGCAATTATCCTTAAATTATGAGAATTTGTGTAGTTTAGTTCCGGGGGTTGGGTTGTAATCAGTATCGAGGGGAGGGATATTTGAGCATGCGACTTCTAATTTTCAGCAGATCGGGAAAACAAGGACACAACACAAATTAGTCTTGTGTAGTTTGCGAACTAGTTCGGAAGAGCGCTCCCACAGGCGAACTAGTTCACAGATCCCTCGCTCATTTTCCAAAGACTGACGGGTAACAGCGAGAGGACGCGAGAGCGCGCAGACTCGCGTGATTCCCTTCTGCCAGTTGCCGTCATTTCGAGCTGAGATGCAGCTCAGCTGTAGTTTTAGTAGCGGTAGCAAAAGCCAAAACGAGCGGCCGAACTGAAAAGAGCGACCTAATTCGCGGCCGAGCTGCGAACTAAAAGGAGAGCTAGCCGGCCGCGGTGGCCGAGGGGACTGAGGCGCTCCAGTCACGGTCTGCACGGCTCTTACGGTCGGGGGTTCGAATCCCCCCTCGGGCATGGATATTTGTGCCGTCCTTAGGATAAGCTAGTTGATAAGCAGTTTGTGAGTTAAGGGACTGATGACCCCGTAGTTAAGTCCCATAAGCTATACAAACATTTGAACATTAAAAGGAGAGCTACCGGTCGTGAACTAAAATATGCGCGACAGGTCGCGAGCTAAAATATGCGCGACAGGTCGCGGACAGAATTAAAAATCACGTGTTTGCCATCTGGTGATGAGTCATTTCGAGGCGAGCGTCTGCCTGCTAGATTACCTAGTTCAGTGCTACAAAATTTCTGCGTTGAAGTATTCTGCACTCTGCAATATCTGACTAATAAATTCCATAATGCCAAGATATATAGACAACTCTAAACTTAAACGCGAAAAATTATCCACAAACTGTTTCTTTTGGTTTGCGTGATATTGTTAACGGCTCAAGCAGCAAGCGCATGAAGCAGCTAGGTGGGGGAACTTCTCCGTCCACCTGCATGCGCCGACCACGCCGCTCAGCCGTCACTGGGAGCGGACGAACTAAACGAACTAACTAGTTCGCGGCTCTGTCAGCCTTTTGTCCATGACCACATACTGCCACCCACTCGTGGTTGTAGTGGTAGATAGCCCTTAGTCTGCATTTGCAACTAAAGTGAGCGCTCCCGATCGCGAACTATTATGCGCAAGTCTACTGCACATCTTCAAACGGCAACGACACTTCGGGAGCTCCGACAGGCACTGGTGCAAGAATGGAAGGCTATACCCGAGCAGCTGCTCGGCCACCTGATCTAGAGGATGCCAACCCGTTGTGCGGCCTTTGTACGAGTGCATGGTGGTCATATCCCATACTGATGTCGGGATACATGCTGAGGAAACAGTGGCGTTTTATAGCACTTCGGGACTGTTTTCTCTACTTATTACCAATACCGTGGACTTACAGGTCTGTTTCGTGTGGGATTCCTAATTCATTAGCGCAAGTTTTGTATAGTACCAAGTTGTGTGGCACCACTATCTGCAATTAGCCTTAATTTACGAGCATGAGTGTAGTTTAGCATGCGACTTCTAATTTCCAGCATATCGGGAAAACAAGGAGTAAAAGAACTATAGTTCGCCAAAATAAAACTTTCACTCTGCAGCGGAGTGTGCGCTGGTATGAAACTTCCTGGCAGATTAAAATTGTGTGCAGGAACTGGGACACGAACCTGGTACCTTTGCCACTCGCGGGCAAGCGCTCTACCGACTGAGCTATCCCGACACGATTCACGACCTCCTACTTTCCAAACTTCACAGAAGCTCTCCTGCGAAACTTGCAAGACTAGCACTCCTGGGAGAAAGGATATGGTGGAGACATGGCTTAACCACAGCTTAATGGATGTTTCCAGAATGAAACTTTCACTCTGCAGCGGAGTGTGCGCTGATGTGAAACTTGTGATTAAAATTGTGTGCCGGAACCGGGACTCGAACCCAGGTGACGGAATAGTCCAACAAAGTCCGCCTCCGTAGCTCAGCGGTAGCGTCGCTGACTACCACGCAGGAGGCCCGGGTTCGATTCCAGGCAGGGGACTGGGTGTGGTGTGTTGTCCTAATCATCATCACCTCATCATCATTGGCACGTAAGTCGCGCACGCGGTCTCAAATAAAAAGACTTACACTAAGACTAGTCCAACAAAACTAGTTCATTCACAAACTACAGCCGCGGTGGAGTAGCCGAGCGGAATAAAGCGCCTCGCAGCGCAGCGCGCGGTTGCTCGCTGGAGGTTCGAGTTCTCCCTAGGGCATGGGTGTGTATGTTTGTTCTTAGGTTATTTTACCTAGGTTTAAGTAGTTTGTAAGCTACGGACTGATGACCACGCAGTTTGGTCCGATAGATTTACTAACATTTGAACACAAACTACACATCCCTTGTTGCGACGCAAGAGATCCGAGTTTGATTCCCGGTCTGGCAGGAGATTTTTCTGCGCTCGGGGACCGGGTGTTGTGGCGTTACCATCGTAATTCCATCGATACGCAAGTCACCGAAGTGGTGTCTCCAGACTCGCACCAGGCCGACCGAACACGATCCCATTCGGAGCCTAACGACCACAAATGCCGCGCGATCATCATTTGACACTTCTGAGTTACGACACTTTTGCGGGAGAGTGAGTTACGCGGGGAAATGAACCGCTTTATTACTGTCTTTCCAGTGTCGGCAGAGCAAATGAAACTGGGCCGAACCGGAACCTCGAGTGGCGCAGACACACTGGGACAACTTCGCGGCGAGCAATTTTCCACGGTCGTCTGGTCATTAACGGGGAACGCTGCGCACTTCCTCATCGTCTCGAATACGCTCACCGGCTGCTACGTCGCCTCACAAAAGGAAGGGAGCTTTATAAAAGAGAAGGGGCGGAGTTGCGGGGTTGGCGGCGTGGGGCGGGGCGGGAGCGGCGACTCCGATAGCAGGACTCTTCCTGCGGAAGCTCAGCGGCGCGGTTGTCACCCCCGGTCACAAAAGCCGCCGCCCCTGTAATTGTTTATAACGGGGGCGGCAGTCATCTGCGATGCAAATGAGGCGCTCCGCCGTCCGCCGTCAGCCGTCAGCCACTGACTAAGCCGACGCGCGCGTCGATCTGTCTGCGCGGCCCGCGTCACGCGCCGCGTCTGCCCGGAACGTCTGTAATTAGTGAGACGCGCGGCGCCATTATGATGCGGGGGTTGAAAGGGGTGAGCGCCGCTGCCCCCGCCCCCGCCCCCACTTGCAGCAGATTGGCTTCCTCGCTGGTAGTTATCGGGCCGGCTGATTGCGCCACCCCCACCGGCTGTCGTAGTGACGGATAATACGCACTGACAACCGAATTAATATTCCTCGATCCGGAGCACGCAGCGCGGAAACTCTTCCCATCATCGGTACACTGCTCGCCATAAAAAAAAAACTGCCTCGCCGCGCCGTAAACGAAAGCCGCGTTATTTCCATTTTTTTTCTTTCCTTTGTGTGAGTGTGTGTGTGTGTCCTGTGTGGTGGGGACAAAAGATTATTAAATTTATCGATGATGCTCGGATCTGCAGCACCCAACAAAGACAGAGCTAACCAAAGTCATGGAAGACGCTCACAGATACAGATATCACATTCACGTGCTACTATTACGACTGTGCAGAATCAATAACCAATTGAAATGGTCGATCCGCCGGCCGCGGTGGCCGAGGGGACTGAGGCGCTCCAGTCACGGTCTACACGGCCACTGCGGTCGGGGGTTCGAATACCCCCTCGGGCATGGATATTTGCGCCGTCCTTAGTATTAAGTAATTCATAGGTAGTTTGTAAGTTTAGGGACTGATGGCCCCGTAGTCGAGTCCCATAAGCTATACAAACATTTGAACATTTGATTTAGGTCTGATCAATGGTGGCCGAGCAACTGGCTCGTCACAATACGCCAGTCACTACTGTTGATGAACTGTGGTATCGTGTTGAAGCAGCAAGGGCATCTGTACCTGTACACGCCATCCAAGCTCTGACTCAATGCCCTGGCGAATCAAGCCCGTTATTACGGCCAGAGATGGTTGTTCTGGGTACTTTTATTCTCGGGATCTATGCACCCAAATTGCGTGAAAATGTAATCACATATCAGTTCTAGTATAATATATTTGTCCAATGAATACCCGTTTAACATCTGAATTTCTTCTTGGTGTAGCAATTTTAATGACCAGTAGCGTAACTTACAGCAATTCGAGATAGATGGTTCTCACTGTCTTTTTGTCTAGATAATATATGAAGCTTGCTGTAAACCGATTCACGTTGTTTGTAGGCATATTTTGTGAGTGACTGCGATGCGTGGTTAAGGCACCAACAAGATATTTCATTGTTTATGACGTTACAACCCCCACTCATTTCCACCAACTGAGTGGAAACTCCAGTACTTACAAATGCACACTAAGGGCTATCTACCGCTACAACCACGAGTGGGTGGCAGTATGTGGTCATGGACAAAATGCTGGACAAACCGACACACACTTTTCTTTTATAACCTACTAGCTTCACTCCCTCTGCTTCGCACGCGTAGACTTGAAAAATCTGCATTGGTTGTTTCTACTTCTAAATATAAATTTTCACAGAATTAGCTTTGAAAATGCTTTGCTAATCAAGTATTTCGATACAACTTGCCACCCCCTATTGAACCATTGATGGCAGAATTCAAAACATTCCGAAAAACATTTTTTTTTTTTTTAAATTGTAACCATGGTTCCAGGTCCAAATTTTTTGCAATTCTAGTATCAAAATATAGTAGCACCCGCAAAAGATGTTCCCTTATTTCACTCGCTTAATGGTTGAATTTCCAAAAATATCGAAACTCATATTTTTAAAATTCCAATAAGAAATATGAAGATTTGCTTCAAAATTGCTTGAATAGCAATATATTAAAAAAAAGAAAAAAAAAGATCATTACCTATTGCGACCTCTTAGGGATGAAAATATCGAAAAATCTCTGATGTCTACAGTGTAAGATAAACAACGTGTCGAAATTTCAAGTTTCTATCGTCTGTAGATTCATTTTTCATCGCCGTTTTCTTTTAGAAAAGGATCGAGAACGCGATATTTCTTTCTTACGCTTTGGCATCTTTCTTGGTAGTTTTACTTTTCAAACTGCAATATGCACTTACTTTTCTTTATTCCTACGCTTGTTGCAGAAAAACAGCTCAAGAACGAGCACCACGTTTCGCTGTGTATAACCTCTTTGGTATTACAGTATCATTGCTGGTATATAAGCTGACAACTTTCAACCACTATATCTTGCATGCTCTTATAGCTATCGACACGGAACTAGTAGAATGGGAGACTTTGTACTACAGCAACACAGAGAGACCGTTGGTCGCCGCGGTGGAGTAGCTGATCTGTCTAAAGCCCCTTGCTGCGGAGCGCGCGGTTGCACGCCATCGGAGGTTCGAGTCCTTCCTGGGGCATGTGTGTGTGTGTGTGTGTGTGTGTGTGTGTGTGTGTGTGTGTTGTCCTTAGGTTAGTTTACCTTAGTTTAAGTAGTTTGTAAGCTACGAACTGCTTGGTCCGATAGATTTACAAACATTTGAACATTTAAACTTTGAGATCGTTCGTTTGTGTAGTTTTTGCTGAAGAGTAAAATATTGAGATTCACGCGTAACTTTTAACTTCCATATCTTACACCGCTTTATCTTTATCAACCCTCTACCACCATAGTGCACAATGGGAGACTGATACCTGCTACCATATACAAACACTATTCGTTTGCGATGTGTAGTTTTGGCTGCAGAGTGAAATATAGACGTAAACACCTCAGTTTTTATATACAGGGTGTTACAAAAAGGTACGGCCAAACTTTCAGGAAACATTCCTCACACACAAAGAAAGAAAATATGTTATGGGGACTTGTGTCCGGAAACGCTTAATTTCCATGTTAGAGTTCATTTTAGTATTTCTCTTTAAATGTAAATTGAAATAATTCGTGCAGACAATTGTCAAAATACCCAATTGTTTCGTTAGTATGTACTGTACTTCCTCGATTCACAGCCATTTGGCCCAATTGAAGGAAGGTAATGTTGACTTCAGCCCTTGTGTTGACATCCGACTCATTGCTCTACAGTACTAGCATCAAGCACATCAGTACGTAGCATCAACTGATTAGTGTTCATCACGAACGTGGTTTTGCAGTCAGTGCAATGTTTACAAATGCGGAGTTGGAAGATGCCCATTTGATGTATGGATTAGCACGGGGCAATAGCCGTGGCGCGGTACGTTTGTATCGAGACAGATTTCCAGAACGAATGTGTCCCGACAGGAAGACGTTCGAAGTAATTGATCGGCGTATTAAGAAGCACGGAACATTCCAGCCTATAACTCGTGACTGGGGAAGACCTAGAACGATGAGGACACCTGCAATGGACGAGGCAATTCTGGCGGTGAATCGGAGAAGTACAGTACATACTAACGAAACAATTGGGTATTTTGACAATTGTCTGCACGAATTATTTCAGTTTACATTTAAAGAGAAATACTAAAACTAGCTCTAACATGGAAATTATGCGTTTCCGGACACATATCCACATAACATATTTTCTTTCTTTGTGTGTGAGGAATGTTTCCTGAATTTTGGCCGTACCTTTTTGTAACACCCTGTATATAAAAATTGAGGTGTTTGCGTCTATATTTCACTCTGCAGCCAAAATTACACATCGCAAACGAATAGCGTTTGTATATAGTAGCAGGTATCAGTCTCCCATTGTGCACTATGGTGGTAGAGGGTTGATGAAGATAAGGGGGTGGAAGATATGAAAGTTAAAAGTTACGTGTGACACTCAGTATTTTGCTCTTCAGGAAAAACTACACAATCGAGACGAACGATCTCAAAATTCAAATGTTTATAAATTTATCGGACCAAGCAGTTCGTAGCTTACAAACTACTTAAACTCAGGTAAACTAACCTAAGGACAACAAACTGCCCCAGGGAGGACTCGAACCTCCGCAACGAGGCGCTTTAGACCGCTCAGCTACTCCGCCGAGGCGACGAACTATCTCTCTGTGTTGTTGTAGTACAAAGTCTCCCATTCTAGTAGTTCCGTGTCGATAGCTATAAGAGCATGGAAGATATAGTGGTTCAAAGTTGTCAGCTTATATACCAGCGATGACTTTTAACACTATAATACCAAAGAGGTTATATACAGCGATACGTGATACACATTCTAAAGCTGTTATTCTGCAACAAGCGTACGAATAAAGAAAAATAAGTGCATATTGCAGTTTCAAAAGTAAAACTACCAAGAAAGATGCCAAAGCGTAAGAAAGAAATTTCGTGTCCTCGATCCGTTTCTATAAGAAAACGGCGCTGAAAAGTGAATCTAAAGATAGAAACTTGAAATTTGTACATGTTGTTTATCTTACACTGTAGACATCAGAGGTTTTTCGATATTCCCATCCCTAAGGGGGTGCAATAGCGGATGAACGTTTTTTTAATACCTTGCTATTCAGGCAATTTTGATGCTAATCTTCAGATTTTTTATTGGAATTTTAAAAATACGTGTATCGATATTTTTGGAAATTCAACCATTAAGCGGGTGAAATAAGGGAACATCTTTTGCGGGTGCTACAATATTTTGATTCTACAATTGCAAAAATTTGGATTCGGAACCATGGATACAATTAAAAAAAATGTTTTTCGGGATGTTTTGAATTCTGCCATCAATGATTCAATAGGGGGTGGTAAGTTGTATCGAAATACTTGATTAGCAAAGCATTTTCAAAGCTAATTCTGTGAAAATTTATATTTAGAAGTAGAAACAACCAATGCAGACCATTACGTCTACGCGTGCGAAGCAGCGGGTGTGAAGCTAGTAGGTTATAAAAGAAAAGTGTGTGTCGGTTTGTACAGCATTTTGTCCATGACCACATACTGCCACCCACTCGTGGTTGTAGCGGTAGATAGCCCTTAGTGTGCATTTGTAAGTAAAGGAGTTTCGACGCAGTTGGTGGAAATGAGTGGGGATTGTAATGTCATAAACAATGAAATATCTTGTTGGTGCCTTAACCACGCATCGCAGTCACTCACAAAATATGCCTACAAACACCGTGGATCGGATTACAGCAAGCTTCATAATTTATCTAGACAAAAAGACAGTGAGAACCATGTACCGCATATTGCTATAAGTTTAGGTACTGGCCATTAAAATTGCTACAACAAGAACAAAAGCAGGTGATAAACGGGCATTATTGGATAAATATATTATACTAGAACTGACATGTGATTACAATTTCACGCAATTTGGGTGCATAGATCCTGAGAAATCAGTACCCAGAACAACCATCTCTGGCCGTAATAACGGCCTTGATTCGCCAGGGCATTGAGTCAGAGCTTGGATGGCGTGTACAGGTACAGATGCCCATGCAGCTTCAACACGATACCACTGTTCATCAAGAGTAGCGACTGGCGTATTGTGACGAGCTAATTGCTCGGCCACCATTGACCAGACGTTTTCAATTGGTGAGAGATCTGGAGAATGTTCTGGCCAGGGCAGCAATAGAATATTTTCCATGTCCATAAAGGTCCGTACAGGACCTGCAACATGCGGTCGTACATTACCCTGCTGAAATGGTTTCGCAGGGATCGAATGAAGGGTAGAGCCACGGGTCGTAACACATCTGAAATGTAACGGCCACTGTTCAAAGTGCCGTCGATGCGAAAAAGAGGTGACCGAGACGTGTAACCAACGGAACCCAATGCCATCACGCCGGATGATACGCCAGTATGGCGATGACGAATGTGCGTTCACCGCGATGTCGCCAAACACGGAGGTGACCATCCTGATGCTGTAAACAGAATCTGTTTTCATCCGAAAAAAATGACGCTTTTGCCGTTCGTGTACCCAGGTTCGTCGATGCGCACACCATCGAAGGCTCCCCTGTCTGTGATGCAGCGTCAAGGGTAACCGCACCCATGGTCTCCGAGCTGATAGTCCATGCTGCTGCAAACGTCGAACTGTTGGTGCAGATGGTTGTTGTCCTTCAAACGTCCCCATCTGTTGACTCAGGGATCGAGAAGTGGCTGCACGATCCGTTACAGCCATGCGGATAAAATGCCTCTTATCTCGACTGCTAGTAACACGAGGCCGTTGGGATCCAGCACGGCGTTCCGTATTGCCCTCCTGAACCGACGGATTCCATATTCTGCTGAAAAGCTATCATTTGCATATCACAGAATCTTCTTCCTGTCGGTTAAATTTCGCGTCTGTAGGACGTCTTCTTCGTGGTGTGTATATATATATAGAGGATATTAAAAAAAATGTAGACAGCCGCGGGGCCGAAGGGACTGAGGCGCTCCAGTCACGGTCTGCACGGCCACTACGGTCGGGAATTCGAATCCCCCATCGGGCATGGATATTTGTGCCGTCTTTAGTATAAGGTAGTTTTAAGTAGTTTGTAAGTTTATTGACTGATGACCCCGTAGTTAAGTGCCATAAGCTATACAAACATTTGAACAAACATAAAAAAGAAACTACAGCAGAAACTTGCTTGGACGAGGGAGAAGACGAGGGAGAAGACGAGGGAGAAGACATGGTAGAGAAGTTGTGCCGGGTTAATTTGAAGGACGTAGCTTATGACGTGGCCCAATCTTGGGAATGTTTTGGTGAAAATACAATTGGAAAACTTTTCTTCAGCAAAATCAAGAAAATTTTCTAGATGATGAAAATCTACAGTAGCAGACTGCACCCGAAAATACTACCCTGCTTTCATTGTTACGAAAAGTTCGGGATGTTGTGACGCTACAGAAGATGATCTAAATGAATGGATTATCCAAGATGAAGACTTTGAAGTGCCATATGAAGATACTGTCAACATGGTAAACGAAAAATAAAAAGACGACGATGAAGCGGGTGTAGTGGATTAATGTGTGTCCAAGATTTCTCATAACGAAGGTCAAAAAGCCTAAGAAACTGGTTTAAAATATGTACAGCAGCTGGAGGAAAGATCGTCTACTGACGTTTTGCTTCTTAAGAGAATATGCGATTTAGCGGTTAAAAAGAGAGAGGGGGAAAAACCACAACAGTGAAACTGGACGTCAGTCTATATCTACTCAGTCTAATTTGATTTGTGTTGTATTAAAGTCTCAACTCGTTTGGCCTACTTCAGTTTAATTTTTGTGTAACGTAAGATCTTATCACTTTTCTTTGAGTGCCGTCTAATGTATTTAATCGTTATATTCAGTTTCTGCTCACGTATTTGATGAGATTTTTGTGTTCAAACAAATTTTACAAACCTTTTACGTTTTTTTGTATCATTTTCCGTGTTATCCGACCCTCACGCTTATCCGAACTTGCCGCGGCCGGTTTAGGTCAGATAATCGAGACTCTTCTGTACTTATTTCGTAGTGTGCGACAAGAGTTGAATGCTCTTTGAAAACCCATTACCAAGGAATGAGGGGAATACTCTTTCAGCGCGCTTGAAGGGTTGTGCGCACTAAGGCGCATTGTTGCGAAAGGAGCAGCCGCTCCCTGTCGGAGGTTCGAGTTCTCCCTTGTGCATGGGTATGTTTGTGTGTGTGCGTGCGTGTGTGCGTGCGTGTGTGTGTGTGTGTGTGTGTGTGTGTGTGTGTGTGTGTGCTGTCCTTAGCATGATCTACTTGAAGTGGTTTGTAAGTCTAGCGACTGATAACCACTACAGTTTGTTCCCATAGCTCTACAAATATTTGAGCATTTTGAATAATCTTAAAAAAAATAAAAATAAAAAATAAAAAATAAAATTCGCACTGACGTGTTTTACGGCCTACTTTAGATTTGTAGTTTTATAAGTTTTTGCAATTTTCGACCAAAATAATAATGTAAATAATAAATAATAATTAAAAAGAGTGTTTGAAACCCTTTTAGGAAAAAAGAATTGAGGTAGTGGCAGGTTCCGAACAACCGACCTTTAGTGTCATAGTCCAACGCCTTGCCCACTACGCTACGGCTATCAATTAAGAGATGAGTCCTTTAATCTCATACTATTGATGGCCGTTACTATCGATGGCCGTTGTTAACTGATGCTAATATGGCATTTGTAGACAATAGATTATCATTTATCGTACGAAGAACGCTGTGTTTTTGTTAATTCTTCAGTGCGCCATTGCTTTGAAATGACAACGTGTAAGTTACAATAAGAAAATCGTCAAATACGCAACGCAACATGGCGTATGCCAGAGAGAGTTCTGGGCGAGGAATGTCACGTGACATTTCCGAACGGCTGGTTTTCGTTAATTCATTGGAGGGTTTCAAAACTCTGTCATTTTTGTAATATCTCTCAAACGATACGAGATAGGAAAAAAAAGTAAGTGAACAAAATTGTAGAGAATTTTCTTCTCTACAAATTCCGTTATTCAATTTTCGCGTCAGATGAAAGGTTTATTTGCAATTAAAATTACATTAAAAACGGTTTTTTTTAATTACTAACGTATTTCTTGCCAGAAATATTTGAAAAACGAGGTTCTGATCTCTGGTAGCCAATAATTATGTCTGTAAAATTTGGTGCCGATCGGTTGAACGGTTCGACCTAAAAAGTGGGAACGCGTTACAGCGAGACAGACATCGTCAAGTCGAAACGGGTTTTTTGGTATTACTACCGTATTTTCTGTCTGAAAACTTTGAAAAAGTGAGGTTATCGTCTCTGGCAGCCTACAATCATGTCTGTAAAATTTAGTGCTGATCGGGTGAACGGTTCGTCTTAAAAACAGGGAACACGTCACGGAGAGACAGACGGACAGACAGACAGATATCCCAAAATCGCTGTTATTTTTGCAAATATCTCTGAAACGATACGAGATATGAAAAAAAAAGAAAAAAAAAAAAAAAAAAACACACAAGAGAGCAAAGTTGTAGAGAATTTTCTCCTCTACCGTAACCTAAAGTGGGCCAATAATTATTGCTGTTCCAGCTATATGATTGACAGGTTTTTGTATGTGCCCCTGCCCGGTCAGTAAATTATTTACCCTCTCTCGTTGTCAATACAGCACACTATGCCGCAGATAACTTAGGTAATTTCTCGTAAGTTCGCTGCAGAGCGGTAAAGTCCGTGTCATCTACTTACAAACGTTGGAGGGACGGCCACATCTATTGCACAAACTACAGGACATCAGACGTGGCTTTAAGTAACCTGGAGAGGGTTATCCAGCACTACTCCACAGCACTTGCTAGAGGCGACGAGGTCGCCAAGTTCATTGTGCGGCAGTTACCGCCACTTAGTGGCAAGTGCTTCCCATCAACTTGGCAACAGCTTAGTCCTATCCACCCGCGAACTACTCGTGTTCAGAGTAACGAAGCACTCCGAGTTTACCACTGTTGCGGCTGTGTTACTGCTGCATTTGCGGCTACATTAGCGTGATAGGCAGCTTTGTCCGTTCCACTGTCACTGCACCTGAATGCGTAACCCACGGCTGGTTTCTTCTATTATGGTGACATCCATTACTCAGTTTCTCTGCTCTCTCTGTGGACTAGTCTTCATTGTGGAGCTGCTACTCTTAGGAGAAGCTCTTGTGCTACAGTGTATAAAGCGACAGACATATCAGTTTTTATAGTGGTTATTCTAAGAATACTGTCAAGACTAAAGAAATAGGATCGCAGGCTATACTTGTAATTCTGTTTTTGTAGGAGCTACTTTAAATTTCATTATAGAGAAGAATTATACTCCTCAAGATGTTTGTGTATGGTTTTGGTGTAGTTGTTTAGAGAGGACTAAATGTTTGTTAAGCTTATGGGACTTAACTACGGGGTCATCAGTCCCTAAACTTACAAACTACTTATGAACTACTTACGAACTAGGATGGCACAAATATCCATGCCCGAGGGGGGATTCGAACCCCCGACCGTAGTGGCCGTGCTGACCGCGACTGGAGCGCCTCAGTCACCTCGGCCACCGCGGCCGGCTAGAGAGGACTAAACAGCTAGGTCATCACTCATCAGTCCCCTGTTAATGGGCTACTGCAGCAATCGTTCGTGTTGGCTCTTTGAGTAACATTGGAGGACTTTGAACGGTTGTGATATTATTACTTATAGGGCATTTAATATTGGTGAATCTTTTACTAGAGATATTGGGAAGTCTGTAATAGGCCTTTTATTGAAAGGAGCCATAGTAGGCGGTAAGTTGATGAAGATGAACATGTATACCTTTGGATTAAAGAACAATGTGCTTGTGAATATATGTCGTTTAATGGAGACTGTATTATGATAAATAAAGTGTGGCCTTGAAAACTACTCATTGATCTTGCCAAAAGCCGAGAAGCGATTGTTGATGTTGTAGCTGTCAGGGGCACCCAGGGATGCGCTCTGTGTGAGTCATCTCTATGGGCAACACTGTGTCGTATGAAATTTTGTACTTCCACTTGTCCTACAGAAAGTCAATTTCAGAGCACAACGGTTGCGTCCCCTGAGTGAGACTTGTGACGGGGCTATCTCTCATTTACGTGTTGAAATGTGAATGAATGTTTCATTCCTAATCACTTTTATATGACCTACTAGGACCACTTAGTCTCGCTGCACTTAGCACAGAGTCTGGCTTTTCTCGGAGCCCAGACTTCCCTCATTCGTTGTGAGTAGGCCTGCTTGCGCTCTTCTGTCCAAGTTTCACCGTGTCTTTTATTTGGATGCAGGTCTCGGGTTATTCCGTTTGTCACTATCTTCTTTTGGAAAATAACTCTATCAAAGGCATCTTCGGGTTTGATACGTAGCATCAGATGGTCTTCTTTGGTGTTTTTAAACCACAGCATAGTAGTTTTTGATTTTGAATAAAAAAAGGAAATATATTTTTCATTAACCTATTGCCGTCCATTCGTATGAGGTGACAATAAAATCGAGCTCTTCCTTTACGTATTGTGTCTGTAATTCTTTCTATTTTTCTGTAGATTTCTTTGTTGGATCTGTTTTGATGGATGCCATTTTTTTACTTGGAGCCTAGAATTCCTTTAATGATTTTGCACTCTTTTTTTCTCCAGTTCTTCGAAGATTCCGTTATCGGCATTTAAGACTAAGGCTTCAGCTGCATACAGAACTACTGGCTTCAAAACTGTTTCGTAGTGACTTATCTTAGTGTTTTGGGAAAGGCATTTCTTGTTGTAGATCGTGCGGGATGTTTGGTAGGCTGTTTCTAGTTTGCATATCCGTTAACTAAGCGCTTCCTTGTCCCGTCGAATTTTCATTATGATGTCACCTAGGTACTTGAATTTGTCCACTCGGGCGATGATTCCATATTTAGTTCAAAGTTTTGGCGGGGCGTTTTTGATCTTAGTCAGGACTTCTGTTTTCTCAAATGATATTTGCAGACCAGTTTGTTCAGCAATTTCTTTTAACAGTTCGATTTGAACTCTAGCGGTGTCTATGTTGTCAGACAGAATAGATAATGTCGTCAGCAAAGCCAAGCAGTCTACCTCGATCCCCTTCGATTTGGTTCCAACTCGTAACGGGCTATAGGTGATTTCCATTAATCTTCTGACGATCTTTTCAAGGACGCAGTTGGAAAGCATTGGAGGCAGACTATCACCTGCCTGACCCTTGTTTTGACCTCAAAGGAATCCGAAAGAGACCCAAGGAATTTTACTTTGGATTTTGCATCCGTTAGGGTAACTCCAATTAATCCCTGCAGTTTAAGGTCAACTCCGAACTCATTTACGATGTTCAGCAGAACCTCCCGGTCTATGGAGCCGTATGCCTTCTTGAAGTCCACAAAAACTGACACGTACTGTTTGGATCTTAGACTATAATATCTGATTATTGTTCTGAGGTTATAGATCTGTTCGGCTGTTGAGCGACTTTTTATGAAACCCCCTTGGTATTCACCTATTTGATTTGCGACTTGGGCTTCTGAGAGCTCCAGAATGGCGAGTGAGAAGATTTTATGTTACTGGTAGCAGGGACATTCCGCAGTAGTTATTAATGTCTTTCACGCTGCCTTTCTTGTGTAAGGGATGGATCAGGGCTATTTTCGAATCTTCAGGCAGTGTTTCCTCATTCCAAATTTTTTCTATTTGTATTTACAAGATTTCAGGTGATTCCTTTGGGGCATATTTCCCAGTTCTACTATGACTGAGTCTTCTCCAGGCGCTTTGTTGTATTTGAGACGGACAATGTGGCGCTTGATTTCATCTGTGTCAGGTGGTCTGGACTCTGGGCACCTGAACAGTGGTTCTTTGGTCTCCAATGGGTTTGGAGGTTTATTACAGATCAGTAGGTCTCGAAAGTAGCCTGCTAGAATCTGACAGTTTTCTTCATTGGAAGCCGCCAGTGTACCATCCTTTCGCTGGAAGCGTAGTGATGGCGGTTTGTAGCCGTTCAGTTTGCGTTTGAAGGCTCTATAGTACTCTCTGGTTTCATTCTTCCTAAAATTTTGTTCTATCTTTTCAATGAGCGATTTTTCGTACTTACGTTTTTCACTCTGATCGCCCTGGCTGTTAGCGCACTTTGTATTTTGTAGGTTTCAACAGTGAGTTTCCAATTTAGTCGAATAGTATTGTTTCCAGGTTTGTAGCCTTTCCCCAATGTTCTTTAATCTCTTCATTGAGCAGGCAGTGAAGGAATGGAAGGAGAAATTTGGAGAGGGCGTAAAGTGCAGGGAGAAGATATATAAAAAAATTGCGGTTGCCGATGACATAGTAATTCTGTCAGAGACTGCAAAAGAACTGGAAGCGTTTCTAAAGAAGCGAAACTTGGTAATATTCAATATTAATTTAAATGTTAGGAAGTCCTTTCTGAAAGCATTTGTTGGAGTGTAGCAGCTTTGTATGGGAGTGAAACGTGGACAATAAGGAGTTCAGATAAAAAGATGATAGAAGCTTTTGAAATGTGATGCTACAGACAAATGTTGAAAATTGGAAGGGTAGATCACGTAACTAATGAGAAGGTGCTTAATCTAATCGGGGAGAAAAGGAGTTTCTGGCATATCCTGACTAAGAGAAGGTATAGATTGGTTGGACACATTCTGAGACATCAAGGATTTGTCAACTTGGCATTAGAAAGAAGCGTGTGGGGTAAAAACCGTAGAGAGAGCCCGAGGGACGAATACAGTAAGCAGATTCAAAAGGATGTAGGTTGCCGAACGTGTTCTCAGATGAAGAGACTTGCACAGGACAGGGTAGCGTGGAAAGCTGCATCAAACCAGTCTACGGACTGAAGACGTCAACAACAACCACAACAACGAAATATTACCAGAATACGTAAAAAAAGTCTCTATTCGACGCATAAACAAGCCTATTAAATCTCATAATGATATAAAATTCAAAACAAGATATAGGCAAGTAATGCTTCGTCACATGCAAAGCGATGGAAATTCGTTTGCCAAATTCCAACAAGACTGTCAATGAAAAATCATATTACATATGAAAATGGAGCTATATTATGACCTTCGTCATAAATAGAGGCCTTAGAGCAGAACTCACGGGAACACAATCAGCTTTTTTTATTGAGTCAGCAGATTATGCTTGCTAGCACGTTTTTGTTATGTTTCCTATTCTTTTTTGATTGGAAAATGCTTACAACTTTAAACGTCCTAAACCGCAAATGTAATTATTATTAAGAGTATTGTATTGCATTCTTTTACTTCTGATGGATAGTAAAAGAAGATGTGTATAAAAAATTTCCTGAAGATGATATTGCAACACATTCGAACCGATCGTAGATTTCAGGGAAGCATACGACTCGATTCATCTCACCAGTCTGTTCAATACACTTCGTGAATGTGGTGTAGATAACAAAACTACTTAATTAATTGAGCACACTTCAACAGTCACAACCTCGAAGGTAAAATTCACGGGAGAATATCTGAACCTTTTCCGATTTAGACAGAGAGGGTGATGTATTGTGCCCGCTCCTCTTTAACCAAGTACTGGACAAGATCATCGAGGCGAGGAAGAGAGAAATACTTTAAATAAATATGGGAACAAAGGACAAACGAATCAACAATAAAATGGCCTGACTTTGCTGACGAGCTAGCAATTACTACGCGCACTCCCAAGGAAGCCATACATGTGATCGAGAAACTTTATGGGTTGCCAATAAAACCTAACTCAAAATTTCTTATGAGAAATTCGTAGACTCTAAAAGTTCAAACCTGAAACACTTGCAGCAAAATATGATGACGTCAAACAAGTAGTTCACGTACTTAGGTGAAACGATAAGTAATACTGGCAACGAAAAAGTAGCTCACAAACAACGATCAGAGGAATTACGTGACCTGGAACACATACATTAAGAAATCGCTATCTACTTAAGTCAAACTTCACCAATACGACACAGTAATTCTTCCATAAGCGCTCTACGCAACTGAAAAATCATTATTAACCATCAATATCAAGGTCATATTCACCCTACATTCAAGATGGTATCTGGATGCGGAAAAGTTCTGAGGGACTGTACTCATTAACTGAAGGTATCACGTCAGTTCAACTGAAAAGGAAATTTATATTCTACGGACAATTAACTAAAGTGGACGCCTCTAGAATTACCAAGAAAATCTTCCTTATCATGGAAGAATCTCGCCAACCAGGACACGCTAGCTAACATTAACCCAAAATGACCTCACGGAACACAGTATTGACCCACTAGAAACCACACAGACTGCATACAGACAAAAAACCAACTCTCATCAGTTCACAACAAAAAACCCGACGGAAAGGAATCTGAAACTGAAATAACTCATAGACACAAGAAAGAAGACAGGCCCCTAGTGAAAGGATGAAGTTTTGGAATGAAAAGAAGAACAGGAAAGTCAAGAAGACCAGTGCTAACTAATGGTTCCACGTACGCCTTAGAGGGCGAAACGAATAAATAAACAAATAATAATAATACAAGATTAAATATATGAATTAATAATATAATGTTTTATATACGTTAATATAATTTATTATTTTTATATTTATAATTTTTTGCCCGAAATATTTAGAAAAGAGGACGGTAGAACAGGCCAGTGCAAGTTTTATTTTTTTAAATTCAATCGTTTTATTTGTAGTTAGTTCGCTTACTGTATTATGCGCTAAATTTTATACTGCTTTGTTTATTTTCTACCTAATATTTAAATTTTATGGACCATCCTCCATACTCTGCCTTATGGTTACAATATTCTTATCAATTAGTGCAATGATCCCCTCTTTTATTTTAACTTCATTATTCTTGTATTTAAATGTACATTTTTGTTAGTTTTGCAGACTAATTTTTTTTGTTATTATGTACTTTTCATTCTTTCTAATGTATATATTCGCGATATTTGTCGTAAATTTTTTGTCTTTCAGTTTTTTTCTGTTTTTTTGTTTCATTGCTGTTCATATCTCTCTTTGACTTTTCACAACAGTTTTATATTTCTATATACATTCTTTTGATTTCTTTATAAAACGGAATTTTCCTGCAGGATATTCATCCCTAGATGAAATATCAACCTGAAACTATTCATTGAATCTTAATTACTTACAGCAAAAGAAAATGACGGTACCTCCATATGAAGATTTATACATTTATACGTGTGTACCAACTTTTAGAGTCAGCCGATCGACTTAACGTCGTAATCTAAAAAGTGGGAACATGTTATAAACATGGACACACACAGTGTCAAACCGCCAATTTTTTTCCAAATGTCTTTGAAACGTTGCAAGATACTATAGAGAAAAAAAATCACATTGACGTGTTTTACGGCCCACTTTAAATTTATAGTTTTATAATTTTTTGCAAACATTTCGGCCAAAAATAATAATGTAAATAATAAAAAATTATAGTGATATGATTAAGACTCTACTATTGTGATAATATCTATGCACCCAACACGTAATCCTTTTAGGAAAAAAGGAGAAAAACATTTTTTTGGTAGTGGTAGGTCGCGAACCACTGACCATGTGCATCACAATCCAACACGCTGCCTAATACACTACGGCGAACAACAACGAAATTCTCCCTTAATTTTCGTTCTATTGATGGCAGCTGTTAACTGATGCTGATGTTGCATTTGTAGACACTAGATTATCATTTTTCGCACGAAGAACGACGTGTTTTTGTTAATTCTTCAGTGCGCCGTTGCTTTGTAATAACGACGTGTAACTTATAATAAGAAAATCATCAAATACGCAACGCAAGATGGCGTATGCCAGAGAGAGTTCTGGGCGTGGAATGTCACGTGACATCTGCGAACGGCTGGTTTTCGTAAAATCAATGAAGGGTGTCAAATCTCCGTTTTTTTTGCAAATATCTCTGCAACGATGCAAGATATGAAAAACACATAATAGATCGAAGTTGTAGAGAATTTTCCCCTCTACCAATTAGGTTAACCAATTTTCGTGTTAGATGAACGGTTCGTTTGAAATTACAATTATATTACAATCTGCTTTTTTTAAATTACTACCGTATTTTTTGTCCGAAAAATTTGAAAAAGGGAGGTTCTGGTCTCTGGCGACCTACAATTATGTTTTTAAAATTTGGTGATGATCGGTTGAACGGTTCGTCTTAAAAAAGTGGGAACACGTTACGGACAAACAGACGGACAGACAGACAGACATACATACATACATACATCTTAAAATCGCCGTTATTGTTGCAAATATTTCTGAAACGATACGAGTTATGAAAAAAAAAAAAAATAAGAGAGCAAAGTTGTAGAGAATTTTCTCCTCTACAAAGTCGGTTATTCAATTTTCGTGTCAGATGAGTGGTTAAGCGTTATTTTCATTTAAATTTCGAGCTGTCAAAACACGATCGCAAGCCCCTCTAGTGTTACTACCGTAATCTAAAGTGGGCCAACATAAGCGAGAAAAATTGTAGAGTTCTCCTGTACAAATCCGTCATATGAAATGTGGTCTCATATGAAATAAGGCGTTGTTTGCTATTAAATTTCTAGCTGCCAAATTGTCAAAGGTACCGTACTTCTTAACCTCTGTTGCGAAGCACAGGCGTATGAAGTAGCTACAAATATATGAAACTAGCTGAAAACCCGGCGTTGCCCGGGTATTTATTTATTTATTCCTTCCACTTTTCAGGTATATATTTACTTGTATACCTGTTGTATGTCTGTAAAATCTCTTTGGAATAAGTTAGTAGTAAAGAAGTAATAGATTAAAATTTGGTGCGTGATGTGGCTGTTTTTCATGAACGTTACTGTTTATGTGCTCCTACCTCACGAACTACATGTCGTACTGTGATACAATTTCGCAGGTACACTCAACTATATGTGTGTATACTGTCTGTAAAATTTCCTGCAGCTACAATTTTTGGTGTAAACATTATAAATAGTAACGTTATACCGACAGCCGTAGTTTTAGTCCATGAACAGCGGAACGTTACTGTTTATGTGCTCATAACTCGTAAACTACGTGTCGTACAGTGATACAACTTAGAAGGCAAACACAACTATATGCATGTATACTGTCTGTAAAATTTCCTGTCGCTACAATTTGTAGTGTTCAAATTATAAATTGAAACGTCATACCGAGAGCCGTAATTTTACTCCATATACAGCGGAAAAGTAGTAAGCGAGAAAAAGTTTAACAAAGATTTGAAATTATGTTTAAAGTTTGTTGCAAGTCGTTAAGTACTGTCATTCTCATACAGTGTATTTCGAAAGTCTCGCCGCATTATATGGCATGTTTTTGCGATTTCTATTGGTTATGACGTAATATCTTTTGAATCATGTGTCGTATATGATTCTTAACCCTGCAGCAATTGTACCTCATGGTAAGGAATGTGTTTACCAAATTTGGTTGAAATCGGTCCAGTGGTTTAGGAGAAAATGAGCAGCATTGTCGCTAAATGCAGCAGTTTCCCGCACATCTCAGTGTTTATGATGTCATATCTCGTGAACTATGTATCGTACGTGATTCTTACACTTATGACGACCATTCTCATGGATTTAAGCTTACGTGTACAAAATTTCATAAAGATTGGAACAAAGTTGTAGATTTCTGTGCAACACGTACAAATATACGGACACTCTGCTTTATATATGAAACAACTCGTTACCTAAGGGACAGAATGTTTGGCGCTCTTAGTTGAGAAGCTCAAGACGATGACGTTAACAAATAGGGAGCTACGTCGCTGCTGTTTCTCCCGAGGCGCTTGCCGAATTCCCCTCCCCCAACACAACGTCACAGCGCGCTCTGCATCAGGAGCCACGTCGTACGTAAAGAAAACTCTGTTTCGTTCTCGATAAAAAAAAAAAAAAAAAAAAAAAAAGAATGCCTCCCGTTTCGTCCATAACTCTTATGCCTTAGGCTTATTTTTTCTTTTATCCTGCAAGGCATATTGCGGAGAACAAAAGGAGGACGCATCTGTCTTGCAGAGACCGACCGAACGCATGTGAGCATGTGATTGATCAAGTTATTCCTATAGCCGCAGGCTAAAAAAGACGTTCCCCTGCTGAGATTGCCATCAGAATACAAGGGGGGAAGAATCTACGCTAAGACCTTGCGTTCGATCTCGCGTCTTCGAGACGACATGAAATGCCAATTTGATTCATCTGCTTACAGGATTTCACTCATTTATATTTAAAGTAGGCATGATGGACAGATTTCATACTTAGCAGGAAGACTCCAACAGCCGTAATGACAAGTTTTTATTTATTTACGCAACCGGTTTAGGTGTTCAATTGACACCACCTTCACGCTCCCATTCACGAACTGACGCAATCTTCAGATAAGTTACGTTTGGTAAGTGGTAGCCGCTGTGCTACTTGCTATTCGTACATACTGTAGTGTATTTGTGACCCCTCCACACATCAACCGTCAGCTAACCCTCCAGGTATTCAAAGTTATCAAAATTTCTGTTTGAATAGTTGGAAGTTCAGTTGTCAGTTAAGTGGAAGGGCCACACGTCAATCTCGAAATTTTCAGAGGGTGTTAATCTTATACTGTAGAGGTTGTTTAAGGTTTTCATTATCCTATTTGGCTCATAGATGGACAGGTTAAATAAGTTTTATGAAATTATTTCATTATGAGAGCATTTTTAAGCTAAATTCATGGAAATTCGTTATTCACTTTTTCTCTGTTTTTCGAAATTCCAACCAGACGTGAAATGGGAGATGAAAGGTTTCTAGAAACTATGTAGTAATGCGTAAATTAGTCGCAAATCACACATGCTGTTGTCAACTGTGTAAGAATGGTAACAGCTGCGTCAGTACGAACGCAACCTCCAACATGGAGGTCGAGATGTTTTAAGTACTTTAATTGTTTTTAAGGTATGTATTTTTATTATTGACTTTAACTGAAACTTGTACAACTGGCTTATAATGTGACATGTGTGTTATTCTAACTGGTTCTTCTGTATTTATTTTAGCATTGATAATGACCAAACAGTGGTCGAAATATGGATTTGCGAATAAATAAATATATTTACGACTGATTTCTGAAAGAATTTCCGCAAATCAAATACAGTCGTGGAGCACCAATTCCAACATGGAATCAAGCATGGCGAAAATTAGAATTCGAGAAATTCGTGCCTCAGCTTTTCTGCAAATTCAATCACTATGGGGACGGAATAGGTGATGGGCAGGTTTTATGCTAATCTTCCATTATGAAACTTTTGTAAAGCTAGCTCCATGAAAATTTACATTTCCCACGTCTGTTACCAAAATTGTACTTCAGCACGTTTAGAAATTCACACATGAAAGAAGGACAGTGGAAACAATTTGTATGTGAAGAACACAGAGCATTTTGCCTCTGTATTTGTAATCTATTTCATAGGATGCTATGCCGTATTTGGCAGATACACATAACGGTGTGCACAAAGTGATCAATTGACTTTGAGGAAAGAAAACGTAAACGCACAAACGCTCAAAAAATATGACAACAATAACTCATGCAGAACGGTTATTCTGGGCTGCTTTTCAATACGATGCAAGACAGCTCTTTTCGTGTACGAAATATGACTTTTAAGTAAAGGGCCTCACATGTTCCCGGATAATTTAAAGATTTATTTCCATTGTGAAAATCTGAACATGTTCAGACACTGTAACAGAATATTCAGCCTAGTTTGGTGTATACTAACTTTTTCTTGTTTCATTGTAATGCAAAATACGCAAAATTTGAAAATGACAGCTTAGACTGTAGAAACTAGTCATGTTTTAGTCCTGGTCAGTACTTGACTCTGTTAAAAATTATATTTCTTCCTATTCTTTTCAGTGCCACTCCCTGATATCATCCTTTTAGTTTGTTCGTTCTGTCTACATTATGACACGCTGCATCTTGAATTTCATATGTTTCCATTTCTGTTCTGGTTATGACTCTTGTTGTTCTGTATTGTTGCTGGAACACGTATGGCCGGCCGCGGTGGCCGAGAGGACTGAGGCGCTCCAGTCACGGTCAGCACGGCCACTACGGCCGGGGGTTCGAATCCCCACTCGGGCATGGATATTTGTGCCGTCCTAGTTCGTAAGTAGTTCATAAGTAGTTGGTAAGTTTAGGGACTGATGACCCCGTAGTTAAGTCCCATAAGCTTAAAAAACATTTGAATTTGAATTTGAACACGTATGCATGCAGTGCTACGGTTTGATATGCCTCTATCTGGGTATTGGTGAGGTTGGTTTTGGGCTTTGCCCACCAACGTTTCCACTTGTTCTTGGAACGTTTTGTGGCTGATAACGAATTGCAGTAACTTCACTTGTGTGGCTAGATTAGTTCAGATATAATGTCAATAATAAAAAACGATCTCGTAAAGTAAAAGGGGCTTCAGCGCACATTGTCCTCTAAATATAAGCAGCAAAATCGATACAAAATACCTTTGGGTGTATACTTTAAATTACTTGACTAATCCTAATTAATCTTCGTCCCGTCCCCCCAAAATACATGCTATATATTTTGCTATTGATAGCAACTGTCTGTTTATATCCGTATCCCGCGCGGAATAGCCCCGTGGTCTAACGCTTTATGCTAAGGATTAGGTTCGAATCTTCCCTCGGGCATGGATGTGTGTGTTGACCATAGTTTGATTGTAAGAGTAGGAACTGATGACCAAAGTTCGGTCGTATGGGTTTACAGACACACATTACGGTTTAGATGTTAAGACCAAGGTTCAGACTTCGCAATTGGTTGCGGAAGGTTCTCCAAGACCGAGAGAATCTTGTCAGGTAAGGCCATGTGTCAAAAAATGCCTTTTTCTTTTTTTTTATTGGCGAAACAGTCCGTTTAATTCTGAAAGTTGTACTTTCAGTTATATGCATTCGTTTCCGTGCCGACATTAAGGTAGTGTACTTGTCACTTTTTTTCTTTATTTTATTTTTTATTATTATTTTATTTATTTATTTATTTTTAATTTTACGTGATTTTCCGGACATGGATATTTGTGCCGTCCTAGTTCGTAAGTAGTTCATAAGTAGTTTGTAAGTTTAGGGACTGATGACCCCGTAGTTAAGTCCCATAGACTATACAAACATTTGAAACATTTTTTTTTTCTTTGTCGTCTGTGTTAAATGTCCGAGAGCGTCAACGCCTTTTACACGTCCAAGTATTTCATACCTAGAAATTTCTTTGGCAAACACGAAAAACAGTAAATCTTGTTTGTAATTTCACAGCCACACATCCAATCTAGTCTCCCATAATTGTCTGGTTTGAAAGTTCTTACAATTTCTTTACTTTTATTTTATTTTATATCACTTCATCTTTTTACTAACTTGATATCTCTTGTGGGTCTATCTTAGGTCATTGATACGAGGCTTGTCTTCAATTGAAAGGGAAGAGAAATTAGTCTCCCTTAGCCTCTACACAGTATTATCACACAAATAAGACAAACTGACCACTCAGGTCTTAAAATTCACAACTGGTTATCAAAACCTCGCTCCCGCATGCAGGAACAGAACGATCTATTGACAAAAAGGTCAACACGGATTTAGAAAACATAGTTCATGCGAAACAAAACTAGCTCTTTATTCACACGAAGTGATGGGTGCTATCGGCAAGGGTTTGGAAATCGATTCCATATTTCTTGATTTCCAGAAGGCTTTTGACACCGTACCTCACAAACGGCTTTTAATCAAATTTCGTGGTTATGTTATTTCGCCCCAAATTTGCGATTGGATAGGGGATTTCTTGTCTGAGAGGACACAGTTCATAGTAATCGACTGAAACAGAGGTGATATCGGGCGTTCCACAGAGTTGTGTTATTGGTCCTCTGCTGTTCCTTATTTACATAAACGATTTAGGGGAAAATCTAAGTAGCTCTCTTACGTTGTATGCATATGACGCCGTCATTTACCGTCTAGTAAAATCATCTGAAGATCAAAACCAATTGCAGAACGATCTGAATAAGATATCACTACAGTGTAAAAATTGGCAATTGACTCTAAATAATGAGAAGTTAATGAGAAGTTAAGTCGTTCACATGAGTACGAAAATAAATCCGTTAAACTTTGTTTACAAGATAAATCAATCAAAAGTGAAGGACGTAAACTCCACAAAATACCTAGGAATTACTATTCAGAAAGAACACGTAGATAATGTCGTGGGAAAGGCGAACCAAAAACTGCGTTTTATTGGCTGAACCGTTAAAACATGCAACAGAACTACTAACACTGCATGCACTACGCTTGTTCGTCCATTTTTGGAGTATTGCAGCCCAGTGTCGGATCCTTATCAGGTGGGTTTGACGGAGGACATCGAAAGAGTCCAAAAAAGGGCAGCTCGTTTCGTATTGTCACGATACAGGGGATACAGCGTTACGGAAATGATACAGGATCTGGGATGGGAACTATTACAACAATGGCGCTTATCGCTGCGGCGTGGGCTACTTACGAAATTCCAATCGCCAACATTCTCCGCCGAATGCGAAAATACATTGTTGACTCCCACTTACATAGGTAGAAATGATCATCAGAATAAAATACGAGAAATCAGAGGTAGAACGGAGACATTCAGGTGTTCTTTCTTCCCGCCCGCTATTCGAGAATGGAATGGGAGATAAATAGTATAATGGTGGTTCGATGAAGCCTCTGCCAGGCACTTAAATGTGATTTGCAGAGTATCCCATGTAGATGTAGATACTCTGTCATTGCTAACTAGATTCTATTGTTTAATGAAGGTTAAGAAATTAACTGCTACCAGGGATCAATTACAAGAAGATAAATTATAATGCATTATAATGCTACAAAGAGTGTAAATGTGAAATAGTTTACGGGTCTGCTATTTGTGTGTCGTGTTGGCTGAAGAACTCGAGAGAGGAAGAGTAACTGTGCAGCAGGGAGGGAAGTGGAAGTTGTGGCGAGTACACGCCAAAACGCTGCTCCAATGCTCCTCGCAAACCTCAGCTCCCCCAGCTACTAGCCTCGTAACTCAGTGGTTGGAATGCGGTCGCTGGGGCTGCACAATTTGATTCTGCGCCACGACCCAAGCTGGCCCGGAAGAGCTGCACACGTCAGTAGGAAGGTTCATAGGGTAAGGTCGGCCGAATCGGGTCGGAAGATGAATCGGGTCAATTTTAGAAATACCCCACTAATCGCCACGTACAAAGTAGTATGGGAAATGCTGCCACACGGCGGTGACTATTCGAACTCTGTGTGTGAGTTGGAAAGTGACAGATGTTGTCAGGCGTGTTCGTCGTTGTGTAAAAATTTGTGGAAGATTGCGCTGTTTGCGTTCAATTCTTAAAATTTTCTCCTTTGTAAAACAGCTCTGGATTCAAATTCATATATCTCTGGTAATTCTTTTAGTAATTGGTTAACTATTCGTTTATATAATGGAGAAAATTTTATGGTGTTAACGGGGCGTAGATATGATTGTGCAGGACTGCCAATGTAGGGAAAAAATAATTTGCATTTCTGCCGAATCGGGTCACTGCAATCCGGGTGAAAAGGGTCAATGCTTTTATTCCGATTCATTGCAGTTATTACATTGTTTCGTTTTTTATTAATTCGTTTTCGGTTTTTTACTGCAGATCGGGAAATATAAAAGAAAAACCTTTACTTTGTGAAGCCAGGATGACATGCAAAATGCAATTAAAACTTACCGGGGGGATAGGAGTCAGCGCCATGCAGCGGAATTGTTTGGGGTACCGCTTTCCTGTCTACAACGGCGACTGCAAAGTGGAAAGGATTATCCAGCAAAGGTAAAAGGTGGTCAGAAAACAGAAAGCACTACTTCTTATATTCCCAGAAAATATAAATGCAACAAAAAATAGATTGGAAAAGAAAAGAAAAGTCTCATCCCAGTCAAAAAGTTTGAAGAAACGCCAGGTTAAGAGCAGACAAGACCTACAGGATGAATCATCGGCGTCACGTTCATCAGAATCCTCCGAAGAAACGGATGGCGATGACACATCTTGTGAACTCTGCAACATTAAATACAGCGATACAATATCGGCGAAACTCGGCGACTGGATTCAATGTCAAGGAAATGGCAGGGAATAGTACCTTGAGAATTGTGTTGGTGCAGTAGGGAAGAAGAAATTTATTTGTGGAAAATGTGTTGCTATTTTAAAGTGATGCACACATTTTTGTACTGACCCTATTCGCCAAATTGATGACCCGATTTCCCTTACTTGAAGAACGCGAATAGGGACATACAGCTCAGTTTTCAGATTTATTATGTGAAACTCCCATGAACCACAGCCACTGCCGAAGTGGGGTGACTTGCGCGCCTCAACGTTACAAATAGCCGTAGGTGCAACTACAGGGGAGGGGTATCTGTGGAGAGGCCAGACAAACGTGTGGTTCTTGAAGAGGGGCAGCAGCCTTTTCAGTAGTTACAGGGGCAACAGTCTGGATTATTGACTGAGCTGGCCTTGTAACATCAGCTAATGTGTCTTTGCCACACAGTTACTGCGAACGGCTGAAAGCATGGGGAAACTACAGTCGTTACTTTTCCCGAGGACATACAGCTCTGCTGTATGAACTTATGATGATGGCATCCACTCGGATAAAATATTCCGGAGGTAAAATAGTGCCCCATTCGGATCTCCGGGCGGGGACTACTCAGGAGGATGTGATCATTAGGAAAGACAACACTGGCATTCTACGGATAGGAGCGTGGAATGTTAGATCCCGTAATCGGGTAGGGAAGCTAGAAAATTTAAAAAGAGAAATTGATAGGTTGAAGTTAGATATAGTGGGGATTAGTGAATTCGGTGGAAAGAGAAACAGGATTTCTGGTCAGGCGATCACAGGATTATAAATACAAAATCAGTTGGTGGTATTACAGGAGTAGGTCTGATAATGAATAAGAAAATAGGAAAGCTGGTAAACTACTTTGAGCAACACAGTGATCGCATTATCGTAGTCAAGATAGATACGAAGCCAACACCGACCACAGTAGTACAGGTTTATATGCCAACTAGCTCTGCCGATGAACAGGAGATCGAAGAAATATATGGGGAGCTAACTGAAATTATTCCGACAATTAAGGGAGAGAAAATCTTAAATGTTATGGGAGACTGGAATTCGGTAATAGGACAAGGAAGGGAAGATAGTAGGTGAATATGGTCTGGGTAAAAGGAATGAAAGAGGAAGCCGCCTGGTAGAATTTTGCACGGAACATAATTTAGTTATAACAAACACCTGGTTTAAGAATCACAAAAGAAGGTTGTATACGTGGAAGAGACCAAGAGACACCGAGAGATACCAGATAGATTTTATAATGGTAAGACATAGGAACCAGGTTTTAAACTGTAAGACATATCCAGGGGCAGATATAGACTCTGACCATTACTTGGTTATGAACTGTAGGCTGAAACTGAAGAAACTAGAAAAATGTAGGAAAATAAGGAGATAGGACCTCGATAAATTGAAAGAACCTGAAGTTCTTAAGAATTTCAGATGGAGCTTTAGGCAACAATTGACAGAAACGGTGGAAAATAAAAAGTAGACGAGGAATGGGTAGCATTGAGAGATGAAATAGTGAAGGCAGCAGAGGACAAAATAGGTAGGAAGGCAAGACCTACAAAAAATCACTGGATATCACAGGAGATACTAAATTTAATCGATGAAAGGAGAAAATATAAAAATGCAGTAAATGAAACAGGCAAAATGGAGTACAGACGACTAAGAAATGAGAAGGCAGGAAGTGCGAAATGGCTAAGCAGGAGTGGCTAAAAGGCAAAGGCAAATGCAAGGATGTAGAAGAATGTATAAATAGGGGAAAATAGATACAGCCTACAGGAAAATAAAAGAAAAATTTGGATATAAGAAATACAGCTCTATGAATATCAAGGACACTGATGGAAAACCGGTACACAGCAAAGAAGGGAAAGCTGAAAGGTGGAAAGAGTATATAGAGAGGCTCTAAGATGGAAATCAAATTAGCGGCAATATTGTAGAAAGGGGACAAGAAGTAGATGAGGATGAAATAGGAGATACTATACTGAGAGTTGAATTTGACAGAGCACTGAAAGACCTAAGTCGAAACAAGCCCCCTGGAGTAGATGATATTCCCTCTCTGGGAGAACCAGCCATGACAACATTTTTTCACCTGGTGTGTAAGATGTATGAGACAGGCGAAATACCCTCAGACTTTAAGAAAAATGTTATAATCCACATTCTAAAGAAAGCAGGTGCAAACATGTGTGAAAACTACAGACCCATCAGTTTAATAAGTCATGGGTGCAAAATATTAACACGAATTATTTACAGAAGGAAGGAAAAGTTGGTAGAAGCCGACCTCGGGGAAGATCAGTTTGGGTTCAGGAGAAATGTAGGAATACGGGAGTCAATACTCACTTTACGGCTTATCCTAGAAGAGAGATTAAGAAAAGGCAAACCTACATTCCTAGCTTTTGTAGATTTGGAGAAGGCTTTTGAAAATGTTGATTGGAATAAACTCTTTCAAGTTCTGAAGCAAGCAGGACTAAAATATAGGGAGCGTAAGGTGATTTACAACTTGCACAAAAAACAGACAGCGGTTGACAGAGTTGAAGGACATGAAAGGGGTTCAGTGGTTGGAAAGGGAATAAGGGTTGTAGCCTTTCTCCAATGTTATTCAGTTTGTAAATTGAGCAAGCTATAAAGTCAAGCAAGGCGAAATTTGGAGAAGGAATTAAAGTTCAGGGGGAAGAATTAAAAACATTGCGTTTTGCCGACGACATAGTAATTCTGTCAGATACAGAAAAGGACATGGACAGTGTGCTAAACATGCATGTAAGATGAACATTAACTAGAGCAAAACTAGGGTAACGGAGTGCAGTCTAAGAAAATCAGGTGATGCTGAAGGAATTAGATTAGATAACGAAGCAATAAAGGAGGTAGATGAGTTTTGTTACTTGGGCCGTAAAATAACAAATGATGGTCGCAGTACAGATATAAGATGAAGAATGGCAATGGGTAGAAAAGCATTCTTGAAAAAGGGAAATTTGGTAACATCGAATATTGATTTAAGCCTAAGGAAGTCCTTTCTGAAAGCATTCGTGTGGTGTGTTGCCTTGTATGGGAGTGAAACATGGGACGATAAACAGTGCGGATTGAGGCTTTTGAAATGTGGTGCTACAGAAGAATGCTGAAGATTAGGTGGGTGGATCGCGTAACTAATGAGGAGGTACTGAACGGAATTGGGGAGAAAAGATATTTCTGGCATACCGTGACTAAAAGAAAGGATAGATTGGTAGGACACATTCTTAGACATCGAGAAATTGTGAATTTAGCGTTGGAGGGACGTGTGTGGGGTAAAAACCGCAGAGTAAGACCAAGAGATGGATACAGTAAGCAGATTCAGACAGATGTAGATTGCCGTTCTTATGTGGAGTTGAAGAGGCTGTTCGGGATAGGGTATTGTGGAGAGCTGCATCAAACCAGTCTCCGGACTGAAGACCACAACAACAACAAACAACAGATATACAAACATTTGAACGTTTAAATTGTTCATTGCTCCTTTGTGCCGTAGGACGAACCACCACTGCTTTGAAGGATTATAGTTCGTCCCACGAACGCTGGTGGTTCACGCATGTCTAGACAAAAACATCTTTGCCCTTTTCAAGTACCAATTGCACACAGCGTATATGAGTTTTCTTTTTTTTTTTTTTTTTTTTTTTTTTTTTTTTTTTTTTTTTTTTTTAGCTTGAAGAAACCTCACACACGCTGCAAATAGTGGTTTTCTCTTGCTAAGGTAGAATTTGTTGCATACCAGCACCACCAGCGACGACAACTTGCAACAAACGAAATAAAATCAACTGAATAACTGTCTACAATCATGTTACATTCTGACAATGCATACGACAGTCGCAGCAGAGCGTCATGAAAAATACTGAATGCTCATTGGATGTCGCATAATGCGTAACATAGATGCACAGATGAAGGCTCTTATAAGTACGAGCTGACGCAACCCATATTTTTATTCCCGTAGCTCAAGTTAAACGTACTGCGGTGCTGTAGGATTTGCGTCACGGCACTTTAGTACGACATTATGGGTGGTTGTGTTGCCATAAACTGCTCAATTCATTCCAGAGGTGGATACAGAGAGATTCTGAGAGAAGAAAAAATCGATCATTAACTGTCGGTGCAAAAACTGGGAAACCGGAACGAGCGCACAGTTATGTATTGTAAGTAAATTTTATTTATTGTTATGACTGGGTGCGCCTCGGTTGCACAGTGGTTAAGTGCCAGACTCCAAATCCAAAGGTCGCGGGTACGATCCCCGCCAGGTCCTAGGATTTTCATCTGTCACTTTCCACTTCTTTAACCTCTCGCAGTATTGCTCATGTGAAAAATACCGAATAGCACCGTGATTCGGAACCCACGTTAAACAGTAGGTCCCCCTATAACTGCCTGGGTAAGTCAGTTCGAAGATCGGAGGAAGGCAACAGCATACCACCTCCAAACAGGACCATGCCTAGTAAAGCAGTCAACAATCCTAAGATTGGTTTGAACACCAAACCAATCTCAGGATTGTTGACTGCTTTACCTTTATTATGACTTGAAGTAATATTTAATACTAAAAATCGTCTGTGATATTCTAACGTTAGTCCTTGTTTAGCTCTTTTGAAAGTATTACCTCTTAACAGAGAAGTTGTCTGTAGGAAGTTAGCAGCTGCAAAATATAATAACACAGCAAAACCTCCCAGAATATACAGTCCTCAGAGCACAATGTAGTAATACACCACATCAAAATGTTTTGTACTGACATTGGAGAAATTGTTGAAGAAGCTTCTATTAAGTTATTGCGAGAGTACTGTGCTGATACAGGCAACTATCGTTGAATGCCATTTGTGGTATTTAGAAGTTTTAGTATACAATTTGAGAGAATAGCACCTGATGTATTATGACAAAATACACCCTCAATTCAATTCCTTCTTAGTAAATGACAATACTGACGCTCATCTATAAGAATCTATTAACATAACTGACACAGAATACATATGTTGCTGTTGTTGGCATCAGTCCGGAGACTGGTTTGATGCAGCTCTCCAACCTAATCTATCCTGAGCGAGCTTCTTCATCTCCTCATAAGAACGGCAGCCTACATCCATTTGAATTTGCTTACTATATTCATCTCTTGCTCTCCCTCTGCGATTTTTACCCCACACACTTCCCTCCAACGCTAATTTCACGATTCCTTGATGTCTAAGAATGTGTCCTACTAATAGATCCCTTCTTTTAGACAAAGTATGCCAGAAATTCCTTTTCTCCCCAATTCTGTTCAGTACTTCCTCATTAGTTACACGATCCGCCCACCTAATCTTCATATTTCTTCTGTAACACCACATTACAAAAGCCTCTATCCTCTTCCTGTCCGCACTGGTTATCGTCCATGTTTCACTCCCATACAAAGCAACACTCCACACAAACGCCTTCAGAAAGGACTTCCTTCTGATTAAATTAGTGTTCGATGTTAAGAAATATCTCTTTTTCAAAAACGCTTTTCTTCCCATTGCCATTCTGAATTTTATATCCTCTGTACTGCGACTATCATTTGTTATTTTACTGTCCAAGTAACAAAACTCATCTACCTCCTTTATTGTTTCGTTACCTAATCTAATTCTTTCAGCACCACCTGATTTCCTTAGACTGCACTCCATTACCCTTGTTTTGCTCTTGTTAATGTTCATCTTATATGCTCCTTTCAACACACTGTCCATTCCGTTCAATTGCTCCTCCAGGTCCTTTGATATCTCTGACAGAATTACAATGTCATCAGAAAACGCAATGTTTTTATTTCTTCACCCTGAACTTTAATTCCTTCTCCAAATTTCTCCTTGCTTTCCTTTATAGCTTGCTCAATGCACAAATTGATCAACATTTGAGAAAGGCTACAACCCTGTCTTACACCCTTCCCAACCTCTGCATCTCTTTCGTGCCCTTCAAGTCTGATAACTGCTGTTTAGTTTTTGTACAAGTTATAAATAACCTTCCGTTCCCTATATTTTACTCCTGCTGATTTCAACATATGAAAGAGTGTATTCCAATCAACATTATCACAAGCTTTCTCCAAATCTACAAAAGCTAGAAATGCAGGTTTGCCTTTCCTTGATATATCCTCTAAGATAAGGCGTAAAATGAGTATTGCCTCCCGAGTTCCTACATTTCTCCTGAATCCAAACTGATTTTCCCCAAGGTCGGCTTCTACCAACTTTTCCATCCTTCTGTAAATAATTCGTGTTAAAATTTTGCAAACATGACTTATTAAACTTATGGTTCTGTAATTTTCACACCTGTCTGCACCTGCTTTCTTTGGAATGGGGATTATTACATTTTTCTTAAAGACTGAGGGTATTTCTCCTGTCTCATACATCTTACACACCAGGTGAAATAGTTTTGTCATGGCTGGCTCTCCCAGAGACTTCAGTAGTTCTGCGGGAATGTCGTCCACTCCAGGGGCCTTGTTTCGACTTAGGTCTTTCAGAACTCTGTCAAATTCTTCTCTCAGTATAATATCTCCTATTTCATCTTTATCTACATCCTCTTCCCTTCCTACAATATTGTCTCTAACTTACTTTCCTTTGTATAGTCCCTCTAGATATTCTTTCCACCTTTCAGCTTTTCCTTCTTGCTGAGAACTGGTTTTCCATCAGAGTTCTTTATAATCATACAGCTGCTTTTCTTGTCTCCAAAGTTTCTTATATTTTCCTGCAGGCAGTATCTATTCTTCCCCTATTTATACATTCTTCCACTCACTTGCATTTGTCTTCTAGCCACTCCTGCTTAGCTAGTTTACACTTTCTGTCAATCTCATTTCTTAGTCGTCTGTATTGCATTTTGCCTGTTTCATTTAATGCATTTTTATATTTTCTCCTTTCATCAATTAAATTTAGTATTTCCTGCGATATCCAAGGATCCAAGGATTTTTGGCAGATCTTGCCTTTCTACCTATTTTGTCCTCTGCTGCCTTCACTATTTCATTTCTCATATATATATATATATATATATATATATATATATATATATATATATATATATATATATGAACCAAAAACAAAAGAGCACGACACATAGCTCAGGAGATATGACGTCATAAATAATGAGAGGCCACAGCGTGAGAATACCCAGATTTATGTGTCAATTATTGGAAAATGGGAGTAGTTAGGGACCTGCAATAAAGTTTGCATGTAATTTCCAACGTTTATGAAGCATTTTGATTAAACGAAAAGAAGTCTACCGCTCACAAGTTTCGCTGTAGATGCCGTAACTGTCGCATAAGGCATGATTTGCATGTTACTATTTATTTTTGTCTGCACGTCTCCCTTAATTCTCTTGCATCCAAAATTAAGCAATCTGTTTTCTTAACCGCTATCTATGTAAAAGCGAAAGGACACTCACTAACTCGCTGACTAAACACGAAATGACGAAAACTACTTCACGTATGAAGTTGAAATTTGGCAGAAATATAGTTTATAGGTAGAATACGTCAGCTAAGAAAGTATTTTGTGATAGGTACGTGGCGGAGCATACTTATCCAACAGACTCACGAAACCTACAGTTTCATTCCGATTTTCACGAAATTTCGCACACTTGACCTTCAAAACAAGAGGAATGGCACTGTCTACCTCAAGTTTCACGCAGTGAATGGGAGAGGGTACTTTGAAACATAAAAATGGATCCCTAAATATCTTAGTGGCGCCATAAATTGATAACGGCTCGACGGATTTCATAGATTTTGTTGTTGTTTTTTTTCGTTATTCTCAAAACAATGGCTGTATGGACTAAAACTAGAATATTTGACAACAACAAAGTGCTTTTCAATATGACCCTGCGTTTCTGTTGCATAGAAATCTATAGTTTTGTTAGGATATTGATGAAATTTAAACACTCTATTCTCCCTGTCTCTATAAAATTTCGTTCGGTGCGTGGTGAAGAGTACTTATGGAATTTTACAAAATGTATAGTTTTGCTTCAGTCTTTATGAATTTCTGCACCCATGACCTTTAAATCAAGTGGAAGATCACTGGGTACCTTCTAGAAAACTTTGCCGAGAGAGGGGAAGGTGGAAACGAACAGAGAGATGGGAGAGAAAGATATGGATGCAGAGAGAGGAGAGAAGGGGAGGTAGACTACTAGAGTGTAGGATAAATAAACATCCGGGCAACGCCGGGTTTACAGTTAGTACTGGATAAATTTTACTTACGGCAGAGGCAGCGTACTGTGCTAATGTTGGCAGCGAAATATTTGTTTTACAAGGATTATTAAATTACTGACAAGACAAGCATACTGTTAAATACAAAAACCTGTCAACCTTAGAGAAGACACAGAATTTTTCATTTATTTCATTTTCAAGACAAAGGATAATTCCCGTCATTCTATACGATTAGGTTTTCAAATAGCAATCAACGGTTATTGCCAACATAGGCAACAGGAAAACACACCAGACACACACATTGCTGAAATAGAAACCATAATCAGGACCATAACATAACAAAATTACTTTGTGTTCGATAAAGAATTCCACTCCCAACAGGAAGGACTCCCAATGGGATCACCGATTAGTGGCCTTCTAGCTAACATTTTCATGAACAACTTAGAAAACAAAATTTTCAGGTACATAATACAACCCAAGCAATACAAAATCATATACTGGTACCGTTACGTCGGTGACATAATAAGTCTTATCAACGAGCCACACACACACATAAAACAACTTCACAGCCGGCCGCGGTGGCCGAGGGGACTGTGGCGCTTCAGTCACGGTCTGCACGGCCACTACGGTCGGGGGTTCGAATCCCCCCTCGGGCATGGATATTTGCGCCGTCCTTAGTTGTAAGTAGTTCATAAGTAGTTTGTACGTTTAGGGACTGATGTCCCCGTAGTTAAGTCCCTTAAGCTTAACAAACATTTCAACATTTTGAACAACTTCACAATGAAATAAACAACATACACCCAAAAATTCATTTCACATTGGAAACATAAACAGACAACACTCTGAATTTTCTGCATCTCATCATAAAAAGAGCAAACAACCCCATGAATCCACAATATTCAGAAAACCCACCACTACGAGTATCACCATCCACCGTCTATCGAATCACCCGGTAACACACATACAGGCAAGCTTCAGATTCTTGCTTGCTCAACAGACTAAATAGAACACCCATCAGCAAACAAAACTACAGACAAGAACTGAACACAATAAAACAAATAGCATTGGAAAATGGTTATAATACCCACATAATAGACAGACTAAACCAACAAATATGCAAAAAGAAAAATAATGAACAGGTCACACACACACTGGACCACACAAAATACAGAACACAACACACTGACAATGACCACATACCAGACACAACAGCACAACACACAAAAGGAAACAAATGGCACATACTCACCTACAACAACAAAATAGTTCACAGGATAGGTAACATATTTAAGAAACAGGGACTCCAAATAGGATACAGGACAGACAACACAGTACTGAAGGAACTCAGAAGACAGACTACACCAACAGACAAATTCAACAGATCAGGCATCTATGAACTCACATGCGACGCATGTCAGTCAGTATACATTGGACAAACTTTTAGGAATTTCAAAACCAGATATTCATAACATCTCAGAGCACTAAAAAGTCACAGTTCCCACAGCACATTTGCAGACCACCTAATAGCTCACAACCATTACCCAACCAAAATAGAAACAGACCTAAAATCAAGCCACAACCCATACCACAAACCCACAATAGAAGAAAATTACCACATACAAAAAGCAATAGCAGAAGGAAAATCAGTCATGAACGAATACACCACTCTATGCAAAAATACATTATTTCACCCATTAAATGAATTGTACAGAAAGGATGACAGCTATAAAACACACACACACACACACACACACACACAGACACAGACACAGACAGACAGACAAAACAAACATTATTCAAATCTACCGCCATTCCACTGGAGAACACCTGAAAGTCAACTGACACATGTGCATCTTAACAAAATAAACACAGATGAATTTTTAAAGTGGGAAGTGATTGTGATAGAAAAAGTTCGCAAAATATGTGTATTACATGTGTGCTACGTAAAGCAGCGCGGAAGAATAAGTGTATGCCAAAAGAATAGTAAGCAGACAACAGAAATAGCCCCACATACCAAAATTACGTTTTCGCACCATAAGTAGCTTTTTAAAAAGCTCACAATTTGTAAAAAGAGATAATTTTGGTTGCAGATGACAACGCTACCATAAGAATGTAAAAAGGTCCGACATGACCACAGAATGTAAAATAAGGTAAAAACCAAAATAAGACTGATGACTTTTTAGACCTAAATTTTACAAATAGTAAAATAGTAAAATAAATGTAATTTGTTTTCACAGCTTGAAATAAATTGAAAGCCCGCTGATGATGGCACAGAGGTGCGAAACTAGTTTGGGTGCCAAATAAAAACAGTGTTTTGCATATCAGGTGGACCTCATACCCAGAAAAGATCTGATAAAACATTAATTATTTTCCGCAGTTAAATTTCATTAGTGGATAGTGATTTTATGACTAAACTGTTACAAGCCACGTTGACCCCTTTTGAATTTACTGTATTGCAGTTTTGAGCGAATGAGTGTGTTCGACGGACAAAAGTGAGTCAATTACGTTCTAATGAAAATAAGTTACTTGGTCGAGAAAATTGACAGTTACCAAAGACCACACGCTGTTATTACCCTCGTGATGATATCGGATGTAATGGAGAGAGAGAGAGAGAGACAGAGAACTGCGAGTGGGGTCAGACAATAATACCAGCATACGCGGCGGCAATAAAACAACTTTCGCGAGAGGGCTGTTATTACGGCACCAGTGAACCCGATCAATTAGAGCAAACACGTGTGTGCGGCCGCAGTAGGAACACAGCCGCACGCGAGCGGCGGCTGGTAGTCCACTATCCACTTGAGCGCTGAATGCGAGCAGTCATTAACCCGAGGGCGCATCCATCAGAGCGAGCCACAAAACGCCGCCGCGCCGGTGCTGCCGCCACGCGGCCGCTGCGCGAGGCTGCGAGTCGCGGAACAACGGCAGCGATTAAGAGGCAGCAGCCGCCAGCAGGCACAATGGCCGCTATTAGGCGCAGCCACTGCGCATGCGCCGCGCCCAGAGACAAAGCACTGGCGCGCCCGTGTCCCAGGCGTCGCCCGCCATCTCACCTGAGGGCCGTCGCTTCTGGGCGACAAATCCTCGCCCAGAATACAAGCGGCTTCTGGAGCCACAGTCGTGTCTTCTTCACGCGTGACGACGCCTGAGCCGTCAACGGTTTTAAAGGTGACAGTGCACGGCAACCGAAAGAAGTCGTCTTCTAAGGGCGGGCGCACACGGAAGACTTCGTGTCGCGCAACTATTTCGTTTTTGTTACTTTCCTGTTGCTTCGGTTTTTGAGAGCTCGCACACGATGAGCAAGTGTTTCCTAACAGCTAACTCATTTTCAAGGGTTTCTGTAGTAACCTCTTGATGTTACCTTCGATTACTGCGATACAATAATCAAAGCACGTTGTGTGCTCCACAATTTTGTGCGCAGAAGAGATATATTAACTTTACAGATATGGCTTATGAATATCCACTGCAGATTATAGACATTGAACCCCAGGATAGAACTACATCTGCTGTCAATATACGCAACTATTTTGCAACGTATTTCACGTCCCCTGGAGGATCTGTCCCGTGGCAGTACGATGGACTTTGATTTCATTGCTACTCAACAAAATTGAAAAACTTACTTGTTCTAACCACAAAACATTATCAAGAAGTATAATTATAATAACAATGTTAAAAATGTATGTCTGTTTATTTATTTATTTATTTATTTTTTTTTTTTTTTTCTGTGGAGAATTGTCCCCAGGTCGTACTCCATACGTTTACACGCACTTCTTCCCATACTTTGCTTTTTAAATTAACGTCAGAATAATCTTTTAAAGTTTTATTGAACAATGCAGGCCTCTTTTCTACTTCATTTATGAGCAATTCACTATCGATTTCTTAATCTCTCACAACACCCATTTTACAGCTGCAGACAACAGAGAGACGGAAACTACACTGTCACCCGTGTGCGCGCGCACGTATAGCCCGTGAGATCAGGGCCGGCGCAAGGCACGTGCGAAACGTGCGGCCGCACGGGGCGGCACTTTCCGAGGGGCGGAAAATCTGACGCCCCCTTTTTTTCTTTATTTTATTATTAATATTATTACATATATATTTTTAGGACAAACTCAACATTCATGCCCAAGAGGGCGTTCGAAACCAAACCTCGGAGGGAGCGGCTTCGGAAACTGTGGCATGGTGCCTCGACTCCCTGCCAGCCGCCCCTATTGAAAAAGGAGACGGAGCAGGACTAATTTCTTCCTCGCCACTGTGGCAGCAAAAAATGTTCAAATGTTTGTAAAGCTTAAGGGACTTAACTACGGGGCCATCTGTCTCTAAACTTACAAACTACATATGAATTAGCTTATACTAAAGACGACACAAACATGCATGCCCGAGGGGGAATTCGTACCTCCGACGGCGACGGCCGCGCGCAGCGCAGCACGGCGCTCCAGCACGCGCGGCTAATCTACCGCGGCCTGTGGCAGCACCGTCGTGTTTACGCCGCAGGAGAGGAGAGTTTCAAATGTTGGTAATTCTATCGAACCAAACTGCGTGGTCATCAGTCCGTAGCTTACAAACTACTTAAACCTAGGTAAACTAACCTAAGGACGACACACACACCCATGCCCCAGGGAGGACTCGAACCTCCACGGCGAGCAACCGCGCGCTCCTCAGCGAGACGCTTTAGACCGCTCGGCTACTGCACCGCGGCGAGAGGAGAGAGGGAAGCAGTCTGGCGTACACGTCAGTATTCTGAAAAGTGGAGCGCTGTTAAGCGCTGTGTGTTTACTCACAACTAATTTTGCAGAAGACGATATCTAATTTGGAAATTCGAATGCATTGTTCGATACTGCGGTTACATGGTAAGCCTGAAGGGATAAAGACATTGGTAGTAAGCCTGGCATAAGTTGGGTTTTGAGTTTCGACGTATTTTTGGAAATTGTTGCTTTCTATTTCTGAGTGATAGTCGGACGTTTTGTTTTTGAGCCATGAAATTCCTGTCTCCGCCTGAATGAACAACAATTAAACTGGCACTTTTGTTTGACAATATTACTCGACCTCCGACGCGGGAGGTCACGCGATCCGCAATGTGGCGCTCCAGGCCGCTCGGCTACTCCCACGCGGCATCTCAGAAGAATTCGATGGCATGACCGCTCACGAAGCGACGTCACTTGCGAATCAAATAAAAAAATTACACATTTCTCACTTCTCTAGTAATCTGGTAGACGTCCTGCTTCACATCAGTGTAGTCAGTAAGACCTTCCAGATAATTGACATAAAATTTTACAAGGCTGTGGAAATCCATGAAAAAACGAAAGCATGTTTTGACACCTGCAGAACAGAAGAAAAGTTTGTGTCTTTCTAGACGGATTCCGAAGAATTGGCTACAGAATTAGAGCTAGAAGATCTAACGTTACCAAGGATAAGTGTTTCCCGGCGACGAAGTAAAAAGCCAATACAGTTTATCTGTGAAGAAAGGCATGAGACAACAGATGACCCAACAAAACATTACAAGATTGAATTCTACTATTATCTATTAGATATAGCAACCGCAACTTTGGGTAAGAGATGCAATCAACTGAAATCTCATTGCGCTTATTTTGATTTTCTCTACGACATTGGCGAGCTGAAGAAAGCACCTCCTGACAGCCTGGATACAAAGTGTAGAAACCTCGCAGCGATTTTGCAAGATCGTGAGTCAAGCGACAATGATGCGCTGGAGTTGAGGGAAGAACTAAAAGTGCTTTCAACTTTGTTGAAACCTGGGATAGGTCCAAAAGAGACTGTGAAGTTTATAGGAAGACAATTTTTGCCCTAATGTTAACATTTCTCTGAGAATTCTCCTAACACTCGCAGTGACAGAGGCGAGTGGAGAGAGGAGTTTCTCAAAACTGAAATTGATAAAGACATACCTCCGATCAACGATGAGCCAAACTCGTTTGAATGACCTTGCAACAATATCGATTGAGCACGAGCTTGCAGTGGACTTAAATTACACAGATCGTGTGAAAGAGTTTGCACAAGCAAAAGCCAGGAAGTTTCGATTCTTTTTTAAATTTTTGTATTATAATCAGTATCTTGGTTATTTACTGTGTTGTTTCTTATTTTGTTCAACAATGAATTGTTATTGTAAGTATTATCGTTAAGTTGTAAATATATTTTGTTTTTCGTTGAATACATTATCTGTTCACAACCACTAAAAATGTTTATTTACGTTAATCTAAGTTCATGCCGCGCGGGATTAGCTGAGCGGTCTAAGCCGCTACAGTTATGGACTGTGCGGCTGGTCCCAGCGGAGGTTCGAGTCCTCCCTCGGGCATGAGTGTGTATATTTGTCCTTAGTATAATTTAGGTTAAGTAGTGTGTAAGCTTAGGAACTGGTGACCTTAGCAGTTCAGTCTCATAAGATTTCACACATATTTGTAAATTCACAAGGCATATTAAAATTAGCTAGATTTCTTCAATCAGGTTTGACTAAATTTTTGAGCTGGTGCCCAGCGACTGTTTTGAACAAATCTGTTGAAAATGTCACCAATCAGTCGCAATTTTTATTTTATTTTATTTTATTTTATTATTATTATTATTTTTTTTTTTTTTTTTATTTTCAAGATCTACATTGATTTCGGTCACAGTGTGACTATTCTCAATGCTTTATGTTTACATGTATACCGTCATGCTGAACGTAACAGTCAACATGACAGTTTAGCTGTAAGCACATATTAAAAGCTTTGAGACTGCGATTGATTGCTGACATTTCCTACAAATTTGTTTAAATAACATTCCACCAACTTAAAAAAAGGGGGGCGGCAGTTTAGCAGCTCGCACGGGGCGGCACTTCGGCTTGCGCCGGCCCTGCGTGAGAAGGCAGACTGGACAGAGATAGTTGCGTCGCCCTTCTGTCGGCGGCCACAGCAACTGAAATGTGTCGCCGTCGCGTCGCTCCGTGTGCGCTCTTATATGTGATTGTACAGTCTCTGTGGAAAAGATGAGACAGTTGCGCGACAAAAAGTCTCCCGTGACACCTTAACACTAATAAACTATTATACATGTCACAATTCGGGTTTCTAAAGGGTTCTGATATTGAGAAGGCTATCTACACATACAGTGAGAATGTACTCAATTCATTAGACAATAAATTACATGCCACTGGTATATTTTGCGACCTGTCAAAGGCATTTGACTGTGTAAATCACAATATACGTTTAAGCAAAATAGAATATTACGGCGTAACAGGAATATCGTATATCTCCAATACGAAAGAGAGGTGTACTGAACTATCAGGACTCATCAAATTGGGAACTAATAACATGTGGGGTCCCCCCAAGGCTCTATCTTAGGCCCCCTGCTTTTTCTTCTGTATGTTATCGGAGGCCAGGTTTGTTTTATTTGCAGATGACACAAATTTTGCAATGAATAGTAAATCAAATATAGCCTTAGAAAGATCAGGTAATGAAATTTTCATGGAGATTGATAAATGGTTCTTAGCCAATTCTCGCTGAAGGAATTAGATTACGTAACGAAACAATAAAGGTGGTAGATGAGTTTTGTTACTTAGGCAGTAAAATAACAAATGATGGTCGCAGTACAGAGGATATAAAATACAGAATGGCAATGGGTAGAAAATCATTTTTGAAAAAGAGAAATTTGTTAACATCGAATATAGATTTAAGCCTAAGGAAGTCATTTCTGAAGGCATTTGTGAGGAGTGCTGCCTTGTATGGGAGTGATACGTGGACGATAAACAGTGCGGACAGGAACAGGATTGAGGCTTTTGAAATATGGTGCTACAGAAGAATGCTGAAGATTAGGTGGGTGGATCGCGTAACTAATGAGGAGGTACTGAACAGAATTTGGGAGAAAAGGAATTTCTGGCATACCTTGACTAAAAGAAGGGATCGATTGGTAGGACGCATTCTTAGACATCAAGGAAGTGTGTGGGGCAAAAACTGTAGAGGAAGACCATGAGATGGATATAGTAAGCAGATTCAGACAGATGTAGGTTGCCGTTCGTATGTAGAGATGAAGAGGCTTGCTCAAGATAGGACTGAAGACCATAACACAGCCAATTCTGTGTCGCTAAACCTTGAAAAAACACACTATATGCAGTGTAGGACTTACAAAAGGTTTCCTGTCAGTATATGCTTAGATTGTGACAACAAGGAAATAGACGAAGTTGAAAGTGTCAAATTCTTAGGATTACAGCTGGATAATGAATTTAACTGGGAGGGGCATACCACAGAACTGCTGAAGCGCGTAAATAAGTCCCTGTTTGCTATGCGATGTTTTTATATAGGAGATATAAAAATAAAAAAACATATTACGCATACTTTCAATCCATAATGTCATACAGGATTATTTTCTGGGGCAACTCATCAGGTCAAGCAAAAGTTTACAGAGCACAAAAACGTGCATTACGGATCATTTGTGGTGTCAACTCAAGAACCTCATGTACAGGGCTATTTAAGGAACTGGGGATACTTTACTGCTTCCCAATACATTTATTCTCTAATGAAATTTGTCGTTAAAAATATATGTTTTTTTTTTTTCAAACCAATAGCTCAGGCCATGGGATCAATAATAGAAACAAGAATAACTTGCATATAGATTTAGAGTCATTTACTTTGACTCAGCAAGGTGTACAATATTCAGCAGTATACATTTTCAATAACATGCCAGCAGCCATTAAAAATTTAACTCACAATACAGTTTGAAAAGAGCCTAGAGTATTTTTTGGTGGCCAACTCCTTCTACTCCATTGATAAATTTCTTACCAGAAGTGACTGATTGTAACTTATTGTATATAATATTCACAAATATGAATACTGTGTTCAGTTTGACTTCAGTACAAGTTTTGTGCAGTAATGTAATCATTGTAAAAAAAAGTACATCTAATTTAATCTAATCTAGATGGACGTGCAATTTATCATCACTGCTCTGTATCTGCTAGGGGAAGCAATCTAATCGTTTACAATAAATACCGGAGGAACAGATGAGCTGATATCGCCGTTGAAACAGTTTACACGAAACGTTTTTATGTCTGTTTATTATCGGTTCCCGCAAGTCTGTGTCGCTGTCTTTGGATCTTAAATAGCTTCGGTATTACAGAGTATTATTGCAAATTTTTTCCATTTAAAATTTGTGCTTAACATAAAATAACCTTTATATCCCCGCCTGGTCCTGGGATTTTTATCTGTCACTTTCCACTTCTTTCACCTCTGGTATTATTGCTCATGTGAAAAATACCGAGTAGCACCGTGGTTCGGAACCCACGTTAAACTGTAGGTCCCCCCTGACCCTAAGTCAGTTCGAAGGTCGGAGGAAGGCAACAGCATAGCACCACCAAACAGGACCATGCCTAGTAAAGCACAAAAAATGTTCAAGTGTTTGTAAATCTATCGGACCAAACTGCGTGGTCATCAGTCAGTAGCTTACAAACCACTTAAACCAAGGTAAACTAACCTAAGGATAACACACATACACAGACCCCAGGGACGACTCGAACCTCCGGCAGCGAGCAACCGCGCGCTCCGCAGCGAATTTCTTCCTTCCCTTCCCACACAACACACATTAGACCATATGTCACAAATTTGATTCAAGGAACCGCTGATGTTTTTAGAAGATAAAAAAAAATTAACAATTCCCCCAAGACACAGCTGTCGATAATAAGTTGTTCAGTGGTCGCAAATAAGACCAGAATCATACATCACAGTCTTCATGTCATTTTCTTCGAAATTTTGCTTGCCAAAGGCACATAACAATGATATGACACACACATAAAATACATTAGCAAGAAGTTGAACACAATATGCTATGGTTTAAGGATACTTGCTAGGTGTATGACAAAAGAAACATTAAAAATGTGTATTATGCCCAAGCAGAGTCACTGCTGCGATATGGGTTAATTTTTTGGGGGAACTCACCAGAAAGCGGATACCGTTTTGTAGCACAAAAGAGGATCATACGGTCAATTGAAAATGCAACACCCAGGAAATCTTGCAAACCGCTTTTTAAAGCGCTGCAAATACTACCATGGCCATGTCTGTACATCCTTGAGATGGTTACTTATATTAAGAAGATTTCAGTAGCACAAAACAATTTAGTATCTACAAACAAATCAGTTCACACACATGACACAAGACCAAAAATTGACCTTCATAGTGAGCACCTACGACAAAATGGACCTCTTCAAATGGGGAAAAAATTGTACAACAAACTTCCTCACCATATCAAAATAATCAAAGAACACCAGAAGTTCAAATTGTCTGTAAAAAATTATTTACAAGATAAATGTTATTACACTGTCAGTGAATATCTGTCAACTTAAACTTAATGTCATGTTTTCTCGCGTAAATAACTACTGTAACTATTGTCACCTATTGTATGATGTTGATTATATTATTATTTAGACATGCTAAAAACTACTTAATAAATGTAATACAGTAATGACTCATTTTTTTTGTGATGTGCCATATACATGTATGGGTATATAGAAATCTGTATACTCATGTAAAAAAATTGTAAGCAATATCATATATCAATAATTTGATGAAGTGGATGCTTAAATAAATAAATAAAATAAACAGTTACGAATATTCAACTACGGAGACTGAAAAGATGTAACAGTGGGCGTACACGGAAAACATCGAGCAACATATTTTTATTCACTACAAAATCTATCTAAATTTAGAAAAATGAAATTTTTGTTTACCTTTGCACACATCTCCGCATTAAAGCTCATGGTAACCAGTGAAGTGAGTAGTAAGATGATGCGGGATTTATCGCAGTGAGACTCGCCCGTCATTTGTTTGTCATCAACGTCACTGGCCGCCATCTTGCATGACGTCATTTCCCCGAGAAATTTGAATTTTCTTTGAACCCAATTTTTATCTTATAATTTGAACCACTAGACGTCAGCACAACAACCTCCAGCCCCTCCCCCCTCACTCCGTGCGTCCTTGACCGACGTCTGCAGCCGCCATCCACTGCCAGCCAGGCACCGCCTTCCGACATGTCCAGACCTTTACTCTCCCGGCAGACTAGCATCACCTCTGAACCGCAATCCGCCCCGTCGCCGATTATTTACATTAAATTTGCATATTTTTGGAAAGATTTTTGTTTCACTTATGGGAAACAGCACTTTTATTTAAATTTATATATAAAGAACAGTCTTAGAGTGCAATTTTTTTTCTCTTTTCGACAAGTTTCGGACTTATTTAAACCATCTTCAGGAAATTAAGCTCTGAAATATATCATGTTTACATTTAGAGGACTTTCAGCAATATACATTAGTGTCAAACTTAAACTACATTAATAAAGAGAAATAAAACTATGATATACCCATTGATGTTGTGCAACATATATAAATGTATATATGATGTTATACCCACTTTATACTCTTTGACGATCTTTACAGTTGACAGCCATGTACATCATGCACAAATGTAATGTACAATCATTTAAATTTTATTCTTAGACACATTATATTATGCCTTAATTTTATCTTTTTTTACTTTTAACTGACAACGATGAACTTTATTTATATTTTATTATCAATGTCAGACGGCATTTGAATGTTAACCTTCTACGTTTTTGACACATCAGTTTTATCTCACTTAATGTTACCATATAACATTCTTTAAAACAAATGTGACCATCCAAGGCACTATACAAACAAATTTAAGGTCATTCTGATGACCCTTAACCTGATTGAATATCTTAATTTTATTCTTTATACTATTCCATGACACCATTTGATTTGTAACTTGTTCTGTTTTTGACACCTCATTGCTAATATTTTACAATGTCACAAAACAGCATATATATTTTTAATGATAACCTAAAGCTTCATACAATAGATCATGGACCCTTAATATGTATATAAAAATACATCCCCTTTGCCTTACTTTATTACAATAGCATTGTAAAAAGTAAAATCAACCATTCTTTGTATGTTATCAATAAACAATAGCTTTACACAAATTTCAATGAGAAATGAACCAAATGGTTTTCTGCAAGATATCATATCCTTTTTGTTTTTATGTTTTTCCATGTATAGTGATTTTTTAATACCAGTGAAATCAGATTCAGCGCTGCAGTACCATTCACAGAATATCTTTGAAAATATTAATAAAAATCTGATACAATTTATTGTCAGTATTTTAATGTTTTAATCTTTATTTTAATATCAGAAAGATGACTATAAATACTTTATCTTAGACATTGACAAAGAAATGTGTGGCTAATTATAATTTTATACTTTTTGGCTAAATTCATCTATGTAGTCTTTTCATTGGCTATCAAAGATGGGTGGAGCTGGCAAAGGGGCGGAGCCTCGGCTATTTAAGAGCAGTAAACCTTGCTCCAGCCAGAAGTGATGCACTGGAAGGCTCCCAGTTACCTGCCAACTCCACAACATTGATGGGTATAACATCGTTTTATTTCTCTTTATTAATGTAGTTTAAGTCTGACAAATGTATATTCCTGAAAGTCCTATAAATGTAATTATGGTATATTTCAGAGCTTAATTTCCTGAAGATGGTTTAAATAAGACCGAAATTAGTCGGTATATATATATATATATATATATATATATATATATATATATATATATATATATATTTGCACTCTAGACTGTTCTTTATACATACATTAAATTTGCATATCAAATTATCCGCCCGCCGTCGGCGACAAGTCTCCGATTATTTAGCATCACAGTCGTACTTAGTATGTATTTATTAAGTATCGAAGTATACCAATATTTGGAAAAAAATGAAACAATATTTTTAACCGCAATAACATTTGATTTCAATAATTTGTTGGTATTTATAAGGAAGAACAAGGACATTATTTATGTTCGTTATGGTATGTTATTCTTATTCTTAAGCTGGTCTGCATTATTGATTACGTTCTTCAGTTGAGAAACGATAAAACAAAGGAAACGATGACCAATTCCATTTTCCTTTTGAACGTCAAACGATAAAGCAGTTTGTTATCTCTTAGAATTTTGTTTTGTTTATATTAAGAAACGAAACTAAATTAATTACATAGTTATTTCGAATAATCAATAAATGGAGCGATATAGTGTAGTTTTTAAATGGACGGAGGCAAACCTATTTCATATCTTTAAAAGATGTCTTCTAGTGGATGTGTTCAACAATGCATTGTTTGATAATTGCGATAGCTACAATTAAGTTCTCTGCTATGTGTTCTTCGTAAAACTGTTTCCATCCCATGGTTTGTGCCTGATTCGTTTTGTACAGGGCATAAACCTTAATACGAGGGTTGGAACTTAAATAGTGGCAACAATTTATTCACAAAAAATACAAAAGCTTCACATGTTTGCATCTCTTACTGTCCTTCAATGTAGACACCAGTATTGTGTAGAAGCCGTTGCCAGCGATGTGGAAGGCGTAGTACACCCTTGTCAGAGCCTGTTCTGTTGATGGTGCGAATGGAGTGGTCTACTGCCTGTCGAATCTCTACCACAGTTCTTAATAAACTTGCGCATAATAATTCGTGATTGGGAGCGCTCACTATAGTTCGCGGCTCTGCCGCGAACTAGTTCGTTCTTTTAGTTCGTCCGCTCCCAGTGACGGCTGAGCGGCGGGGTCTGCGCATGCAAGTAGAGGGAGAAGTTCCCCCACCTAGCTGCTTCATGCTCTTGCTGCTTGAGCCGCTAACGATATCACGCAAACAAAAAGAAACAATTTGTGGATAATTTCTCGCGTTTAAGTTTAGAGTTATCTGTATATCTTGGCATTATGGAATTTATTAGTCAGATATTGCAGAGTGCAGAATACTTTAAAGCAGATATTTTGTAGCACTGAACTTTGTAATCTAGAAGGCAGACGCTAACCTCGAAATGGCTCTCATCAGCAGAAGGCAAACATGCGATTTTTAATTCTGTTCGCGACCTATCGCACATATTTTAGTTCGCGACCTATCACGTATATTTTAGTTCGCGAACTATAGCGCATATTTTAGTTCGCGACCTATCATGCATATTTTAGTTCGCGACCGGTAGCTCTCCTTTTCGTTCGCAGCTCGGCCGCGAGGTATGTAGCTCTTTTTAGTTCGTCCGCTCGTTTTGGCTTTTGCTACCGCTACTAAAACTACAGCTAAGCTGCATCTCAGCTCTAAATGACGGCAACTGGCAGAAGGGAATCACGCGATTCTGCGCGCTCTCGCGTCCTCTCGCTGTTACCCGTCAGTCTTCGGAAAAGGAGCGGACGAACTAAGAGACGAAGGATCTGCGAACTAGTTCGCGTAGTTCGCCTGTGGGAGCGCTCTTCCGAACTAGTTCGTTCGCGAACTACACAAGACTAGTTCTGAAGTGAATGCCACGAAATGGTCCCCTCATCTCCGGAATTAAATCAAAGTCACAAGGACTTAAGTCAGGGAATATGGTGGATGGTACAGTACATCTCAGTCCTATCGATAGAACAGCTTGCGCTGTATGTGCCCGCCCATTGTCGTGCAAAATGACGGGTAGGTTGTGCATTAAGTGTTGCCGCTTCTTACTCAAAGCTGGTCGCGTGTGATGACCACTGGCACAAAACATCTCGATACAACTCCGTTCCTCCTGTTTCTAAAACATTGTGACACTATTCCGTTAGACCGCTCGCTCACAAGTTAATGTGTTTCCTTCGATTGTGCGCACGCTGGTGACGTGAGACGGACGTGTCCATTTGCTCGGAGCTAAGGTAGGTATGTCAACAACATGTGCACAGCAGTTCCGAACCTCGAAAATATTTCAAAGAAAATGTGTTCAATGTGAAAGACGTCTGTCGTCTTCCACATATTTTTTGTATATTTCTGGGAAGTTATAATTTATGAGTGGTGCTTGAGGAATAGCTTGAAAATAGCATTTTTATTTCATGTGTTAAAATATTAGTTAATATTGCTGGGTTTTTCTTATTTTGTTATGTTAATAATTTATTATTATAATAATTAATGTGGCATAAGTACGGCTTCTCCGCTACTCCACTGTCCCTGTGAGAATGTGCAATTGTTGTAATTTTAAGTGTGTGCGAGAATCTATGGCTGCCTGAATGTGGGGAGTGAAAGCTCGTTTTGCATTGTTCTCTCTGGCTCAGAGTTACGAAAGAGGTTTCCACACCCTTTGGTTACAGTCTAGTTAGCGAGCCTTCCCTCCAGCGCGAGTCTGGCGGTCCGTCCCCACCACCGCTGTTTTCGTGGATTTTCCGGCTTCCGGTGACTTCCCGCATCTTCCCGCCGCTGGCCACTCGGCTGCTCATTCTATACTGGGCTGGTCATCTGGTGAGGTAAGGTTGGTTCTGCTCTTGTTTCTGGAGATGGTAGCGTTTAATTGACTAGCACGTTTAACTTAGATTCGTGAACTTAGAATCATTTTTTTGGAATATTTTCTCCGATCGTGTGCGGAAATGTGTTCTCGTTTTTCAATCCAGTGATTTCCAATAAATAAACGCGGTGTGTGTGATTCTCGCTGCAGTTTGATAACGGCCTGGTATGTTAAAACCCATTGTGATCATGTGGGTTTGTATGAACAATGTGTGGGGCCCGATTTCTAATAGGTGATATGATCATTTTTGTACAGTGAATGTAAAAATCTTCTCATCGTTTCCTTCCGTGAGTGATATGTGTTCCACATGGTTGGTTCATAGAACAAAGCCTTCAGCTTCCACTCTTGTTTGTTCCATGCCCATCAGGCAAGTAACTATGTGGGTATCCTTCTGATTTCCACAAATATTTTGCGATCTTCTCTACCCGCCTATTTTAATGTTGCTGTTTCTTCTCCGACTTGTAGCACGAACTCTTTGTCAGTAATACTCTCTGAGCCCTGTACAACCTCCTTCACTAGCTTCCTTATGTAATTCTAAACATTTCTATGGGTTGCATGCTGTAATTCTTATTTTATTTTCCCACTTTGTAATTATTTCACTTTTACGGGTTTTGGAGACTGGTCTTCATCCGTCTCTGTAATCGCTCCCAATCGCGTGTAGCTGCATTTCTTTCGCTTCTTCGTGTAATTCTAAACATTTCTATGGGTAGCATGCCGTAATTCTTATTTTATTTTTCCGACTTTGTATTTATTTCATTTCTGTGGTTGAACGCTTCCTTATATAATTCTAAGCATTTCTATGGGTTACATGCAGCAGTTAATTTTCTTTATTTTTCGGAAACTGAATTTATTCAATTTCACCGGTTTTCGGAACCACGTGGTTCCGAGTTCCGACTTCGGGGGTTCGCAGCTAGTCGACTAAATTAACGCCACTTCTCATGTAAAAAGCTGTACCTAGATCGAGTTCTAACAGAGTGCAACTTAAGAATCCACCGTGATTTAGTATAATGAATCCGATTTTCAACCACTTCACCTTCATGTAACGTAGCCGTGTGTCGCCGTTAGCGTGTTTGCTCGCAGTCCAATTCAGATGTAATTTAACTTGGCTATACACGCCCACCATCTCAAAACAGGCACGACAGACCAGAGCCAGCTTCAAAGTGTTTTTGTATATTGTGTTTTGTGCTACCTCCGACTTGCTGAATTTCGCCTACGATAGCGGCACCTGCTTCCGCCTCGTCTCAGCACGCTGATTTTGGCGAGTTTCGCTGTGGCATTGCGTATGTGAGAGAGAATGAGTGTTGTTTGTGAATCCTTCCCCCCAGTAGCGTTAAATCATATATAATTTAGGCTGGGCACCGTCTGCATTAATCCATGTAAGAGACGCATTTTTATTGTATTAACAAAATTTGTACCCATTTTGCTTTTTTAGTATTTGAATAAACAAGTTTAAGTTCAGCATAATCCGTAATTTTCCTACAAATTGTAGTTTTATAGCACCTTCCCTCTTTCATTTAATATTTTTCTGCACAAGTGCTGAGAACTAGCTCAGATGCAAATTTTTTGTTTAAATTCCGTTGCACCATAAATGTTTTCTTAGCCACCTTTCTAAGATAACTTTAATTGTGGTGGCTTGCTTATTAATGTATGTGTGTAATAACCTGTGAGCTGCTATGTATATTGACCACTGTAGAATTAACTTCCTGTTATTGAAGTAATTTGAAACGAGGCAGTTCTCAGTTTGGGTCAAGGAATAAGGCTTTATAGCAGGAAGTAACCAGTAGTTAACACGGACCTCATTTACTAATTTTAGTGAGAAAACAAGGCTCTTGTTACGTACAGTGGTCGACTTTTAAATGTAACAAATTATTTTGTCAGATAGCTACCGGTATTTCTTGTCAATTGTGGAATGAGCTCGAAGTACTAAAATTAATTACACCACGTGATTACAACACAGTAATTTGTGTATTAGTGTAATTGGATGTCAGCGTCACGGTGTTTCTTATTGCACAACAATTGTTTTCACGACACCCAAGTATCCATTTATATTTGACATTAACACTCGTATTAAACATTTGTCTGTACTCGGTTTAACTAATGCATTTCCTTTCTGCTGTATCCGCACGTCATTCTGTCGTCATCAGTCACTGCCAGGTTGATTAACAGCCACAGTCAGTCCTATGCTAATCCAGACAAGCTGATTGGCTTAACATTTACGTGCCTATGTAAGTCTGAGTCGTTGTCGACCAGACGAGCACTCACAGCATTCATTTTCAGACAGACATAATTTCACCTTTACCACACAAATACAGATTCCGAGTCAATATATTTTGGCTCACTTTATGTTACGGTAGTAACACTAAAAGTGGGCCTTTGCGATCGTCTTTTGACAGAGCGAAATTTAAATAAAAATAACGGCTTAACCACGCATCTGACACGAAAACTGAATAACCGAATTTGTAGAGGAGACAATTCTCTAGAACTTTGCTCTGTTATGTTTTTTTATATCTCGTATCGTTTGAGAGATATTTGCAAAAATAACGGAGTTTTGACACCCTCCATTAAATTAACAAAAACCAGCCGTTCGCATATGTCACGTGACATTCCTCGCCCAGAACTATCTCTGGCATACGCCATCTTGCGTTGCGTATTTGATGATTTTCTTAGTGTAACTTACACGTTGTCATTTCAAAGCAATGGCGCACTGAAGAATTAACAAAAAGACGTTCTTCGTACGATAAATGATAATCTAGTGTCTACAAATGCCATATTACCATCAATTAACAACGGCCATCAATAGTATGAGATTAAAGAAGGCAATTCCGAACTGTAAGCTGCAGTGGAGTGGGCGATGTGTTGGACCGTGACACTGAAGGTCAGTGGTTCGGAACCCACCAGTACTTAATTTTTTTCCTACAGACACTCTTATTAATTAATTTTTTATTATTTACATTATTATTTTGGTCCAAAATGTTTGCAAAAACGTACAAAACTACAAATTTAAAGTGGGCTGTTAAACACGTCAGGGTGATTTAAAAAAAAAACTGTTATATAAATTTCATTTGGTGATAACCTCAGTAACATAACAGTTTTGGACTTTGCTGGTAATTATTGCAGTCAGACGTTGTGTATCACTCTTCATTCTGTAATTTAGTTGAACCGTTGAACCAATGTTGTCTGATAAACGTTTTTTATCGGACTACCATTTATTTTGACTTCGCACGCTGCATCTGATTTATTTTTGTTATTGACTAACGTACACCAAAGATAACACAGACTGCACACGTCCCTATATCTACTGTGTTGTGGTTTGAAACAACATCTAAAATTGCCCCGAGTCACGTGATTGAGGCTTCGTCATTGCGAACAACAGTGTTTCTAATTTACAAGTGAAGTCAAGTGTTGATTTTAACAATAAAACGACTTATCGTATTCCTGTTACACGTGTACTAGTGAAGATAACGTGATTTAATGACGTTAATGCGGTGATTATCGTTTTTACATGTGACCAGGCGAAAAGTATTGTAGTTCTGTTTACAAGTAGCAGAATAACACATCCTCAATTTTCGTGTTGCACTATGAGTTTTTTACTTTTTTCGCAACTGATCAATGTTTTTTTTAAATTTTTTTTTATTTTTTTTTATGGGAAACTTATTTCGGCGTGTTTTAACGGAGTATATATATGTCAGCAAGTAAGTAATTTCTGGTGCAGATCTGCCATTAACAGCGTTACAAAATGCTGAAGATGAATACAGACTGTTCATTATCCCCATAAAACCTGTTATTGAGACATACATAAATAATTTTGATCACACTATTATTTAATGAAAATAGCAATATTTTTCTTGTTTTAACTTTTGGCTTCACTGCACGTGGCAAACTAATAAAATATAAACGCTTATGGTATATAAAAATATAAATGCTTTTATTATATTAAAATCGGGCATTATGGATTCAACCAATTTCATCTATAAAAGCATGACAAAACATTTCACATGTATTGTTGAGGAATCGTATGAAAACTGATTCTGCTTGTCAAATGTATTTCGTCTCCTGTGTCAGCTACAAACTAAAAGACACACAGTACAACAAAAAAGTCATTAACTTAAGCACTGCAGTTCTGTTGCTTATAAAAAATAACTGTAAATTCATTTCATTTAGTTACGGGTAAAAACAGTAACCGTTGCATTGATATTGCGAACTGCTGAGAACTAACGCCCATTGTACTTCTGAATGTGTAATAAGTATAAGACCTTTTCTCGCCGAAATCTACGTTTAATTTCCACTAGCAAGAAGAAGAAGAACTGCGACTGTCAGCTGCACTTGACATCGCTTGTAATGATCAAGGAGGTTAGAATACAGGGAGACGCCCTTATGTTGAAAAAGTGAAGCCTGTCTCCGCCATAATGCAAAGTTTTGGAGAAGTGTTCGTATTCCAGAGCTAATGTTTTATGTAACTTAAAACAGGAATAAAGCGTCCGATGGTTTTGTCTTGATGTACAATGCGTTAAAAAGAGTGCAAATTAGGCGTTAAAAATTAAGTTTTCAGTTATATTACGATGAGTATTTATTACTATTTACTGAACAAAGTATATTGTTTGAAACTACATACTGTGCATTGACTGTCAATTCAGTGCATTAACAGTAAGAGGGTCGACTTAACGCATGGTTTTAACGGATAAATATCATTCTAAAACTGACCAAGATGTCCGACAGGCTTCAACTGACGTTTGTGCTCGGCATAGATATTGCAATCTGCCTTTATTCTAATCTCCTTGGTAATGATGAACAGGGCTTTCCTGCCCTGAGTCTCGTGACTTAGATGTTGGTTTCAGTTTAATGACGTCACACGCAGTCTATATTATCTTTGGTCTATGTTATTAACATGTTGTTTTGTACAACTGGTTCAATGTTTCATTATTGAATCGCTACAAATCATTGTGTGTCAAAGGTTCGGTCCTGACAATGTGTTAATATTTTTCTAACTTATATCACTCTATCTTTCTCTATAATGATATACTAGACGCCGTTTAATAATCTATTCGCAATATTGAACTGATTATAACATATTTTTTCTGTCTGTTCTATTCTGATTATTGGCTCTGTTAAGTATGTGCTCTTAGATGCTGCATGAATTTTTGTTGTTGTTGTTGCTCAGCATAATTGTATTACACGACCTTTATTTTCAGTTTTGCAGATTTGTTTTGTTTCATTAAATTCCGTTCTATCCTTTCCCTTAGGTACCTGCCTTTGTCACACTGTTGTCGCATTAACGAATTGTTTTATTATCACTCATTATTATAGATTTTAGCCAATTTAGTTTGCCAAGCAACAGGTAGAAACCACTAAACAACATTCTGATTCAACTGAAAAAGTCTCACAATTAATAGTATATATACTATCTAGTCTCTTGAGCGAAAACTTTCGCAAAATATTACTAATACTACACAGTATCTTGTAAGAAAACTGCCACAGGAAATTGTTGACAATACCGAGTCTCTTGAACAAAAACTGTCATATGATATTGTTAATACAAATAAAGCTCTCGAACATCAAGAAGACGTATGCAAACAGCAATGGGATTCTCTTACACAATCTGTGATCTCACATTTCAACAGCAAACAAGAGTTTCTTAAACCGAAATTTTCGCAAGTCATTGCTAATGTGAATAACTTAGTTGACCAATACACAAATGTTTTCAAACATGATTGCAAACATGTCTGGAAAAATGATTCCCTTTCACAGTCTCTTTATCAAAAATTTGACCATGTTTCTCAAGGAACAAACTTCCAATGAAATTATACAAATTAAAATTATGGTCCAACAATATGTGCCAAAACTCAATGAAATCGAAACTACAGAGGTCGAGATAGCTAAGACTACCGAGTGTACTGATATATTTAGAAAATGTTACATCCTGCAGTACCTACGGTAGTTTATAAAGATGTGATAACTAGAATCTATTCCGATAATGATTAGTTTAGCTCTCACTTCGCAGTAACTAATATTCTTTACTGAGATGCTGCTGTAATTTCACCACACATATTACAAAAGTATATTAGTTGTTCCACCATCTCTTGTGATGAAAGTGATTTTGGAAAGACAAAACAATGAGATAGTAATCTGAAATCTGATAATTATATTCCTGATTTATCTCAACTTTTTGATGAATGTGAATCCGTACTTTTGATTAACAGTTACCTGCATGCCCATCATTATTGTATCTGGACATTTACTGTTGCCAAATTTTGAAACAAACTTTGCCATCTGATAAGGGGAAGCACGCAACATTGCCAACCAATTCGGTTCATATTTGGCATGTCATCTTGAAACGTGTCCATAGAAAATATATATTGGTGAATTTGTAAGAAAATGTCTAATATTGTGCCTCTTGTTTTGTGTCGATTAACTTGCTTGCAAGAAAATGTATAATATTGCTTCTACTGTGTGTATCGATATGTGTACATAAATCTGGGAAGTTTCATCTTTGGCTAAGAATATGTATCGCATAGCATTGTAGCTCGTGCAAAGAGACAGAGAGAATTGTGGTTCAGCCGGCTTAGAGAGCAGTTGTGTTGTGTATATGGCTCCGATGTAGAGCAGAGGCTGCAGTGCTAGCAAGTATATATATTGCATTTCATATAATTGTGAAAAAGGTTGTACCACCCCTGGAATGAAGGTAATAGCATTTCGTGTAATTATGAAAAGGTTGTATCATTTAGGTAATGTAATGGTGATTATTAATAATAAGTAACAAAGTTGACCTTTCTTTCCTGTTTCATTTACGTAGTTAGAAGATTAACCTACTTCCTTTATTTGATAATTAATTATTTATGGATTTAAAGTGTAGTATTGATTTTGATAATCATGTTGAACAGATTTCTTTATTGGTACCATAGTAAATGATTGTTATGCAACATTACAGTTAATAGAGTATGATACTGAGTTTTAGTAATCAGATACCGATCTCCGTAAAATTCTCGTAGTCGAACATTAAGAAAGTAGTTTTTTGTTTTTAATACCTTTCCCGCTGTCAATTTTTTTGAGTATAGTCAGTGTGTGTTTCATGCAGGTTACATGTCACAGTTGTCTTGTTAAAAGATCCGTTGCGCACATAATCAGTTTAATGCACTGTTTCTCATTTAGCAGTATATACATCAATATCAGGGCCATAATTAAACCAGATTACTGTGTTAATGAACAGTGTACGTGTTGAGTTAATTTTTGATGAAAGTATCTGATGACTTAGTGATCTTGACTGTTCAACATCAATATATGACAACTATTTGGACTGCAACTAAAACCAGATCAGGTTTTGAATGAATAACTTTAAAATAAACTACTTTTGTTGTCTGATTAAACGATAGATTCAACATCAAAAATCACGTACAATTTTTAACCCGTGTACAATCTAAATCTAAGGCCTTTATAATATTTTGACTCAACACTTCTCCCATTTTTCTGAAACTCACCCCTAAAGGTTTTTACTAGCAATCGAATAAAAATTTACAGCATCGACTGATAACTGCAAAGAGAGCATTTACATCATCATTTTTAAGGTCCACAAACGCATACTTTTCCAGGAATCGAGGAAGGAAAGTTTTACAACGGGCAGTTTTATATCCACATGGTAAACGCTTTCGCCACCCCCATGAACCACAGACATTGCCGAGGTGGGGTGGCTTGCGTGCCTCAACGATGCAGATAGCCGTACCGTAGGTGCAACCACAACGGAGGGATATCTGTGGAGAGGCCAGACAAACGTGTGGTTCCTGAAGAGGGGCCTTTTCAGTAGTTACAGGGGCAACAGTCTGGATGATTGACTGAGCTGGCCTTGTAACATCAGCTAATGTGGCTTTGCCACACGGTTACTGCGAACGGCTGAAAGCAAGGGGAAACTACAGCCGTTACTTTTCCCGAGGACATGCAGCTGTACTGTATGAAAATATGATGATGGCATCCTCTCGGGTAAAATATTCCGGAGGTAAAATAGTCCCCCATTCGGATCACCGGGCGGGGACTACTCAGGAGGATGTGATCATCAGGAAAGACAATTCTGGCATTCTACGGGTCGGAGCGTGGAATGTTAGATCCCTTAATCGAGTAAGAAAATTAGAAAATTTAAAAAGAGAAATGGATAGGTTGAAGTTGGATATAGTGGGGATTAGTGAAGTTCGGTGGCAGGATGAACAGGATTTCTGGTCAGGTGAGTACAGGATTATAAATACAAAATCAGTTGGGGGTATCACAGGAGTAGGACTGATAATGAATAAGAAAATAGGAATGCGGGTAAACTACTATGAGCAGCACAGTGATCGCATTATCATTGTCAAGATAGATACGAAGCCAACACCGACAACAGTAGTACAGGTTTATATGCCAACTAGCTCTGCCGATGATGAGGATCTAGAAGAAATATATGAGGAGCTAAAGGAAATTATTCAGACCGTTAAGGGAGAGGAAAACTTAATTGTGATGGGAGACTGGAATTCGGTAGTAGGAAAAGGAAGAGAAGGAAAAATAGCAGGTGAATATGGACTGGGCAGAAGGAATGAAAGAGGAAGTCGCCTGGTAGAATTTTGCACGGAACATAATTTAATCATAACAAACACGTGGTTTAAGAATCACAAAAGAAGGTTGTATACTTGGAAGAGACCAGGAGACACTGGAAGGTATCAGATAGATTTTATAATGGTAAAATATAGATTCCGGAATCAGGTTATAAACTGCAAGACATACCCAGGGGCAGATATAGACTCTGACCATAACTTGTTAGTCATGAACTGTAGGCTGAAACTGAAAAAACTGCAGAAAGGTAGGAAAATAAGGAGATGGGACCTAGATAAATTGAAGGAACGTGAAGTTCTGGTGAATTTCAGAGGGAGATTTAGGCAACAATTGACAGAAACAGTGGGAAATAAAACAGTAGAAGAGGAATGGGTAGCATTGAGAGATGAAATAGTGAAGGCAGCAGAGGACAAAATGGGTAGAAAGGCAAGACCTGCAAAAAATCCTTGGATAACACAGGAGATACTAAATTTAATTGATGAAAGGAGAAAATATAAAAATGCAGCAAATGAAACAGGCAAAATGGAGTACAGACGACTAAGAAATGAGATTGATAGGAAGTGCAGAATGGCTAAGCAGGAGTGGCTAGAAGCCAAATGCAAATCTGTAGAAGAATGTATAAGAAGGGGAAAAGTAGATACCGCCTACAGGAAAATCAAAGAGACATTTGGGGACAAGAAACGCAATTCTACGAATATCAAGGACTCAGATGGGAAACCAATTCTCAGCAAAGAAGGGAAAGCTGAAAGGTGGAAAGAGTACTTAGAGCAGCTCTACAAAGGAAATGAACTTAGAGGCAATGTTGTAGGAAGGGAAGAGGAAGTAGATCAAGATGAAATAGGAGATACTATACTCAGAGATGAATTTGACAGAGCCTTGAAAGACCTAGGCAGGAACAAGGCCCCAGGAGTAGATGATATACCCTCAGAGCTACTAAAGTCTCTGGGGGAGCCAGCCATGACAAGACTATTTGAACTGGTGTGTAGGATATATGAGACAGGCGAAATGCCCTCAGACTTTAAGAAAAATGTAATAATCCCCATTCCAAAGAAATCAGGTGCAGACAGGTGTGAAAATTACAGAACCATCAGTTTGATAAGTCATGGTTGCAAAATTTTAACACGAATTATCTACAGGAGAATGGAAAAGCTGGTAAAAGCTGACCTAGAGGAAGATCACTTTGGATTCAGGAGGAACGTAGGAACCCGGGAGGCAATACTCACTTTTCGTCTTATCTTAGAAGATAGATTAAGGAAAGGCAAATCTACATTTTTAGCCTTTGTAGATTTGGAGAAAGCGTTTGACAATGTTGACTGGACTACACTCATTCAAATTCTGAAGTCAGCAGGAGTACAATACAGGGAAAGGAGAGTTATCTACAACCTCTACAAAAGCCAGTCCGCAGTTATTAGACTCGAAGGGCATGAAAGGGAAGCATCAGTTGGGAAGGGAGTAAGACAGTGTTGTAGCCTTTCTCCGATGTTATTCAATTTGTACATTGAGCAGGCGATGAAGGAAAGCAAGGAAAATTTTGGAATAGGGATTAAAGTTCAGGGGGAAGAAATAAAAACATTGCGTTTTGCTGATGACATTGTAATTCTGTCAGAGACAGCAAAGGACCTGGAAGAGCAGTTGAATGGAATGGACAGTGTGTTGAAGAGAGCGTACAAAATGAACATTAACAAGAGCAAAACAAAAAATGGAATGCGGTCTTAGAAAATCAGGCGATGCTGAAGGAATTAGATCAGGTAACGAAACAATGAAGGTGGTAGATGAGTTTTGTTACTTAGGTAGTAAAATAACATGCAATGGTCGCAGTACAGAGGATATAAAATGCAGAATGGCAATGGGAAGAAAAGCATTTTTGAAAAAGAGAAATTTGCTAACATCGAACATTAATTTAAGTGTAAGGAAGTCTTTTCTGAAGGCATTTGTGTGGAGTGTTGCCTTGTATGGGAGTGAGACATGGACGATAAACAGTGCGGACAGGAAGAGAATAGAGGCTTTTGAAATGTGGTGCTACAGAAGAATGCTGAAGATTAGGTGGGTAGATCGCATAACTAATGAAGAGGTACTGAACAGAATTGGTGAGAAAAGGAATTTTTGGCATACCCTAACTAAAAGAAGGGATCGCTTGGTAGGACACATTCTTAGACATCGAGGAATCGTAAATTTAGCATTGGAGGGAAGTGTGTGGGGTAAAAATCGCAGAGGGAGGCCAAGAGACGCGTATAGTAAGCAGATTCAAGTGGATATGGGTTGCCGTTCTTATGAGGAGATGAAAAGGCTTGCTCAGGATAGAGTAGGGTGGAGAGCTGCATCAAACCTGTCTCCGGACTGAAGACCATAACAAACAAAAACGCTTTCGCCGAGAGAATGTTCTGTCCCCTGCCTCGCTGCAGGTCGCCCTATGAAGAATTCGCGGTACTCTTACTTCAAATTGTTTTCTTTTGGTTCACCTTGCATTTGTGTAACTTTTTCATGTTTTTGGTTATAGGCTTTCGGATTTTCTTTTCACTTTGTTTCTCGTGTATTGTTTTGACCATGTAATATGATTTTTAATAAATAGTTATGTGCATCCCATAATACAGCATGTAAGTTGGTAGTTTACTGCGGTTCGTTGCCTACTGTTTTTCGTCAGTGTCTGATATGTTGAGATTTATCGATAATTTATGTTGAAGGAAAATGAGCTTAACACTGTATTACTACATTTTGGTGAAAATAATTTGATTTGTGTACAGTTTTGACTAGGATTTTATTTCAAATGGAAATTTTTGGATGATCTTTGGAGAATCTGGATATGTATGATAAATGCTCAGGATCTGGAACAATTTTTGCCGGTTTTGATTGAAGTGAAGATATTCATTTTGTGGTTGTACTGTAATATGAAAGACTATTATTGAATTGTTGAATATGGATATACCTGTGATTCAGTATGAGAATGATATATTAATATGGATATTGCGCTTTGTGGGGATGAATTGAGGAAAATGATTTGATATTTTAAAGATTTGTGCACTGACATGGTTTTTAGAGGTTTACGGTTTAGTTTAAGAACAATATAGATTATTAGTCTACTCTCAATTTGTTGACCAGCGGTGTATTTTGTCTGTGAAACTCCAGGGAGTACTCATAGGTTTGGAGTAGATTACATGGTCAATTTCGGACATCGTCTTAAGTGACAACACTTTTTATTTCTCCGTTGAGACTATAATTTATAAAATGATAGATTCATTAACAACACACAAATGAACTATTCAGTAAATGAACTTCTTGTCTCTTTTTTTCTACCTACCTGTTTGAACTTTGTCATTAGAATTTTAAAGTTTCGATTTCGAATTTTTTTTCTAATGAGTGACCCCTCACAATCCTGAAACCGGACTTTTACTGTTATAACTATACATGCAGCAATCTGACCTGAGCTCGATATATGACACTTGCCAAGGCAGGGACTGGTTTTGCTGATGTTTGTAGAATGAATGTGCTTTTCACTGGTGTAATATGTTACCATCTTTTATTGGAATGATTTCATCAGATGGTTTAATATGTTTCTTTGGTGAATTGCTTTCATTTGCTTGCTCATCTTGATTTTATGGCTAATATCAGTGTTTCTGGAAATAATTCTGGGTAACAGTTTATGAAATTACTTATTTTATCTGTTACTGGAATGAAAACTGGGATGGCAACCTGTAGTTCTTTTTTTAAATTTATTTTCATTTTTTTAGATGAACATGCTGGTAGCCTTTAGCAGTAAGATTTGGTATTTTCTTCTTTACCTTTTTTGTGCAGGGCTATATGTAATGAATAAGTATTTTTAGTGATGTTTACCACTTACTGAATTTATCTTCTATGTGCTTATACAGGGCGGTCCATTGATAGTGACAGGGCCAAATATCTCATGAAATAAGCATCAAACAATAAAACTACAAAGTACAAAACGTTTCTAGCTTGAAGGGGGAAAACAGATGACACTATGGTTGGGTCGCTAGATGGCTATGCCATACGGCAAACGGATATCAACTGCATTAAATAAAATAGGTAACCCCATTTTTATTACATATTCGTCTAGTACGTAAATAAATATGAAGGTTTTATTTGGAACACTTTTTTCGCTTTGTGATAAGTGGTGCTGTAATATTCACAAACTTGTTGCTCACAAGATTAGACGAACAGTGGGTAACAGGTAGATTTTTACATTAAAACACAGAACGTAGGTACGTTTGAAGTTTATTTCGGTTGTTTCAATGGGTTACATGTACTTTTGTGAAATTATCATTCATTATGAGAAAGCATACTGTTACTGCGTGATTACCTGTAATTACCTCATGACTTCAATAAATAATCAAAATGATGTCCCTCAACTACAATGGATTTCGCAATACGCGTAACGAAATTCCTGTCAACAGCGAGTAGTTCGTCTTTAGTAATGTTCTCACATGCGTTGACAATGCACTGACGCATGTTTTCAGGCGTAGTCGGTGAATCACAATAACAAATACCCTTCAATTTTACCCCACAGAAAGAAATCTGGGGATGTAAGATCCGGTGAATATATGTGTGTATTTTATCGCCGCTTGCTTAGATCTGCCTTCCATGTATACGTCTGTCTAATTGTCTTTTTATGTTTGTTCTCCGAAATCTCAAATTGTCTATGATTTTAACTCTGCAAAATTTATTTCACTTAGCATGTCCATTACTACTTGTGGTATTGTGCGTTTCACAAGGCTGAAGAGCACCCAACGAAGCGTAGGTTACCGTTAAAATAACAATAAAAGAAAAACATTCAAACTCTCATTCTGCGTTTCGTTCTTCTATCAGATTATTTTACATACACATTCAAAGTATTTTTATCTCATGAGAAACGTTTTACGTCACGGAGGCATCGCGTATACCAGATGTAACGCGACCGCTTAACATAGGCGGCAGTGGCCACAATATTGCAATGCGCATGCGGGTCTGAGGTTCAGATTCACTTCTGTACCCCCTGGAGGCGAGACGTAACAGCCCACTTAAGATAACACCTAAAGACTGTACATTTGCATATAGGCAACACTCTAATACAGTTTGTAATTCTTATAAGAAAATCCCTGTGTATTATCTCTGAGCTGAACTACAGATATCAGATAACTTTGGTTTAAGAATATTACCAGATTTTAAACCCACCACAAAAACTAAGAGTTACTCGGTTAATCCTCATATCTGAGACCGTTGACGGTGCACACGGTAAAAATCGTAGGACGTGGTTGGTGAGGCACTGGTTAAAACACACCAAAATCACTAAGCACTGACACTGGCACTGGAGCACTGTTTAAAAAGGTAGAGACGCCTTCGCGGGGAGGGGGAGGGGATGGGATAGGGACGGGGGAAGCGTGGGGGAAGGGGGAGGGGGAGGGGAGGAAGAGAAAAGGGGGTGGGTAGGGGCAGCCAAGCAGGGGCGAAGGAGGGGATGGGGAGGGGCACTGATGCTACGGGGAAGGGATCAGGGTTGGTAGGAGGGGTATATATCGGTACAAAGATCGTTATCCAGTAAGGGAAGGGTGTGAAAGTTGCCCTGGGAAAGGATATGGAATGTATATAGGTGAAGGCCGGGAGGGATAGTTTGGTGGAGGCGTGGCAGAGGCTTGGGATTGCTGAGGATAGGGCACACCAAGGGATGTTGGGATTCTATTTTGTGGGTAGTGTAGAGGATTCGGAGATGTTCGAGGGGTTGTAGGAGAGGAGGGAAGGGGATTAGGTCATAGAGGATCCTCGTGGGGGAAGGGAGTCGGATACGGTACGTGAGGCAGAGGGCATGGCGCTTCAGTATTTGCAGAGTTTTGTAGAAGGTGGGAGGGGCTGATCAGGCAGGGTGGAAGGAGCAAAGGACGGGACGAATGATAGATTTATAGGTGTAAGGGATAGTGGAAGGGTTGAGTCCCCACGTACAGCTGGCGAGAAATTTAAGAAGGTTTAGGCGGGACGGTGCCTTTTCACGGAGGGATTTGAGGTATGGGGTCCAGGATAGTTGGCAGTCGAGGGTAAGGCCAAGGTATTTTAGGGTGGGGGTGTGGCGGATGGGACGCTTGTGGTGGGTGAGGTAGAAATCATGGAGACGGAAGGAGCAGGTGGTACGACCTATGATTGCCAGGGATTTGTCAGGATTGACGGAGAGGAGACACCGGTTACACCATGAGGCAAACTCGGTGAGGTGGGACTGGAGCAAAAACTGGGAACGGGCAAGGGAGTGGGCGAGGGCTAGGAAGGCGGTGTCGTCAGCGTATTGAAGGAGATAGACCGGAGGCTTGGGTAGGGGCATGTCGGCGGAGTAGATGAGATACAGGAGAGGAGAGAGGACGGAGCCTTGGGGCACCCCGGCAGAGGGGTAGAACAAACGGAGTTGCAGACAGTGACGTAGGAGGGGCGGCGGGTGAGGAAGAGAGTTTGAAAACACCTTTTTATTTAATTTATTTATTTACTTTTTGTTTCACGCGAGCTTTTTTTCCCAGGGTTCACTGAACCAATGAACAATAGGACGCGCCGCCACTGAATGTGTGGTTATTTTACTTCTTGTTCGCTACCCGGAGTACAGAGAGAGGGTGGCGTACCGACCACTGTGCGTGCTCGTCGGGCGCGAAGCAATTTCGTCGGCCCCGCGGTGTCGCACCTGTTCCATCAGCGGCTGATGCCGGTCGGACAACGGGGGGCGCAATTTCCTGGAAGCACTGCAACACGTGTGGCGCTGATTAATTCATCTGTGGGCAGCGGGGCTCTGTCAACAAAGGCCGGGCAGCGCCGGAGCGGGCAATAGGCCGGCGTGTCGCAATTACGCCGATACGCAGAACAACGGCATCGGCTCCGCGCGACTGGCGCCGGCGGGCTTCCGCACCTGTTGTCCGCGGGTCGCGCCCCGCCTGTCACCTCGCCGTCAGCTGCAGGGGGGGCGATGTGCGCCAGGGGGCGGGGAATCAAACGGCACTTGTTCCCAGCGGCTGGTGCGGGGCAGCTTCCACAAGTGCATTGTGACATACACAGCTCTACCTTTAACTGGAGTTCGACCGAAACATGATTTGTTGAAAACGAAACCCTAACCGAAATTTCGGCTCCTCTCCTCGGCCAGAACCGAAACATTCGTAATTAAATTAAAATTTCTGTGTATTTACATTACACCACAAATTAGTAGTTTTTTTTTACACACAGGTTTACACAAATCGACGGTACTTTTATTAAAGTATATCGAAATTGGATTCTTTTCTCCTCGTTGAGACATTTTCTACCTAAGGGAAAAAAAAGGACTAACGGAAATTAGACACTGTTGTTGTTGTTGTTGTTGTGGTCTTCAGTCCGCACGACTGGTTTGATGCAGCTCTCCACGCTCCCCTGTCCTGTGCAAGTCTCTTCATCTGAGAATACTTTCGGCAAGCTACATTCCTTTGAATCTGCTTACTATATCGTCCCTCGGTCTCCCTCTACGATTTTTACCCACAAGCTTCCTTATAATGCTAAGTTGACAATTCCTTGATGTCTCAGAATGTGTCCAACCAAACTATCCCTTCTCTTGGTTAGGATATGGCAGAAACTCCTTTTCTCCCCTATTCAGTTAACCACCTCGACATTAGTTACGCCATCTACCCATCTAATTTTCATCATTCGTCTGTAGCACCACATTTCAAAAGCTTCTATTAACCCTCTATACGAACTCCCTATCGTCCACGTTTCACTCCCATACAATACTACACCCCAGATAAATGCTTTCAGAAACGAATTCCTAACATTTAAATTAATATTGGATGTCTGCAAGTTTCGCTTCTTCAGAAACGCTTTTCTTCCCATAGCCATTCTGCATTCTATATCTTCTTTACTTCGGCCATCAGAACTTATCTTGCTACCCAAACAACAAAATTCATCTACTACTTTTATTGTCTCATTACCTAATCTAATTCCTTCACCATCGCCTGATTTTCTGACATTGCATACCATTACCTCCGTTTTACTCTTGTTTATGTTCATCTTATATCTTCCTTTCAAGACACTGTCCATTCCATTCAATTGCTCTTCCAGATATTTTGCAGTCTCTGACAGAATTACTATGTCATCAGCAAATCGCATTGTTTCTATTTCTTTTCCCTGCACTTTAATGCCCTCTCCAAATTTCTCCTTCCATTCCTTCACTGCCTGTTTAATGTACAGACTGAACAACATTGGGGAAAGGCTACAACCCTGTCTTACTCCCTTCCCAACCTCAGCGTCCCTTTGTTGCCCTTCGACTCTAATAACCGCTGTCTGAATAGGTTGAATTTAACTCTTCTCTCCCTATACTTTACCCCTGCTACCTTCAGAATTTGGAAGAGTGTATTCCAGTCGACATTGTCAAAAGCTTTCTCCAAATCGACAAACGCTAAATACGTAGGTTTGCCTTTTGTAAGCCTATCTTCTAAGATAAGTCGTAATGTGAGTATTGCCTCCCGTGTTCCTACATTTCTCCTAAATCCAAACTTATCTTCCCCAAGGTCGGATTCCACAAGTTTTTCCATTCGTCTGTAAATAATTCGTGTTAGTATTTTGCAACTATGACTTATTAAATTGATAATTATGTAATTTTCACACTTGTCTGCACTTGCTTTCTTTGGAACTGGAATTACGATATTCTTCTTGAAGTCGGAGGGGATTTCCCCTGTCTCATACATCTTGCATACCAGGTGATACAATTTTTCACGTATGGTTCTCCTAACGATGTCAGCAGTTCAGACGGAATATCATCTACTCCAGAGGCCTTGTTTCGACTCGTCCTTCAGCGCTCAGTCAAATTCTTCTCGCAATATCATATGTCCTATCTGATCTTCCTCCACTTCGTCTTCCATTTCTAGAATACTGCCTTCAAGTTTATTTCCTTTGTATAGGCCCTCTATATATATAATCCTTCCTCAGTTCAGCTTTCCCCTCTTTGCTTAGTACCGGTTTTCCGTCTGAGTTCTTGATATTCATTCAACTGCTTTTCTTGTCTCCAAATATCTCTTTTATTTTCCTGTAGGCGGTATATACCTTTCCGTAGTTATGTCTTCCTCTGTGGTTCTGCATTTGTCCTCTAGCCACTCCTGCTTAGCCAGACTGCACTTCCTGTCAGTCACATTTTTCATACGTTTGTAGTCCCTTTTGCCTGCTTCACTTAATGCATTTTTACATTTTCTTATCAATTTAGTTCAGTATATCCTGTGTTATCCAGGGATTTCTATTAGGCCTTGTCCTTCTGCCTATATGGTCCTCTGCTGTCTTCACTACCCTATCTCTCAGAGCTACCCATTCTTCTACTGTATTACTCTCCCCCTTTTCAGCCAACCCTTGCCTAATGCTCCCTCTGAATCTCTCAACCACCTCTGGTTCCTTCAATTTGTCCAGGTCCCATCTCCTGACCTTTCTACATATAACATATAAGCTCTCAAATGCAGCTATGTTTCGTTGTCTTTTTCCATACGTTACGTAATAGTATAAATCTTTAGCAGACACTGCAAGCATAAGTTATCGGGCTAATAGTTTCTTTCGATTTTGTGAGATATTGTTTTATTTTGTATTTATTTTTGCTACAACAACTCCATATTTCAGGTTGAAACTTATAAACTTTTTGTTCTGCTGATTTTTTATTGTCTTCGAACTAGTTTCCGGCTTATTATTAGGCCATGATTAGAAAACAATCATGACCCAATAAGCTGAAAACTAGTTCGAAGAGAATAATAAATAATTAGACCGAAAGCTGTCTATTTGTTTTAACACGAAATGTTTCGTTCTGTTGCTCAAAAATTGCTTACAGAGAAAAAGAGGAACCCTTGAAGCTGACTAATTATGCAAAAATGTTGGAGGATTCTTGTCTGGAGTCCTGGAAAAGGACTGACGTTCAAATATCTAGGTTTTATATTGCAGAGCGATATGAAACGGAACGAACGTGTATGGACAGTTGTGAGTAAGGCGTACAGCCGACTTCGGTCTATTGGGAGAATTCTGTAAAGGAATTCTGTAAAGGAATTCTGTAAAGGAGACCGCGTAAAAGACGCTTGTACAACGGCAGACTCATGAAGCCATCATGAGCGAAATATCACAACTGTCAGGGATCATCTTACAGCGACTCAGCTATAACTTCGTTACTAGTAGATTCGACCAATGCGCGAGTGCCACGGAATTGCTCCGGGAACTTAAATGGGGATCACTGGAGGAAAGACGACGTTCTTTTCGAGAAATTCTGTTGGGGGAATTTAGAGGGCTGGAATTTGAAGCTGAGTGTAGGTCGATCTTCCTGCCGGCAACTTAAATTTCACGTAAAGATCACAAAGGCAAGAGAAATTATGGTTCGTTCAACGGCATATAGACACTCTTTTTCCCCTCGTTCTGTTTGGGGGGGGGGGGGGGTGGAATAGGAAGGGAAGTGCCTAGTAGTGGAACAGTGTACCATCAGCCACGCACCTCTTGGTATATTGCGGACTATTGGGAAGAAGAGACTAGTCAGACCACTACTGAATAGACAACCACTCCAGGAGAATGAGAAAACAGTACCTCGTGTACCATGGAATGATAGATTTCATCACTTGCCAAATTAGCAACAAAAAGGAAAATGCAGATGTCGCTTCACGGGTTCTTTACCGCAAAACATAGAAATTGTGCTATAGTCCTGGACTTTATATCTAAAAGGACTTCTAAGGATAAAAATGCAGCCCTTGGCCGCAAAATTAAAAATTATTTAACCTGGTTTCGGCAATAACTATGATTGCCTGCATCAAAAATTAATAAAAAATATATATACAACTTAGCTGAAAAGCTTGCGTTACAAAATTTAAAAATATTTTTTTAGAAAAAGGTAGCCACTATGGGCTGCAGCCTACAGGGAGGCATCAGACTGGCGTGTGCTAAGTGGAGTTGTGAACATGTAGACGTTACCTCAGTAGTGCCATCTACTAGCCGCAATTATAACTAGGCTACTGTACAAGGAGAAAGAGTACCGAGAAAACAATTTCTACAAAAAGCTTTGTTAACATGAGAGGTGGCTGAGACTTCATTTTGGCAAAACGATATTAGTAGAGAGAATTAACGAGTAACAAAGTTGTCACAAGCAAAATGGGTAAAAATTGCCTTTTGGAATACAAATATTTTGGATCAAGTCGGAAGAAATATTTCGGACACTGTACGAAGTACAAAATCAAAGACCGAGTAACGACTTATACCGTTAAAAAAGGTTGTATTACCGAGTTGTAACTATTCATTTAGAATAAGCCGGTCATTACGAGAAAAATGTTTAAATATTTGCAATTTTCGAGCACGTCTAATCTGAGGCCTTTCTTTTCGATATGCAGAATTTCATGTCATGAATGGCTTTAGGTGTGTGACCAGTAATGACAAGATAGTCAGCAAAAGATGTTCTTTAAACCTGATTTTAAAAGCACGTCTCGTTTGACCTATGTAGTAGGAAGAACAAGTATCACAAATAATTTTATAAACGCCGGAATAATCTAAGAGAGAACAGGTTGATTTTAAACTGTGAATGACATTTTTCTTCAAATTGTTGTTGGTCGAGGAGGCAACGTTGCAGTTATACTTATTACGACGAAGTCGTTGAATCTGATAGGAAATGTGCCCCAGAAATGGAATGGAAAAATATTTTTTCTTTTGGTCAGATTCAGTAGGAGTGCCAAGTGTTTTGTCTTTTAGCAGTTTTCTTTTTAAAGATGATGTTAACTATGTCAGGACCGTATTCGTTATTAACTGCTATGGTTTTTATCAATTACAAACAAACATCACTACTTCGGCGGCTTGCCCACCGCTGGGAGCGCTAGTGTCGCAGCAACTGTCAGTTGATGACAATTTTTATAGCATTGAGTGTCGCGACTGTATATGTTAGACTGTGATGTTAGTCCTATGTTAACTCGGTATCAGCTACATACTCTGCCTTCTGCACTACTGAAATTTAGACGTTTGATGTACCGCAAGTCATGCTGATATCTCTTACTTATTCTGTTTCGTTTCAAGGAAGTGGTTTCTGAATGAATATTTAATTTAGTTTGATGGTCCTTACCTTTCAGTATTTGTTTTCCTTCATTCGTGTTTTCAAATTTTCAGCTTCACAGCTTTACGTGTCCTCTGTTAGAAGGCTAATTGTTATAGGCTAATTGTTGTAGGTTATAATTACCTAACGAAACTGTTGGTTATCTTTGCCACCTTTACTAAGGAACATAGCTACCCTGAGATTTGTAACCAATTTTGTATACCATCATAAAATAATAATTTACATGATTTAGCCAACGTTTCATTGCTAAAATCGGATACTTCGCTTCCAATTATTACGCCTATGCGCTCACGCAATCGTTTTCACTGAAATTGTTACTTATTTTAATTCTGTTATAGTTGGTGGTTCAAGCTTTTCTGTCAGCTCGCGCCAGTTTTAACGTATAAAGACTCAATATTTTCAGTTTTTTTCAGACAACAATAATACATGAAATATTCTCGGTGTTCTTGCCGCGTCAAATATGGGTAAGAGCCCAAGCTTTCGACTATATCCTCCACAGTCGTCGTCAGGGGTAAAAGTGACTGCTGTGAAATGGAGGTTTTGTCGTTGGGAATGGCTCTGTGGGTAGCAGAATGAAAGAAAGCATTTTTGTGGCATTGAGGGTGCATAGAAGAGGCGGGTACAATTTGATCAGTGTATGTTTCTTTTCGGTAGATATTAAAGTGATTTTACTTTCTTATACTGTTAAGGTCAAATCGAGTAAGTTCAGTCGAAGAGCCTCGTTTTCAAGTTCACAGGTGAATGTGTTATTCTCATGTAGTCCATTGAAGAGATTAAAGATGTGATTAAAATGTGATCAATGCCAGTGGTAGATGACTAAAATGTCATCGACATATCTAGAATATGTCTCCTGGCTTACACTCAATAAACTCTGTTTTAAAAAATTATCAATAATGAAGGATAGGTAACAACTCACCGTAAAGAGACTCGCTGAGCTGTTGACAGACACGAATAAAGATAATCACATCCACACAACTTAAATTTTCGGCCATGGCCTTAGTCAGAAAAAGAAACACATACATTCACGCAATCATTCAGCCAACTGTACACGCTCAAATGCAAAAACTGATAGTTGGGCGTGTATAGTTGTCTGAATGATTGAGTGTATGTATACGTTTCTTTTTCTGACGAAGGCCATGGCCGAAAATTTAAGTTGTGTGGATGTGATTATCTTTATTCGTGTCTGTCAACAGCTCAGCGAGTCTCTTTACGGTGAGTTGTTACCTATCCTCCATTATTGATATTGCTATCGGATTTTTCATTGTTTGAAAAAATCATATAAAACTGTTCACATAGCCATACACGTCTAGTGTAAGTAACACAATATTTTTCCTTCGTGTGATTTTTGTGTGTGCCAAATAAAGACTTAACTGCAGACATTCGATATCGGCGTGGATCGTACCATTTTAGACTCTCTTCTACAAGAGATAAACCAGAAACAATTAGCTGGATAGGCTAGGACAAAACGCTAGAGAATCAATACGGATCAAAATCGAAGCACGCAGAGTTAAAAAATTTTACAGGGCGTACATAAATATGTGGGAATGCTCCGGGGATTCGACAGAGGATCGGACAAGAAGCAGAACATGTCCTGTAAACATGCGGTTTATTTGCTTTCGTTACCGTTCTACAGACATTTGTATTGGTGTACATAACGTAGTCCATTTCACTATGAAGCCTAGCCGTTCGTGTAGGATCACGTTTCGTCCCTATGAACGACTGTATGCATTTGTTTTGCATCGTTTCGCTCGTGATACTAGAGCAATTTAACATCAGCGATTCCGAAACAAATGGTTAGGGCATCAGAACCGACACCGTGGCTTGCTCGATGCGCCGACCTCGATCCATTATGGTGTCAGTGAAGGCCATTGTGTAAGCCACACCAATTCATAACGTGGAATTACTGAGTCAGCGCAGAGGGCAAGGGCGTCGGCAGATGCCACAGACGCCTGGAATATGGAAACGAGTCAGGCAGTCGATGATACGGCACGCAGGCGCCTGTATTACGGTCCTGATAGCCATTTCGAGCACCTTCTGCAGAGAACTGTAAGTAGTAAATTACGCTATATCAAAACAAGTAACCAACCTGCATAGTGAAATTGTATGCTACAAGACGTACCTTAAAAGTCGACTACTGTAGGTAACAAGAGCCTAGTTTTATTACTAAAGTTACTAAATTACTAAATGAACTACCGGTTACTCCCTGCTATAAAGCCTTGTTCCTTGGCCCAAGCTGAGAACTGACTCGTTTCAAATTACTTCAATAACCGGAAGTTAATACTACAGTGGTCAATATACATAGCAGCTCACACGTTGTTACACACAGACATTAATAAGCAAGCCACCACAATTAAAATTATCTTAGAAAGGTGCCTAAGAAACCATTTATGGCGCTACGGAATTTAGACATAATTCGCATATGAGCTTGTTCTCAGCACTTGTGAAAAACAATATTATATAAAAGAGGGAAGGTGCTCTAAAACTACAATTCATAGGCAACTTACGGATTATCCTGAACTTCAACTTGTTTATTCAGATAGAAAACAAGCAAAATGGGGAACCAATTTAGTTAAAAAAAGTTCAAATGTTTGTATAGTCTATGGGACTTAACTACGGGGTCATCAGTCCCTAAACTTACAAACTCCTTATGAACTACTTACGAACTAGGACGGCACAAATACCCATGCCCGAGGGGGGATTCGAGCCACCGGCCGTAGTGGCCGTGCAGACCGTGACTGGAGCGCCTTAGCCCCCTCGGCCACCGCGGCCGGCACCAATTTCGTTAACACAATAAAAATGCATCTCTTACATGGATTAATGCGGACGGTGCCCAGCCTAAATTATACATGATTTAACGCTACTTGGGGGAAGGATTCACAAACAACACTCATTCGGTCACACAAGCGCAATGCCACAGCAAAACTCACCAAAATCAGCGTGCTGAGACGAGGCGGTAGCAGGCGCCGCTATCGTAGGCGAAATTCAGCAAGTCGGAGATAGCACAAAACACAATATGCAAAAACACTTTGAAGCTGGCTCTGGTCTGTCATGCCTGTTTTTGAGATGGTGCGTGTGTATAGCCAAGTTAAATTACATCTGAATTGGACCCCGAGCAACCTCGAGAACGGCGAAGCACGGCTACGTTACATCAACGCAATCCACTGAAGGTGACGTGGTTGAAAATCGGATTCGTTATACAAAATCACGGTGGATTTTTAAATTGCAGTCTGTCAGCGATCGATCTAGGTACTGGTTTTATATGAGAAGTGGCGTGAATTCAGGCGACTAGCTGCAAACCCCGGAAGTCGGAACTCGGACCCTCATGGTTCCGAAAACCGATAAAATTGAATAAATTCAGTTTCCGAAAAAAAAGTCGGAAAAATAAAATTAAGAATTACAGCATGCAACCCATAGAAATGTTTAGAATTACATAAGGAAGCTATTGAAGGAGGTTGTGCAAGGCTCAGAGAGAATTACTGACAAAGATGGAGTATGTACTACCAGTCGGAAAAGAGACAGCAAAATTAAAATAGGCAAGGAGAGAAGATCGCGAAATATTAGTGGAAATCGGAAGGATATCCGCATAATTACTTGCCTGATGGGCATGGAACAAACAATAGTGGAAGCTGAAGGCTTTGTTCTATGAAGCAAGGAACAAGGAAGGAAACGATAAGAAGATTTTTACATGCACTGTAAAAAAATGAACATATCACCTATTAGAAATCGGGCCCCACAAAGCTAGACAGTATTTACACAGAGTTCATACACCGCCACATCATCACAAAGGTTTTAACATACCAGGCTGTTATCAAACTGCAACTATAATCATACACACCACATTGATCTATTGGTAATCACTAAATTGAAAAACGAGAACACATTTCTGCACACGATCAGAGAAAAAAATATTTTAAAAAATGATTCGTAGTTTACGAATCTAAGTTAAACGTGCTAGTCAATGAAACGCTATCATCTCTAGAAATAAGAGCAGAACCAACCTTACCTCACCAGACGACCAGCCCATAATGATCAGACCGAGCGGCCACCGGACGCGGGAAACGACCAGAAGCTGGAAAATCCAAGAAAAAGCGATGGTGGGGACGGATAGTGAGACTCGCACTAAAGAAGGCTCGCTGACTGGACTGTAACCAAAGTGTGTAGAAACCTCTTTGGTAGTATCAGCAGCTATCGATACTGAGCCAGAGAGAACGACGCAAAGCGAGCTATCACTCCCCACATTCAGACAGCCATAGATTCTCGCACCCACTTAAAAGTACATCAACTGCACATTCTCACAGGGACAGTGGCGTAGCGGAGAAGCCATACTTATGCCACATTAATTAATATAATAATATATTATTAACATAACAAAATAAGAAAAACCTAGCTATATTAACTAATATTTTAACACATGAAATAAAGATGCTATTCCTCAAGCCTTGAAAAGTGTGGGGTTCAAGTTTTAACAAAATGATAATATAGCGACATTAAATAAATTATAACTTTACAGAAATATACAAAAAATATACGGAAGACGACAGACGGTCGTCTTTCAACCTGTAACACGGAAACAAAATCAAATAAACCATTTGTGTGCAGGACGAGTTCTGCTGGTTGTCAGGTCCTCTATCGCAGTGTTTTTCAGACCTCTGGGTAGCGACCCCAGGCTCGGGGGGGGGGGGGGGGGGGAAGAAGTACTTGCACCACAAAATAACTAGCGGTTGAGTAATACAAATACGTATGCCTAAGTGTAATTTATTCAATGTAAATGTTACGGAGTTTCTTGTGTATCATTTATTATTAACTGAATAGATCGTAAATTGTTTTACAATACTGTGTCTTAATGATGAATAAGTGCAAAATCTGAAAACTGTTTTCAGGAACCAATCGATAGGTAAAAGAACATGATACAATAAGTAATTCCGAAAAGTTAGGAAAACAGCTCTTTTTTTTTTTTTTATACATTGCCTATACGTTGGGACCTTTCTTAATGGACATAACTCGCTTCTTAGTCTAGCCTGAAATTTGGAAACACTCTTTGAGCAAAATATATTTTTCTTTCGGAAATCATGTAAAAATAGGATAACGTGTTCCATTCCGAAAAAAATACGCAAAAAACTTCGTCGAACAGTTTGAAAGAAAGCTGAAGAAAAAGAAAAAAGATTAAATTTGTTTCCTTAGAGATAACGTAGTTTTGTTATGATGAGGGGGAGGGGGATCGCCGAATATTGTTATTTGGAAGGGGGTAGCATATGCTATAATGTTGAAAAACACTGCTCTGTCGTATCCCCGGAGATTTCACACAATTTAGTTACCCTTTATATATTGTAAACAGAAATAATTAGCAAGATTTGAATAAACTGCCAGAGAATCACTGCCGATGAAAATTAAAACATAAATACTGAAATAATTATGTATGTGTATGTGGTGCAGATATGTCCGAAAAAACAGATACCACACACTCACAAACACACACACACACACACACACACACACACACACACACACACACACGGAGCACGGAGAGAGAGAGAGAGAGAGAGAGAGAGAGAGAGAGATGCTTGCTTTGGCTTGTTAAATCTCAGAAATAGCAGGATCTACTTGAGTACTTTTGGCCCACTGTACGTTACGGTAGTAACACTAAAAGTGGGCCTTTGCGATCGTCTTTTGACACCTCGAAATTGAAATAAAAATAACGGCTTAACCGTTCACGAAAAACGAAAATTGAATAACCGAATTTGCAGAGGAGAAAATTCTCTACAACTTAGCTCCCTTATGTTTTTTTTCATATCTCGTATCGTTGCAGAGATATTTGCAAAAATAACGGCGATTGGACGATGTCTGTCAGTCTGTAACGTCTTCCCACTTCTTAGGTCGAACCGTTCAACCGATCGGCACAAATTTTACAGACATAGTTCTTGGCTACCAGAGACCAGAACCAAGCTTTTTCGAATATTTGGACAACAAATACGTTAGTAATACCAAAAAAATTCCGTTTGTAATGTAATTTTAATTGCATATGAACCATTCATCTGACGCTAAAATTTAATCACCGAATTTGTAGAGAAGAAGATTCTCTACAGCTTTGTTCCTTTATGTTTTTTTCATACCTTGTATCGTTTGAGAGATATTTGCAAAAACGACAGAGTTTTTACACCCTGCACTGAATTAACGAAAACCAGCCGTTCGCAGATGTCACGTGACATTTCTCGCCCAGAACTCTCTCTGGCATAAGCCATCTTGCGTTGCGTATTTGATGATTTTCTTATTTTAACCTACACGTTTTCATTTCAAAGCAATGACGCACTGAAGAATTAACAAAAACACGTCGTTCTTCGTACGATAAATGATAATCTAGTGCCTACAAATGCCATATTAGAATCAGTTAACTACGGCCACTAATAGTATGAGATTAAAGAACGCACTTCTAAGTGTTGGCTGTAGCTTAGTCGGCAATGCGTTGAACTGTGACGCTGAAAGTTAGTCGTTGAGAACCCGCCACTACCTACAGATTTTTTTCCTAAAAGTGTTTCAGGCACTGTTATTAATTAAATTTTTATTATTTAGACTATTATTTTGCTCTAAAATGTTTGCAGAAACTTATAAAACTACAAATCTAAAGTGGGCCGTAAACACACCAGTGCAATTTTTTTGTTCTTTTCAATAGAGGGGTAGTTTAGATTAATCGAAAAATCTAAATTGAAAATTTTAGACGACGGGCACATCAGTTCGCATTAGGTTCATGTTTTACGCGCTGCCATGCCGTTAATGTGACTGGGATAAAATTTTCACACTTCACATTCAAAACAAAAGGAACGGCACTGTCTATAATTCGTGCATAGCGGAGGGTACCTTACTCCAAATTTCGACACCGTATGACCTATCACCATTAAATTTGATAGATATATCTCATTTATGGCATACAGGGAGGGAATAGGTGGACAGAGGATGGGGAAGTTTATGACTGAATCCGGAGGATGGATGGAGGGAGGATTGAGGAGGAGGAGGCAGAGGTAATTAAAAAGAAAACAGAATGAGAGTAGTAGGGGCATATGGTCAGAGAACGGAGCGAAGAGTACATGGAATAACTGAATGTTAGAGTTTAATGCCCAAGCAACGTTTTCTTAAAGACCCAGATGACGACAGAACGTTAATACCATATCTTACTTTTGTCCTCCCTTTCAGCGAGGCAATATAGATAGAAGTCTTAAGATGACAAAGAGGAAAATTAGACACGGTGGGAGTGATGAACAGAAAGATGAATAAGTATAGGCTGCATTTCCAGTTGCCACGGATTACTAATTGCGAAGAATTGCCTGTTTTACTAGTGACAAAAAGTAAGGAAATTGCGACTGAGGCATTTGACATCATTCCTATGGAGCTGAAAGACTACAGTCTGTCGTCCATATATTTTTGTATAGTTTCTGTAAAGTTACAATTTATTTAATGTCGTTAGATTATCATTTTGTTAAAACTTGAACCCCACTCATTTCCAGGCTTGAGAAATGACATTTTTATTTCACGTGTTAGAATATTAGTTAATATTGCGAGGTTTTTCTTATTTTGTTATGTTAATACTTTATTATTATATTAATTAATGGGGCGTAAGTACGGATTCTCCGCTACGCCACTGTCCCTGTGAGAATGTGTAGTTGTTTTACTTTTAAGTGTGTGCGAGAATCTACGGCTGTTTGAATGTGAAAACTCAATTTGCATCGTTCTCTCTGGCTTAGAGTCGATAGCTGCTTGTGCTACCAACGAGGGTTCCACACCCTTTGGTTGTGAACTGGTTGGCGAGTCTCTCGGTGCCCCACCACCAGCTTCCGGTCGTCTTCCCGCGCCCCGGTGGCCTCGCGGCTGTATCACTCTGTTCTGGGCGTCTGGTGAGGTAAGGTTGGTTCTGCTCTTGTTTCTGGAGATGGTATTGTTTATTAACTAGCGCGTTTAACTTAGATTCGTGGACTTAGAATAATTTTTTGCAATATTTTCTCCGATCGTGTGTGGAAATGTGTTCCCGTTTTTGAATTTAGTGATTTCCAATAGATAAACGCAGTGTATATGATTCTAGTTGCAGTTTGATAACGTCCTGGTATGTTACAACCTTTTGTGATCATGAGGCGGCGTATGAACTCTATAAATACTTTCTAGCTTTGTGAGGCCCGATTTCTAATAAGTGATATATTCCTTTTATACAGTGCATGTAACATTATTCTCGTCGTTTCCTTCCATGAGTGATATGTGTTACAAGTGGTTGATTCATAAAACAAAGCCCTCAGCTTCCACTCTTGTTTGTTCCATGCCCATCAGGCAAGTAACGATGAGGGTATCCCTCTGATTTCCACTAATATTTCGCAATCTTCTCTCCCCGCCTATGTTAATTTCGCTGTTTCCTCTCCGACTTTTAGAACGGACTCATTCTTTTCAGTAATTCTCTCTGAGCCTTGTACAACCTCCTTCAATGACTTCCTTATGTAATTCTATTCAAACGTTCAAATGTTTGTACAACTTATGGGACTTAACTACGGGGTCATCAGTCCCTAAGCTTACAAACTACTTATAAACTAGCTAAGACTAAAGACGACACAAATATCCATGCCCGAGGGGGGATTCGAACCCCCGACCGTAGTGGCCGTGCTGACCGTGACTGGAGCGCCTCGGTCACCTCGACCACCGCGGCCGGCTTATGTAATTCTAAACATTTATATGGGTTGTATGCTGTAATTATTATTTTTATTTTTCCGACTTTGTAATTATTTCATTTTTGTGGTTTTTCTGAGACCTGACCTCATCCGTCTCTAATCGCCCCCTATCGCGTGTAGCCGTATTTCATTCGCTTCCTTATATAATTCTAAGCATTTGTATGGGTTAAATGCAATAGTTTATTTTCTTTATTTTTCGGAAACTGAAGTTATGCAATTTTATTGGTTTTCGGAACCACGTGGATCCAAGTTCCGACTTCCGGGGTATGCAGCTAGTCGCCTGAGTTCATGCCACGTCTCCTATAAAACCAGTACGTAGCTCGATTTCTATCAGACTGCAACTTAAGAATCCACCGTGAATAATGAATCCGATTTTCAACCACTTCACCTTCAGTGGAGTGCGTTCATGTAACGTAGCCGTGTGTCGCCGTTAGCATGTTTGCTCGCGGTCCATTTCAGATGTAATTTAATTTGGCTATACACACACACCATCTCAAAACAGTCACGACAGACTAGACCCAGTTTCTAAGTGTTTTTGTATATTGTGTGTTGTGCTACCTCCGACTTGCTGAAGTTCGTCTACGATAGCGGCGCCTGCTTCTGCCTCATCTCAGCACGCTGTTTTTGGTGAGTTTCGCTGTGGCATTGCGTGTGTGAGAGAGAATGAGTGTTGTTTGTGAATCCTTCTCCCCAGGAGCGTTAAATCATGTATAATTTAGGCTGGGCACCGTCCACATTAATCCATGCAAGAGATGCATTTTTATTGTATTAACAAAATTGGTTTCCCATTGTGCTTGTTTTCTATCTGAATAAACAAGGTTAAGTTCAGCATAATCCGTAAGTTACCTATAAATTGCAGTTTTAGAGCACCTTCCCTCTTTTATTTAATATTGTTCTTCACAAGTGCTGAGAACAAGCTCAGGGCGGCCGCGGTGGCCGAGGGGTCTGAGGTGCTTCAGTCACGGTCTGCACGGTCACTACGGTCGGGGGTTCGAATCCCCCCTCGGGCATGGATATTTGTGCCGTCCTTAGTTGTAGGTAGTTCATAAGTAGTTTGTAAGTTTAGGGACTGATGACCCCGTAGTTAAGTCCCTGAAGCTTAACAAACATTTAAAAAAAAATTAAAAAAATAAAAAATAAAAAATAAAAAATAAAAAAACCCAGCTCAGATGCAATTTTTCTTATGTCTAAATTCCGTTGCGCCATAAATGTTTTCTCAGCCATTTTTATAACTTTAATTGTGGTCGCTTACTTATTCGTGTATGTGTGTCATAACGTGTGAGATGGCTGTGTATATTGGCCACTGTAGTATTAACTTCCTGTTATTGAAGTAATTTGAAGCGAGTCAGTTCTCAGTTCGGGCCAGGGAGTAACCGGTAGTTCACACGCACCTTTTTTACTAATTTTAGTGACAAAGCAAGGCTCTTGTTACGCACATTGGTCGAGTTTTAAAGTCTTTAACAATTAAAACCTATTTGTCACAGTTGTCAACCGTAAAATTAGTTGGTTCACAAAAAAATGTAATAATGTAGTTATCTCAAACTAAATTCGTTAAGCCATCCTATTCACCTCGAAATGTTGGTTCGACAGGGAAGGCTCTCTTATACTACGTGCTAAACAGTGTAGTTTTTCGACCCTACATTCACATCTTTGCAAAATTATTTACTACCTCATGTACATAGAGTCAGCACCCGTTTCAACGTTGGTTTCTATACTGTTAAGGTCCGCCTCCTTAGTCCAGAGGACATCGTGGTAGATTACCACGCAGGGTGCCCCGGTTCGATTCCCGGTCTGGGTGGAGATTTTCTCCACTGGGACGGGCGTGATGTGTCCTCACCATAATTTCATCAACGCGCAAGTCGCCCATGTGGCATCACCTAAAGACTTTCACAAGGCAGGCTGAACACGATTTCATTTGGGGTCTAACGGCGAAAAATGCCACACGAAATCATGATATTGTTGAGAACTTACCAGATCTTTGTAGCAGTTCCAAGCCGTGGTAGTTGTCTCTATGTACACGGCATATCTGTCGTAGCGTTGGCCTGATACGTGCGTCAGCAGGAATCTTCAGTATTCAAGCTGTTGCCACATAACGGTCTTTCAGATTCCAGGGTTGGGTGACGAGACAAGGCCCCTCTCTGCTGGCGCTTGGAATGTCTGCGTGAACAAGGAGATGATAATGAAACCTCCTGGCAGATTAAAATTGTGGGCCAGAATCGAGATTCGAACCTGGGACCTTTGCTTTTCGCGGGAAATTTTAATCTGGCAGGAAGTTTCATATCAGCGCACACTCCGCTGCACAGTGAAAGTTTCAAATCTGGAAACATCCCTTATACCGTCCTCTCTCGGGACATGGAAACACACGTGGAGGAGGACGTGGTGCCGTTTGCAGCGTGGAATTCCATGTTCCACTGCCCTGCGAAGCGTGGAATGAAGGATCCAGCATGTTAGATTTTTGCTTCGTGGAGTGGAAAGTGGCCAATGTAAGGCGACGTGGCAAGCAGAACTTTTGATCCGTCACGTTGGAAACGGAACTTTCGTTTTAGTGTACGATGTATAAATATAATCTTTTTAAAGCGCCAGATAATTGAAGGACTTTTGAAAACGCATCATTTTAGGTATGATTTGTTACAATAAATTACCGGAAACTATATGTTCATAGCTTTAAGGGATATCGTATTTAACGTTAGTCAGTGTTATAATTCGTATACCGTGAAAGAATATCGTTCCTGTGCTACGGTTCAACGCCATTCTATCAAAGGAGCGTCTTTATGATACTCCCTCATAGATAAATAAGATATTACAACATGTTTTAGGCGCATAGTATATCGCAAATACAGCGCATTTGGTAGTTCGTAGTGCGGTGAACTGTGGAGCAGAAGTTGAGCGTGAGTCGGGTTTGCGGCCCCACAGTTCTAAAATATTTTTTATTTTTTCCTTTTTTGTTTCCTTAATGTTTCTGGTTCTTTCTTATTAATTTAATTGTAATATCCGATGACGGTTTAGCGTGGTGGTTATCGTTACGAGCTATGGAGAAAAAGAGATGTAAATAACAGGTTTGCATCTACTCTCTCCCAGATATTTTTAACCATTTCGTTTAATTATGGTTAATAAACATATTTGTTAATACAATTATAATATTCGGTATTTGACGTTATTTATTACAAACAAGAACGAACTTTGTCAACGACAAATTTGTTCAGTTTTTCGTTCTAGGCGACAGGAACAAATAAAATTCAAGACAGTACCCTCATTACAAACAGTACTGTAAGGTTCTGAAAAATGTTATTAAGAATGCAAAAAGTATGTGGTATGCAAAAAGAATAGCAAATTCTCGGGATAAAATTAAAACTATCTGGTCAGTCGTGAAGGAAGTGTCTGGTCAGCAGCAGCAGGTAGAAGATATAACGTCAGTGCGTAGTAGGAATGTTTCTGTTACTGACAAGTTAGATATATGTGCAATATTCAATAATCACTTTCTGAATATAGTAGGGGAACTAAACAAAACTCTAGTTTCTAAGGTAATCATATAACGTTTTTAGAAAATGCCTTTCCGAGGCTGTTACCTGAAATGGTCCTTCATGATACTTCCATAGATGAGATTGAGTCAATAATTAAATCACTAAAGACTAAGGACTCTTGTGGGTATGATGGGGTATCTAGCAGAATTCTAAAGTACTGTTCTCCATATGTTAGCCCAGTACTAAGCCATATTTGTAATTTTTCATTTCAGAATGGTCAGTTTCCTAACAGATTAAAGTACTCAGTAGTGCAACCACTTTATAAAAAAGGAGAAAGGGATGATGTAGACAACTATAAACCTATTTCTATTCCATCGGTCTTTTCTAAAGTTATTGAAAAGGCTGTATATTCAAGATTAATTGATCATTTCAGTTCACATAATTTATTCTCAAACGTACAGTTTGGTTTTAGAAGTGGTTTAACGACTGAAAATGCTATATTTTCGTTTCTCTGTGAGGCACTTGATGGGTTAAATAAGAGGCTACGGACATTCGGCGTCTTCTTTGATTCAACAAAAGCGTTTGATTGTGTTGATCACAAAATATTGTTGCAGAAGTTGGAACATTATGGAATACGGGGAGTATCCCACAACTGGTTCACCTCTTACTTTAATAATAGACAACAGAAGGTAATTCTCTGCTGTGTAGAAAATGGCTATGACGTGCAATCCCAATGGGGCACAATTAAGTATGGGGTGCCCAAGGGGTCTGTTTTGGGACCATTGCTGTTTCTTATTTATGTAAATGATATGCCTTCGAGTATAACAGGTGACTGTAAAATATTTTTATTTGCTGATGATACGAGCTTGGTAGTGAAGGATGTTGCTCGTAATACTGACACAGTATCAAATAATGCAGTTCAAGAGATACGTTCATGGCTTGTAGAAAACAAGTTGATGTTAAATCACAGTAAAACTCAGTTTTTACAATTTCTAACACATAATTTGACGAAAGCTGACATTCTGATTACAAATAATGGGCATGTGATAAGTGAGACTGAACAGTTCAAATTTCTAGGTGTTCATATAGACAGTAAGCTTTCATGCAAAGCCCATGTTCAGGATCTTGTTCCAAAACTAAATTCTGCTATATTTACCATTAGAACAATATCTGAGATAAGTGATTTTTCAACACGAAAATAGTCTATTACGCTTACTTTCACTCACTTATGACGTACGGCATTGTTTTTTGGGGTAACTCGCCTGATGCAAAAAGGATATTTCTGGCTCAAAAACGGGCGGTTCGAGCAATGTCTGGTGTAAGTTCGCGAACGTCATGTCGACCCCTTTTCAGTAGCCTGGGAATTTTGACTCTGGCGTCACAATACGTTTTTTCTTTAATGTCGTTTGTTGTTAATAATATCAGCTTATTCTTACGTGTTGGTAGCTTTCACTCGGTGAATACTAGACAGAAGTCTAATCTACATTTGCATCATACCACCTTAACGCTTGTGCAGAAAGGGGTACAGTATTCTGCGGCATCCATTTCCAATAAGCTGCCACAAGAACTAAAGAATCTTAGCACTAATCCACAAGCTTTCAAATCTAAATTGAAGAGTTACCTCATGGCTCACTCCTTTTATTCTGTCGAGGAACTGCTAGAAAAGTTAAACAATTAAGCTAATTTATTTTTTCTTTATTGATTCTCTTCACTTTGTCTTAAGATTGTCGTGTGCAAAGGCCTTCTTAAAATTTTTCTATTACCATTCTTGTGTAACAATTAATGTATTGACTTGTTCCATGACCATGGAGTCTCACTCCTCAATTGGGTCCTATGTAACAGAAAAAAACAATAAACAATAAAGCCTGGCTGTCTGAATAGATATAGATGCTACGATCTTTGTAGCACCTACGCAAATTCTCCTCCACACACGCCCTGATGGCAGTGATTTCGGCATGGAAAACTGAGGCCAGTTTTCCTAGAGAGATGAAGCCCTCCAGTCTTGGCTGCACCCCATGTACCCCGTCCCCAACACCTTGGTCGGATTTTGACCCGTCAGTGAACCAGACAATATTCCCCGTACGGTGTCTAACTATTTTCTCCCATTGCTCCCTACTTCCAATTGTTATATTGAAAGGCTTGTTGAAGCAGTATGGGGTTATAATATAGTCGGCTGGCATTTCCCCAATCTTTCCTATATTTACCTCACTCACTATTTTAATGTGTGATTCTGGATATCCCAAAGAGTTCCAGTTGTTGCCAGATTTGAGTCTGTATGCACCAGCCGCTGCCTCCATCTTGACCCAGAGGTGTAATGGGGGCATATCCAGCATGGTTTCCATCCCAGCAGTTGGTGTGCTGCTAATTCCACCTGCTATGGCTAAGCAGGATAATCTCTGCACCTTACCAAGCTCCTTAGCAGCAACCTGCTGTTCTACCTTCTTCCACCACACGACCGCCCCATAGGTGATCCTGGGTCTAATCACTGTGGAGTATATCCAGTGCATACCCTTGGGGCTCAGGCCCCAATTTTTGCCACAAGCTCTCCTGGTACTCACAAGAGTACCTTTTGCCTTGGAGCAAATATTCCTGATGTGAGGGGTCCATGTCAGTTTCTCATCTAGGGTAACCCCTAGATATTTCACTGTCCCCTTCACAGGTAGTGCTTCATTGAAAAGCTTTCGATTCCAACTTGAATGTAGTATATGCTTCTTTGTGAATGGTACAACAACAGTCTTCTTAGGACTAACCCCCAGATCCTGTTTTCTGCATCAGCATCAGCATGTCCAATGCACCTTGTGACATATTCTTTACAGTGTCAGCAAATTTGCCAAGTATTACTATGACAAGATCATCTGCGTATCCTTGGCAAAAGTACTGCCTAGAGTTTAATTCTCCAATGAGATCATTCACCACTAGATTCCACAATAAAGGGGAAACGGGAAACCTCTAGTGGTGTTGATTACCATTTTTTCATTCATAATGGTAGCTTCTACCTTTCTTTCACTGAGCATGGCCCTAGTCCACCTACATATAGTGGTCCCTAGGTCATGCACCTCTGCTGCCCTAACCATGGAATCGAAGGTCGTGTTGCTAAAAGCCCCCTCGATGTCCAGGAAGATACAGAGGGCTATTTCCTGAAAGTGTAGTGCTTTCTCCACCTTCCTAACCAGTTGGTGGAGAGCTGTCTCACATGATTTACCTGGCTGGTATGCATGTTGGTTTGAATGTAGAGGAGCCCTACTTAACCTCCTTTCTCCAACATGCACATTAACCAGCTTTTCCAATGTCTTAAGAATGAAGAGGGACAGGCTGATTGGTCTCATATCCTTGGCCTTGGTATGATCAATTCTCCCTGGTTTAGGAATGAAGACAACCTTCACTGCCTTCGAGGCATTGGGAATGATTCCTGCTACTAGGCTAACCCTGAATAACCTGCATAGGAATCTAATAAGATTTTCTCTCGCTTGTTGCAGGAGAGCTGGGAATATTCCATCGGGGCCAGGTGACTTGAACGGTTGAAATGTTCCCACCGCCCATCGGACCTTACTGAAATTGACACACTCCTTGACCAAATCCCAGTCCTCTTTGCGAATACCTGAGAACCTTTGTCTCTCAGGAATCGCATTCTGGTCTGAGTTATCCCTCAGAGTATATTGAGGAAAGTGAGTCTTGAGGAGCAGTTCCAGCGTTTCATGTGCTGTCTTTGTATACTCCCCATCCTCCTTCCTCAATGTTCCTCCTGGATTAGTTGGTACCCTATTGAGGATTTTATGAAGTCTCGCTTGAGCAGCCGTGCCCTCCACTTCCTCACAGAATACCTTCCAGGATGCCTCCTTTGCCTGTCTGATGGCAAGGTAGTAATTGACAAGGGCCCACTTTGCCCGTTGTCCCTTGCGCCTCGCAAGGTTAAACAGTCTTCGTACCTGTTTCCTTTGCATTTCCAGGTTATTATTCCACCAAGGCACACTCCTATTTGTGCACTTCTTGGTGATTGAGCAGTTGTCCTGGTATGAGCTCACTATAGCAGAGGTTACAGCCTCTGCTACTTCCTCAAACTTGCTGGGTTCCTTATAGAAGTTTTAATTTCCGATAGGCTGAAGTCAAGGTCTTTCCTATATGTCTCCCAGTCCGTTTTCCTGGGGTTCCTATAGGCCATGGTCTATCTGGTTCCCATTTCAACCTTGAATTTAATATACATGTGATCTGATGAGGTTATTTATTTATTTTCTTATTTATTTATGTAAATGATATGCCTTCTAGTATAACAGGTGATTGTAAAATATTTTTGTTTGCTGATGATACCAGCTTGGTAGTGAAGGATGTTGCTCGTAATATTGACACAGTATCAAATAATGCAGTTCAAGAGATAAGTTCATGGCTAGTAGAAAACAAGTTGATGTTAAATCACAGTAAAACTCAGTTTTTACAATTTCTAACACATAATTTGACGAAACCTGACATTATGATTACACATAATGGGCATGTGATAAGTGAGACTGAACAGTTCAAATTTCTAGGTGTTCATATAGACAGTAAGCTTTCATGCAAAGCCCATGTTCAGGATCTTGTTCCAAAACTAAATTCTGCTATATTTACCATTAGAACAATATCTGAGATAAGTGATTTTTCAACACGAAAATAGTCTATTACGCTTACTTTCACTCACTTATGACGTACGGCATTGTTTTTTGGGGTAACTCGCCTGATGCAAAAAGGATATTTCTGGCTCAAAAACGGGCGGTTCGATCAATGTCTGGTGTAAGTTCGCGAACGTCATGTCGACCCCTTTTCAGTAGTCTGGGAATTTTGACTCTGGCGTCACAATACGTTTTATCTTTAATGTCGTTCATTGTTAATAATATCAGCTTATTCCCACGAGTTAGTAACTTTCACTCGGTGAATACTAGACAGAAGTCGAATCTACATTTGCATCACACCACCTTATCACTTGTGTACAGTATTCTGCGGCATCCATTTTCAATAAGCTGCCACAAGTACTAAAGAATCTTAGCACTAATCCACACGCTTCCAAATCTAAATTGAAGAGTTACCTCATGGCTCACTCCTTTTATTCTGTCGAGGAGCTCCTAGAAAAGTTAAACAATTAAGCTAATTCATTTTTTCTTTGTTGATTCTTTTCACTTTGTCTTAAGATTGTCGTGTGCAAAGGACTTCTTAAAAATTTTCTAGTACCATTCTTGTGTAACAATGTATTGACTTGTTCCATGACCATGGAGTCTCACTCCTCAATTGGGTCCTATGGAACAGAAAAAAACCAAATAAAATAAATAAATAAAAACGTCACTCGTTTTTCCCCACGGTGTTTGAATTAAGTTGCAGTTCAGTACACTGTTGAAATAGGTCAGTTTCACAGTGCGAAGTGAACATGGCTACCGCGTGGTTACAGAAGCAGATGCAGTGTAGGAGGAACAGTGTTTTCGTACAATACCAAAAGCAAAAATTATCACAACGAACATTGTCGAGCTGGGGCGTGGCTCCGTGTGTATAACAAGTAAAATATATGGCGAGAAACTATTATCTCCGAATATACAGAATATGTACAACATGGTCAATGGGAATATAAGAGCTGGTGCAAATGATGTATTTCACCATTGACAATTTTTTAAAGAATTTTTGCCAAAATTGATTTTGTCGGAAATTTCGTTACTCTCTCAACCGCTTTCAGATACGTGTACCGTCTTTGTACTTCTTGAAGGAAAAAAAATTCTGTAAGAGTATTGCATGCCACATGCAAGCATAAGAGAGCATTAAATTTTTTCCGACGATGGCTAAGAGAGATACCGTATAATTTTACGCACATCCATCTTTGTAAACACAATGATCAGTGCGGCAGCCCGCAACGGGCGCTGGAGAGCGCTGCGGTCGCAAAGCAAATCGCGATGAGCAGCACGTTGTGTTCCGTGGGATGTAGCAAGTCGTTGCAGAGCGTGCTGCAGCTAGACTAGGTAGACAGCACGTCTGGCCTGCGCCACGTTGGGACAACACGTCCCGTGTGAGGACGGCTTTAGTAATGCAATAAAGAAACAAGATACTTTTATGCGTGAAGCTTTGTTACCAGTATTGAAATTACAAATTACATTATGTTTCTTGTCAAGTAGAGGTTCATATTCGTCTGTACCTGTACCGTTTTCCGAAATCCACAATTTCCCCAGTTCGTGTGTGTAGGTATTTAGAATTGACTGTATTTTAGTCTGAAATTCACTAATCGTTAACCTATCAATATTTAATTCACGAATAATTGCTTCAAGAGCACCAACATGCCTCTGCTTAACCTGAAATTTTCATCGTTAAAATCTCACAAACACCTACGCATTGCATATATGTACAAAAACCGGACTGTTTCTTTCTTTTGCCCCTTTCTATTGTATTTTGTTCTGTTTTGGTTGTAACCTAACCTAAAAAGTCGCGCAATCAGTTTCGCCAAAGTTGAAGGTCCGGAAACTGATAAGTTTCCCGAACGAGTTGCGCGGATGCCTGCCGCGCATGCGCACTGGCCAGAAGCGCAGTTTTATGAAACCTAGTGTTGTCATGTAAACTAACCTTTGTACATACGGCCGAGTGTTTCAGTAGGAATAGGAGGTGCAAGGCTGTCTGGTTGCGCCTGAGCATCCGTCAGCCGCTGACGGCGTTCTGAGAAACGAAAATTAGGCGTCTCCTCTCGCAGTGTGTAGTCTGAGCGAAGGGGAAAGGAATTAATGAATATTACCTCCAAATTAAATTACGTGATGTTTTACGTTGATTATGTAGCGAGCCCATTCAGTGATGAAAATTTCGTTATATTTTTATTATCTTTTGTCCAATTTCATTACTGTTCGCGGGAGTGTTACTCAGAAATATTTGTGAATAATTAAAACATAATTCTCGTCCTTGACAACTTGACCGATGCGTCTCTCCCATCTGAGTCGTCACAGAAAAAGTGATGTCTCTAATTGGAATTTGTTAAAAATTCACATCACATATCATTGAAATGTTTCTCGGAATACAAAACTTCAACACTAGTCGTTGCTCGTGAAACAACATAATATTTAAAGCTTGTATTCATTGTTGATTACATTAGACACCCATGAGACGTTACAACTGTGATAAATGTACTAATCGTGTGATTTTTTTAAATGGAACCCTTTGTGGTGCCTCTTTGATGGGTATTTGTGTTTTATTTGACTGCTCCGCATATATTAAATGAAGTTTGAAAGTATGTAATTTAAAATATATAGAATGCTTCGTCAGATGTAACAGAATGCCTGATGGACCTGATTTAGTGAAGATCAATAAAGCAATGAAAAAATATATTCAGTTCTAAATCTTAAGGTGGTGCAGTTTATGGGTATTAATTACTATTCCGGTTTTCATGTATTGAATGTGACGTTTTAACGTGGAGCTATCATATATATTATTTCTCATCGGTGTTTTTTTGTGGGTACGCCATATTTCCAGTATTACTTATCCAAAATTAATGATTGAGGTTTCATTTTCTAGGTTTAGTTCTCCACTAATTACAAAAATACATACATAGTTTAAAGCTATTGTTTTCACACACACACATATAAATTGTACTGTTCGTACAATTGAAGTTGATACCCGGCGAACAATCGTAAATGGGGCACGTATTTACGGTTGCTGACATCAGCCACCGCGCAAGTGTCAATTTAATTTGCACGTCGATATAAAAGCACTGTAGAAGCTGCCATCTATTGACAATCTGGTTAACTAACATGAGCAACAAATCTTGCAGTTGTTTAGATTCTTCATGCAAGCCAAAACCTTCTTTGATGCAAGCATAGTTTATCACACGATTTCGTTTATACACGTCGATGTAAAGCATAGTTTATCACACAATATTGGTTATACACGTTGATATAACTACGAAAAATACACAAATAATATCATTTAACTAACAGGCACGACAACTCTTGCAGTTGTCTAGATTCTTTACGCAAACATAGTTGCTTTTAAAGAAAAATGTAGGGACTGATGACCCCGTAGTTAAGTCCCATAAGCTTAACAAACATTTTTTGAAAGAAAAATGCTATAATTATGTTAATTAGAAATCTTAACGCTAATCAGGGATTAATTAATGGTGCAAGACTAGTGGTGGCTCACTTAGGCGAGAACGTCATCACTGCTCAATTTATTGACTCTAATTAAACTGTGCTAATACCCCCTATTAACCCCACACCTTCTGATCCAAGCATTCCTTTCCAAATGACAAAAAGACAATACCCAATAAAAGTAACCATCGCTATGACTATAAATCAAGCACAAGGTCAGACGCTTCAAAGGGGGGAGGGATTATATTTACCAGAACCTGTTTGTTCGCATGGACAGTTAGACGGTGCTTTTTCACGAGGTTGGTCATTCTGTGATATTTATGTTTGTGCAAATGATACATGTAGCCAAAAAATAAACGATGATCACGTTATAGCTACTAACATTGTTTCCAAAGAAGTTTGGTAAAATAAACAACTTTTCAAAAAATAAACATGAAAAAATCAATGTCTGATTTGTATATGTTCAAAATTAATCATATAGTATTTAATTATATAAATTTTCTTACAATGAGACTAATATTTGTCACTACTAATACATATGTACTTCCTTCTACCTTTTCTCCATTACTGTCTTGCCTATCTGTGACTGTTCAGAATACACTGCGAATTACTCGCACTGGTCAACTAGTTAATGCAAATTATATAAACATTAAGTTTGCCTTGGCCATACTGAAATCTCTGTCACCCAAATGGGTGTTTTGCTGCAATCAGTCCTTATTTCTGTACGAAATTGCTTTATTTTGCAGATATAGTTTCGGCAAGTGACTTGCATTCAAAGCAAAAATAACAGGACGTCACCGACAGTATGAATACATGACATGCAATATAACAGTGACAAACTAGAGAGAACCATATAGATGCAGTTTACATACCATACATTTTCTATATTTCTATTCATGTGCATTGTTTAACCCTCATAGACTGTAGGTAATACATTTTTCACAGTTTAGATGTAACACTATTGCCAGTAGTGGGCAGGTCGTAGGAGCGGTCGATTGGGCTTCTCTCTCTCTCTGTCTCTCTCTCTCTCTCTCTCTCTATCTCTCTCTCTCAAAATTCCTGCTGCTTCGCACACGTAGACTGGATGGTCTTCATTGTTTGTTTCTACCTCTAAATATAAATTGTCATACACTTAGCTTTAAAAATGATTTCCTAATCAAGTATTTAGATACAACTTGCTACTCCCTATTGCCTCATTGATGGCAGAATTCAAAACATCTCGAAACACTTCTTAAAAAGTCTAACCATGTCTCCATATCCTAATTTTCTCATTTCTAGTTTCAAAATAGTCTTAGCAGCACCCGTAAAAGATTTTTCCCTTATTTTACCCGTTTAATGGTTGAATTTCCAAGAATATCGAAACACATGTTTTTAAAATTCCAATAAAAAATCTGAAGTCTTGCTTCAAAATTTCCTGAATACCAACGTATTTAGAAAAAAATCGTTCACCCCTTATTCCACCCCCTTAGGGATGGGAATATCGAAAAATTGCTGCTGCCTACAGAGTAAGATAAACAACTTGTAGAAATTTCAAGTTTCTATCGTCCGTAATTCACTTTTCAGCGCCTTATTCTATCTTTTAGAAAGGGATCGAGAAGGCGCAATTTCTTTCTTCGCTTGGGCATATTTCTTGGTAGTTTTACTTTTCAAACTGCAATATGCACTTATTTTTCTTTATTCGTACACTTGTTCCAGAAAAACAACTGAAGAATGTGCATCACGTTTCGCTCGCTGTATATAACCTCTTTGCTATTATAGTGTCAAAAGTCATTGCTTGTCTTCAGTCCTAATTTTATATAAGCGGACGACTTTAAACCATTATATCTTCTACCCTCTTATAGCTATCGACAGGAAACTACTATGGTGTATAACGGGAGAAATTATACTACAACACAGAGAGATCGGTCTTCTATAATGTGTAGTTTTTGCTGAAGAGCAAAATATTGACACTCACGCGTAGAATTTTATATATAAGTCGGTAACTTTAAACTCCCATATCTTCCACCCGCTTATCGTTATTAACCCCCTACCAGTATAGTGCACAATGGGATACTGATACCTACAACTACATACAAACACTATTCGTTTGCGATGAGTAGTTATGACTGCCGAGTGAAATATCGGCACAAACACCTCAATTTTATATATATAAAGATATATGCATGTTATATTTTTTACAGTTTGTTACAACTTGTAAAATAGAACAGTATGCAACAATGTAAAGTCTGTAAAATAACGGTTTGTTTGTTTATGACTGGTTTTTTAAAAACATCATAAAATAGTTAATACGTAACCAAAAATATATATATAAATAAATCTGTTAACTATACACGTAGTGAGTTACATATTTGTAAGGTTTTTACACTAAAGATATTATAATCAACTCTTTTGTTACTATAGATGCTCAGCTTTGTTGTTAGAAATTCAAAATTCTTTGTACACAGCTGGTGTAACAATTCCAGAGCATGATAGAAACAGCCATTGTTCCATTTAAAAAACTGTATGTTTCCATAAAAATACACTTTCAAAGTAGTCTTACAATCTCTTTGTTGGCTAAAAATACGACCCCCTGACTACCAATCCATTCTGTGAAAACCGCACATCAATCGCACTTTCCGTTTCCGCAATATTTGCGGTGCAAGTGTTACGCGAATCACACTTATATATATATTCTGCCACTGCCTTTTGATGAAACGAATGGACGAGTTAAGGTTTTAAATTGACGGAAGCATAATTTTATGATGACAGAGTTGTTTACCATAGGTCCAATCCGCATCTTCCGAGGAGAGCAGGTTGCAGATTGCGGAACTAGTGGACCCTGCATCAATGTTTTAATTACTGCGTTGCTGTGTTCGAGGTCTGTTCAAAACATTCCAGAACGTTCATGATTTCGCGCCAATGGACTTTTAGAGAAAAATGCGAGTGGCATCTCTGCACACACCCGTGTTGTATGTGTAACGGCCGGAAGTTTCAATATATTATAGTATGTCTGTCACTCCTTTTATATGAGCTCACAAAACCGGATTTCGTAAACCAATTTCCTGAATTTTGGTTGGTCATGTAAACACTCCAAAATCGATTCTGGAAATCCACTTCTGTAAAGCGGTTTTCCAGTTCCACAATCGATTTTCGTGCCCATGTAAACGTAACCATTTTTGAAACGTTCTTGGCTTGTCAGATTGTGTTTTCTTGTTAAGAATTTCTGGGTCATATGGATAAATTAACATTTTATTTGGTGAAAAGATGTATAAATATTAGAGTGCGCACTGAACCTATGTATTTAAGTGCCTGCCGCGGTGGCCGAGGGGACTGAGGCGCTCCAGTCGCCGTCTGCACGGCCACTACGGTCGGGGGTTCGAATCCCCCCCTCGGGCATGGATATTTGCGCCGTCCTTAGGATAAGCTAGTTGATAAGTAGTTTGTAAGTAGTTAAGTCCCGTAAGCTATACAAATATTTGAACATTTGATTTGTATTTAAGTAACGAAAAATAGCGATTGTGCTTCCTTAAACCAGGAGCTGAATCAGCTGTTTTTCAGCTCTCATATTAAGTAGGTTAGGAAATCCGCTTCAGGGTATGCCATGTAAACGCGACAGCGAAAAACTGTTTAGCTAATTCGGTTTTCGTCTTCCGGAAGATGTATGGCACGTAAACTTAGTGAATTACAGTCTCGTGCATAAAATAAGCAGCTCGCGGAAGTGGAGATTAGCGCTAATTCGTTGCTATGCAGCGGGAAAGAAAATAAACCATATCGTCCAAAATCACCCCGGCGCCCGAAATCACTTCATTTGACGGTAACGCTATTTCTTGTCGTTGCCACTTGTCGTATTATCCTGTAAGAACAACATTGTGATTATCGGCTGCTGTTAGCAGAGCATTGAAGCATGTTCCTAACGTTTTATTACTTCATTTTGAACAGCTACGACTTTCTACGTCCCTTATTATATGGAAGCTGTATTTGTTTCAGGCTATACCTAGAAGAGGAACGCTAACGGGTCGGAGTGAAAGACGCACAGCTAGACAGACACGTGTCTTAAAATATTGCGTAGACGAAGTAATATAAATGTTGACATCCATAATGATAATGCAACCGTTTTGTTGAACGATACATTTAAATTTGAACTGAGGATGACCCAAATAACTTGTCGGTTACATTTTTGGCTTAATGACTTTACAGTGCAGAGTTTGTAACCCAAAACATTTCGCATCTGAGGTTACCGATCGTAATACAACGGCATTCACGTTGTGTTGCCACAAAGGAAATGTTAATTTGTCGGCGATAACACAAAATTTGTTTTCAGTGCACTATATCAAGGACGCACTTCAAATGATCCAACAGTTCAAGAAAAATCAAAGCATTATTGCAGCGATATTCGTAGACACAATGCAGCATTTATCGTAGCGTTCAGATGAAACCTATAAATTTGCAGGATCCGGGCAGCAACTAAGAATCTGCATACAAATAAATTACGATTCCATTAAATTGTTTAGTTTCGTTGCTTTGTAAACAGTGTTGGTCGAATTTCGACGACAGGCAAGACTAGCACTACTAACTCTCTATCACCCATTTACATCGTGTTCCGATGTCCTATAACAAACAAGATTCAGCTAGTTTTGTAATAACTAATTTAGCCGTCTGAGCTCTAATCGTGTGATACGTTAATCGTAAATCTCGTGACGGCAATCAACGTCAGCTATCGCTATCTTGTCACGAACCAAGCTGTAAAGACACTGCGCAGTTGCTTCACACGTGGCTCATCCGTAAATCTCATTTATGTATTAAAATGTCAGTCATATTTCAAAGCAACATAATAGAAAATACATTGGATCTTGTTGGCATACACTTGTTCTGAAACAGTGCAGAAAACACGGAGATTATTCGTTTGGTGTCAGATCAGATCTTAAACATAGTTCGGTGTTTATCTTTCACGCAAAAATCAAATGGCTTTATTCTTTGAAAACCTCAGAGACATAATTAAATGAGTGATAATCACACGCATACATTAACGAGATTGGCAACGCCCTATGCAGTATCATGATGTCACTGAAGCCTTTACCACCATAAAGGGCTTCTAAACGATTATTAAGTTAAAGATAAAATAGTATTAAAATAGTACTAAAGAGATAAAAATAACGGTACGCAACCTTTATAGTGTTGACGTATACATAGTGGTAATGAGAAGTATCTTCAGTAGTGTTACTGTATTTGTTAATATTTCTTCAGTTTGAATCAAGTTCGTCTTTTTGTAGAACAGTATGCTCGCTATAAAAGTGATTCTGTACGAAGACATAGCTCTTTGTTAATAAGGAGAGTGCCCCAGCAGATTAGCCGTGCTGCGGTGAGCGCGGCCTTTTGCCGTCGAGGGTTCGAGTCCGCCCTCGGGCATGGGTGTTTGTGTTGTCCTTTGGTTAGTTTACCTTAATTTAAGTAGTGTGTAAGCTACGGACTAATGACCAAGCTGTTAAGTCCGCTAGATTTACGAACATTTGAACATTTTTGAATAAGGAATGTCCGTATTCAATGGCAGTGATCTTACGAAAACTGCAGGCTGCTTTAAACTTGGACATGCATTATCTTAATGTTCATCTCATAACACTACAAATTAAGCTGGTATTCAAATATTAGCTCTTCAGAACCTATTTAAACTACCGCGAAAAGTTGAAGTATTTTATCCATGGCAGCAACTGTTCAGGTTATTAATCCACAAAATGCAGCAACCTGTTGCTCGTGATAATTTTATTTTTGACGACCGGTTTCGGACGTTTGAGTGCCCTTCTTCTGGTCTCTATACAGGCAAACAAGTGCATTGGTATTATAGTAAAGGGTATAAAACATACAAAAGCCAGTTATAGAAATTTGAAATTGTGAGTATAAAAGTATTCGAGATGAGTGTGAAAGTTTATAAAGCTAATATAATAAGTAATGCAGTTTTCAAACAAATAGATTGTAATAAAATATATGTTCATATAAAGGGATACAATTTACACTTACATTTTAGCATTGTCGCTTAATATATGTACATGCTAGTAGGAGACTGAACGCTAAGTGCAGAGATTATGCAACGAATAACAATCAGCTGCTCTTGCGAAACACAGCTTGCCCTTTATTCACATGAAGTGTTTAGTGCCATCAACAAGGGATCTGAAATATATTCCATATATCGATTTGCATAAGGCTTTTGACACTGTTCCCCACAAGCGGCTTCTAATGAAATTGCGTGCTTATGGAATATCTCCCCAATTGTGCGATTGGATTCACAATTTCCTATCAGAAAGGACACAGTTCGTTGCAATTGACGGTAAGTCATCGAGTAAAAAAGAAATGATATCTAGCGTTCCACAGGGAAGCGTTTTATGTCGTACTCTTCTTTGTGTTTATAAACGATTTGGAGACAATCTGAATAGCTCCCTTAGACTGTTCGCAGCTGATGCTGTCGCATATCGGTTAGTGAAGTCAACAGATCAAAAGCAACTGCAATGCGATTTAGACAAAATATCTGCATGGTGCGAAAATTGGAAATTGACACTAAATAAAGAAAAGTCTGAAGTAATACACATGACCACTAAAAGAAATCCGCTGAACTTCAATTACGCGATAAATCAGTCAAACCTTAAGGTCGTAAATTCTACCAAATACCTAGGCGTTACAATTACGAACAACTTTGACTGGAGAGAACACATAGAAAATATTGTGGGGATGGCGAACTAAAGGTTACGTACGTTTCATTGGCAGAACGCTTAGAAGATGCACCAGCTCCACCAAAGAGACTGCCGACATCACACTTGTGCGTCCTCTCCTGGAGTAGTGTTGCCCCTTGTGGGACCCTCACCAGGTGGGACTAACGGAAGATATTGAGAAGGAGTAATATTAAGCTAGTGTTACAATTCGTGCATCTAGTCAGACAACTGAAGAAAGTTCAACAGTCAACAACCTATTTGTTTCAAAGCTGCATCACTAATTGTTTTAGCTTTATAAACTTTCACACTCATGTCGAATACTTTAATATTCACAATTTCAAATATCTATAACTGACTTTTGTACGTTTTATATGCTTTACTGTAATACTAGTGCACTTGTTTGACTGTATAGAGACCAGAAGCAGGGCACTCAAGCGCCCGAAACCGGTCGTCTAAAATAAAATTATCACAAGCAACTGGTTGCTGCATTTTATGTATTAATTAATACCGCGAAAAGATTAAAACGTCATTTTAGTTCAGAAGTTGTCTAAGTAATATACACAAAATTTTTGACGTTTGTGGTGGAAAATTGTGGTGTCAGGCTTCACTAATACCACCTTACAGTGATCTCAATGCCAGGGAATTTGCCAGTCTATGTCTGTGGCGATAATAGAAATTCCAAGGATAACAACCTGTGAGGGTGTGGAGTGATACCGGTTTTTAGGAAAAAACGGGATTTCGGAAACTTGCTGTGGTATGATGAAACCATTACAGGAATATGCTGGAATTACTCCTGTAAATATACTCGGTATTCATTGTAATATTAAACGACAACTAGAGCTGCGTTTATTATAGTTTTTAATGATTGCGTTTCCGGATTCAAGATTTGCTCGTTTTCAAGCGGTACCCATAAACAAGCTTTTTATCAGTCCATACATCTATAAAAATAGATCTATATAAAAACTTCAGTTTTAACTTCGTAATAGGATGCTAAATATTAATTATTAATTACGTGTTATTATACATAGTTTGTGCATTATTATATCTATTTGTGTCTCAGATGAGGACTTAAAATTTTAGTCTGTCGTTTTTTCTGAATCATCTATGGTCGATAAGTATTTTGTCGAAGTTTTAAGTATACTTTTTATTCCTACGATCCGCTTATTCATCAAGGATTTTATCTGGATACTTTACCAAATGTGTGTAAATTTCCTCCGAAACCTCATGCAGCTCCCTTTTTCGGCTCTATGAAGAATGGAGAATTGCTGTTTATATCGGACAGACAGGGCAAAAATTACGAGAAGATACAAAGAATGTACAAACAGAAGTGAAAACAACTTCTCATATTTGGTATGCATCTAAAAGAAAATCAGTTCTCTACAGTATCTATAAACAGTAAATACAAGACAAATATACCTGGGATTCTTTCCAAATTGTGTTGGCGCTCTGTCCTTAACACCCTCGTTGTCAAGAAAGCAATAAACCCCACCCTCGCGACCAACTGATGCGGAATTGGTGCAGTGGCCTCCCTTCAGAAATCCTGTGGGACCATCTGGATTGATTGACGATAGACCTGTTGTTAATCCGTCTGTGCAAGTGCAGTAAGAGACGCGATTTTTGTTATCAGGTGCATTTCGTTTTGTTGACTGCAAAATATGTTCAGTGATCCGCAACGATAGATATCCAGTTTTTGATTTGTTTCTTCGATTGAGAAACAATTCGTTAAGAAAATACAGATTTTCTTCTTTCACTATTTTATTTTGGTCTTTCGCCTCACATAGGGAAACGCCGTTTGGTTATAAATTTCAGGATAGTTTCCTCGTTCTGCACTGCACTGTTTAACAGCACTGCACATTATTTATATTTACCACAACACACACTATTTTAATAAAAATGAAACTTTTCGTTTGTGAAAAATGGTATCTCCGAAATTTTCTTGATCGATTTCTGTTAACTATTGACACAACGCTGTATTGTAATACAGGAAGGTTTTTTAATACTTATTTAATATGCGCTATATAATCAATTTATATGTATATTTCGCGATGTTTGTAATAACTTTGCCCATTATACAAATTAGATACTGTTAATTCATGGACAATATATGTTAAAAATATTTTATTAAATCTTTCGTGTATTCAGTGTGACGTTGTGTGAAATTTTCAAAGCATTCCGTCAAGTAAGATCAGAGATTTGCTTTTAGGAACATCTACATTTTCTACGTATATAAATACAAATGTAATTTTTTTTGTTCAAAATCTCAAATATTCGAAATTCTTGACAGATCGCGCTGAAATTTTGACACAATGTTATAATCTATTTCACCCATGTTTCTTAGCACCCCTAGAACGCAAGAAGCTCCATTTTTCCCTTATCATTCTATTTTTTATTATTTTGCTATTGTTAACAATGTTATTTTGTTCTTTTTCTAGTTTCAATTTGTTTTCTTTTTATATTTTTTTCACGTACGATACATAGTTCATGAGATATGATGTCATAAACAATGAGATGCGCGAAAAACTGCTGAATTTAACGACAATGCTGCTCATTTGATCCTAAACCAATGGGCCGATTTCAAACAAATTTGGTACACACATTCCTTACCGTGAGGTAACGATTGCTGCAGGGTTAAGAATCACATACGACACATGATCCAGAAGATATGACGACATAAACAATAGGAATCGCAAAAAACTGCCACACAATGCGGCAAGACTTTAAAAATACGCTATATGAGAATGAGAGTACTTAGCGACTTGCAGCAAACTTTAAACATGATTTCAGACCTTTATTAAACTTTTATCGCTGACAACCATAGCAAAATGATGACAAGAAAAACGTTTCTCGCTTAATACTTTTGCGCTGTTTATTGAGCAAAACTACGACGTTACAATTTATAATTTGTACACTACAAATTCCAGCCGCAGGAAATTTTACAAACAGTATACACGCATATTGTTGATCATATCTTCTCAATTGTATCACAATACGACACATAGTTCATGAGATATGAGCACATAAACTAACGTTCATGTAAAACCGCCCATTCACTTACCAAGTTTTAATTGATTACTTCTTTATTACTAATTGTATTCCCAAGAGATTTTACAGACATACAGCCCTTATACAAATGAATATATACCTGAAAAATGGCAGGAATAAATAAATAAATACCCGGGCAAAGCCGGGTTTTCAGCTCGTTATGAATATAACACTAACCAGGGCGCTATGCTACACACAGTTGGAAGAGAAAATAGAGGAGGGTGTGGAAATCACCGTAGATGGGGGAGGGGAGGAGGAGATTAACAGGGAAAGCGTGATTAGCAGATGGAGAGGGGGGCGATTAAGATGCACAAAAAAAGCGGGTGAAGGGTAATCGCATGGACAAAGAGCGGGATGAAGAGATGAGGAGGCAGAGATGGATAGTAAAAGGGGGATGTTGCGATACGCCGAGAGAGGAGGGGCAGGATAGGGACAAAGAGAGGGACGTTTGCAACACAACAACCATCTGCACGAACAGTTCGATGTCGTTTGCAGCAGTTCGGAGACCATGGCTGCGGTTACCCTTGCATCACAGACAGGAGCTCCTGCGATGGTGTACGCAACAACGAACCTGGGTGCGATCATGGTCGCACGATGGTCGCATGTTGCAGGTCCTGTACGGACCTTTCTGGATACGGGAAATGTTCGACTGTTGCCCTGGCCGGCACATTCTCCAGATCTCTCACCAATTGAAAACGTCTGGTCAATGGTGACCGAGCAACTGCTTCGTCATAATACGCCAGTCACTACTGTTGATGAACTGTGGTATCGTGTTGTTGCTGCATGGCCATCTGGACCTGCACGCGCTATCCAAGCTCTGTTTATCAAGGCCGTTATTACGGCCAGAAGTGTTTGTACTGGGTACTGATTTCTCAGGATCTATGCACCCAAATTGTGTGAAAATGTAATCACATGTCAGTTCTAGTATAATATATTTGCCCAATGAATACCCGTTTATCATCTGCATTTCTTCTTGGTATAGCAATTTTAATGGCCAGTGGTGTCTTTTATGTCGATACAAATGAAGAACACGTGGATTAAGGTTTCGTTGCCCTTGTGCTGTGAGTTCATCAGTGCACTACCAAACAGTCAACAAACTTTCCTTTACATAAACGCTTGTTTATCTAAAGGCCATCAGTGGTACTTGAGTGCTGTCCTGCCCAACTGCAATACTCCTTAATATATTACTGACGCAATGTGTACAGATGGAGATGATAGTGCTGATTTTTGTAATAGCTCTGAACGCGCAGCTTCGCCGTGTTCATGCTGTGTTATTTACTTGATTTATTTCTCAATGCGCTGCGTTGGATTAATTATGCTGCGAACGCTAATGGTCTCGTAAATGCAGAATTAATTTCTTGCAAACGCCATGCGAATGGACACAGATTTAGTGGCGCTATCTGTTTGTATTCGTGTCAAGAAATTACTTTTATCATTATACATTTGCAACGCTACGGATATAATTCGTTCATAAAACACATTACTTTATGCGACTGCATTTTAGTATCACATTTATTGAATCCTCATTTACGCGTTCCACCCATCTAATTTTCAGCATTCGCTTCGAAAGCTCTATTACTTTTTGTCTGGACTCCTTGGCGTCCACGTTTCACTCCCGTACACTCCATACAATACAAATACTTTCAGAAAAGATATCCTAACATTTAAATTAATAACGGATGTCAAAAAAACTCTTTTTCAGAAATGCTTTCTTCCCACAGCCATTATGCATTTTATATCTTCTTTACTGTATCCATCACAAATTATTTTGCTACAGGAGTAATAAATTTCACCTACTACTTTTATTGTCATCTTACCTTATCTAATTCCTTCAGCAGCGCCTGATTTTCTTAGACTACTTTTCAATATCCTTGTTTTGCTCCTCTTAATGTTCATAAAAAACACTCTCCTCTCCGTTCAAGTGCTCTTCCAGATCCTTTGCTGACTGTGACAGATTTACAGTATCATGAAAAAAGGTAAAGTTTTTATTTTTTCTCCATTAACTTAAGTTCTCTCTCCAAGTCAATCCTTGCTTTCCTTCACAGCTTGCTCAGTTTACATATTCATGACCACTGACACCTACAGCTTCTGTCTGGCTTTTGTAGAAGTTTAATATAACTTTTAGTTCCTTATATATTTACCCCACCTAACTTTAAAATTTGAAAGAGCATATTCCACTCAATATTGTCAAAAGGTATCTTGAATAAACATAAACCACTCGCATATCATCTTTTGTGTCTCGTTTCCGCCGGTTGTCCTGGGTGTCGGTGGCCGAGTAGAGAGACCGACACAGGGAAATAGGATGCACGCGTGTGCGGGTACAGAGTCGGATGTGACCAGCCAGTGGGACAGCAGAAACTAGAAACACTAAGCTAGATTAGAACAAGATATGTATTTCGTATCAATATGATAATACTTAACTTTTACAAGTTTCATGACTGCAGAATTCTGATACATAATTGAACTAGGTAATGGCTTACCTACTGATGACTTTCCTAGTCGGTCCTATTGCCAAGTTACCGATGCGGTTTAGTGGTGGCCACGAGCGGGGTTGCAGCAGAGGGCGCTCGTGGCCAACGTCGTAAGAACGCCGTGTCCTGCTTGCATGGCGGCGCGCGGCGAAAGTACGTGGCGCGCACTTCAGACTTGTGCGACACCACATCATCATCACATTGGTAAAACAGTTTTTTTATATTACAGTTGGTGCAGAGTGGGATTTACGTATCTGTGACAGAGAACAACTCAAAATAAGTCTATCAACTTAAAGTCCGTACTTACAATTGGTAACAGCAGTACATCCATTGTGGTGTTATGTTTATTCCACATTGGTACAGTTGATAACACCCATGTACCCATTGTGGTGTATTTATTCCATACATATGCTTTGCAACTACACAATAAACACTTTAGTCCAGTCCCCACACGCTGAACAGAAATTAACTGACCAAAGATCTTCGCCAAAGGTGTGCAAATATTTTTCATTTGTGCCGTAATCTATGGTTGACTCTTGCATTATTTTAAAAATTCTACATTTGATTGATAATATGACATAATATTAAGTTAATTGTTCTACATAACTAAAAAAATATTTTATGTATTGTTGACGTAATGAAGCAGAGTGATATTTTGCCTATAACTAAATGGTAATTTTATATTTAAGATGAATGTACATAGGCAATGAACGTTTGGGAAAATAGCATAGGAGAGGCGGCAAGAATAGGAGTTCGCGTAGAGAGAGAGACAGTGTGTGTGTGTGTGTGTGTGTGAGAGAGAGAGAGAGAGAGAGAGAGAGAGAGAGAGATGGTATTCCTAGTATTTATTAATAAGCACGTGTGACTCTCCCTTACTTCTCACCCTCCCCCTTTCTCCCTCGTGCCAATTGTAGGTCAAAAATTCTTGCCACGTAGTTGGCTGTAGTTTATTCAGAATTCCTTCATTCACAGCAATCGCAATGTTCCTCACCCATAATGCATTAAATTTTTAACACTGTCAAAAGCTTCGTTCAAATTTACAAAAGCTAAAAAGTATTTAACCTATGATTGAAAATAAGTCGTAATGTATTGTCACGCGTGTTCCTAAGTTTCTCGTAAATCCAAACTGAACTTTCCCGAGGTCTAATTCTACTAGTTTTTTCCATCCGTCTGTAAATAAATATGTATTTTGCAACTATGACTTATTAAACTACCATTTACGTAATTTTCACAGTTGTCTGCACGTGATTTCTTTGGCAGTGGACTTGTGTTCTTATTGAAGTCTAACAGTATTCTCCCCTGTCTCATAATTACTACCGCAAGTGGACCAGTTTCTTCTTGATTGGCTCTCCCAACGAGATCAGCAGTTCAGAGGGGATTATCATCTACAGATTCTTCAGTGTATGTCAAACTTTCTGGTAGTATTGTATCTTCTATCTCATTTTCACATAATTACACGAATTAACTACAGACGAATAGGTAAACCGGCTGAACCCGACCTAGGGGAAGATCAGTTTGGATTTAGATGAGATGTGTGGATCATTTGAAAATTTGGGTGTGGCTGAACGCCTGCTAGGTTAGGCTCTGCAGGGGTGTGACGGCTGTATTCGGGTGTTGTTGTCCATTGCCGAGTAAGCTGAGGAGGCGGGTTCGTATCCCAGTATGGTAACAATTTTCAACTTTATCGATTGATATATTTGAATGAACACTAGCAGCTAATGTTTTAAATTCCTATCTGTTTGCCTATAAACCAAAGAAAAAACTCAAGTAAAAGGGATTGGATCTAATTTAATTCATATCTGCGCAAAGCTCTCCACATTTCGGCAAATATCGAAATCCTAACGTATTTTTCGTTATTTTATTCGATGAGGGATGGAGGGAAAGTAATTAAAAAAGGCATCAGTAAACTGTTATTTATTTATCATAACAACATCGTTTTTAAAGTTGAGCTGGTGTTTAAGTAGGACGTAAAACCTGGAAATATATTGTAGCACACTCGTTGCAACGACAAACTTTCAATAACATCTGTTACCACGAAACGGGCACCATATGACCGACACAAAAAATGTAAAAAATAAATTTTTTGTTCATCATTGTTAATTTTTACTGGCGATATAGTACTTGGAGACATTTTTGTGTGAATATTGTCCTGAAATAATAAATATTCAATATGTCATCATTTATTTTTGATTTAGTTTCGAAATCATTATTAAGAATCGCCTTTAAGTACTTTTTATTTTAACGGTGAGCAATTGCTATCGTTTAATTGATGACATTCAAATACAATTGTCACGAGTTACCTAAACCTAAAGTTGGAAGAATAACATAAGCATATCAAATCAACTATAAAACATAAATGTGTCCATAACGCTTGCCATTGGTTGCGTACATACATGGAACCGCTGGAGGACGGATTTCGACTGCTGGAGAAACCACGCATTTTGAATGTTGTCTTTACTGCTAATATTACTTTAACTGAAAAAAACTGACATAATCTACTCAATCATCATTTGATGAAATATCACCGGCGTTAGTTGAACAAAGTAAAACTTCTGCTAGAAAACTGCCTAGATAACAAGAATCTGTCATTCTTACACCCGAAAATTACCGAAGACAACTATGGAAGAATGTATCTACACAGCAATAAGAGTCGCGTTAAGGGAAGAACGTAGCATGCTCACTTGCGAATCTCAAGGACAAATATAAATACTGTGGTGAAAGCTGTGATTTTATTATGATGAAACTGATGGAGAAAAATGGGTCAAGCAAATATGTTGGCTGGTGCAACAGATGGTTCCATGAGGCGTGTGTTCATAATGGTGATAAACTCAGTTTTAAATGAAAAATTGTTCATGAGCGCTTTGTACGTGTTATACAGATTCTATAAGTTGACTAGGTGACTACAATTTGTGTCTCTTTTGCGAAAGTTAATTTTCAACAGTTTTACTGTTCTTTTTTATTTTGTCTATCACTTGCAATCATGTGTCAGCATCTCCCTAACATTATGAAGAAATGGACGTTTCGCTTTGTATTATAATAATTAAATCATTACAATTAATGTGCTAATCAAATATTTCAATTACCTGACATTTCAAGAATGAGACGATCTGATTTAGGTAGCAATTCCAATAACGTAATGCAGCCAAGATCGCTTATTGCAGTTCTTTATTTTTCGACCACCGGTTACAATGAACTAAGTCATAATCCTCATACCAAAATAGTGGACAGTTACTTGTACATGTTCCGTGCTATATCAAAATATTCACCCACATTGGACGAAGTCATATAAGAAAATTGAAATTTCATGTTTCAGCATTGGCTTCAGGTAACTGACTCTGTTACCTACAGATGGTGCTGTAACACGAAAATTTTAATTTTCTTATTTGACTTCGTGCTTATGATTGAACATGAATATTTAACATTACTCCAAACATATGGAAGTGAATGACCATTTCTTTGATCTGAGGAGTGCAACACGCGATTTTGATATATTTCGTCACTGAAGTTGTTCCTTAATTAAATATTTCGTTCTATCTATCTAACAAATTTCGTTCTATCTGTCTAATAGATACCTGAAAAATGTGTATTGTACATTTTTTGAACAACTGTCCTGCAATTTCAATTTTCCTCGTCGTCGTTGATGTTGTGGTCTTCAGTCCGCAGACTGGTTTGATGCTGCTCTCCACGCTACCCTGTCCTGTGCAAGTCTCTTCATCTGAGAATAAGTTCGGCAACCTACATCCTTTTGAATCTGCTTACTGTATTCGTCCCCCGGTCTCCCTCTACGATTTTTACCTCACACACTTCCTTCTAATGCAAAGTTGAAAATTGCTTGATGTCTCAGAACTTGTTCCATCAATCTATCCCTTCTCTTCGTCAGGATATGCCAGAAACTCCTTTTGTTCCCAATTCGGTTAAGCACCTCCTCATTAGTTACATGATCTACCCATGTAATTTTTTTTCATTCGTCTGTAGCATCACATTTCAAAAGCTTCTATAATCTTTTTGTCGGAACTCCTTATCGTCCACGTTTCACTCTCATATAATGCTACACTCCGAACAAATGCTTTCAGAAAGGACTGCCTAACATTTAAATTAATATTCGATATTAACAAGTTTCGCTTCTTTGGAAACGCTTTTCTTCCAATAGCCATTCTGCATTTTATATCTTCTCTGCTTTGGCCATCAGAAGTTATTTTGTTACCCAAATAACAAAACCCAACTACTACTTTTATTGTCTCATTGCCTAATCTAATTTCTTCAGCATCGCCTGATTTTCTTACAATATATTCCATAACCCTCGTTTTACTCTTGTTAATGTTCATCTTATATCTTCCTCTCAAGACACTGTCCATTCCATTTAATTGCTCTTCCAGATCCTTTGCAGTCTGTCGACATTACTACGTCATCAGCAAACCGCAAAGTTTTTATTACTTCTCCCTGAACTTTAATTCCTTCTCCAAATTTCTCCTTCCATTCCTTCACTGCTTGCTCAAAGTACCGACTGAACAACATTGTGGAAAGGCTACAACCCTGTCTTACGCCCTTCCCAACCTCTGCTTCCGTTTCGAGTCTAATAATTGGTTTTTGTGTAGGTTGAATATTACTCTTCACTCCCTATATTTTACCCCTGCTACCTTCAAAATTTGAAAGAGTGAGTCAGTCGACACTGTCGAAAGCTTTCTACAAATCTACAAACGCTAAAAGCGTAGGTTTGCCTTTCCTTAGTCTATCTGATAAGGTAAGTCTAAATGTGACTATTGCCTCCCGTGTTTCTACACTTTTCCTAAATCCAAACTGACCTTCCCCAAGGTCGGATTACACCATTTTTTCCATTCGCCTGTAAATAATTCGTGTTAGTATTTTGCAACCATGACTTATTAAACTGATAGTTCTGCAATTTTCACATTTGTTTGCACTTGTTTTCTTTGGAATTGGAATTACAATATTCTTCTTGAAGTCGGAGGGTATTTACCCTGTCTCATAAATCTTGCATACCAGGTGGAACAATTTTTTCATGACTGGCTCTCCTAATGATAATAGCAGTTTACATGAAACATCTTCTACTCCAGGGCACTTGTTTCTACACAAATAATTTAGTACTCTGTCAAATTCTACTTGCAGTATAGTATCTCCTATCTCATCTACCTCTACTTCGTCTTCCATTTCTAGAATACTACCTTCAAGTTTATTTCCCTCGTATAGGACGTCTGTATATTTATTCCACAGTTCAGCTTTCTCCTCGTTGCTTAGTACTGGTTTTTAGTCTGAGTTCTTGATATTCATATAACTGTTTTTATTGTCTCCAAATATCTCTTTTTATTTTCCTGTAGGCGGTACCTATCTTTCCCCTAGTTATGCAATCTTCTTCGGTTCTGCATTTTTCCTGTAGCCACTCCTGCTTAGCCAGTCTGCGCTTCCTGTCAGTCTCATTTTTCAGACGTTTGTAATCCCTTTTGCCTGCTTCACTTCCTGAATTTTTATATTTTCTCCTCTCATGAATTAAGTTCAGTATATCCTGTGTTATCCACGTATTTCTATTAGGCGTTGTCCTTCTGCGTATATAATCCTTGCTGCTTTCACTACTCTATCTCAGAGCTACCCATTCTTCTTCTATGTATGACTTTCCCCCGTATCAGCCAATCCTTGTCTAATGCTCCCTCTGAAACTCTCAACCACCTCTGGTTCCTCCAATTTGTCCAGGTTCCATCTCCTAACCTTTCTACCTTTCTGCAGTCGCTTAAGTTATAATCTGCAGTGCATAACCAACAAGTTATGGTCAGAGTCTATATCTGCCCCTGGATATGTCTTACAGTTTAAAACCTGGTTTCTAAATGTATTCCTTACCATTATAAAGTCAATCTGGTACCTTCTAGGGTGTCCTGACAAAAGCACCCAGTGACAAAAGCACCCAGTGACATTAGCACCCAGTTCTGGTCGAGGGGCGGTCGGCTAATCTCCCGGTTCGGTCTCTGCTCGGCAGGTAGAAGAGCCGAAGGCTGTGAGGTCGCATTGACACGGGCCGTACTTTGCGGCAATGCGCGGCCGCAATAGCATTGCTGCAATGTATAATGGAAGCGAGACTAAAGAAGAACCAAGACATATTCATAAGATATGTGACCTGGAAAAAGACTTCGATAATGTAAGGTCTGCATGATGTTCGCAATTCTGAGAAAAATAGGAGTAAGCTGTAGGGAAAGGCGGGTAATACACAGTTTGTGTAAGAATCAAGTGGATACAATAAGCATCGAAAGTCAAGAACGAAATGCTCAAATTAGAAAAGGGGTAAGAAAAGGTAGTGGACTGTCGCCATCAGCTTGCGCAATGAAGACGTAATGTAGGAAATAAAGAACAGGTTCAAGGCTCTGATAAAAGTTCTGGGTAAAAGGATATCAATGATAAGATTTGCAGATGATATTGCTATCGTCTGTGAAAGTGAAGGAAAATTACAGGGTCTGTTGAATAGAATGAAAAGAGTAATGACCACCGAAGGTAAACCAAAGAAAGACGAAAGTCATGAGAAGTAACAGAAATAAAACTAGCGAGAAAATAACAACCGAATTGGTGTTCACAATGTACACGAAGACAAGGAATTGTGATACCTTTGCATTAAACTAACGACGGAAGAAGCAAGAGGGACATAAAAAGTAGACTAACACAAGCAAAGAGGGCATACATGGGAAAGAGAAATCTACTGCTGTCAAACATCGCCCTGGACTTGTGGCAGAAATTCCTCTGCGCATACGTTTGCAGCCCAACATTGTATGTTTGCGATACTTGGACTGCTGGGAAATGCGAATAGAAGAGAATTGAAGCATTTAAGATGTAGTTAGAGAGTGGTACAAAATATCTCGTAATTTATTTATTTATTTATTTATTGTACGTACTGCATGTAAGTTTACCTTTTACATCCATAAATGCCTGGGTATTCATGAATTTTTGGCATTTGCCCAGGCATTTATTTTGGGCATTTGCCCCGCCTTGCAAATGTCGAGGCATTTTACATCACTAGGGGAAAACAGATTGGAATACATCAAGCAAATAATTGAGGATGTAAGTTGCAATGCTACTCTGAAATGAAACGGTTGACCAAGGAGTTGGTGACAGGTCGCATCAAAGCAATCTGATGACTACGGATGCAAACGAGACATCGATGTTCTGAAAACACAGATGCTTTGCCCAAAAACATTGATGATATATCGCCGATGTATCAGAGATAAAAGTCGAAATCCTGATTCTAAACCTTTTTATTGTATATTAAAAGGATGCTGTACAGTATTGCATGTTTTTATGATGTAAGAGTAGCCTTCATAGTGACCACATGGCTTACTCTTGTTGGTCGGTGATGTCTCCATATCGAACCTATAAGCTCACAAACACACAAGCTGCATGAACCGAACGTACGACCTTCAGAATCGTACCGACAGTTACCTGTTATCCGCTGATGTGGACAAGGCCTCGGGACTGCAGGCAGACTGTGTCGAGAGAGCGTTTCCGGTGTGCAAGGACTGGGCGGCGTGGCATTACCGCGGGCACAGTGGCGGATTAGCGAGGGTACGGGCTGCAGGTAGGTCGTGACGTAGTAAACACGTCAGACTGGGTGCAAATGTCGCAGATTTGGGGTTGGGTGCAAATGTCACTGGGTGCATTTGTCACATATCCACCTTCTAGAGTCTCCTGGCCTCTTCCACGTATACAGCCTTCTTTCATTATGTTTGAACCAAGTGTTGGTAATTATTAAATTGTGCTCTGCGGAAAATTCCACCAAGCGATCTCCTCTTTCATTCCTTTTTCCCAGCCCATAGTCACCTACTACGTTTCCTTCTCTTCCCTTTCCTACTACCGAGTTCCAGTCCCAAATCACAATCAAGTTTTCGTCTCCCTCAACTTTATGAATGATTTCCTTCATCTCCTTAAACATTTCTTCGATGTCCTCATCATAGGCCGTGCTAGTTGACATATAAACTCACACTACTGTGGTCGGTGTTTGTTTTGTGTCTATCTTTGCTACGATAATGTGCTCATTATGCTGTTCATAGTAAATTATCCGCATTCCTATTTTCTTATTCGTTATCAGACGTAATCCTGCGTTACCACCAACTAATTTTGTATTTATAACCCTGTACTCACCTGACCAGAAAACCTGTTCATCATGCCACGGAACTTCACTAATCCTCGATAGATGCATTTTCCTTTTCAAATTCTTTTAACTTACCTACGCGATTAACTGTTAGAACATTCCACGCTCCGACCCATAGAATGCCTATTTTGTTGTTCTTGATGCCTAGTGTGTTGAATTATCCCAATATTTCCGTATTACGTAGATACGTTGATATAAATATTTCTGATGTTGCTTTTACTATGACGCATTGAAATCTCCGAACATGTGATAATCGAAAACTGAAGTGTTGTCAAGTCATCATCTACGTAATTAGCAAGGGCCATGGTAGAAACGATACACAAAAGTAACAACGTTTTGTGAAATCGCGTTCTGGGTACGTTCATGTTGAAACGGATCATTTGCATACGTAGCAGCAACCGCTACAACTGATAGGACGATTATGTAACCAGCAGTGGAAATCAAAACATCACAGTAACGAAGTCTGTAAATAACGTAGTTTATTGTCGTCGCTACAGATACTTTATAGTCATTTGCCACCATTAATAAAAATATTGAAACACGTTCCAATGGAAAAGGAACAAAGAGAGAGAGGAGGAGATAGAAGTGGGAGAAGGAGATAGAAGTAAGAGAAGGAGGAGATGAACGAAGATGGGGTAGAGGAAGGGAAGTACGAGGAAGATATGGGGAGGGGGAGATGAGACGTAGGTGGACAAAAATGTTTGTTTTCCTGAAGAGCAAGTACACGTCATAAGTTCCAGATTCAGTAAACCGTCTGATCGTATGTACAAAAAGGATAAACAAATAATTTTATCAATCAGCCGGCTTTACGATAAACAATGATTTTTGTGAAAACATCTTCTTTCTAAGTTACTTTTTTTGGAACATAGCCACAGCTATGGAAACAGGTTATTGTTTTGTTTACTAGATTTTCGTCATTCCCAGAAATTCTTTTATTCAATATCCTATTAATTTCATACCACACTGACCAACAATGATGCGTGGCTAGGTTTCGCTGATGTGAGTAAAATAGAACAATTGAAACGGGACAAATAATGTTATTGTAGGAACGATATTTTCATATATTGCACTAAAGTTGCTTTTATTTTAAATGCTGACTAGTTTCGGGCTTCGCCCATTTTCTTAAGCCACCTATTATAGAGAACGAAGTTTGTTTTACAGGAAGTTAATGAATATGGCAATGTTACATTGTATGTACAAGTCGTAATTACTTACATTCATATATATTTTATTTGGATACTGCGTAGATCACGCTGTTTGTTTTAATTCCTTTGGTGTAATTTATTCAGCTTTTGATCCAAAGATGTTTTTGTTAAGTTTTAATATTCTTTGCATCAAAAGCTTAGTAAATTACACCAAAGTAATTAAAAAACAGCGTGATCTACGCAATATCCAAATAAAATATATACGAATGTAAGTAATTACGACTTGTACATACAATGTAACATTGCCATATTTATTTATATTCCAGTAGAACATACTTTGTTCTCTACAATTGGTGGCTTAAGAAAATGGGCGAAGCCCGAAACTAGTCAGTATTTAAAATTAAAGCAGCTTTGGCGCAATGTATAAAAGTATCTTCCCTACAACAATTAAGAGCTGCAAAACGAGACGTATTCAAAAAATTTTGAAGCAATTTTATGTTACAGCAAACAGTATCTGTTGTGTTAAAACTGAAGGTCCTTTTGTTCTGTGGAACCTTATAACGACCAAAGAATCCTATGTTTGGAGCAATATAATGTGTCGATGCAATGCTTTTAATCGACACTAGCTAAATTCCCACTGCTTCGCACGCGTAGACTGGATGGTTTGCATTGATTGTTTCTACTTCTAAATATAAATTTTCGCTGCTTTGGCTTTAAAAATGCTTTCCTAATCAAGGTTTTTGAGACAATTTACCACGCCCTATTTCAGTATTGATGGCAGAATTCAAAACATCGCAAAAAAAAAAAAAAACATTTGTTTAAAATTCTAACCATGCTTCCAAATGAAAATTTTCGCATTTCTAGCATCAAATAGTCTTAGTATCACCCTTAAAAGATTTTTCCTTATTTCACTCGCTTAATGGTTTAATTTCCAAAAATATCGTAACACGTGTTTTTCAAATTCCAATCAGAAATCTAAATCGGAAGTTTCGTATTTTTTCTTCAAAATTGCCTGAATAGCAATGTATTTTCAAAAAACCATTCATCCCCTTTTTCACCCCCTTAGTGATGGGAATATCGATAAATCGCTGATGCGTGTAAGATAAACAACATCTACAAATTTCAAGTTTATATCATCAGCGTGGTCTTCTGACTTTTAGAAATGGATTGAGAACGGGAAATTTCTTTCTTACGCTTTGGCATCTTTCTTGGTAGTTTTACTTTTCAAACTGCAATATGCATTTATTTTATTCGTTGTTGAAGAAGAACAACTAAAGAATGTGCATGACGTTTCGTTGTATTTAACCTCTTTGCTATTATAGTGTGAAAAGTCATCGCTGATCGTCAGTGCGTATTTTATATAAGCGAACGACTGTCAACTACTATATCATCCACCCTCTTATAGCTATCGACACGGTACTGCTAATCTAACTGTCAGTATTTTTACCCTAAACTCTACAGTTGTCTTTCCAGTGTTTATATTGAGATCATTGGTGTATTGACAGTGTAGTTAATGCTCAGTTAATCTATGTCTGTGTTTCCCAGTGTTTTATTTTTGAGTCTTTTTATCTTTAATTATCTGTTGATCTTCGTATTGCTCCACATTTTACGGATTTTTGTTCGCCACACTTACCCACCACTACATACCGCGACCAAAACACCATTGTGCACACCGCGAACCTAAAGGCTACTCTCATGCATAACCGCCGTTGGTCTGCAGTGAATAATTTTGGCTACCAAGTGAAATAGACGGACACACGTCCCACGTTCCATATTTATATACAGGGTGTCCCAGCTATCTTGTCCACCCAAAATATCTCTGGAACAATAACAGCTATTGGAAACCGACTTTCACCGGTATCAATGTACGGTTGGGGCCCATGAATGTACATATTTGGAAACATTCTAAAACGAAAGCAAATGTGTTTTTTTAACACAAACTTATGTTTTTTTTAAATGGACACCCTATATTTTTTCTTCAGCGATCCATAGCATGACAAATCACATAAACAATGGGGTTGATTGCATCGCAATATTCCAATTATATCCCGAGATATTGCGACGCGAAGTTGACGCTTGAAATACGCGAAACGCGCGGCTAGCGCAAGTCCTGAGCATCATGGGTTTTCTGCCGTCTCAGGACGTGCGCTAGCCGCGCGTATCGTTTTCGAATGTTTCCAAATATGTACATTCATGAGCCCCAGCCGTACATTGATACCGGTGAAAGTCGTTTTCCAATAGCTGTTATTATTCGAGAGATATTTTGGGTGGACAAGATAGCTGGGACACCCTGTATGTATATTGATTAGGTTGACAAAAAGAGCAGAGTATTAAACAAAACCCAGCACAGTACTACTTGACACAAGTCGCTTGGTGTTGTTATGACTTTTTCTGGTAGACAACGCACTGGCCTTGTTAGTCTAGCTGGCGTTGAGAGAAGACGCCGCATTTAAACCTCTCACCAGTCAGCGAACTGTACCATCGCTCGCTGTTCAGCGAGCAGCGAGACGTGGTAAATTTCATATACAGCCCTGCGGAGGGGGAGGGGGGCAAAATCCCCAGGGCGCAACCCTCATGGGGGCCCCAAGTCAGTCAAGGATTCTGGCCCTCCGGGGTGCTCAGATGGAACATCAGACTGCTATTGAAAATAAATTTGGTTTCATTATGCTGCCAGCAGTTGCAGGTCAAAGTGTTTAGGCACTCTCTGCAGCCCAGTGAGGCATCGCACTACGCGCGGATCTGCTTCAGCAGGAGAAGCCCTCCAGAGGGATAGGACAGAGCAGTGCTTATCCGGCGCACCCCCTATTGTTTTCCCCGGCGAGCAGTTATTCTGGGCGAGCTGCTTTTCCCACGACTCACTCTCTGCCGAGCCTGTCCCGCACGTCGTAGTTCGGCGACCTCAGGGTTACAGGGATGTGTCGATCAACTTTAAACTTGTTGCTAATTCTTCTTTAGAAAGGTATGCACTCCCATACGTTAAGTGGTTTTCATCATCCTTCGTTGCTGTTGTTGCTGCTGTTGTAGTCTTCAGTCCGCAGACTGGTTTGATGCATCTCTCCACGTACCCTGTCCTGTGCAAGTCTCTTCATCTGAGAATACGTTCGGCAACCCACATCCTTCTGAATCTGCTTATTGTATTCGTCCCTCGATCTCCCTCTACGATTTTTACCCCACACACTTCCTTCTAATGCTAAGTTGACAATGTCTTGATGTCTCAGAATGTGTCTATCCCTTCTCTTAGGATATGCCAGGAACTCCTTTCTCCTCGATTCGGTTAAGCACCTCCTCATTAGTTACGTGATCTACCCATCTAATTTTCATCATTAGTCTGTCGCACCACATTTCAAAAACTTCTATCATTTGTCTGAACTCCTTATCGTCCACGTTTAACTCCCAGACAAATGCTACACTCCAGACAAATATGCTTTCAGAAAGGACTTCCTAACATTTAAATTAATATTGGATGTTAACAAGTTTCGCTTCTTTAGAAACGTTTTTCGTCCCATAGCCATTCTGCATTTTATACCTTCTATACTTCGCCCATCAGAAGTTATTTTGCTACCCAAATAACAAAACCCATCTAGTACTTTTATTGTATCATTACCTAATCTAATTCCTTCAGCATCGCCTGATTTTCTGATATTCCATTCCATTACCTTTCTTTTACTCTTGTTAATGTTCATCTTATATCTTTCTTTCAAGACACTGCCCATCCCATTCAATTGCTCTTCCAGACCTTTTGCGGTCTCTAACAGAATTACTATGTCATCGGCAAACCGCAATGTTTTTATTTGTTCTCCCTGCACTTCAATCCCCTCTCCAAATTTCTCCTTCCATTCCTTCACTGTCTACTCAATGTACAGATTGAACAACATCGGGGAAAGGCTACAACCCTGTCTTACTTCCTTCCCAACCTCTGCGTCCCTTTCTTGCCCTTGGACTCTAATAAGCGCTGTCTGGTTTTTGTATAGGTTGAATATAACTCTTCGCTCCCTATATTTTATCCCTGATACCTTCAGAATTTGAAACAATGTATTCCAATCGACATTGTCAAAAGCTTTCTCCAAATCTACAAATGCTAAGAAAGTAGATTTCCCTTTCCTTAGCCTATCTTCTAAGATTAGTCGTAATGTAAGCATTTACTCCCGTGTTCCTACATTTCTCCTAAATCCAAACTGATCTTCCCCGAGGTCGGATTCAACAAGTTTTTCCATTCGTTTGTAAATAATTCGTGTTAGTATTTTGCACCCATGACTTATTAAACTGATCCTTTCCATCCTTTGTAAGTGCGTGAATATCTCACAAGGGAACCTCCCCATCGCACCCCCCTCTGATTTAGTTATAAGTTGGTGCAGTGGATAGGTCGTGAGAAAATAAACATAGATCAACTGAGAAAACTGGAGGAAGTTGTGTGGATCTGTGAAAAACAGTAAAATATAAAAAAACCTGAACGGTCCATGCGAATGTTAAGCAACGTCGAGCAGTTTGTGAGGACAGCAGCGCCGTGGTCCCGTGGCTAGCCCGAGGAGCTGCGGAGTGAAAGGTCTTTGGATCGAGGATTCTCACAGGCGAAAATTTTCATTTTCAGAAAAATTATTATCTTTCCATCCGTCCGTCCTATGCGGGGTAACTGCGCCATAGTATGGGGACATGTTCATATTTGCTAGGTCATATGCAGGATTTGACAGTCTATACACGGAAAAATTCGAAAACGTTAAACCATATGTTTTGACTGAGCACAGAGAAAACTGTCAAACTGTTGCATTCATTTTTTGCAGTTTATGTGACAAACTTATGTTTTCATGACTTTTTTGGGAGTCATTAACACAGCTACAAGAAAACCTAAGTTGGGCAAGGTAGAATCTCTTTACCCATTCACCAAGTGTACAAATTAGGTGGGTCTACAAGAGATTCCTGTCACAGGACGCACATATCACCAGTGTCATACAGTAAACATCAGATGTGTTTTCCTGTGGAGGAATTGTTTGACCTGTCACCTTGAAAGCGTCTCGTTGTTAGTAAATTAAGTGAAAGTGAAAGCTTGATAAAAGTTTGTTAAGTGAAAGTTTCCTATTCTTATTAAGTCTTTCTATTTAAATCAAGGAGTTTCTCTAATCATATGTGCGCAACGGATTTAACATACAAAACTAGGCCTTGTAAGTAAAACAATCTGTACTTCTGTGAACATTATTTCTGACAGTCAGATTCAGTGGAAAGTAAGGACTGATTACTTTACTGGTACGTCAACATTTACATTTAAAAGGAAATCTTTTTCTCAAAAAACTCAACACGTACCATACAACAAAATCAAAAATGCCACAACCACGAAAATGAGGGACGAGGTTGAGCTGAAATAAGAAAAATTAGTAATCATTAAGTTATTTATTGAATTAAAGAAACATACCTTTGTTGAGTCTTCACTATAATACAATGGTTTCATACAATTCCGTTCCATACAAATATTCTCTTCCTCTTGGTACCGAATCCACTGTCTAATATAATACGTTTGTATTCATAAATATAGAGTGAAATAAGTCAAACTCAATACAATCATTGCTGACCAATTCAACCTTAGTACACAACACAGTTGCCATACGTCTGTCAGCTAGCCTAGCCCACGATCGACTCCTCTGCTCAACAGCTCACTCTCTACTACTCGCCTCAGCGGTCAAAGAAGCTGCTATGGCGCAGATGCTACATCGCAGTTGCAAAGACATAATGTGCAGTAGTTACAAACATGGACTGAGATTATCGATCATGACTGACTTTCACATACAAAATAAAGCTATAAGGCAGATACACGTTCAGATTCACAAAAATAAAGCTAAATATCCATAAATAATGAACTTCAGCCTATGGCTGCCTACTTTCAACCTTGCGATCAAATGTTTTAGGTTGCCATTGGAGAGGCACTTCCTTTCGTCTGCTAATCGCACGGTTTTGCAGTGCGGTCGCAAAACACAGACACTGAGTTGATTGCAGCGAACAGACTTCCGGAGCTCCTCATGCTAGCCACAGGACCACGGCGCTCCAATTCTTATGTTGTACTCGACTTTGTCCACCTTCCGCATGAAGCGTTCACTTTTCTTCCTAGTTCCACACAACGTCTTCCAGTTTTCTCGACTGATCTGTGTTTTTCACGGCCTATCCACTGCTCCAACTTTTAACTAAATCTGAAGGGGCTGCGATGGGGAGGTTCTCTTGTCAGAACTAACGGCTGGTAAGTGTGCGAAACTCCTGTCGCTTGCTTTAGCTCAGCGGTCGCTTGCAGCACAGCTAGGAATACGCAGTAACTCGACACAGATCAGCTACGTTTACTGCTACATTGCCAACTGCACCGAATTGCTACAACAAGCCCCGGCCTACAAGATGCTCCGTCCGTGAGGATTTAATTTTGATCGCGTGTTCTCCTAATGTATGAAAGTATCAGAGTAGCCTTCGCTTCACAAAGATGTATAGCACAAGATAAACGATAGTAGTGGAACCCCACGGATTCAAAGAAACTTCTAGATTAAGAGCAAAACGCCACAATTTGTTATACTTACGGTAACGAAACAATGAAGGTGGTAGATGAGTTTTGTTACTAGGGTAGTAAAATAACATGCGATGGTTGCAGTACAGAGGATATAAAATTCAGAATGGTAATGGGAAGAAAAGCATTTTTGAAAAGGAGAAATTTGCTAACATCGAATGTTAATCTAAGTGTAAGGAAGTCTTTTTCTGAAGGCATTTGTGTGGAGTGTTGCCTTGTACGGGAGTGAAAAATGGGTATATCGCATAACTAATGAAGAGGTACTGAACAGAATTGGTGAGAAAAGGAATTTTTGGCATACCCTGACAAAAAGAAGGGATCGCTTGATAGGACACATTCTTAGACATCGATGAATCGTGAATTTAGGATTGGAGGGATGTGTGTGGGGTAAAAACCGCAGAGGGAGGCCAAGAGACGCGTATAGTAAGCAGATTCAAGTGGATGTGAGTTGCCGTTCTTATGAGGAGATGAAAAGGCTTGCTCAGGATAGAGTAGGTTGGAGAGCTGCATCAAACCACTCTCCGGACTGAAGACCATAACAACAACAACCACCAAAATAACAACGGTCGCCAGTTCATATGGACAAGAAATAACTTTAATATAATTTTGCAGTAAGAGAAATGTTTCTTTCCTAATTTGTTAACATACTGAAAGACGGCTGTCTGCCATCTTCCCTAGGTTTTTAACTTTGTATTTTTTCTAAGTTCACTAGACGAGCCTTTTTGATAAGCGAGAACCCCTTTCCTTCGGAGGCATGAGGAAAAACATTTCATTTCATTTATATTATATGACATTGTAGTAAGGAGTGTGCGACTGATTAATTATTTATTATATTCCACATATATAGTGGTTAAGCCAAGTCACACAAATTGAATTTTAATTTACAAAACGTAACTAGTTTCAATGAACTCTGTCATCATTATCAAACGTAAGCAAAAATTGCATTAAACTCAAACTGAGAAAATACTTAAATTATGAAAAGGTGTAGTAAATGTATCCAGGCCAGCTAGGGGTGTGACAGTGACTCCCAACCGTCTGCCACAGTCACACATGGTATCGCGCCATTTCCAGCTATATATAATTCCTTACCATGCCACAACAGCTGTATTTGCAATATGAATGGCATTTGGTTGTTGGGCTGGCAGGTACAACCAAGATTTTCTGTAACATCAGGACGTTAACATATGTAGCAATTGGTATGTATGGCGATGGGAACTACAATTAGTTGAATAATTAAAAATATCTTACTGAAAATCAGATACATACAGGAACAAACCAAATGAATTCAGAACATAGTACCAATGTGTACCATGCTCTATATTGGTAAAAAAACTGACATAGCACACGTTACATATGGTTAGTACAAAAATTATAAATCACGAAGAGAGCTATGAAAAATTAAATTACGGTGTCACAAGTTGAAACCTTTCCCTCACTGCTTCATCAGTAAATTCCATAGATAATATCCACTCAACGAGGGATGTTCACTTTGCAAGTACTAATTACTCCACATAAACACTAGACTGCTCTTATGTGCTCTGTACAACAAGTACTGACGCAGGATGTAAACATGAATATGTGATGAAGTTTGTGGTGGAAGTTACAGCGGTAGGGCTGCGCTGCCTTGCTCTGCCCTTCGTGGCTGCAGCGATTATGTAATTGAGTCAGCGTAAGTTGATTCCGGACAGACCAAGAGGGCTGGGGATGCAGCTTCGCGCGTCTGCCCCAACTAACAGCGTAACGTGATTCTCTAAACGTATCCATCATACATTTACACGCAACACATCTTTCGGAAGATGAAACCCGAATTTCGTTCACTGTTATTCGCTTTCGTGTTTGCATGTTAAAGACTGAAGCGGATTTCCTAGCCCACACGCCGACCGCGGTGGTCGAGGGGACTGCGGCGCGTCAGTCACGGTCTGCAAGGCCACTACGGTCGGGGGTTCGAATCCCCCCTCGGGCATGGATATATGTGCCGTCCTTAGCTAGTTCATAAGTAGTTTGTAAGATTAGGGACTGATGACCCCTTAGTTAAGTCCCATAAGCTATACAAACATTTGAATATTTCCTAGCCCACTCAAAATGGCGACTGAAAAACATCAGTTTCAGTTCTTGATTTAGTTAGGGTTACCAAATCACCCGGTTTTTCCGGGGTCCACCCGGTTTTGAAGCTCTGTTTCAGCCCCCCCCCCCCCCCCGGCTGCAAACATCTAAAACAGTAAAGATCCCCCGATATTTTTGGTTATCCACGTCAAACTGTTGTTCTGTGGTGTCAAGTGTAATTTGACGGAGTAAAACTGGAGAGATAAAAAATCGCACTGACGTGTTTTACGGCCCACTTTAGATTTCTAGTTTTATAAGTTTTTGCAAACATTTTGAACCAGAATAATAATCTAAATAATAATAAATTAATTAATAAGAGTGTCTGAAACTCTATTAGGGAAGAAAAGGTAGTGGCGGGTTTCGAACCATCAACCTTTCGCGTCACAGTCCAGCACCTTGCCGACTACGGTACAGCTATAAATCAAAACATTAATTCTTTAATCTCATACTATTGATGGCCTTTGTTAACTGATAATATGGCATTTGTAGGCATTAGATTATCATTTATGGTACGAAGAACGATGTGTTTTTGCTAATTCCTCAAAGTGCCGTTGCTTTGAAATGACAACGTGTAAGTTGCAACAAGAAAATCATCAAATACGCGAGGAATGTCACGTGACATCTCCGAACGGCTGGTTTTCGTTAATTCAATGGGGGGTGTCAAATCACAGTTATTTCTGCAAATATGTCTCAAACGATACGAGATATGAAAAAAACAACATAAGGGAGCTAAGTTGTAGAGAATTTTCTTCTCTTCCAATTAGGTTATTCAGTTTTCGTAGGGGACTGAGAACCTAGCTGTTTAGTCCCCTCAAAAACCAACAACAACAACAACAACAATTTTCGTGTCAGATGAACGGTTCGTTTGCAATTACAATTATATTACAAACGGCTTTTTTTGGTTTTGCTACCGTATTTTTGGTCCGAAAAAATTGAAAAAGGTAAGTTCTGGTCTCTAGCGGCCTACGATCATGTCTGTAAAATTTGGTGCTGATCGGTTGCCGGCCGCGGTGGCCGAGGAGACTGAGGCGCTTCAGTCACGGTCTGCACGGCCACCACGGTCGGGGGTTCGAATCCCCCCTCGGGCATGGATATTTGTGCCGTCCTAGTTCGTAAGTAGGGACTGATGACCCCGTAGTTAAGTCCCATAAGCTTAACAAACATTTGAACATTTGATTTGCTGATCGGTTGAACGTTTCGTCTTAAAAACAGGGAACATGTTACGGACAGACAGACAGACGGACGGACATACAGACAGACATCCCAAAATCGCCGTTATTTTTGCAAATATCTTTGAAACACTACGAGATATGAAAAAAAATATAAGAGAGCAAAGTTGTAGAGAATTTTCTCCTCTACAAATTCGGTTATTCAATTTTCGTGTCAGGTGAATAGTTAAACCGTTAATTTCATTTAAATTTCGAGCTGTCGAAAGACGATCGCAAAGGCCCACTTTTAGTGTTACTACCGTAACCTAAAGTGGGCCAAAACAAGCTGACAACTAGACGAGAGTCGACTGTCGCGGCACACGGCATTATTACAAGTTTCGCTTCTGTAGAGTATTGTTTGTACACGGTAAGTTGACGATTCGCGCAGTGGCTGTGAGGAAAGTCAGGATGCGTACCTCGCTCCCTCTCTGTCACTGCCGAGTCGCGATGGGAGGGCGGTGTCGGTTGTCACGATCACTCTCACCAGTGCGTACAGTTGAACTTCGCGTTTATGGTGCTGCTGAACGTTGAATAGCTTTATATTACAGTTCGATTAAAATTACTTGCTAGCTGCCTGCGGTCTCTTAGCTGCGGCTGCACTGTTGCCACGCCTGTCTGAGTGCCGCTTCTTACACAGCACTAGCCAACTACGGGAGTGAACTGACCATCTGCTGCGGCAGCTTGGCAATAGCCAGTGGCGTAGCTACCGTAGGGCTAGGCGAATTTTTCATTCAATTTTTTTTACCCTCTCACCCTATCGTCCATCATAGCCCCTTCCCCTGAATCCAAGTTTCCCACAGTAGCCGCACTGGGCCACTGGCTGGCGGCTGGGGAACAGTGCTTCTAATTGGGCCTTAAGACGCCACTATGTGGCGCTGCCGACAGGCCAAGCTGCCAGTCAATGTGTCCAACAATCGGCACACTTCAGTCGGCAGAAGTAGAGGCAGCATCAGAGCTGCTCACAGCAACAGTTGCGTCTTCCAAGTGTTGCGGCGTGCAATGTGTGATGATACTGTCAGACCCTCATTTCAATGTTATCGTACGATACAGTCTGTCTGGTCCTCTCATCTCAATGTTATTGTACGATACCGTCAGCGTCGAACCCGGAATCGTGTGGTGTAAAAGTGATATATTTTGTGTGTGAAGTTACAAATGAAATAACCAGCCTAGGAATCAGTGTAGGACAGTGTCTCGGTGATACAGTGATTAAAACAAGTGATAGATTCCATTAATTAAGAGATTCATATATTTTCTTTCCAGACAGTTCTATAAACAATAGTTGCGTCATTGTATGTTATTTCAAGACTTAAACAGACGAATTGTAAAATCTTTTGTAAAAAACAAAAAGAAATGAAAATTAATAGCGTTGTATATATGTTAGGCTCATAAACAAGTTGTGTTGACCAGCTAATTGTGTTATATCGACTATTACATTAATTATCAATATTGAATTCTTTGTATATATTGACTGACATGAGATTTTGAGTATATTTTGTGAATGGCCATGAGATTTGATAGTTCAGTATATGTTAGGAACATGTATGATATACTCGTTAACTAATTAATTGACATTTAACATTTTGGTTTGTTGTCAAACAAAAAGCAGCGCGATTAAAACTTAAAAAGATAGGTACGATCTAAAATTATTGTATGTATAGTTTTCATTTTATATTATGATTATTTTTGTGTACATGAAATGTTTTACTTGCGTGCTTGGTAATTGTAAATCAGTATATTCAATTGTTATAAACAATGCGTAATGTAATGCCATTATTGTGAATATTATATATTTGCCTCACCGCCTTGCGTGGGGGAGTTCGAGTTTCAGTCGTTTGTCAAGTGCTCTCGAAGCTATGTCAGTGTGTTTTGAAATGGAACTACTACCGTTCTGATGCTTTGTTTATGTTATTAAGTTGTAATGTTTTGGTGGAGAAGTTTTGATTCAAATTAAAGAAGAAGTGATAAATTGTACCTACGAGTATTTATTTCTACCATGACGCCCCAGGAGAATAATGTTGCAGCGAGCAGAAGCCCCATACATCGTAATATTGAAAAGATGAGTATCATTTGAAGTGGTAGAATGAAACTGTAATCACTTAAAATCTATTAAAACGTTTTAAATGTGAAGGATCGCGCTCCACCAAATATTGTATAAATACATTTACTGTACAGTACTTCTTATTGGCAAACAGAATTGTACAGTTGGAATATCCGAATAAAACGGTTTTCCGAATATCCATGTCCTCAAATTACTTCGGATAATAGACGTTATACTGTATATAATATTTTAGTTGAATGAAGCAATTACGACTTTTAATTTCTCCTGCCGAAATTGACCCCAACATGGATAGTTAGTCAATTATGTAAGGAAATTATAACAAAATATGCATTATTAGAATGTGAGGTTACGGAAGTTTTTTAGTTTTATTCTTCTGCAGCAGCCGAAAGGTCGTTCAGCAAATTAAAAATTATCAAAACGCATCTGAGGTACAGTACGGCTCAAGCTCGACTCGGACATTCGCCACTCATAGCAATCGAAGACAAGGCTGCATAAAGTCTAAATTTAAAAGACCTTATTGATGATTTTGCAAAAACCGAAGCCAGGAAACGATTGTAAAATAATTGTTGAAATAATTGTAATTGTGTACCCATATTATTACTATAATGTACTGCAATCACGAAAACGCTTACCGATAATTACCGATCAGAAATCATATCTTTGCCAACATATGCAAGCTAACAATTTGAAGCGTTGTATTACTCCAGGAGGTATTCTTTCATTGTGACTGGTGCGTGAGGAAACGCGAACGAAATCCCCACGACATCAAAAAAGCCAGTCATTAAGTTCGCGATACACAGTGAGGCGCGAAAAATAATTATGAATTTTTTTCGAGGACTAATAATATTCTTGTTAAGAGAAATAGAAAAATTCCCAACTTTTAGAAAACAATGTTTTAACACATTGACTGCCACGTGAGTTAAATATAAGCCACAAGAAGTCTTATCTTCGGGCCACGTTAAGTAAATACAACTCACAGGCATTTTTCTATTTAAAGCTCAGTGGTGCAGTTGTAACTCACAGTAGCGTGCTGTGACTTTGTGTTACAGTACGTTATGGCTCCAGTATGAAATGTTCGTGGTCTCCAGTTTTCAAGAGCTCAAGAGTAGTTATTGACACTTGAAATCGTGAATTATATATAACTCACATGGCCCAGTCATATTGGAGTTTCCATTTTTTATAATTTATTATTTGGTGTTGCATATTGCTTATATAGAAGATTGTATATCACATACAGTTTTAATTAAATTCTCCAACTCTAATTGCATCAACAGTGAAACAGGCTGGAAAAAATGGGCAATTCAAATTAGTATCTCTAACACCTGCAGGCACTGTTCTTTATGAAGAAACACTCTTCACAAAAATATGAGTCACAATGTCTTACATTTACATGTAGTTTGTTTGCATTTCTTGACAGATTCCTCTCGTCCAAATTGATTCTTTATTTTTTCGTTGAAGTTCCCATGTTCACAAGAGCACAATCTGCAGGCAGCTCGGTGGCTACGGTGAGAGATTTCTCAGGGGTATCGGCATGTTCTGTATGGAGTCACCCTATTTGAATTCTGTGATTGAGATGATCTTGTTGATGTATCGGTAAATCACAAGAGCATTTACCAGTGCTGACACTGTCAACAGTTCAACTGCAAGCTTCCTGTACCTTTTCACAGCCCGCCTTAGACAGTATATGACTTCATTTGGTGAGAGAGATCTGTAAATGACTGATCATAGTCAGTTATCATTGCTGGTTTTTTCTTTGTGCCCCTTTTGGTTTGAACTTATGCTTCTTCCTCTCCATGAACAGTACTCAGCATTAACACATTCCTCTTATTTATCCACTTCAGTAGTATCTTCATCTTCTTCACTTACATCCATAACTTCATACGGAGCAAACAACACTGAATAAAGACTGTAGTAACAATGCAGAAAAACAGTAATGGAACTGTACGCAAATAATGTTGTGGAATGAAAGACTTACAGGAGTACCAACCCAAAATTATTAGCGACATAAATGACACACCTAGCACTTTACTCTGGCGCCATGTGAGTCTTATATAACTCACACAAAAAACGTGAACTAAGGTACTAAATTGCAATATTTTTAACTTATTTGTACTTAAATAGCTTACTTCAAGCAAACTAAAGCAGAATATGGAAAAAAGTAAATGATCCTCGGGGTCGGTAACCCAGGTATACCTTTGGCAGCCAATATGTTCATATAGTTCTTGTTAAACAGAATGGACTAAGACAAAATATTAAATGTATACAGCATATTTAAGTACAGTAGAACAGTATTTGGCATTTGATTTGTTGAGAGGATATGACAGGTGACAGCAGGAAGGGGGGGGGGGATGGAGAGCAGAAGGTGCGGGAAAGGGCAGACAGCTGGAATGGTCAGGCACTGCCGTCCTTTGTACGCCTGCAAAACGAATAGCGAGAAAGCGAGCCCCACTCTGTCTACCCCATTACGTCGCAAAAGGAAATTACAAGGTGTTTTACAAAGTTATACCGACCCTTTCACAGAGCACCTCATAAATCACAGATGACGTACTGCGCAGACAGACCTGGAGAGTGCGCATTTTCCACAGAATGCGTTGCGTCAGGAAACTGGCATGTTCCTTTTTCCCACAAATGCGTTAATAGTGAAAGGAATACCGAACAGATTCTACATAACTTTCTACACATTACCTTGCAATGGTAAGCGGGAAATGGATTCGGCATTCTGTGGCTTTTTTCTGGGAACGGCGCCCTCCCATACCGTAAGAACTATTCGCTCTTCAATTTACGTTCATACTTACACTATACTCTCCGTCGCATTCTGATCAGTTCTTGTATGGAAAAACAAACAGCTTCACTGTGGTGAGAATTCAGCACTTCACGCAATCTTTTAAGGTACATTTCTACCCGCACACTATTTGTTTATTCTGTCATTTAAAGGTTTAATTACATTCACGAATCAAAAGTTTCATGTTATAATTACTTTGTCTCAAAAGTGAATTGTGCATAAAGACGCTGCCCTCTACCCCACTGTCAAGATAATAAGCGAAGATATCGACTTAATTATTTTACTTATTACTTTTTCCTGGCCAGACACTAATAAATACTCCAAGAAGCCTGGTAGGGGCACGGCTCAATACAAAGTGTTACATCAAACAAAATCCGGCAACTTACTTTTGATGAAACTGTCCTACACGAATATTTTCCCTATTTTCCTTCTTTGAGTGGGCTATCAACGAAATGAGCTAACAGCGCAGTAGTTCAGCGAGAGTGAGTTGTCGGCACTGTCGCCTGCTGTCACCACTGACGAAAACTATCCCATGGGGCATCATCTGTATGTCCTACCCAGGTCCAACTCTATCTCTATCCCTCTGCAAAATTTCATCCAAATTACCTAGTAATTTTTGCGTGGAAACATAACAAACGCCGCGGTGGAGTAGCCGAGCGGTCTAAAGCGTCTCGCTGAGGAGCGCGCGGTTGCTCGCCGTGGAGGTTCGAGTCCTCCCTGGGGCATGGGTGTGTTTGTTTGTCCGTAGGTTAGTTTACCTAGGTTTAAGTAGTTTGTAAGCTACGGACTGATGACCACGCAGTTTGGTCCGATAGAGTTACAAACATTTGTACATTTTTAGAAAAAAAAGGACGACCACACAGCTTTCACCAGACTTTCGTGCAAACTAGGCGCCGATTGGAAATCACCTGATGTGACAAGAGACCGGAAGAAGGGCACTCAAGCGCCCGAAACCGGTCGTTAAATCGTTAAAAATAAATACTCACAAGCAACTGGTTGCTGCATTTTATTAATTTATAATTTACTTAGTAGTATTTGGGTTTGCCTTATTATGTCTTCCAGTGGGCGGTAACGAGCTGATGATGAAATAGTTTTGCATCTGTACAGTATTAGTGTAAAGAGGGCCCCGATGTCATTTTTGCCCCGGAGCCCTAGGTGACATAGCTACGCCACTGCCAATAGCGCTCTGATACACGAAGGCCCACTTGCCTACTTGAGAAACAAAAAAGTTATTGTGAATGACATTGAATTGTTTGTTGAGGCAACTCGCCTAAAAACGTTTCTGTGTGAAAAGTTCAAATCCGAAACTAGGCCAACATTAAAAAAAAAAAGGTATCTGATAGATGGTGTGAGTTCATGAATCATCGTTCAAGAGATGAATATTCAGAACTTTTAAAAATTATTCAGTACTTTTTCGCAATCCCTGCCCACAATGCTGCTATGGAAAGGGTATTTTCATTATGAAATATACAATGGACTGATGAATGTACAATGTACAATGTGTAAGTGATTTCTTGATCATGACGGCCGCGGTGGCCGAGGGGACTGAGGCGCTTCAGTCACGGTCTGCACGGCCACTACGGTCGGGGGTTCGAATCCCCCCTCGGGCATGGATATTTGTGCCGTCCTTAGTTGTAGGTAGTTCATAAGTAGTTTGTATGTTTAGGGACTGATGACCCCGTAGTTAAGTCCCTTAAGCTTAACAAACATTTGAACATTTTTTTTTTCTTGATCATCAGTTACTTTTACAAAGATATCACTAGCTCTCAGTTCTATGACAATATCAAAACCAACAAAGAATTACTTAAGAAAATTCGAGGAAGTCAGAAATATGATTTTGTAAAAAAATAAGCGGTTGTAGTAAAGATCTGTAATTCTCCCCCCCCCCAGGTATTTTCTTTGGAAATGTTGTAAAAAAATAAATAAAATAATCTATTGTGGTCGAAATAAATATTCTCTGTAATAACCCCGGATTTTTATTTTGAAAATTTGGTAACCCTAGATTTAGTCAGCACAATTCAAGGCTCTACAATTCCGTAAGCGACCGCCTGCGAACTGCGGGAAAATTGAGGAGCGCCTCGGCGGCCATTATGGTGCTAAACTTCGGCGCCAACTTTAAATCTGCGTAACAATCTTTTGATTATTACAGAGTGTATTCATTCGACATAAGTCGCGAAAACTATGTCTCATTTAAATGTATAACTACAAAACAGTTTCAGAGTCTTTGAATACACAGCAACTATCGGTTGGGTGTAAATTTATTAGACATACGGTGTAGAAATCGGCCAACAGCGTTTGTTCTTTCTAATTAAAACGAATTGTAACATTTAGTTTTTTAGCGTTATAAGTGCTACATATGAACGGAATTTGTCGTTAGAGACTTTTTTTTGGCACTTTCTCAGTATATGTATGATGGTGAAACTTTTGTATAAACATTTATTTCAGAAGAGTTTCACAACACTTTACTCTTTGCTTGAGTGCCTGCCCCAATACTTAATTTTAATTCAGGGCACAGAGCACTGAAGGACCTAAGTCGAAACAAGGCCCCTGGAGTAGATTACATTCCCTCAGAGCTACTGAAGTCTCTGGGACAACCAGCCATAACAAACTTTCATCTGGTGTATAAGATGTATGAGACAGGCGAAGTACCCTCAGACTTTAAGAAAAATGTTATAATCCCCATTCCAAAGAAAGCAGGCGCAGACAGGTGTGAATACTACAGAACCGTCACTTTAATAAGTCATGGTTGCAAAATATTTACACGAATTATTTACAGAAGGATGGAAAAGCTGGTAGAAGCAGACCTCGTGAAAGATCAGCTTGGGTCCAGGAGAAATGTAGGACCACGGGAGTCAATTCTCACTTTACGGCTTATCCTAGAAGATAGATTAAGAAAAGGCAAACCTACATTTCTAGTTTTTGTAGATTTGGAGAAGGCTTTTGACAATGTTGATTGGAATAAACTCTTTCAAGTTCTGAAGCAAGCAGGAGTAAAAAATAGGGAGCGTAAGGTTATTTACGACTTATACAAAACCCATACAGCGGTTGTCAGAGTTGAAGGGAATGAAAGGGATACAGTGATTGGGAAGGGATTAAGACAGGATTGTAGCCTTTCTCCAATGTTATTTAATTTGTTCATTGAACAATCTGTAAAGGAAAGCAAGGAGAAATTTGGAGACGGAATTAAAGTTCAGGGTGAAGAATTAAAAACATTGAGTTTTGCCGACGACATAGTAATTCTGTCAGAAACAGCAAAGGACCTGGAAGAGCAGTTGAACGGAATGGACAGTGTGCTGAAAGGTGCATATAAGATGAAGATTAACACGAGCAAAACTAGAAAATCAGGTGATGCTGAAGGTATTAGATTAGGTAACGAAGCAATAAAGGAGGTAGATGGGTTTTGTTACTTGGGCAGTAAAATAACAAATGATGGTCGCAGTAAAGAGGATATAAAATGCAGAATGGCAATGGGTAGAAAAGCATTCTTGGAAAAGAGAAATTGGTTAACATGAAATATTCATTTAAGCCTAAGGAAGTCCTTTCTGAAGGCATTTGTGTGGAGTGTTGCCTTATATGGGAGTGAAACATGGACGATAAACAGCGCGGACAGGAAGAGGATAGAGGCTTTTGAAATGTGGTGCTACAGAAGAATGCTGAAGATCAGGTGGGTGGATCGTGTAACTAATGAGGAAGTACTGAACATAATTGGGAAGAAAAGGAATTTTGGGCATACCTTGAATAAAAGAAGGGATCGATGGTAGGACACATTCTTAGACATCGAGGAATTGTGAATTTAGCGTTGGAGGGAAGTGTGTGGGGAAAAAAACGCAGAGGAAGAGCAACAGATGGATACAGTAAGCAGATTCAAATAGATGTAGGTTGCCGTTCTTATGTGGAGTTGAAGAGGTTTGCTCAGGATAGGATATTGTGGAGAGCTGCATCAAACCAGTCTCTGGACTGAAGACCACAACAACAACAACAACAATTCAGGGCTGTCGCGCAGGAGTAGCCTAGCGGTCTGGAGCGCCACGTTCCGGATTGCGCTGTAACTTTGGTCTGACCTGTCGCCAGATCTGGATACGTGAACTTGCCGTGCAAAACACTAAGATATACAAGGTCACCACCCGTGGTGGGAATTTTAAAATGGAACCGTGTGTTTACCTACACTCAAGGCATCTTCCGCAGGCATATCATTTCTGAATTGATGAACTGATAAAAAGCAGGGCCTGCATAACATACAGTACATAGTCAGTTGTTAGACTATATTTTTACGGTCGCCAGCCCAATAGGCATTAAACTGTTACAATTAAAAACCACAACTTAATAAAACCTGTTACTATTATAGCTTCAATCAAACTTTACACAGACAATCAGAAAATGTTATGTTAACGACTACTTAAATTTCTGAGACTTTGCAAAGACAAAACTGTTACCTACAAGGCAGACCAAAGTACTAGATTACTGTCTTATATCACGGTGGATTTTGTACACCCTACTATTAATTCATTACCAGTAAAGTATTTTTGGCCTAGTTTCTCCTAGTTCAATCACTTTTTGTATAGCGAACATAAAATACACAACATTATCAACCACAACTTTCTAATTTCCTCCTGTTTGATCCAGGATTATAAAAATAATTTTTATGAATTTTTTATATTGAATTTTATATGGGTATGATGGTGGCCCTTAAACTGTTATAGTATAAAATATATTTTTCTTTACCCTTCTTAGAATCACCAACTATTCTGACATTTACTTCAATCTATGTTTATCATTTTTTCGTAAATATTAATATTGTATGATTAATTTTTATGAACATAAAAATATATACTGTACTAGTAGCTTCACACAGCTAACTATAATTGGCAAATATTTACTGATTATTCTTTGTATTTTTAAATTGTTTACTATTGATTGACTAATTTATTATTTCTTACTTTCTCACTGAATTTACTTTTAAACATATAAGTGCAACCTTGAACTACTAAAGGACAATATACAATCGTTTCACTCAATTTCACTTATATGCCTCAAAATCAAGCTAAATCATTTAAATCTTTAACGAACACATTAATAAGCCACTTTCTCTTTCAGTATTTAACATTTTTGGACACTCGGATGTATAAATCTTTGGATAGGAACTTGACAAGGTATGTGATAAGGATAAGTCATAGTAACTACACAATTTTTGTTCAACAGAATAATTATTAGCAAAACTTATCACAGTTTATCTGATCCATTCGCATTACAGTTCTAAGTACGTAACCTTTCTGGATATTCTTATTCTTTTTTATAGCTTATGGGACTTAACTACGGGGTCATCAGTCCCTAAACTTACAAACTACTTATGAACTAGCTAACACTAAGGACGGCTCAAATATCCATGCCCGAGGGGGGATTCGAACCCCTGACCGTAGTGGCCGTGCAGACCGTGACTGGAGCGCCTCAGTCCGCTCGGCCACCGCGGCCGGCCTTTCTTGATATCCCGTCCTGGAGTCGAGCACCTGTGTGATTGTACAACTTGCAGCGGGCCCTTGTTACGTGTGGCTTTTGCTGTACGGCACAATATTTTCTTCTTGGCGTCGTCCAGTTCTGTATTGTGCCCAGCCGGCCGCGCTGGCCGAGGAGACTGAGGCGCTCCAATCACGGTCTGCACGGCCCCTACGGTTGGGGGTTCGAATCCCCCCTCGGGCATGGATATTTGTGCCGTCCTAATTCGTAAGTAGTTCATAAGTAGTTTGTAAGTTTAGTCCCATAGACTATACAAACATTTGAACATTATTGTGCCCAGATTTCCAATGCCAAATTCAAATGGATACACCAACATCATCCGAGGCCAGTTCTGGTTATTTTTGTTTTTGACTAAAGCCTCCAATTCGCTGCCTCGCCACAGGCGAGTTCACAGGGTCGCCCACTGGTCCAGACTTCGATTGTAACTGCCTCCGCGGATATCTTTACGCGCCAAGAATTGGCGCCTTCAGCTTCAGCAACGGGGAAGTACTAAAGGTTTTACATTTATCATTCCCTACTATATGCCCTGCGTTAGGATCAGATTTCGTCTGTTTACAGGCATTACAATCAATATTATAACAAAATTGCTATAAAACCAACACAAGTAAAATAAAGTTTTTGCCGATAAATAAATTATAAAGTAGTAGATGACCAGATGAACTTCGTATCCCGTACCTCTTAATATAAACCATATTAATTTAAATCATATGTATTTTAGACCCAGTAGCTTTAGAAAGGCATCATCACATAGTCCAAGTATCGGGTCGATAGTGGGCGGAAAGAATTGTCAAATCACGCTCACATGTCCAGGGAAAAATTGCGTGTAAAATTTAGATTTGAAACACGTAAAATAATGATTTGGTTGTTGTGTTCGTTGCGTTCAAAAATATACTTTGGGAGACCAAAGTTCGCTTTACACGATCTGAACCCGTATACGAATTGTCAAAGATAAAAATGAATTGCTGTTCGTTAGTCCCGCTAAAGCTTGACAACGGCTGAACCGATTTGGCTATATATCATTACATAAACCACTGAATCTATTGTAATGAAATCTGGGATGGTTATAGCTTTAGCGCTGAAGTACTGGATAAGACATTTTACAAAGTGTGTAGACTTCAAGACTTTTTTATTTGAAGTATATAAAGCGAAATAGCGAACAATAATTACTCTGGAAGAGCTATTTACTCTGATTTCTCTATTTTTCAGAAATTATAATTAACTTTTAAAAATGCATTGTCCCTTTGCAAAAAGTGGATAGAATGGCAGAACAGAAGTATGTATGTACTCTTTCTTTGAACGTCAAATGTGCAAAATTGTATCGCAATCGTACGAATGATACATCCCAAAGAAAAATCTCTTTCAGTTTTCCACAAATTTTTCTACTTTCTGGCCAAGTATTCCATACTTTTACTTCACTCTCGCTTTGAACGTCGAATGTGCAAAATTTTATCGCAATCAGATGAATGGTATTGAAATCCCATAGAAAGAAGCTCTTTTAGTTCCTCGCGAATTTTCAAATTTTCCTGGTAACTTTCCCAAATTTTTAGTTCATAAGAACGTTAATCCTTCGTTGATGCTCTTACAACCACGTGGCAATTGACTTTTATTCAAAGAAAAAATCGCTTTCGGTTTTCCTAAATTTCCTACTTTCCGGACGACTTTTCCAAATTTTTGTTTGTTGCGAACCTTCCTCTTGGTTTCAACATGAAATGTACAAAATTTTATCGCAATTGGATGAACGGTATTGATAGCTCACTGGAAAAAGCTGTTTTAGTTTTCCAATTTTTCTCTTTTTCCGGACAACTTTTCCATATTTCATCACCGTTTAAACCGTCCCTGGACTTCAAGACTAAAATTAGCCAAATCGGTTGAGCCGTTCTAGAGTTTCAGCGAGAATAACGAGCAGCAATTCACACACATCACAGTTAATACAATGACTTTACTATCGATCACATACATCACAGTTAATACAAAGACTTTAAGATCGATTACACCAGAAAACAAATATTGTATAATACGGAAAAAATTGTATACTGGTACACTAATGTTACAGCGCAGCCTCCCGCGTCGGAGGTTCGAATCCTACCTCGCGCATGGATGTGTTGTGCTGTCTTTAGTATAGGTTAGTTCATAAGTAATTTGTGAGTTTAGGGACTGAAGACCCCGCAGTTAAGTCCCATAAGCTTTACAAACATTTAATTCAGCGCTCCTTTAGCGGACACCCTGTATGTGCTTCAGCCAGTGATCGTGGGAGAGGACATTCCGCGGCCCCCCAGCTCACGCTCCTCTAGCCACCTGCCGCTACTTGGCTTGGCAAGCGCGCCCCATCCTAGTAGCGGCGCTCTGAACACCGGCTCGTGACCGATCAGTGCGCACGCGCAGACGTGCCGGCGCATTCCTCAGAGGGTCATCCGTCCAGAAGCACCTCACACGACACAGCACGAGGGCTGCAGCTGTCGAGAGCTGTCGGCCGCGGCGGCTAGAGGGCACAGCGGCTAGAGGGCTAGCTGCACAGCAGCGCCACGTGGCCGCTATCTATCGACCGCGGGGGTCGTTCTGGGTGGACGCCGTCCTCGAGCCGTGCCAATCCCACTACGAGTGACTCCGTACTGTTAATTTAGAAAACGACAAATAGCAAGACCTTTTTCGAAAATGAAAGAGTCTTTTGTGTACATTTATCTCCGGAATTCGAAAATGATACTCAAAATAACAAATCGCCCACAGTGTTCATCCAAATCGCATGCATTTGTGATTAATACTAACGCAACATAATGATATTAAGTAAATGCTCAAAAATTATTTGAATACGCATTATGAACGACACTTCATTTTTCCCGCATAGGGTAAGGTGGTACAAATTCGATATAGGTACAATTCTGATCAACATAAATTTTTGCGCCATTTGGCAATGTCGTAGTGTCTCGTTGTGTGGCATTGTAGCGTAGCAGTTTCTACAGCTCCTCCTGTCTTTTCCAAGAATACACCACTTTGTGCTAAGGAGAAATAAATTTTTTTCACGTTAGGAGGTAAGTGAAGCTGCTTAGTCTAACGAGCTCGTATAAATTTTCTATTTAAGGGTGACTAGATTCTCTACCCAAAATGCAATGTTTGGTACAACGAAGTATGCGTTGGTTCCTGACGGAAAAAGTTTTTTATGTGGAAGATGTCCTTAGTGAAAATTGTACAAGGAAGTAATCACAATTGTACCTAGTGTGGTACATTTTCGATCGATTTTTCTCAATTCTGTAACCTTTTTTTATGTCTATACCGACATTTGTAATTGTCTAATATTTGTGTTACATATTAGTTAAACATCCAAGAACAAGTGCTATAATTAAAATTACACCTTTTGTCAATATATTTCCAGTTACAATAACATTTGTCCGAAATGATCGAAATTGTACCACCTTACCCTATAAATATTTTGAATGTGGAACATCCTTAAATATTGCATGGGAAAGGTTTGTACCTTGGGACAATTTTTACATCTTAATTTTTTATACTATAATTTTTTTACAAGAAATTTGAAAATTTTCCCAATCACAGGCACCAGTTTTAGGTAATGTTGAACGAACAGCAGTTTAGGCTAGCTCCCAATATTTACACAATTACTCACCAATAAAGACCTTTGTGATACTTGTCCCAAGGTACAACCTATGGTTTCACCTTGGGACGGTGGTGGTTTTACCTTGGGACACGGTGATGTATTTCAATTTCCTAGTTTTATGAATGAAAAAATCGTTTTGGAAACAGGTAATAAATGTGTTAGTCCAAATACAAAAGTTATTTTATCTTAAAACAAGAGATTGTGGGGATAAAATATTAAATGAAAGAAACCCACGGCACACCACTGGAGCTGGCAGTTCTTTCACTATGTTACTGCGATTAACACTGCTGATGTTCTCAACACTAGGGAATACAAAATGGTCCTTTGCTTCCTTAAGAATTTCACAGTTATATCTTCTTCTGTGTTTTTTAAAACTACTCCAGCATAGTACACACGAGATCTGCCACTGATGTCAACTTTTACCAAGACCCAACTACCTTGAGAACAAGAAAGTGTTACTTTTCCATATGGTAGGAAGGATGGCAAATCCTCTTCTTCAGATGACAAATATGTTACCTCCAGAGCTACTGCCAAGGTGGGGAATTTCTTCATCAGAAGAACCGGAAGATGAAAACTCCTTTGTCGGTTTAGTGGCTTCTTTCTTTGGAAAAAGACTTTTTTTTGCCTCTTCAATTCTTTATTTTTGTGGTGTATCAGTGCCAATCATACACCTTCCAGGTGTCCCAAGGTGCAACCAGAGAAGTGTCCCAAGGTAAAACCAAATACACAATAACAGAAAACAGTATCCTAACCTATGTACACATTTATATCGTTATAACGTATGGTATCAATAGCTTACTTAGATCATGTTCTACAACATTGTATTTAAGAAATATCAGTAATGATACTTAGGTTTAATTTATATCTTCTAAGGATAGTGGCTAAATTTTACTTTCAAACACGAAAACTCGTAAAACTCCTCCGCAGATCTCAAACATCATCCGAATACAACATGGCCTCTTATTCACTCTGAAAATAGGCCTGACAACTTTACTTCATAGTTCTTAAAGTTTCCACTAGAGTGCACTGCCTATATTAATAAGTGTCCCAAGGTAAAACCATCCCAAGGTACAACCCTTTCCCCTACTATCGGTGAAGTTTATGACATCTTTCTTTTCGGTGGTTGTTAAGACGAGGTCAGATTAAAATGATCTCTCTTATTTCAGGTTGTCGTAAACGCATTTAGTGTTTATAGTCATATTACATGCCAACTGGCCCCAGTTCGAATCCGCCCGGCGGATTTACGAAAGGGGTCGGAGTGCAAGCCAGCCTGGATGTGGTTTTTAGGCGGTTTTCCACATCTCCCTAGGTAAATACCGGGCTGGTCCCCAAGTCCCGCCTCAGTTACACGACTCGCAAACATTTCGTAACGCTTTACACTTTCATTATACGCAGACATTTGGGGCACACATTTCCTTCTGGGGGGCATGGGGTGGCGGCAGGAAGGGCATCCAGCCACCCTGTAAGGCTGTAACTATTAACACTTGCCAAATCCGCGTGTAACACAGTGCCGACCCTGCTTGTGCGGGAAAGAGCCAAAGAGAGACAGACAGTCATATTACATGCCACTCAAACAATGTCATCCATCTTGTCTTCTCGTGACACTAACGTACAAATAACCTTAATAGAAAAGATAAAACAATACTGAGTTACATATGGACGCGATATGTGAATTACGTGCAAGCAAAAGTGACAATTCCTCTTTGTAGCATCTTACATTTGCTTTTATAGAACTTGAAAATTTTCGAGCACAATCTCTGATGTTAAGACGAAATAATTACATTCAAAACATTAGACACTGATATGAAAGAAGCAATATATGTGGCGGACTTTTTCAAAATCATGTGTGCATATGGCAAACAAGAGAAATCGTTGACCTGGTGAAATAGATCCTGAATCTAGTACTGTTTGTTTTCATAGCTACTACGTATAGGGGAATTTATAAGAATCACACTATTTACTTCTACATAAATGGTGTTTTATAAATCAGTGTCTTGAAACTGACCTAGGATATATCAAAGTTTAATCTTGTTTTATAAATATTGATTCTGATGATATGTAAGTATTGAAGTATTTTACATTTTGAATTTTGAGATGTTTTTATCTATTACCAGTACTGACAGTTCGAAAATATGCCGTATGTATCTTAAACATTCTTCATAAGTTAGTAACTTCGAAAACTATTGCGGCATGAAATTTGATTTTTGATAATCGTTCTGGTAAGTGGTTCATTCGTATTCACTGTTGTAAACATTTGTTTACACAGATGATTTTAAATATGGTATAGAGTAGTTCAATACTATTTTTCCTTCTTACATATCGTTACAACCTCAAACTGGGCATAGTGAAGCAGTTTGTCAACACTTCTTACAGACATTGGTAGCAAAAACAGTGGGCCCTTAGGTCGGAATTTGTTCCAGTAGGCCGCAGTGGAGTGGCCGAGCGCTCTAAGGCGCCTTGATACGGAGCGCGCTGCTGCTCGCCGTCGGAGGTTCGAGTCCTCCCTCGGGCACATATGCGTGTGTGTGTGTGTGTGTGTGTGTGTGTGTGTGTGTGTGTGAGCGCGAGCGCGTATGTATGTATTTATGTATGTATGTATGTGTGTGTGTGTGTGTGTGTTTTGTTCTTAGCATAAGTTAATTTACGTTAAAGTAGTTTGTAACCATAGCGACTGATAACCACAGCAGTTAAGTCGCTTAGGTTTACAAATATTTATTCCAGGGGACAAAAATATCGAGTGTGACACCTTTACACCTCAAACTGGACGCAATGAAGCTGTTTGTTGAGGCATTAGATGGGAGTTAGAACTTCTTCAGATATCTGTGTAAGAAGTTCTCCGACATTGCAGATGCCAAGTTGAAAAACGTGGGGGGGGGGGGGGGGTCTTCATTGCTCCCGAAATTCGGAAACTAATGGAAGTTGAAAATGTCCTCTTAATTCAATGCTGTAGAGCAGAAAGCCTGGCCGGCCGCGGTGGCCGAGGGGACTGAGGCGCTTCAGTCACGGTCTGCACGGCCACTACGGTCGGGGGTTCGAATCCCCCCTCGGGCATGAATATTTGTGCCGTCGTCGTCCGTAAGTAGTTCATAAGTAGTTTGTAATTTTAGGGATTGATGACCCCGTAGTTAAGTCCCATAAGATTTACAAACATTTGAACAGAAAGCCTGGACTGCCTTTAAGTGTGTGGTTCAAACGTACTTGAGAAACGGTCTTAGCTCAGAGTACGGATATATTGACACAGTTGAGAATATGAAGATTGAATTCAAAATACTGCGATGCTCAAGGACATTTTCTACAGTCGCACCTACATTTCTTCCCTCCAAACCTGGCTGCTTTAAGTAAGGAACAGGGTGAAAGATTTTATCAGGGAATTAAGAATTTGGAAGACGATACTAGGGAATTTAGGATATTCGGCGGACGAGGTCTACTGCTGGATGCTTTGCCGTGAACATATGGAAATGCTTCGCAAGAAAGCATGCTTTGGTCCATTGTCTCGGTATGCATCTCTACCCTGTGTGCATATTTCAATATACTGTTGTTTCAAACTTGTTTTCTACCTCAGAGTGCCACGGCGGAGTGGCCGAGCTGATTGAGGTGCTATGCTCCGATGCGCAAGGCCGCTCCCTGTCGGGGGTTCGAATCCCCCAACGGGCATGATTGTTTGTGCTGTCTTTAGTAAAATGTAGTTCATAAGTAGTCTGTAAGAGTAGGGACTGACGACTCCGCAGTTAAGTCCAATAAGCTTAACAAACATTTTGAACATACCTCAGAGTGATTCGTCTGGAATATACCAGATGATCAAAACGTCAGTTTAAATTTGAAAAATAATATAGATAGAGAGGTAAAAATAGACACACATGCTTGGAATGACATGGAGTTTTATTAGAACCAAAAGAAAATAACAAAATATTGCTAGACGGGTGAAACATCTCTTTCGCGCGTCGTTTGGTGATGATCATGTGCTCAGCCACCTCTTTCGTGATGCTTGGCCTCCAAGTTCCCAAGACCTCAGTCCGTGCGATTATTGGCTTTGGGGTTACCTGAAGTCGCATGTAGACCTCAGTCCGTGCGATTATTGGCTTTGGGGTTACCTGAAGTCGCACGTGTATCGTGATCGACCGATATCTCTAGGGATGCTGACCGAGCGAGGTGGCACAGTGGTAATACACTGGACTCGTATTCGGAAGGATGGTGGTTCAGATCCACCTCCGGCCATCCAGATTTAGGTTTTCCGTGATTTCCCTAAATCACTCCAGGCAAATGCCGGGATGGTTACTTTCAAAGGACACGGCCGATTTCCTTCCCCATTCTTACCCAAAAATCCGAGCGTAAGCTCCGTTTCTAATGACCACACTGTCGACGGGACGTTAAACCCAAAGGTTCCTTCCTTCTAGGGATACTGAAAGACAGAATCCGACGTCAATGCCTCACCATAACTCCGGACATGCTTAACAGTGCTGTTTGCAATATTATTCCTCGAATACAGCTTTTTTTTTTTTTTTTTTTTTTTTTTTTTTTTTTTTTTTTCATGTAATTCCAACCATGTGTGTCAATTTTTACCTCTATCTGCATTATTCCGTGATTTATTAGTTTTCCAAATTTATACTGACTTTTTGATCACTCGATATATATACTAGTACAATATGAGGTATCCGTATTAGAAAAACATACGCTTGGCCACACACACAACCCCAGGTGGTCTGAGACCTGCTGCATCTTCAGGCGGTCTCAATACTTGCCTTATCGCAAAAGTGGAAGGGAAAAGCTAATTAAACTTTTCAAACTGAAAACACAGAACATTATCAATGGCAGCACAATCGTTAGGTTAGTAAAAACACTCAATGAAGGCCATACGCCGTGCAGAGTGCGTAAAGAAATACGTAATTGGTTGTGCACATCAGGTGAAGCCAATTATCTCCCGTTAGCCTTTGATTCACACCACGATCTGGCCTACACGTTGGATGCATTCATTGGTCACGTTGCCAACTTTACTATTCATTGATGCAGATCGAGCTGCAGTGCTGCATATGGAAAGTGCGGCATGGCTTTCTGTGGACGCTGTGACTTCGGCACAGTCGGCTGTGCTTCACCTGGAGGAAGAACTTTCTCTACGTCCAGGTCTCTGGCACAAGTTCCAGCTATAACGGGTGGATGCAATAATATGAACACCACACTCAGTGTACCACATCTTGTTGCAAGTTGCCACTACTGCGTACTTATTAACAGTGAGACGCGACCTCCGAAAGAGACCAACTCGATGGTGCTCAGTTAGTGGTAACATCTGTAACGAAAACGACTGCTAGGCAGTGCTTTAGTTGGGCCAGTACGGGGCGGTACGGCGTACCGCCTAAAATTCAAACTCCTTATTAGCGTACCGACTACAATTCTTTCTTAAATCTGTAAAAAATAGACCAACTGTAAATTATCGAATGGACTGCAGAAACAAAATTGGTAAGTTTTAGGTTCATTCGAGTTACGATTATAACGTTCAAATTGCACTTTCGCACAATTCCAGTGGAATCTGACTGGCGGTCAAAGGTTCGAATTGGCCAATGAGAGTTTTGACTACTTTCAACCGAGACAGAGAAAATGCTTCTTACCCATTCCAAAGCGTTTCAGAACCTTGCTCCAAAGAGATAAGCCACTACATACGCAAAGTCTTTTGTATGCAATATCGTTGCCTATTCGTTGAAGAAATAAGTACGAAAGTTACGGTAATTCTTTTAAAAATTCAAGGGACAATACATCGCAACATTTTGACTTAATTTCCATTGATTGAATCATGAAATACTGCACGAGTTAAGTATGTTTTCATGCATAGCAAGACACGTTTTGAGAATGACTCACTGTCATAAAATATTTACCATAAATATTGTGTTTTCTCAACCGTCTTTTTCGCACTGTAGTCACTTTAAGATTATAAAATTGTAGGAAATAAAATAGAAGCGAATTTTAACCTTTTACCAATGCTTCTTCAACTGGCTGGATGTGTACATGTTCAACTGTTTGTAACGCTGCCAGTTTTGCTTGGTTCCGGCAATATAACAAAATTTTTTGGGTGTTCAACTAGTATATTCCGCTACAATCTTTAGGATGACAATTCATTACCAAACATCTTTAATACATAATTGCCTGCCGCGGTGGCCGAGGGGACTGAGACGTGTCAGTCACGGTCTGCACGGCCACTACGGTTGGGGGTTCGAATCCCCCGGGCATGGATATTTGTGCCGTCTTTAGTATTAACTAGTTCGTAAGTTTAGGGACTGATGACCCCATAGTTAAGTCCCATAAGATCTACAAACATTTGAATAAACAATTAGTGTATATGTGACGCCCACCCGTCGGCTTTGACCAGGCACATGAAGGCAGACAATGAGTAGTGGTGTTCTGGCAGCCATCTTTGAGACTTTGCATTCAGGTAGCCATCGTGAAATATCTCGTCTTTGTTAAATCTTAAAACGAGATACAAATATCGAAACAATTGACGCCACACAGTCACCACAATCAATGTTTTTAATTTTTTTTATTGCTCAGGTAACCCCCACCTTACCATCAGAAACAATTAACTAGTTTTAATTCCCGGCAGCAACAAGCAATCTTATTGTCTTCTGGAACGCCACTCCTGATTAGTTACGATAAGAAAAAAATGTTCAAATGTTTGTTAAGCTCATGGGACTTAACTATGGGGTCATCAGTCCCTAAACTTACAAACTACTTATGAAGTACTTACGATCTATGACGGCGCAAATATCCATGCCCGAGGGGGGATTCGAACCCCCGACCGTACGATAAGATGCCGTTCTCCAACGACGATGGGTTGTATCCTCGTCTACACTAAACCCTCGAATAAAATAAGAATTTCAAATCTGTACATTATGTCTATATTTTGTTAGTGTATTCACTTGCCTAACTCTTTCTTGATTTCATAAAAATTTTAATTTGACTCATTTTCGTGTGGCATGAGCACCGCCTAAAATAAATTTCCGCCAATCAGAGTACCGCCTATTTTTTTCCAACTAAAGCACTGCTGCTAGGTTCAACATTTTCCTAACGACAGTGTCCTCGGTAATTACAGCGTACGCGTAACAACGTAAAACAACAGTGACGAAGAGGAACAGTGAGCAAAACCGGTAGTTAACTGACAACGACGGTCAAGTAGCCAGACAACATAAATCTACCACGCCAAGAGATACTGCAAAACTCGATACACACTCGAGTAACACTGTTTCGATAAAAACGAGTACGACTGGTGCTTAACTCTCATGGAAGGCAATCAGTTGCTAAACATGTAATAAGTAAGGAAAGCCAATCCTAAGCTGCCTAGGAAGTGGACACTAAGGGCAACACGCACATCTACGTCCGAGGGAGGAATCGAACCTCCAGCGGGAATGGTCACCCAGTCCGTAGCAGGAGGCCTTATACCACGCGGACATTACGCGTTGCGAGAATGAGATCACTCACGAAAGAAATCAGTTTCCTTGGAGACTGATCGCTGTTTTCTTGTCAAAAGTCAGTATATTTTACGGATTAAATAATGAATAAACTGCCACGTAGGCCATTGTATGGTGATGGATCTGTTCTCCTATTAACAAGAATCACTTTTTCCTTTTTTATGTTAAACGTATCGTGATTTGGCGGCGCAGCGCTTAAGTGGTAGATTACAAACTGCATAGTTTTGTGCTACATCCTCTGTCAGGCGTAGAATACTTTTCTTTCAGTTTTCAATTATCTATCCATTCACCTGTGCCAGTTTTCGTTGATTTGAAAAATTCCTAGTTACACAATGACTTGGAATCCATGTTAAACTGTAGGTCTCCTATAACTAGCTAAATGGAAGGTACTAGGATCTCCTCCAACAGGACCACGCCTAGGACAGCACATTGCGGTGTGGATTTTTTTTTTTTTTTTTTTTTTTTTTTTTTAAATGGGTGACAATCCTTTAGCTACAAATACTTGCGTCATGCTTTGGTCTGTTAAGCTCGCTGCCTTCTTAAAACATTATTTTTATTAACAGTAACATCTGAATGTGTGTAGTTTCCAAAGATCATCTGCATCGGAGTTAACAAACTAGTTTGTAAACAAGAGACGCGGTGGAGTGGCCGAGGCGAGTGGCCAAGGCGCCTAGCTGCGGAGTGCGCCGCTGTCGCCGCCGGAGGTTCGGGTCCTCCTTCGGGCATGGTTGTATTTGTTGTCCTTAGTATAAGTTAGTTCAAGAAGTTTGTAAGCCTATGGACTGATGACAAGGGTAGTTAAGTTCCATAGATTTACAAAAATTTTAATTTTGTAAAGAAGTAAAAGTATGCGAGGGCGGCTCGAGAAGGTGATTACCGGCCTCTTACGTAACGCGATCGACTATTGCAAGCATCTCCAACTTTGTTCCTTTGTGTCAATGTGTAGGCTAGCCTTTCGGCAGTATAACTGTTCGGTTGTTTTCGGCTATTTGTATCATCAATATATTTGTTTAAAATGTGTCCCACCGAGTATTAGGTATGTAGGCTCCAAAACTTTTTGCGCAAAACAATTGACACCATCGGCTTTTCATCATCGGAAGCAGTGCTGTCCAACGTTGATATCATGCATTTAGTGACTGACGCACGGATTCCTTAATGAACCAAATGGTCGAACATATGTTGTGAATGATTAACTTGTTGCTAAATTAGATGAAGTGGAGAGAGAGAATCGCCATTTCGCCAGTCGTAGGCAATAAAAGTTCCCACAATATTCTCTTTGAAAAAAAAAAAGTCGGAACGAATCGCACTCGTACAGACACACACACGCACACGCGCACGCAAAACACACACACACCTAATAATTCAATTAATATATGTTACTGGTCACTGTTGTATCGACAGTAAGCTCCATAAGTAGGTAGTCGGATTTCTTTCTGGGTAAGAGCGGTGAAAGTCTCCTGCCCTTTTTAACAATGTTTACAGGTGTTTGCTACGTGACTTTCTGGTTCACAATTATGTCGTCCATCAATATTTTGAGAAATCTCATCTTTCTGATCGTTTACGTGCATTATACCGTGAATACCGACTATCGTGTTACACTTAGTGAGGGACTCGACCAACGTAAATTTTGTCTTCTCGTTATGAATTCGTGTTGGCGAAGGCATGCGCGGTCCAGTTTACGTTTAAGGATTGTAAATTGAAGAAAGATTTTTGTATGCATTTGCCCTGTTCGAAATTGGTACGAAGATCTATTACTTGTGTAAATGATTATTGAATTTTTTTAGAAAGGAAAGAGAAGAGAGACGAAAGAAAAGACGCAGAAGCCCTAGCGCATTGAAGTAAAAGATGAAAAAAATGAAAAACATTACACATGAAAAGAAGTGACGGGATATGTCGCCTAGGAGATAGTTAATGATAATGTAATGAATTATTGCTTATATGCTTATATGTTATTCAATAGCGCTACAGCTGTTTCAACATTTTGTCATTATCAAGCGCCTGCGTATATAAGAATTACATTAATTAATTACAAATCAAATAACACGAAAATATACATAAAATTTTTGTTATAAATTTTCCTTATAACTTACAGCTACGATGTTTGGACGTTATATGCTGACATCTGGCGTAACTGTTGAATAAACTGTATGGAAATATTCACGTATTTCGTAGTTGGATACGTTTTTTAGCTGTCAGGTGTTATGCAGCTTTTTACCCTAAATTAAAGAAAACTTTTATATTTTGCATAATTGAAACAGCTCTGCCAAAGATGTTTACATACATATAGTAATCGACTAAGTTATCAGAGACTTTTTAACGTTGACATTGGTCAGAGAGGTTTATCTCGTTTTTTAGCTACCTCTGGTCATTTAGCATATCTTTGCTTCTCAGCCTTTTTCATCGATAAAGTCAAACATAAAACATAAAATTTCAAACATAAAAATTATCTGGTTAATTTTATTGATTTTATCGATCAGGATTCAGTTATATCCTGGAAGTCTTCGCCCATCGCTCTATTCGTTGGAGCTGTCGTTGCATCCTAATAATCGAGGCGTTGAGATGACGGTTGCTGGCAGCGACCGCCGTGTCGTCCGCAAATTGTGCCAATAAGACTTTTGAGATCGTCGGTATATTGTTTACAGACAACGAGAATAGGGTGGGTGACAACACCGATCCCTACGGCAGACTCTCATTAAATGGCGAGTACCAAATTTCTGACCGTCAACCCGGACGAAGAATGTCCTGTCTGACAGGAAATTAGCTATAAGTCGTAAGTAGCAGTCCGCTAGCACCTGGAGATTGCCCAGTTTAACCAGAAGATAGTCTATCCACACCCTATCATATGCTCCATACCCTATCATATGTAGTATCCGCGGTTCATGTGTATGGAAAGCAAACTGTTCAGGACGGATGACGTTTTCCGTTAGGTCTGGTCTGATCCGATAAAGGATGAGGCATTCGAAGACCTTGGTTAACGTGAAGACTGATTGGCCTGTGGTTGCGGGGTATGCGATGTCCTTGTCGGGTTTAGGAATTGTCACTTTTTTTAATCTGGATGGGAAGTAACTGAACTGGAAGCATTTGTTATAAATCCGAGTCAAAAGGAGGATGAACTATTTTTTTTTTCTTTTATTGTTAATTTCACTCCGACTTTCGTCGGCGGGCTGGCAGCAGCATCAGCGCTGCTCTTCAGCCGAGAGAACAGACACATGACAAGCGAGATAAAAGGAACAAAGACATGAAGTTAAAAACAATGAGTATAAAAACATGGTACGGAGGAAAAATGGAAGACTTACAAACTGGACATCGGAGACAATACTGCAGACTTAAGACACATGAACAAGAGAGACTGACACACATAAGCAGATGAAAAACAGTCTGCGCCACGGTGGCGATAAAATCACATGGAGATACAACACTGGACACACGAAGGCACACGATGATATAGGTGGTGACGACATGAGTTGCGACGCACTGGACACGAACACACGGCGATGACGATGCACTTGACACGAGAATACACTGTTGTGAAAAGGCGACGCTGCAGCCCCCGCGGGGCAAGGAGAGGGAGGAAGCGAGGAAGCGCGGGGGAGGGTCGAAAAGAGAGAGAGGGGGGGGAGAAGGTGGGGAGAAGGAAAGACAGGCGCGAGTGAGACTCCAGGTGGGGAGAGGCGGGGGAAATCCAAGCGGGGAGGGGGAGAAGGAGGGGATGGGGAGAGGGGGCCGCTAAGTCTACGGGGAAGGGATCAAAGCTGATAGGAGGGGTATATTTCGGGACGAAGGGCGTCATCCGGTAGGGGAAGGGAGCGGAAGTTGCCTTGGGAGAGGATATGTAGGGTGTGCAGGTGGAGAGAGGGAGGAATGCAGTGGTGGAGGCGTGGCAGAGGCCCAGGGGCGGTGAGGATGGGGTAAACTAGCGGGTTGCGGGAATCGAGTTTTCGGGTGACATACAGGAGGCGGAGGCGTTCAAGGTGTTGAAGGAGGTGAGGGAAGGGGATGAGGTCGTAGAGGATCCGCGTGGGGGAAGGAAGGCGGATACGGTAGGCGAGGCGGAGGGCGTGGCGTTCAAGGACTTGGAGGGTGTGATAAAAGGTGGGAGGAGCAGATACCCAGGCAGGGTGGAAGGAACAGAGGATGGGGCGCATGATGGATTTGTATGTGTGGAGGACGGTGGAAGGGCGTAATCCCCACGTCCGGCCGGTGAGCAGTTTAAGGAGGTTGAGGCGGGACATGGCTTTTTCACGGATGGATTTCAAATGGGGGGTCCAGGTAAGGTGTCGGTCGAGGGTGAGGCCCAGATACTTAATGGTGTTAGTGTGGCGGATGGGACGGTCGTGGAGGGTGATGTAGAGATCGGGGATGCGGAAGGTGCGGGTGGTACGACCTATAATGATCGCCTGGGATTTGTCAGGGTTGACGGAGAGGAGCCACCGGTTGCACCATGCGGCGAACGCGGTGAGGTGAGACTGGAGCAAAACCTGGGATCGGGCAAGGGAGGGGGCAAGGGCTAGGAAGGCGGTGTCATCAGCATACTGTAGGAGATGGACAGGAGGCTGAGGTTGGGGCATGTCGGCGGAGTAGATAAGGTACAGGAGAGGGGAGAGGACAGATCCTTGGGGCACCCCGGCAGAGGGGTAAAACAAACGGGAGTTGGAATTGCAGACAGTGACATAGGACGGGCGATTGGTGAGAAAGGATGCAATGAGGCGGACATAGTTAATAGGAAGGGCATAGAGTTGGAGTTTGAAAAGGAGGCCGGAATGCCAGACACGGTCGTAGGCTTTTTCTATATCTAGGGACACAAATATGGCGGAGCGACGGGAATTGAGCTGGACGGATAAGAGGTGGACGAGGCGAAGGAGCTGGTCGTCGGCAGAGAAGGATGGCCGGAAGCCACATTGAGAAGAAGGAAGGAGCTGGTGCTGTCGGAGGTGTTGGTGGATATGACGGGAAATGATGGATTCAAGGACCTTGCTAAACACGGAGGTGAGACTGATGGGACGGTAGGAAGAGGCTTGGGATGGGGGCTTGTTGGGTTTGGGGAACATGAGGATGCGGGAGATTTTCCACAGGCGAGGATAGAAACCGGTATAGAGGATAGTGTTGTAGAGGGCGGCAAGGACAGTGTGGAAGGAGAGGGGACAGGCACGGAGGTGCCTGTAGGTGAGCCGGTCGTGACCGGGAGCGGTGTTGCGTTTGGTGCGAAGTGTAGCTATGATGTCATGTGCTGTGATGGGTGTGTTTAAGTCGGAGGGAGGAATGTGCCCCAAGTACTGGAAGCCGGGGGCAAGCGGGGGAGAAGAGGTGTCGGTACGCTCATGGACATCGGGAAAGAGGGAGTAATCAAAATGAGGATTATCAGGAAGGGAGAAGATGTCGGAAAGGTAGGAGGCAAAGTGTTCCGCCTTACTGGCATTGTCGGGAAAGGGACGGTTATCATGGAGAAGCGGGTAGTAGGGGGAGGAGTGACGGCCAGTAAGGCGATTGAAGGCCTTCCAGTACTTTGAGGAGTTGACGGGGAGAGTGGCGTTAAGGCGGGTGCATGTCTGCCGCCAGTCCCGGCGTTTTTTCGCGGACAAAAGGTTTCTAATGTGACGTTGGATTTGCCGGTGGCGTATGAGTGTGTCCCGGTCCCGGGTACGGAGGTACGAGCGGTAGAGGCGTCGGGATGCTCGGAGGAGGAGGACAGCCTGTGGAGGCAGGGTAGGACTGTGCGGGTATATTGATTTGGTAGGGATGTGGGCTTCAACCGCGTTAGCAAGGGTTTGCTGGAGAAAGGTGGAGGCGTGTTCAATATCTTCGGGTGTGCGGAGGGGAAGGGGGTGGCTTTCGACCGAGGTATCTATGGAGCGACCGTAGGCATTCCAGTCGGCACGGGAGTAGTCATGAATGAGTTTGGGAGGAGGTCTAGGACGAGGAGCTCGGGCAGGGCGGGGGCGGTGATCAAGGGTGAGTAGGACAGGGGCGTGGTCACTGCCTATAAGGTCAAGGACGTCTGCCGTGATACGCCCAAGGAGGTTGGGAGACGCCAAGACGACGTCAGGGGTGGTATTGCTTTCGGGGCGAGTCGGGCGAGGGAGGGGCAGGATTCCGCCCCGGAGCGAGGTGGTGACAAACTGATGCCACCGCCGGAGTTCAGCAGGCGGACGGGAAGACAGGTTTAGGTCTGCGGCGACCACATAGGTCGTGTAGGTGCGGTCAACGTGAGAGAGGAAGTCATATGGGAGAGGAGAGGTGCTGCGGACGTAGATGGTGGCGAGGGTGACGGTGAGGGATGGGAGGAAGAGACTGAGGATTAAATGTTCTGTAGGATCATTGAGGAGCGGGTGTAGCCGGACGGGGTGGTGACGGAGATGGCCGATCGCCACTCCGCCTCTGGCCAAGGGAGGGGGACCATCAGTGCGATGAAGGAGGTAAGGAGCGGTACTGACGGGACGACGGGGTTGGAGGAAGGTTTCATTCAGGAGGAAGGCGTCCACGCGGTGATGGAAAAGGGTATGCATGAAGAGGTGCTTGTTGGCTGGGAGAGACCGGACATTATGGTATAGAAAGGTGTATGATGAGCCTGCCATGGTGATGGTGGGGGGGTACGGGAGGAGGAACGGAAGAAGGGGGAGCGGGCGGGCTTAGACTTGGGTTTCGAGGCGGGAAAAAGCGAAGTGGGAGTGGGCGCGGGAGAAAGTGGCAAAGGTTTCTAGGTGGAACACTGACCGTGCGGCCAGTGCAATCTGCTGGAGGGTGTGCGGGCGTTGAAACGGATGGATGTTGGCGAGGACCGTGGTTACAAACCGGATGATGTCCTCGGCAGTGGGGGGAGGGAGCAAGGAGTTGTTGGGGTGCATGGGTGGGTCGACGGGGCGAATGGGGACGGTGAGTTCGGGGACGGTGGGGGCTGGGACGGACTTACATTTGTAGGAGTAGGTGGGAAGGGGTCCGCCACAGGTGTTGCAGGTAGGAGGGGAGGCAAGGTTAGGACAGTGCTTGTGCAGGTGAGGGGACTTGCAGTGAGGACATGTGGGGGGGTTGCGGCAATTCTGTGTCAGGTGGTCGTTGTACACGAGGCACCTGGCACAGCGGTATGACTGAGGTGGGGAACGGGAGGGCTCCACCTTGTGGCGGCGGTCGTAAATTAGGGCACCCTGGAGGAAAAGGTGATCAAGGGACGATGCAGACTCTGTGAATATCCGCATCAGGTATGTCGGGCCAGTGGCATTGAAGATACGCTTGGCGGAGCGGATGGTAACATCGGGCATGGAGTTGAGCTGACCCAACACCTCTTCCTCCGTGATCAGAGGGCTGAGCTTCGTGATCACGGCGGTGAGGGTGGGTGGGCGGCGGGAAGGAGGCGGTTGGCGAGCTGAGGTGGCGGTGTAGTAAGGGGTGAGAGTGGCATGGGGACCAAAGTGGATGCGGGGGAGGCGGTGGAGGATGTCAGTGTGTAGAGTGGGGCTGGGGGATTTGAGGAGGACGGAGTCTCGGCGGGGGATGATCTGAGTCAGGGGGACGTCGGGGTAGTATTTACGAAGTTCAATGGAGAGGGTCTTGTAGTCAAGGAAACGGGCGTCGGGGCGGGAAAGGACATAGGAGTAAAGGTCAGGCTGCACGGGAGCAGGAATGGGGGCAGTGTCCATGTGGTTGGATGGAGGCGGAGAAGGAGGGGGAGGAGGGGGAGGAGCCTTTTTGGGCAGAGTTGGAGTGGGGTCCGCGCTCCCACGTTTGGATGACTTTTTGGGCTTGGCGCCCGTGGAGGAGGAAGCAGAGGCGGTGGAGGGAGGGGCAGGAGCAACGGAGACTGGGTTGAGGGGGATAATCGTAGGTTGGTGTGGGGGCAGGAAGGACGGCGGGGGCGACTGTGGCGTGTCAGCCACCGTGGCACGGCGATGTTCAATTCGGGCAGGCGGTAACGGAGGAAACTCATGAGGCGAAGTCAGCGGCGTGTAGACAGGAGGAGGAGGGACGTGGGAAGCGGAGGAAAAGGACATTAAGACCGACAGGGGAATTGCCGGTTGGGGGAGGGAAGTGGAACTCCAGGTGGTGGTGGTGGAGGCCTGGGACGGGGAGGTGTAGTGGATGGATGTGGTTGTAGCAGGTGAGTGAGACATATTACCGGGATGACTGAGCGGCGACGAGGATGATGATGGCGAAGACACTGAAGACGAAGAGGCGGTGGTGGCGATGAAAGGCGGCAGGCTCGGAGTGGAGGCGGAGGCGGAGGCGGCGGCAGGCTCGATGGGACGGCAGCGACGTTGCAGACACTCGGCGGCGACGGCTGGCTGGCGACGGCTGCTGGGCGGCGGCACAGGCTCGAGGAGGCGACAGCGGCTCTGCAGACGCCTGGCGGCGACTGCGGGCTGGCGACGACTGCTCGGCGGCGGCGGCGGCTGCTGCTGCTGCTGCTGGCGGCGGCGGCGGCGGCGGCGGCGGCGACGACTGCGGCTGGCGGCGGCTGGCTGGCTGGCGGCGGCGGCTGGCTGGCTGGCTGGGACGGCGGCGTCTCGACGACTGGCCCTAAAATCGAGAAAAGAACGATATAACGTATCGCCTTTTGTCGATCGCCTAGAGACTTGCGACTCTAGGCCGGTGGATGGAGGATGAACTATTTCCAGCAATGTATTTACCGTATAAACTGCCCTTCATACGTTTGGAAACACCATGTTGACTATTACAACACAGCAAGATGTAAGTGATCTATATGAGCTATTGATTAGAATACCGAATAGCAAACTCAAATAACGGTCAATAATGACACAGTATTGTACATGTACATACATACTGAAACATACTAGTATTGCTCCATTTTATGTAAAACGACGTAACCTGTCCAAGCAATTCTACTAAACACGCCAGGTGGCGCAAGTAGAGCGCATAGGTATGTGGAGGTACGTTTTTTACAGTTCTGTTCACATGTAGTTGTGTATGCATAAAGGTTTAGTACGCCGAGAAAGTAATTGAAAATGGCCTCAAAGTGCCAGATTCCTTATGAATGACAGATAATGATAATCACTTTGCACGAATAAGTCAACAGTGTTCGACAAATAGCAAAGTGACTGAAGGTTTCCATCAGCGGAGTTGTCAAAACCATATACCGACATCGAGAAGCAGGCTCCTATGAAGATCGTCCTCGCTCAGAAGTACCCAGGAAAATATCAGAACGCCGGAAAAAGTATTTCGCAGTGACCAGTAAACGTAACAGATTAAAAACTGTCCGTGAATTGACTGCTGAATTAATCACTATGAGGAATACACCGATGAGTAAGTCAACAGTGAGACGACGCTTGGGAAGTTATGTAGCAACAAGGAAACCACTGTTGCGCCCTGTTAACGAGAAGAAAAAGCTTCAATGGGCTGACACACACCAACATTGGACAGCGGAAGATTGGAAAAAGGGTCTCATTCATTGATGAATCCAAGTTCGAAATATTTGGAAGTAAACGTCGTCAATTTGAACCCCGTTTCGCCCATGAACGCTTGAATCCTCAGAGCATAATTCCAATTGCAAAGCATGGAGGAGGTTTGTGATGGTATGGAGTTGGAGGGAATAAAGTCGGAGATTTGGTTTAAATAGACGGAAAAATGTACCAAAAGCATTATAATGTCATTCTCCAGCGACATGCTAAGACATCCGGTTTGCTTTTGATTGGGAAACGATTTGTCTTGCAACAAGACAATGACCCGAAACATAAGTCTTGCTTACGTCAGAACGATGTGACGTCTCTATAGGTTCGTAAAATATCGAAAAACATGGAATGACCGCCCCAATCCCCTGATTATAACCCAATGGAGCTGCTATGGGATGAATTGGACAGGAGGACCCGAAAACGGAAAATCATGAGTGGGACACAATTGTAGGAGGTCCTGCAGCAAGAGTGAAACCTTGTCAAAACTGACGCAGCGCATGTCGAGAGTGTGCAAAGCTGATGAAAGCAAAGGGTGGCTATTTTAAGGAATCGAAAAGTTAATTATTGCATCTTTCTGTATATTATTCAAGGTTTACTGCAAGACAACCCTTTCCAATCAGACGCAAATCGGGTGTCTCATTATGTCGCTGGAGAATGGTATGATAATCCTTTTGGATCTTTTTTCCATCTATTTTCATCAAATCTTTGAGTTTATTCCCTCCAAAGGATCCCCGTACCATCACAGAACCCACTCCATGCTTTACAGTTGGAATTACTCTCTGATGATTCAAGCGTTCATGAGGTAAACATCGTACAAAGTGAGGGCGTTTAGTTCCAAATATTTCGAACTTGGTTTCATCAGTAAATAAGACTCTTTCCAATCCCCCACTGTCCAATGTTGGGCTCTCAGGCATTGTCTCACAGTTGACTCTCTCACCGGTTTATCCCTCGTTTCGTTTAGTTCAGCAGTCAGTTCACGGACAGTTTTTAATCTGTTATGTTTACTGGTCACTACCAAATACTTTTCCTGGTGTTATGATATTTTCCTGGGTGCTCCGAGCACGATCTACATGCGAGACTGTTTCTCGATGTCGGTGTATGGTTTTGACATCTCCGCTGATGGATCTTCAGTTTCGTTTCTATTTGTCAGACGCTATTGCCTTCTTGCTGCAAAGTGAATATCATTAGCCGTCATTCATAAGGAATCTGCCAGTTTCGGGACATTTTATCTTATTTTCGCGGCGTATTAAACCTGAACTGAACAGAACAGAACTGAAACATGCAGTGAAGGCTTTCATAACCGCCCGAAATAATTGCTTTTGAATCTTCCGAGTTATATGGTCGTGGTCGAAGAAACATATCTGCTCCTTACGTTTCGCGACGAACTGCGCTGGACATCTTCAGAAGTGCTACTAAGTCTTGCCGACTGACGAGTCGGGCGTCGGAGAGCGGTATAAATACTGTCCAAAAGGGGGCGTGGTCAAGTGTTCACGTGCACAGAAGAGATAAGACTTATCAAAGATAGAACATAATCTTCGATAGTCGATGGTCAAAGATAAAAGTTTAACTACCTACTCTGAAGAGCCACAGTCCTTAGGTTACTAAGTTTCATTGCTTCTTCCTTTCTGTTAAAATTATCGCCATGTTTGTATATTACGATTGATTATCTGTACAGTCGTGGATAATAGTTCGTCGTTGTAGATAAAATTTCCGTTTCGGAAAACTTCACTTCATGATTTCCTGATTGGAAAAAGTGTTTAACTACAGCTGAGTTCTCAATTTTACCCAGTCGGCAAAGACTTTTCTGTTCTTTCAGTCTTGTATTCAAACTTCTTTTTGTAGAACCAATATACACTTTTCCGCAAGAACACGGAATTTTTTACACCCCACTTGATGGTAGAGGAGGGTGTTTGTCCTTTACTGACTTAACTTTTTTGTTGGTTTAAAAACCGGTCTGTAATTGCGTTTACGTAAAATCTTTCCTATCTGATCCGTAACTGTTTTAATGAAGGGTTGAGAAACGGTGTTCTTGCATCGCTGTGTTTTGGTGCTGTCTATTTGTTTACCGTTCCTTGGCCGCAGAACCCTATTTACTTCTTTCCGTGTATATCCATTTTTCTCAAAAGCCTGCATCAGATGCTCTAACTCGGCATCTAGGTGTTCTGGCGTACAAATTCGTTTAGCTCTCTCAATAAGACTTTTAATGACGCTACTCTTTTGCTTAGGATGATGGTTGGAATGCTTGTGTAAGTATCTGTCCTTATGCTTCACTTTCTGGAAAACATTATGTTTCAAACTTCCATCCGTATATCGCATAACTGAAACATCCAAGAAAGATATTTCATTGTCATTTTCCATCTCCATAGAACTCTAAACACCGTACCTCTACATAGCCATGCGGTCTACTCCTGCCACTGGCATGTTTAATAGAATTGCTTGGACAGATAACGTCGATTTACATACTAGTTGTCGTGTCGTGCAAGTCTGAAGCGCGCGCCACGTACTTTCGCCGCGCGCCGCTATGCAAGCACGGCGCGGCGCTCTTACGACGTCGGCCACGAGCGCCTTCTGCTGCAACCCCGCTCGTGGCCAGCACTGAACTGCATCGGCCACTTGGTATTAAGACAAGCACTAGGACTCATCAGTAAGCAGGCCTCTACCTAGTTAAACTATGTATTTGCATTTCACTAGTCGTCAGTTAACAAAGTTAAGTATTGAACGACCTTTACGAAATATATATCTGGTACTAATCAAGCTTAGTGTTTCTAGTTTCTGCTGTTCCACTGGCTGGTCACCTCAGACTTTGTACCCGCACACGCGTGCATCTTATTTTCCTGTGTCGGTTCTCTCTACTCGGCCACCGACACCTACGACAACCGGCGGCAACGAGACACAAAAGTGGCGACGAGGATGGGATACAAAACTAGTGTGCTCCAATATTTATGTATATGTACAGTAATTAAGTGTACAGTACTGTAAGCAGTGGCGGCTGGTGCTTCCGATGGTTGGGGGTTCATTTCTTTCAGTGCCGGATCTTTATTGTAGCGGCGCCTCTCTCCCCTTCCCACTCGGCGCGTCGATGTTTCGGCGCCCACAAGATCTGCAGAATGTCTTACCGCGGCTTGTTTGCATTTGCTTCAACTCGAGCTGTAGCGTCGGCCTCCCAAGCTTCATTTTTTCACAAAGGATTATCATGTCATTCTCCAGCGACATGCTAAGACATGCGGTTTGCTTCTGATTGGGAAAGGGTCTTGCAACAAGACTACGACCGGAAACATACGTCTTGCTTAAGTCAGAACTATGTGAAGTCTCTAGAGGTTCGTAAAATATTGAAAAATAGGGAATGGCCGCCCCAGTCCCCTGATTATAACCCAATCGAGCTGCTACGGGATGAATTGGACAGGAGGAGCCGAAAACGTGAAACCATGAGTGGGACACAATATTATGAGAGGTCCTGCAGCAAGAATGAAACCTTGGCAAAACTGACGCAGCGCATGCCGAGAGTGTGCAAGGCTGATAAAAGCATGCGGTGGAATCAGTCCTATATTTGCTACTAATTCTGGACTTCTTCTCCGTGGAGAAATATATAATTATTCTTGATTATAGGAATTTCATATTAAAGTCTTTACAGCTTCTTACACTAAAAATTCTTTCCTGACTCCATCAAAAATAATCATCCCTTCCAGAAGTTATATCGTCAAAATTCGTTACGAAGATTATATTGCTCATGCAACTCACTTGTACAAAAAATATTTTTCAAAGTCATAGCAAACACAATTCACTGTCCAATTCTTAATTAAAATCCAAAAAAGGAAAAAAAAATCTATTACCCATCAGTAATAAATAGTTACATTGAAATATATAAGTCACTTGATAAAACATTCTAAATTCAAATTAATCTTGAAATAAGCTTTCGACGAAATAATATATTTTTCTTTCTCGATTACAAAGAGTTAAATGTTCAAATGTTTGTATAGCTTATGGGACTTAACTACGGAGTCATCAGTCCCTAAACTTACAAACTACTTATGAACTAACTAATACTAAGGACGGCACAAATATCTATGCCCGAGGGGGGATTCGAAACCCCGACCGTAGTGGCCACAAAAAGTTAGTCAAAACGTTCACATAAGCTGAATAACTTTTTTATGAATACAGATTCCAAACTGAATTCTCTTTTTTTCTTTCTAAACAATATCAACAGTAAAACAAAATTTGTCGACTTCAGTGCGCAACAGCATACAGCGGGATCTTCCGCCTTGACGACCTTCGGCAAACATCTGAAGTCGGCGGAGAAACTTCCACGGTGTGCCGCTGCGTAGACTCAAGAGATAAAATCAAACATATTTCACAAAGATATTGTTCTAAAACAACAAAATGCATTTTTATCTGAATTTCCTTTCCATTGTCTATAATTACTAGGTGTTTCGAAACTTATTGAGCGAAGTGTATGTGGTGAAGCAATGAATCATAACGCCGGCCAAGAGGACATCAAAGCATCTTTATATGCAAATCATTATGTCAAACACGGGAAGCACGGAACTATAAGTAGAAACGAAATAACCGGGAGACACACCGCACGCGTGACCACTCCCTCCAACACGGAGAGCACACACGGGGGATGTGTGTGTGGTAACAACCCACACGACCCTTTGTCAGAGGGTGGCGAAACGTCAAAAGCGCCGCACACAATAAGCCGCGGGGTGCCACGTTATAATGCGCGCTGATTACCGGCGTGTGTCAGGCTGAGGGGGGGGGGGGAGGGGGGGTCATTCCGCCCCCCCCTCCCCCAGACACGGCCCAGACAATGCGGCGCCACGTGTTGCAGATTCTCGCAATCCAAATCTTCTCCCCTTCTCGCCCGCATCCAATCTGCGAGGGTGGATTAGGGCAGGTTTCACTGAGTCTCGGCAGATTACTTGTTTGAATAAATCGAGTCGGTGACTGATACGAAAATCATCGAAAGTCTGACGTATCGAGATATTCGTGTCATTCCAAGCACAATGCAACTTTTTAGAGGCGTTAAGTTAACGCTGGAGCCACAAAGACGAGGTAATGCATACATATCAGGTTTAAAAAAAATGAATTAAAGAGTCGACATTGTCGGGATGGGAGAGCGATCTACTAAATTATGAGAACAATGCTTCACATGTAAGACAGCCTAGATCGCGTAAGTTACTAGCTTAACCCCGCGGCTCCGCTCGCGCGTTGGCTATTATAATAGATAAGCTATTTTTCAGTAGTGTGCTATGAGACTGAATAGTAAGTAGTGTACATCATGTCACACTAAAAATGCAGTCGTTTCGAAGAATCCAATCACGAAATTCACCAATAGTGATTGTAATAATATCACAGATCGATCGCTTGATGTAATGCGCAAAACGTCAAATAGATTTTTTTTAAGACATGTATTAAAATAAATTTCTTTTTTACTGCTTTATTTATTTATTCTTATATTTCCTTATTCGTATGCTTATCCTTACAGAGAAAGAGCTGAAGACATTGTAGTACGCATAGACCAAAGATATGGTCTGTGGCATCACGTTTCCCTGTAGATAATCTCCTTGCTATAGAATCGCAACCGGCCGCGGTGGCCGAGGGGACTGAGGCGCTCCAGTCACGGTATGCACGGCCACTATGGTCGGGAGTTCGAATCCCTCCTCGGGAATGGATATTTGTGCCGTCCTTAGTCTTAGGTAGTTCATAAGTAGTTTGTAAGCTTAGGGATTGATGAGCCCGTAGTTAAGTCCCATAATTTCTACAAACATTTGCACATTTTTTTTTTTTTTTTTTTTTTTTTTTGATAGAATCGTAAACGTCATCGCTGGCCTTCAGTCCGAATTTTTTTATAATTCAACGACCTTCAAGCACTATTATCTTCCACCCCCTTATAGCTATCAGCATGGAACTGCTGTGGTCTTCAGCAACGGGAGACTTCGGCCAACAATTACACACAGACCATTCGTTTGCGTTCTGTAGTTTTCGCTGCAGGGCGAAATATTAAAAACACATACACGCGTAGAATTTTATATACAGCGATAACTTTCCATCCCAATATACTCCACCCTTTTATCATTATCAATTCTCAAGCAACAATGCAACCAATAAAACCATTTTCAAAGAGTAAATATAATTTTCAAAGAGTAATTATTGTTCCGCATTTCGCGTTATATTCTTTAAATTACTAAATATCTATCAGATCGCTATAAAACCGCGCGTAAAACCTTCCTCAGGTATATTTAAGTCTCTGCGTCTTGTCATTCGGGCGTAATAAGCGTGCACCGAACAGACATTCACATTAATATATATAGATAAATAGCTATTCGATCGCCATAAAACCGTGTCTAAAAGCCTTCCCCGGGTAGACATTAGTACCTGTACAAATTTGTAGCTCTTTATGTCTTGTGATTCAGATGTGATAAACGTACACCGAACAGACATTGACATTTATAAATAATGATTTGTTGTGACTAGTTTCGAGAAACGTGTTATCATTTTCGAACAATAAATAGCTTATAAATACGCGATCTAGGCTATCTTCCATGTGAAGCATTGTTCTCATAATGAAAATGAATGTTTATTTGTTTGTTTGCCGGCCGCGGTGGCCGAGCGATTTGCGGCGTGCCAGTCACGGTCTGCACGGCCGCTGCGGTCGGGAGTTCGAATCCCCCTTCGGGCACGGATGTTTGTGCCGTCTTTAGTATAAGCTAGTTCATAAGTAGTTTGTAAGTTTAGGGACTGATGACCCTGTAGTTAAGTCCCATAAGCTCTACAAACCTTTGATGCTTTATTTGTTTGTATGTTTGTTCGTATTTTATGCGCTACTGTACCGTTCATTCGATTCCGATGATATTTTCGTAGAGACATTCGTAAAGGTTACAGGCATAATTGTATCACTGTACGATACATATTTCAGCAGAGATTACGTCATGAACACTGAGACGCATAAAAAACGAATGATGTTTAAATTTATTACAGTAGAGTCTCTATTATCCGACCTAAACTGGCTGCAGCAGGGTCGGATAAGCGGGAAAGTCGGATAACACGGAAAATAATACAAAAATGTTCGATAAATTTATTTGAACATAGAATTCTGAATAAATATGTGAACAAGAACTGAATGTAACGTTCAAATACATTAGACGACTCTCAAAGAAAAGTGATGAGACAGATTCATCTTTGTTCAGGTCGTTACGAAACTGTAAGGTTATTTTATTTTATTTTATTTTTTTGCAAAATGTCCCGACATTGTTACACATTTATCTCTTTGTTGAGTAAACCACAAGAACAGAGCTTTACTTGGTTTTTGATAATCACATTTTCCCATGGTTTTCCGATCTTCCAAAACAGTGGAGACTGCTCTCTGAGAACACCACTCCCCAGTTTCACTGCTCTAGCTTTTCCAGTCTCCAGCTGTTATTTTCCCGACGTTATAATCTTGCGCCAATTTTAATAATGTTTCACCATTGTCTATTATTTTAACTTTTTCTTCCATTTGAACGACCACCTTTTTCCGTTTTGAAGCCTTCACCACAATTTTTTGTAAACAAAGCGGTAAACAGATCTAGGGTCAGCACTGAGGAGTGAGGAATAGCAGACAGCGACAATAAACTGACTGACAATGACTAGCGCCAAAACAAACAACATGTATAGTCACTAACCTGTCGGCTGGGGCACGGCTACTGTGTACAGCCACGGCGCGATGAAAGGGTCGGATAAAACGGAAGGTCGGATAACCGAAGATCGGATAATTGAGACGCTGCTGTAGTTCTTTGTTATTTTGTAAACAGTTTAAATTTATGCCAATGAATGTACCAACAAAATTATTTCGTTGTACGGCTTGCACTTTTGGACATAAGGAGTCATAAATAATTACACGGGTGGAAATGTGCCGCATAACGTTTGTTCGAATTTTGTGCGCTGCCGTACCGTTTATCCGATTGCGATGAAGCTTTGCAGTCGGTGATCTTCAAAAGGCGAACATCACCGTCTACCTAAGACTTCCCGGCGCAGGGTTTCTTTCAATAAACGAAGACAGAACGAAAGTGTACAGAGTTATGTAATTTTTCACAGATGGTGGAGACAATGGACTGAAGAGTTGGAGGAGGAGCTTGACAGAGCGACGAGGTGGTGACTGACAGAGAAAAACGAAGGTGGAGACGGGCTGAGAGAGAGAGAGAGAGAGAGAGAGAGAGAGACAGAGAGAGAGAGAGAGAGAGAGAGAGAGGGAGGGAGGGAGAGAGAGGGAGGGAAAGAGGACAGGTGTAGGAGGAGAGACTCAAAGAGACGGGAGATGGAGAGAGAGGCAGAGAGAAAAGGAAATAAGGGATGGATAGAGAGAAAAAGGAAGGAGGGATGGACTGACTTAAGACTAGAATAAACAACTACCTAGACGACTAATAAAATAAATCGCAATTTGCGATATGTTATGGCTTCACTGTACTAGGTTTAGATGGAATACCAAAGTGCGGCGAATGAAAATTTGTGCCCGTCCGGGATTCGAACCCGGGATCTCCTGCCTACTAGGTAGACGCGTGACCACTCCGCCATCGAGGACACATTGACCAGTCCCACTGCAGAGGACTCTAGGACTCTTCCCTGCACGTCTCCCGCCACATCCAAATCTCCATTCGCCACGCTGTCTCTTTCCTATTACCAAAGCGGGAGAGGTGCAGGGAAGAGTCCTCTGCAGTTGGGCTGGTCCCTGTGTCCTCGGTGGCGGAGTGGTCAACGTGTCTGACTAGTAAGCAGGAGATGCCGGGTTCGAAACCCGGTCGGGCACAAATTTTCATTCGCCGACTTTGGTATTCCGGCTAAACCTAGTACAGTGAAGCCATAACAGTCAGCAAATTACAATTTATTTCATTAAATGAACGCTGTAACGTCGTCAATATATATATATATATATATATATAGACGACGCCTGGTTTTCGGTTAATAGAAAACATCGTTGGTTCGAACTACTGGACCGATTTCAACCAAACTTGCTACATATATTCCTTATTATAAGACAACATTCGATTTGGGATAAGAATCACACACGACGCATTGTTCAGGAAAGAAAATGTCATAAACCTTGCCACTTCACGCAAGAGATTCCCTTTTCACGTCTTGATTAACGATAATTTATCGTGTGTCCGGTTCCGATCTGTGGTACAGACCATCTTCGGGCTCTATCTGTGAACTTGCGATTGTAGAGAGGCTGTTGCAGAGACCGAGTGTTAGAAGACACGGTCACCCTGCTATATCGATAACTGCGATATAGCGCCCGTCACACGGATGTGTTGGCAACATCACCTTCGCGGGCCGCCACAGAGAGCGCCCCGCGAAGCCGCGGCCGATGGGGGCACCGCCAGCGCCTTCCTATGGAGCCACAGAAGACACCACGCCAGATGACCTTTTGACGGCGACCTGCACTGATCTAAATACCTCGCTTGTATCTAAATAGGATAGCTGCTGTTAGTTGTTTTCTATTTAAGTTATGTTTCCTACTAATTCTGGAATATACTTCTAATGGTTCGATGTCTGTAGCAATTTCCTCAGAGTTCCCAACTACGGCTTACAACCTGGAACCTACCTTCCTTCTGTGTGATCGCCAAGGACACAACACACCCTACAAAAATTTTTAAAAATTGCGCGAACAAAACTGTTTATTTTCAATAAATTTATCATAAATCGCTGTATTTTCCAGTATTTATTTTTCAAAATTTCAATTACGTCTTTACTACTAACTCATTTCGCGACATGTTTTGAAGACAGTGTGCCAATATATCTACCATTGAATGTACCTTCGAAATTATGCTGTGACACGTAATTCAGGTGTTGTTGTGGTCTTCAGTCCGCAGACTGGTTTGATGCAGCTCTCCACGCTACCCTGTCCTGTGCAAGTCTCTTCATCTGAGAATAAGTTCGGTAACCAACATCCTTTTGAATCTGTTTACTGTATTCATCCCTCGCTCTCCCTCTACGACTTTTACCCCACACACTTCCCTCTAATGCCAAGTTGACACTACCCTGATGTCTCAGAATGTGCCAACCAATCTATCCCTTCTCTTAATCAGGATATGCCAGAAACTTCTTATCTCTCCGATTCGGTAAAGCACCTCCTCATTAGTTACGTGATCTACCCATATAACTTTCATAATTCGTCTGTAGAACCACATTTCGAAAGCTTCTATTACCTTTTTGTCTGAACGCCTTATCGTCCGCGTTTCACTCCCATACAACGCTGCACTCCAGAATGCTTTCCGAAAGGACTTTCTGACATTTGAATTAATATTGGATGTTAACAAGTTTCGCTTGTTCAGAAACGCTTTTCTTCCTATAGCCATTCTGCATTTCATATCTTCTCTATTTAGGCCATCAGAAGTTATTTTGCTACCCAAATAACAAAACTCATCCACTACTTTTATTGTCTCATTACCTAATCTAATTCCTTCAGCATCACCTGATTTTCTGACATTCCATTCCATTACCCTCGTTTTACTATTGTTAATGTTCATCTTATAATTTCCTTTCCAGACACTGTGACAGACGTCAAAGACAGTGAAACACATGAAAATCCCCGTCATCCGCATGAGGCTGTAATTTATTACATCATTACTACCAACTGCATTCGCAACAAATTTCGCAGGCATTTTTCTAATATTTACTCTACGAACACAGACAATTATATTGATTTGGGACGCATGACGGCATAAAGTTTAAGCTGCATGAAAACAAAAATAGACAATGAGTAAGGTAGAACGTGATAGAAAGTCGTATGGCGTGAATGGCTGTGAGGCCCCAAAGGACAGGTTTAGCAGTCGCGAAGTGTAAGAACTGTGTGTTCAAGTGTCTATGTTAAATGTAGGTGCCTAAGGTGTAGTGTAGTGTCGTGTTGGTGATGATGTGAGAAGTCTCCGAGTGTGAAACTCGGTGCCGGCACAAGGCCTACTCCTCTCGAAAAACACCAGGGGGGGCCACCGAGCTTAACGTCCCCTTCCTACCGACGGATCACCGTCACCCTCTGTCTCTCCATGTGGAGAGATTTGGAATTTAATCCAGGACATTCGTGAAAAGACTGGCGATCAGGGACTTTACAACAGCACCACCCCTCCTGTCCCCTCTGCCGTAAAGCCAAGAGAAAATTGTCAACAGTGCGTGATGTACCCGAGCGGTAACCCATCCAAGTACGGGCCACGCCCGACGGTGCTTGACATCGGTGATCTGGTGGGAACCGGTGTGTCCACCGCGGAACAGTGATAAACAGAAAGGGAAGCAAGAGATGAAAGAGGAATAAATACACAACCGAACAACAGCGGAAACGTAGTCCACAGAAATAAATATTTTTGCTTGTAACTGCATCAGTATAGACTGATTCGACTAATTTTCTTAAGGAAAGCTCCCAATAGTCAGAGTATGATTTTTAGGAAAAGAAAAATTGGAAAAAGTTGTCTACAAAATTGCAAAATTCGGAGGAAACTGGAATTTATACATTATGCAATGTATTTTTTTCTGTTTTTTGCATGAAGACAACAAATGACGAATCGAAAGTTTGCTATGCGTAATATCATTTTTTTATATCTCAATGGTTATGGTTATGAAAATGTTTGCAGAAAAAAAAATCGGGGCAATTAGAAAGAAAAGTCGGGAAATTAGGAGAAAATCCGAAACTCGTAATTTTCAATGCTTTTCGTCAATTGTAAGTGACGGTAGGAACAAAATATTGTGGTTTGAAAAATCATCATGAAATTTGGCACATAGACGAGATTTTTCATGAAAAATGATTTTAAATTAAGGTAGCTGGCCTGTGGTTCAATGGCAGAGGCTATCACTTCTGTTCGTCAATCACCATCGAATTTAACAGGTATATGACATTTTTGCTTGGATAAGTGGAGGCGAAGACGTGGACAGAAAGACCAGGGAGGAGGAGATTAACAGACAGGTGAGGACACAAGAGACAGTCGAACATACTGCAGCAAGTAAGTTTACGGGCAACGATTTTGTGCAGTTAGACCCTGTCTACAAAAAAATATTCGAATGTTTGTATAGCTTATGGGACTTAACTACGGGGTCATCAGTCCCTAAACTTAGAAACTACTTGTCAACTACCCTATACTAAGGACGACACAAATATACATGCCCGAGGGGGGATTCGAACCCCCCCCCCCCCCCCCTTGTCTACATTTCTTTTGTTGAACAGCGTAGTTGGCTACAAGATCCCCAGTTCCTGTCATTTTCCCTTGGTGAGTTTAGTGTCGTTATATAGCACTGAGAAATCACCAGCTCAACAGACCATTACAGGCAGTGATCGTAAACTCGGTAAAATACCTGTGGTATAACAGTGTTGACGTATACGCCGCTGTGGTCTTTGTTTACTCAACCAACAGTTCTTTTATAATTTAACTAGATGACCCGGTGAACTTCGTATCACTTACCTCTTAATATAAACCATATTAATTTAAATCATATGTATTTTAGACCCAGTAGCTTTATAAAAGCATCATCAGATAGTCTAAGTATCGGCTCGATAGTGGGCGAAAGGAGTGGGCAAATCACGCATACATGTCCACGATAATGTTCATGTCACATTCGTGGAATTTCAAGGAAGTTTTAAACGGTCATAAAATATGGAAACATTAGAAGGAACATATAGATTTAATACATGTAAAATAATGACTTGGTTGTTGTGCTGGGTGCGTTCAGAAATATACTTTGAAAGAATAAAGACTGCTTTACACGATCTGATCGCGTATACGAACTGTCAAAGATAAAAATAAATTGCTGTTCGTTAGTCTCGCTAAAACGGCTGAACCGATTTGGCTACATATAACAACATAAACCACTGAATCTATTGTGATGAAATCTGGTGTGGAGATAGCTTGACAGCTGAAGTACCGGATAACATACTTTAGAAAGTGTGTAATTCAAGATATTTTTTATTTGAAGTTTATAAAGCGAAATGTCGAACAATAATTACTCTCTGGAAAAAGGAATCACGCCTCCTGTCATGCCGTACTCAAGTGATGCTCTTACAACCATGTGGCAATTGATTTTTATTCATAGGACAAAGTCGCTTTCAGTTTTTCCTCAATTTTCCTACTTTCCGGGCGACTTTTCCAAAATTTTATTTGATGCGAACCTTTCTCTTGCTTTCAGCATGAAATGTACAAACTTTTATCGCTATTGGACGAACGGTATTGAATCTGTTTAAGTTTTTCCCTATTTTCCTGTTTTCCGAATAACTTTTCCATATTTTATCAACGTTTAAACCTTTCCTGGACTAACACGAATATTTCAAGACTACAATTAGCCAAATCAATTCAGCCGTTCTCGAGTTTTAACGAGACTAACGAACAGCAATTCATATATATATTGGTCTACCTTGAGCGAAACAACGTACTTTCTTCTTTTAATTACCTATACCCGTTTCACTGCAGTTGCAGTATGTTCAGTGGACTTTTATTCATTTATGTTAAACAATATGTTCAGTTTGTACATGCATAAAGTATTTTTTAAGGTTGAATGTACAAATTACAAACACATAAACGGTTTTAAGTTCATGTAGATACATACTGATCATTATTACATGTTGAGATGTTGCTGTTTTAGTGTGCCTTTTTTCTTTTTACGTAGTGGTCTATATTCCTGATGAAATACTCGAAAACAGAATCAACCCAAAATAATAAAATAAGGATTCTATGTACATAAAATCTTGTATGTTTTTCTAGTTCGTAAACTCAACCTTAAAAGTAATTTACACATGTAAACATTGTAAAGAACATTTTCTATTGTTTACTAGAGAAGAATAGAACTCGACTGAAGATGCTGCAAATGCAGTGGAACATGTAAGGGTAATTGAAAGAAGAGGGCACAGTCCTCGGCTCAAGGCAAAGGCCGTGGTTGATGGCCAAGCGGTCTAAGGCTCTTTGCTGCGGAGCGTGCGCTTGCTCGCGCTTCCTTGGGGCATGTATGTGAGTGTGTGTGTGTGTGTGTGTGTGTGTGTGTGTGTGTGTGCGTTGCCTTTATGTTTGTTTTTTTTTTTTTTTTTTTTTTTTTTTTTTTTACTTTAGTTTAAGTAGTTTGTAAGCCTAGGCACTGATAAACGCAACATTTAATTCGCTTACATTTGTTGTTGTTATGGTCTTCAGTCCGGAGACTGGTTTGATGCAGCTCTCACCCTACTCTATCCTGAGCAAGCCTTTTCATCTCCTCATAAGAACGGCAACCCACATCCACTTGAATCTGCTTACTATACGCGTCTCTTGGCCTCCCTCTGCGATTTTTACCCCACACACTTCCCTCCAATGCTAAATTTACGATTCCTCGATGTCTAAGAATGTGTCCTACCAAGCGATCCCTTCTTTTAGTTAGGATATGCCAAAAATTCCTTTTCTCGCCAATTCTGTTCAGTACCTCTTCATTAGTTATGTGATCTACCCACCTAATCTTCAGCATTCTTCTGTAGCACCACATTTCAAAAGCCTCTATTCTCTTCCTGTCCGCACTGCTTATCGTCCATGTTTCACTCCCATACAAGGCAACACTCCACACAAATGCCTTCAGAAAAGACTTCCTTACACTTAAATTAATATTCGATGTTAGCAAATTTCTCTTTTTCAAAATGCTTTTCTTCCCCTTGCCATTCTGCATTTTATATCCTCTGTACTGCGACCATCGCATGTTATTTTACTACCTAAGTAACAAAACTCATCTACCACCTTCATTGTTTCGTTACCTAACCTAATTCCTTCAGCATCGCCTGATTTTCTAAGCCCGCATTCCATTATTTTTGTTTTGCTCTTGTTAATGTTCATTTTGTACGCTCTCTTCAACACACTGTCCATTCCATTCAACTGCTCTTCCAGGTCGTTCGCTGTCTCTGACAGAATTACAATGTCATTAGCAAAACGCAATGTTTTTATTTCTTCCCCCTGAACTTTAATCCCTATTCCAAAATTTTCCTTGCTTTCCTTCATCGCCTGCTCAATGTACAAATTGAATAACATCGGAGAAAGGCTACAACCCTGTCTTACTCCCTTCCCAACTGATGCTTCCCTTTCATGCCCTTCGAGTCTAATAACTGCGGTCTGGCTTTTGTATAAGTTGTAGATAACTCTCCTTTCCCTGTATTTTACCCCTGCTGACTTCAGAATCTGAAAGAGTGTAGTCCAGTCAACTTTGTCAAACGCTTTCTCCAAATCTACAAAGGCTAAAAATGTAGATTTGCCTTTCCTTAATCTATCTTCTAAGATAAGACGTAAGGTAAGTATTGCCTCGCGGGTTCCTACGTTCCTCCTGAATCCAAACTGATCTTCCCCTAGGTCAGCTTCTACCAGCTTTTCCATTCTCCTGTAGATAATTCGTGTTAAAATTTTGCAACCATGACTTATCAAACTAACGGTTCTGTAACTTTCACACCTGTCTGCACCTGATTTCTTTGGAATGGGGATTATTACATTTTTCTTAAAGTCTGAGGGCATTTCGCCTGTCTCATATATCATACACACCAGTTCAAATAGTCTTGTCATGGCTGGCTCTCCCAGAGACTTTAGTAGCTCTGAGGGTATATCATCTACTCCTGGGGCCTTGTTCCGGCCTAGGTCTTTCAAGGCTCTGTCAAATTCATCTCTGAGTATAGTATCTCCTATTTCATCTTGATCTACTTCCTCTTCCCTTCCTACAACATCATCTCTAAGTTCATTTCCTTTGTAGAGCTGCTCTATGTACTCTTTCCACCTTTCAGCCTTCCCTTCTTTGCTGAGAACTGGTTTCCCATCTGAGTTCTTGATATTTGTAGAATTGCTTTTCTTGTCCCCAAATGTCTCTCTGATTTTCCTGTAGGCGGTATCTACCTTTCCCCTTCTTATACATTCTTCTACAGATTTGCATTTGGCTTCTAGCCACTCCTGCTTAGCCATTTTGCACTTCCTATCAATCTCATTTCTTAGTCGTCTGTACTCCATTTTGCCTGTTTCATTTACTGCATTTTTATATATTCTCCTTTCATCAATTAAATTTAGTATCTCCTGTGTTATCCAAGGATTTTTTGCAGGTCTTGCCTTTCTACCTATTTTGTCCTCCGCTGCCTTCACTATTTCATCTCTCAATGCTACCCATTCCTCTTCTACTGTTTTATTTCCCCCTGTTTCTGTCAATTGTTGCCTAAAGCTCCCTCTGAAATTCACCAGAACTTCACGTTCCTTCAATTTATCTAGGTCCCATCTCCTTATTTTCCTACCTTTCTGCAGTTTTTTCAGTTTCAGCCTACAGTTCATGACTAACAAGTTATGGTCAGAGTCTATATCTGCCCCTGGGTATGTCTTGCAGTTTATAACCTGATTCCGGAATCTATATTTTACCATTATAAAATCTATCTGATACCTTCCAGTGTCTCCTGGTCTCTTCCAAGTATACAACCTTCTTTTGTGATTCTTAAACCACGTGTTTGTTATGATTAAATTATGTTCCGTGCAAAATTCTACCAGGCGACTTCCTCTTTCATTCCTTCTGCCCAGTCCATATTTACCTACTATTTTTCCTTCTCTTCCTTTTCCTACTACCGAATTCCAGTCTCCCATCACAATTAAGTTTTCCTCTCCCTTAATTGTCTGAATAATTTCCTTTAGCTCCTCATATATTTCTTCTATATCCTCATCATCGGCAGAGCTAGTTGGCATATAAACCTGTACTACTGTTGTCGGTGTTGGCTTCGTATCTATCTTGACAATGATAATGCGATCACTGTGCTGCTCATAGTAGTTTACCCTCATTCCTATTTTCTTATTCATTATCAATCCTACTCCTGTGATACCCCCAACTGATTTTGTATTTATAATCCTGTACTCACCTGACCAGAAATCCTGTTCATCCTGCCACCGAACTTCACTAATCCCCACTATATCCAACTTCAACCTATCCATTTCTCTTTTTAAATTTTCTAATTTTCCTATCCGATTAAGGGATCTACCATTCCACGCTCCGATCCGTAGAATGCCACTGTTGTCTTTCCTGATGATAACATCCTCCTGAGTAGTCCCCGCCCGGAGATCCGAATGGGGGACTATTTTACCTCTGGAATATTTTACCCGAGAGGATGCCATCATCATATTTTTATACAGTAGAGCTGCATGTCCTCGGGAAAAGTAACGGCTGTAGTTTCCCCTTGCTTTCAGCCGTTCGCAGTAACCGTGTGGCAAAGCCACATTAGCTGATGTTACAAGGCCAGCTCAGTCAATCATCCAGACTGTTGCCCCTGTAACTACTGAAAAGGCTGCTGCCCCTCTTCAGGAACCACACGTTTGTCTGGCCTCTCCACAGATACCCCTCCGTTGTGGTTGCACCTACGGTACGGCTATCTGCATCGTTGAGGCACGCAAGCCACCCCACCTCGGCAATGTCTGTGGTTCATGGGGGTGGCCCTTACATTTACAAAACGTTTTTACCGTTTCAAAGCAAAGCAATTATAATACAAAAGAACGCAATTGAAATGTTCTACTTACAACACTAGACGATTTGTGCAAGGGATTTCTCTACAGGGCATTTCAAAAATTCTTTCACGGGGTCTTTGCTGCAAATCAAGAGAAAAAATTTATGTAAACATTGAAAGCTTCTTGTTGTAAGTTTATTAAGTGAAAGTGAAAGCTTGATGAAAGTTTGTCAAGTGAAAGTTTCCTATTCTTATTATGTCTTTCTATTTAAATCAAGGAGTTTCTCTAATAATATGTGCGCAACGGATTTAACAAACAAAATTAGGCCTTTTAAGTAAAACAATCTGTACTTCTGTGAAAATTATTTCTGACAGTCAAATTCACTGGCATGAAAGGACTGATTGCTTTACTGATAAAAAAAAAACCCACGTACCATGCAACAAAATCAAAAATGACACAATCAGGAAAATGAGGGACGAAGTTGAGCAGAAATAAGAATAATTACTAATTATTGAGTTATTTATTGAATTAAAGAAACAACTTTGTTGTATGGGAGTGAAAGTTGGGTGGATACAGGTTACCTTATTCACAAGGTAGAGGTCACAGATATGAAAGTACCAAGAATGATTGCAGGCACTAATAGATGGGAACAATGGCAGGAGGGTGTCCATAATGAGGAAATCATGGAAAAACTGGGAATGAACACCATAGATGAAGCAGTTAGAGCGAACAGACAGATGGTGGGGTCATGTTACACGCATGGGGGAAGCAAGGTTACCTAAGAGACTCATGAGCTCGGAAGCGGAGGGTAAGAGGAGTCGAGGAAGACCAAGAAGAAATTACTTAAATTCGGTGCAGAATGATTTTGAAGTAAAAGGCATAACATCAGACGAGGCATCAATGTTAGCATTGAATAGGGGATAATGGAGGAATTTTATTAGAGGTACTATGCTCCAGACTGAACGCTGAAAGGCATAATTATTCTCTAATGATGATGATAATGATGATGATTAAAGAAACATACCTTTATTGAATCTTCAATATAATACAATGGGTTTCTACAATTACGTTCCATACAAATATTCTCTTCCTCTTGATACAGAATCACTGTCCAGTATAATACGTTTGTATTCATAAATATAGAGTGAAATAAATCAAATTCAATACAATCATTGCTGATCAGTTCAACCTTAGTACACAACACAGTTGCCATACGTCTGCCAGCTAGCCTAGCCCACAATCGACTCCTCTGCTCAACAGCTCACTCTACTACTCTCCTCAGCGGTCAAAGAAGCTGCTGTAGCGCAGATGCTACATCGCAGTTGCAAAGACATTATAATGTGCAGTAGTTACAAACATGGACTGAGATTATCGATCATGGATGACTTTCACATACGAAATAAAGCTATAAGGCCGATACAAGTTCAGATTCACAAAAATAAAGCTAAAAATCCATAAATAATGAACTTCAGCCTATGGCTGCCTAATTTCAATATGTGTATAAAAATCCTTCCTTTTCGAGTTACTAATGAAAGTATACTGTTCAGGCAATCGGAGTTTATCGTCACATAAACTCATAATAAAAAGTAGAAATGTCGCCCTTTAACTTATAATCTTGAATGCATTCGTGAAATAATGGACTGTATTCTCAAGTATTACCTGATGGCTTTTCGAATATGTAACCCACTTCCAAGTAAAAACTGTCTGGTGACCCCCTTCCAAATAAAAATATACTGGGGAACCCCGCCACACCTACTAAAAAAAAAAAAATAAAAATAAAAAAAATAAATAAATAAATAAAAAAAAGTCCCACTGTTTGTGAACTTATTATATCATGCTATTTCATCCATCGATTCGTTTCAGAAAACGATGTTCAGACTTTTGCGCTAATTCGTCATTAACACACTGCATTATACAATCTATGATCTATTCAATTCATAATGAGTGTTACACAAGGAACTCCGTAATTTTAACATAAAATAAATTTCACTTGGACATAAGAGTTTATATTCCTGAACCCCTGGTTATTTTATGGTGCAAGTACCTCCTCCTGTGACGGCTATCCGCAGACCACCTGGGGGCACGACCCACAGGTTGAGAAACACTGCCCTACTGCATGGTCCAGTTGTATGACGTGCTAACAAATACACGAATATCGGGCGCCGTTTATACATTTACGTTTACAATTAAAGTAGAAGTATTTAAGTTGCGGAAAATGTTCTATCGCGAGGGAATATTTACACATTGTAACGTTCCTATTCTTGCACATTCCTTACATCCCGAATATACATTCAGCATTGCCAACATTACCGACACAGTCAGTAGGAACCTTAAGTAAAAGTCTACCACAGGTAGTGTAATTTGTAATATTCTCGTACTCTGTTTAAATTACTATGGTTCACATATATGTACCATGAAACTTGAATGTTTATTTAAGGAACTAATTAAGCTTTGTTATCTCGCTGTTTAATGTTGTACTTTGTTACTTTCATAAACAACAATCACAACAATTAAGACTATATAACATACAGTTAACGAATATGTTGTTCACATAAATTCATTTGCCAATATACATATAACAACATTATACGCTGTTGCTACTGTACAACATTATTACATATTTACCTTGTTTTTGCATAAATTAAGGCATACCATGTTTCATGTATCACTGGATCCTAAATCAAATGTATATTAAGATTTTGTCACTCTTTTCAACAAACCGATTGATAATGAGAAGTTATTGCATAAATAAACAAAATTACTACGACACTAATCAATTATGTATTTAGTGAATTCCAAAAACCACAAAGTGAACGCATTAAAATTATGAGCCTAAATAAAAGTACACCGAAACACTAATTACAAACTATATACCTACACAGGTCAAAATCGTAAAGTATATTATACTGAGTAAGTTTAATGTGTAAATTTTATGAGTCGAAAAGTGACTTTTAGTTTGTGTAATTTGTTAAATGCAAATTTCAAGAAACCTGTACACACATTGAGCTTAATAGTTAAAACCTAAAATAATATTGTAATTCATACACTACTGGTCACTGAAATTGCTACACCACGAAGATGTCGTTCTACAGACGCGAAATTTAACCGACAGGAAGAAGATGCTGTGATATGCAGATGATTAGCTTTTCAGAGCAATCACACAAAATTGGCCCCTACAACGTGCTGACATGAAAAAGTTTCCAACCGATTTCTCATACACAAACAGGCGTTGACCGGCGTTGCCTGGTGAGACATTGTTGTTCAAAAATCAAATGTTCAAATGTTTGTTAAGCTTATGGGACTTAACTACGGGTTCATCAGTCCCTAAACTTACAAACTACTTATGAACTAAGGACGGCACAAATATTCATGCCCGAGGGGGGATTCGAACCCCCGACCGTAGTGGCCGTGCAGACCGTGACAGGAGCGCCTCAGTCCCCTCGGCCACCGCGGCCGGCAGACATTGTTGTGATGCCTCGTGTAAGGAGGAGAAATGCGTACCATCACGTTTCCGACGTTGATAAAGGTCGGATTGTAGCCTATCGCGATTGCAGTTTTCGTATCGCGACATTGCTCTTCGTGTTGGTCGCGATCCACTGACTGTTAGCAGAATATGGTATCGGTGGGTTCAGGAGAGCAATACAGAATGCCATGCTGGATCCCAACGGCCTCGTATCACTAGCATTCGAGATGACAGGCATCTTATCCGCATGGCTGTAAAGGATCGTGAAGCCACGTCTCGATTCCTGAGTAAACAGATGGGGACGTTTGCATGACAACAACCATCTGCACGAACAGTTCGACGACGTTTGCAGCAGCATGGACTATCAGCTCCATGGCTGCGGTTACCCTTGACGCTGCATCAAGGACAGGAGCGCCTGCAACGACGAACCTGGGTGCACGCATGGCAAAACATCATTTTTTCGGATGAATCCAGGTCCTGTGTATTCGTCATCGTCATACTGGCGTATCACCCGGCGTGATGGTATGGGGTGCCATTGGTTACACGTCTCGGTCACCTCTTATTTGCATCGACCGCAATTTGAACAGAGTCCGTTAAATTTCAGATGTGTTACAACCCGTGGCTCTACCATACATTCGATCCCTGCGAAACCCTACATTTCAGCAGGATAATGCACGGCCGCATGTTGCAGGTCCTGTACGGACCTTTCTGGATACGGAAAATGTTCGACTGCTGCCCTGGCCAGCACATTCTCCAGATCTCTCACCAATTGAAAACGTCTGTTTAATGGTGGTCGAGCAACTGGTTCGTCACAATACGCCATTCACTACTATTCACTACTGTTGATGAACTGTGCTATCGTTTTGAAGCTGCATGGGCGTCTGTACCTGTACACGTCATCCAAGCTCTGTTTGACTCAATGCCCAGGCGTATCAAGGCCGTTGTTACGGCCAGAGGCGGTTGTTCTGGGTACTGATTTCTCAGGATCTATGCACCGAAATCGCGTGAAAATGTAATCACGATAGTCGTAGTATAATATCTTTGTCCAATGAATACCTATTTATCATCTGCATTTCTTCTTGGTGTAGCAGTTTTAATGGTCAATAGTGTATATTATGACCTACTTTAATAATAAATGCGTTGTTTTATTAAAAACTGCAAAACTTAGTCATTGTTATTATGCAGTTTCTTATCTTCATGCGGAAGTCGTGTTAAGCTCTCTTGGACTGTCGGTCATAATGTATGGCTGCTTTTGTGTGCGGAACATAGTTTCCCAAGTATTTCATCAAACTGTAAAGTGATTATTGTTCATGAAATAAAACTATAAACTCAATAACTTTTGTAAAGATTATTTACTTCGAAGCTTCGTTTCTGCCTCTGAAACACGTTTTACAAATAGCATCGAGAGCCTGGTGCAATGTAACCGCAGACTGAAGTGTGTGCTGTGAAGTTTAGTTAGCTGACAGTACCTGAGTGGCACAACCAGTTAGGACGTTGTCAAAGTGAGGGCAAAAGGGGGAAGCCACAACATAACAAAAGAATTATGTCGGATTTACAGATTTTCCAATAACAGATTGATAATAATTAGTAAAATAGCCTTTTAATTTGTGCCAAATGATTGTTTCAAAAATACAGAGTTCTGCGTAGAATTTTGAAGGAAATTTTTATCTTAACCATAAGAATAGCTGTCAAAAACTAAACATTCACAGCGCCGCCAACAAATCCACACTGCCGTGACTGGGAATGATCTCTCCTACTGGTCGTCGGAACGGGCTGCTGAGTGGAGCACCAAGCAAGCGAAATATGCAGCTACCCGAAATACCGACACTTTACCCTAACAGTCCAAAGGACTTTGGATAAACAGGATGAAATCATCTTCCAACACTTTCTCATACCGTTAGGCATTCGCCGAGGCATCAAGGAGTATCGCACCGATTATCTCGTTACTGGAGATTACATACCAGACAGTTACCTGCTGACGGTGAACAACCTTCCCGATCGCGAAATGCGAATTCAAAGTCGTTCAAAAGCGCCAATTTTTCTGAGTGACGAACTCATCCAAATGGAAGTGGGTTTCGTCACTAAGCCGAAGCATACTCACATCAAAGTCCTGTTCGTCAATTCTATGGACAATACTGATCATGAGACACAACCGCTATTGCATTGCACTGTGTCTTAACGGCTGACGGGTTTAGATTTTGTGTGGGAAGAGATGCAGGAGTGGCGTCTCCAGGTTGATTCCCACCTTTAGTGCAACTCAATCAATTTCCATGGGCTATTTCGAAACAAAGAGCGTGTCCTCTCGAGGCTTTCGTAAGTTTTCAGCCTTTTGTGAACAAACGACATTGTTTTCATTGTCATCACGAACACTTACCCGTTCTCTCGAACTTGGAAATCAAATTATTGATTGTTAGCGCACTATGACCGGCTGTCTTCAGCTTTAATTCGGTTGCAAACTTATTGCAAGGCGCAGACGGGTTGTTACTAATAGGTATTTGATGCACTTGACATCTGACGTCATTGTTATACAAGCGGTTTGAAATGTTTCTTTGCTCATGCCCTCGGATTTTCTGATAACTGATTTTCACCACAATTGCAAATAGGGTATGAAGTCTACTTCCAACCACAATTGCCTTGCTTCTTCAATTGAGAAAAAAAGTATTGCATCTTCATTACTATTGTGTATATTCGGGCGGCTGATTTAAAAGAAAAATAATTATTATTATTATTTCGTATTATTTCGGCAGCCCTGATTACAAGATGACACGCAATAATACCCAATTTCTGTAGCACACTTGGATTAGTAGAGTCACAAAAAAAAAAAAAAAAAAAGAAAAAAAAAAAAAAAGAAGAAGAAGAAGAAAAAGGTCTCGCGAGATGTACAGTGTGCATTACCACATGTTGTAGCAGACGTCATCTCTTTAATCTCGGCGAACGTGTGGTTGTTTTGCAGAGCCTCTAGCGGTCGGTGTCTGAACAGAGCGGCGACAAGAGTTTACTCCTAGTGAGAAGGCTTTTATATTATTGGAGGATAAGGTCTGAGCGTCGTAAAAGCAAACTGCCCTGAAGTTATGACGAGTTTATTTCATATAGTTCCATAATTGTCACCCTCCAAATATCAGAAAATAAAAATCAATTGCTGTGCGCCAGTCTCGCTAAAACTCATAAATGACTTGACCGATTTGAATAATTTCGTCGTTTTGTTTTATTCGTTTTAATACGGGGGTGGTTTAGCAAAAAAACGTGAAACCCAAAGGGGAACACTTTAATAATGGAACAAACAATGAAATTTTTAGTTTTATATGGGCATCGACAATTCGTATCAAATAGATTAGTATTTTACGCGTTGCCATATAGATCATTAGATTGCGTTAAAATGTAGCAGACTTGACCTTCGAAACCAGAGGGACGGCACTATCTACATAATAATATTTACGGTGCATGGCTGATGAAATTTCGTAAATTTGAACTTTAAATTACTGGATGTTTTGGGGGGACAAAACTACGGAGGTCATCAGTCCTTTAAATTACTCGAAATATCACTGTCTACATTCGATTTCGCACGTTGCCTGGCGGAGTGTATTTTACAACCGACTTCGACACCACTCAACTGTGTTATTCTGATTGTGATGGAACTGTACACACTTGAGCTTGAAAACATGACAAACAACACTATTTACTAATACATACGATTTAGTGCGGTTCATGGTAGAGGTTCCATTACTGCGAAGTTCGCCATCGGTTGACTGTGTAATATGGCATGGGTTTGTAGTTACAAAATAAAGCAGTTTTCAATATAAAGAAGTGTGTAGTGAAGTAATAATATGATAACTAAAATTATGTGCAACAGGCAGACTGCACGAAATTAACCATAAACTGTTTCGAAAGATATTTATTAATGTGTAAAAGATACGCGAGCGTAAAGACTAAAGACTATCAAAATGAATCAGTGACCTGTGCGTAAGTCTCTGGAAAATAAAAGAAGAATCAAAACTCATCGTTTGTTTCAACTCGGAGCTTTCGGCTCAGATAGCAGCCAGGCCCTCTCTCGCCCTCGTTAGCCTTGGAATAGTTAAGACGAGTCGTTCTTAAGCCCAGCTAATTTTGTGAGAATGAGATAGGCATAATTCGTAACAAGAGGTACGTGTAATTGAAATATTTGTTATGTTTGTACATTCTGAATAACAACGTAAATATTTCACTTCAAAACGCTTACGAATATTTATGGTTCCTTTTCCACCAACAGTAATGTTAATTATCAAATGTTTGTTTCTCGAAGGACAACGATGATTTACAGGATCCGCCATAATGTAATGTCTTTTAAACTCAATAACTTGTACTCCACTTCTCACGTCCCTGATATCTGTAGCCGATTTATCAGAATTTCATTTCTTTTGGGTTAGCCGTGGAAAGCATGGTCACAACTTGGTTATATGCAGTGCAACATTTGATTTTATCCGCCGACGCCATAAATGTACAGGGATGATTTTATTATTAAAAAGTAAATGTTTTGTCGTGCATCTAATGGACAATATCATTTTTATACATAATATACTTCAATTTGGTGTCCAAAGTGGGGCCCGAATAGAAATGCACCATTACACGAAACTAATGTCATGTACATTCCTTTTACAAGCTTGAAATTTCCCCACCCCTTCGCTTAAAATTGTTCAAGAGCCATTATTTTGGAAAGAATTTCCTTGCTGAGTAACTTTTCTGACACCGCCATTGACAAAAAGAAGGTTTCTTACACCACTGCCACTTTTGCTTTCGCATGTTTTACAACTTTCACGATATTTTGTTAATTAACTCAAGTTACTTAACCCTATTTTAGTAGTTCAAAAAAGTTTGATTGTAATTTTTGTTAATTATCATTGCAAGTTGTGTGATGATACTGCCTACCCTCTCATCTCAATGTTATCGTACGATACCGTCTGCGTCGTACGATACCTGGAATCGTGTGGTTCAATAGTGATACATGTTGCGTGTGAAGTTAAAAACGAAATAGCCAGCCTAGGAGTCAGTGTAGGACAGTGTCTCAGTGATATTGTGATTAAAACAAGTGATAGATTTCATTAATTAAGAGATTCATTTAGATGTTTTCCAGACTGTTCTATAAACAATAGTTTTGTCATTGTACATTATTTCAAGAACTAGATAGACGAATTTTAGAAACTTTATGTAAATGAAAATAAATAGCATTGTATATATGTTAGGCTCATAAACAAGTTGCGTTGACCAGTTAATTGTGTTAATTAATGTAATAGTCGAAATATCAATATTGTAATTCTTTCTATATATTGATTGACGTGAAATTTTGAGTATATTTTGTGAATGGCGAAGATATTTGATAGTTAAATATATATGTATAATGTACTCATTAACAAATTAATTGACATTTAACATTACTCTTTGTTATGAAACAAAAACAACCGAAATTACGACTTAAAAAGAAATGTGCCATCTAAAATTATTGTATGTATAGTTTTCATTCTATATTGTGATTATTTTTGTGTACATGAAATGTTTTACTTGTGTGTTTGGTAATTGTAAATTAGTACATTCAATTGTTATGAACAATGCATAATGTAATGTCATTATTGTCGATGTTATATATTTGCCTCACCGCCTTGCGTGGAGGAGTTCCAGTTTTGACGATCGTTATGTGCTTTGGAATCTATGTCAGTGTGTTGTTGTGGTAAATTATTTACGCATGTTGTAAAGTTGTAATTTGGTGGAGAAGCAGTTTGATTTCAAATTAAAGAAGAAGTGAAAAATTGTACCTACGAGTATTTATTTCTACCACGACGCCTCAGGTGAATAATTTTGCAGCGAGCAGAAGTCCCATACACCTTAATGTTGAAAAGATGAGTATTATGTTTGAAAGTGGTAGAATATAATTACTTAAGAACCAAATAAACATTATAATTGGCGGAGGAGCTGGGATTGCGTCATATACAGTGTCTACAGAGTGTTTGTGTTGCAGAAGTATGTAATCGATGTTTGGAAAACCAAGGAGGACGTGATTCTGGAATTATACGGCACTGAAAAATGGAGCACTTAACCTGGAAATTGGATGCTTGGGCCCGCTGGACACTGAATAATAAGATAAGTGCAGCAGCGCTTATTCATTTGTATTTGTAGTCTGGGGTGTTTGGCACTGTAAAAGACGATGTCAACTGAGAATACGAAATTTAGTGTAGACATGTTAGAACAGAATGTGACAGCCAGTAATCATCATAGCAATGTGTCAAATAGTGAAGAAATAATTATTGCATCACCAGGTCTTATAGAGTTGTTAAATCGATTAACAGAACAATTAACTGTACGTATTGAAAGGGAAATCATGAACTTAAAAAGGAAGTGACGGCAGTTAAGGACGATCTGAGCAAAAAGTTAGATGATGGTTTAGCAGATTTAAAGTCTCAGTTAAGCGAAACAAACAGGGCAGTTGATGAAGTCAGGAAACAAACATGTGATCTTGAAAGGGAAATGAAGTTAGGACATGAATAGCTGGACACTCGTGTGACTGTAGTAGAGAGTAAAATCAATAATGTTGAGACTGACCTTGAAAACAAAATTGATACTGTAGAAAAGTATTTTGAACTGGAAAATAAAATTAGAAAAACTGAAATTCAGGAAGTTGAAGTGTCAGTAGAAAATAAAATTAGTGAAAGTGTGACAAATTCTGAAGGTATTATCAAGAAGGATGTGTTTAACTTCAGTCAAAGGGTCAGTTAATTGCAAGAAAATGAAGTAAATAGAAAAATGTCTGTCTATGGTGGCTTTAATTGGGCAAATGCAGTAATTAAGACATACCCTGGGGAAGGAAAAATCCACCCTCAAGACTTTTTACGTCATTGCTCTGACAACTTCACTGCAGAAATGACTGATGCAATGAAAATTAAATTTGTCAAGAGATTTTTGGACAATGAAACTTATACTTGGGTCAATCAGTTAGATACAGAGGACAAGTCATATAATGAGTTTGAGAGGTGCTTTTTGAATAAATTCTGGTCCAAAATCAAGTAGGCTAGAGTAAGAAGTGATTTCTTGCATGGGGGAAAGTACAGGGAAAGTTATGGCAATATGAGGGATTTTTGTGAGGCTGAAATCAGAAAATTAGTGCATCTTGACTCAACTTTAGATGAAATCACATTGGTAGACACCCTACGTAGAAGATTACCAGGTAGAATACAGCAAGCGTTAGATTGTGGACCTGACGATTCAGTTGAGGACTTCCTAAGATTTGTTGGAAGATTAGACAGAAGTTACGAGAGAGAAAGGGAGAGAAACCGCTACCAAGAAGACCATCATGGAAGAGACAGAAGGGATAATTACCAAGAAGATAGTACTGAGAACCGAAGTAGACAGCAAGGTGGGAGTACGGATAATAGGAACATACTAGGAAGAAACGATAGGAACCAAGATTACTACAAGTCTAATGGAAACGGACAGGAAAACTAAATGTCGCCCCTATGGAAGCCTGTCAGGTTGGAGTGAGAAATAGGACAAGAAATCAGGCTACCACAAATAAGATCACATTTGGACACAAATGGGAAAATGAGCAATGTAGACAGGGACACAAGGTAACGCACAGGGCAAATCGGCTTAAGTTTGACAAAGAACTGTGGGAAGTCATTAAGAACCAGGCTTGGAAAGAAGAGGACAAGTGTATAGAACCAGAGGAGGTTGTTCTAGATTATGATACTAACATGTATAATACAAGTGAAGATGTGACTGTAGAAGAATCCAAAATAAGTGAAGAACATGATGTGTTTGGACTGTGTAAATTGCTAAGTGATAAGATTGAAGATGCTGAAGACGGACTGAATGTTACTGCTCATGAAACTGAAGACTGAGAATCATGAAGATCTTGATGTTTTGTCTAGTGTGAGTTCAGAGAAGATAGTGTTGAAGATGTGTTGAAGCTACAAGCTAATGACGATTCCTGTACTATGAATTATGAAGATATTATTGAAGATATTACTCGTGAAGAAGAGGAAGAGATACAATATGACGTCAGTGGATGCCCATATATTACTGTGTTTATTGATGGAAAAGGCAAGGAAGCGTTAGTTGATACAGGTAGTCCAATCAGTGTTGTAAAACATGTCCGCTTTCGCGTGCACTGCCGCGAGATGGGTACGTAACTTCAAATTCTTAATAGTTGAGCTCTCAACCTGTAAAAGTAAATTTTGTCTTGCTTTTCGCGCGTTTTATATGAAACGTTGTGTGATTAAATTTAACTGTGGAGACTTAATGATTTCATTTGTAAAGGGAGCGGATTTAATTTTTCATTTTGTGAACATTAAAATATGGTGAAAACGAGAGTGTACGAAAACGATTCAAACATTTCGACCGTAACGGGGCATTGAATAATTTCAACGACAAAGTTGAAAATTATTGACGTGATGTCATGCCCGAAAAGAATAGACACCATATCGATAAGTGTAAATACGCCCGCAACAGACGATGACAATTTCAATGCGGACGCATTCATACGCTCGGTCCATTGCGGAAATACAGTATAAGCTGCGAGCAAGAGGATCCAATCGGCAGGAGATACTACAATCTTAGTGTGCTAGAAGTATGTAGTTTGGGTTGGAAGCGAAGCGTGTCTGGATAGCATAATTGGTTAAGACGACCGTTGGCCCGAAGCAGGAAATCCGGCTTCGAATCCCGGGCCAGCACAAATTTTCAACTTTGTCGTTGAATTTATTTCAACACCTCGAATCGGTCAAAATGTCTCAATATTTCGATTTCGTAAATTTACGGCCGATACTCTCAACTAATGGTATCTGTTCTTTCGGACATTACCGACAAGAACAGACACCATATCAATAAGTGCACGAAAAGTTCAGGAAATGGAAGGTACAGACAATACGATGGAAGCAGTATTTCTGATCTGACAATGGCGAACGTAGACAATACTAATAGATTAGATTAGGTTATATTAATACTGGTTCTATACATCATAAATACGACGTTTCGCAATGATGTGCAACGTACGGTTACCACGAAATTTGGTGGACATATGTAATTGCTGACAGAAGGGAGAGGGGTAGAAATGTGACAGAAGGACGGATGGGTGGATAGAGAGGAGGAAGGTGAGAAGGAGGAGGAAGAGGGAGAGCAAAAGATGGTGAATGAGGAGGAGGTAGAGGCAGGACAGAGAGGTGGGAGGAGTACACGGACTAAATGAATACTCTTCATGGGGAATAAAGCCACTCCTGTGTACTACTGCGATTCTTTATTTAATCACAATAGTGCACTACCGGTTTCTAATGGAAAATTGTGTCGAAATAATAACAGCGGATTTATTCTTCAAGAAAAATTTTAGCAACAGTTGTGGGTGTTCCCCAGAGACTATTTTATAATAACAATGGACGAAATAAATACTCCAGAACGCCGAGTTTTCAGTAATAGAGAGAGAAGCCTAAGAGGACAAAGAGAACGGTAAGAAACAGGGTAAGTGTTCGACAGAGAGATTAAGAGAATTAGTGTAGGATGTATGTCCAATTTATATGCATATTTAGCTATTACCAAGCATTTTCGGATTCATTGAGTTATAATAAATAGTCTGTTGATTTAAAAACAAGTTTCTTGATATTTTGTCGCGAACTTTCCTGTCTTATGTAGCTTGTCGTAAAGGTTCTGAATCAAGCGAATAATTAACCCCGTGACTCCAACATACACTCCTAACCATTTAAGTTCCTACACCACGAAGATGACGTGCTACAGAAGAGAAATTAAACCGACAGGAAGAAAATGTTGTGATATGCAAATAATTGGCTGTTCAGAGCATTATTTGTAATTTACTACCAAAGTAACAAAACTCATCTACCACCGTTATTGTTTCGTTACCGAATCTTAGTCCTTCGCGCCACATTAAGTTCCACGGATCGCAACTGGTACCCAACAGCCAACATGACGGAGAGGTAGGGAACCGTTGGTGCAGCTTCGTCCCTGAGGTCGGTTAGATCTCTGGAACACTCACGTTGGAACTTGTATACTTGCGCTGAAGCATGGCTTAACTTGGCTCGAACTAAAACTTCACCATTTCAAGCAGTTTCTCCATTAACCAAAATGTTCATGTACACATTTCTCTGCCCTGTTCATTTGATGGTTTTCCATGTCAGAAAACTTTTTGTAATGCTAGTTGATTAGGGAATATTAATTCTACGGCGTTAACTGATCGATTTAATTTGGTCACTTGTTGAGTAAAGGTCCGTCCAGTATGAGATTATTATCAAAGAGTTCGAAATTTTTTAAGCAACTTGATTCTTTGCCAGGAATTATGTAACTAATTTGACGATCCATGGGTGTTGCGTGTTCTCAAAAGTCTGTGAGCTACTAGCACACACTGCGCAAAATGTAATAAGAACTTGATATTTGTTTCAGTCTTTCAGCCCAATATCGGACCAAGTCCAATGCTTCTCTCTTCTCAAGCCATAGTTCATCAAGGGTACACCTTATAGGGCAGATGTAACACTGTAGGAGATGTTCCATATCTTGAACTTCACTGCAGTCGCAGTTGTTGTCTCCTTCATTTGAAACTCCGTTTGACTAGATTTGCTTTGACTGCTGCTACACCTGTTCTGATACGATTTAGTGTTCTCCAGGTCTTCCAACTTGTTGTACTGCCGCTGGTCAGTGGCGGCGATTAGGGGGGGCCAGCGGGGGCAGTTGCCCCCCCCCCCCCCCCAATTTCTGGGAAAAAATATGATTAAATTATTAACTTTATTAGTGCTTTCAAGGACAAATCCTTATTTATTCCTTCTTTGACTGCACATGCTGCACTTTTTACTGTGGCAAATACCCCATGTCTTTTAGACGAAGCCTCAATAAAACAGCATAGTTGTTGGACTGTGCTAAAAACGTTGGGAACAGAAGGAATGTTTTAGATACATCGGCAAGAGCAAGATTTAGAGAATGCATATAGCAATGTACAAACATAACATACGGGTTTCGTTCTTTCTTCCTCACAGCGACACCCTTGAAAGAACCACTCATATTTCCCCGCTCCGTCATAGCACTTAGCAATTATATTTTTAAGGCCAATTCCAAGTTCACCGAAAATTGAAACAAGCAGCTTGTATAACGTTTCACCGTCAGTCAAATCAGTTTTTTAAAAACCAAGAAAGCTTTCTTTGATTTCGAGCTTTTCTGTTACTTATAACAAGAGTCAATGGTTCTTGATGTGACACATCTGGAGTTTCATCAACAATCACGGAGAATTGTTTCGATGTTTTAGCATCATCAAATATGTACTGCCTGGCCAAATTTGGCATGATTTCAATCATTTCATTTTGAACATCGTGATGATCATAATTGAAAAACTTATCTCTGTCTAAAAAGTTTTGTTTTAATAAAGAGTTTTCCGTTGATCTCAGCTTCAATAACTCGACATAATTACCCCTGTTATCAGAGTCCTCATTTTCTCTATGACCCCGAAGTGCTATTCCCTGCTTGGCCATGAAAAGTAGGGACTGGAATAAAATCTTCAGATAATCACGATTTTTTTAACTTCTTCTTGATGATGAGTTGATATTTTGCTTACCACACTTTCTTTACTTTTAAAACCTTCCTGCCAACGTTGAAGAGCACTGAGGTGAGAAGAAGTTTTTTCGTGCTCTTTAAAGCGTTGAACTGCTTTTTTTCCAGTTTTTAAACCCATTAGATATGAATGTTTCATCATAACAACCTGTGGAACCGAAAAAACGACATGGGAAGCAAGAAGCTTTATCAGCAGCAACACTGTATTCCAACCAATTGTAATTTGTGTACCACATACTTCTAAAATTTCTACCCTTTGTTTCTGGGTACTTATCAATAATAGGTTGAAAAGGACCATTTAAAATAAACTGTGATGCCGCTTGTCTACCATGAATTGGATCTCTTGGTTCAAATTGAAGCTGAGAAGGACTATTAGACTGAGTAGTCTTACATACAGGCAATACACTCTCAGCATGTGTGCCACCATAATTCCCACTTAGAGGCATGTTACAATTGTGCAAATCAGTCTTAAAAGTATGACACAAGATTTAGCAGCAGATACGAAAGCTTGCGAGTAGTTCAACAACACTTAATAGATACACTGTACACTCTGGAAAATATTGAAGCTACTGACTCCATAACTGGTGGAGATGCTCACGGATTGATCACAAGTATTACCAAGTTTGAAGTTTATTTTTGTATTGAATACTATGAAGTACTTTTTTGAAAAAACTAACATTCTTTCAAAGTACATTCAGAATCATGATGTATCCATTCATGAACTAGTCCAGGTTGCTGACAGCGTAGTTATGTGCATAAATTGTTTGAGAAATGAAGAAGAGTTCCAAAAGTTTTTGACTGAAGCAATTGATTTTTGTGAAAGACATGGCTTTGAGGGGCGAACAGTTCAACGCAAAAGAAAAGTTCCACAAAAGATAGGAGGAGATGTTAATCCTGAATATTATTCACCTGAAGTCTACTTTTTAAAAACATTTTACTACCCTCTCTTAGATACACTCAGTGAGAACATTAGGTCACGATTTGAAAAAAAAAAAAAAAAAAAAAAAAAAAAAAAAAAAAAAAAAGAAACAGCTGGCTCTACTCTGTAACATGGAACTACTGCTGATGGCTTCGGTGAATAACAACTCAATTTGTAACGACCGTATCAAAGAAGCATGTTTTGCTGAGAGTTCCGCATTTGGTTTGGAAAATGATAATTTAGCCTCATAAATCGATGTATTTTCAAGAAAGAAGCAAGATTCATACGAAATAGATCGTCATCTTGTGCCAAATTTGATGTACAATTTATGTCTGAAAATGTTCACAACCAGTATGTATTCCCTAATTTGTTAAAGCTACTGCAACTGTTTTTTACTATCCTGCGTTGAAAAAGATGCGGCTAAAAACATCAAATTAGAAGAATGTGTAGAAATTTATGCCAGGCGGAAACCAAGGCACATAGCTTTGTTTTAAAGCAATTATGCTTTGACAAGACGTATTATGTAAAATTACGCTACTTCTGTTATTTTTGTTTATAATTAAACTAATGTTCCTTTGTTTGTAACAGTTGTATTTTACTAGACAACTTAATTAAACAACTTATGGCAATTACAATTGTATATTGTCTTTTGTTTTTCCTCGCATTTGGTATTATAGGCCTGTAGGTGCAAAAATCAAACTATAACATGAAAATTTCTTACAATGCCATTTATAGTTTTAGATTTTATTTCCCCCCCCCCCTCCCCCCACTTCTAACGTCCAATCGCCGCCACTGCCGCTGGTCATTTCTCGTGAAGCAAGGCAGTCTTTGGGGGGGGGGGGGGGGGTTCCTTCAGCTCACTAGCGAGGAATTTCTTGCTGGATTTAAGTATGCTGCGTACGAATGAAGAACCATGCAGCAGGTAGCGCTCGTGGAAAGTCTGTTAGAATTTTTGTGTGTGTTCATGCGCAGATCTTCGAGATTTAGGAGACGAGAATCCAGCTGCTTTATATATTTTCACAAGTGGCGCGGGTTTCAAGCATCCTGTTGTTAACCTGCATGTTTCACTTACGACTGTACTGACTTTTTTTTGGCATGTGTAGATCGGAACCTTACAGGACATGCATATCCCGCCGTGGAAAAGCAGAGTGCCTGATCAGTTGCTCGTAATACAGTCGGTCAGGCTTCCCATTTACTGTTCGTCATTTTCCTTAAGGTATTATTCGTGATAGCGACTTTTGGCAGGTGTTTTCACAGTGATCTATCCAGCACGACACGCGGGTATGTTGGATTGTTCGAATGTTCCATCTTGCTACCATTCCAGGTGACATTCAGCTAACTTTTTGCCTGTTTTGAGCGAAGGTGGAAAGTGCTAACTTGAGTCTTCCTAGTATTCGGATATTATGTTAGCGAACTTTCTAGTTTCTCTTCTACTTCCTCGTCGCTATTTCGGTGTACTGTAATAACCAGGTCATCGGCGTTCAAAAAATGGGTAGTATTTGTTGTGACATCGTCGCCTTTTGTTGTTTCGTTCTTTCTGCCATTTGTTGAGTACTCGTTCCGGTCTGGTTGTCAGGAAAGGTACTGGTGCAGGAATCGTAGTCAGTTAAAACATTTCTATAGAGATTAGTATTACAAGTTTGATTGACTGAAAATTACAATGATATTCAACCTTAGAACATGTGTCTTTTTCTTCTTTCTTGCGTCTCGCCGTGTCTCCAGTAAGATGCTAGCTGCGCTGAGACCTAGTGACTGCTAAGTTTGTAGCCGAGTTCTGACCTAGTAACTGACTGAGTTCTCACTAGTAACAGACGGCCTAGATACAGCCGCTTGTAGAGGGCGCGCATCTTCGGTTACTCCCTCCAGGATGCGCGGCGCCTGCTTGCTATTGCCTTTCGGTCGATCGCTGCCTTCTCCATGATCGTTCTCCTACGTCTGGCGTGTGGCTCTGACTTTACGGCACAATAGTATGTTCCGGTGTTGGTTGATCATTGGGGTACAGGTTAAATAGCAGGGGTGGACGGACAGCACATCGCCCTGGGCAAGACCATTCTTTTGTCGGCGTCATCGGCTTTTTCTACCGTCCAGCTATACATAGAACTGACTGTTTTGTAACAGAGATTCAGTTATTTTCGTGAGCTGATGATCCTTGAATGTACAGTAGAATATATTCATGAGATTTCTATTGTTGAGAGTATTATGTGATCCAAGCTACACCTGTTCTTTGTTTGTTTTCACAACCTTGTTCCATGTGTTCTGTGAGGACTCGGATTTGACTAGTGCACGATTTCCCGAGTCTGAATCCAGCCTGCAGCATTGAGATTTGTAGAATCACTTAGGGGCTTATATCGAGCACTTGAAATATAAATCGAAATAAAAAAGAACTGTTTTTTTTCCCATTTGTGTGCAAAGCTGTGCTACAAAATTATTGTGTTATAGAAAAATGTATGAAATGGTTCGCTCATGTTCAGGAAAAACAGATCACCTTCAAAGACGATTCACAGGACTTGCACAAAACTACGTTTCAAACTTATTAGCAGTTGAGCCATGTTGGCACACATGTGAAGGCCTTCATCGATATCACGGCTCATCATCAACTACCGCTGAAATGTGCCTGAGGCTGTTCTCGCTATAAACAGAAGGCAATGAAGCAGTGTGACTTTGGGAGACGCACAGGATGCCTAGCAGACGTATGCACAAACTGGATCGTCAAATCAGCGAGTCTTAAAGAGATCTCATTGTTGGTGTTACTGCGTCACTAATCGCCACAAGGCCAGCAGTTCACGTAGGTCGCCGCGCCAGTATACGAAGGAGTGATAAGTCGGTCCATAGTACTTCGGCCGCCGGGGGCGCCCGCAGTCTTGGTACCTCTTTGCTCACCTCGCGCGCACGGCCACGGTGTCTGGCCTACATATACAGGCCCACCACAGCACCACAGAGACTGTAGAGAACCTTCCACGTTGTTCATCAGTTTCGAACCAGAAGTTCAACAGAGGAGAGGCAGCAGTCTACTTAGCCCAAGCCGGAACATTATTCTATTGACAGGATTCCAAGGAATCATTGCAGAACTAAGTTCCAGTTACGAAGAATTTATACCAACACAAGTGAGAATAAAGTTCTTGAGCACTAATCAGTTCTTTTAGTTACAGACCCATGTCCAGATCGTCGCTAGTCCATGGTCCACGTCCTTCCCACGCTGCACAGCAGAGACACAGAAGTTGGCACGAGAGAAATTGTTGCATCAATCTGCGAAATTATTGCTGGTATGAGAGGAAGTGTTTTTGGCAGTGCAACGGGGGTGTGTAGAATTGTTCTCTGAAGGCCGTAGAACACGACGAGATGAGTCAGACCACCCTCCCAAGAAGATCGACGCATCATCCTGATGGCACTGGAGAACAGATCTGCGTCCTCTGTGGAACAGGCATCGTACACTACAAGGGGAAACACGCCAGGCCGGAACTGTGTCTAGAACCACGACACAGGGTACAGGAGTGGCATCAGATAGTATTTTTGGACGTATCCAAGTTCTGTTTATTTGAAAATTATGGACAAAATATGATTCGCGACAGACAGGGTGAACGGCATTACATTCGCTCGAAACGGCGCCAGCTTAAGGTCTTAGGTCTTATGGTGTGGGGATGCTATTGTGTACAGTCACACATCACAGATGCAGCGCATCCACGACAGTTTGACCTACGTGAAAGACTTCCTGCGACATGAACTTTGGAACCAGGTGAGTGCAGCATGATTAGTTACATTAAAGGACGCCATTCAAACCTTATACAAGTCGATGACATCACGCATGGAACAAGTTATCAGGCGGCCTTTTTGCTTGCTAGGCAACGGGACTCACACTGAACCATGCTGACTAAATTGCTAAACATTTCTTCAGAATTGTGTGATCTACATAAACACTCAGCAAGTAACACTGAATTGCATTGCAACGGTTTCATCGAACCGCTTTTATGAGATTTCTCCACAGTTCCATTCTGTAATAGCTCGCGGGTAAAAAGAACACCTAAATCTTTACTTTTTATATAAACATGTGGCGTCTTTTTCGAAAGAACAGAAGTCACTTCTGATTCTGCAGTTGTTATTGTCTCATATTCACAGAATATATGACAACATCTGCGAATGGGCAAAGCTGAAAATGTATACCCAGCCGGGATTCGAACCCGGGTCTCCTGCTTTCTAGGCAGTTGCGCTGACCCCAGGTGTGTAGGTGTCAGCGCAACTGCCTAGAAAGCAGGAGACCCGGGTTCGAATCCCGGCTGCGTAAACATTTTCAGCTTTGCCCATTCGCAGTTGTTGTCATATGTTCTGTGAATACTTTACGTTTTAGATATGATTTCTCTTGTTTTATTGTGATGATCAGGTCTTGCTATGTAGGTGGATGCTAACAAGCTATGTTCTCATTCGGAAGTGACAAGTGGTGAAAGAAATTTGGCAAGTAGATCTCGTGGCAACGAATAACGCCTTTCTTTTAACGATTTCCACCACAACTCGTGTATCATTTCTGTGACACCTCCCCCCCCCATAACGCGATAAAACAAAACGAGTGCACTCCTCTGAACTTTCTCTAAATCGTTTGTGAGTCCCATCTGTGTCAATCCTACAATTCGTAGCAGTATTCCAAAATAGGAGGCCGAAATGTTGTACAGGCAGTTTCTACAGCACAACTGTTGCGTCTTCTAAGTGTTCTGTCAATGAAACGTAGCCCCTGGTTCGCCACCCCTACAATGTTTTCAGTGCGATCTTTCCAATTTAAGTTTTTCGTAATTGTTAATCCTAGATATTTAGTTGAATTTACAGCCTGTAAATTTGACTGATTGATCGTGTAAATGAAGTTTAACGAATTTCTGTTACTGGTCATATGGATGACTTCACACTTATCATTATTAAGGGTCAATTGCCTATTTTTTCACAATGCTGATAGCTTATCTAAATCATTTTGCAGTTGCTTTTGATCTTATGGTGACTTTACTAACAGGTAAATGGCAGTATCATCCGCGAACAGTCAAAGAGAGCTACCCAGATTGTCTCCTAAATCGTTTATAAAATTAAACAACAGCAGAGAGCCCGTAACACTTCCCTGGGGAAAGCGAGATTTCACTTCTGTTCTACTCGATGACTTTCCGTCAGTTACAACGTACGGTGTTCTTTCGGACAGGAAATCATCAATACAATCCCACAACTATGTGGATATCCCATAAGCACGCAATCTGATTAGAAGATGTTCATGAGGTACAGTGGCAAAAGCTTTCCGGAAATCAAAGAACACGGAATTGTTCGACATTAATTGTCGAGCTATCTATGTTTCACAAGAACTATGGGTTAATAGGTTGTTGTTTTCGTGGTAGTTCATTGTATTCGAGGAAAGTATATGTTCTAAAATGCTGCTGCAAACCGAAGTCATTGATATAGGCGTGTTTTCTCTCTCTCTCTCTCTCTCTCTCTCTCTCTCTCTCTCTCTCTCTCTCTCTCTCTCTCTCTCTCTCTATCTTAACAAGTGTAGTACGATTGCACATGTCACGGCCGGCGGGAACAGGGAGTTTTCTTACCCTATGCCTTCCTTACTGCAGTAAGAAACCTCGTTTATCCGAAGGCTCACAAACACTTTAAAACAGCCCCAGAAGGCACACGGCTTACCACCGACTTCTCAATTTCCTCAGCTCCGGACCGCTCCATAACTTTATTTTACGTTTAGGGCTTCGAGGTAATCCGAATCAGGAATGCCGGCATTTTCACTGGCCATTACCCGCTCCCGCTTATAGCTCTTCAGTAAGGTGTTATTTCTTGGCCGTAGGTATCGGAAACAGCCTCCGGCTAGACACTTACTGCGTTGTTTATTTAGGGGGGGTTGGGGAAGACCATCCTATCAAGTGCAGGCAAAACAATGCCCCTTTCTGCAAGGATCGACCCCGTCAAAGACAACAGCCAGAGGAAGAGTGAGATCGGTAGTTAAGGTTTCCCATTTCGGCGGACACGGGAAAAGCAAATGTTACCATTAACAAAGTAGATAACATCAATATCAATAAAACATGACGTCTCGTAAGATTAAAACCCTTTTAAGCTTTATTTCTGTCTCTTTGTAAAGTGCATTGTCCGCTTGTGGCCGGAAACTAAAAGAACAATTTGACTGGAGACTGGAAGTTCTTACTCAGAGCATTCGTTCATAACACATAATTTGGAAATCTATTTTGAGATCTTTCTCTTGGAATCAGATTCATAATCAGCATCGTTAAAGTGTTCACTCCAAACCACTGAAGAATTGCACAATGTATTTGACGTGGACGTTTCTCTAGGAACCACACGTAACCACGTATTTCATAGGCTAGTATCAGCAGAAAATTCGCGGTAACTAACGCCGCTAATTTTTCCTTTTTGATTCTTACACAACGGCATGGTAGTAGCGAGGCATCTGTGAGGAATAAGGGGTGTATTTCAGATAATTGAGCTATACGGTAGCAGAAGTGTAATATCAACGCATTTTTGTATCATAAATATTCAAAACTACACTCCTGGCCATTAAAATTGCTACACCAAAAAGATGACGTGCTACAGACGCGAAATTTAACCGACAGGAAGAAGATGCTGTGATATGCAAATGATTAGCTTTTCAGGGCATTCACACAAGGTTGGCGCCGGTGGCAACACCTACAACGAGCTGACATGAGGAGCCGATGAGGAACCGATTTCTCATACACAAACAGCAGTTGACCGGCGGTGCCTGCTGAAATGTTGTTGTGATGCCTCGTGTAAGGAGGAGAAATGCATACCATCACATTTCCGACTTTGGCGGTTTATCGTATCGCGACTTTGCTGCTCGCGTTGGTCGCGATCCAATGACTGTTAGCAAAATAAAAAAATTGGTACATTGAGAAGGGAAATATGGACCGCCGTGCTGGATCCCAACGGCTTCGTATCACTAGCAATCAAGATGAAAGGCGTCGTATCCCCACGGCTGTAACTGATCGCGCAGCCACGTCTCGATCCCTGAGTCAACAGATGTGGACGTTTGCAAGACAACAAACATCTGCACGAACAGTTCGACGGCGTTTACAGCAACATGTACTATTAGCTCGGAGAGCATGGCCGCGGTTATCTTGACGCTGCATCACAGACAGGAGCGCCTACGATGGTGTACGCAACGACGAACCTGGGTGCACGAATGGCAATCGCCATTTTTTCGGATGAATCCAGTTTCTGTTTACAGTATAATGATGGTCGCAACGGTGTTTGGCGACATCGTAGTGAACACACAATGCAAGCCTGTATTCGTCATCGCCATATTGGCGTATCACCCGGCGTAATGGTGTGGGGTGCCATTGGTTAGACATCTCGGTCACCTCTTATTCGCATCGACGACACTTTGAACAGTGGCCGTTACATTTCACATATGTTACAACCCGTGGCTCTTCCCTTCATTTGATCCCTGCGAAGCCCTACATATCAGCAGGATAATGCACGACCGCATGTTGCAGGTCCTGTATGGGCCTTTCTGGATACGGAAAATGTTCCACTGCTGCCCTAGCCAGCACATTCTCCAGATCTCTCACCAATTGAAGACGTATGGTCAATGGTCAGTCACAATACGCCAGTCACTCCTGATGAAGTGTGGTATCGTGTTGAAGCTGCATGGGCATCTGTGCCTGTACACGCCCTCCAAGCTCTGTTTGACTCAATGCCCAGGGGTATCAAGGTCGTTATTATGGTCAGAGTTGGTTGTTCTGGGTACTGATTTCTCAGGATCTATGCACTCAAATTGCATATGTCAGTTCTAGTATAATACATTGAATATCCGTTTATCATCTGCATTTCTTCTTGGTGTAGAAATTTTAGTGACCAGTAGTGTAACAGCTACACACACAAGTATTGTTCAAATCCAAGGACAAGATCAAGATTTTTCATTATCACTCGCTTCCAGTATTTCTTATCATCGTTAAGAGAAGTCTGGAGTTGGACGATAATTTTCAAGCACAATGAAAATGTAAAAATGTCCTGTCGCGTCTCGGCACAGGTCCTGGTTATCAATATAGAGTTGAATGGGCCTGCTTTGTGCAGTCAGGACGTTAACGACAATGGGGGATTGTGTGTGTCTCTTAAACAACTTTTATATCGGAGACGAGAGGGAGAATCCTTGGTATGTAAAGGGAGTGTGTTGGCGGTGTTAATGCGACAAATGATAGTTCCAATAAGACAAAGGGATCAGAGAGGGATTGGTAGACTTGAAGTGAAATAAGTCAGGCTTTCCTTAAATCAATTTATTGGACTAGCCACATAAAACATGTGTCAGAGCCTTTTCCTTATATCAGTTACTCCTGTTTAGTAGACTCAGCCAGTTTCTCAGTTACTCACTTTGAGTACTTGGACTTGCGACCCAGAAACTACTTTCCTATCTTTTAGAATACAAGTACTGCACAATGACGTGTATCTGCGTGGTACTAATATTCTACTCAAGAGCTACTTGAGACAGAGACCAGACAATCTCTGTTCAAGGCGATTTCGAGCCGGCCGCGGTGGCCGAGAAGACTGAGGCGCGTCAGTCACGGTCTGCACGGCCACTACGGTCGGGGGTTCGAATCCCCCTCGGGCATGGATATTTGTGCCGTCCTTAGTATTAGCTAGTTCGTAAGTAGTTTGTAAGTTGACCCCGCAGTTAGGTCGCTTAAGCTCTACAAACATTTGAACATTTGGCGATATCGATTAAAAATACAAGTTCTTCTTAACTAACTCTGCTGTTGCCACCGGAGTACCACCGTCTTCTCGTAGTTGAAGTTTTATCTGGCCATTAGTAGCGGCTGCTACCCTCCACCGGTTGCAGAGAGCTGAGTGCTTAGTCTGATGGTGCTCTGACATCTTTCGCCGACTGGTGCTACTTGCTGTGACTGTGACTGATGAGACTGCCGTCTTTGACTTTAGGACGCTCTTATATATTGCTTTTGAAGGTGCACGAGGACCTCTATTTTGCTTTTTCCGGCTCAGGTCCTTGTTGTATAGAATATTCCAGCGACTTCTCCCTGTACTAAAAAAAAAAAAAAAACCATCATCATCATCATTATTAGAGACTGATTATGCCTTTCAGCTTTCAGTCTGGAGCTTAGTACCTCTAATAAAATTCCTCCATGATCCCCTATTCAATGCTAACATTTATGCCTCGTCTGATGTTATGCCTTTTACTTCAAAATCATTCTGCGCCGAATCTAAGTACTTTCTTCTTGGTCTACCTCGACTCCTCTTACCCTCCGCTGCCGAGCTCTAGGTAACCTTGCTTCCCCCATGCGTGTAACATGACCCCACCATCTCATGGTGTTCATTCCTAGTTTTTCCTTGATTTCCTCATTATGGACAACCTCCTGCCATTGTTCCCATCTATTAGTGCCTGCAATCATTCTTGCTACTTTCATATCTGTAATCTCTACCTTGTGAATAAGGTAACCTGTATCCACCCAACTTTCACTCCCATACAACAAAGTTGGTCGAAAGATAGAGCGGTGCACCGCTAACTTAGTCTTGGTACTTACTTCCTTCTTGCAGAAGAGAGTAGATCTTAGCTGAGCACTCACTGCATTAGCTTTGCTGCACCTCGATTCCAGTTCTTTTACTATGTTGTCATCCTGTGAGAAAATAGATCCTAGGTACTTGAAACTGTCTACCTGCTCTAACTTAGTTCCTCCTATTTGGCATTCAATCTAAAAAAAAAAAAGAGAAAATCAACCATGGGTGAAATCTGCTTCTTGCTGTCAGAGCTCCGCAGATGTCTGCAACCCTGTTTACGACCTCGCGGCTATTCTGGAGCGCACGACTTTCCATCCTGCTAGCTGACATCCTTGTGCCCATGAAATACTGGTTTTGTTTCAGAAATACTGGCTGAATCTTTATAGTTTGTTTTCTGGTTTTAATTCTCTCATTTAAATATTCTGATGACAGCACGGTTGGTTGCTTCGCAGGAAGCCCGGGTTCGATTCCCAGTCGGGTCGTACAGTTTCTCCACTCGGGACCTGGGTGTTCTGTCGCCTTCAGCATCATTTCGTCATCATTGGCACGCAAGTCGCCGATGTGGCGTCATATAAAAAGACTTGCACCCCACAGGCAAAACCCGATCCCAGTTGGAGGCTAACGGCCAGAAATGCCACATCATCAGTGGAAAAATCTTATATTGCAAAATTTACAGCTTACACGAGCACATATGACATTGACAGTGAGGATATGAAAGTCTGGAAAAACCTTGCCATAGGCCGCTAGCCTACAGCAGTTGTAGCATACAGTAAAGGGTGACCGAAGTTGTAACTTCTACCGACACACTCAATCCAGTACGTTCCCGGGAAGCGATGAGGCTGTTAGAGCGTAGTAGCGGACTAAGTCACTTCGATTTATATCGATAGGCACATATTACCAGTAAGTGGTGTTGCGATGTTACACTGAAGCTGAGCCTGAACCCATAGGTAGACATGGTGTCTGCAGGACATACAAATGCACGTTTACTGTGAATATGAGCTTCCTGTCTCTAGTCTTTCGAAGATCTCAGTCTTTCCTGATCATGTGTGTTCACAGGCTCAAAAGTAATTCCTGCGAATCTTATATGTGAAGACAGTTGAAGCTGCTTAAATAAAATAAAGTTTATTAAGATTCTTCATGTTTATTCTTATTGACAGTCACCCTCGTCATGAAGACATTCCTCCCATCGAGACGGCACTTTCTTGGTACTGTCGTAGACCATTCACCAACAGATCCTCCTTCCCTCTTACTTTATATTACTTATATACGTTGTTTGTAGGGGCCATTTGAGCAGTAGCTGAGTACTATGTATTTTCACTGTAGTATATTTTAAAGGAGACGCCTTTTCCTACTGCAAATGAAGTGTTTTTATTTTTATCATTCATCCGTACGGGTTTCGCCTTTTTCTCAAGGCATCATCAGTGGGTGTCCTGAAATATTTACATGTTTCTGTTTACACATATAGGTTAGGATTTTACTTATGTACAAAACATTTCGTTTCTCATTCAAATCAGTTTGTTTTTTGGTATAAAAAGGTATAATTACAGCACTTGCTATTCCATATCTGCCTCTTTCCGGCAACCAGGTCGAAAAGTTCCACTAGTTTCCGAAAAACATCGCATTTCCATGGTTCCATTGCCACCTGCTGCCATAATTGTGTTCAATGTAGTTTTCAAAGTGTTTCCAACTTATTCAGCTTATTTGTAATTCAACTATTTAATTGAAACTGTATTTAAGGTATCTCTCCCTCTCTCTCTCTCTCTCTCTCTCTCTCTCTCTCTCTCTCTGTGTGTGTGTGTTTTGTTCATCTCTCTCTCTCTCTCTCCCTCTCTCTCTCTCTCTCTCTCTCTCTCTCTCTCTGTCTGTCTGTGTGCGTGCGTGTGTGTGTGTGTGTGTGTGTGTGTGTGGACGGGGGGTGGGGGTTGATTTGTGATTATGTGTCGGGATTTGTGTCTATCATTTGATCAATCAGTGAAAACAGTGATTGATTTGTCAAGTTTATTTGGTCATTTAGTAGCAACTTTTTGTAGGGCAAACCAGCAGAACGTTAGACACCCGATACAAATAACATATCATGGCATGGAAATAGGAGACAAACCAGTCCACATTTGCAGAACATCTGAAATAATATAACCATGAATCCACCACAATAGAAAAAGACATAGATAATTAGAATAAATAATGAAAAACACCTCTTTACATTACAAGAAAATTATCATATATATAAAACAAAAGCTGAGAAAAAGTTGCTACTAAATGACCAAATAAACTAGACGAAACAATCACTGTTTTCACTGACTGACCATATGATCGACACAAATCCCAACACATAATCACAAATCTACAACCCTTTCCCCTCCTCCCCCCCACACACACACACATACCACACTTACACATACAGAGATAGGTTCAACACGCTTTCAATCAAATAGTTTAATTAAAAATAAGCTGAGAAAGTTGGCAACAGTTTCAAAACAAACTACAGTGGACACAGTTATGGCAGTGGAACTATGGAAATGCGAAGTTTTTCGGAAAATAGTGCAACATTTCGACCTGGTTGCCGGAAAGAGACAGATCTGGAGTAGCAAGTGCTGTAAGTACATCATTTTATAACAAAAAATGATCTGGTTTGTACATATGTAGCGCCCTAACCTATATGTGTAAATAGAATCAGGTAAATTTTCAGGACACCCACTAACGATGCCTTGAGAAAAAGGCGAAACGCGTATGGGTGAATTATAAAAATAAAAACACTTCATTTGCAGTAGCAAAAGGCGTTTTCTTTTTAAAAAAATACTATAGTGAAAATACATTTATTACTTATCATCACAGAAACGACGCAATTTGGGATAAACTAATTTCTTCTTACACTTTTTCTACGATATTTTACGTAACTATGTTTAGTAATTAACTTGTCGAATGTAGAACGTCTGATATAAAGTTCGGTAAATAGGCGTGTAACATGAACGCACATGAACTATGACGTTAGTTACCTTACTGTTCTTTGAAATAGTCACCTCCCAATGCCGAGCTACACGATACGTGTCCTGGAAACTTTGCACGAAATCTTCCTTTGGGTGGTGTTCAAAAGCCTTGTCACATTTCGTTGGATGTCTGGAATATCGTCAAATCTGTTTTCTAAGGATGGAATAGAATGAAGTCTGGAGGATAGAGGCGAGTGTATGAATGTTCAAGTTGCACGACAACGGTCGCCCTCACACAGCAATATCGTCAGTCAGACAGTTCCTGTCAATAAAAGGGGTGGAGCATCTTGAACACCCACCATACTCGCCGAATCTCTGTTCTCCAGACTGTTTCCTATTCCATCGACTCAGACTCGCTTTGAAAGGGAAGAGGTATGATGATAGCCCTGACATACAACGAAACGTGACGAGGCTTTTGAACACCATCCGAAAAGGAAAAGATTGTGCAAAGTTTGCAGGACATTTATCGCAGACTCAGGGTGCTTAGTTATGGGAGGTGACTACTTCGAAGGACAGCAAGGTAACAGTAGTTCATAGTTTATCTACTTTAATGTTACAGAACTATTCACTGAACTTTGTCAGAGGTCGTATTTTCAAGAAAAGACAATATGTGAAGTTGTTTCGAAATACAGCAGTTGTATAGAATATCTGTGATTAAAAATGATAAGATCGTAAATCTATCATTTGTCTTAACTGGCCAAGAGCCACTCACTCTCCGTTTCTCTTCGGGAAGGATTAGACGTAATTGTCACTGTCTCTCAATAGTTGTAATTGTTCAGGCTGATTGTTTCTTCAGTTTACTGAAATTGCAAACCGTGCCTTCATTTAATCAATGGTCCTTCATTTACACTTCTGTAATAATTTCCATTTATGTCTTATACAGTTAAAGGTGCACGCTTTCGAGATGGTAATGGGGACGAGGCTAATTGTTGAAGGTCAGCATGATAAAACTAGTTTTTTAGATTTTACGTTTCTTTTCAAGTATCATAGCATCCCTCAGACTTCGGTTTTGTGAATTTAAAAGTTATTTATTTGAGCTAGTGTAGTGGGTCAGATTATTGTCTCTGCTACTACCTCGAGTTAGCTCGATTTTTGCAGAATAATCGGTTCATATATATGTTATTAAATGATTTTAATGTAAATATTTTTATGTTATGTGATTCTTAAAAAATGTATGTTTCTTATATTTCATGTGCCGTGATGGCGATTCAACCTACGAGAGCAGCATCTTCGAAGCTGATATCAAGGAGTAAACATCTGGCCACTTCAAGTCGCGGGTCGACGGCCATGAGGCAAGAAGATGCTGGTCTCTGCGGTTATCGTCGAGGATATTGACATTATTATAGAAAGTTTCATGAAAGATCATCATGGTTTAAATATCAGTTGTTTTAACTGTTGTTGAGTCACGATCTGTACTCTGACGTCAATAAATGTTCATGTGTCTTGAAAAATCATCGAGTGTCACAGACGATTATTTCTGATATTATTTATTTACAAAAAATGGTATATTAATAGAAGAGAAAGAAGTAATTTCAAACCCTTTTACAGTTTGAACGATGAAATTCATGAAACATTATTCTGTGCGAAAGATCCATTAAGAAGAATTAAATTAATTTTTAATACTGCATTTAACAGATCGAACATATCGATCTATGAGGATATAAAAGAACTTTATATCATCTGTGACTATAACAACGTGTAAAACACGAACTTCCTTTTGACAGTGAACTGTGAATGAACTTTGAAATATTTGATTAAAGAAGCTATAGCATCACATGCTTCTTCCATCTGCGCAAGAATCTGTGTTTTTTGAAATTTTAGAATACAGGAAGTCTTACCTGAATTTTTTGTTTTGTTTTGTTGTGTTGACGAGGGGACGACTTGCGGATTACGAAGTCTTACACGGTCACATCAAAGTTGTTATTCAGTCCTACTAACGTAAAAAGAAGTCGTACCACCGCACTAGCCATTTTTTCACAGCAAAAGAACTCACGCCGCCACGAAAAATAATGCCAACCCGCTCACGCAACATTGTACGGAAGCAAACTTCGCGTTCAATAATTTCTATTACGGTATGTGACGCAACAATTTATGTCAATACAAACTAAATGTCTGCAGAATTAATCTTTCAATTCCAAGCTTAAACAGGATCCTATTGTTCAATAACGTAATTGAGGTTGCATCACATATTGCAATAATATTTCGATTTAGCTCTGCCAATCCTATTTAAATCTGTCTTTATCAAAAATTTTGCTTGGCTTCTAGAGGGCCGCAGCCCCCATCTGTCTGAGGAATTTCATTTTTCTTAGCGAAATGTTATGCCCCTTCCCCCCCCCCCCACCCGCCCGCTTCTGCGTAGCGTTTTGAATATTGAGTCGAGTACGATATGAACGCATTTAATATTTCCGGCGCACAAACGGGAATTGCTGGGCGAAGACCGCAACAGGTAGAGGACACTCAACCAAGGGAAACAGCAGGTTGCGCGACACCGCCTGGCCAAACAACTTCGCTGCGAATGCAGCCCATAGACCAGTGCTTTCCAAACTTTGCCTCATCGCGACACCATTTTATAGCTTACAGTTTTTCGCGACACCCATTCACTAATATAAATACATAGAATTTAGATAATTCTAGCGGGGGAGGGGGGGGGGAGGATGAAGTATCGCTTACATGTAGTTTGTAAACGAAACTGAAATCCTCATACGCATAGACATGTTTAATGTTCATCCTGACTGTAGCAATTACGTACCCTCATCGCAAGAAAAGGAAACATTAGGAACCAAGGAGATGTACAACAGTAACACCGCAGACAACAACGCATAACTCCCACAGTAATACTTGCTTCTTCTACATGCGACCCAACTTCCGAAACACGAAAACTGAATTTTGGAAACCATTTTTCTCTGTCATGTGTACATGTCAGGGCCAGATACGGTTTTGCTGGATCGACTGAAAACGGCATCTGGAAATTAGCTGCTCGTATTTCTGATTTAGACAGCACAGTGGCTGTTCCCTTTCAGTTCAATAGTATGACATTATTTTCAGAAACAAATAGGAAGTATTTATGATAAGTGATGAATTATTATTTAAGTTGTATTGTAAGGTTCTTGCTTCACCACGACCTCGGGAGTCACGACATATTCAGAAAAAATGGATAAGTATCTGTGACAAGTAAGAATATGTATGTCATTTCTGGTCCCAGAATCTGTTACATACAGGAAACTGAGAGATAAAAAAATATTAACGCATACCAGGGTTCGAACCAACGATCACTGCATTTAAAATACTACTCTCCGTTAATCACCCGGCCGTACTCCATACTAAACATCGCTACTGAATAGGTTTAGTCAGTGGACAATTGTGACTGCTTTTACAATCTGTGACAGCTTTTACAGCCACCGTGTCATTGATTGACATTTAATTCTAAGAAGCGCGACCGAGGGTGACGTGGCTTTGATAAATCCATTAAAAACGCTCAAGTGCAGCTTTTTGAGAAGGAAGGCAGACTACAGTGAAGGTTCGTTCAAGCAGCTGCCAGTTTCAGCAAATTGCGCATGGGAATAACTGTTATCGAGTATCAGCAGCAGCTCTGCGCATGCGCAGTTTGCTAGAATCTGGCAACTGGCAGCTGCTTGAACGAATCCTGAGTGTCTACTGCTGCTGAAGCAGAGCTGCCGCCTAGCGGCTGAGCACGCAATTAATGTGCACCGATCATTCCTTTAATACGTCATCTGTGATGCACTGAATGAAGAGAAGGATGATTAGCTGCAGGCGAGTCTTCAGGGTAGTATGAAAAGAAGTATATTTTGCGTTATTTTATGTCAAGTTCTTTTTGCTTATAGTGTAAATTTGTTAGTCTCGCGACACCCAGTTTCGAAAGCTCTGCCACGGACAATCGCCCGCTTTGAATCTCTACTTCGGGATGCTGTGTACTTATCCCAGTCGCAGCCCAGGGAAAGTTGCAATGGATTTCTGAGTAATGAATGAAACTAACTAGGGATCTTGCACGAATGTTCTGTTATTCAGATCAATGATATTATTATTATTATTATCATAATATTAATAAGTGAACAACAAAATTGAAGTACTGATTTCAATAATTATTGTACAAAGAGGCCAATGAAAATAACGAAATGTAGTTTTTAGTAGATATGTTGATGTTATTCTGGACTTCAGTTTGGAGACTGGTTTGATGCAGCTCTCCACTCTACTGAATCTTGTGCAAGCCTCTTTATCTCCTCATAATAACTGGAATCCACATCCATGTGAAACTGTTTACTATATTCGTCTATTGGTCTCGCTCTGAGATTTATACCCCACTCACTTCTCTCCAAAGCTAAATTAATAATTTTTGTGTGTCTAAGAATGTGTCTTGCCATTCGATCTTTTCTTTCAGTCAAGATATTTCTGTTCTCCCCACTTCTCTTCGATACCTTCTCATTAGTTACGGGAACTACGCACCTAATCTTCAGCATCCTTTTGTAACACCAAATTTTAAAAGCTTCTATTTTCTTCCTGTCTGAATTATTTATCGTCCATGTTTCACTTCTGTACAAGGCAACACTCAACACAAATATCTTCCTAACACTTGAATTAATTATAAATTCTGACATGTCAGAGGAGGTCCTGCCGCGGTGGCCGAGTGGTCTGCGGCGCGCCAGTCACGGTCTGCATGGCCACTACAGTCGGGGGTTCGAATCACCCCTCGGGCATGGATGTTTGTGCCGTCCTTAGTGTTAGCTAGTTCATAAGTAGTTTGTAAGTTTAGGGACTGATGAGCCCATAGTTAAGTCCCATAAGCTGTACAAACATTTGAAAACATGTCGGAGGAGGAAAAGGTGGTCTTTTATATAAATTATTAACGCTTTAAAAATTTTGTTTAAAAACAATTCTTACAAAGGCCTAGACCGCAAAAGAAATTAAAAATTTATAATGCGATGACAGGTTTCAACTTTTCATTTTCAAACTACAGTCACCAGATGGATAAAAATTTGACTGACAATTAGGCCATTTGATCAAATGTTTGTAATTCTATCGGACCAAACTGCGTGGTCATCAGTCCGTAGCTTACAAACTACTTAAACCTAAGTAAACTAACCTAAGGACAACACACACACCCATGCCCCAGGGAGGACTCGAACCTCCACGGTGTGAGATTACCGCCCAATAGAAATACTGGTAATTAATAGCATTTGATAATTAAACAGTATGAAGTTCACTGCAAACATTGACCATGCCAATGCACTAAATGTTACACAATTTTAATCTTATTAATTATGGTAGCAATGTATGTACACAGTTGGGTGACAACATTTATAGTTAGGCCATAGGTAGAAATTCTCCACGTTGAGATTTGCTGTGTGCTTGTAGCTGACGGGAGGCCAGCGAGCAGGCCGATGTTGGTGGCTTGTTCCAACTTAGGATTTTACAGTTCGTTTCCGGTGAGGGGAGAGAGGGACAATGGCGAGTGCCAGGCACAGTGCAGTGCACAAATATTGTAATACTACTGGCATTTGAAGTAATACGATGCAGATAGGAACCTTTAAGGCCCTCATTACCAAATAGCCTGTTGATAAATAAACAATACATTAGCTGATATAGTCACATCTAACGTAATATGTTTAATTAACAATGAAAAGTAATAAATTACCAACGAAGACAAGACAGTTACACAACTAGCATGGCAATGTTTGTTTATAAAAATAATATATTAACTATTTTTCATTTTATTTTCAATCAATCTTTTGTATTTTACCTTGAAATATTCAGTTAAATCAGTTATCTGTGATATAAGAAATTGCACGATTATGATAAACAGTACAAAGGATGTTTATACTAATATAAAAACGTAAGAAAATATTTGTTTAATGTGTAGTGTAATTATTTTGATTTTAAGTAAAGTTTTAGAAATGTATTGGCTGAGCGCTGTACGTTGGCAAATCGGTTAGAACAGTTCACATGGGGAAGTTGATGACGTAGGGGAAAAAACCCCGGCAGTTGAGCTTTTGGCGCGCGCGCGCGCCTGGGCAGGAAGTGAGGACTCCAGACCACGTGGTGTGGCTGGCCGGGCGGCGTCGCTCTGCTCAGTCGGCATGTGGATCTCGAGGTGGTCACTTGAGATTTGTGTGTGGCAATCGCCACGTGTGGTTGCTCGTCGTAGACTGCAACAAGTTAAATCGAGTGCTACTGTGTGTTTGTGAATATTTAGCCGGTGCAACAAGTTGTGCATCGCATTGCATTAAAGTGACTGTGATTTGTTAATGTAACATGTGTCGTCGCATAGGCATAAACATAAACGGTGTTTGAGACAGCCACATGGTGTTAAAACAATTTGCGACAAATATTTATTTTTGTCTGGGGGCTCACGAGCTATATTTGATAAATGTGCCGACGTACAGACGTATCAGCCACAGGGTTCTGAGATTGTGTAATAAACAACATAAAGTGAACTTTCACGTGTTTTCGAAATTAGTAGTTAGTACACCCTTTTCTCTCATGAACTTGATTTTATTATGAATCTGTCTTGTTAATCATATGCAGGGAAGGAAAGCTGCGAACGTGTGATATCATCCCCTAAAAATCGAGTCAAACATTCGCAATCGCAGTTCCAGTGTTTTTGCATGTTTAGGAATTTGGTTCGCAGCTGGTGGTTGTGAGTTTCAAAAATTAAACTTTTTCCTATTTTAAACTCTCACCCCGACCTTCACCCTCGCAACGGCGAGCAACCGCGCGCTCCGCAGCGAGACGCTTTAGACACGCTCGGCTACTCCACCGCGGCTAGGCCATTTGATAGCATTTCATCAGTGATTGTATAAAAGTTGAACTTGTTGGTAAATGTGGACTTTTTTATAATAGTAAAAAATGAATTAATTACATACCTCAAATGGAAACTTGCTTTCTGCATTACCGATGTTACCGCCTACGCCTATATATACCTACTTTACACAAAATCGATACTGCACAAGACGAGTTGCCAATTGAGGTACAGGATTAATTCAGAAATTTTTATTGACATTAGAAAAAAACGTTCAAATTATTTACCATCAAATTAAACTTTTATAAAATGACTGGCAACAAGGTCTTAAATAAACTAATTGGTAGTCTAATACTTATCCATCGTATGACTGAGATTTGAAAATAACTGCAAATACAAAACTAGTCACCAAATTATAAATTTTTAATTTCGTCTCCTGTCCATGCTTTTTTAAGAGTTATTATATGATTTTCTAAAAGTTTTAACAACTTAAATTAATATTCGATGTTAACAATTTACGTTTTTAAGAAACGTTTTTCCCCTTCCTCATTTTGCATATCACCTGTAGAAAGACCGACATATGTTGTTTTACTCCCAAGTAAGAAAACGTATCTACCACCTTTCTTGCTTCTTTACCTAATCCAAATCCTTCAGCATCGCCTGATTTTTTTACGCTCCTATAAGACACTGTCGATTTCGTTTAACTGTTCTTCAGAATTACAATGTCGGCAGGACGCAAAGTTTTTATTTCTTCACTGTGAACTTAAATCGCATCCCCAAATTTATCCTTGCTTTCCTTCACAGCTTGTTCATTATACAGATTGAATAACATTGGAAAAAGGTTACAGCCCTTCGTTACATCCAATCAATTCTTCCCTTTCACGTCCTTCGACTCTTATAACTGCTGTCTGGTTTCTTCCGTATACCATGTTTTACTCCTGCTGACTTCGGAATTTGAAAGAGTGTATTCCACTGTGAGAAGCTTTCTCCAAATATATTCAGAAAATAAATATCATGTGTGTACGTAGGCGTTACCAATCCTAAACTACCTTGTAAAGTCCCCTCTGCTTTTCAACCTGTTTCGAAATGACCAACCAGTTGGACCAGATGCAAGAAGTTTTATCTATGCTGATGATGTAGCAATTTTCTTCCAATCGGGATCAATCGATCACACTGAGAGAAACCTAACAGATGCCCTAAAAGTTCTTACTAAATAGTACAACAGGAACCAGCTTCGACCAAATCCAGCAAAGACGCAGACTTGAACAATCAGGAAGTAAAAAGGGAATTTCAATTGGAATGGAACAGTCAAACAATGCCCAAACCCAGTTTATCTCGGAGTCACGTTAGACCGAACATTGTCCTACAAGAGACATGTAAAAAAAAAAAAAAAAAAAAAACAAGAGCGAAAATCAACACACGGAACGGTATAATCCGCAAACTTACCAACTCACACTGGGGAGCAAATCCTGAAATTCTGCATTTATCATCCCTGACTTCGTGTTTAGCTCCAGTGGAATATGCATGCCCCATAGAGGTGGCCAAGGGGACTGAGGCGCTCCAGTCACGGTCTGCACGGCCACTACGGTCGGCGGTTCGAATCCCCCCTCGTCCTTAGGATTAGCTAGTTCATAAGTAGTTTGTAAGTTTAGGGACTGATGACCCCGTAGTTAAGTCCCATAGACTCTACAAACATTTGCACATGCCCCATATGGAGAAAATCGGCGAATGCCCACAATCTATATGCAGCACTGATCGATTCATGTCGATTAATTACGGGATGCCTGAAGCCTACAAACCGTTATCTCCTTTATACGTTTTCTGGAATAGCTTCCCCACAGATCAGACGGCAAACGTTAGCGATGGCTGAAAGAAGCAGACAGTGCGAGGATAGAAGACATCCCCTGTTCGGACATCAGCCAGTGGTGGAAAGATTAAAATCGAGGTAAGATTTCATTTAATTTGAACATCCAATAAATGAAAGTCAGTCTGCAACCAGGCAATCGATGTGGACACAAAAATAGGAAAAATACAGGTGGAAATGTTGGAACATTAAAGAAAAACTTCCGGTTGGATCTCAATAGGAATGGAGAGCCTGGAAGAGCCTAAATAGACTTAGGTGACAAATGGGAAGATCAAATGTTTCAAATGTTTGTAATCCTATGGGACCAAACTATGTTGGTCATGAGTCCCTAGTCTTACAAACAAACTAACCTAAAGACAATACACACATCCATGCCCGAGGAAAGATTCGAACCTCCGACGCGGGAGGCCGCGCGATCCGTAACGTGGCGCTCCAGACCGCTCGGTTACTCCAGCGCGTTATCAAAGGATAACCTGTTCAAGAGAGGATACGCAGAAGACGACCGCTGTCATTGTGTAGGAAAACAGACAATAACACTCCTGCCGAGCTGTCCATCCTTGCCGGCGCCATGCACTTTCCTAGACCTGTGGCTGGCCGACGACGTTGCAGTGAAGTGTGCCGAACACTGGAGAGAGGTATGAGACTGCTATGGACAATAATGACGTGTGATGTGTGAAAATCATGACTGTTTATATGAATATATAATAAGTAGTTAGATTTTATTTGTAATCTAGTATATGTAGGCTATTAATTAATTAAAGATTGAATAAAAATAACCAATGATAAAAGGAGTAGCTGTTACATTCTGTCACGCAATATAATCTCCAATAATAGTATGTGAACATCAAAAATTATTGCTCTGATAACTTCTGGTCTGTAGATAATATTAGGTGCTTGTGCGACATGACACTACATAATGAGTTTGGAAAACATTGTTTCCTATTAGGAAAGTATCGAACTGTTATATCATTCAAAATGAAAATACCAGTCAAGTTCGCAAAAAGTTTTTTAATTTATTTATAAGAAGGTAACCTATTTCGATCTTTGGAAAGATCATCCTCATACCGAGGAGATGAACGTGCGGCGACTGCTTTTAGACTATATAGTATGTTCTTGTTGTGGTATTCCTTTCGGAGACTGGTTTGATGCAGTTCTCAGCGTCTTCTATCTAGAGCAAGCCTGTGCATCTCTCCATAAGAACGACCATTCCGTTCGAACCTGCTTACTGTAGTCTTATCATTTCCAAACACTTCCCCCCAATGCTAAATTCACGATTCTTTGATATCTGAGAATGTGTCCTAAGAATCGATTTCTTCTTTTAATCAAGTTATGTCAGAAATTTCTTTTCTCTCTGTTTGTGTTCAGTTCCTCCTCATTAGTTACACGATCTACCCATCTAATCTTCAGCATTCATCTGCAGCACCACATTTCAGAAGCTTCCATCCTCTGTATGATCTGTTTATCGTCCGTGTGTCACTACGTACAAAGCAACACTGTACAAAAATGCCAGCAGGAAAGACTTCCTAACACTTTAATTGTTATTTCTCCTTTTTAGAAACCCTTTCCGTTGCCTTTCTGTATTTTATATCCTCTGTACTACGATCATCGTAGGTTATTTTTCTCCTCAAGTAACAAACTCCTCTTCCTAATCTAATTCATTCAGCATCACCTGATTTTCTTAAACTACGTTCCATTAACCTTGTTTTGCTCTGTTTAATGTTCATTTTCTAAGTTACTTTCAAGACACTGTCTATTCCGTTCAAGTGCTCTTTCAGGTGTTATCCTGTCTCTGCCGGAATTACTGCGTCATCAGCCAAACGCAAACTATTTATTTCTTCACCCTGAACTTTTATCCATTTTTTTCAAATTCCTCCTTGCTTTCCTTCACAGCTTGCTCAGTGACCGAAGTGAATGAAATTGGAAAAAGACTCCCTATATACGAGGGTTGGCACTTAAACAGTGGCAACACTGCTGTGGAGAAACTATACAATGGAATTTATTATTGTCGCTGATAGCACACGTTGCTGACATATCTATATTACCTCCGAACAAATGGACTCGCCAGTTCCAAGTCACCAGCGTGCGCACAATCGAGAAAAACACAGTCACTTGTGAGCGAGTGGTCAAATGTGACGGTGTCGCTGTGTTTTCGAAATTGGAACAATGGAGTTGGATCAAGATTGAATGTGCCAGAGGTCGTACAGCACAACAGTGTCATCAAGGTCTTCAGAGGCGTGAAGAGAATCGGCATTGCCGTACTTAACAGTGGCACGTTGGGTAGAAAACTTCAGTGAAGGTTGGCAAACTGTGGCAGATATGCATGGCACTGGTCGTCCTAGCGTCTCTGAAGAAGAAATGCGTACTGTTGCCGCGTTAGTGGACAGTAATCGACGCCAGACTATTAGTGAGCTCGACCACGAAATCGGATTAGCGCATACGACTGCGCTTCGCATTCTGAAGGAACGCCTGGGTTTGCGAAATGTTGCAGCACGATGGGTTCCGCATGAACTGACGGAAATGCAGAAATAGATGCGGGAAATTGATTTGATTCTAAATATGAAGGAAGCACTTCGTGGCATTCGCTTCAGAAGTATTGCACAGATTCGACAGGCAATAAACCGCTCAATTCACACCATCGTCAGAACAGGCTCTGCTTACGGTTTACTAAGCATTCCACATCGCTGGTAACGCGTTGTGGGTGTTTGTAAATCTATCGGACTCAACTGCTAGGTTATTAGTCCATAGCTTACAAAGTACTTAAACAAAGGTAAACAAACCTAAGGACATCACACACATCAATGCCCGAGGTAGGGTTCGAACATCCGACGCGGGAGACCTCGCGATCCGCAACAGTAAAACGTTCTACACAACTCGGGTGACTACTTTTAAGGACAGTAACAGGTCCGAACATGTAACGCTTTTGTATCGGTTGTGAAAAAATAGATCCAACCCTCGTATGTAATTAATGCGACGATGGGAATGAGCTAACCATGACCGAAGTTAAACGAGAATAATGCGCAAGGGACAGTGATAATATTGTGGCCGGCATGGTAGTTCTTGGAGCTGCGGTATGTACAGTATCCAGGTGGCTTATAGGATAGAGCATCTACCTCCTAAGCAGAAGACCCGAACTCTATTCCTGATCGGGACTCAAGTTTTCATCATCCACAGTGCATTAAATTCACCCACTCTGCAAAGGCAGAGACCGGCTCTGACATTCGTGGATGTTTCATACAATCGCATTCTAAGGGACGCTCATGGTCCAGTAACAGATACCGGGAAAGTACGGTTGTCACGACGACTGAGTCGATGATGTCGTGAGCAGTGGCTATGAAAACATTGTAGTAATATGTTAATTTGCCAAGTTACACTATTGGCCATTAAAATTGCTACACCAAGAAGAAATGCAGATGATAAACGGGTATTCATTGGACAAATGTATTATACTAGAACTGACATGTGATTACACTTTCACACAATTTGGGTGCATAGGTCCTGAGAAATAAGGACCCGAGAACAACCACCTCTGACCATAATAACGCCCTTAATACGCCTGGGCATTGAGTCAAACATAGCTTGGATGGCGTGTACAGGTACAGATGCCCATGCAGCTTCAACATGATACCGCAGTTCATCAAGAGTAGTGACTGGCGTATTGTGACGAGCCAGTTTCACCATTGACCAACGTTTTCAATTGATGATAGATCTGGAGAATGTGCTGGAGGCAGCAGCCGAACATTTGCCATATCCGGAAAGGCCGATATAATACAGGACCTGAAACATGCGGTCGTGCATTATCCTGCTGAAAGGTATGGTTTCCCAGGGATTGAATGAAGGGTAGAGGCACGTATCGTAACACATCTGAAATGTAACGGCCACTGAGCAAAGTGCCGTCGATGCGAACAGGAGGTGACCGAGACGTGAACCCTATGGCACCCCATACCATCACGCCGGGTGATACGGCAGTATGGCGATGACGAATACACGCTTCCAATGTGCGTTCATCACGATGTCGCCAAACACGGATGCGAACATCGTGATGCCGTAAACAGTACCTGGATTAATCCGAAAAGATGACGTTTTGCCATTCGTGCACCCAGGTTCGTCGTTGCATACTCCATTGCAGGCGCTACTGTCTGTGGTGCAGCGTCAAGGGTAAGCGCAGCCATGGTCTCCGAGCTGATAGTCCATGCTTCTGGAAAGGTTGTCGAACTGTTCGTGCAGATGGTTGTTGTATTGAAAACGTCCCCATCTGTTGACTCAGGAATCGGACGTGCCTGCACGACCCGTTACAGCCATGTGGATAAGATGCCTGTCATCTCGACTGCTAGTGATACGAGGCCGTTGGGATCCAGTACGGCGTTCTGTATTGTCTTCCTGAACCCACCGATTCCATATTCTGCTAACAGTCATTGGATCGTGACCAACGAGAGCAGCAATGTCGCGATACGATAAACAGCAATCGCGAAAGGCGACCTTTATCAAAGTCGGAAACGTTATGGTAAGCATTTCTCCTCCTTACACGAGGCATCACAACAACGTTTCACCACAAAAGCCGGTCAACTGCTGTTTGTGTATGAGACATCAGTTGGAAACTTTCCTCATATCAGTACGTTGAAGATGTCGCCAAGCTTGTGTGAATGCTGTGAAAAGCTAGTAATTTGCATATCACAGCATTTTCTTCCTGTCGGTTAAATTTCTCGTCTGTAGTACATCATCTTCGTGGTGTAGTAATTTTAATGGCCAGTAGTGTACTTTCTGGTCACTCGATACAGATGCCACAAAATGTAAAGTACGTTCCTATTTTTAATTTCTTATTTTTTAATAATTACGCCGAGGGAAGGAGGAAGTGGACAAAGGGAGGAAAAGGAGATGGACAGAGGTAGGAGGGAGGACAGAAGGGGTGTAAGACGAGTGGACAGTGACCAGGGGTGGAAGGAGGAGCGGAAGAATAGTGTGGAGGGGACGAGGAAATGGACAGGGAGGGGGTGGAAGTAGAACAGAGTGGAGATAAGGTAGCTTTTCCCAAGGGGAAAATATTTCTCGTATTCCAGACTCGGTAAACCATCTGATCTTTACGCTGGAAAAGAAGAAACAAAAGTTTTTAAACACACTGGCTTTACAATAAATGACTTTCTGTGAAAAAGACCTTTTTTCTAACCTTCCTTTCGTTATACATATACACAGCAACGCCAAGCAGGCAATTCGTCTAATTACAATATTTTCTCGGTGCGTCTATGTTTGCAAGAATTTATTTATTTATTTATTTATTTATTCTCAGTTATTTAACGTAAGACTGAGCCACAGCAAAACGCGGCCGAGCTTACTTAGTTACTACGGTAATGATATAGTTAGATTAACGTACTATATTAATTAATTATATTGCATAATTATTAATGGACCTTATAAAATTTTGAAACGAATGGAAAAATGATAGAATCAGACATCGGGGAAGATCAGTTTGGATTTAGAAGAAATGTAGGGACACGCGAGGCAATAGTTACATTACGACTTATCCTAGAGGAGAGGTTGAGGAAAGGCAAACCTACATTTTTGGTTACTGTACAATTGGAGAAAGCATTTAGTGGAGTACATTCTGTCAAATTATAAAGGCGACAGGGGTTATATATAGGGAACGGAAAGTTACATACAACTTGTACAAAAAACAGACAGCTATTACAAGAGTCGAAGGGCCTGAAACGGACGCGGTGATTGGCAGGAGAGTGAGACAGGATTTCTCCAATGTTATTCCATTTTTACACTGAGAAAGCTGCGAAGGAATGCAAAGATAAATTTGGAGAAGGTATTCAAGTTTAGAGTGAAGAAATAAAAACTTTCGGGTTTGCCGAAGACATAGTAAATCTGTCAGGGACAGCAACGGACCTGGAAGAGCAAATTAACGGAATGGACAGTTCATTAAAAGGAGGTTATGAGATAACGTTTAACAATAGCAAAACGAGGGTAATGGAATGCAGTGTAAGAAAATCAGGCGATGTTGAGGGAGTTAGCTTAGGTAACGATACAATAAAAGTAGTAGATGAGTTTTGTTATTTCTGTAGAAAAATCATTTCCGATGGCCGAAGTAAAGAAGGTGTGGAATCCATAATGGCTATGGGAACAAAAGCATTTCTGAAGAATCGAAATTTTTGACATGCAAAATTAGGAATGTTAGGAAGTCCTATCTGAAGTCATTTGTCTGGATTGTATGGGAGTGAAACGTGGACGATAAGGAGTTCAGACAAAATGATGATAGAAGGTTTTGAAAAGCAAACGAATGTTGAAGATTATATGCGCAGATCGCGTAACGAAATGAGGAGGTGCTGTACATAATTGGGAAGAAAAGAAGTTTCTGGCCTGTCTTAAGAGAAAGGCTCGATTGTTGGAACACAATCTGAAACATCGTGGAGTTCTCAATTTGGCATTGCTGGGAAATGTGTGGGGTAAAAAAATTCAGAGGGAGACAGACAGACGAATACAGTAGGCAGATTCAAAAGGATGTAGGTAGCCGTTCTTATTTAGAGGAGGAGACTTGCACAGAATAAAGTAGGGTGGCGAGCTGCATCAAACAATCTCCGAAGTGGATACCACAACAACAACAACAAAATAAAAATTAAAGCGATTGACCGCCATTTTTGTCTCATGTGTCAAATCTATATCTATAAATCTGAATGTCTGTTCGGTGTACGTTTATCACGTTTGAACCACAAGACATAAAGAGCTAAAAATTTGTACAGGTACTAATGTCTACCCGTGGAAGGCTTTAGGCACGGTTTTATGGCGATCGATTATATATATTAATGTAAATGTCTGTTCGGTGTACGCTTATCACGTCCGAACGACAAGACGCAGAGACTTAAATATTTGTACAGTTACTAATTTATACCTGAGGAAGGTTTTAGGCACGGTTTTATAGCAATCTGATAATTATTTAGTAATTTGAAGAATATAACGTGAAATGCGGAACAATAATTACCTTTTGGGAATTATACTCTTTGAAAATGGTTTTATTGGTTGCATTGTTGCTTGAGGGTTGATTATGATAAAAGGGTGGAGTATATTGGGATGCAAAGTTATCGGTGTATATAAAATTCTTCGTGTGTGTGTGTGTGTGTGTTAATATTTCGCTCTGCAGTGAAAACTACAGAACTCAAACGAATGGTCTGTGTGTAATTGTTGTCCAAAGTCTCCCGTTGTACACAATAGCAGTTCCGTGCCGATAGCTATAATGGGGTGGGAGATATGGTGGTTGAAAGTCGTCAAATTATAAAAAAATTCAGGCTGAAGATTAGCGATGACGTTTGCGACTCTATCGCAAGGAGGTTACGTACAGCAAAACGTGATGCCACAGACCATATGTTTGGTCTCTGCGTGCTACAATGTCTTCAGCTCCTTCTCTGTAAGGATAACCATACGAATAAATAAAGCAGTAAAAATAATTTTTAATACATCTCTTTAAAAAATCGATTTGACGTTTCGCGCGTTACATCAAGTGATCGATTTGTGATATTATTACAATCATTATTGTTGAATTTTGTGATTGGATTCTCCGAAACGAGTGATTTGATCCAAACTACTTACTTTCCTGGTAATGTTGATTAAAATGTTTGTTTCTAAAGAAGGTATTGTATTTCATTTCATCCTTCAAAACCAGTATCATAACACACTACTGAAAGATAGCTTATCTATCATAATCAACCAACACACGAGCGGAGCCGCGGGTTTAAGCTAGTTCACGATATAAATCAAACTCCCAACGGATGTCCGTTTAACAGTGATCCGTATGGAAGATGGCATTCCGGTCAGCTTACAGGCGTGCCATCTATTGTAACATTCTGTGACTAGAACTTCATTCATCAGAGGCGTATACAGAAAGCGCCCCGTACAACTCGACGTTGGATACTACACCGATGTTATTCATCGTAGGACAGTCTGCACGGGAAGCTGAAATCACGTTAGGCAAAGTTAGTTTGACACAAAATGTTTTAATAGCACTGTCGGTGCTATTTGAGACTGACAAGGAAAGTGGGCTCGAACAGACATATCTGTATGAACGTTTGCTTGCAGGATCTCTACGTACACCTCAATGTGTGGTGGGTGTTGTTTTTCTGCAAAGTTCTGCGATGATGCTCTAAATAGCACTGTAGATGTATTTGTAGACGCCATACGTAATGCAGATATCTTAACTATAACTTATGTAATAATCATTGTACATATTCTTTAGCGTATTGTCATCAAAAGCCGTGATGATAGTTGCAACTTTAACCTTCTTCTCGGAAGACTGTTGGTATTCACTGCCACTGCTTCCATCGCCTCTTCCCGCACTTACCGTAGCACTACCGCTTGCAATACGTTGTTCGTCATTATCATCCCTATTATCATCATTATGTGTTAGTGTTACAACACTATCTAACTCATGCTCATTTTTCTGTACCATAACAGATACGAGAAAGCATGCGAATGATTCATCTTCTACACTAATACCATCTTGACGAAGAAGGGTTCTTCGTAACTTCATCTCAACCAATCGCAATACATTTGCAGGATTGACTGCCAATCGCCACTTCATCTGACGCTTCACCACACAAATAACGTCACAAAACGCAACTTCGGAGGCACACTGCACTGTCCCTACTGGCGAACCGACAGGTCAAAGTGCATTGTGGCAAGGCACAGATGCGGGAGTACCGCTAGAGCAATAAGGGATCTTTACATTATCTCTGATACGATTTTGATGTATATGTGTTTATTGGAGCCCAAGTACTTTCCTTGTGAGTATGCTGTCTCGAGACCTTTCGCTTGTCGACTGCTGCGTCTTGTTTCCCGTACCGTCGTTGATGTGCGCTCCCTCTCGTCCTTTTGTGGAAGACGTCCAAATGTGGAGAAGTGGCTCTCCAGAAGTAAGCGATGGCCCTCCCGACTTGCTGTCGGCACGGAGGGAGTGTTGCCGCTGTGTAATTGGCTGGCGGCTCTCCACCGCCTTTCTGCTCTTTCGTTCCCACTTCCGGATAAGTGGCGCCAACCTTACGACACTTCACCATCGATGACGTCTGGGCGGCTAACAGACGGATCCTGTTTGCCGAGTAATCCCACATCCACAGCCGCTGTGTACACAGAGAAGGCGTCTACTGCACTCTCTGGCTTGCAGTATATCCTCCACGTATGGCAATGTACGTGCCGATTCTTGCTTCCGTTTGAACGTACAGGTGGCAAATACTGTCTTGGGCTTCATCATTTCACGCCTGCTCTACTTGTTCGCGTAGTTCTGCAAGGGTTGTGGGCTGACGACTTGCACGTGCCAGTTGTCATACAATCATATCCCACACGCGCTCGACTGAAAAGCCGGAGATGGTGCTGGCTACACACATAATATGAATATGCTGACTTCAATTTCTTCTTCGAAAGTAGAGCATTGAAATAACTCTTCTTTTTATACTTTACAGATATGAGAGAAATATTGGCTGAACAGCAATTGGAAGCACTTCTTAATGACAGTAGAATTATCTGATGGGGAAAATGACTAAATTTCGTTTTTGACTGGAGATTTTGCTCTTAGATTACATGGATTACAAAATGCATGTAGGCAAACCTATGATTAATTATAAATATTTTGAGCCTGTAGCTTGAAGAAGAGGGCGCACTTGTGTACTGAATTCATCTGCTAGTGAAGATGCAGATGATGTACAAAGTACGGATAAAAAGCCAGGAAGAACTCTGCCACAACCAGTTGCAGAAGGTAGGTTTGACAATGTAGGCCATTTACCAAAATGCAGGAAACCTGTCTGAAATTCCAAGACAAGGGTCATCTGCGTCAAATGTGAAATGTATTTTGTGTGTCATGAAAAAAAAAAGTAAAGATTCATTAACTGACAATATCAAGTTTTTATTAGACAGATTATTTTTAAAAATTTTCTTACATTTTTGGTACCGTCAATGAGTATTAACAGAAACCTGTATTGGAAACAATATATTTAAAAATATTACAATTAAAAATACTTATTTTCTGTGTAGATTAGAATATGTAGTTAAATTTGCAATAAAATATTTATTTTCTTGAGAAAAACCTTTTTTGCTGAGGAAAAGAGAGAAAAAATACAATTAAAAACAAGTACCTTATTGTGATAAGTGTGACCTGGGGTCCACACATGCGGACCGCCATGCCTTAGTGAATCAACAATTTTTTATTTTGCTTATGTTTCGTGCTTGAGTACTACTTTCTTATAAAATATGAAAAGAAAAATTTCCTGTGAAATTTTTTTCATCTCAGGAGTGAAGAGATCAATACTAACTAATGCCATCCAGCTTTTTTTTATTTTATCTCCACGCTCCCAATTCAATGTTTCCTATTGTAATTGTAGTTGATAGGTCTGCGGCATGAAACTTAGATATTTTGTATTTTTTCCCTGTTAAAATTGTCTCATGATGTGCCAAAAGCACGAAACGCGTTGGAACTAATAAATATTACAATTCATAACAGACTATTTTTCAATTCAAATAAAAGTTTGCATTTATCCACAGGATCATAATTTTTACTCACGTGTGCTTCACTTCATGCGTCACATACCCATGGTCCCGAATGTATGTCTCCAAAAAATATGGGAATCGCATGGGGAGAAATTGGGACTAAATGGAACATGTGTAACGGCTTCCCAGCAGTGCTTTAGTTGGTCCGGTACGTTGCGGTACGACGTACCAACTACAATTCAAACTCCTTACTAGCGTACCGGCTAAAATTCTTTCTTAAATCTGTGAAAAATAGACCAACTGTAAATTGTCAAATAGATTTCGGAAAGAAAAGTTGGAAAGTTTTAGGTTCGTTGGAGTTGCGTTCATAGCCGTCGAAGCGCTCAAAGTGCACTTTCGCACAATTACAATGGAATCTGACTGGCGGTCAAATGTTCGAATTAGTTAATTGCGACTAGTCTGAACCGAGACAGAGCAAATGCTTCCTACCGACTCCAAAGCGTTTAAAAACCTTGCATGCAAGAGCAACATTTTACTGAATTTCCATTGATCAAATCATGAAACACTGCACAAGTTACGTATGTTTTCATGCTTAGCACGACACGTTTTGAGAACGACTCACTGTCAAGATATAATATTTACCGTAAATATTTTGTTTACTTAAGTCTTTTCGCAGTGTAGTCAGTTTAAGATTATAAAATAGTGTGTCGTAGCACTAGTAGGAACTAAGACGCGAATTTTAATGTATTTAACCAATGCTTCTTCAACCGGTTCGACGTTCACATGTTCAACTGTTGGTAACGCTGCCAGTTTTGCTCCTTCCGGCGGTGAACTCTTGGTTCCGTCTTTAAAAGTTGCACGCAGTTTCATTGTCCGAATTTTGTAATGGTTTTCGTGTGAGATAAGTCCGCTTTTAATTCCCTCACGCGCTCTTACTGTCTTCCACTCCTGATTAGTTACGATAAGATGTCGTTGTCCAAAGCTGATGGGTAGTATCCTCATACACTAAACACATGAATAGATTTATAATGGGTTTCGAATCTGTAAATTATAGCTATACTACCTTAAACCCGAGGCTCCGCTCGTGTGTTGGTTGATTATGAGAGCTAAGCTATGTTTCAGTAGTGTGCTATGAGACTGGTTTTGAAGGATGAAATGAAATACAATACCATCTATAAAAACAAACATTTTCAATCAACATTCAAATAAAAAGTAAAATTATGTGAAGTGCTTAATGATTTACAATAAATAATACATAGATTATTCCTTATAGCATGTGTTGCAATATCTCTACACATATGGTGAGAGTTATGTCAAAATTAATTGTAATTTCATTTTAGGGCATTCTGGTAAACTATGTTATTTGTAGTATTGTTTGGAGCGTAAATGTAGAAATTTTTGGGTTGCCCACCCTTGAGGAAGTGACGTATAATTGATCAAGTGAGAACTCTGATGGCTGTAAATGGATTCCGACGATTTTATTTAAAGAGATGTATTAAAAGAAATTTCTTTTGTACTGCTTTATTTATTTATTCTTATATTTCCTTATTCGTATGGAGAGAAAGAGTTGAAGACATTGTAGCACACATAGACCAAAGATATGGTCTGTGGCATCACATTTCGCTGTATGTAACCTCCTTGTTATAAATGCAACCAATAAAATCATTTTCAAAGAGTAATTATTGTACCGCATTTCGCGTTTTATTATTCAAATTACTCAATATCTATCAGATCGCTATGAAACCGTGCCTAAAATCTTCGTCAGGTATAAATTAGTAACTGTACAAATATTTAAGTCTCTGCGTCCTGTCGTTGGGACGTGATAAGCATACACCGAACAGACATTCACCTTATCGCCATAAAACCGTGCCTAAAGCCTTCCTCGGGTAGACATTAGTAACTGTACAATTTTTTAGCTCTTTAAGTATTGTGGTTCAGACCTGATAAACGTACACCGAACAGACATTCACATTTATAGGATATAGATTTTATTAGTGTATTCACATTCCTAAATCTTTACTTTCTGGATTTTCAAAAAAATGTCCACTTGGCTCATTTCATGTGGAGTGAGCAGAGTACTTCCAAAACTTTTTTTTCCGAACGAAAGCATTGTTTTCCAGCCTTGGAAAGATGTAGGTGGAGTGAATGATGCTATTTTTGTTAGCTTTGTCAACATTTCAGGAAGGGCTCAATCCCAGAAACACCCCTCCTCCCTTCAGGCTACGTCCATGATGCGTGTCTGAGAGAGAGAGAGAGAGTTTTCTGCATAAAGGCTAGTTTGATATCGCTCGACGCATTTCAAGTAACATTCTAAGGGAGCTATTCAGATTGTCTCCTAAATAGTTTATAAACACAAGGAAGAGTAGGGGACCTATAACGCTTCCTTGTGGAACGCCATATATCACTTCTGTTTTACTCGATGACTTGCCGTCAATTACAACGAACTGTGTCCTTTCTGATAGGAAATCGTGAATCCAATCGCACAATTGGGGAGATATTCCATATCAGGCTATTTCATTAGAAGCGGTTTGTACGGTACAGTGTCAAAAGCCTTCCGGAAATCCAAAGATATGGAATCGATTTGAGATCCCTTGTCGATGGCACCTAACACTTCATGTGAATAAAGGACAAGCTGTATTTCGCATACACTAAACACTTGAATAGATTTATAATGGGTTTCGAATCTGTAAATTATAGCTATATTTTGTTAGTGTAATCACATTCGTGAATCTTGATTTTCTTAAAATGTTCATTTGACTCATTTCATGTGGAATGAGCAGAGTACCGCCTAAAATTTTTTTCCGCCGAGGAGAGTACTGCCTAATTTTTTTTTTTTCCAAGTAAGGCATTGCTTCCCAGCCTTGGAAAGATGTAGGTGGACTGAATGATGCTATTTTTGTTAGCTGTGTCAACATTTCGGGAAGGGCTCAATCCCAGCAACACCCCTCCTCCCCACCCCCTCTGGCTACGTCCATGATGCGTGTCTGAGAGAGAGAGGGTTTTCTGGATAAAGGTTAGGCTGATAACGCTCGTCGCATTTCAAGTAACGGAAGGGGGGAAAAAAAATCTGGACTCGGGCTTGTGTTTGGCGTAGAAGAAAGCGCAGCTCTCCAATTAGGCCGCCTCTGTGGAGACGCGGCGGACAAGCGCCGTTAATTGACGGCGCTCGCGGGCTGTTTTAAAAATTGAAAACGCGCCTAGCGTAGCCCGCGTGCTTGTTTTGCCATCGTGGCCCGTCCGTCGGCCCGGCCGCCCTGTGTAACCAACACCGCGCCGCTCTCGTGTTTACCTTGGCCTCTGCTCGCGGCCCGCCGCTGTTTACACGAAAGCCGGCATGCTAAAAATCCCGCCTCCAGCCCAGGGGGGGGGGGGGCGGCGGTGAGTCACACAGCGGGGGTGGTAATCCCGAGCGGCCGCCGCCGGACACGGAGCGGTCCACCCCGGCTGACCACACGGGGTTGACGGCCTGAATCATTACCACCCCCCGCAGAAGCCACCCCTCATTATCCGAGCGATGCCGGCCGCATCCGGGCGCAGTGTCGTCGCCTGCCCCTTTGCAAATGAGCCGTGTCCCCGTGGATGCGGGTGCAGAGAATAGTATCGTTACGTGCCATCGTCGCTAACTCGCTGTGATTAAATATTATGTCGTTGACCGGGCTGCCCTCCCGGAGCGTCCGCTAGTTCAGTGACCCCACTCCACTGCAATAAAAAACAATGAGTGCACAAATTATAAAAAGAGGCACGGCATAGAGGCCGAAGCAAAATTGACGCACTCGGGCTTAGCGGAACGATTACTCATATGCCACCAATAAAGAAATGAAAAAAAATTAAATACAAATGGTCTCTCACAAAATTTCGTCCTGCGCATATTTCGGATAGACGATAGACGACGAAGACCGACGAGGAGGGGGTCTGACACGTGGGTCACCGATTTCGATCTAATTTTTCATGGACGATCTACCGCGTGATCATAAAGTCAGTATAAATTTGAAAACATAATAAATCACGGAATAATGTAGAAAGAGAGGTAAAAATTGACACAACATGCTTGGAATGATATGGGGTTTCAAGAAAAAAAAATAGTTTTGCTAGATGCGTAAAGAACACCTGCTGGAACATACGATTTTTATGTGGGATGGCGCTCCACCCCATATTGATAGACGCGTGAAAAATCTCTTGCCGCGTCGTTTGGTGATGATCGTGTGCTTAACCGCCACTTTCGTCATAATTGCCTGTCAGGTCCCCAGACCTCAGTCTGTGCGATTATTGGCTTTGGGGTTACCTGAAGTCGCATGTGTATCGTTATCGACCGGCATCTCTAGGGATGTTGAAAGGCAACATCCGACACTAATGCCTCACCATAACTCCAGACATGCTTTACAGTGCTCGACTACAGCTATTGTTGAGGAATGATGGTGAACATATTGAGCAGAACATCATCTTTGCTTTCTCTTTTTCTGATCAGATGAAGCACCATCTGTCGGACATTTTTGAACTTTGTTTTTCTAATAAAACACAATGTCATTCGAAGCATGTGAGGCAATTTTTACCTCTCTATCTACATTACTCCTTGATTTATTAAGTTTTCAAATTTATACTGACTTTTTGATTACCTGGTATATTGAAAATAAAGAGCCACGTGTTTCGACTTTTTGCGTGACAGTAGTTGAAAAAATCGACATCAAAATTGACTATAGAAAATCGCGTTTTCAATGCTACACATCAAAATCACGTCTGAAAATGAGCATCTTTTCTAACAAATATGGGTCGAAATTAATGACGTTGAAGTACTTAACATTTCTGGGGTTTTCGTGCTGTAGCTTGCCTACTCGTAAACAGGGGCGACTTTTTGAGAGCCATCGCCGGTCAAGCTGTCCTCGACAATCTTTGAAAAAAGAAAAAAGACACAAAAAAACAAAAGAAAACCGGAGTCAACGAAACAATCAATATAAAACAACCTGGAGGAAATAAATAAATAAAAAGTAATAAAATAAAAATCGTGGATCCAGATTTGAACCTCATCATGGAAAATTTTTGCTAGATTTCCCGATGTATTTGACAGTATTCTCATATTTTTAATACCTTTCCTTGCCTTATTTTGAAGCAGATCATCGAAAAGTGTGATTAATATTCAGTTAACCCTTTAATGCATAGTGTAGCTGATGAGCTACATATCTTATTTTTGTCCATTATCACTCAAACTGATCAACATTTTATCATAAATTCATTTGTAGCTGCTCGTATACATATGCTAGTAGCTCGACCTAGAAATTATAAATTGCAGTGTGCTACTGAATCATTGCGACTGTTGGCTGAAATTGAGTTACTCCTGACATGTGCGATTGTTTACATCAGTATTCCTCCTTTGCCATGTACAAGTAGTCAGTCATATACTACTGTTGCATTATGAGTTACTTTCTGGAAAGATGAGAGGCATAATACTGACATTTACTACATCGGGTACATCATGGAAGCACTATATAGCTGACAAGCTATGGACGTTTTGTTGTTAGTAGTGCACAATAATTTTAAGGAATTTTTTTCAATATTTTTCTCAATGTATACGCACTATACATTAATCGTGGTACTTTTTATAGCTTCAAATAAAAAGTCATGCATTAAATCGTTAAGTGTATTATCTCTTTACAGCTGTTGTATTTGTGATACACAGTGCAGAAACAATAAAACTAAGACATAAATAAAAAAAACCTTTTAATATTGTTACGTAATTCCAATTACTGGCCTTCTATTCGTCAGCGTTGTCACAGCATGTAGAGTGAATTGTTTCATAAAAACTAGCAATATACAAATATTTTTTGCACCATGCACAACACACGAACGACATATTGCCTCATTCACATGTTGCCTATCAGCTATTAATTTCGATGCGTACGAAGAGTATGTAAGCATATCTTGCAAGACAGGCGCGGACAACTGATCATGGACCCAGGAATGAATTTTAATAGCAACTGATCTATCATCAGTTTCTCTGCTCTCGTATAATGTGTTACGATTTTGGAGTTTTGACGTGGCGAAACAAGTAAATGTTATCAGGTTGACAAAGAAAGCTGCATTTCGGTGGCATCACTTCAACAGTGCAGGTCGGTTGAGCATCATCATCATCATCATCATCATCGACGAAAGTCCTGTCGTAGCCCGTCATGTTGGTTTGGCCACCCCATGAATCCAGTATCAAGCAAAATTTATTTTTTTGTACAGAGGATTTTATAACATGATCAATATATAATTGATACAGTTCCGAGGTAGGCTTTCCACCTTTTTATCATTTCCAAATTCTGTGTATTACAAATAAAACAGTTGTAAACAGATGACACACTTAATTCAATATTAATCACACTTTCCGATGCCCTACTTCAAAATAAGGCAATAAGATGTAATAGAAATATGAGAATATTATGAAATACACCGAAAAAATTTAACAAGAAAAAACCAAGATAGAGGTTCGAACTCGGACTACGATTTGACAGCCCAAGCACTTGACCGCTCTTGTTAACGAGTACCGGTACCCAAGCGACAGCATGAAAACAAATTCTAATTGCTCGAACGTTATTAACTTTTGATCCCACACATATTAGTAAAACATGCTCATCTCCAGACGATCGTTTGATGTAAATAATTGAAAATGTGATTTCCCATCATCAGAAACTAGTGACTGTCTAGCAAAAAGCAAAAAACACGTGCCACTTGGTATTCGATATTGAACGTCCATGCAAAATTTGATGGAAATCTCTGACCCATATGTTAAATCCTCTCCTTGTGAGTTGGGTGTTTTGTGTCCCAGCCTCGTCGCCTCTTTTGTGTCCCAACTTCGTCGCCGCTTTTGTGTCCCAGCCTCGTCGTAGGTGTCGGTGGCCGAGTGGAATGAGACCGACACAGAAATAAAGATAGCACGCTGGTGCAGGTACGGAGAGGAGCAGCCAGAAACTAGAAACACTAGAGTAAGTTAGAACGAGATATATAATGCACAGAATTTATACAATACTTAACTTTTACATAGTACTGCAGAATGTTGATACATAGTTGAGCTAGAGTCCTGCCTAGTGCCTAACTGATAGCCAAGTCTTCACTGGTGCCTATCAGATTCCGAAGGTCCTAACTGGTTGCTATCTCAGTCCCAAGTGAACGATGTCGTTCACTGGTGGCCACGAGCGGAGTTGCCACAGAGGGCGCTCGTGGCTGTCGTCATAAGAACGCCGCGCCGTGCGTGCATGGCGGCGCGCGGCGAAAGCAGGTGGCGCGCACTTTGTACTTGTGCGACACCACAGGGTGTGTGATCCATACGTCAGTATGTTTCAGAATTACGCGAACAAACTTTCGTGTGCGAACAGTTAGTGGAACATCGTGAGAAATTCAGGTAAGACCTCCTGTAGGAACATACCGAGCGAGGTGGCACAGTGGTAACACACTGGACTCGCATTCGGGAAGAAGGTGGTCAAATCCATTTCCGGACATCCAGATTTATGCTTTCCGTGATTTCGCTTATTCACCCCTGGCAAACGCCGGGATGGTTCCTTTCAAAGGGCACGGCCGATTTCCTTCCCATCCTTACTCAAACAATCGGAGCCTAAGGTCCGGCTCTGATGACCACGCTGTCGACGGGGCGTTAAACACTACTCTTCCTTCTTCCTGTAGGAATAATGAAACCAGCTAGCGAAGCAATTGGAAAAAGCGCACTCTTCAGCACCAGGCTCAAGGCGTCATTAACAACCACACATTCCTACGCGAAATCTGCTTGTATCGTTCCCCTCTACCGCCTGTTTAATTTTTAACATACAAGGTAATCAAAAAGTCATTATAAATTTGAAAACTTAATAAATCACGGAATAATGTGGATAGACAGGTAAAAATTGACACATGCTTGGAATAACATGTGGTTTTTTAGAAAAAAAAGAAAAAAAAAGTTAAAAAAACGTCCGACAGATGGCGCTTCATCTGATCAGAAAAGCATAATTAGCATAACAAATTAAAACAAGGCAAAGATGATGTTCTTTACAGGAAATGCTCAATATGGTCACCATCATTCCTCAACAATAGCTGTAGTGGAGGAATAATGTTGGGAACAGCACTGTAAAGCACGTCCGGTGATATGGTGAGGCATTGGCGTCGGATGTTTTAGCATCCCTACAGATTTCGGTCGATCACGAAAAACTTGCGACTTCGGGTAACCCCTAAGGCAATAATCACACGGAGTGAGGTATAGAGACCTGGGAGGCCAAGCATGACGATAATGGTGGCTCAGAACATGATCATCACCAAACGACGCGCGCAAGAAGATGTTCAAATGTTTGTTAAGCTTACGGGACTTACCTGCGGAGTCATCAGTCCCTACACTAACAAACTACTTATGAACTAGCTAAGACTACAGACGACACAAATATCCATGCCCTTGGGGGGATTCGAACGCCCGACCGTAGCAGCCTTTCCGACTGGCGCGCCGCAGACCGCTCGGCCACTGCGGCCGGCTCGCTCGCAAGAGATCTTTCAGGCGTCTAGCAATACTTTTTTCGGTTGTAATAAAACCCCATGTCATTCCAAGCACGTGTATCAATTTTTACACCTCTATCTACATTATTTCGTGATTTATTAGTAAGTTTTCAAATTTATACTGACTTTTTGATCACCCGGTATATCTTAGGAGCATCCAGTAAACATGTAATAATTTTGAATGAAGCTATTGATTTTTGTATGATTTATTATTAAATCATTTTGTCCGATATATTAGAAAAAGAGGGCCAAAAAACAGCCAGTGAGATTTTTATTTCCATAATTCCTTTTAATTTCCGGACTTTTTGTAAGACTTTTTCAAAGAAATTCAGTTACGGAATAAATTCGTATACACTAAAGAAAGTGCTATTGTCATGCCCATGCAAACACAGTGTAAACACTCAGAGGACGGCGCTACGGTCGGCAACACCAAATTACAGCAGGTGTCTAGCGCAGGTTCTAACGTACGCTGCTGCTACAGTGACAGGTTATTACGATTTAAGTGCGGCACAGCATCTCCGAGATGGCGATGAGATGGGGATTTACCCGTAATACCATTACGCGAGTGTACCGCCAACATCGGGAATTCGGTAAAACATCGTAACTCCGACCGGAAAAAGATCCTACGAGAACGCGACCAACGACGACAGAACTTTTTCGCAAAATTCGGCGGATTTCAATGCTGGGCCATCAACAGGTGTCAGCGTGCGAACCATTCAACGAAACATCATCGACAGAAGCTTCCCAAGTGGAAGGTTCACTCGTGTACTTTTACTGACTGCATGACGGAAAGCTTGACGCCATCGCCTAGACCAGTCAACACCGACACTGGAATGACCCGCCTGATATGACCAGCCTCGCTTCCAACTGTATAGAGCGGGTATGGAGACAACCTCATGAATACATAGATTCTGTATTTCAGCAGAGGACCAATTTGGTAGAGGCTCTGTAATAGTGTGGGGAGTGTGCATGTGCATGTACAATTTTGGAGCATATTCCCAGTTCGAATATAGTAAATTTCCTTGAAACGGAAAAGCTTCTTTCTATGAATCAGCACGGGTTTAGGAAACATCGTTCATGTGAAACACAGTTTGCCCTTTTCTCACATGACATCTTGCGAGCCAAGGATGAAGGGCAACAGGCGGATTGACTCCAAAAAACCGTTCGACGCGGTGCCACACTGCAGACCGCTAACGAAGATACGAGCTTATGGAATAGGTTCACAGCTTTGTGACTGGCTGGAAGACTTCCTAAGTAAGAGAATGCAGTACGTTGTTCTCGACGGCGAGTGTTCATCAGAGACGAGTGTATCGTCAAGCGTGCCCCAGGGGAGTGTGATAGGACCGCTATTATTTTCTATCTATATAAATGATCTGATGGACAGAGTAAGTTGTAATTTGCGGCTGTTTGCTGATGATGCTGTGGTGTATGGGAGGGTGTCGTCTGTAACTGATTGTAATAGCATACAGGATGACTTAGACAAAATTTCTAGTTGGTGCAAAGAATGGCAGCTAGCTCTCAGGGTAGAAAAATGTAAGGTGATGCGCATGAGTAGGAAAATCAATCCCATAAAGTTCGAGTACAGCATTAGTAGTGAGCTTCTTGATGCTGTCACGTCGTTCAGATATCTAGGCGTGACATTGCACAGCGATATGAAATCGAACGAACATGGCCGGCCGCGTTGGCCGAGGGGACTGAGGCGCTCCAGTCACGGTCTGCACGACCACTACGGTCGAGGGTTCGAATCCCTCCTCCGGCATGGATATTTGTGCCGTCCTTAGGATTAGCTAGTTCTTGAGTAGTTTGTAAGCTTAGGGACTGATGACCCCGTAGTTAAGTCCCATAAGTTCTACAAACATTTGAACATTTTGAACGAACATGTAAGGTCAGTTGTGAGCAAGGCAGACAACCGACTTCGGTTTATAGGGAGAATTTTGGGAAGATGTATTTCACCTGTAAAGGACACCGCGTATAAAACGCATGTACGACCACGTCTTGAGTATTGCTCAAGTGTTTGGGACCCGCAGCAGATCAATTTAAAGGAAGACATACAAGCAGTTCAGAGGCGTGCAGCTAGGTTTGTTACTGGTAGGTTCTACCAATGCGCGAGTGTCACGGAAATGCTCCGGCAACTCAATTGGGGATCGCTGGAGGAAAGACGACTTCTTTTCGTGAATTTCTGTTGAGGAAATTTAGAGGGCCGGAATTTGAAGCTGAGTGTAGTACGATCTTGCTGCCGCCTACTTACATTTCACGTAGTGATCACAAAGACAAGATAAGAGAAATTAGGGCTTGTACGGAAGCATCTAGGCATTCTTTTTTTCCTCGTTCTATTTGGGAGCGGAATAGGAAGTGTACCCTCCGCCACGCATCTTACGGTGGATTGCGGAGTATGTATGTAGATGTAGAAGTGATATGTCTAGATTCGACTCTCACAGGTGACACGTACGTAAGCATCATCTGCAACCATTCAAGTCCGCTGCGCTTTCCGCCAAACTTGGGCATTTCCAGCAGGACAATGCGACACCGCCCATGCGTCCAGCATTGCTACAGGCGGCTGCAGAACACTCTTCTGAGTTGAAACACCAGTCTGCCCTGACACGAACTTACCAGGGATGAATTTCAGAAGAGATCTCCGTCACCTCGTACTCTTACCGGTCTACGGACTGCAGGATGCATGACGTCAATTCCGTCCGGCACTACTTTAGACATTAGTCCATGCCATGGAACATTGCGTTTCGATACTTTGCGTGCCATACAGGATATTAAGGACCTGTACCAATTTCTTTGGCTCTCCAGTGTAACACAAATTATTTACTGCAATTCATTATTTTTTTTTTAAATTTAAGTTTCATGATAAAATGGTATGTTCATGCTATATATTCATCCATAAATGAAATATCAACCTGAAACTCTTCTTTGAACGAAAGTTCCTGGCAGATTATAATTGTGTACAGGAACCGGGACTCGAACCTGGGACCTTCACCTTTCGCGGACAAGCGACTTTTTTTCTTTTATTTATTTATTTATTTATTTTTCATCTGGTAGATGATGGTTCGCGGTCGTTTATTCAGTTTGTTCGTGGTTGTTCGTTGAATGGGGCCTCACCTTTTTTATTTCAAAGGGCGTTTAGCCCCCTGACCGGGCGCGCTGAGCCACGGCGCCCGGCAGCCACTGTGCTATCCTGACACGACTCACGATACCACCTCACAACTTTATTTCCGGCAGTACCTCGCCTCCTACTTTCCAAACTCCACACAAGCTCTCCTGTGAACCTTCCAAGACTAGCACTCCTGGAAGAAAGGATATGGTGGAGACATGGCTTAGCCACAGCCTAAGGGATGTTTCCAGAATGAAACTTTCACTCTGCAGCGGAATGTGCGCTGATATGAAACTTCCTGGCAGATTAAAATCGTGTGCCAGAAGCGGAACTCGAACCTGGGACCTTTGCCTTTCATCAGTCCCTAAACTTACAAACTAAAAAATGTTCGAATGTTTGTTAAGCTTATGGGACTTAACTACGGGGTCATCAGTCCCTAAACTTACAAACTACTTATGAACTACTTACAAACTAGGACGGCACAAATATCCATGCCCGAGGGGGGATTCGAACCCCCGACCGTAGTGGCCGTGCTGACCGTGACTGGAGCGCCTCACTCACCTCGGCCACCGCGGCCGGCCTTACAAACTACTTATGAACTACCTCATACTAAAGATGACACACTCAGCCATGCCCGAGGCGTGGATTCGAATCCCCGACATCTTGCCTACGCCCATCTTTAACGACGGTGATGTCGATGGGATCAAATCATAAACTTCCTTCTACTGCTTTGGCTGCGCCACCGCTTGTGTTGCAACATAGGAGCATGAATTCGGGTTATAGATGGTGCAGAAGCCGTCTTCACTTTCATGGAGGGAAAATAACACGCGGATAGTCGAGATCTGTTAGTGGATCACTGGCGGTTGCAGATTGATCCTGTCTAAATGCACTGTCGGTACAACTAGATCTGTGTTCGTAGGTTTATGTCATTGTTCCAGAGAAATTCTGAGAACAATAGTCCGCTGCAGTGAATCAGGGTCCACTTGAGATGTACCAAAAGCATATCCCTACCTAATCATTACAATCGGCTTGTAAACGATATCCACAAACACGAAGACTACTACAGTGAAGTCAATGTTGACTCAGCTATCATTCTCAGCGAATTCCTTTAACATAAAAAAACGATAACCTGAAGAAATTTTATGAATTTTTAAAACATGACATCAAGTTCAATGTCGAAATAGGCCTGTGGATATGATGTAAAGTAATAATCAAACACTGTTACGAGCCATTTATGGATTCCAAAAGAGCTTGGCTGCACAAACGCCGGATGGACTTAACGAAAGAAAATCTAACTGCACCTCTACGCGCAAACATTCTAAATACCATTCTTATCCATAATTATGTCAAATATAATAAATGTTGAAACTTCCTTGCAGATTAAAATTGTGTGCCGGAATCTGGACTCGATCCTGGGACCTTTGGCTTTTGCGGGCAAGCGCTCTACCGACTGAGCTATCCCGACACGACTCACGATCCGTCCTCACAACTTTACTTTGGAAAGTAGGAGGCGATGTACTGGCAGAAGTAAAGTGTCGGGATGGCTCAGTCGGTAGAGCGCTTGCCCGCGAAAGGTAAAAGTCACAGGTTCGATTCCCGGTTCTAGCACACAATTTTAATCTGCCACGAAGTTTCATATCAGCGCACACTCCGCTGCAGGGTGAAAGTTTCATTCTATTCTTTGAACCTTCAATAAACGACTTACAGGTAAGAATATGTATATCCTGAAACTTGTGTACCAAACTTCAAAGCCACATTATCGAAAAAAAAATCAAACAGAATTTTCTCGATATTAAATTCTGAACAACATTAACTTGATTTTTTTTCAATCCGACGCATTACAGTCGTGATACACCCTTTTCCGCCCTGTAGCGACATTCTATTGTGCCGCTAGAGGGAGGTTCTGATCGCTGGCTCCCAACAAATACGTCTGTAAAATTTGCTGTCGATTGGTTGAACGGCGGGACCTAAAAAGAGGAAATGCGTTAGAGACAAACATACACACAGTGTCAAATCGGCGCTATTTTTTCAAATATCGATGAATCGGTGAGAAATATGAAAAAAAAAAAAAAAAAAAAAAAAAAAAAAAAAAACAGAACAATGTAAACGTAACACCCAGAAGATGGCCGCTTTCAATAGTGGCCGAAATGTCGGTGAAATATTTGACATATTGACTGTGGTGTCGCACAAGTACAAAGTGCGCGCCACTTACTTTCGCCGCGCGCCGCCATGCACGCACGGCGCGGCGTTCTCACGACGACAGCCACGAGCGCCCTCTGCGACAACGCCGCTCGTGGCCACCACTGAAGGACATCGGCCACTTCGGACTGAGATAGCAACGAGTTAGGACCTTAGTAATCAGATAGGCACCAGTGAAGACTTTGCTATTGTACAGGCACTAGGCAGGCCTCTAACAACTATGTATCAACATTCTGCAGTACTATGTAAAAGTTAAGTATTGTTACATTCTGTGCAATATATCTCTTTCTAATTTACTCGAGTGTTTATAGTTTCTGGCTGCTCCCCTCCGTACCTGCACCAGCGTGTCGGTCTCATTCCACTCGGCCACCGACACCTACGACGAGGCTGGGACACAAAAGCGGAGACGAAGTTGGGACACAAAAGTGGCGACGAGGAGTGATAGAACCTTGGACCAGCCCGCTTACAGCAGCCAGACAGCAGCAGTCGGAGCACGCAAAAATTGCTCCCGCCCACCCACCCTTATTATAAGATTTTTGGGGGAACATTTTCAGTTACGTGTTTTGTGGACTTTTTTGTTGCAGAGCGAGTCCTCTTTCATATTGCATTTGTGTTTTGTTATAAGTTACTTGTATACGCGGCGCCTAATCGGTCAGCATGGCCACTACCACGAACCCAAACTTAATGGAAATTATTCAGTTACAGACGGCGCAAATAACCCAGTTGCTCCAGGCGGTGGCCGAGTTCACAGCGCGGGCAGCTAACCAACAACAACAGCCGCCGCATCAGCAGCCCTCACCTGCCGCCGCACCGCTTCCGACGTTCCGCCAGTACAACGAACGTGAGGAAGAATGGAGCGACTACTTCGCACAGTTTCAAGAACTCGTCGCGGCTCATCAAATTACAGGTCAGAAAGTGAAGCATCTGCTATTATCTGTGGTGGGCCCCAAAACCTTCGTATTACTGCAGAAACTATTCCCGCAAGCATCTCCTCGTGATGTAGACTTTGAACAAATAGTAGAGGCACTAAATGCTCATTATGAGAGAAAAGTTCTTGTAGCCGCTGCACGATACCGATTTTTCAGACTTAAAAAATTACCGCAGCAGTCACACCAAGAGTGGATTACGGAATTGAAGGGCTTAACCCGCAAATGTAAATTTACTTGCTCTTGTGGTCTTTCGTATAGTGACGTGATGTTGAGGGATGCGATTACGCAGAATATTCAGGACCCCAGAATTAGAGCAGCAATTCTGAAACAGTCTGACCCCTCATTAGACAGTGTACTGCAGCTTATAGAAGCGCATGATACTTTTGACTTAGCAGATGTAGAAATGCAAAGCCACAGTGTTAATTCAGTGCGCCGCAACGGACGCTTTCCTAGCCGTAGTTCTCAGTATAGCACTTGTGATTCTTTAAATTCTACAGGCCGTACTGAACAGACAGTGAACAGTAGCCAGTGTAAAAGTGCGACGCAAAGGTCGCCCCGTAGTGTTAGACACAGTAATTTCAATAACGGGCGCCAACGCTCATTTCAGAAAAATGTACGTAAATCTTGCCCCCAGTGTGTGTCTCGCCACAAGCGTGCTCATTGCTCTAGTCGCAACGCAACCTGTTATCAATGTGGCAAATCGGGACATGTGCAGTCTGTGTGTATGCAAATTATAAACTCAAAGAACAGTAACGTTAGAATCAGTGCTTCGCGGAGTGCGAGAACAGTTAATTCTGTAAATGTCATACACGCTGTAAACTTGAACAGTGCTTTCCTTGGATCTCCATTGCAAGAAAGTAGTTCTGCGCCTATGGCAAAACTATATAGTGCACCACGTAGCAAGCGCCGACGAGCGCGTAAAACAGTGCAACGGACAAGGGTTCGGGACAAGCAAAATGACTATGAACAGTGCATTCCTGTAGTGAAAATAGTGCCTTCTGCAACTGCTGCTTGTAATAGTGCCCAGTACTGTGTAGCTAGTGACAGTAGACACCAAGTAGCTACTCAAAAGTGTAGTGCAGTAGTTAGTACATCTGGAGTAGCTTCGCATTGCGCGGACGCCGATCCGGCGGTAGTGTCATCTAGTGACAGTGTGGTTAATCCGCTGCGTGCCGAGTCTGCGCCGCTTACTTCACTACGCGGCCGGCGCAGACGCAGCAGACAAACCGTAGCAGACGTTGCCCACATTCGCGCAACTGTCGAGCGCCGCAAGCAAAAACTGTTTGTGACTCTCTCCATAGAAAATAAGACTGTGCAATTTCAGCTTGATACTGGTTCCGCTGTTACATTAATTAATAAAGATACTTATGAACTTCTGGGTTCGCCAAAATTGTCGCCGTCACAGCAAGTGTTAACAGCTTATACAGGTGAAAATATTACCGTGCTAGGAACGTGTAGCCTGCCTGCCTCTTTCCAAGGTGTAACAAAAACAGTTGCTTTTGTAGTTCTTCAGGCCAAATCGACACAGAACATTTTTGGACTAGATGCATTTGATTTGTTTGGCTTATCAATTCAAAGAGATGTGCTTCAAATTTCGTCAATAGTGCCTCAGGACAAAATCAATGCTTTATGTGACAAATATAGTGACTTGTTTTCGCCGGAACTAGGTTGTGCAAAAGACTTCGTGGCACATGTAACTTTAAAAGAATCTGCAGTTCCAAAATTTCGTAAAGCTAGACCAGTGCCTATCGCCTTGCGTGATACAGCTGCCGAAGAACTTAAACGTTGGCAAGATAGTGGGGTGATTTCTCCTGTTTCTGCGAGTCAGTGGGCCTCGCCTATAGTAATTATACCCAAGCCGTCAGGAAACCTTCGTCTCTGTGCGGACTTCAAATCAACAGTGAACAGTCAAACAATTGTAGACACTTATCCCCTGCCCAGACCTGAGGAACTTATGGACAAATTAGGACAGTCTCGCTTCTTTTCCAAGATTGATTTAGCAGAGGCATACTTACAGATTCCACTTGATGACGAGTCCAAAAATTTTTTCGTCATTAATACTCACATGGGCCTTTTTCAATTTCAACGCCTACCCTTTGGCAGTTCTTCCGCTCCCGCTATTTGTCAGCGTTTTTTGGAACAGCTGATAGTTTCTGTACCGTGTTGCTCGAACTATTTAGATGATATTGTGGTATCCGGACGTACAGTTGAACATTTAGCAAACCTGGAGTGCCTTTTCAAAGTTTTGACTGCAGCAGGTCTACGTTGCAATAAAGCAAAGTGTTCGTTTTTTCAAACTGAAATAGAGTACTTAGGCCATGTGATTAATGCCCAAGGAATCCATCCCTTACAGTCACATCTTCGAGCAATCAAAGACTTGCCTCCTCCTAAGACTGTGCATGAATTGCAAGCAGTAATGGGAAAGCTTAACTATTATTTCAGATTTATTCCCAATGCCTCTCAGATTGCAGCTCCACTGCATCACTTACGTAGGCAGAATGTTCCTTTTGTTTGGTCCAAAGATTGCCAGGTTGCCTTTGGCAACTTAAAGTCTGCACTACTCAGTGATGCATGTTTGATTCCCTTTGACCCCCAGAAGCCTGTAGTACTAGCAGTTGACGCCTCGTCGTACGGCCTGGGCGCGGTAATCTCACATCGTATTGGATGTCACGATCGTCCTATTGCCTTTGCATCCAAGCTACTGACGCTGACGCAACAGAATTACAGTCAGATAGAAAAGGAGGCCTTAGCAATCATTTACGGCGTCACAAAGTTTCATCATTATCTCTATGGCAGAAAATTCTATTTGTTGACAGACCACAAGCCTCTTACGTCGTTGTTCTCACCCACAAAGCCAATTCCGCCACGTACGGCACAAAAGCTTCAGAGATGGTCCTTGATATTGTCTAATTATCAGTATGAGATTTTGTACCGACCTACCTCTAAACATGCTAACGCGGACACACTTTCCCGACTTCCGGTTGGCCAGGATGTATCATTTGATTCTTCAGAAATGGCATGTTGTCAGATAGACTCCAGAGATGCTTCCGCTGTCGCAGACTTTCCTTTGAACTCTCGTCGGGTTGCACAGGAAACAGCTGCGGATGCAGACCTAAGTGTGGTAGCACGTTTTGTTCGCTCAGGGTGGCCTGCCAGAGCCAAAGACATTGATCGGCCTCTGGTTCGACGTTATTTTGCACAACGTCATGCACTATCTTTAAGTCAGGGTGTACTGTTGTTGCATACCGACAACGACCAAGCACGAGTGATTGTTCCTCGTTCCCTGCAACGAGAAGTGTTACGCCTCCTGCATCAAGGACATTGGGGCATTGTTAGGACAAAGCAACTGGCCAGACGTCATTGTACCTGGGTTGGTATGGACGCTCAGATAGAGAGCATGACATCACAGTGTACAGTTTGTGCGGAGCATCAGGCGGCTCCTCCACAGCGTTTCTCAGACTGGCCACGCCCCAAGGGACCATGGCAACGTTTACACATTGACTTTGCCGGACCTTACTGGAATACGCGCTGGTTAATTGTTGTAGACGCTTTCAGCAAGTTTCCTTTTGTGATTGCCATGAACTCAACGACAGCTTCTAGTACAATCAGTGCCTTAACATCAGTGTTTTGCATCGAAGGCTTGCCTGAAACTATCGTCAGTGACAATGGACCTCAGTTTGTTAGTGCGGAATTTCAACAGTTTTGTCGTGTGAATGGTATTCAGCATATTACCACTGCACCTTTTCACCCTCAGTCCAATGGTGAAGCAGAACGTTTCGTTCGAACATTCAAGTCTCACATGGAGAAGATGAAAGGTCAGCACTCCAGGCAGCAAGCTCTTCAAATTTTCCTGTCTACGTATCGGTGCATGCCACGTGACGGCCCGTCTCCTGCCGAGCTGCTACACGGCCGCCGTCACCGCACTCTCCTTCACCTGCTGCAGCCTCCCACGCACCGAGTCGGTTCGTATGGCGCTACGCGTTTTCAGGTTTCTACGCCGGTGCTGTACAGGGTGTTTGCTGGAAACAAGAAGACATGGCTGCCGGGCACCATTCAGCGCGTGCTCGGTAGCAATATGTATGTTGTACGTTCTTCCACAGGGTCGGAGCTGCGGCGCCACGCAAACCAATTGCGCCTGCACAGGCTGCGCGATCCTGTCTCCGGTTTCTTGATTCCAGACCCAGTTCACCGCCAGGGAGCACAACCACATCGTTCGTCCCCGGACTACGAGATCGTCCCGATGGAGATCGACGCGACGCCGCCGCTGTCGCCGCCGCAGATGACAGCGTCACCGAGAGGGACTCTGGGACCGTGCGTGCCGCCGCCGCCTGGGCCACGCACCTCAGAAGAAGATGACCTGCTCCCTCTGGGCGGGGGCGGGCGCCCTTCCCCAGGTTTCGGCGGGTTCCCTGGAGGATCTCAAGGCGGATGCCGGGGCGCGGACGGCGTCTCGATCCCGGCCTCAGCTACGACGCCCGTCCCACCAGTAACGCCCCCGCCCAGGCCCTCCTCCCAGTGCCGTCGCCGTGGCCCTCAGCCCTACGCCACGACGGCGCGGCGGTTTGGGGGGGAGGGGTGTGGTGTCGCACAAGTACAAAGTGCGCGCCACTTACTTTCGCCGCGCGCCGCCATGCACGCACGGCGCGGCGTTCTCACGACGACAGCCACGAGCGCCCTCTGCGACAACGCCGCTCGTGGCCACCACTGAAGGACATCGGCCACTTCGGACTGAGATAGCAACGAGTTAGGACCTTAGTAATCAGATAGGCACCAGTGAAGACTTTGCTATTGTACAGGCACTAGGCAGGCCTCTAACAACTATGTATCAACATTCTGCAGTACTATGTAAAAGTTAAGTATTGTTACATTCTGTGCAATATATCTCTTTCTAATTTACTCGAGTGTTTATAGTTTCTGGCTGCTCCCCTCCGTACCTGCACCAGCGTGTCGGTCTCATTCCACTCGGCCACCGACACCTACGACGAGGCTGGGACACAAAAGCGGAGACGAAGTTGGGACACAAAATTGACGATGCGGTCCAATACCCAGAAGAGTTTTATCTACATTAACAGAACAAATTTGTATAGAAATTTCTCCTGTAAAAATTCCTTTATTCAGTTTTCGTTTCACATGAACGGTTACGGCGTTATTTTTCATTAAATTTCTAGCTGTGAAAAAGCCAACGCAACGACCCACTATTAGTATTCCTAAACTAAAGTGGATCATAAATTGTGGTGTACGAATCTGGAGGAACGGTATATATTTAAAAAAGAATTAAAACAGTGACCAACCACAAGTGTGGTATAAAAATGTTTATTTATTTAAATTAAGATCGGTTTCGGATTTTCTCACAAATCCTTCTTCAGATGGTTTGACATGCTTTCCAGCTGGAGCTTCGCTTTATGTCTATTATAGTTTCGCAGCCCTAGAATAGACAAAAATATTTTGTTTACTATTTGCTGAAGTTTACGTTAGGTTTCCTCATATTCGTCTCTATTATCACATTTATAAAAGAGTTTTAAAGATGAAAAGCATACGAAGTGTGGCGAAAACTTACGTGTTGTGTCCCAGCCTGTAAGGAAATCGTCCTATATTCCTTTTATTTTACTTGTTGTGCGTTCATCATGTTCACGTCCTTCGCGCTACAACCGTATTAACAGTTATTGCAACCCGAAAGCGTGACATTCCTGCATTAGTGTTGTCTTCCTCGTTCTACCCACAGTAATTACAACAACGTAGGAAGACATGTCCACTATGGACCGTAAACTGAAAACTGACTAGCAATCCATCCTCTCTCAGTACCGCGTAGAGTTCGGGGTTTCTAACTGCTGGTATTGAAGACTAGTTCGGCTGCCTCCGGTCCCATTATTTTCTAAGGTAACCTGTTCACGGGAGCCTTGGGTTCTACACCCACCAATAAAACTGGAGATTCAGGCGACCTCCCAGGCTTATAAGCACTCCCTAGGAGTGACAGTTGCAGCGCAACTAGCAAATAAAGCTGAGGTACTGAAGCCACAGTACTGCCCGTCGCATATGACAATGCTGGGTCGACGACGTAATACAGATACTCTTTGTCAGAAGCGCATAAGAATTCTATTGTGAATAAATGTACCTCCCATTCCAGGAGGGGAGAAAATGCCCTCTCTGTTGCCACCCCTTGTGGACGCCTATATGCCTGCCCTGCAAATGCAGGGGTGATGAATTACCCCGTTCATCCTTCAGCCCCTGTTAACGGTACACAATACAAACTGACGTTGTCCACTCTACCGCATGAATATGCAAATCAAGAGCTTTCCATCATCGAGGTTCGGACCTCAACAGCAATTTCTAGTCAAATATAAACAGTCTAGAGCGAAAAATTGATTATATATTTCCGACTCGTTTCTAACCGTTGTCGGGCCATCTTCAGGATGCTCTTCTGTCATACATAGTTTTTAATTTAAAGATTTTACATGTATTCCTAAAAGGATTACGCCTTAATTTATTGGAAGAAACAGAGAAATATGCTCTTGAATGAACAAATTGATTTTAAGGAAATAATTACATCAACTTACTCGAAGATGTACTTTAAATACATACTCCTCTGGGGTTTTTAGTTATTGATAAATATGTTCAAGATGTGTAAAAGTTCTGATAATAATGTTATACCCGTTTTATTTATTTCATTCATTTATTTATTTCTTCTTACTAATAATTGACAATCATTTACACCATGTTTAAATGTAAAGTTCTGTCATTTAATCTTATATCACCGACATTCCTGAACCTATTTTACTCCTTAATTTTACTATTTTATCTCTTAATTGACAATTATGTATTCTGTTTGTATAGGGCCATTATACTCAAGCGCCATTCGAATGATAATTAATTTTGGGATGCCGTATAAATTATATAAAAAATATAACCGCTTCACAATCACAAATACATAATAATGTTGCCTACCTTCTATTATCATTTAGCACAATATTTATAAATCATAATTTAAAATCGACAACTTAATTGCACTGTACAATAAACAATGTGTTCACTGCTTGTTCTGTTCGTCATCAGCTTGCTGGTAACAATTTTGGAATAAATCAGGCTAGTAACATTTATCGTTATTTTGCTAATGCTAAGAAATCAGAAGCTTTGCATACAACTTAATAAACATTAAACATATTCTTTCTGAAGACAATGCAAACTATTCGAATGCTTTAATGTCAATTTATGTAGACAATGTAAGCTAGCTAGTTAAAGCCAATGTAATATTTCAGAATCAGTTATAGAACATGTTTAAAATATCGATAGGAGATTGTTGTCAAGTAACCTGCAGCGTCAGGGACACACAGATCCTCTAGTAGAAGGCACTGCTGTGGGAATGTTGAGATTAACGTCAATTTTTGTTTCAATATTTTGCGTTTCATTTTATGTATCATAATCGTGACAATAGATACTTTTACGGCTAGTAGTAACAAAACAATGTATTTTCAGTTAATTTTAACATGTTTTTAGTAAGTAGTCATTTCATTGGGAGCTAATGATGGATGGACATGACAAAGGGGCTGAGTTTGTGCTATTTAAGTGAAGCAGACTTTGCTCCCTCCAGCCGTGACAGCACCTGAGGAATTCTCAACTCCTGCTCCACTCCACACCATCTTGGGTATAACACCATTTCATTTTATTTTAATGTAATTACAAATATTGTTCCCGTTTTTAGAAGTCCGCTAACTGTAAGAACTGTATATTACAGAGCAACATCCTGAAGATGGCCCAACAAAGGGTCGAAACCAGTGGGAAATCAATAATAGTTTAGCGCCCTAGACTGTTTTATAGATCAAATTATCATAAGGGCGTAGTTATCACTAAAGAAACAAAAATGTTTCAAAAAATGCAGTTTCTAGTCCTCTCCAGTACTTTAATCTAGTGATTTTCATTGTTTTTGATGGCATAACTGTGTCCTAATATGTTACAATTACCGTTCTCTGGGGCCCGCAATGTAGAGTATGTCTTTGATCGACATGTTCAATATCACAATAATTATAAATTATTTATACACTGCTTTAGTACTATATTACTATAAGCTTCTTGCGGCCTTAGGCTATCATCAGGTGTTCTTTAAATACGAGTAATATAGAGAAGTTGTTACATATATTCTTATATCATAATTACAAAGTTTTACTTACATTACTTATAATATTGTTGTCGTTTATTTGCTGCTCAATTGATTTTCAAAGCTGATGTAATGCTTATCTATTGCTGCTTATATGTATATGTGCAGCAGCACTGGTTATATTATTAGATTTCTTATCAGTTTTTATAGTGGCAGTCTGTAGTAGTAGTATCCAACGATATTATAAGTTTACATAGTTACCAATAATTTATACATTAATATCTTTAGTTTATTGGTTTTGGAGTTTTACTATGGATTTGGAATCTTTGTTGTTCATCCATTCTCTCTATGTATTTTTATGTATGAGTTCGGTTTGTTCATTTAGTACATCGTTCTGGTTGTTGTGTATACGTGAATATAGTTCGATTTCTTCGAGAATATTCATTTTTGGCCATTTTTGTATAATGTGTAATATTTTTAAGGCTTCCTCTATATGTTATAGAAAAAGGGCTTTTAAAATCAATTGGGCAGTAAATAAACGACAACAATATTATAAGTAATGTAAGTAAAACTTTGTAAAAATTTTACGTAATTATGTTATAAGAATATATGTAAGAATTCCTCTATATTACTCGTATTTGCAAACACCTGATGATGGCCTAAGGCCAAAATAAGCTTATAGTGAGATAATAAAGTTTTAAAGCAGTGTAAAAATAATTTATAATTATTGTGGTATTAATATGTTACAGTTCCGTAGGTACATTTAGTGGTAGATTTTTATGTCGTTTAAAAATATGTCGTGAATGTAGCTAGTAGAAAAAACATAATAAATAGGTATCTGTTGCATGGTGGTGCGGGTTTTCATGAGCATAATTTTTTATGACCTCGTACCTGATGAACTGTCGAACTATGATATAATTTCGAAAGTACATTCAGTGGTTGTGTGCGTATACTCCGTACAATCTCCCTCAAATACAATTAGTAGTGCAGAAGAAATAAATTGTAGCGTCATGTCGTAGTTTTAGTGCATGAACAGCGCAAAAGTAGTCAACGATGAACTTCTTTCTTGATTTCGCTGGGTTTGTCGGGGAGGAAAAAAGTTCGTAAAGTTTTGAAATTATGTGTAAAGTTTGTCTCTAAGTGCTCTCATTCGCAAGTCGTAGATAAGTAAATTCTCGTTATTCACGCGTTGCATAATGTAGCAGATTTCTTGCCGTTCTGATTGTTTATGACGTCATATCCCATGAACTATGTGTCAGTCAGTTTTTACCCGCTTAGCGATCTTTCCTGGCGATACAAATTTAGGAGAAATCGAATCATTGGTTAAGGAGGAGACGATGAGCGTTGTCACAAGATGTAACCGACTGTCACGAATTTTATTATTTACGAAGTCATATGTCCTAAACTATGCGTCGTAGGTGGCTCGTATCCTCATAGCATTGATGTATGATATTATGGAATATGAGTACCAAATTTGGTTTAAATCGGTCCGGTAGTTTAGATCTGGAACATACACACAAATTTCCACCTTTATGATATGTAGCCTACAGAAATAATGATATAAAACGTACTGTACCTGGCGAAGGAAGTGAAGCGCCTAAAAGAAGAATGGAAAACATTTCACTCCAATCCGCTTTATCAAAACATAAACATTGAGTGAAGTGAAAGTGACACAGTGCCTGTCCACAACGCGAAAAACCACGCATATCCATCAAAATGACAAACTGTCAAAAAATATCAGTGACATTTTGTGAGTTGAAGAACCACAAACATAACTATTTGTGGTATTAAGACAATACGAATTAAATGTCCCACTGATGATGCTGCAACGCCAGCGAAACATGTATGGGAGAAATCAAAAAACATTTGTGTTTGCTCAAGGCGGACCTTACCTATAAAGCAAATTTATCAAAATCTCTCATCTCATCTACGATTTTAATGTATAATAGTTTCTTTCTTACGTTTTTCTTGCAAATGTGGCGCTGAACAGGATGCCGTAAGATTTTCACTTCGCCCTAGGAAGTATTAAGAACCTGCTACAAATCAAATGAAAATTTCCTTTGTGGAATACAGACCCAACCACAAAGCACTTTACATATGGAAAACCAGCAGCCATTCCCAGCTGCATTGTCACTCCCGAACAATAAAATGAGGTCTCCCCTCGAATAATTACAATATATGCTCTTTCCACTACATTTTACGACCAAACAGCTGTATTTATTGCTTTTCAATTTAATTGCAGTTGATTGAGATGAAGCTTTGTGGCTCTGAATTGAAATGAAGTGGACGGCAATGAATGGAACGTTTTGGACACAAAGAGCAGAAACCGTCATTACGGAGTAAATTTTGATGCGAGAACGATCAACAAAACAGGTGAACATCAACAGGGATCGAACACATCGTAGCAATATAAACGTGTTTTAAGTAGTATCGTGCGATTATGGTTTATTAAACCGAAGGGGCTTTGCCATAGACGTGCACAAAACAAAAACCATGTGTGTACGGAGTCGTTAAGAGTGTTTAAAGGAAGTGGGTGTTTCCATATCAGAAAGGTGTATTAGACAACGATACGCCTCGAAATGTACAGGAATAGCACGAGGGCTATCCGTGTTTGTTGTTGTTGTTGGAATTTCAAAAAATGTTCAAATGTTTGTAATTCTATGGGACCACACACTACGTTGGTCATCAGTCCCCAGACTTACAAACTACTTAAACTACACTTCGCCACCTCGCAGTGCACTCTTCTACGCCTCCATAGGTCTGCTACAACTCGATGACTTTAATTCCAGACCTTCAGTTTTATTTTTTCCAATGGCCTCCTTCACTCCATTGGCGATCTACGGGTTTTATCGACAGTGCGGTAGTCAAAATCACGCGACTACATGTCCCACATTTTCAATTCTGAAAGACACCGATTTGATATTGGACTTGGACCCATGTATTCGACCCTATTTAATTTTTAACCAATTGACGAATGAAAGCAACTAGAATGTTGGTACTCAGTAACGAATTATGACGAGAGAAAAAATTTAACACCTGAAGATGCGTCTCTAATGACGCGAAACCGGTAGTGGACCTGTATATAATAGGATCTCAATAAAAACAGCTGTCGCGGCTCCAGAATTTATTGGTTGTTTTATAAGAGGACATTTTAAAGTCAATCTGCAAAAAAGTGTTTCTTCTAGTATATAAAGTCTTACAATGAATTTTTAAAACAATTGATAATTTTGTAAAGCAATTGATAAATTCAAAAAAGAAAATGTATTTACTCAGCTGCGAATGTTCCAATTATAAAATAACCTGTACTTAAACTAAGTTAAATTAACCAAAGGACAAAACACATCCGTGCCCGAGGGAAGAATCGAACCTCTGTCGCAGGAGGCAGCTCGATCAGTAACGTGGCACTCCAGACCGCTCGGCAACTCCCGCGCGGCTGTAATTTCTTAATGTGACTAAACTGCTAGGTCATCAGTATACTGTTCCTATCTAAGATGTCAAAAGAAAATCTGAACAAAGAAAAATCTAGCGCTCAACAGCCAGAGGGTACCCAGTGGTAGAATGGGTGAATATGCGAGCTCCATTGTGTTGTCAGCAGTAGAAATCAAAATTTCACGGTGACAGAATAACTTTATTTTTGGGCGTTGCTATTTCGCTTATTATGCTGTGATCGTCCGCTGCTGCTACCAGAGAATTCAAATAAGTTCCTAATTTGTAATTGCTTTATTTTTTACAACTACGATTTCCTACTTCCCTTATTATATGGAAGAGCAGGCTTCAGATAGCAAATAAGAATCTGCCTCCCTATAAATTCCAATTACATTAAAAGAAACTTGAGGTACAATTCTTTGTGAGCACAACCGGTCGAATTTCGACTACGGATGATACCAAATACTACAATAGTAACTATAACAAGCTTTATAATAATACTAGCCTAAATCCCTCTTTGTCGCACGGATAGACTGGATGGTCTGCAATGGTTGTTTCCACTTCTAAATATAAATTTTCATTGATTTAGCTTTAAAAATGCTTCCCTGATTAAGTATTTTGACACAACTTGCCACCCCCTATTGCACCACTGATGGCAGAATTCAAAATATCCCGAAACACATTTTTGTTTCTTTAAATTTTAACCATGGTTCCAAAGCCAAATTTGCGCATTTCTAGCATCGAAATAGTCTTAGTAGCACCCTTAAAAGGTTTTCCCTTATTTCGCCCGCTTAATGGTCGAATTTCCAAAACTATCGAAACACGTGTTTTTAAAATTCCAATACAAATCTGAATCCGAAGTTTAGCATTTCTTGCTTCAAAATTGCCTTAATAGGAACGTATTTTCAAAAATCCGTTCATCCCCTATTTCACCCCCTTAGGGATGGGAATATCGAAAAATCGCTGATGCCTACAGTGTAAGATAAACAGCGTCTATCGTCTATAGATTCACTTTTCAGCGCCTTCTAGAAACAGATCGAGATCACAAAATTTCTTTCTTACGCTTTGGCATCTTTCTTGGTAGTTTTGCTTTCCAACCTTTAACATGCACCTATTTTTCTGTATTCGTACACTTGCTGGAGAAAAACCACTAAAGAATGTGCATCACGTTTCGCGTAGATAACCTGTTTGCTGTTATAGTGTCAGAAGTCATCGCTGGTCTTCAGTCCGAATTCTATATAAGCTGACGATTTTCAACCACTATCTCTTCCACCCCCTTATAGCTATCGACATGGAACTGCTATGGTGAACAACGGTAGACTTTGTACTATAACAGCACAGACGGATCGTTCGTTTCCATTGTGTAGGTTTTGCTGAAGAGCAAAATATTGACACCCACACGTGGAATTTTATATACGTCGGTAACTTTCATCGCCCATATCTTCCACCCCTTATCGTTATCAACCCTCTACCACCATAGTGCACAATGGGAAACTGATATCTACTACCACATACAAACACTATTTGTTTGCGATGTGTAGTTTTGGCTGCAGAGTGAAATATAGGTACAAAAACCTCGATTTTTATATATTAAGATAAGCAATATAAATACAATTTAAGGACTATATAAAGTAAATAAAAACTGAATGGTGGTAATGAGGAGGGATAGGTCTTATACTGAATAAGAAAATTGGGATTTTGCTAATCTACTATGAACAGTATAATGAACACGTTCTTATAACACATATTTACAGTGCCAACACCAACCACATTAGGTACCAGTTTATATACCAACTAGCCCTGCAGATAATGAAGGTATTATGCATGAGGAGTTGAAAGAAAGTATTCAGAGAGTTAAAGGAGATGTAAACTTGATTGTGATGGGTGACTGGATTCGATAGTTGGAAGAAGTAGAAAAAATAAAAGGAGAATATGGACTAAAAGGATGGAAGCGGAAGTCGCCTAGTGGAAACTTGTTCGTAGCATGATTTAATTTCTGATGATATTTGCTTTATTTATCATGAAAGATTATATGCGTAGAAGCCGTAAGGAGACAACGGAAGGTTTCCTGTTGGTTAAATAACAGCTGAGTAGAAATTGCGGAGCAAGATTTTAAAGTGTAAGATATTTAAAACTGGAGAATTTGGAAAAAAAGAGATGCGACCTATCTTGCTGAAAGAGCTCCAGGTTATTGATATTTTCTAAAGAAGTACTAGGTAATACTTAACTGAAATAGGAGAAAAAAAGACAGACGACGACAAATTGGTATCACTTAGAAATGAAAAATAGTGAAGGCACTAGGGGAAAAAATAGATTAAAAAATGAGGTCTGCTGCAAATCCTTAGATTCACAAGACACGAAAAGAGAAATTAAAGAATGCAGTAAACGATGCAGCTGAAAGATAATACATAAGTCTAAAATATGAATTAATAAGAAAATAAAATATATAATCAGTTGTGGATTGAGGTCAAATGTGAGTCTTGCGAAGCATGTATAACTAAGAGAAATTAAAGAGACTTTGGAGAAAAGGAAAGCTGCTGACTGAATATTAAGGGCTGAAGTGGATAACTAATGCTCAGCAAAGACGAGAATGGTCGAAGGTGGAAGGAATATAAAGGAAATGAAGTGTTAACTAAAAATGTATAGAAAAGGGAAGATGTAGTAGATCATGGTGACATGGAAGATACGATACTGGAAAAAGAACTTCACAGAGCACTGAAAGATCTAAGGAAATTACAGAACTGTTAACCATTTTTTCACGTATTTGTCAATTGAAAGACTTGTACCAGGCCAATGAGCCACACGAAATTGTTATTTAGTGATAAAATCTCAATCAGACGGTAACCTTGTCGCACAACAATCGCTTGTCTTGTCAGCCAAGTACACATGGATGCAACGACGTTCCATTTAGGTCACGGACGAGTCAGTGAGACGAGTTACTGTCTACGAAGTAGCCATTCTGCAACATCATCGCACCATCATGTTAAGAGAATATGATAAGAAGGATGATGCAGTGGTTTTTTTTTTTTTTTTTTTTTTTACCCAAATGTTTATATTTAGTATCACACTCGTGTTAAACATTGGTCTGTACTCTGTGTAATTAATGAATTTCTTAGTTGTCAAATTCACGAAGTCCACCTTGTGTTACGTCTGGACTTACAATTCGATCAAATTATCACTCAGACAGACAGACGTTCTGGCGCATTAACAGTGCCATACATAACCCAATCAGTCAATGCGATGCTGATTAATCACAATATATAATCTTACTATTTTGTTATTTACACTGTAGTGCTAGCTAGAAGCAGTCGCATTCACACACAGCTCATACGCAGACACGACCACACATGCAAACACTCAGCCATAGTTTTAGGTTTAAATGATTTAATTTATTGTCTTTAAACATACACGTTTCAGTGTTGCCAGCTTACACACGTTTGCCTTCAACGCTCATATACTGTTAATGGAAGAATTTGCGTAGGCATCAGAATAATAATCGACAGTGAAACAGCAGGAAAGATAGGTTAAGTAAAATATAAACTAACACGCGCAAACTTCCGTAAAGGAGGTACTTATTGAAAAGTTCTATGTCCTCCTCATCATTATATATCGCCGATGACGATGTGACCACTGTACATGAGGTTGTGTGTGACAAATAACCCTGAGATTCTGATCTTGAGAGCCTGGGTATTATGGTAACATTTACAGGCACTCAAACATACACACACTTATACGTATACATATATAGAGCGATATACTATCTTTATCATAATCGTTACGTTCCTGTCTACCTATAGGGATTATCCTTCAAGTATGGAGTTCATCAAACAGAACAGCCTGACACAATGTAAGTATCTAAAATATTGTAACTAGCTCCAAATTCGTGAAAGTATTAAATGCAAATTCATTAAATTTGAAATACAGATATTCGTTGACGAAACCTTGGGCATCAATTATGATGTTAGCAGTTCGGGCACGATCATAAAATTGTTTAGGTATTGTGCTATGCATTTTGTGCTAGTCTCTGCTGAACTCCAGTAAGTGGACTGAAGTGAATGATTCTGAAATGCAATATCAGTTTGAATGTTGCTTTACGTGTCGGAAAGTTTTAGAGGCTTCAAATTCTATAACAACGTCAATAGAACGGGTCCTCAATAATAAATTGACACATATACATCTAAAACGAAATGTGAATCTCGTTACTTAGATTCCTCTGGACAGAAAAGACGCCCTTCATTCTCTCAAGGTATACTGAACAAAATGTAGGATACGTATCGAAAAACATGTCAAACGCAAACGTTTTCCACTCTTCTCACATTTTCATTGTAAGTGCTAAGTAGACTGCGTATCAAATTTTTCTTTTCGAAATCTAATGTTGAAAGACGACCGTCTGTCGTCTTCCATATATTTTTTGTATATTTCTGTAAAGTTATAATTTATTTAATGTCGCTAGATTATCACTTTGTTAAAACTTGAACCCCACTCTTTTCAAGGCTTGAGGAATAGCATTTTTATTTCATGTGTTAAAATATTAGTTAATATTGCTAGGTTTTTCTTATTTTGTTATGTTAATAATTTATTATTATATTAATTAATGTGGCATAAGTACGGATTCTCCGCTACGCCACTGTCCCTGTGAGAATGTGCAGTTTGTTTTACTTTTAAGTGGGTGTGCGAGAATCTGTGGCTGTCTGAATGTGGGGAGTAATAGCTCGCTTTGCATCGTTCTCTCTGGCTCAGTGTCGATAGCTGCTGATGCAACCCTTTGGTTACGTGCTAGTCGGCGAGCCCTCTCCAGCGCGAGGCTCGCTGTCCGACCCCACCACCGCTGTTTATTGGGCTTTCCAGTTTCCGGTAGCGTTTCGCCCCCCCTGCCCGCTCGAAGTCCATTCTGTGCTGGTCTTCTGGTGAGGTAAGGTTGGTTCTGCTCTTGTGTTTGGAGATGGTATCGTTTCATTATCTAGCACGTTTAACTTAGACTCGTGAACTTAGAATAATTTTTTTGGAATATTTTCTCCGATCGCGTGCGGAAATGTGTTCTCGTTTTCCAATTCAGTGATTTCCAATAGATAAATGCGGTTTGTGTGATTCCGGTTGCAGTTCGATAACGGACTGGTATGTTAAAATCTTTTGTGATCATGCGGCGGTGTAAATACTTTCTAGCTTTGTGGGGCCCGATTACTAATAAGTGATACGTTCATTTTTGTACAGTGCATGTAAAAATCTTCTCATCGTTTCCTTCTGTGTGTGATATGTGTTCCACTTGGTTGGTTCATAGAACAAAGCATTTAGCTTCCACCCTTGTTTGTTCCATGTCCATCAGGCAAGTAACAATGCGGGTATCCATCTGATTTCCACTAATATTTCGCGATCTTCTCTCCCCGCCTATTTTAATTTGGCTGTTTCTACTCCGACTGGTAGTACGCACTCTGTCTTTGTCAGTAATTCTCTCTGAGCCTTGTACAACTTCCTTCAATAGCTTCCTTATGTAATTCTAAGCATTTCTATGGGTTGCATGCTGTGGTTAATTTTTTTATTTTTCGGAAACTGGATTTATTAAATTTTATCGGTTTTTCGGAACCAACTAGGTGCGAGTTCCGACTTCCGGCGTTTGCAGCTAGTCGGCTGAATTCACGCCACTTCTCATATAAAACCAGTGCCTAGATCGATTTCTAACAGACTCCAACTTAAGAATCCATCGTGATTTTTTATAATGAATCTGATTTTCAACCACTTCACCTTCTGTGGAGTGCGTTCATGTAACGTAGTCGTGGCTCGCCGTAATGAATCCGATTTTCAACCACTTCACCTTCAGTGGAGTGCGTTCATGTAACGTAGCTGTGGGTCGCGTTAGCGTGTTTGCTCGCGGTCCAATTCAGACGTAATTTAACTTGGCTATACACGCGCACCATCTCAAAATAGACCAGACCAGAGCCAGCTTCAAAGTGTTTTTATATATTGTGTTTTGTGCTACCTCCGACTTGTTGAATTTCGCCTACGATAGTGGCGCCTGCTTCCGCCTCGGCTCAGCACGCTGATTTTGGTGAGTTTCGCTGTGGCATTGCGTCTGTGTGAGCGAATGAGTGTTGTTTGTGAAACCTTCCCCCCAAGTAGCGTTAAATCATGTATAATTTAGGCTGGGCACCGACCGCATTAATCTATGTATGAGATGCATTTTTATTGTATTAACAAAATTGGTTCCCCATTTTATTTGTTTTCCATCTGAATAAACAAGCCTAAGTTCAGCATAATCCGTAAGTTGCCTATAAATTATAGTTTTAGAGCACCTTCCCTCTTTTATTTAATAATGTTCTTCACAAGTTCTGAGAACAAGCGTAGATGCAATTTTTCTTATGTCTAAATTCCGTTGCGCCATAAATGATTTTTAGCCACCTTTCTAAGATAACTTTAATTGTGGTTGCTTGCTTATTAATATCTGTGTGTAATAATGTGTGAGCTGCTATTTATATTGACCACTGTAGTATTAACTTCCCGTTATTGAAGTAATTTGAAGCGAGTCAGTTCCCAATTTTGGGCTAGAGAACAAGGCTTTATGGCAGGGAGTAACCAGTAGTTCACACGGATCTCATTTGCTAATTTTAAAGATAAAACAAGGCTCTTGTTAAGTACAGTGGTTGACCTTTAACGTACTATGGTTAAAGAACGTATTTGACGTGCAAATGCCATGAGTGGCTAGGGGGTAAACAGCAGTTCCACCGATATCGGTCCCATTCAGCTAATTCATTCGTGGTAGGTCTTTTTTTTTTCCTGGTTGATTGTATACTGACCGCAATTGCATTCCAACAGGAAAACAGGCATTTGCGGCGCAGAGGCCAGTGAAAAAGAACCATCAGCCAGACAGCAGATCCGATTTACTGGGCGCTTAACAGGATTCTCAGCCGGCTGTGAAAGCGTCAATTACCTGTCCGCTCTGTTTGCTGCGAGCAATTCCCCCTCTCGTGGGCACATTTTTCTGAGCTTGTTACAGGTGACTTTTAGGGGTCCAAATACTTACTATAAAGTATGCCATACAGAAACAATAAAAAAATGGCAGCCATGTGTTTGAAAAAGAATTGCATTGACCATGGACCGTGAGAGTGTACTATTAAAGTTTGGAGTCCTTTTCTTAGATGGAAGAGTCACAAAATTTATCTAGGTATGCGTACGCAAACACAGAGATATGTGAACTAGACTAGCGCATAATAGTTCGCGATCGGGAGCCGCGAACTAGTTCGTTCTTTTAGTTCGTCCGCTCCCAGTGACGGCTGAGCGGCGTGGTCTGCGCATGCAGGTGGAGGGAGAAGTTCCCCCACGTAGCTGCTTCATGCGCTTGCTCCTTTAGCCGCTAACGATATCACGCAAACCAAAAGAAACAGTTTGTGGATAATTTCTCGCGTTTAAGTTTAGAGTTATCTCTATATCTTGGCATTACGGAATTTATTAGTCAGATATTGCAGAGTGCAGAATATTTCAAAACAGAAATTTTGTAACATTGAACTATGTAATCTAGCAGGCAGACGCTCACCTCGAAATGGCTCTCATCAGCAGAAGGCAAACACGTGATTTTTAATTCTGCTGCGCGCCCTCTCGCTGTTGCCCATCGGACTTCGCAAAAGAATCCAACGAACTAAGAAACGAGATACGTTTGGGATAATAGTTCGCGACCGGTAACACATGTTTTAGTTTGCGACCGATTGCACATATTTCAGTTCGCGGCCGATCGCGCATATTTCAGTTCGCGACCGATCTCGCATATCTTAGTTCGCGACCGATCTTGCATATCTTAGTTCGCGACCGGTAGCTCTCCTTTTAGTTCGCAGCTCGGCCACGAAGGTAGGTCTTTTTGGCTTTTTCTACCGCTACTAAAGGAACTCTTTCTTTTGTTATGACAGTTTTTTTTATATAATGATCAGTGTTGCCCAAGCGTGTGTTATTACCCGTATTTTTGAGCAAATACTTAATCAAATAAACCAGTAATTTACACGAATGGTTGATACAATGATTTTCAACTACTGTGCATACAGAGTAGTCGTAGTTTTTTATTTTTAAAATGTATTTATTTATTTATTTAATAGGTCATTGAAGGAACATTACCTACAAATCACGCGATGCTGCGCGCTCTCGCGTCCTCTCGCTGTTCCCCGTCAGTCTTCGCAATAGGAGCGGACGAACTAAGAGGCGAGGGATCTGCGAACTTGTTCGCGTAGTTCGCCTGTGGGAGCGCTCTTCCGAACTAGTTCGTTCGCGAACAATACACAAGACTAATGTGAACACCCAGCGGACGGCGCTGCGCTCGGAAACGCCTATATAAGACAACAGGTTTCTGGCACAGGCATTACATCTGTTACTGCTGTTACTGGACGACACAAAGCTTAACACGTCTCACTTGGAACAAGCTATATCGGAGATGCTTTGTCGTGGGGCAACTTTAATTTAGGGGCGGTCCAGGACGGCCTGATTGGGGGGGGGGGGGGGTGAAAGAATTCTCATCGTCAGTAGAAAGAATCTAGTCTCTTTTTACTACTCGCCCAAACAAACAAAAGTCTCACAGTTTTTAAGACTCAGTGCAGTGATGACACGATAGCTTCGCATTCTTAATAAATAAATAAATAAAAATAAAAATGCGGAGGTGGGGGTGTACAACCCTTGGCCCCCTGCCCCTCCTTTGGATCCGCCGCTTATGGACGACTACAACTTCATGTTCATTTCACTTAAATCATGATAACCTGTCATTGTATCAGGTAACCGCTGCGCCAGACGCCTACCGATTGTAGTTTGCGTACACATGCCTCTACCATAGGGTGACAAAATTATTTTCAGCGAAAAAAAAAAAAACGGGACACTTTAAGCCAGGTGCCAAATCACAGCCGGCCGCGGTTGCCGAGGAGACTGAGGCGCTCCAGTCACGGTCTGCACGGCCACTACAGTCGGGGGTTAGAATCCCCCCTCGGGCATGGATATTTGTGCCGTCCTTAGTCTTAGGTAGTTCATAAGTAGTTTGTAAGTTTAGGGACTAATGACCCCATAGTTAAGTCCTATAGACTTTACAAACATTTGAACATTTTTTTTTTGAGCCAAATCACACAACATTACACATGTACCAGTTTTAATTTTGAATATTAATGTTTTGGTGATTCATTTTCTTAACGCGATGATATATGTAAATCTACATATATAAAAATGAATGTTTGTCTGTATGTCCTCTGTGTGTTCATAAACCATTCATTCGATTGCAATGAAACTTTGGTGAACTGTTCACCGAACGCCCACGAAGGTTCCTGATCCAAAAACAGAAGAGCACGACATATAGCTCAGGAGATATGACGACATAAATAATGAGCGGCCGCCGCGTGAGAATACCCAGATTTCTGCGTCCATAATTGGAAAATGGGAGTAGTTAGGGACATGCAACAAAGTTTGCATGTAATTTCGGACGTTTATGAAGCTTTTTGTAACTGACCTCCCCCCCCCTTTCCACACACACACACACACACGCACACAGACACACACAAAATGATAAAACGAAAAGAAGTCTACCGCTCACAGCAGTTTCGGTGTAGATGCCGTAAAACTGTCGCATCAGGCGTGACCTCGAATCAAATAAATACCCGAGGGACGCCGGGTTTTCAGCTAGTAGAAGATAGATGATTAACATCTAGATTATCGGTATAATTAATGACATTTAACAGACGTATACAGTAATAAAGAAATGTGGGCCTATTACAGTTTTACAAAAAATTACAGAAATGCAATTTTCTATCAAATAATATTAATATGAGAACTTGAAGAGTGAACTCACTGTCCTTGGGGAAAAGGGTATTTTCCACTGCCTCCAGTCTTCTTCACCATGTTTTGGTTCTTCGAGACGTAATGATAAAACTCTGCACAATCGATTTTGTAGTTGTACAGGATCTGGAGGATTGCTTCAAGAGAGCCCACCTTCATTGTATTCCTTTCATCAGTCCGCTGGGTATTCATTAACGAAAATATTCTTTCCATATTAGTATAATGGGCGGGGATTCCAAATAAATACGTTGCAATTATTACTAACTCACAGTAATGCTGAAGAGTCACAGCTTTTAAAAATCTCAGCCACTTCGCGTGACACTGCGATGTTGTTTTCTTTTTGTTATCCCACTTGTGAAGACTTTTCTCAAAGAAGTTTGTCAATATGCCGAACTGATCAAAGAGAATGGAGTCTTCGATTTCAATTTCTTTACTCTTCAAACAATAAACTGTCTTTTAAAGACTTTCCCCTTTTGACACTCTCTTCAATAATATCCAATCAAATACTGACAGTAAGGGTGAGTATGAGACGATCCACTTGCTGAGATATTTTACACACGTATCATAATACTTGCTAACTTTTCCTTTAAAACTCTTTTCCGCTGACTCTACTGCATCTACAGATTCAACATTAAAAGAAATAAACTGCTGTTCTCTTCTCTTAGTAACAGTTTCCATTACTCGAAATAGCAGTCACTGAACTTGCACGCACGTTTCAGCATTGCGTTTCACAGCACTGCTCCAACAATACCACCAACATGAGAAAAAGTTCTTACCGTTTGTCTAACTCCAACATCTAGCGAGAATTCCGTTCAAAGTAAATTATTGTTTCAGGGTATCAATACTGATACTGTGATTGCTAGTATGGGACTCTGAAGCTAAAATCTATTAATTTCTCGTGTTGTATTTCGTTTAATCTAGGACATCTCAAAAGTTTGAGAAAGTTTCGCGAAATGTATTTTTAAACTGAATTCCGGGACTTTTGAGAGTCCCGAAACACTTTATTCAGGAAACCTGGACACAGGGATGAAAACCGGGACCATCACGGTTTTCCGGGACGTTTGGTCACCCTACTCTACCAGCTTCTGTCTCTCTCTTTAGTGTGTATCGCTCAGCTGATTGTTGCCAATGCGACTGCTGACAGTGTGGGGAATTTTTACATGTTTTACAGGGTACTCTACAGATGGCAGCACCAACAAGATGTGGGATTTTCGTGTCCTTCTGGAGCCTGGAAAACACTGGAATATATGGAACGGTACGTCAGCACTGCCGATGAAAGGGCTACTTGGCGGCCCCTTTGTTGGTTTTCGAGATGAGGAAGGTGCGTGTCGCCAGCAGGTTACACGGTTCCACTTCTCTCTCACAAACACTCATGGCCGTTACAGGAGTTTGACAGCGCCTTCATGAGACAGTCTCAAGTTCGAAAGACTGTGGCCAGTAGCTGTTCAGCTCAAGTTGATTCCATATTTAATACGGTCTGCGGTGGCGCGAAGTTAATGAGTTCCTGCGGCCAGGTACGAAGTTGGGAGCTGCCTGTATGATGGAGCCGCTGAAATTGACAGCGTATGGTTGGTTGTTCGCAAGATTGCGCTAGCCCTTCAAGTCGTCGAGTCCTGTCTGAAGCAAAGTGAGCCGGAGAAACCCAACAAAACAAACTGCTGATAATGACAGGTGGGTTGCTGTGCTTACCAAACTTTTTTCCCGTCATCTTTATCGGACTGCAATACTTCGGCAGGTCTGCAATTTCCAACTTTCATTTGTAACTGTTTAATATCTCTACTACTTTTACTACTACTACTACAAGCAACAAAAAAAGTTTTGCATCGGTACGGTTCTAGGGGTTCATGACCAATTACCTAGAAATAGAAAAGATATATAATAAAACAACTATTCAGTTTTCTTTATTGGTCATCAAAACAGAAATTGACAGGTTGTACGGCAATAAGCTAGATTTTCTGAAGTTGTGTTCCATATTGCAGCATACACCAACACCTCTAACACCTGGTAACACGCCCCCTTGCACAGATACATGCCTGTGTTTGTCGTGGCATGCTGTCCACTAGATCATCACGGGACTATTGGTCCAGGTTCTTCCACTCCTCAAAAGGCATTCGGCGTAGATCTCTCTCACTGGGAGGTGCGTCATCTCGTCCCAAAACAGCCCTTTTCAGTGTATACCTGGCATATTGGATGAGGTTCATGTCTGGAGAACATGTTGGTTAAAGAATGTTTGTTAATCTAACCTGTGGTTATTAGTCCCTAAGCTTACAAACTGCTTACAATATATATATATATGAGGGAGGACTCGAACCTCCGATGGCGAGCAGTCGCGCGCTCTGCAGCGAGGCGCCTTAGACCGCTCGGCCACTCCACCGCGGCCATTCTGGTCATTCTAAGGAAAAAAAAAAGTAAGCAGTCCTTATTACGTTCTTCTTCCAGATCACGTGACAGTGATCTCGGATTCATATTGAAAGCTCTGCGAATTTTAGCTAGGAATAACGATTCACGTTGAAAAAAAAATCGTTAATTTATTTGACGAAAAACAATTTGCGCGGGTGCGCAAAACACCGCACGCGAAAATGATAGTTTTCAGGGATCCGTCTAGATCACAGGCAAAGGGATGAATGTTTCGCATAGCCCTTGACCTAGTGATCATTTGTGTACATTTTACAACAATTGTGATATCCATCAGAATAGGGTCAAAATTTAAACTATACACACTTCCTTTAGCCTAGCCTGATTGAGAAAATCTGATGGTTGTTTGTAGAGATTACTTCTGATCTATAATATATGATTATTACGGCTTATAAAAGCAACGTTTCCAAGGACGGTTCAACGGAAAAAAATGAATTTTGGTACCAAAACTACGAATAGTGTTCTTTTTCTATGATGTGTTCATAAAGCGATATTATAGAACCGCTTTTAATGTTTCATTTCATTTTTTGTATCGAGATCCTGAGATTCAAAGCAAAATCACAAATCCAGTTTTTTTAGCTTCCTTTGCATTGTTAGCTAGAAACATCTGAATATGTAAAGATAGGAAATAACTCATTTACCTAGAAAAGCCATTTTATTATACTTGAAAATATTTAAAAATTATGAAGATATACCCAATAACCATTACGTTTGGGCACCAAAGTGACCATTGTGCAGAAAGACGAAGTTCTGGCTCAAATGAAACTTATTGGCAAGTTTTAGAAATATACTCAAATGTTCATACGTTTGTAAAACTATTCGACCAAACTGCTATGTTCATCAGTCTCAAGGTTTGCAAACTATTTAAACTTATACTTAGGATAACATACACATACACGCACATACACACCAATGCCCGAGGGAGGACCCGAACCTCCAGCGGGAACGCCCACCCAGTCCGTAGAGTGACGCCTTAGAGCACGCGTTCACTACTCGCGGCAGAAATATACAAAGAGAAAAAATTTACCTTGTTTAATGAACTTTATTTCATTAGTCGTCACAGTTAGTATGTATGCTGAAATTAAGTAAAATATTACAACACGTTTCGGAGAGTTTGCAATACATTGAGTAGACTTCCCGTATTGTTGAATTTACCTAATACAGAACAGCGTACGAAATTCTGTGCATACACCGAAATTTTTCAGCCGAACAATATCTCCATGCCTTCTCGAGGTATTGGTCTCACATCCAGCACAGTTTGCTTACTTCTGTCCAAGTGATGTGGCGGCTGTTTTGAAAAGTAAGCATCCCATTTTAATAAAATATATGCGACAATATTTGATGTCACACTTCGTACAACTTTCGTAAACTGTTCACCGTACGCCCGCGATGGTTCCTCGCCCAAAAACAAAAGAACACGACACACAGCTCAGGAGATATGACGTCATAAATAATGAGAGGCCACCGCGTGAGAATACCCAGATTTATGTATCAGTTATTGGAAAATGGGAGTAGTTAGGGACCAGCTATAAAGTTTGCATGTAATTTTGGATGTTTAAGAAGCGTTTTGTAACTAACCCCCACCCCCTCCTACAAAATGATGAAATGAAAAGAAATCTACCGCTCACAACAGTTTCGCTGTAGATGCCATAAAACTGTCACATCAAGCAAGACCTTGTATCAAATAGAGTTAGCTTTACAGATTTGCATGTCACTATTTATTTTTGTCTGCAAGTATCCCTTAATTCTCTTGCATCCAAAATTAAGCAATCTGTCTTCTTAATCTCTATCTATAGTTAGTAAAGAAAGAACACTCACTGACTAAACATGAAATCTTGAAAACTACTTCGTCTATGAAGCTGAAATTTGACAGGAATATAGTTTATAGGTAGAAAACGTCAGCTAAGAAAGTATTTTGCTATAGGTGCATGGTGGCGGATACTTTTTCTACAGACTCACAAAATCTACAGTTTCATTCCAGAATGATCGGACGATCTTCACGAAATTTCGCACGCTTGACCTTCCAAACAAGAAGAAGGTCGCCGTCTACCTTACGTTTCATACTGTGCATGGGGGAGGGTACTCTGCAACATAAAAAAGGATGCCTAAATACCTTCGTCGCGCCATAACTTTCATAGATCGTTTTGCAGGCCGCGGTGGCCGAGCGCTCTGCGGCGCGCCAGTCACAGTCTGCACGGCCACTACGGTCGGGGGTTCTAATCCCCCCCTCGGGCATGGATATTTGTGTCGTTCTTAGTATTAGCTAGTTCATAAGTAGTTTGTAAGTTTAGGGACTGATAACCCCGTAGTTAAGTCCCATAAGCTCTACAAACATTTGAACAGATCCTTTTTGTTTTTTTGTTTTTTTTTTGTTTTTTTTTTAATTTTTTTTATTTTATTTATTTATTTTTTCTTTTTTTAGTTTTTTTCTTTCTTTTTCGTTATTCTCAGAACAAGGGTTGTGTGAAATAAAACTGGAATATTTGTTTTTCAATGTGACCCTGCATTTGTATTGCATAGAAATCTATAGTTTCGTTCCGATGTTGATGAAATTTTACACACTGTACTTTAAAAACAAAAGGAAGGTCACTGTCTGTATAAAATTTCGTTCGGTGCATGGTGGAGGGTACTTAACTTACGGAATTTTACAAAATGTATAGTACTGCTCCAGTCTTTATGAGTTATTGCACATATGACCTTCAAACCAAGAGGAAGGTCACTGGTTGTGGTACATGACAGAGGCTACATTGCAGAAAACTTTGCCGGAAGAGGGAAAGGTGAAAACGAACAGATAGATGGAGAGAAAGAGGTGGATGCAAAGGGGGGGGGGGGGATGTGGACTACCATGGAATAAATAAACACCCGGGCAACGCCGGGTTTACAGCTGGTATTTAATATTAGTCCAAGTAATTGAGTTTGCTCGGATGCACGCCATATATTTAATTGACTGGTTATTACGTCCGCCACCGTAGTTTAGCGGACAGCGTGTTGGGTTGCATGCAGGGGGCCAGGGTTCGATTCCCGGGCCGGGTCGGGGATACTCTGCGCTAGGGGACTGGGTTATTGTGTCGTCCTCATCATTATTGACACGCAAGTTGCCGGTGCCGTCCGTCAGCTAAGAAGACATGCGCCAGGCAGGCTGAATACCACTCCAGTTCGGCATAACGGCCATAAATGCCACGCGAACATCGTCATCGTCATTAATCACAACGCTTAGAAAAGTAGCAAAGCAGATCAGAAAGTGTCGCCGTCTCGACGCATTTACTCCTCGTTATATGGAGGCGTCCGCGGTGCAAAGCCGCCGCCTCCGCCACAGTACTCGTATTACGTCGTTTTTCTGCGATTAATCCTGTTCGCCGTGGGGCTAAGGGCTTTGACGTCGGCGGGCACCCTTGGGGATTCCACAATACCCGGCGAACAGGCGAGGGGAGGCGATTGGATGAGGCGTTGAGGCAAAGTGGCGGTGACTTTCAATTAATAAGCCCCCGTAATAAGCGCCTCCCACCCCCAGTAAGAGATGAGCAGCGGGGATGCGCGCTCGTCGCGGGTCAGTGAGCCGCAACTTTAAGCACAGCTTCGGCCTCAGCCACAGAGGGGCTACGTCCCTCGGGATCTTGTTTTAATTCGCACAAATCGGAACCGAGTTTGATTAGTTTTAGGACGTTCTGGTGGCCCCCTTATACGTGCTCATCCATCTCTGTCAAAATTCGTGAAGTAAAAGAGCGTAAAACTCTGTCAGAGCATAGAGTGTTAAAACGAGTGAAAGGGTCGCGAAGTAGGGTGGGCACAATGACACTGGTCCGGAAAATATTCGTAATACTGTTACGCGTCTGAACTGCAGTAGTAATTCCATCCCGACAACGTAGAAGCGTCTTCCGTTGCCACCCCTACTCCTAACGCATTGAAGCGGAAACCACTCTTCTTGACGAACAAGACAGCTCCCCCCCTCCTCGCCCTTAACAGAAAATTCTGTATGCCGAGATTTAGATACTCTAATCAGCTACTGTCACGTCTCTATGTTTTCATAGTGAAGTGGAATCAGGACTATTTTGATCATTAGTTTCTAATTACTTCATGTGATGGGTGGTTCGCCTCGGTTGCACAGTGGTAGAGTGCCAGACTACAAATTCGAAGGTCGCGGGTTCGATCCCCGCTAGGTCCTGGGATTTTTATCTGTCACTTCCCATTTCTTTCTCCTCTGGCAGTATTGCTCATGTGAAAAATACCGAGTAGCACCGTGGTTCGGAACCCACGATAAACTGTAGGTCCCCCTATAACTGGCTGGGTAAGTCAGTTCGAAGGTCGGAGGAAGGCAACGGCATACCACCTCCAAACAGGACCATGCCTAGTAAAGCACTGTGGTGTTCAAACCAATCTTCGGACTGTTGACTGCTTTTACCTTAGTGCAGAATGTCTGTATCGTAACAATATTGGCCCACTTACGGTAGGAACACAAAAATTGGGCCTTTGCGATCGTCTTTTGACAGCTCGAAATTTAAATGAACATAACGGCTTAACCATTCACCTGACACGAAAATGGAATAACCAAATTTGTAGAAGAGAAAATTCTCTTGCTCTCTTACTTTTTTTTCATATCTCGTATCGTTTCAGAGATATTTGCAAAAATAACAGCGATTCTGGGATGTCCGTCTGTCTGTCCGTAATGTGCTCCCTGTGTTTAAGACGAACCGTTCAACCGATCAGCACCAAAATGTACAGACATGATTGTAGGCCGCCAGAGACCAGAACCTCCCTTTTTTCTTCAAATTTTTCGGGCAAAAAATACGGTAGTAATACCAAAAAAATCAGTTTCGATTTGACAATGTCTGTCTGGCTGTAACGTGTTCCCACTTTTTAGGTCGAACCGTTCAACCGATCGGCACCAAAATTCACAGACATAATTGTCGGCTACCAGAGACCAGAACCTCCATTTTTCAAATATTTAAAACAAGAAATACGTTAGTTATCCCAAAAAAGCCGTCTGTAATATTAATTGCAAATAAACTGTTCATCTGACGCAAAAACTGAATAACCGAATTTGTAGAGGAGAATTTTTCATATCTCGTATCGTTTGAGAGATTTTGCAAAAAATAACGGAGTTTTGACACCCTCCATTGAATTAACGAAAACCAGCCGGTCGGAGAAGTCACGTGACGTTCCTCGCCCAGAACTCTCTCTGGCAAACGCCATCTTGCGATACATATTTGATGATTTTCTTATTGTAACTTACACATTGTCATTTCAAAGTAATGGCGCACTGAAGAATTAACAAAAACACGTCGTTCTTCGTACGATAAATGATAATCTAGTGTCTAAAATGCCATATTAGCATCAGTTAACAACAGCCATCAATAGTATGACATTAAAGAACACAACGTCTAATTGATGCCTGTAGCGTATTGGGCAATGTGTTGGAATTCTGAAGGTCAATGGTTCGGATCCCGCTACTACCTAATTTTTTTTCTTAAAAGGGTTTCAGACACTCTTATTAACTGATTTTGTATTATTTAGATTATTAATTTGGTCCAAAATGTTATAAATTTACAAATCTAAAGGGGGCAGTAAAACACGCCAGTGCGATTTTTTATACACCAAACAATATGAACTGGTATGTCTAGAATCTGTCAAATCCATATATCGATCAACTCAAAAGAGGACAAAAGACTTAATGGACATTTTCACGAAGACGCAGCATCTGTACACTCCGGACAACATTGTCGAGAATGCATGAAGAGTTTGGTCCACACTGGAAGAGGTACTGCAGAGAACTGAAACTCTAATGCCACTATCCACTGAAAGTGTGTAATAAACAATAAATAAACGTATAAATATTGATCCTGTGTAGTGTATATGAAATAAATGATTGAATCATCTATGGAATATTGGGTGTCTGTGTCTGAAATCGTGATGGTTACTTATGTTAATAAATGTGAGCGTGATTCAAACATATCAAATATAATTAGATATTAATCCGAAAAAAATTTCCATCTGCGTGTGATTGTCAGTACGGTACTTAACAGATTCTTTGAAGTAGTCTTAAACAGTTAATTATGTCTTTTATGTTCATAATATTCTTTTTTTTTTCCCCTCTTGAAGCGCAGTATTTTTTTTTTTTTTTTTTTTTTAAAGGGAAAAAATTCCAAATAATTTGAAAGATAGATAAAACACTCCACTTGAGTCATGTGATGCCTGTGACGTCAACTAACACTCCAGGAAATTAGTTTTTTGCTGGTTTCAAGGCAATGAGAAATGCGTAAAATCTGTTGAAACTCGCCGCGGTGGAGTAGCCGAGCGGTCTAAAGCGCCTCGCTGCGGAGCGCGCGATTGCTCGCCGTGGATGTTCGAGTCCTCCCTGGAGCATGGGTTTGCGTGTTTGTCCTTAGGTTAGTTTACCTACGTTTAAGTAGTTTGTAAGCTACGGACTCATCACCACGCAGTTTGGTCCGATAGATTTACAGACATTTGAGCATTTTTTTGTTGAAACTCTTTCCCAGAGAACGACATTAGACAGCTGTCACTTCGTTTATTTTTGTGAGGGTCATTTTGGTGTAAGTAATCACTCCGTGCGATAATTATTGCTACGTTAGTTCGTTATTACGTAAAGTGCTCTACAATTGCTAAGCTGTAAAGTACTATAATGTCCAGATTTGTGACTGATGTTTACATTTGCGAAAAAGCTGTTGACGATATGACAGGCCAATGATTGTATTTACAGTAGTTTTCTAATTTAGTTGGTGAAAAGACAAATTTCATGTTGATTGTCAATTTTACTGTTTACATCACGATACAGTATTTCAACGATTTGTGATCCAAAAACTCCTTTTGAGCCCATCTGGTAAATGCAACTATTTTCAATAAAACTTGAAATGATTACTAATTTCGTCAATAATTCGATTGTCTTTCATATTACCACATTCTTCCGCGACAAATGAAAGAGAGGAAAAATTTGAGAGGGTAGGAATTTAACAAGGAACGCAAAACTGCTAATCCAAGCCGTTAACCGTTACGCTACCAAACATCTCTGCTAAAAGCTGCCCAAGCTGACTTGACAGATATAGACAATGCAAAACTTCGATCACCATTTTTCTTCGAAAAAGGAAAAAACAATTACCATCAAAGAATACTGAGTAACTGAGTAAGAGTGTTAAGTTCAAGAGGTAAGATTTTTCACGAACACATAACGTGCCCAATATTCTGAGATCAGAGTAAAAAAATCTTTATTTTCCCTTTTATTTCATGAAATGTTTCTTTGATATTTTGCCCTAGGCAGTTATCCGCGTCTAGTCTGTGTACCAGAAACGAGCAAATAATATGAATCGCGGAATATAAGACTAGGTAATCAATGAGTTGCAACATTAATCAACAATTAAGCTTTGCAGCTGCTCTGTCAGAAATGCAGATGTGCCCTCTCTGTTCGATAAACCAAAAAGAAACGTAGTAGTAAGCAGCAACAATGTGCAATGCAGCACTACGAGAAGATTAGCTTCAAAATTGTAGTGAAGTGCAGTACTAGACAGCAAAAAAATTAACCACAAACGGAACTTATAATCATTTTAAATATTATTTTTGAGAACATTATGGATAACAGAGATCATGCAAGTAATTATTAGTTCAAGTAACAAGGTAGTCTAGATCGCAATTCCTTTTATTTCACTGGTAACTGGCTTCGGTCACTTACAATGATCATCATCAGGCCACAACAGTAGTGTTGGCCATAGGTGGAATAAAAGAAACTGCGATGTAGACCAGGGCCGGCGCAAGGCACGTGCGAAACGTGCGGCCGCACGGGGCGGCACTTTCCGAGGGGCGGCAAATCTGCCGGCACCCACTTTTTTTTTAATTTCTTTTTTTTTAATAAAAAGGACAAACTCAACATTCATGCCCAAGAGGGGATTCGATACCAAACCTCGGAGGGAGCACTTCGGGAACTGTGGCGTGGCGCCTCGACTACCTGCCGGCCGCCCCTGTTGTACCAGGGTAGGGAGGAGGACGGATTTCTTCCTCGCCACTGTGGCAGCACCATAGTGTTTACGCCAGAGGAACAGAGAGGGGGAAGCAGTCTGGCGTACACGCCAGTCAAATTGTGTAGCTACCTTGAACGCCAGTATTCTTATAAGTGGAGCGCTGCCAGGCTGTTACGCGCCATCCGTTTACGCACAACTTATTTTGCAGAACTCGAAATCGAATCTCGAAATTCAAATGCAATGTTCGATACTGCGGTTACAAGTTAAGCCTGAAGCAATTTTGCTAAGCCCTTCAATGGCATTTTCCGAGTGTTTTATTCTTCCTGTATTATGGAAAAAAATGGTTGAACATTACTACAGTCAAACATGTCAAACACCTCCAATGGCTAGAAGTATTCCGAATGGCTAAATACGCCGCGATTAATTAAAAGGGATAAAGATGTTACTAGTAAGCCTGACATAAGTTGCCTTTTTTTTTTTTTTTTTTTTTTTTTTTCCTGAGCGATAGTCTCAGCTGTTTCTGCCCCATGCAGCCAGACAGTTCGCGCATGCGTAGTGCAGTAGTGGCTAACAAGGGGACACCAATTATGGTATAAACGAAGTATGATGGGTCGCAGGTATGTTGTGCGGGAACTCCTCCAGAACACCAAGCTGAAAGGATTTGTTCCAAAGCGCCTTGGTTTCCCGTTCCCAAACACGTTAACGTTAAATTCCTCGTTTCGTGTACCGACGGCATAAAAAGAAAGAAAGAAAGAAAGAAAAAAAACCATTTCTTTACAGCAAAGATTCTGGTATCAGAGATTTAAATTCTAGTTATTAAATAGAATTGCATACAAAACACATTACTTTAACAATATCTTTTAAAGAAAGCTCTTGAATCTTTTTAAGAAGTGTCTGCGAAGTGTGTTGCAAAAAAAGTTGGTAGTACAGATGAAATAAATTAAAACCTGATGCGTGATTTTGAGGTTCTTCATACAACGCATTGTTTATGACGTCATGTATCCTGTACTATGTTTTTTACTACGATATAATTTTGATGGTACATTCGGTGTTATATGTTCATACAGTCTGCAAAATGTGACACGAATAGGTTTTGTAGTGAAGACGTCTTAATTAAAACCTCTTCCATGGTGGGGTGGTTTCCGAATAACCCAGTTGCCTATGGCTTCATATCTCCAAAACTACCACGATATAATTTTGGAGCTAAATTCAGTGATATATGTGGATAATGTCAGCAAATTATAAACAAGTAATAAATTAAAAAGTCGCGCCTGATGCTGTAGTTCCACTGAACACTAATGTAAGCAGATGGTAATTTTCGACGCCTGTAAGTGTCTATTATGACGTATCTCTTGAACTAAGAGCCGTACAATGGTATAATTTCGTATGTTCATTGTGTCCTATATGTAGATACTATCTGCAAAGTGTGTTGCAAACAGAATTAATAGTTAAAAAGTAATAAATTAAAACGTCGTAGCACTTGCGCAAGTTTAATCGAATTAATAGCTTAAATGTGGTAAGAGAAAAACATTTTTCCTTTAATCATTTTGTGGGGGGATGTCGACGAGAATAAGTTATTTAAATTTTTGAAACTGCTTGAGATGTTTTTATCATTTTCTAGTGATAGATGCACAAATTTTAATATCTCAGTGCAAAATGTTCAAATGTTTGTTAAGCTTATGGGACTTAACTGCGGGGTTATCAGTCCCTAAACTTACAAACTACTTATGAACTAACTTATACTAAAGACAACACAAACATCCATGCCCGAGGGAGGATTCGACTTTCGCCGGGGAACGGCCTCGCGCATCGGAGCATAGCGCTTCAATGCGCTCGGCCACTCCGGCGCGGCTATTTGAGTGCCATCGGCTTCAAAACAAACTCACAGTTTCCATGTAGTCTTGTCTTACCGTTTTCAGATTTACATAAAATTACACCTCTTAATGAATAGAAAACGACAGCATTTATTTTTTTCGAAATCTATGCGAAGTACTGAAAATCAAACTTTTCTTCGCTTGGAAGCTGTTAGGTAGCACATACACATCCATTTCACAGTATATACAGATTTACTTTCTATTCTCTTCTTGATTACTTATTTTTGAAGCAAAAAGTTATGAAAAATGAATAGAGCTTCATCCCACTTGCTTGCTGTCATGAGAATTTCTCGTTATCTCGCTAGAATGTAGATGCTAGAATTTTTTTCCAGGTACAGCCAATTAAGAATACTGCTTATTGGGGTGACAACTTCAAGCTCTCATTCTTCGTAAAGTATTTGATTCAGAAAAACATAATTTCGCTACGCAATCTATACATATTACAAAATGTGTCTGTGTGTTTGGGGGAGGGGGGGCGTATGAGTCAAACTTGGTACACATGTTCCTCACTATCAGAAAACATAGTTCAGGAGTTAAGACGACATAAGGAATGAAATTCGCTAAAAACTGCCACCCACATCATGCGATAATGTTCCATAACTGCTCGTAAACTAATGGACCGATTTAACAGAATTTTGTACACATTTTTGCCTTCAGGATAAAATTCCTATGAGGGTAAAACCACCTATAATACATATTTATTTTATTTATTTATTTAACATGCCCCATTACATAATAATATTACACGTAATACTACAATACGCATGTCAGGAGACATGAAGTAATAAACAGTAAGCGTCACAAAAAATGCCCATCATGCTCGGTTGATAAGAATTTATTCATCCACTACTGCGAATGAAAACACTTAGCTGAACTTTATCTCATTGACAATCCCAACAAAATTATGAAAGGGAACATGTTTATAGCTTACTACTTTTCCGCTGTTCGTGAAGCCACGAAAGTGCAAATCGTAAGACTATAACTTGTTAGAACGTTAATATATTTTTTCAGCATTCGTCTGTGCGTGTGTTTTTCTGCAACAAAAAACAGGTTGAAGCCAAACGGAACTAACTAGTAGTTAGAGAAGAATTTTAAATTTAAGTTTTTGTACGGTATCAAAAAGCCTCCTTCCCACGTTCCTTTAGTTATTTCTTTAAGAAATTGGCCAATCAGGGACGATGAAAGCCAAATGAACACTGACATCAACTGTTAGTTTCACGTAATCGTTCTTTACAGGCTGGATCGAAACATGTCCGACGCTTGTGAATATAGGGAAAGACGGGCGCTGAAGGAAGATGACGGTAAGAGGCCAAAGGATGCATTACAACGATATTTCAAGCCAAAGAAAGACCGACCTAGCAGCGGCGAGGGTGGAAAAATAGATCCTGCAGCTACATCTTTATCTTCAGGACATGACCAGAAAGGTGACGAACACAGTACTACGACGCGGTGGCCCCGGGGACTGAGGCGCTCCAGTCACGGTCTGCACGGCCACTACGGTCGAGGGTTCGAATCCCCCCTCGGGCATGGATATTTGTGCCATCCTAGTTCGTAAGTAGTTCATAAGTAGTTTGTAAGTTTAGGGACTGATGACCCCGTAGTTAAGTCCCATAGTCTATACAAACATTTGAACTACGACCACCACATACAGTAGCAATGCTGACGGTGGGTCATCCACAACCTGATCAAAATATCCACGGGTGTACTGCCGGTCTATAGTGTCCAACGGGCACAATATTTCGGCGATCATACATGTCGCCATCATCAGGTGAACTGACGGACTGAGCTCCTGGAAACGCGCCGGCACGGAGATCCGCACGCTACGGCTGCTCGAAGGGAACTGGGTTCTAGCCCGGTAGCGGGCCCCGCGCCGCGGCCGCGCAGTGGAACCGATTGCGCCGGCGTCTGAGAAGACGTCGGTGTGAGGGCTCTGTCCGCCGTGGTCGTCACTTCGTTACGTTTGCTAGATTTACTCTTAATTAACCCAATCGCTGGTTCCCAAGCTTTGATAATGTTCAAATGTTCAAATGTTTGTTAAGCTTAAGGGACTTAACTACGGGGTCATCAGTCCCTAAAATTACAAACTACTTATGAACTACCTACAACTAAGAACGGCACAAATATCCATGCCCGAGGGGGGATTCGAACCCCCGACCGTAGTGGCCGTGCAGACCGTGACTGAAGCGCCTCAGTCCCCTCGGCCACCGCGGCCGGCAAGCTTTGCTAAGATTATAGCCAGAGTCACGGTTTATGAGGTCGTCACTTGTGCGAATTTCAATTGCCTCTCTAACGACGCAGTCGATATTTTGATCATCAAATACGCCGGGAGAAACTGAAGAATCACATCCACAACCTGTTCAGCAGACCTCGCCTGGACTCAAGACCAGCTTTGCGACGATAGCTCCGAGATTGAAACATCAGGCAGAACTGAAATTAGGCGACCTGATTCGGATAATACCGGAGAAACATCAGCCGAGGTACTCACCACCGGAGAACGGACTGAAAGCGAGCCTAAACTGGAAGAGACAGTTGACTCAGATCCCGGATGATGGCCGGAAATAATTACCGACTGCATTCGAACGTCGTTGGTCATGCGAGGTCCTCCGGAGCGCATTAAGGAAGCTGAAGAATGTCCTAAAAACGCGGACAACCGGCGTTTCAGCCCTGTGCACTACAGCTATTCTTTGAAGATTTTAGAAAAAGCTGATAGACATTGGTTGGTGTACTCAAAGATCAAGGATGCTGTGTTCTGATTTTGTTGCAAACTTTTTTCGTCATCTACGGTAAAAATTGCAAAGAACGGTATAACCGACTGGCGGCACCTTGCTTTGTATCTCGAAAGTCACGGGAAGTCTACCGATCATTTGAATTCACATAAAACGTGGGTCGTGTTTTCTGAGGGGATGAAAAAGTCACGAACTGTCGACGCCCATCATCAAAGGCTTCTGAATACTGAAAGTGAACATTGTAAAAATGTTCTTGGGCGCTTAATAGCAATAATTCATTTCCTGGGTCGTCAATGTCTGCCTTTAAGAGGAAGTACAGATACACTATTTCAGCCTGACAACGGAAACGTCTTGAAACTCGTTGAATTATTTGGAAAGTTCGACACTGTGATGATAGAGCACATGCAAAAAACAAAGCTAGGTGAGGACGAGGGTCATCATTATCTTGGAAAGAAAACACAGAATGAAATAATTCATCTTATTGGATCATCTATAACTAACAACATTCTATTAACAATGAAATCTGCAAAGTGTTACAGTATAATTCTGGACTGCACACCAGATATTTCAAAAGTTGAGCAGATGACAGTTGTGGTACTTTTCGTTCAGGAGGCAAGACTCGACGGGGTATACGATGTCCGAATTCGGGAGCATTTTCTGGGATTTCTTCCAGTGCCCGATTCTTCAAGCTCCACTTTGACGCAGGTCGTACTCAAGTTCTTGGAAGAAAAAAACATCCTATTGTGTACTATGAGAGGCCAAGGATACGACAATGGAAAAAAAACATGAAAGGAAAGAATTCTGGTCTCCAGAAAAGAATTTCACATATTAACAAGAGAGCATTTTATGTACCATGTAGCAGTCACTTATTGAATCTTGTTGTCAACGATGCCGCTATGTCTTCTAAATATGCTGTTTCCATGTTTTAGACAGCGAAGAGCTTGTATGATTTCTTCTTGTCCTCCGTTCGACGTTGGGATGTCTTGCAGAAGTACCTGCCTAACCTGACATTGAAGTCACTGAGCGATACTAGGTGGGTAAGTCGCATCGATGCACTTACTGCCCTGAGGTTTCAACTTGGAGGCGTTTATGATGAACTGGTTCAAATATCAGAAGAATTCGATGGCATGACCGCTCACGAAGCAATGTCACTTGCGAATCAAATAAAAAATTACACCTTTCTCACTTCTCTGGTAATCTGGTACAACGTTCTGCTTCACATCAGTGTAGTCAGTAAGACCCTCCAGACCATTGACAAATGTTTCTGAGGCCGTGGAAACGCTTGAAAAAAACGAAAGCATATTTTGAGACCCGCAAGAATTGGCTACAGAATTAGAGTTAGAAGATCTAACGTTACCACGGATTAGTGTTTCCCGGCGACGAAGTAAGAAGCCAATACACTTTAATTATGAAGAAAGGGTTGAGACAATAGATGGCCCAACAAAACGTTACAAGATTGAATTCTACTATTATCTTTTAGATATAGTAACCACATCTTTGGATGAGAGATTCAATCAACGGAAATCTCATTGTGATTATTTTGATTTTCTCCACGACGTCGGCGAGCTGATGAATGCACCTCCTGACAGCCTGGACACAAAGTGTAGAAACCTCGCATAGATTTTACAAGATCATGAGTCAAGCGTCATTGATGCACTAGAGTTGAGGGAAGAACTAAAAGTGCTTTCAACATTGTTGAAACCCTGAATAGGTCCAAAAGAGACCCTGAAGTTTACAGTAAGACTTAATATTTGCCCTAATGTCAACGTTGCTCTGAGAATTATCCTAACACTTCCAATGAGAGTTGCGAGTGGAGAGAGCAGTTTCACAAAACAAATTGATAAAGACATGCCTTCGATCAACGATGAGCCAAACTCGTTTGAATGATCTTGCAACAATTTCTACTGACCACGAGTTTGCAGAGGAGGTAAGTTACACAGATCGTGTGAAAGAGTGTGCACAAGCAAAAGCCAGGTAGGTTCTATTTGTCTAGTATCTTTTTAAATTTTTATATTATGTTCAGCGTCTTCGTTATTTACTGTGTTGCTTCTTATTTTGTTCAACATTAAATAGTTATTGTAAATATTATTGTTCAAACCAAATTATCGTTAAATTGTAAATATATTTTGTTTTTCTTTAAAGACATTGTCTGTTCACAACCATTGAAAAATGTTTATTTACGTTAATTGTAAGTTCATGCCGCACTGGATTAGCCGAGCAGTCTAAGGCGGTGCAGTCATGGACTGTACGGCCGGTCCCGGCGGAGGTTCTAGTCCTCCCTCGGGCATGTGTGTGTGTGTGTGTGTGTGTGTGTGTGTGTTTGTCCTTATGACAATTTAGGTTGAGTAGTGTGTAAGCCTAGGGACTGACGACCTTAGCAGCTAAGTCCCATAAGATTTCACACACATTGGACATCTTTGTTAATTCACAAGGCTTATTAAAATTAGCTAGATTTCTTCAGCCAGGTTTGATTCCATTTTTTTTCCAGATCTATTTCGGGCACAGTGTGGCTAATCTCAATGCTTTGAGTTATGATGACATCTATACCGTCATGCTGAACGTAGCTGTCAACATGACGGTTTAGATGTAAGCACATATTAAAAGCTTTGAGACTGGCCTAGAAAGATCTGAAAAGAAAAAAATGCGATTGGTGGCTGAGTTCTACTACAGATTTGTTTAAATAAAATTCCACAAACGTATTGTTAAAAATAAATAAATAAATAAAGGAAAAACGGGGGGGGGGGGGGGCGGCAATTTAGCAACTCGCACGGGGCGGCACTTGGGCTTGCGCCGGCCCTGATGTAGACTGCCTTGTTACTTGAATTAATTTTAAATATTCCCCAAAACATCTTAACAGTCTTTGTCGAGATGCAAAACTGTCAAACTCTTGATGGAGGAAGGCGCATTTACAAATAAAAGGCAACTAGTCTAATATATAAAGCAGAGTGTCCATATGTTTGTACGTGTTGCATACAAATCTACAGTTTTGTTCCAATCTTTATGAAATTTTGTACACGTAAGATTCAATCCATGAGGACGGTCGCCTTAAGTGTAAGAATCACGTACGATACACGAGATATGACGTCATAAACAATTAGATGCGCGGAAAACACTGCATTTTGCGACAATGCTGCTCATTTTCTCCTAAACCACTGGACCGATTTCAACTAAATTTGGTACACACATTCCTTACCATGAGGTAACAGTTGCTGCATGGTTAAGAATCACATACGGCACATGGTTCAAAAGATATTACGTCATAACCAATAGAAATCGCAAAAAAATGCCATATAATGCGGCGAGACTTTCGAAATACACTGTATGAGAATGACAGTACTTAGCGACTTGCAACAAACTTTAAACATAATTTCAAACCTTTATTAAACTTTTTCTCGCTGGCAACCATAGTAAAATGATGAAAGGAAAAAAGTTTCTCGCTTACTACTTTTCCGCTGTTTATGGAATAAAACTATGGCTCTCGGTATGACGTTACAATTTATAATTTGAACACTACGAATTGTAGCGACAGGAAATTTTACAAACAGTATATACATATATAGTTGAATGTAGAATCTAAATTTTATCACATTCTGACGGGTAGTTCATGAGATATGAGCACGTAAACAATAACGTTCCGCTGTTCATGGATTAAAACTGCGCCTTTTCGTATGACGTTTCAATTTTTAATATCTACACTACAAATTGTAGCTGCAGGAAATTTTACAGACAGTATACAAGCATATATTTGAGTGTACCTTCTAAATTGTATCGCAGTGCGACACATAGTTCATGAGATATGAGCACATTAACAATAACGTTCACGGAAAACCGCCCCATCACCCACCAAGTTTTAATCTATTACTTTTTTACTACTAATTGTATTCCTAAGAGATTTTACAGAGATACAGTCCTTATACAACTGAATATATACCTTGAAAATGGCAGGAGTAAATAAATAAATACCCGGGCAACGCCGGGTTTTCAGCTAGTCTTTAATAAAGATGAATGAAGAAATCGTTTGAATTAAACCCATGATCGCACAGTCCATATCTGGAAGCCGCCTCTAGAATTCAAAAATCAATAGCAAAAGTCATCTTACGTCTGTTACAATACTAATCAGAAGTTGTTCATGTTATCAGATTACTAATACTATTTCAGTATGCATAAAAAAGTTCTTCTTGTGACTCAGACACCTTTGTATAATCATTACTCCACAAATAATTGACTCACAGCAGTTGCGGTATATTCTCTCTGGGCCATTAGTGAGCTGTCTTATTCAGCCCTACACTCTTCTCTTTGTCTCTGTCGCTCCCTCCCTCCTCCAACACTACTCTCCAAGCACCCGGCTCCCCGCCTCCAGCGATGCAACAACAGCGTCCCCAAAGATAAACTAACTTTGTTGTTGCCAACATATCTGAACGTAAAATGAAAGGGCGTCAAGAGCAGCAGTGTAAATGAGGTTGCCCAGCTTACACGATGAGGCAGAACTGCCACGCGTGACTCATGGTCTAACTGCGAACACAACGACGTCAACTGTGGGCATTCCCAGAAACTTCTGTAATAATAAGGGTGGACACCTTACTATTGTAACCATTATTTTAGGAAGTTTTGCTTAGTCCATCTTGGACTAGAGTCATTGCGTTAAATTTAGTTTACAAATCAGGTGTTTTTTAACTAGTATATTTCTATGACCCAGGCACCGAGCGTGGTGTGCACACGGTATAATCTCTGATTTTGTTTGATACTTTTCAAAATAAAAAGCCAAGATCGCATATTAATAATTTATTAAATGACGACCGGTTTCAGTGCACTGTGTCACCATAATCTGGTCTCATATATGTTATAAGCTGTTCATCTGTAAAAATATAAAAGACATGTAAGAAATAACGTAAAAACCTAAAAAATAACATACATTTGAGATTAAGAGGCACTTATCCTACCTTGTTAAAAAATTGGGTATAAAATAACAAGTGCAACATTGCACTTAGTCACTATATAAAAATACACAAGTTAAAAACATGACAGCTTACAAAATACTGACAGATCTGAAGATTCTAGTTTACATTTTGGCGCAAGGTGGCAGCACCATAGCTGGATAGTGTTTGTAAGCTGGTTTCACAGAAGTCAGTTATTGCTTAAAAAAAAAAAAAAAAAAAAAAAAAAAAAAAAAAAAAAAAAAAAATCACATAATTTTAGTCTAAGATAAAACCCATATTATATTTATGGGTGGCATTACAACTACATATTACGTTTTTTATTTTTTTATATTAATAATAACACATATGGTATATCTTATATAGGAGTTCAGTCTTTAATGTAAGTTTACACTTCGCTGAAAGGGTGTAATATGATGGATGGTGCAAACCAGTACAAGTTGCAGTGCTGATGGCCTACTAGAAAGGACAGAGGGGTATTGGATGGGAGACAACACACTTCCTAAGATGATAATCTTTAAAAAATATATATATGTAAAACTTGTATTTAAATGAGCTAAAATTTGTGCCTATCAATAAAATTAGATTGAGGCATCACAGGTTAAGCATATACATTTATAATAAATGTTTATCTATTTGGAATTGCCAATGTCTAAGTTATGAAGCTAACAAAAGTCTAGTTTTCAAATGTATTGGAAATGTTTAGATTGACTTAGGTATCGTCCAAGGTCTAGGTGTATTTAACCCAATATCTAGGTTCGTATAAGCTACCTATAGTTGCTAAGGTCTAGGTATAGGAATGACTCAATTTTGACAGATGACCAGCTTATAACATGAGACCAGATGATGGTGACACAGTGCACCGAAACCGGTCGTCATTTAATAAATTATTAATATGCGATCTTGGCTTATTATTTTGAAAACGATAAAACGATCAGATCGCCTCCAAACCCGACTATGTCAGGTAATCTTAATTTGTTTGATACACTTTGCAGCGTATATCACATACCTATTGTACTGTTCTTCCAGAACAGTAGAAGCTGTGCCACTAAACCAACACGCCAGTTTTGCGACGCACCTGAACTTGTTCCACAGTCGCGTTCCCCGAGACGCTGGTCTAGTTAACCCTTTCATTCCCACATTATCAATTCAGCTTTGGAAAAATTAAAATTCTGCTTTTTCTGTATTAATACAGTGCACTAAACTTAAAAATATGTATATCTATGTGGCGTCTGTTCTCAAAGAGCAGACGACACTTCTGATCCTACAGTTGTTATTCTTTAATATTCACAGAATAAGTGACATCAACTGCGAATGGGCAAAGCTGAAAATGTGTACCCGGGTTCGAATCCCGGCTGGATATTCATTTTTAGCTTTGCCCATTCGCAGGTGATGTCATATATTCTGTGAATATAAAATATGTGTTTTACAATTTTTGATCGATTTTCTTAATGTCATGTATTTCATGCGCAACACAGACGTTTGTGCCTTTTATGACATGGGACGTTATTTTGTTGATGAAAGACACCGCGAGATCAATAATTATCTTCGTCACTTCACCGACAACTCACTGCAAAAATAAAATAACATAAACCACACTCACGCTCGCAACACAACATCCAAGGCGGATAAATTAATGCCTCAGAAGTGGCTACACGCCGTACCAAACGGCAGCCGGCCGCGGTGGCCGAGGAGACTAAGGCGCTCCAGTCACGGTCTGCACGGCCACTACGGTCGGGGGTTCGAATCCCCCCTCGGGCATGGATATTTGTGCCGTCCTAGTTCGTAAGTAGTTCATAAGTAGTTTGTAAGTTTAGGGACTAATAACCCCGTAGTTAAGCCCCATAGACTATACAAACATTTGAACATTTGAACCAAACGGCAAAATGTCGTACTAGAAGCATTTTGTTCATCAACAACCATGCAACTTTTCAGGACTGATGGATAAGATAGAGAATAAATCAGTTTTAATACTTTTTGTCCAGGAACAATACTGGGAATGAAAGGGTTAATGTTGAAACACGTCCACTGAATGTGTGGTCGTGTTCCATTTTGAGTTATTCATTACTCTTAAGTGTTTCTTCACCATTAATATTGTCTATTTGTATGTCAATTATTTTATTCATTTTATTAATGATCAATGCCCGAAGTTTACATGTTTCCATCCCTGTGATTGAACTTGTGTGTTCAAATGAATGTGGAAGGTTGCTTTTAATATTGACTGACTGTCGCGCAATGCCTTACAGTCGCCGCCTCGCGCTTTAGGCCTCGTTTACTTTAATTACAAACGCATTGCTTCGCATGTCGTCTGCATTCGCGTCTGCTGGGTGGCCAGAGACAAGCTTACTTGGCAAAATGGCGAGGTGGCCTGTTCTTAGTGTAGTACCAACATAATCATGGTCGAAAGAGGTGACAAAAGAGACCTTTCTGGAGCTCTAGAAGAGGGTATTACGTTTTTCAGGTAGCAAGGGGTTGGTAGACACTATGCTCAGATGGCGCTCTGGTCGGCTTTTAGTGCGCTCATCCGGTGTGTGGTGGGGAAGGCTTTTGCCGTGGCCTTAGATTTGACTCTTGCTGCGACCACTGGAGTGAGTATATTGTCGAATCATAATGAGGGGATGGCATGCTTTGCTTTCTTTGTGATCAGGCACTCTTGGTTTATCAGTGATAGATTTCTTGAGTAATGCTTTGGCCATGTAAGCAAAGTGTTATTTCAGTTACAGAACTCGAGTAAATCAGTTTAGATTTAGTATTTGCATTTTCATTCTGGTGATGATTTTGTGCCCGGTTTGTCTCAAGTTAGAATGCACATGTGTGGCCTTCAGAAATTGTGAAAACTTATTACGTTTGAATTTCCTTGCTTTTTTTTAACTAACGTTTTCACGTCGTGTCTGTATCGCGAGTATGCTAAATATTTCTCAGAATTTCTGGTTTGATTCCCACTTTTCTTAGTATGACCGATTGAACCACGTGCCTTCGTAACAGTCTTTACTTTGGCCTTCAGCCATGCTTTTACTAATATGAATTCTCGTGCGTGCTTTACTTACTTATTGAAATTTATTTATTTATTTATTTATTTTTGTAAATTCTATGTAATTCACTGTGGTCACATACCACGTGGTAATACTATGCTGGTGCCTCCCCGCACATAAGTTCGTTTGGTGCATAGTATTATTCTAATTTGTGCTTCAAGACACCCGCCATCTCATCAAAATGCCGCCGATGCTTGGTTTCGCCGCTGCTATCAAGTGTTGCCGCATGAGTAATGTGCCACAAGCATTATGTCTGTGAGTGAATGAATGTGCTTTCCTTTATCCACTGTGTATATGCAAATTTCCTTCCATGTTACCTCCATATTCATAAAGGGCAGAAACAATTTCATTAAGGACAGTAACTTCATGATTTTAATTCACATTTGTACAAGGTGTGTGCTTTATTGTGCTTCATTTGGTCTCCCCACAATTAGTTGCTTGTTCATTTTATTGAATAGATGTTGATTTGAAGTGTCAACCCTCTGCTTTATAATTTCATGATCCCCGTCCCATGTTTAATTATGTACTCCTCTTTTTAAACATTTATTTTGTGTTGGTTAAAACGTTGGCTGCTTCCTTAAGGAGTGAGCAGTAAGATAAATTTCCGTTGCGCAAGTACTGTGGCCACTCGCAAAGTAATTTACAGCAGCAGTGAGCGTTTTAACTTGCGTTTGCAGATCTCAACTGCCCAAGATCTTACTTAGTAAACATAACAAGCTACTTTTAATGTGAAGGTATGAGGGATAATACAACAAGATGAACGTTAATTAAAGTTGTAAAGCAAGCCAACTATAGTTACAGTGTGTAGTCCTTTTAACGTACCGAAAGCTCAACAACCATATTTTGCTACAGGGAGAGTGTGATGAACGTGGGGAAAGGTGGGTATGTCAGCCACGTCTAATCCATTGCCTTTTCTAGCTGCACTAGGTATGTCAGTTGAGTATCCGTAGAATGAGCAGACCGAATGAGGTGGTCCCAGTGATTCCCGATTGATTTGAAACCCCTGGTGTTTCATCGCAAGGAGAGAATCATCATATGTTCAAATGTTTGTAAATCTATCGAACTGCTACGTTATTAGTCCGTAGCTTACAAACTACTTAAGCTAAGGTAAACTAACCTAAGGACAACACAAACACCCATGCCCGAGGGGTTGGGGGGGGGGGGGGCTCGAATCCCCCGCAGCACGGCGCCCCAGAGCGCACGGCTAATCCACCGCAGCGGTATAATCACCCTGATGCTCTGCGAATCACGCAACTACGTTGCGAGCTGTGTGAGACGTGCAGCGTAGGGGTGTAAACATCCCCAAGGATAGAAACACACTTGTATACGGTATCTACGTCATAAATCTGCAAATCAAACTGCAGTGACTTTCATAGATTTCATCGAACCACAGGCATACTATTTATCTGCAATTTGATTCTGAAATAGCACCCGAAAGAACTAAATCTCTACATTCGAACTCCGATGTCTCTTACTTAGTTTTGGTAATCACTTCTCCCTATGTAGATGGAAGTCAACAATACATTTTCTCATTCGGAGTTGAAAGTTGGTAACAGAAATTCCTAAGTAGCTATCACCACGACGTAAATGCCGTTGCTGTAATTATTCCCCATGCAACTCTTATATCGTTTCTGCGACACTCTTTCAACTATAATGCAGAACGACCCGCCCTTCTCTGTACTGTTTCTGTGTCTACCGTCAATTCTTCCAGTCCATACCGATCAGCACTACTCCAAAAGCGGACGGAAAGTAAGTATATGCTGGATATTCAGTAATTCTGTTACATCTTCTAAGTACTCTGCCAATTAAACCGAGTCTTAGAATCGCATCTACCACTACATTTCCTGTGTGTTCTTTGCAGTTTAAGTCGGTCGTAATTTTCATTCCTAGATATTTAGTTGAATTTACGGCCCTTCAGATTTGATTGATTTACAAACGAAGTGTAACATTTGCTTTTAGTACTCAAGTGGAGGATCTCTACTTTTCATATTCATGATCAACTAGATGACCCGGTGAACTTCGTATCACTTACCTCTTAAATAAACCATATTAATTTAAATCTCGTAGCTTTATAAAGGCATCGTGAGATAGTCTAAGTATCGGCTCGATAGTTGGGGGAAAGAGTGGGCAAATCACGTACATATATCAAGGACAATGTTCATGTGTAGGTTCGTGGAAGTTCATGAAAGGCTTAAACGGTGATAAAATATGAAAAAACTTGATCGTAATCAGATGAAGGTGCTGATATTTTATAGAAAAATCTCTATTTTTTCTGAGTATTCCAATTTTCGGCGATACTTTTTCGTATTCTTCTTTCATAAGAACGTTACGCTTGCTTTGAATGTCAAATATGCAAACTTTATCGAAATCAGACGAATGATATTGATACCCCATTGAAAAAAGCTTTTTCAGTTTCTCGCGAATTTTCAAATTTTCGAGGTAACTTTCCCAAACTTTTAGTTCATAAGAACGTTCACCCTTCGTTGAACGTCAAATAATCAGATGAACAGTTCTCAACTCATAGTGTTGAGTACATTTAGAAACACATTAAAACAGAAACTTGGGGCGAATTTTTCGACTTTTCTTTGTAAGTGTACCTATTTTTTCTCTTATTGAAAACCTTCCCAAGAACATAATGAACAAAACAAAATAAAACATTACCCCTCTCCGTCGTGCAAATAGTCAGTTACAGTGCTGAATTCAATAAAAACCACATTGAAAAACGCACTTTCAATTTTTTCTCATATTTTCAAATTTTCCGGTAGATTTTCCAAAAAAATTATTTCATGCAAACCTTGTCCTGTCAAGCCGTACTCAAATGATGCTCTTACAACCATGTGGGAATTGATTTTATTCATAGAAACAAATCGCTTTCCTTTTTTTCTTAAATTTTATTACTTTCCGGGCGACTTTTTCAAATTTTTATTTCCTGCGAATCTTCCTCTTGCTTTCAACATGAAACGAACAACATTTTACTGCAATTGAACGAACGGTATTGATAGCTCACTGGAAAAAGCTGTTTCAGTTTTTCCCGATTTTCCTCTTTTTCTGGGCAACTTTTCCATATTTTATCACCGTTTAAACCTTCCCTGGACTTACACGAATATTTCAAGACTAAAATGAGCGAAATCTATTTAGTCGTTCTCGAGTTTTAGCGAGAATAACGAACAGCACTTCATTATATATATATATATATATATATATATATATATATATATATATATATATATATATATATAGCCAATTTTGTCACCACACAGATTTTTAATTCGTTCATAACGGATGTACTTCTAAGTTACTTTTAAATGACGTCAACGGACTCTTTTAACTTCCGTTAATTTGCCGTAAGTCTGTTACTTTTGTACCCACTTACTATGACAATAGTCTTGCCGCGTAATTATGCTCATTTTAGCACAGGTCCCTTCTGTACACTGCTACCGCCAGGTTATGGGTTGAATCCAACGAGCTTGGATTTCATAGAGTGGCGATAGGTACGCCATGTTTGAGGCAAATTGAACTGCCGTCCGCCATGTTATTTGGGGTATCGGCTGACAGCTGGTATGTCACACCTACTCGAGAATTTTACCTATTTATACAGATTTACGTTTTTAATGAAGATTGACTATTGAGTACCGATGTGCATGAAGTTCCGTTTGTGTGTCCATACTTTATCAAAGCTGCGTATTGTTGAGCCAGATAGTGTATTTTCGTAAAATGCGGTAATGAAATATCACGAATCTGTCAGTAATACACTTCCAGTTTGAAGTATAACAGTTAGCTGAGGTTTGTTCCAACAACGAAAGTGCCGCTTTGAAAATATTTGTGTTAATTATAATGCAAATTCATAGTCTTAAAAGTGCTGCGAAACTTATACATTGAACAGTAATTGTTATGACGAACAATCATGATCACGGATTTGCATCTGTTGTTAATGTGTTGTAACAACTGCTTTCATAGAGTCTAAGACACATTTATCTAGTGCTTATTAAACGTATTAAGTGCACATACTCGTAAAATTGCTGTTAAAGGGTTTGGTCGTGAAGTTTGGTTGACGAAATGTGAGTACAACGACGAAAGTAACAACAGAATAGTGCATCAAAAATGCGCCTAGGTCAGCTGCCACAAAAGCATTCCACACCGAAATAACATATCGTTAATAACTTACGTTGTTGGCACGCTGATATACGTAAATATTTGCTACACAGAACACAGACATTTAACAAGTGAAAAATTCCCGCTGTTACTATTGCTTCCGCGCTTTGCAATGTGTATATTTTAACAATGCTTGATCAAGTATTGTCAACAACAAATGAAAATATTTTTAAAGAAGGTGTAGACACTCAAAAGTGATTATTTTATTATTCTACAGATGAGACACTATTTTATCAACCGCAGCAGCAACAGAAGAAGAAACACACAGACGCTAGGCAGAAAACTGAGCCTTTTTTATGGAGTGTACTTCAAAGGAATTGCAAGATAGGTCATCTGAAGCTTCACTCTTGAGGAAGCTATGTGTCATTATCCATGAGTTTTGTTTGTGTAGGCAAACAAGAGACCAAAAGAAGCGAAACAACTGGTGTTCTTTCTAGAAATATTTGTTGTTTAAAATCTCGATCTTTGTATTAAATGCTGAACATACTTTATACATATTAGAGAAGCAAAGATTGTACAGAAAATGTACACTAAATACAGTATACACTAAAGACGGCACTTTATTTTCAACAACAACATACGATGGACAGACTCCGCTCAAGTGTAGTGACCACCGCCAATATGGTGATCGAGTTTATGCAGGTTGCCGCAAAGAGCACTGTAACTCGTCCGGCAGCCACTCTATGAAATTCTAGCTCGTTAGTTGAATCATTCTCTGTAAGCGCGAGGTTGATCTTCTGAATGGTGCCGCCAAGACCCGAACAGCGGAAATGGGGGCCCAGGGGAAACCCACAACTTAGCGTAAGCCTGCTCCAACTGAGGGGAGATCGGTGACTCTGCATATAACTGCGCTGAGTCTAGGAAGTAAGAAAGACTGAGAGTTTAACGTCCCGTGTCTGTTAGTGGTCTGTACTCACCGGCAGTAGGTTGTTGCTTGTTAAGTTCGCGTTAAGTGCACCTTTTGCCAGTAGACGTGATATGAGTGTCGAAGAAGTTTCGTGAGTCAAAAAAATCTAAGCAGACGCCTACAGGCCACAGATGTTTGAGAAATAAAAGCCGAAAGTCTAGTGAAGATTTATGTAAAGTTACAATTTATTTAATGTCGCTAGATTATCATTTTGTTAAAACTTGAACTCCACTTTTTTCAAGGCTTGAGAAATAGCATTTTTATTTCATGTGTTAAAATATTAGTTAATATTGCTAGGTTTTTCTTATTTTGTTATGTTAATAATTTATTATTATACTAATTAATGTGGCATAAGTACGGCTTCTCCGCTACGCCACTGTCCCTGTGAGAATGCACAGTTGTTTTAAGTGGGTGTGAGACTCTATGGCTGTCTGAATGTGGGTAGGAATAGCTCGCTTCACATCGTTCTCTCTGGCTCAGTAACGATAGCTGCTGATACTACCAAAGAGGTTTCCACACCCTTGGGTTACAAGCTAGTCGGCGAACCCTCTCAGCGCGAGTCTTGCTCTCCGTCCCCACCACCGCTGTTTCTTGGGTTTTCCAGCTTCCGGTAGCTTTTCGCGCCCCCGTGGCCGCTCGGCTGTCCATTCTGTGCTGGTTTTCTGATGATGTAAGGTTGGTTCTGCTCTTATGTTTGGAGATGGTAGCGATCCATTGTCTAGCACGTTTAACTTAGACTCGTAAACCTAGAATCATTTTTTGGAATATTTTCTCCGATCGTGTGCGAAAATGTGTTCTCGTTTTTCAATTCAGTGATTTCCAAAAGATAAATACGGTGTGTGTGATTATAGTTGCAGTTTAATAACGGCCTGGTGTGTTATAACCTTTTGTGATCATGTGGCGGTGTATGAACTACTTTCTAGCTTTGTGGGGCCCGATTTCTAATAGGTGATATGTTCATTTTGTACAGTGCATGTAAAAATCTTCTCATCATATCCTTCCGTGTGTGATAAGTGTTCCACGTGGTTGGTTCATAGAACAAAGCCTTCGGCTTCCAGTCTTGGTTGTTTCATGCCCATCAGGCAAGTAACTATGCGGGTATCCTTCTGATTTCCCCTAATGTTTCGCGATCTTCTCTCCCCGCGTATTTTAATTTTGTCGTTTCTTCTCCGACTTGTAGTACGCACACTGCCTTTGTCAGTAATTATCTCTGAGCCTTGTACAACCTCCTTCAATACCTTCCTTATGTAATTCTAAACATTTCTATGGGTTGGATGCTGTAATTCATAATTTTATTTTTTCGACTTTGTAATTATTTCACTTTTAAGAGTTTTTTGAGACCGGACTTCATCCGTCTCTGTAATCTCTCCCTATCGCGTGTAGCTGTATTTCTTTCGCTTCTTCATGTAATTCTAAGCATTTCTAGGGGTTGCATTCTGTAGTTAATTTTCTTTATTTTTCGAAAACTGAATTTTCTTCAATTTTATCGGTTTTCGGAACCACGTGGGTCCGGGTCCCGACTTCCGGGGTTTGCAGCTAGTCGCCTGAATTCACGCCACTTCTCATACAAAAACAGTACCTAGATCGATTTCTAACAGACTGCAACTTAAGAATCCACCGTGATTCCTTCATTCACTTCACTGCAGATCCGGTCGTACGTTCGACCTCGCACGTGAATGGTGACTGTTACAGGGCATGGACGATAGGGGCGCTGCAGGCGTAGCGTGCCGCTCGTCGAAGTTTGAGATGGACACGAGACGAGGCGCACTGGTAGACAAGTGGTTAAGGCGACTGCTTACCTGAAGCGGGAGACCTGGGTTCGATTTCCGGCCATTGTTTAATATCCATGTCCTAAGGCAACCACTATCAGTCCTTTCCTTCCTAATCCTTCTTTCTTCCCCTCCTTCATAAATAATCTGCTAACGCAATATGTCCGAAAGAACAGACACCACACCAATATAATAAGTAATCCCAAAATTATTCCAATAAACTGAAGTCGACCATCCGCTTACCCCATTACGATCACAATTGCGCTATTTTCCATACCCTCACGGTACCCTTTCACACATCTAAAACAAAAGTGCCGGCCGCGGTGGCCGAGGGGACTGAGGCGCTCCAGTCACGGTCTGCACGGCCACTACGGTCGGGGGTTTGAATCCCCCCTCGGGCACGGATATTTGTGCCGTCCTTAGTATTAGCTAGTTCATAAGTAGTTTGTAAGTTTAGGGACTGATGACCCCGTAGTTAAGTCCCATAAGCTATACAAACATTTACATTTTTTTAAAACAAAAGTTTGGTATCACCACGACTTAAGGTATTCATGACAACTCACAAAAAAAGGGAACGGAGATATACCGAGTAATCAAAAAGTCAGTATAAATTTGAAAACTTAATAAATCACGGAATAATGTAGATAGAGAGGTAAAAAAATAATAAAAAATAAAGAAATAAATAAAAAAAATAAAAATAGTGTGCTACAGATGGCACTGAACAGTTAAACGCCAGTGACTGCGCATGAAAATCGTCTATAAAAGGAGCTGTAATGTGAGAGAGAATCAGATGCACCAGCAGTCGCAGCATGTTGACGTTACTTGAAAAGCCGGTTTTAGCAGTTTTTTAGCAGTCGCACGTCGCACCGACAATCCATACACTACTGTTTGGTTGGCACTTAGGCGTACCCTCCGATGCTATCCGTACAAAATGCATCGGCATCATGAACTGTTACCTGGGTATTTAGTGAAGCGGAGGGCATTTGCGGTGCGGGCGTTTCAAAAGATGGCGTAAGATGACGATTGGTTAATGTGTTGTGGACCGACGAAGCTCATTTCACGCTCCGAGGGTCTCTCAACGGGCCTATAACTGCAGAGTTTGGGCTACCGAAAATCCTAGAACAGTCGTGGAAACTCCATTGCAAGACAAGAAAGTCACTGTTATCCGGCCTTTTTTCTTCGAGGAACTGCGTGGTTCTGGTTTTGTAACTGCTACCGTGACGGGTGAGAGGTACGCCGATATGTTACAGAATCGCATCATCCCCAGCCTGGCTCATAAATACCTGCTGGAACGTAAGATTTTTATGCAGCATGGCGCTCCATCCCGTATTGCTAGACGCGTGAAAGATCTCTTGCGCGCGCCGTTTGGTGATGACCGTGTGCTCAGCCACCACATTCGACATGCTTAGCTTTCCAGGTCCCCAGAACTCAGTCCGTGCGATTATTGGCTTTTGGGTACCTGAACTTGCAAGTTTATCGTGATCGACCGACATCTCTAGGGATGCTGAAAGACAACATCGGACGCTGATGCCTCAATAACTCCGGACATGGTTTAGAGTGTTGTTCACAACATTATTCGTCGACTACAGCAATTGTTGAGGAATGATGGTGAACACATTTCCTGTAAAGAATATCTTCTTTGCTTTTTCTTAATTTTTATGCAAATAATTGCTTTTCTGATCGGATAAGCACCATCTGTCGGTCATTTTTTGAACTTTTTTCCCTAAGAAAACCCCATGTCATTTCAATCATGTGTGTCAATTTTTACCTGTTCATCTACATTATTCCGTGATTTATTAAGTTTTCAAATTTATACTGACTTTTTGATCACCCGGTTCAAAAATATATTTTCACTTCTCTTTATTGCTCATCAAAAGAGGACAAGGTGTATGACAATAACCTAGATAATCTGAATTTGTGTTTTAGACTTCAGCATACACCAGTCTCCGTAATACGCTGTAACATGTCCTTTTGTAGTCATGCGTGTCAGTATTGGTACACTACCAATTTGGTAGTGGCATATTGTCCACCAGATCAGATTGTCCCACTACTTAACGGCGATCTCTTATATTAGTTGGTAGGTGGTCTCGTCAAAACACATCCCTTTTCAATGTACTCGAGCCATGTCAGGAGAATATGCTGGCCATTCTAATCCTGCTATGTCACTATCGTGAAGGAATGCTTTCAAAAGGTGTGCAACAGTCCAAGGTGACTACAGATCGGGAGATGTCATATTTGTATTGTACAGCCGTTTGACTGCCTTCTACGACCACCACTGGTGTACAGGTGCCCACATGATAGCATGTCGAAACATCAGGGAACCACCACCTTCTTGAAATCACCGGACGGTACGTCTAAGACGTTCGATCTGATCAAACTGCGTCTGACAGTTGCCTGGTTTAAGACCGGCACCTGATTCCGATGCTGAGGAGTCTATTTAGCATGCTGTTTGGTCCATCTGTACCGCGCTGCATGGTGTCAAATATGGATCTCGCTATGGACGACAGGAATGAAGTTATGCGTGATGCAGTCTATTACGACCAGTTTGAGTAGAAACATGACGTCCTTGTGGCTGCAGGAAAGTCATTATTCAGCTTGCTGGTTCGTCCTAGGTGAAATCCGTTGAAGCGGTCATCAGCAGTTGTGTTAACCATAAGGCGGCCAGAGCGTCTACATCTACATTTACATCTACATGGGATACTCTGTAAATCACATTTCAGTGCCTGGCAGAGGGTTCATCGAACCACCATTATACTATTTATCTTCCATTCCATTCTCGAATAGCGCGCGGGAAGAAAGAACACCTGAATCTCTCCGTTCGAGCTCTGGTTTCTCGTATTTTATTCTGATGATCACTTCTACCTATGTAAGTGGGAGTCAACAATATATTTTCGCATTCGGAGGAGAATGTTGGCGATTGTAGTTTCGTAAGCAGCCCACGCCGCAGCGATAAGCGCCGTTGTTGTAATGATTCTCATCCCAGATCCTGTATCATTTCCGTAACGCTGTCTCCCCTGTATCGTGACAATACGAAACGAGCTGCCCTTCTTTGGACTCTTACGATGTCCTCCGTCAAACCCACCTAATAAGGATCCCACACTGGGCAGCAATACTCCAAAAATGGACGGACAAGCGTAGTGTATGCAGTTTCTTTTTTACTGCTGCTGCATGTTTTAAGCATTCTGCCAATAAAGCACAGTCTCTGGTTCGCCTTTACCACGACATTATCTACGTATTCTTTCCATTTTAAGTCTGAAGTAATAGTAATTCCTAGGTATTTTTTGGAGTTTACTTCACTTTTGATTGATTTATCTTGTAAACAAAGTTTAACGGATTTCTTTTCGTACTCATGTACTCATGTAGATGACTTCACACTTCTCATTATTTAGAGTCATTTGCCAATTTTTACACCATACTGATATCTTATTCAGATCGTTCTGCAGTTGGTTTTGATCTTCAGATGATTTAACTAGACGGTAAATAACGGCGTCATCTGCAAACAACATAAGAGAGCAAATAATCGATAGTTCTGTATGTCTGTACATCTTCAACTTTGGAACAACATCGCTTTGGTTGGCTCCGAAACGTCTGGATCCTCCACTTGATGAGAATCCCTCCCAACACAAAGTAACAATGCGGATACGATTAAACGTCGCAGCTGACATTCTAGGCCTGGCAGACCTACAGTACACACAAGCAGTGTGCTTCCGTCCTATTGTTATGACTGGAAATGATCAGCCGTCTTATGCACTCAGTCGTATTGGTACCGCCCATGTGCTGTTGTTGTTTACACCATTGTGAAAATGTTCAATTGTTCGTAAACATATTGGGCCAAACCGCTGTGGTCATCAGTCCCTAGCAGACGGCCGCGGTGGCCGAGGGGTCTGAGGCGCTCCTGTCACGGTCTTCACGGCCACTGTGGTCGAGGGTTCGAATCCCCCCTCGGGCATGGATATTTGTGCCGTCTTTAGTCTTAACTAGTTCATAAGTAGTTTGTAAATTTAGGGACTGATGACCCCGTAGTTAAGTCCCATAAGCTGTACAAACATTTGAACATTTGAGTCCCTAGTATGGTGTCCTGACAAATGCAGCCAGTGACAAAAGCACCCAGTGACATTAGCACCCAGTTCTGGTGGAGGGGCGGTCCGCTAATCGCCCCGTCCGATCTCTGCCATGCAGGTAGAAGAGCCGAGGGCTGAGAGGTCGCATTGACACGGGCCGTGCTTTACGGCAATGCGTGGCCGCAATAGCAGTGCTGCAGTTTATAATGGAAGCGAGACTACAGAAGAACCAAGACATATTCATGATATTTGTCACTTGGATAAAGCCTTCGATAATGTAAGGTGCTCCATGATTTTCGTAATTCTGAGAAAAATATGAGTAAGCTGTAGGGAAAGGCGGGTAATACATTGTTTGTATAAGAGCCAAGTGGATACAATAAGCACCGAAAGTCAAGAACGAAGTACTATGATTAAAAAGGGGGTAAGAAAAGGTTCTGGACTGTCGGCATCACTGTTCAACTTGCACAGTTCTGGTAAAACAATATAAATGAGAAGATTTGCTGTTGACATTGCTATCGTCTATTGAAGTGAAGGAAAATTACAGGATCTGTTGAATTAAGTGAAACGACTAATGAACACAGATCATAGACTGAAGGTAAACCAAAGAAAGACGGAAGTCATGAGAACTTACAGAAATAAAGGTAGCGAGAAAATAACATCCGAATTGGTGATCACAGTGTACACGAAGACAAGGAATTGTACTACCTTTGCAGTAAAGAAACCCACTACGGAAGAAGCAAGGGGGCCATAATAAGTAGACTAGCACAAGCAAAGAGGGCATTCATGGGAAAGAGAAATCTACTGCTGTCAAACATCGCCCTGGACTTGAGGCAGGAATTTCTCAGAACATACGTTTGCAGCACAACATTGTATGTTTGCGAAACTTGGGCTGCTGGGAAATGAGAACAGAAGAGCATTAAAGCATTTGAGATGTACTTCAGAGAGTAGTACAAAATATCGCGTTATTTTTGTAGGTACTGCTTGTAAGTTTGTCTTTTAAATCCATAAATAAATGCCTACATATTTATGAATTTTGGGCATTTCCCAGGCATTTATTCTGGGCATTTGCCCCAACTTATAAATTTCGAGGCATTTTACCTTACTAGGGAAACACTGATTGTAATACATACCTCGACAGTGCGTTGCTATGTTTTGAACAGCGCCAAATCTCTGTTCCGTCTGCTTTGGTTCTTTTTATGATGTAAGAGTAGCCTTCACAGTGGCCACATGACTTACCCTTGTTGGTCGTCGATATCTCCATATCGAAACTGTGACTGCAGGCAGACTGTGTCGAGAGAGCGTTTCCGGTGAGCTAGGACACCCGGGTTGAGGGCGACGTGGAATTACCGCAGGCACCGGAGCGGCTTAGCGAGGGGTACGGGCTGCAACCTAGTGAACAGGTAGTTTCCAGTCAGACTGGGTGCAAATGTCACAGATTTGTGGTTGGGTGCAAATGTCACTGGGTGCAAGTGTCAATATTCCCCTAGTATTAAAAACTACTGAAATTGACTTACACTAAGAACAACAACCACACCCTCGCCCGAAGGACTCGAACCTCCAGCGGGAACGGTCGCCCAGTCCGTAGCATTCCGCGCGGCCCATCTTTGTGCGGCTTGAGGTACTCTATGGACATTCTAAGGAACTGTGTTCTTGATGCAGTACACCCATTCAGTGTTCAGAAGGCCTTGGGACCCAGGTGGTTCATCCATTTTTTGATGTCTGTATATATCCTGCAGTGCCAATGCTGTGGCCTGCCATTTATATCACATACTAGCTGAAAACCCGGCTTTGCCCAGGTATTTATTTATTTATTCCTCCCATTTTCCAGGTATATATTCATTTGTAAAAGGGCTGTATGTCTGTAGTAGTAAAGAAGTAACAGATTAAAACTTGGTGCGGGAAGGGGCGGTTTTCCACGAAGGTAACTGTTTATGTGCTCATATATCATGAACTACGTGTCGTACTGTGATACAATTTAGAATGCAAACTCAACTATATGCGTGTATACTGCCTGTAAAATTTACTTTGGCTACAATTTGTAATGAAGAAATTAAAAATTATAACGTCATACCGAAAGCCGTAGTTTCAATCAATTAATAGCGGAATGTTACTGTCTATGTGCTCATATCTCATGAACTATACGCCAGAACGTGATACAATTTAGAAGGTACATTCAACTATATATGTGTATACTGTCTGTAAAATTACCTGTCGCTACAATTTGTAGTGTTCAAATTATAAATTGTAACGTCATACCGAGAGCCGTAGTTTTACTCCATAAACAGCGGAAAAGTAGGAAGCGAGAATCTTTTTTCCTTTCATCATTTTACTATGGTTGCCAGCGAGAAAAAGTTTAATAAAGATTTGAAATTATGTTTAAAGTTTGTTTCAAGTCGCTAAGTACTGTCATTCTCATACAGTGCATTTCGAAAGACTCGCGGCATTATATGGTATTTTTTGCGATTTCTATTGGTTATGACGTAATATATTTCGAAGCATGTGCCGTATGTGATTCTTAACCATGCAGCAATGTGTGTACAAAGTTTGGTTGAAATCAGTCCAATGGTTTAGGAGAAAATGAAGAGCATTGTCGCAAAATGTAGCACTTTTCCGCGCATCTCTTTGTTTATAACGTCATATCTCGTCAAGTATGTATCGTACGTGATTCTTACACTTACGGCGAACGACCTCATGGACTGAAGCTTACGTGTACGAAGTTTGAAAAAGTAGAAAACTGTAGATTTGTATGCAACACGTACATACATATGGACACTCTGTTTTATATATCTACATGTAAATCTACATCTACATAGATACTCTGCAAATCATATTTAAGTGCCTGGCAGAGGGTTCATTAACCACTTTCATAACTTTTCTCTACCGTTCCATTCTCTAATAGCGCGCGGGAAGGAAGAACACCTAAATCGTTCCGTTTTCGATCTGATTTCTCTTATTTTATTGGGATGGTTATGTCTCTCTAAGTAGGTAGGTGCTAGCAAAATATTTTCACATTCAGAAGTAAAAGTTGGTGATTGAAACTTCGCAAACAGATCACGCCGCAATGAATAACGACTTTCTTTTAATGATTTCCACCCAAATTTGTGCAACATTTACGTGACGCTTCCCCCCTACCCCGTAACGTGATAAAACAAAACGAGCTGCCCTTCTCTAAACCTTCTCAATGTCTTCCGTCAGTCCCACCTGGTGAGGGTCCCATAAGGGGCAACAGTACTCCAGGAGAGGACGCACAAGTGTGATGTAGGCAGTCTCTTTGGTGGAGCTGGTGCATCTTCGAAGCATTCTGCCGATGAAACGTAACCTTTGGTTCGCCTTCCCCACAATATTTTCTATGTGTTCTCTCCAGTCAAAGTTGTTCGTAATTGTAACTTATAGGTATTTGGTAGAATCTACGACCTTAAGGTTTAACTGATTTATCGCGTAATTGAAGGTCAGCGGATTTCTTTTAGTGGTCATGTGTATTACTTCACACTTTTCTTTATTTAGTGTCAATTGCCAATTTTCGCACCATGTAGAAATTTTGTCTAAATCGCTTTGCAGTTGCTTTTGATCCTCTGTTGTCTTCACTGACCGATAAACGACAGCATCATCCGCGAACAGTCTAAGGGAGCTATTCAGATTGTCTCCTAAATCGTTTATAAACACGAGGAAGAGTAGGGGACCTACAACGCTTCCCTGTGGAACGCCAGATATCACTTCAGTTTTACTCGATGACTTACCGTCAATTACAACGAACTGTGTTCTTTCTGGTAGGAAATCGTGAATCCAACCGCACAATTGGGGAGATATTCCATAAGCACACAATTTCATAAGAAGCCGCTTGTGGGGTACAGTGTCAAAAGCCTTCCTGAAATCCAGAAATATGGAATCGATTTGAGATCCCTTGTCGATGGCACTTAACACTTCATGTGAATGAAGGGCAAGCTGTGTTTCGCAAGATTGATACTTTCTGAATCCGTGTTGTCTACTGGTTAATAGGTCGTTCTCTCTATTACTTCTTTGCTACTAATTGTGTTCCTAAGAGCTTTTACAGACATACAGCCCTCTTACAAATGAATATATACCTGTAAAATGGCAGGAATAAATAAACAAATACCCGGGCAGCTCCGGGTTTTCAGATAGTATCACATAAAATGATCAGTGTGACCGAATCGTCGAAGGAGATGAAATGGCAGCAATGGTTCAGAAGGGCGCGACACGGGAACGAGCAGGCGTGAAAGAAAGCCATCGAGGAGTCTATACGTTTATGGTACGTTGTCTGTCTTCCCGTCTACAGTGGACATAAACAGTGAATCAGTTCCCTATCATCGCTTCCGTATCAGCCGAAACGCTGCCACGATATGCACGGAGTCGACGCAGTGTTTTATTATTTAAATCGAGGAGCCGCCTCCCCCGGCGGCGTCTTGCGAGTCTCCGTTGTCTGCGCGGACTGGCGGGGCCATCAGTCGGAGGGTCGCGGTATCAGCTGTTGCTGCGCCCGGCTCGTTTAAAGCGGGCGTCCAGACGGCCCGGCCAGGAGCCATTAGGCCCCGGAGCCGAGTAACAAAGGGGAGTGCCTGGCGAGTCGCCATCGGCGATAAGGCACGCGGCGGCAGAGGCGGCATTGTCCGCCGTATCGACCGGGCCCCCCACTCCGCGACCAGAGCGACTGATCCGCAGGGAGGGAGAGCTCCCGAGGCAGGGGCACGGTGGCGGCCAAGCGGCCAAGATTTACTGCCGCGTGTTAACACGCGCGCCGCCCGCGGCTGACGTCTTATTCCGCCCGGCTGCACGACTCGCTGCCCGCTGCCCGCTGCCCGCCAATACACGCGGCTCACACACCTCTAATAACGCACAGTGATTACGAGTTACGGCGCCATTCGCCGAGGCTGTGACCTCACTGCGTACAACCGGGGCAAACTTCATAAGCACCGGTCTGGGAGCACGGATCTTCCCCGGAAGATTGCGACGCGGTTGTCATCTGCCCGGCACTGAAAAAGAACGACTGCCCTGATATGTGACAATTACAGGGGTACGGGCGTCAACTCAGGAGGACAAATTATTTTGTACTCACCCTCTACATTTGCCTCCCCAGAGATCCCTATACTACCAAATCTTTAAACTTACATGCACATTTCCGCATAATATACACATAAAAAAAATCGCACTGACGTGTTTTACAGTCCACTTTAAATTTGTAGTTTTATAAGTTCTTCAAACTTTTGGCCCTAAATAATAATCTAAATAATAAAAAATCCATTAATAAGAGTGTCTGAAACCCTTTTAGGAAAAAAAATTAGGTAGGGGCGGGTACCGAACGACTGTCCTTTAGCATCATACTCCATAGCGCTGCCCACTACGCTACAGTTACCAGCCAGAAGCTGTGTTCTTAAATCTCATACTATTGATGGCAGTTGTTAACTGTTGCTAATATGGCATTTGTAGACATTAGATTATCATTTATCGTATGAAGAACGACGTGTTTTTGTTAATTCTTCAGTGCGCCATTGCTTTGAAATAACAACGTGTAAGTTACAATAAGAAAATCATCAAATACGCAAGGCAAGATGGCGTATGCCACATAGAGTTCTGGGCGAGGACTATCATGTGACATCTTTCGTTAATTCAATGGAAGGTGTCAAAACTTCGTTATTTTTGCTAATATATACCAGATATGAAAAAAAAGTATAAGGGAACAAAGTTGTAGAGAATTTTCTCCTCTACAAATTCGTTTATTCAATTTTCGCGTCAGATGAAGAGTAGCCTAGATCATATTTAAAGCAAAATTACTTTATTTCACTACTAGTTTCGGCAATACTTGTTGTCATTATCAAGTGACAGCCTACATTAAAAACTACAGTGCACATGTGCAGGAAAAGACTTCTCGAATTCGTGGTTTGCCAAATGACTGACCCAATAGCAAAACAACTGTTGGACTACTCTTCTTTAAGAAGTGCTTCATTCTAACCATTTAAGATAACTCTCCTACCGACAAATGTCGGCTGTTATTAATGATCAAGAAAAGTGTTGCATCATTTTTGTTCAAAATCTCCTAAACACCGACGTACAATCTGCCTATTGCATCAACATAACAATTTCTTCGACTGTGCATACATGTCACTCTACATCTACGTCCATACTCCGTAAGCCACCTCGCGGTATGTGGTGGAGGGTATATTTGCAAAGCATTTGTCACTTCGTCCTATTCCAGACACGTATGGTGCGTAAAAAAAAAAAAAAAAAAAAAAAAAAAAAGTATGCTTCCAAGTGGGGTCTAATCTCTCTATTCTTAACCTTGTGGTCACTTCGCAAGGTATACGTAGGAGGAAGCAATATACTGATTAACTCTTCACGAAAAGAACGTTCTCGGAACAGACAGAAGCCGATAAAGCGTTACAGGTTTCTCTTGCAGCGTCTGCCACCAGAGTTTATTAATCATCTCTGTGAGACACGAAGTGATGGGTGCTATCGACAAGGGTTCGCAAATCGATTCCATATTTCTTGATTTCCAGGAGCCCTTGACACCGTAACTCACAAACGGCTTTTAATCAAATTGCGTGGTTATGGTATACCGCCCCAAATTTGCGATTGGATAGGAGATTTCCTGTCAGACCTGCCAGAGAGGACACAGTTCATAGTAATCGATGGTAGGGCATCGACTAAAACAGAGGTGATATCGGGCGTTCCACAGGGTAGTGTTCTTGGTCCTCCGCTGTTCCTTATTTATATAAACGATTTAGTGGAAAATCTAAGTAGCTCCCTTAGGTTGTTTGCAGATGACACCGTCATATACCGTCTAGTTAAATCATCTGAAGATCAAAACCAACTGCAGGACGATCTGAATAAGATATCAGTATGGTGTAGAATTTGGCAATTGACTCTAAATAATGAGAAGTGTGAAGTCGTCCACAGGAGTACGAAAAGAAATCCGTTAAACTTTGTTTACAAGATAAATCAATCAAAAGTGAAGGCTGTAAACTGCATGAAATACCTAGGCATTAATATTACTTCAGACTTAAACTGGAAAGAACACGTCGGTAATGTCGTGGGAAAGGCGAACCAAAGAGTAGGTTTTATTGACAGAACCCTTAAAAAATGCAACAGAACTACAAAAGAAACTGCATACACTACGCTTTTCCGTCCATTTTTGGAGTATAGCTGCCCAGTGTGGGATCCTTATCAGGTGGGATTGCGGAGGACATCGAAAGAGTCCAGATAAGGGCAGCTCGTTTCGTATTGTCACGATACAGGGGAGACAGCATTACGGAAATGATACAGGATCTGTGATGGGAATCATTACAACAACGGCGTGGGCTACTTACGAAACTCCAATAGCTAACATTCTCCTCCTAATGCGAAACACAGGTAGAAATGACTATCAGAATAAAATACGAGAAATCAGAGCTCGAACGGAGAGATTGAGGTGTTCCTTCTTCCCGCGCGTTATTCGAGAATGGAAAGAGCTATAAATAGTATAATGGTGATTGGATGAACCATCTGCCAGGCACTTAAATGTGATTTGTGGAGTATCTTATGTAGATGTAGATGTAGACGCTTTCGCGTTTACTAAATGAGGCCGTAACGAAGGGTGCTGCTCTCCGTTGGATCTTATGTCATCTATTAATCCGACCTGGTGGTACGGACCCCTCACTGATGAGCGATATCCGAACACTGGCCGAACGGTTTTGCAACCTACTTCCTTTGTCGATGAACTACACTTTCTGAGAATTCTTCCAATAAATCTCAGTCTGTCATTTGCCTTATCCGTGACTGATTTTACGTGGTCGTTCCATTTCAAATCGCCCCTAATGTCCACTCCCAGATCTTTTAGGGGAGTAACTGCTTTCAGTGTTCCTCCTACTGCTGTATAGATATAAAGCTGTAAACAATCACGCACGAGCACTGTCAATGCGACGGAGTGGATATGACAGACGATGTTCCAGTCATAACACCAGAAACGAAGAATACTGCTTGTATTGATTGTAGTTCTTCCATGGCCAGAAGGTCATTTGCGCTGTTTGATCGTAATAAGCTTTGTTACTTAGTGTCACGGGGGACCTTTACCAAGGTAACATTCCAGACGTATCAGAGGGACCAAAATGCAATGTTGTTCGGGCGTGGAGGAGGTACAGAGATACGGAAATGTCGATGACTTGCCGCGCTCTATCCGCCAAAAGGTTATCACAGAGGCTGATGATGGCTACTTAGGGATTCAGCACGGAGGAGCCCTGAGAGGAACGCCACCATGGTCAACAACGATTTTCGTACACCTACAGGTCGTCATGTTTCAACTCAAACAATACTTAATTGACTGCCAGACATGCAACTTCACTCCCGATGTTGATGGCGATGTTCCATGACATCCAGTCACTATGCAGCGAGGTATCGATGGCTCGAACTGCATGCTGAAGAGTAGTCAGAATTGGCATTAAGTGCTACTACCGTCATCCAGACTATCATTGGTTCATGGTGGTGGCCTGGTCAGCCCCAACGTCTTAAACAAACCTTCCAGACAGTACAACAAGGTTGTGGCTCCCTGATCTTTTGGGGTGGCCTTATGTGGGGCAACCGTACGCCACTGATGGTCGAAGCAGGCACCAAACGGCATACATTACAGGAATGACATCCTGAGACGTATACTGATACCATATGGGCAGCATTTCAGAGAGAGATTCGTGTCAATGAACGACAATTCTCGAGCTCATCGCGCACATCTTGTGAATAATGTCTTTCACGATAATGAAATACGAGATTATAATGGCCAGAATGTTCTCCCAAAAACGAACAATATAGTACATGCCTGGGGGACAAAGCTGTTTTGGCCGTGACGTCCCACTGTCGTTTGTTGTGTTATCCAATTCCCTCAACATATCCTGATTTAACTCGACTACATTCCATTACATTAGTTTCGCTCTTGTTAATTTTCATCTTATACCTGCTTTCAAGACAATGACCAATGTTTTCAATTTTTCTCCCAGGTCCTTTGCTGATTATGACAAAACGACAACGTCAACGAAGAATGGTAAAATTTTTATTTCTTCGCCTTGAACTTTAATTCGTATTCCAATTTTTCCTCGCTTTCCTTCACAGCTTGCTCAATGTACAGATTGAATAGCATTGGGGAAAGATTACAACCCTGTCTCCCTCCTTTCCCCACCAATGTTTCCCTTATATACCCACCGTCCCATAGAATTATCATTTCCATACAAGTTGTAAGTAGCTTCCAGTTCCCTATATTTTGCTCCTGCTACCTTCAGATTTTGGAATATTCCAGTGAACATTATCAAAAGCTTTCTCCAAATCTACGAGAGCTATACATGTAGGTTTTACTTTCCTTAACACAAGACAAGTCGTACGATCAGTATTGCCTAAATCCAAAATGAACTTCGCTGAGATTGGCTTCTACCAGTTTTACGTTCTTCTGTAAATAATTCATAAAGTAACCATGACTTTGAAGGTTTTGTAATAATCACTCACGCGTACACCTCTTTTCTTTGGAATTGTGATTATTCGTTTTGGTGGTATTTCGACACTCATACATCCTACACTTCAAGTGGAATAGTTTTGCCATGATTGGCTCTCCCACATACTTCAGTAGCTCTGATGGCATATGTTCCACTCCAGGAGCCGTGTTTTGACAGGTCATTGAGTGATCAAATTCTTCTCGCTCTGTTGTATCTCCTGCCTCAACTTATCTGCTTTATTTATGTTGAAAAATAGATTACGGTAGGTTATTTAACCAGTTTCGACCTTGTCTTAGGTCATCTTGAGAACGTATACAGCCCATGTGCTGACAACTCCAAGACTTGTCGCCAATCGGAAATGTGTGGGGGATGGTGAAGAGACAGGTGCAGCACTGTGACCTAACGCCAACTACCACATATGGAACCAGGTGAATGCGGATTGGGTGGCTATATCTCAGGACGTGATTGATGCCTTATGTTGTGGCGTCGCTATACGCCACAACACCGACGGTCTACACAAGTCGCAGCGCAACTACAAGAAGAGGCGATAAATCGCTCAATAGTACTTCGGCCGCCGGGGGCGTCCACAGTCTCGTTACCTCTTTACCTGCTTCGCGCGCCGTCCATTACGGAGAAGGGGACTCGCCTACATATACCGGCTTACTGCAGCAACGATGGAGATAGTACGGGACAGTTACAGAGTACGAACCAGATCCACGAGTTCGACAGTTCCAGGAAACTGAAGAGCACCGTCTACGGGAGCTAGCAGTTGTCTTTGGGCAAGCACGAACAGCATTCAATTGCCAGGGCTCTAAGTGATATATAGCAGAACTGTTTAATACACTACCGGCCATTAAAACTGCTACACGAAGAAGAAATGCAGATGATAAACGAATATTCATTGGACAAATATATTATTGTGGTGTCGCACAGGTATGTAGTGCGCGCCACGTACTTTCGCCGCACGCCGCCATGCACGCATGGCGCGGCGTTCTTACGACGTCAGCCACGAGCGCCTTCTGCTGCAACTCCGCTCGTGGCCACGACTGCTGCATCGGCCACTTGGGAATCAGATAGGCACCAGTTAAGACTTGGCTATCAGATAGGCACTAGGAATCATCAGTAGGCAGGCCTCTATCTACTTCAACTATGTATCAGCATTCTGCAGTAATGAACTTTGTGAAAGTTAAGTATTAGAACGTATATATATATATATATATATATATATATATATATATATATATATAGTTCTAATTTACTCTAGAGTTTCTAGTTTCTGCTGTCCCACTGGCTGGTCACCTCCGTACCTGCACACGCGTGCATCCTTTATTCCTGTGTCGGTCTCTTTCTACTCGGCCACCGACACCCGCGAAAACCGGCAGAAACGATACACAAAAGTGGCGACGAAGCTGGGATACAAAAATGGCGACGAGGATGGGATACAAAAGTGGTGACGAGGATGGGATACAAAAATTATTGTAGAACTTACATGTTATTACATTTTCACGCAATTTGAGTGCATAGATCTTGAGAAATCAGTACCCAGTACAACCACCTTAGGCAGTAATAACAGAGAGGAGGAGATTGACATAGAGCGCGGGTAGGAAATAATAGACAAGTGAAAGGAGCAGGTGATAGTGGGGAGGAGCAGCTGAACAGTAACGGCTGATGGAATTAGAGGAACAAATGGACAGAGAATGGGTTACGAGTGGAAGGGAGGGTGCAGGAGAGGGAGATAGACGATATGGACAGAGAGAGATGGGGGGAGAGGAGGAGGAGGAAATGAGCTAACAGAAGATTGTAATTAATAAATACCCGGACAACGCCAGATTTCTGCTAGTCTTGCCAGTATATTTGACAGAAGGCGACGGGGAGTTATTCATTGGACAAATATATTATAGTAGAACTTACATGTGATTACATTTTCACCCAATTCGAGTGCTTACAACTTGTACAAAAACCAGACAGCGGTTGTCAGAGTTGAAGGGCATGAAAGGGATGCAGTGGTTAGAAAGGGAGTAAGACAGGGTTGTAGCCTTTCTCCAATATTATTCAATTTGTACTTTGAGCAAGCTATAAAGGAAAGCAAGGAGAAATTTGGAGAAAGAATTAAAGTTCAGGGTGAAGAATTAAAAACATTGCGTTTTGCAGACGACATAATAATTCTGTCAGATACAGAAAAGGACCCGGAAGAGCAATTGAACGGAATGGACAGTGTGCTGCAAGGTGCATATAAGATGAACATTAACAAGAGAAAAACTAGGGTAATGGAGTGCAGTGTAAGAAAATCAGGCGATGCTGAAGGAATTAGATTAGGTAACGAAGCAATAAAGGAGGTAGATGAGTTTTGTTACTTGGGCAGTAAAATAACAAATGATGGTCGCAGTACAGAGGATATAAAATGCAGAATGGCAATGGGTAGAAAAGCGTTCTTGAAAAAGAGAAATTTGTTAACATCGAATATTGATTTAAGCCTAAGGAAGTCCTTTCTGAAGGCATTTGAGTGGAGTGTTGCCTTGTATGGGAGTGAGACATGGACGATAAACAATGCGGACAGGAAGAGGATTGAGGCTTTTGAAATATGGTGCTACAGAAGAATGCTGAAGATTAGGTTGGTGGATCGCGTAACTAATGAGGAGGTACTAAACAGAATTGGGGAGAAAAGAAATTTCTGGCATACCTTGACTAAAAGAAGGGATAGATTGGTAGGACACATTCTTAGACATCAAGGAATTGTGAATTTAGCGTTGGAGGGAAGTGTGTGGGGTAAAATCCCCAGAGGAAGACCAAGAGATGGATATAGTAAGCAGATTCAGACAGATGTAGGTTGCCGTTCTTATGTGCAGATGAAAAGGCTTGCTCAGGATAGGGTATTGTGGAGAGCTGCATCAAACCAATCTCCGGACTGAAGACCACATCATCATCATCAGATCCTGAGAAATCAGTACCCAGTACAATCACCTTAGGCCGTAATAACAGAGAGGAGGAGATTGATATTGAGTGGGGGTAGGAAATAATAGACAAGTGAAAGGAGCAGGTGATAGTGGGGAGGAGCAGGTTAACATTAACGGCTTATGGAATTGAGACGAGTGGAAGGGAGGGGGAGATAGAGGATATGGACAGAGAGAGATTGGGGGGGGGGGGGGAGATGAGCTAACAGAAGATTGTAATTAATAAATACCCGGACAACGCCAGTTTTCTGCTAGTCTTGCCAGTATACTTGACAGAAGGCGACGGGGAGTTTCCCCTGTGAGAAATAACGCGGCCCGTCGAAGCGCAGTGACGCGGAGAATCGGACCGGCAGCATCGCGGGGGCGGTGACGGCCCGGCCCGCTACAGTGCTCTCTGCCTGCCTGGGCCGCCCCCGCGTCTGATCGCCTGTGATCAGGGCGGAACAGCGGTCCACTTAGCGACGCCCGGGGCGGCGGCGCCTTTGAGCTGGCAGTGATTAATTGTGGCTAATGAGGCGGCCGGCGCCGCCGCCGCCGCCGCCTCCGACGCCTCTTACAAACGCCACGCCACCCCCGCCCCCTCACTCCGGGGGCTGCCGAGTCGCTCTCAGCAAACGCACCGCCGTCAGCTCTATCCCAGCAGACAGCAGCCTCTCACCTTAACGAGGATTTACCGCGCTTCATTACGACACACGTGTTACTATTGTTTGGGTAAGTGATTTCAAACCTCACACCATTACCTCTGCGTATTATATGATATTAGGTACTACTAAGTATTGTGGTATGACTGGGGCAGTGCACAAATGGCTTAAATCATACTTAAGTGGAAGAGTGAAGCAAGTTGAAATAAGCAGTTCACATGATATAGATCAAACAATTAATTCTTCTAACTAGGGAGTTATCAAAAACGGCGTCCCACAAGGTTCGGTCTTGGGTCCTTTGCTGTTCTTAATATATATTAACTAGCTTAAACCGGCGGTTCCGCCCGTGTGTTGGTTGATTATGATAGATAAGCTATCTTTCAGTAGTGTGCTATGAGATTGGTTTTGAAGGATGAAAGGAAATACAATACCTTCTTTAGAAACAAACTTTTTTAAACAACTGAAAAATAGCCCTATCAGATTGCAGAAGTCTATGCACTTCCCGTTTATCAAAAAATGTTCAAATGTTTGTAAATCTATCGCACCAAACTGCGTGGTCATCAGTCGGTAGCTCACAATCTACTTAAACTAAGATAAACTAACCTAAGAACAAACACACACACCCATGCTCCAGGGGGGACTCGAACCTCCACGGCGAGCAACCGCGCGCTCCGCAGAGCGAGGCGCCTTAGACCGCTTTTTTTTTTACCGCTCGGATATTCCACCGCGTCCGGTTTATCAGCAAAGTAAGTAGTGTAAATCAAATCACACGTAAAAATGCGCTCGTTTCGAAGAATCCAAACACGAAATTCAACAATAATGATTGTAATAATATCACAGATAGATTACTTGATGTAATGCGCGAAACGTCAAACCGATTTTTAAAGAGATGTATTAAAAGAAATTTCTTTTTTACTGCTTTATTTATTTAGTCTTATATTTCCTTATTCGTAAGCTTATCCTAACAAAGAAACAGCTGAAGACATTGTAGCGCGCATAGACCAAAGATATGGTCTGTGGCATCACGTTTCGCTGTATGTAACTTCCTTGGCCTTCAGTCCCAATTTTTTCTTTTACTTTCACGACTTTCAACCACCATATCTTCCACCCCCTTATATCTACGTGTTCCAGTCCAGTGAGCATAGGTGGAAGAACATGAGGCCCAATCAAGACATTACTATCAATTTCTGCCCAAACATTCACAGAATATCTGTGTTGATGACGTGATTGCACAATTGCGTGCGGATTCTCATCAGCCCACACATGTTGATTGTGAAATATTTACAATTTGATCACGTTGGAATGAAGCCTCATCCGTAAATACTAAAATGAGCTCTAACATGTCAATTGAGCGTTTTCGGACACATGTCCACATACCATATTTTCTTTCTTTGTCTGTGAGGAATGTTTCGTGAACGTTTGGTCGTACCTTTTTGTAACACCCTGTATACATTAATGACTTGCCATTCTACATTCACGAAGATGCTAAGCTAGTCATTTTTGCTGATGATACAAGCATAGATATCACACCTGAGAAACAGGAATTAACTGATGAAATTGTAAATGATATCTTTCAGGGAGTTAAGTGGTTCTCTACAAATGAACTCACATTAAAATTTGATGAAACCCGATATATACAGTATCATACAGTAAATGGCATGACACCATTAATAAATTTAGACTTTGGACATAAATCTGTAGCTAAGGTAGAATATTCAAAAGTTTTAGGTGTTTGCATTGACGAGGGCTGAATTGGAAGTAACATATTGAAGATCTCCTGAAACGTTTGAGTTCAGCTACTTATGCTATCAGAGTCATTGCAAAATTTGGTGATATACATCTCGGTAAATTAACTTAATACGCCTATTTTCATTCGTTGGTTTCATATTGGATCATATTCTGGGGAAATTCAACATTGAGAAAAAAGTATTCATTGCACAAAAGCGTGTAATCAGAATAATGTCTGGAGCCCATCCAAGAGCATCCTGCAGACATTTATTTAGGGATCTAGGGATCTTTCTTGTAGCTTCACAATATATATATATATATATATATATATATATATATATATATATATATATATATATATATATTCACTCATGAAATTTGTTATTAACAATCCGACCAATTCAAAAGTAATAGCACTGTGCATAGCTACAACACTAGGGGAAGGGATGATATTCAGTATTCAAGGTTAAAAGGGGTGAATTATGCTGCCACAAAGGCCTTTGGTTATTTACCAAGTAGCATCAAAGGTCTGATAGATAGCCACATAGCATTAAAAAGAAATTAAAGGAATTTCTGAATGGCAACTCCTTCTACAATGTAGATGAACTTTTAGATAAAACTTTAAAAAAATTAAATTAAATTAAAAAGCAACAAAAATATTATAAAAATCCTTAAAATATTGATTGTGAAGTGTATACAACATTTACTAAACTGACACGTTCCACATCATTACGAAATGTCGTATGTATGATCTGTTGTTGTTGTTGTGGTCTTCAGTCCGGAGACTGGTTTGATGCAGCTCTCCACCCTACTCTATCCTGAGCAAGCCTTTTCATCTCCTCATAAGAACGGCAACCCACATCTATTTGAATCTGCTTACTATACGCGTCTCTTGGTCGCCCTCTGCGATTTTTACCCCACACACTTCCCTCCAATGCTAAATTTACGATTCCCCGATGTCTAAGAATGTGTCCTACCAAGCGATCCCTTCTTTTAGTCAGGGTATGCCAAAAATTCCTTTCCTCACCAATTCTGTTCAGTACCTCTTCATTAGTTATGTGATCTACCCACCTAATCTTCAGCATTCTTCTGTAGCACCACATTTCAAAAGCCTCTATTCTCTTCCTGTCCGCACTGCTTATCGTCCATGTTTCACTCCCGTACAAGGCAACACTCCACACAAATGCCTTCAGAAAAGACTTCCTTACACTTACATAAATATTCGATGTTAGCAAATTTCTCTTTTTCAAAAATGCTTTTCTTCCCATTGCCATTCTGCATTTTATATCCTCTGTACTACGACCATCGCATGTTATTTTACTACCCAAGTAACAAAACTCATCTACCACCTTCATTGTTTCGTTACCTAATCTAATTCCTTCAGCATCGCCTGATTTTCTAAGACCGCATTCCATTATTTTTGTTTTGCTCTTGTTAATGTTCATTTTATACGCTCTCTTCAACACACTGTCCATTCCATTCAACTGCTCTTCCAGGTCCTTTGCTGTCTCTGATAGAATTACAATGTCATCAGCAAAACGCAATGTTTTTATTTCTTCCCCCTGAACTTTAATCCCTATTCCAAATTTTTCCTTGCTTTCCTTCACCGCTTGCTCGATGTACAAATTAAATAACATCGGAGAAAGGCTACAACACTGTCTTACTCCCTTCCCAACTGATGCTTCCCTTTCATGCCCTTCGAGTCTAATAACTGCGGTCTGGCTTTTGTACAAGTTGTAAATAACTCTCCTTTCCCTATATTTTACCCCTGCTGACTTCAGAATTTGAAAGAGTGTATTCCAGTCAACATTGTCAAAAGCTTTCTCCAAATCTACAAAAGCTAAAAATGTAGGTTTGCCCTTCCTTAATCTATCTTCTAAGATAAGACGCAAAGTGAGTATTGCCTCCCGGGTTCCTACGTTCCTCCTGAATCCAAACTGATCTTCCCCGAGGTCAGCTTCTACCAGCTTTTCCATTCTCCTGTAGATAATTCGTGTTAAAATTTTGCAACCATGACTTATCAAACTGATGGTTCTGTAATTTTCACACCTATCTGCGCCTGATTTCTTTGGAATGGGGATTATTACATTTTTTTTTAAGTCTGAGGGTATTTCGCCTGTCTCATACATCCTACACACCAGTTCAAATAGTCTTGTCATGGCTGGCTTTCCCAGAGACTTTAATAGCTCTGCGGGTATGTCATCTACTCCTGGGGCCTTGTTCCGACCTAGGTCTTTCAAGGCTCTGTCAAATTCATCTCTCAGTATAGTATCTCCTATTTCGTCTTCGTCTACTTCCTCTTCCCTTCCTACAACATCGTCCCTAAGTTCATTTCCTTTGTAGAGCTGCTCTATGTACTCTTTCCACCTTTCAGCTTTCCCTTCTTTGCTGAGAACTGGTTTCCCATCCGAGTTCTTGATATTCGTAGAGCTGCCCTTCCTGTCCCCAAACGTCTCCTTTATTTTCCTGTAGGCGGTATCTACTTTTCCCCTTCTTATACATTCTTCTACGGATTTGCATTTGGCTTCTAGCCACTCCTGCTTAGCCATTTTGCACTTCCTGTCAATCTCATTTTTTAGTCGTCTGTACTCCATTTTGCATGTTTCATTTACTGCATTTTTATATTTTCTCCTTTCATCAATTAAATTTAGTATCTCTTGTGTTATCCAAGGATTTTTTGCAGGTCTTGCCTTTCTACCTATTTTGTCCTCTGCTGCCTTCACTATTTCATCTCTCAATGCTACCCATTCCTCTTCTACTGTTTTATTTCCCCCTGTTTCTGTCAATTGTTGCCTAAATCTCCCTCTGAAATTCTCCAGAACTTCACTTTCCTTCAATTTATCCAAGTCCCATCTCCTTATTTTCCTACCTTTCTGCAGTTTTTTCAGTTTCAGCCTACAGTTCATGACTAACAAGTTATGGTCAGAGTCTATATCTGCCCCTGGGTATGTCTTGCAGTTTAGGACCTGGTTCCGGAATCTATGTCTTACCATTATAAAATCTATCTGATACCTTCCTGTGTCTCCTGGTCTCTTCCACGTATACAACCTTCTTTTGTGATTCTTAAACCACGTGTTTGTTACTATTAAATCATGTTCCGTGCAAAATTCTACCAGGCGACTTCCTCTTTCATTCCTCCTGCCCAGTCCATATTCACCTACTATTTTTCCTTCTCTTCCTTTTCCTACTACCGAATTCCAGTCTCCCATCACAATTAAGTTTTCCTCTCCCTTAACTGTCTGAATAATTTCCTCTAGCTCCTCATATATTTCTTCGATTTCCTCATCATCGGCAGAGCTAGTTGGCATATAAACCTGTACTACCGTTGTCGGTGTTGGCTTCGTATCTATCTTGACAATGATAATGCGATCACTGTGCTGGTCATAGTAGTTTACCCGCATTCCTATTTTCTTATTCATTATCAGTCCTACTCCTGTGATACCCCCAACTGATTTTGTATTTATAATCCTGTACTCACCTGACCAGAAATCCTGTTCATCCTGCCACCGAACTTCACTAATCCCCACTATATCTAACTTCAACCTATCCATTTCCCTTTTTAAATTTTCTAATTTTCCTATCCGATTAAGGGATCTAACATTCCACGCTCCGATCCGTAGAATGCCAGTATTGTCTTTCCTGATGACAACATCCTCCTGAGTAGTCCCCGCCCGGAGATCCGAATGGGGGACTATTTTACCTCCGGAATATTTTACCCGGGAGGATGCCATCATCATATGTTCATACAGTAGAGCTGCATGTCCTCGGGAAAAGTAACGGCTGTAGTTTCCCCTTGCTTTCAGCCGTTCGCAGTAGCTGTGTGGCAAAGCCACATTAGCTGATGTTACAAGGCCAGCTCAGTCAATCATCCAGACTGTTGCCCCTGTAACTACTGAAAAGGCTGCTGCCCCTCTTCAGGAACCACACGTTTGTCTGGCCTCTCCACAGATACCCCTCCGCTGTGGTTGCACCTACGGTACGGCTATCTGCATCGTTGAGGCACGCAAGCCACCCCACCTCGGCAATGTCTGTGGTTCATGGGTGGTTCATGGGTATGATCTATGGAACAAGTATTAATCTAATCTACCGCCTCCTTCCCTTTCCACGTACCTGACAACCAAAGCGATTAACTGAACTTCACATAGAGATAAGGCTTTTGGTAGTAATCGAATGTTTAAACTGCTGACGTCATCGGTACCTACACCTACAAACTACTGAAACTAAGTCTGATGCGTGACCTTCCAGCACAATTGATTATAACAATAAGAATAGTATGATAATTGAGCCGGATCGCAGTGCTAGATCGATCTATCGGCTTGGCGAAGGTCTTTGCTTTCGCTCGTGGTGTTTTTCATTTTTGGGGGAAGGGGGCGCGATGGACGCTCTGCTAGAGGAGAGGTGCGAGGAGGCAGTGTGTGTCCTGACCGCGGGGTGCCGAGATTTACGTCACGCGCGTCCTGTCGAGGCCTCCGCTCTTTGCACTTGGTGCGGCTGGGTGGGTCGCGAGCTCATATTTTAAATAACTTCTCTTGTATAATGTGTGCTTGGCATTATCAATGTTACTGGTTTCCCTTGGAGTTCTCCTCTGCTGGGTGTTCAGAACTGCACATGTAACTATTTTATTGTGTGCTTAAATGTGCATAAAGTCTGAGCTGTTGTCCCTAGGCGACGTATATGCTCTTTGTCCGATTAACCTCGTATATTTAGTTTTGCGAATTACAAAGGTGTAAGTTTGTATGTTTAGTTCAAATGTTCAAATGTTTGTTAAGCTTATGGGACTTAACTACGGGGTCATCAGTCCCTAAACTTACAAACTACTTATGAACTACTTACGAACTAGGACGGCACAAATATCCATGCCCGAGGGGGGATTCGAACCCCCGACCGTAGTGGCCGTGCTGACAGTGACTGGAGCGCCTCAGTCACCTCGGCCACCGCGGCCGGCGTATGTTTAGTTATTTTATTTTATTTAAATACATTCTTAAGGAGGAGACCAGTCACCCTAGAGTTGTTTTAAGGATTCTAACTTGTTCTTTATTGATGAAACATGGCGCCGATCTGCAGTCTGGTTTTAAAACATTTAATTTTTGAAAATCTATTTAAAAAATAACAATTTTTTTTTGTTATTGATCTAGTGCATGTGAAAGTTTTAAATCGTTTTCGAACACTAGAAAGAGATTACAGCAGACATATGGTAACTTTCAGGTTAGTTTCAGTTTAGTTCTCTGAATCAATATATTGCATTAAAACTATAGAGATTCGACCTCACATCGAGTTTACCCAGATTCACGCAGTTAAGTAATACCTTCTACTGCGGATGCCGCTTGAATCAATACACATCCATTCTCCTTTTGGAAAAAAGACGCCACCTCGCCAAATTTGCCCTCTAGGTTTTCCACGAAGAACTGTGGATTAGTAGCCATGAAAGATTCCGTGTCAGACTGTGCACGTACAAGGTATTGGAGCGAAAACGGATCAGATCTTTGGAGAACCGTACATTCCTCCCATTGCGTACCCAGGGAAGTAAACGACTTAGGGCCATATGACTTTGCATTGAATTCGGTCTTCCCCCTGTCAGAAACGGCAGTTGCACGTCTGCCAACGGAATCCACTTACAAGGAAAGTACATGGGCTCGAACAAACATATCTGTATGAACGTTTGGTTACAGGATCTCTACGTACACCTCAATGTGCTGGTGTGTGTCGTTTTTCTGCAAAGTTCTGCAACCATGTTCTAGCACTGTAGATGTAACTGTAGACGCCATACGTAATGCAGATATCTTAACTATAACTTATGTAATAACCATCGTACGTGTTCTCCAGCGAATTGTCATCAAAAGCCGTGATGATAGTTACAACTTTAACCTTCTTCCCGAAAGACTGTTGGTATTCACTGCCACTGCTTCCGTCGCCTCTTCCCGCACTTACCGTAGCACTACCGCTTGCAATGAGTTGTTCGTCATTATCATCCCTATTATCATTATTATGAGTTTGTAACAACAGTATCTAACTTATGCTCATATTTCTGTACCATAACAGATACGAGAAAGCATGCAAATGATTCATCTTCTACACTAATACCATCTTCACGAAGAAGGGTTCTTCGTAACTTCATCTCAACTAATCGCAATACATTAGCAGGATTGATTACCAATTGGCGCCCCATCTGACGCTTCACCATACAAATAACGTCACAAAACCCAACTTCGGAGGCACCGTCCCTACTGGAGAACCGACAGGTCAAAATGCAATGCGGCATGGCACAAGCAGAGGCCTCTAACACACGACTGCAGAGTTTTGCAGTTGCGGGAGTATAACAAGTGCAATAAGATATCTTTACATTATCTCTCATACGATTTTGGTGTATGTGGTTTGTTCGAGCCCAAGTACTTCCCTTGTTAGATCTATTCATTGCAGATCATCTGCCCCGAAGCCACCCACTCCGACCAGGGGCTCTCCTCACGGGTGGCACCCACCGACAGCAAAGGTCATGTGGCGGGATGGCCGTTGCCCCACAGAGATAATAATCTACTCCTTGGCATGCATAAGGAGTTCTCAGTTCTAGCATCGGCAGTGTGTTTCTTTTGTAGTCAGGGGGCTACAACCATGATGGTACATGACCATTCCACCACAACGGACTGGCTACTGTACTGGCTTTTGGGTGTCATGTGGACCTTTACGATGGAAGGTGCGTAGGGTGAATGCACAATGGACGGAACTCGCTCTTCGCAGAAAGTGTCCTGCCCAATGGCTGGATGGAAGCCGTGGTCACTAGTCAGTTCCATAATGAGTGCCTGTGGTGCAATATATAAAGTGTCCTTCCCCCAGTGGCTCGCACTTCGGAAGAATTTTAAAAATGGGAGGTCAAATCCACATCGGGGACCGTAGATGTTTTGCCGAAAACTGTGAAAACTCCTTTTAGTCGCCTCTTACGACAGGCACGAATACCTCGCGCCTATTCTGTTCGCAGCAAATGTTTCAAAATGTTTGTATAGTCTATGGGACTTAACTACGGGGTCATCAGTCCCTAAACTTACAAACTAATTATGAACTAACTAAGACTAAGGACGGCACAAATATCCATGCCTCAGTCCCCTCGGCCACCGCGGCCGGCTGTTCGCAGCAGTACAGCTCTCTCCAGGAACCTCGACGAGAAGAATAGCCACACAAATGCCAGTACTAAGCCTCAACAGTCTATGAAGACTTTTGCATCGCAATTTATTGCACCCTTACCACCTGCACCGAGTTCAATATTTCAATGATGGCGACTTGTCAGTTTTGTCAGTTGTAGTCAACCCTCGTTTCGTATTACAGACAAATCAGGATTCACACGTGATGGTGTTTTTAATTATCATAATACACATATTTTTGGTGTGTAATAAACCCACATGCTGTTCATGAGTTACCACATCAGCGGAGTTTCTGACTGAATGTGTGTTTAGGGGTACTGGGTGATAAACTCATTGGGCCACATATCCTTCCACCTAAACTTAATGAACGGAGGTACCTTAAGTTTCTGTGGCGTCACCGTCCAGGATTTCTTGATGATGCAAAGTCAGGGAATGTGGTACATGCATCATGGAGCTTCGGCACATTTTGCTGCTATTGTGAGACGGCATCTAACGCGCAGGTATGGCCAAAGATGGGTAGGTCGAGGCGGACCTGTACCTCCACCTCAAAGATCACCTGATCTAAACCCTTTGGATTCTTGTTTCTGGGGTCACCTCAAAAGCGAAGTGTACAGCACACCTGTTAACATACTTAAATCTACAACTACATGGGATACTCTGCAAATCACATTTAAGTGCCTGGCAGAGGGTTCATCGAACCACCATTATACTATTTATCTCCCTTTCCATTCTCGAATAGCACGCGGGAAGAAAGAACACCTGAATTTCTCGTATTTTATTCTGATGATCATTTCTACCTATGTAAGTGGGAGTCAACAATATATTCTTGCATTTGGAGGAGAATGTTGATGATTGGAGTTTCGTAAGTAGCCCACTCCATTGCGATAATCGCCGTTGTTGTAATGATTCCCATCCCAGATCTTGTATCATTTACGTAACGCAGTCTCCCCTGTATCTTGACAATACAACACGAGCTGCCCTTCTTTGGACTCTTTCGATGTCCTCCGTCAAATCCACCTGATAAGGTCATCGTCAGATGATTTTACCGAACAGCCGCTAGGCGGGAGCGGACGGCATGCGGCCGTTCGTCCCGCACCGAGGCTGGGCCTCTCGGGTGCGTCTGTTCTGCACGAGAACTAAAACTGAAGAGAGCGAAGGAACTGGTTCTAGTATCTCTGAGTTCTCCAGCAGCAGCACACGTGATCAATCGTGAGTGTCTGCTATTGGCTCCACGGTAGCACGGAAACGCCAGTAGTTTCAGCACGGCCGCCAGAAGGGTGGCGTGATTTTAGAATCAGCAGTCAGTACTGGTTTTAGCAGGTTCTGTCCTGCAAGGTGGACAGCTTCGGTCACGTTGTCAAGGCGTGTGTTGTAGTAAAAGTAAGTATGTTGAAATACGATCGTCTGTCGTCTTCCATATATTTTTTGTGCATTTCTATAAAGTTATAATTTATTTAATGTCGCTAGATTATCATTTTGTTAAAACTAGAACCCCATTCTTTTCAGGGCTTGAGGAATAGCATTTTTATTTCACGCATTAAAATGTTATTTAATATTGCTAGGTTTTAATTACTTTTGTTATGTTAATAATTCTTTATTATATTAATTAATGTGGCATAAGTACGGCTGCTCTGCTACGTCACTGTCCCTGTGAATGGGTGTCAGGATCTATGGCTGTCTGAATGTGGGGAGTGATAGGTCGCTTTGCATCGTTCTCTCTGGCTTAGTATTGATAGCTGCTGATGCCACCAAAGAGGTTTTTACACCCGTTGGTTCCAGTCCAGTCAGCGAGCCTTCTTTAGCGCGAGTCTTGCTGTCTGCCCCCACCACCGCTGATTCTTGGATTTTCCGGTTTCCGGTGGCTTCCAGCGTCCGGTGGCTGCTCGGTCTGATTATTCTGGGCTGGTCGTCTGGTGAGGTAAGGTTGGTTCTGCTCTTGTTTCTGGAGATGGTAGCGTTTCATTGACTAGCACGTTTAACTTAGATTTCTCTGATCTTGTATGAAAATGTGTTCTCGTTTTTCAATTCAGTAATTTCCAATAGATAAATGTGATTCTAGTTGCAGTTTGATAACAGCCTGATATTTTAAAACCTTTTGTGATCATGTGGCGGTATCTAAATTCTGTCACGCCATAAAGGTGTTCGTAGCCACCTTGCTAAGATAACTTTAATTGTGGAGGCTTGCTTATTAATGTCTGCGTGTAATAACATGTGAGCTGCTATGTATATTGACCACTGTAGTATTAACTTCCTGTTATTGAAGTAATTTGAAACGAGCAGTTCTCAGTTTGGGCCAGGGAACAAGGCTTTATAGCAGGGAGTAACCGGTAGGTCACTCGGACCTCATTTACTAATTTTAGTGATGAAACAAAGCTCTTGTTTCGTACAGTGGTCGATTTTTAATGTAAAACTTAGGCGAAGTTATGAAATAAATTTTTGAGTTATTCCCCTAAATGACTGGCTGGTCATTCTGTACAGATGTATCTACACACTGTAAAACTTTCAAACATTTAGAATGGAAACTGTATATATACATGGTGTTTCACTAAGTGTGTTTGCCTCTGTAACTTATAAAATAATAGGTGAAGGGAAATTTGAATGCGGAGCTATGAACATAGTTTATTGTATCATTTTCCACAGAGTTACAGCACAAAGATATAATTTTTTAAACGGAACAGTAGTTTTTCCTATCGTGCACTGGATTTGTTGAAACCAGCTGCGTCCAAATCAATTTAAACTACATTCCTATCACTGTTAGTTTGGGAGCTACAACCCTTCAAAGTTTCAGGGGCAGATACCACAAGCGCTGCGCATAATGCAATGCGCCTTCTAAATGTGGCCGGCCGCGGTGGCCGAGGGGACTGAGGCGCTTCAGTCACGGTCTCCACGGCCACTACGGTCGGGGGTTCGAATCCCCCCTCGGGCATGGATATTTGTGCCGTCCTAGTTCGTAAGTAGTTCATAAGTAGTTTGTAAGTTTAGGGACTGATGACCCCGTAGTTAAGTCCCATAAGCTGTACAAACATTTGAACATTTGATTTCTAAATGTGGTGCGGTCGAGTTCTAACGTCGCCGGTGTCACGGAGCTGGAAGCTTCGTCGATGCGCTGTTAGACTGCCGACTGTCGCCGTACACGGCCGTATACCCGACAGTTGGAGCCACACAAACAACCGGGGCTCAATATACCACAGTTACTGACATCGGATGAGGATGGCATACACGAACAACAGCGCACCGAGGAATCTTCTCGCTCCGTGACACCGGCGACGTTACAACTCGGCCTCACCACATTTAGAAGGCGCACTGAATTATGCGCAGCGTTTGTGGTATCTGCCCCTGAAACTTTGAAGTGTTGTAGCTCCCAAACTAACAGTGATAGGAATGTAGTTTAAATTGATTTGGACGCAGCTAGTTTCAACGAATCCAATTCAGGAAAGAAAAAAACTATTGTTCCATTTAAAACTTATATCTTTGTGCTGTAACTCTTTGGAAAATGATACAATAAACTATGTTCATAGCTCCGCAGAAAGTGTAACATTTCTTGTGTTGGCCTACCGCATTAAAATTTCCCGTCACCTATTATTTTATAAGTTACAGAGGCAAACACAGTGAAACACCCTGTATATATATATTAATGTGTACTTGGAATTACCAATTTTACTGGTTTCCCTTGGAATTCTGCTCTGCTGGTCTCTGGTAGCCGACAATTATGTCTGTAAAATTTGGTGCCGATCGGTTGAACGGTTCGACCTAAAAAGTGGGAACACGTTACAGCTAGACAGACATCGTCAAATCGCCGTTATTTTTGCAAATATCTCTGCAAGGATGCAAGATATTAAAAAAAAAAAAGATAACAGAGCGAAGTTGTAGAGAATTTTCCCATCTACCAATCAGGTTATTCAATTTTCGTGTCAGATGAACGGTTCGTTTGCAATTACAGTTATATTAGAAACGTCTTTTTTTTGGTATTACTGCCGTATTTTTTGTCCGGTTTTTTTTTTTTTTTTTTTTTTTTTTTGCTAATGTCTCTGGAACGATAGGAGATATGAAAAAAAAAAGAAAGAAAAAAAAACCAGAGCGAAGTTCTAGAGTATTTTCTCCTCTATAAATTTGGTTATTCAATTTTCGTGTCAGATTAATGGTTAAGCCATTGTTGTTATGGTCTTCAGTCCGGAGACTGGTTTGATGCAGCTCTCCATCCTACTCTATCCTGAGCAAGCCTTTTCATCTCCTTATAAGAACGGCAACCCACATACACTTGAATCTGCTTACTATACGCATTTCTTGGTCTCCCTCTGCGATTTTTACCCCACACACTTCCCTCCAATGCTAAATTTACGATTCCCCGATGTCTAAGAATGTGTCCTACCAAGCGATCCCTTCTTTTAGTCAAGGTATGCCAAAAATTCCTTTTCTCACCAATTCTGTTCAGTACCTCTTCATTAGTTATGCGATCTACCCACCTAATCTTCAGCGTTCTTCTGTAACACCACATTTCAAAAGCCTCTATTCTCTTCCTGTTCGCACTGCTTATCGTCCATGTTTCACTCCCGTACAAGGCAACACTCCAAACAAATGCCTTCAGAAAAGACTTCCTTACCCTTAAGTTAATATTCGATGTTAGCAAATTTCTCTTTTTCAAAAATGCTTTTCTGCCCATTGCCATTCTGCATTTTATATCCTCTGTACTGCGACCATCGCATGTTATTTTACTACCCAAGTAACAAAACTCATCTACCACCTTCAATATTTCGTCACCTAATCTAATTCCTTCAGCATCGCCTGATTTTCTAAGTCCGCATTCCATTATTTTTGTTTTGCTCTTGTTAATGTTCATTTGATATGCACTCTTCAACACGCTGTCCATTCCATTCAACTGCTCTTCCAGGTCCTTTGCTGTCTCTGACAGAATTACAATGTCATCGGCAAAACGCAATGTTTTTATTTCTTCCCCCTGAACTTTAATCCCTATTCCAAATTTTTCCTTGCTTTCCTTCACCGCCTGCTCGATGTACAAATTGAATAGCATCGGAGAAAGGCTACAACCCTGTCTTACTCCCTTCCCAACTGATGCTTCCCTTTCATGCCCTTCGAGTCTAATAACTGCGGTCTGGCTTTTGTACAAGTTGTAAATAACTCTCCTTTCCCTGTATTTTACCCCTGCTGACTTCAGAATTTGAAAGAGTGTATTCCAGTCAACATTGTCAAACGCTTTCTCCAAATCTACAAAAGCTAAAAATGTAGGTTTGCCTTTCCTTAATCTATCTTCTAAGATAAGACGTAAAGTAAGTATTGCCTCCCGGGTTCCTACTTTCCTCCTGAATCCAGACTGATCTTCCCCGAGGTCATCTTCTACCAGCTTTTCCATTGTCCTGTAGATAATTCGGTTAAAATTTTGCAACCATGACTTATCAAACTGATGGTTCTGTAATTTTCACACCTGTCTGCACCCGATTTCTTTGGAATGGGGATTATTACATTTTTCTTAAAGTCTGAGGGCATTTCGCCTGTCTCATACATCCTACACACCATTTCAAATAGTCTTATCATGGCTGGCTCTCCCAGAGACTTTAGTAGCTCTGAGGGTATGTCATCTACTCCTGGGGCCTTGCTCCGACCTAGGTCTTTCAGAGCTCTGTCAAATTCATCTCTCAGTATAGTATCTCCTATTTCATCTTGATCTACTTCCTCTTCCCTTCCTACAACATCGTCTTTAAGTTCATTTCCTTTGTAGAGCTGCTCTATGTACTCTTTCCACCTTTCAGCTTTCCCTTCTTTGCTGAGAACCGGTTTTCCATCTGAGTTCTTGATATTGGTAGAGTTGCTTTTCTTGTCCCCAAATGTCTCTTTTATTTTCCTGTAAGCAGTATCTACTTTTCCCCTTCTTATACATTATTCTACAGATTTGCATTTGGCTTCTAGCCACTCCTGCTTAGCCATTTTGCACTTCCTGTCAATCTCATTTCTTAGTCGTCTGTACTCCATTTTGCCTGTTTCATTTTTTATATTTTCTTCTTTCATCAATTAAATTTAGTATTTCCTGTGATATGCAAGGATTTTTTGTAGGTCTTGCCTTTCTACCTATTTTGTCCTCTGCTGCCTTCACTATTTCATCTCTCAATGCTACCCATTCCTCTTCTACTGTTTTATTTCCCCCTGTTTCTGTCAATTGTTGCCTAAATATCCCTCTGAAATTCTCCAGAACTTCACTTTCCTTCAGTTTATCTAAGTCCCATCTTCTAATTTTCCTACCTTTCTGCAGTTTTTTCAGCTTCAGCCTACAGTTCATGACTAACAAGTTATGGTCAGAGTCTATATCTGCCCCTGGGTATGTCCTGCAGTTTATAATCTGGTTCCGGTACCTATGTCTTACCATTATAAAATCTATCTGATACCTTCCGGTGTCTCCTGGTCTCTTCCATGTATACAACCTTCTTTTGTGATTCTTAAACCACGTGTTTGTTACGATTAAATCATGTTCCGTGCAAAATTCTACCAGGCGACTTCCTCTTTCATTCCTTTTGCCCAGACCATATTCACCTACTATCTTCCCTTCCCTTCCTTGTCCTACTACCGAATTCCAGTCTCCCATAACAATTAAGTTTTCCTCTCCCTTAATTGTCTGAATAATTTCCTTTAGCTCCTCATATATTTCTTCGATTTCCTCATCTTCGGCAGAGCTAGTTGGCATATAAACCTGTACTATTGTTGTCGGTGTTGGCTTCGTATCTATCTTGACAATGATAATGCGAACACTGTGCTGGTCGTAGTAGTTTACCCGCATTTCTATTTTCTTATTCATTATCAGTCCTACTCCTGTGATACCCCCAACTGATTTAGTATTATAATCCTGTACTCACCTGACCAGAAATCCTGTTCATCCTGCCACCGAACTTCACTAATCCCCACTATATCTAACTTTAACCGATCCATCTCCCTTTTTAAATTTTCTAATTTTCCTACCCGATTAAGGGATCTAACATTCCACGCTCCGATCCGTAGAATGCCAGTATTGTCCTTCCTGATGACAACATCCTCCTGAGTAGTCCCCGCCCGGAGATCCGAATGGGGGACTATTTTACCTCCGGAATATTTTACCCGAGAGGATGCCATCATCATATTTCCATACAGTAGAGCTGCATGTCCTCGGGAAAGGTAACAGCTGTAGTTTCCCCTTGCTTTCAGCCGTTCGCAGTAGCTGTGTGGCAAAGCCACATTAGCTGATGTTACAAGGCCAGCTAAGTCAATCATCCAGACTGTTGCCCCTGTAACTACTGAAAAGGCTGCTGCCCCTCTTCAGGAACCACACGTTTGTCTGGCCTCTCCACAGATACCCCTCCGCTGTGGTTGCACCTACGGTACGGCTATCTGCATTGTTGAGGCACGCAAGCCACCCCACATCGGCAATGTCTGTGGTTCATGGGGGTGGTTAAGCCATTATTTTCATTTAAATTTCGAACTGTCAAAAGACGACCGCAAATGCCCACTTGTAGTGTTACTACCGTTACCTAAAGTGGGGCCAAAATAGTGTGCATTTCTTTTGGAGTGACCCTCGTGTACTTGCTGTCTTAGCTGTCTCGCTCCCTTGCGTTGTAGCGACTGCGGCATGCAGCTAGGGTGTATCAGATGAGAGAGATCAGTAGGCGGACGCCAGACACGACATCCGCCCCCCCCCCCTCCCCCTCGAGCCACGTGTCGGCGGTCGCTGTTTGTCTGCAGCTCCGCCGTAATCTTCGACCGGCGCTGGCGCTGCCGCCGCCTCCCGCCGCCCCCATAAATCACCCATGCAAAACCCCGACTGCGCGTCGCTCCGCGAGAAGCGCGACAGCCGAAGAACGGCACCCCCCGGTAATGACCCGGCGCCCTCGGTCCAAAGCCTCTTCTGCTCGCCGATACGCGCCGCCTCAGAATGCCCTCCTCCCTCCCAGTTAAAATCTCGCGGCGCCGAACGTCCCCGCGGAAATATCGCAATCCGCCATAATTTTTCCTTATTTCCTTTTCTTCTTGCCGGAGGGTCGGGAAACGCGGCTCAGGGCCCTCCAGTCGCCGTTAAGAGGCGGCGGAAATTCCGCGCCGTAATTTGGTTGCGCCGCGCTTTTCTGGGCTATCAATTTGTGCTCATAAAACAGCGCCACGTGTACACGGGGCCGCGGAGAGCGCCTTATCTCCTGTGTAGCGCGGCTCACGATTCTGCTTCTTGTCTCGATCTTAGACTCCGGCGAAAACATAGCCAGGCGACCTGGTGTGTAATCGAGTCATTACACGGAGCCCCAACGTACATCTACATCTACATATATACTCCGCAATTCACCGTAAGGCGCGTGGCGGAGGGTACACTGTACCACTACTAGGCATTTCCTTTCCTGTTCCACTCCCAAATGGAACGAGGAAAAAAAGAATGCTTCTATGCCTCCGTACCAGCCCTAATTTCTCTTATCTTGTCTTTACGCAAAATGTAAGTAGGCGGCAGCAAGATCGTACTACACTCAGCTTCAAATTCCGGCCCTCTAAATTTACTCAACAGAAATTCACGAAAAGAACGTCGTCTATCTTCCAGCGATCCCCAATTGAGTTGCCGGAGCCTTTCCGTGACACTCGCGCATTGGTCGAACCTACCGGTAACGAATCTAGCTGCTCGCCTCTGAACCGCCTCTATGTCTTCCTTTAAATTGATCTGCTGCGGGTCTCAAACACTTGACCAATACTCAAGACGTGGTCGTACAAGCGTTTTATACGTGGTCTCATTTACAGGTGAAGTACATCTTCCCAAAATTCTCCCAATAAACCGAAGTCGGCCGTTCGTCTTACTCACAACATTTACAGGCTAATATTAGTTACTAGTATCAAAAAGGAACAACTTCCAGATGTTCTGCAAAACTTATTTATTGGTCACAAACCGGCTTTCGGGTTCTTAGGCCATCGTCAGGTGACAACTGACTGTAGTAAACATGTTTTCAAAGATGTTAAGATTTACAAAGATGTTATCACAGACAATCGATACTTCACAGGAACGGTTATCGCAAGTACTTATTTATGTAAGTTATTAACATTTATATAAAAAATAAGAAGAAAATGAGAAAAATCAGAACATGTTTATATGCTGGCCAACAAGAACAAGTCAGTAGTCAGAAAAACTGGTGTGTCATCCCACATTTAAGCAAAATTTCAGATCAAATTGGTAGAAAGTTAAAATCTCGAAATTACAGGCCTGCATTTTACAATGCAAACAACAGTTCTAAGCGTTTATTCAATAGTAAGGGCCAAATTCAACCCATATCACAGAGTGGTGTATACAAAATCACATGAAAACATTGTGGGAAACAGTATGTTGGTCAGTCTGGCAGGGCTGTAGCTATTATATTATCAGAACATGAGAGAAGCTGGAGGTTAAAAAAGACAGATTCAACCTTTGCTGAACATCTGCCCAGAGAAGGCCATGATTATGATGTAAACTGTGAGATCCTACATCCCCTGAAGAAAAGCAGAAAGATGACACTACTGGAAATATTGGAAATCAATAAACATTTGGCTCAAGGATGCCAGTTTAGTATTAAACGATAACATCCAGTTCCCCTCTACACCTTTACTGAAATAAGTTCTTTTTTCAACCTTCCTTTTCAACAAAAATAATCGTATTAGTTTTGATTCTTTACACATACTTATTATATTTTTTTATATTAACGTTTATAACTTGCATAAATAAGTACTTGCGATGAACTTTCCTGTGAAGTATCGATTGTCTGTGATAACATCTTTGTAAATCTTAAGATCTTTGAAAACATGTGTACTACAGTCAGTTGTCACCTGATGATGGCATAAGAAGCCGAAAGCCAGTTTGTGACCAATAAATAGAACATCTGTAAGTTGTTCCTTTTTGATATTATCATGTTATGTCAAGTACCGACGGAAAAATCGATTAATTTGTTACTAGCTTAAACCCGCAGCTCCGCTCGCGTGTCGGTTGATTATGATAGATGAGCTATCTTTCAGTAGTGTGCTATGAGACTGGTTTTGAAGGATGAAATGAAATACAATACCTTCTTTAGAAACAAACTGAAAACAATTCCTATCAGATTGCAGAAGTCTATGCACTTATCGTTAATCAGCAAAGTAAGTAGTGTAGATCAAATCACACGTAAAAATGCACTCGTTTCGAAGAATCCAATCACGAAATTCAACAATAATGATCGATCACTTGATGTAATGCGCGAAACGATTTTTTTAAAGGGATGTATTAAAAGAAATTTTTTTTTACTGCTTTATTTGTTTATTCTTATATTTCCTTAATCGTATGCTTATCCTTACAGAGAAAGAGCTGAAGTTGTAGAACGCATACACCAAAGATATGGTCTGTGGCATCACGTTTCGCTGTATGCACAGACATATATTTGTCTGTGGCTATATGTAACCTCCTTGCTACAGAGTCCCAAACGTAATCGCTGGCCTTCAGTCCGAATTTTTTTTTATAATTTCACGACTTTCAACCACCATATCTTCCACCCCCTTATAGCTATCGGTATGCAACTGCTATGGTGTACAACGGGAGACTTCGGACAACAATTACACACAGACCATTCAGTTGCATTCTGTAGTTTTCGCTGCAGAGCGAAATATTAACACACACACACACACGTAGAATTTTATATACACCGATAACTTTCCATTCCAATGTACTCCAGTCTTTTGTCATTATCAACCCTCAAGCAACAATGCAACCAATAAAACCATTTTCAAAGAGTAAATATAATTTTCAAAGAGTAATTATTGTTCCGGATTTCGCGTTATAATCTTCAAATGATTCAATTTTACGATGCTTCTCGCCGGGCTCCAGTGGTTATGTTGGCACCAATGGTAATGGTGGCAGCTCAGATAGCCAATAAATGTTTTGTCTTGACAACTTCAATTAAAACGAATATATTTTTTCTGAACGGACAAGGGTGGGTACATACAACAACCTGTCAACCATAGAGCAGGTACAGTATTAATTTTGCTGCGAGTGAAACGAGTAATAATACTAACTCAGTAGCTCGTGAAAAATATTAACGCGATTCTACACTTCATTGTTCATCTGTTGCCAACATAAGCACTGGAGCCCGGCGAGAAGCGTCGTAAACTTTTACCCTTCAAATGACTAAATATCTGTCAGATCGCTATAAAACCGTGCCTAAATCCTTCCTCAGGTATAAATTAGTAACTGTACAAATATTTAAGTCTCTGCGTCTTGCCGTTTGGACGTGATAAGCATACACCGAACAGATATTCACATTAATATATATATAGATAGATAGATAAATAGGTATCCGATCGCCATAAAACCGTGCCTAAAGCCATCCCCGGGTAGACATTAGTAGCTGTACAATTTTTTAGCTCTTTAAGTCTTGTAGTTCAGACGTGATAAACGAACACCGTACAGACATTCACATTTATAGATATAGAAGATTAGTTTCCTGTAGAATTTTAGATCGACATTCATATTCCAGGACGTACAATAGTCATTTCTTCCAGTCGTGTACGGTTCCTGGAGAATACGATTGCCGGTCCTAATCTTCCGAATTTTATCTCAGTACGTGTTTCGCAAGATATACGTAGGATGAAGCAATATTTGTGTTAACTCTTCGAACCTCTGACAGAATGCAGTACCGCCATACAGTCTCTCTCTTGCACTGCCTGCCACTGGAGTTTACCCATATTCTCTGTGACGCTTTTGCGCTTACTATCACTCTGCATACATGGGGTTTTCGGGGTCGCCTGTCAATTTTTAACAGACCGTGTTTTTAAAGTGCGTGTTGGTTCGGTTTTATCGAGCACTTTTATTCAGGAGAACGGAGTCCCCCAGGGCTCGGTCCTGAGCGTTGTTTTATTTGCAGTGGCAATCAATTCTATAGCCGATCACCTTCCACCGGGAGTGTCAGCGTCCCTCTTTGTTGACGACTTCGCTATCTACAGCAGCTCTGAGCAAACGGGTCTTCTGGAGCGGCGCCTTCAGCGGTGCCTAGACACTCTCCTCACGTGGAGTATGGACACTGGCTTTAGATTCTCGGCTGACAAGAACTTCTGGCGGCGGAAGGAGTTCCTTCCCCCGTCCCTTCGTCTGGGCCCCATAGTACTTCCATTTGTGGATACCACGACGTTCTTGGGACGTGTTTCCGACAGGAAGTTAAGTTGGTCTCCCCACATATCCCGTTTGGCAGCTCGCTGTACCCGCTCTCTCAATGTGCTGCGGGTGTTAAGTGGCACCTCGTGGGGAGCTGATAGATCTACTCTCCTCCATCTGTATCGCACCATAGTTCGGTCCAAACTGGACTATGGAAGCATCGTTAATTCTTCAGCTCGACCGTCCATACTGCGCCACCTTAACACAATCCACCACCAAGGTATCCGTCTGGCGACGGGAGCGTTTTACACTAGCCCCGTTGAGAGCATCTATGCCGAGGCCGCCGAACTACCCCTTTCTTACCGTCGGGAACTCTTACTTAGCCGTTACGCTAGCCCTTTGTCGTCCATGCGAGGACACCCAACGTACGCAGTTTTCTTTAACGACTCACTTGACAGTCTCTTCGCCATGCGCCCGTCTGCTCTGCTACCGCCGGGAGTACGCTTGCGTTCGTTACTCGGCCAGCTCGGCGTTACAATACCTTCTATCTTCTCGACTGGAGAGAGCACCTCTCCACCGTGACGAAGATCCGAAGTCAGTGTTAACTTTGACCTTCATTCTCTTCCAAAGGACTCCACACCTAGTTTAGTTTACCAGAGAGAATTTCTCGCACTTCGGTTCAAATTTGATGACAATTTGTTCATTTACACTGATGGCTCAAAGACAGACCAGGGTGTTGGGCGTGCCTTTGTACTTGGGAACGTCTCTTTTAAATATCGTCTTCCTGAGTGGAGTTCCATCTTTACAGCTGAGCTGTATGCATTATATCAAGCAACCCAATACGTCCGGAGAAACTCGCTGAATAAGACTGTCATTTGCTCGGACTCTCTGAGTGCTCTGTTGAGCCTTCGCACGCTATATCCGGCCCATCCCCTGGTAAAAAGCATCCGCAATAGCCTTGCTTCTCTTTCAAAGAGCGGAACTACTGTGACGTTTCTGTGGGTCCCTGGCCATGCGGGAGTGTTGGGGAATGAGTCTGCGGATACGGTTGCCAAGAAGGCAATTCTCCTTCCTCGGCTATCTACCTTTTCTACCAGCTCTGATGACCTTCGCGCTGGTGTCTCCCAGCGTATTATCTCCCGTTGGTATTTACACTGGTCATCCCTGCCATTAAACCTGTGCCTGATCTCTGGTCAACGTCATCTCGACCCTCCCGCCAAGAGGAGATTGTTCTGGCCCGGCTTCGTATTGGCCACTGCCGTTATAGCCACCAGTATTTACTACGTGGTGGTCCTGTTCCCTTATGTGAGCACTGTGATGAACCTTGTACTGTGAACCATCTTTTAGTGCAATGTCCGTTTTTTAATCGTCTCCGTCATGATCTATGTTTACCATTAGAATTGTCTGATATTTTAGCTGACAACCCGCATTCTGTTAACAGAGTTTTACTTTTTATACATTGTGAAAATATGGCTAAAGCCATTTAAGTTCTAACCCCGGTTCTATTTTACTATGGGCAGTGTTGGGCGCTAATGACCACAGCAGTTGTGCGCCCTAAAACCATATAAAAAAATAATAAAAAAAACACATCACTATCTGTGGCGCTATAATTTTACACAGCGTTCTAATAGCACTGTTTATCAATTAATACTGTTATGAGCGCATACCTCATCAATGACTTTATGCCACGTCTGGACATCTCTGGAGCAACAATAGATATTGAAAAACGATATTCGCGGGCCTTTACGGACGGTAGGCGGTTCCTCAACACAAATTTATGTTTTTTTTAAAGGACGCCCCTATATTATTTTTGTGTAATCAATAGCATGAAATATCCCAAAAAGAATGGCGTTGGTAGGATTGCAAAACGTCAGTTAAGTCTCGAGAAATTGCGAAGCGAATTTAACGCTTGAAATCAAACGCTCGACAAGCGCACGTTCCCAGACTCAAGCGTGAACCTGACGCTGTCCATAATATTATGCACCACCTTTGCGATATATCTATTTTATATTCAAATGTTCAAATGTTTGTAAAGCTTAAGGGACTTAACTGCGGGGTCACCAGTTCCGAAATTTACAAACTACAAGACGCCACAAACATCCATTCCCGAGGGGGGGATTCGAACCCCCGACGGGAACGGCCTCGGACATCGGAGCCTAGCACATCAATGCGCTTGGCCACTCCGCCGCAGCTACATCTATTTCAAGCGTCAACTTCGCTTCGCAATTTCTGGTGATTTAATTGACATATTGCGATGCTACCAACGCCATTCTTTCGTGATTTTCATGCTATTGATTGCATAAAAATGATATGGCACGTCCGTTTAAAAAAAAAAAAAAAAACTTTAGTTTGTATTGAAAGTAATATTTGTTTACGTTTTAGACTGCCCCGTAGTACTTACCTTGCCGGCCGCAGTGATCGAGGGGACTGAGGCGCTCCAGTCACGGTCTGCACGGCCATTACTGTCGGGGGTTCGAATCCCAAAATGTTCAAATGTTTGTTAAGCTTATGGGACTTACTAACTTACAAACTACTTATCAACTACCTTATACTAAGGACGGCACAAATATCCATGCCCGAGGGGGGATTCGAACCCCCGACCGTATTGGCCGTGCAGACCGTGACTGGAGCGCCTCAGTCCCCTCGGCCACCGCGGCCGGCGGTTCGAATCCCCCTCGGGCACGGATATTTGTGCCGTCCTTAGTATTAATTAGTTCATAAGTAGTTTGTCAGTTTAGGGACCGATGACCACGTAGTTAAGTCCCATAACCTATATAAACATTGGAATTAGTACTTACCTTCATAAGCCCCTGTCGTACGTTCGTGCCCGTTTTCAGCTAGTTATTACACTTATTTGTTGTTGTTGTTGGTTTTTGGAAGGGACCAAACAGCGACGGTTCAGTCCCTTATTACACTTATTCTTCGTGTGCTTGTGTGTGTGTATGTGCGCGTTTTTATTCCATACATCGCTACAGTTTTGTTACTACCTAGTTGAAATCTGCACACTTGAGTTTCATAACAAATGAAATTTCACTGTCTACATAAAATTGCCTATACTGTATGGCGGAGGGGGGGGGGATTTATTTGTAGATGTCGACAACAACCAAAAGAATAACATTGTGGGGGGGGGGATTGATCGAGAGATGGGGATAAAATGAATAGAGGGAGGGGATGGAAAGAAATAGAGGGAGAGGGAGGAGGGGAGGTCGACTAATGCTAATGAGAGTGTAAACAGAGAAAATTTGTTAGTATTAATAACTAGATAACCCGGTGAACTTCGTATCACTTAGCTCTTAATTTTAGTATCGGCTCGATAGTGGGTGGAAAGAGTGGTCAAATCACGCACACACGTCCAGGATAATGTTCATGTCAAATTCGTGGAAGTTCAGGGAAGGTTTCAATGCTGATAAAATATGGAAAAATTGTGAGGATAATTTAGATTTAAAACATGTAAAATAATGACTTGATTGTTGTGTTGGGTGCGTTCAGAAATATACTTTGAAAGATTAAAGTTCGCTTTACACGATCTGAACCCGTATATGAACTGACAAAGATAAAAATGAATTGCTGTTCGTTAGTCTCGCTAAAACTCGAGAACGGCTGAACAGATTTGGCTATATATAATTACATAAACCACTGAATTTATTGTGATGAAGTCTGGTGTGGAGATAGCTTGAGCACTGAAGTACCGGATAAGATACTTTAGAAAGTGTATATTTAAATATATTTTTTGAACTATATAAAGCGAAATATCGAACAATGATTACTCTCTGGAAAAGCTGTTCACTCTGACTTCTTAACTATTTTTCAGAAGTTATAATTTACTTTTAAAAATGCATTGTCCCTTTTATAAAAAGTGGATAGAACGTCAGAACAACAGAATTACCTGTCAGTTTTCCACAAATTGTCCTATTTTCTGGCCAACTATTCCAAACTTTTACTTCACTAAAACTTTCCTTTCGTTTTGAACGTCGAATGTGCAATCTTTATCGCAATCAGATGAATGATATTGATATTTCATAGAAAAATCTCTATTTTTTCTGAATTTTCCAATTTTTCGGGAATGTTTTCCAAATTTTTATCTCATAAGAACGTTACTCTTGCTTTGAATGTCAAATATGCAAAATTTTATCGCAATCAGACGAATGATATTGATATCCCATTGAAAAAATCTTTCACTTTCTCGCGAATTTTCAAAATTTCCGGGTAACTTTCCCAAAATGTTAGTTCATAAGAACGTTCATCTTTCGCTGAACGTCAAATATTCATAATTTTATCGCAACCGGATGAACTAATCACAACTTATAGTGTTGAGTACATTTAGAAACACATTGAAAAAGGAAATTGGTTCGAATTTTGCAACTTTCCTTTTTAACTGTCCCTATTAATTAATTTATGTAGTTGTTTTATTACTGAAAATTTTTCGAAGACCATTACGAAAAAAAAAAAAAATACTAATATTCTTCCTTTCCGTCGTGCGTTATAGTGCTGAATTCAATCAGTTTAAAAAACGAACTTTCAGTTTTTCTCATATTTTCTTATTTTCCGGTATATTTTTCCAAAACATTTATTTCATACAAACCTTGTCCTGTCAAGCCGTACTCAAGTGATGCTCTTACAACCATGTGGCAATTGATTTTTATTGATACAAAGAAATCGCTCTCGTTATTCCGAAATTTTCCTACTTTCCGGGCGACATTTCCAAATTTTTATTTCATGCGAATCTTCCTTTTGCTTTCAACATGAAATGTTCAAATGTTTGTAAATCTATCGGACCAAACTGCGTGGTCATCAGTCCGTAGCTTACAAACTACTTAAACCTAGGTAAACTAACCTAAGGACAACGCACACACCCATGCCCCAGGGAGGGCTCGAACCTCCACGGCGAGCAACCGCGCGCTCCGCAGCGAGACGCTTTAGACCGCTCGACTACTCCACCGCCGCACGTGAAATGTACAGAATTTTATCGCAATTGGACGAACGGTATTCATATCACAACGGAAAAAGCTGTTTCAGTTTTTCTCGATTTTCCTCCTTTCTGGACAACTTTTCCTCATTTTATCACCGTTTAAACCTTCCCTGGATTTACACGAATATTTCAAGACTAAAATTAGCCAAATAGGTTCAGCCGTTCTCGAGTTTAGCGAGACTAACGAACAGCAAAAAAATGTTCAAATGTTTGTAGAACTTATGGGACTTAACTACTTACCAACTAACTACTTATCAACTAGCTAAGACTAAGGACGGCACAAATATCCATGCCCGAGGGGGATTCAAACCCCCAACCGTAGCGGCCGTGCAGAGCGTGACTGGCCGTGACAGTCTCCTCGGCCACCGCGGCCGGCAACGAACAGCAATTCAGTTATATATATAGATTTTTCATTGCGAGGAGGAGATGAGAAGGTGGAGGAGGAAATCGAAGACAGAAGGAAGAGAGAATGGGTCGAGAGAGGAGCAGGAGGAGACGAAAAGACATGGAGTACACAGGGGAAGGAAGAGGACAGGGCATAATGTAGCAGAATCAGATGTTTGGTAATCTATGGGAAGTAACTAAAGAGGTTACAATCTACTTAAACTAACCTAAGGACAACACACACACCCTTGTCCGAGGGAGGGCTCGAATCTCCTACTGGGAGCAACCGCGCGCTCCGCAGCAAGGCGTCTTAGAGCGCTCGGCCACTCCACTGTGGCGACCAACATTATACTGTATCAACCAGACCCCCTTGCATGTGAAAATGTTGAGGCGACTCCCTTCGAAGAATAAATATTCTGCAGACTCCTACCCCGAACAAAACTATTTTGGAGTGTCAGAGGGAAAAAATTTAATTTTATTTCTGGTGATACAATTCTGTTATAATTTTTAGAAGTTTTTTGTGTATTTTTCAGAGTAGAACGCATTATACCTACTCTTACTTTATTACCGACGGAAATATAAATTTTGTACCAGTGTTACACGAGTCAGAAGCGAATTATGATCATTCAGAAAGGTCACACTGTATAGAAAATATGTGAGGAAGTAAATTCTATTTCGAATTTCATAGATCAGTTATTGCATCTTCTTCATAGACCTATAGTTTGGTACCTGAAACCATTTCAGGATCTGAGCTTATTCATCGTTAACAATCATTATATAAATACGCTAACACGAAAATTGTGGTACAGATTACTAATTTATCTGTATAAATACGCTAACACGAAAATTGTGGTTCAGATTACTAATTTATTCGTACAAGAAGACCAATGAAAGTTACATAATTGGAAAGATTGTTTGTCGTAGATTTCACGAATATAAATATTATGTGTGCATTTAGCCATTAAAAGTGGTAAAAAGAAGTAGAAATTTTCCTATCTACAGCTTGGATCAAGTTCTACATTCATCAACAATCAGCTCACTGATTGGCTATTCGCCTCGACCAAAGACGCTGTAATGCAGCGCATCTGCAGTATTAAAATAAAGTATTAATATAAGTGAATAACTTACATGGAGTGCTCCCAACTCACTTTCTTGTGCCGTTCAAATGCTTCATTTTCGCAGTGATTAAGAGTGGTTAAAGAAAATGGATGATATCATATGAATGCTGATATAAACGATGATGCGCCGGGAGAGGCATGTAGCGGTGCACGAGTGGAACTACGAAGTCGACATGTTGTCAGCTCTGGAATTCTGAATATCGCAGTATCGAAATAACATTATTTCTTGGCGTTTTGAGTTTTCTGCTGCAGTCACGGGCTTGAAGATGACTCTGTAAAGGATCTGAATCGTTCACCTATTAATAAATACAGAGTGGCGCAGGGGAACGGGAAATTTTGAACGTTACAATTGGCAGCACTGTAGCGCCGGCAGATGTTCGAAACTTTGCACAATTGATGTGAACGCATTGCCATTTAGTAATCATGGGGAATTTGACTGGTGCGGAACGTGCAGTAGCTGTGAGAGCGTTTTACAAAAATTGTGATAGTGCGACTGCCGCGCAGAGAACATTTCGACAGCGTTATCAGCTTGGACGTCATGGACGTGTCCCATCTGCGCATGCGATTACAACGTGGGTGCGTAATTTTGAAGAAACAGGATCTGCCTTGAAAAAGAAACCTCCAGGTGGCATTCCAACGGTACGTACCCCAGAGAACATTGCAGCTGCAATCGAGAGAAGTCCTCGCCGCTCCGTTCGACAGCATGCATCTTCGCTAGCGATTAAGCGACGAAGCTTACAAAGAATACTGCACGAATTAGTCTTCCATCCCTATAAGTTGCAGATGGTGCAACACTTACATGAACGAGACCCAGCGTCACGTATGGAGTTTAGTAGCCAGATATTGACTAAAATCAACGAGGACGCGAATTTCCTTGGTAACTTATGGATATCAGACGAAGCCCATTTTCACCTGAACGGATTCGTGAACGAACAGAATTTTCGTTATTGGGCACATGACAATCCTTGTCAGTTGCACCAGCGACCACTACATAGCGCAAAGGTCACAATATGGTATGCTGTATCATGTCATGGTGTTATCGGCCCTTATTTTTTTTTTTTTTTTTTTTTTTATTTTTTTTTTTTTTATTTTTTTTTTTTTTTTTTTTTTTTTTTTGAACGTGAGGATGGTAGTGCAGTGACAGTAACATCCGATCGATATGTTGAAATGCTTCAAACATTCTTTACACCGAGACTGTACGAGTTTAATCTTAACGTCGAAAACATTTGGTTTCAGCAGGACGGAGCCACGTCACACACTGCTCGACAATCGATGGCAGCAGTTCGTCAATTGTTTGGAAGACTCATTATTTCACGTAACGGTGACATTGCATGGTCTGCGAGATCCCCTGATCTTAGTGTGTGCGACTTTTTCCTGTTTCCTGTGGGGATATCTTAAAGGCAAGGTGTACCGTACACGTCCTGCAACAATCCATGAACTGAAGGAGAACATTGAGAACGAAATCACTGCCATTCCCCAAGATTTGCTACACCGCGTATTCCAGAGTTTTCATAACAGGATGTTAGATTGTCAACGCCGAATGGGAGCACATCTTTCCTATGTCATCTTTAAAAAGTAAAGAGACACTTTTGGACATTTTGATCGTAAAGACATACTGAATAATGGCATAGTGAATACATTCACTTTCGTTAATAAATTACTAGTTTTTTGAATTTATTCATGGAAATGACGTTATTTCGAAATTTCCCGTTTCCCTGCGCCACTCTGTATCTCCGAGAGCTACATCTACATCCACATACATACTCCGCAATTCACCGTAAGGTGCGTGTGGAGGATACACTGTACCACTACTAGGCATTTCCTTTCCTATTCCTCCCAAATGGAACGAGGAAAAAAAGAATGCCTATATGCCTCCGTACAAGCCCTAATTTCTCTTATCTAGTCTTTGTGATCTTTACGCGAAATGTAAGTAAGCGGCAGAAAGATCGTACTACAGTCAGCTTCAAATTTCGGCCCTCTAAATTTACGTAACAGAAATTCACGAAAAGAACGTCGTCTTTCTTCCAGCGATCCCCAATTGAGTTGCCAGAACATTTCCGTGACACTCGCGCATTGGTCGAACCTACCGGTAACAAATCTAGCTGCTCGTCTCTGAACCGCCTCTATGTCTTCATTTAAATTGATCTGCTGCGGGTCCCAAACATTTGAGCAATACTCAAGACGTGGTCGTACAAGCGTTTTATACGCGGTCTCCATTACAGGTGAAGTACATCTTCCCAAAATTCTCCCAATAAACCGAAGTCGGCTGTCCGCTTTAGTCACAACTGTCCTTACATGCTCGTTCCATTTCATATCGCTCTGCAATGTTACGCCTACGTATTTAAACGACGCGACAACATCAAGAAGCTCACTACTAATGCTGTATTCGAACATTATGGGATTGTTTTTTCTACTCATGCGCATCACCTTACATTTTTCTACATTGAGAGCTAGCTGCCAATCTTCGCACCAACTAGAAATTTTGTCTAAGTCATCCTGCATGCTATTACAGTCAGTTACAGACGACACCCTCCCATACACCACAGCATCATCAGCAAACAGCCGCAAATTACAACTTACTCTGTCCATCAGATCATTTATATAGATAGAAAATAATAGCGGTCCAATCACACTCCCCTGGGGCACGCCTGACGATACACTCGTCTCTGATGAACACTCGCCGTCGAGAACAACGTACTGCGTTCTATTACTTAGGAAGTCTTCCAGCCTGAAACCTATTCCATAAGTTCGTATCTTCGTTAGCAGTCTGCAGTGTGGCACCGTGTCGAACGCCTTTTTGAAGTCGAGAAAAACACAATCCGCCTGTTGCCCTTCGTCCATGGCTCGCATGTTAGAAAAGGGCAAGCTGAGTTTCACATGAACGATGTTTCCTAAACCCGTGCTGATTCATGGAAAGAAGCTTTTCCGTTTCAAGGAAATTTACTATATTCGAACTGAGAATATGCTCCAAAATTCTACATGAAATTTGTGTCAACGATATTGGCGTGTAATTATATGGGTCAGTTCTCTTTCCTTTCTTATACAGGGGAGTCACCTGCGCTTTTTTCCAATCACTATGAACTTTGCGCTACATTAAAGATTCGCGATAAATGTAAGCTAAGTAGGGGGCCAACACAGCAGAATAGTCTTTGTAAAACCGAACTGGTATTCCATCCGGACCAGCACACTTTTTCGTATTTAGCTCTCTCAGCTGCTTCTCTACACCGCAAATACCTATTGCTATGTCCCCCATTTCGGAATTAGTACTTTGATCAAATGATGGTACATTTGTGCGGTCCTCCTGCGTGAAAGATTTCTTAAAGGTTAAATTTAGAACTTCAGCTTTCCGTTGCTTTCTTCTATTACTGCCCCGGAATGATCAACGAGTGACTGGACAGTGGGCTTTGACCCGCTTATCGATTTTACATAGGACCAGAATTTTTTCGGGTTCTCGGAAAGATCTTTTGCTAAGGTATGGCTGTGATAATTATTGTATGCTTCGCGCATCGATCTTTTTATAGACGCACGAATCTCTACTAACTTTGCGTGTTCTTTTTTTAATCGAGAGTGCAACAGCAGCTTTCTAACATTATTATTATTATACCACGGTGGATCTTTTCCATCCTTAATCGTCTTTACTGGTACATATTTCTCTAACCCTTTATTAACAATGCACTTAAATTTAGTCCACAATCCCTCTACATCCTTAGTCCCGGAATTAAACGATGCCCATTCATTTTCTAAGTGCGATCGTAACATTTGCTTTTCGGCTCTTCCCAACAAAAACACGCTCCTAGCCTTCTTGATTGGTTTATGAACTTTGGTCACCAAGAGGTGATCAAGACTATAACCAATAGCACCCCATACCATCACGCCGGGTGAAGCGCCAGTATGGCGATGACGAATACACGGTCCCAGTGTGCGTTCACCGTGATGTCACCAAACACGGATGCGACCATCATGAGGCTGTAAACAGAACCTGGATTCATCCGAAAACAATGACGTTTTGCCATTCGTGCAGCCAGGTTCGTCGTTGCGTACACCATCGCAGGCGCTCTTGTCTGTGATGCAGCGTGAAGGGTAACTGTAGCCCTGGTCTTCGAGCTGATAGTCCATCTGCTACAAACGTTGTCCAACTGTTCGTACAGATGGTTGTTGTCTTGTAAACATCCCCATCTGTTAACTCAGGGATCGAGTCGTGGCTGCACGATCCGTTACAACCATGCGGATAAGGTGCCTCTCATCTCGACTGCTAGTGATACGAGGCCGTTGGTATCCAGCACGGCGTTCCGTATTGCCCTCCTGAACCAACCGATTCCATATTTTTCTGTCATTGGATCGCGACCAACGCGAGCAGCAATGTCGGTATACGATGAACCGCAATCGCGATAGGCTGCAATCCGACCTTTATCAAAGACGGAAACAGTACGCATGTCTCCTTCTTACACGAGGCATCCCAATGACGTTTCACCAGGCAACGGCGGTCAACTGCTGTTTGTGTATGAGAAGTCGGTCGGAAACTTTCGTTATGTCAGCACCTTGTAGGTGTCGCCACCGGCGGCAACCTTGTGTGAATGTTCTGAAAAGCTAATCATTTACAAATCACTGAATTTCTTCCTGTCGGTTAAATTTCTTGATGTAGCACGTCATCTTTGTCGTGTAGCAATTTTAATGGCCAGGAGTGTATAATAACGGAGCGGTCGTCCTATGTAACGGCAGTTTTATACAGTTGTGTATACGCTACGATATGCTGCACATCCTCCAGTATTTCGCTACCCCTTTCCAGTCTGGCGATTTCTCTATATACTACAGTATGATTCACAAAAACCCTCACTGAACTTATGATGTTATCTACTGGTTGCTTGTATATGATACGTTCCAAAAAGAATAATGCCAAGATCCCTAATATATAATTTTATTTCGTCGACCGGTTTAGATGCTCTCTGCCATCATCTTCTGGTCTATAAATGTTTTACAAAGCCGTCATCTTGCGAAGTCAACAGTTGATGTTTACAATACTTCAATATGCATAGATGCAGTATGTCACTGTAGTTAAAATGTACATGTCAGTATAAGTGACAATAAGATCTTACTGACAACTTACTGACATGTACATTTTAACTACAGTGACATACTGCATCTATGCATAAGGCGGCCTACTTCTTCGGCTCCCAGTGTGGTACGTTTCGAGGATGTGGATTAGGACTTTGAACGCGTGACTCCGTGTTACTTGTGGACTAACGTTGTTGGACGCCCGGGGCGGCAAAACAAAATGAGGCCCATCCGTCCTCTCGGAAACAGACGTATTAAAATAAGGGAACTCCTTTTACAAGTCCTTGTGGCAGTACCAGTTTTGAAATCAATGTCCCGTGTCCCGCCTATATTATGTCTCGTAGCACCCACATTTGTACCGCTTCGTATGTTTTACTTTTCTGTTACATTCTTATTTTGCTATTTGCCTTCATTAGATGAGTGTAGTTTCCTGGTGCAAATGCGGGAAATTTGTACCTCGATTTGTAACACGGGCACTAGAAACGTAGGACACAATAATAGGTACCTCTATGGTAATTTTCATTATCTTCCTGTTTATTTTCAGACAAAAACGTGCGCGGTGGCCGAGGGGACTGAGGCGCTCCGTCGGCCGCGGTTGCCGAGGTGACTGAGGCGCTCCAGTCACGGTCAGCACGGCCACTACGGTCGGGGGTTCGAATCCCCCCTCGGGCATGGATATTTGTGCCGTTCTAGTTTGTAAGTAGTTCATAAGTAGTTTGTAAGTTTAGGGACTGATGACCCCGTAGTTAAGTCCCATAAGCTTAACAAACATTTGAACATTTGAGGCGCTCCAGTCACGGTCTGCACGGCCACTACAATTGGGGATTCGAATCCCCCCCTCGGGCATGGATATTTGTGCCGTCCTTAGTATTAGCTAGATCATAAGTAGTTTGTAAGTTTAGGGACTGATGACCCCGTAGTTAAGTCCCATACGCTATACAAACATTTGAACATTTGAACAAAAACGTGACCATAATGTTTTTCCCAGTCAGACAGTCGTAGCACGTGCAAGGCATCGCGGAAATTTTACTCTGGCAACAGTCAACTGTGAGCCCATTAAATTGGTTCAACAGTAATATACTACGAGTAATTGGGCGGTATTGAAGAAAGAGAAGTCAATGGCTTATGTGTAAATTAGTTCACTGAACCGAAATCGGGGAATCACGCAAACACACATCAACAATGTCGAGTCTCCGCGGGGACTAAATTACAACCTAAACAATCGCCAGTTGAACTTCTGCAACACCCGGAATTTTTCGTCTGGAACCTATTAAGATCTCTGCCAAAATTCGAGAACTAAGAGTAGGGCCCCGGGCTAACAACAAGTGATGTTTCACTCAGTTGTGTATTTATTCCTGATTTAATGTACACTAGACAACGACAGTTACTGCATATAATCACACTCATAAACCCGATTCAGGATATGAACTTATTCTTAAGATACGTGGGAATAATCCTCAGTCGGTCTAATATTAAAATTACCAGGACATACGGGACAAATTAAGTATTTTGCGGGACATTTTTATTGAGTCTCCCAACGCGGGACGGTACGGCAAAATCCCGCAGAATCCGGGACGGTTGGCCGCCTTATCTATGTACATTAAAGTATTTTAAACGCCAACTGTTGACTTCGCAAGATGATGGCGTTGTAAACATTTATAGACCAGAAGATGATGACAGAGACCATATAAACCGGTCCTCGGAATAAAATTAGATTTTAGGGATCTTGGCATTATTTTTTGGACCTTTCATAGTATTTGATCGCCTCCCTACAATATAAACAGATATAGTCAATCATTCGCTGCACTTTTTCCAGTGTCGCGACTTATCGATATACCTACAGCATCATCCGGTCAGTGAACTCAGCCTCAATGAACTTTACAATGTTACAAACACCCTGCTGAAAGTGGCTTACAAGTTCGCGGCTCCGTCGGTAATGCTGGAAATCACTATGGTGCTGGTCTACCCTTGGCCTTGATGACAGCTTCCACTCTCGCAAGCATACGTTAGATGTTTCTTGGGAATGGCAGCCCAATCTTCATGGAGTCGGTGAGGCCTGAAACCAAGTCGCCGTTCCGAAACATCCCAAGCGTGTTCTATAGGATTCAAGTCTCAAGACTATGCAAGCCTGTCCATTACATGGATGTTATTGTCGTGTAACCACCCCGCCCCAGGCCGTGTATTATGAACCGGTTCTCTATTGTGTTGAAGCGTACAGTCGCCATCCCCGAATTGCTCTTCCAGAATGGAGAGCAAGAAGGTGCTTAAAACATCAGTGTAGGACTGTGCTGTGATACTGAAGTGGAAAACAACAAGGGGTGCAAGCTTCGTCCATGAAAAACACCATAACACCACAGCCTCCGAATTTTACTGTTGGCAATACACACGCTGGCAGATGACATTCACCAGGCATTCGCCATACCCAAGGGATCGTCACTCCATACAATGTTTTTCTACTGCTCAATCGTCCAATGTTTACGCACACTACACCAAGCGCGGTGTCGTTTGCTATTGACTTGTGATGTGTGGCTTGTAGGCAGCCGCTCGACGATTAATTTCAAGTTTCCTCACCTCCAGCGTAACTGTCATAGTACTTCATATTCACAGAATATATAATATCAACGGCGATTGGACAAAGCTGAAATTGTGTACCCAACCCTAATTCGAACCCGGGTCTCCTGATTTCGAGGCAGTTGTGCTGACCCCTACACCACTGGGGACACAGTGATCATCGCACCTGCAAGGACTACCTAAGCAGCTAAAAAATAAAACGAAACACCGAAAAGAGAAACTCACAAAACGAACAGGCTGACAACGAACAGTTCTCTGACAAACCAAGTCAGGAAGTAAGCAAGTAAGCTAAAAACTGGATAGCAGAATACCATGGTTGGCTGATCACAAAGATAAAACAGGATGATGCAGCCTTGCTGCACACACTAAAAACCCCTAGGGTTTAAAACGGAGTTAGCCATGGAGGCATCGTCATCTAAAACTAAGAGTAGCGCGTCAGGTAGATTAATAGACTGCCACAAGGTGGCTAAAACTGGGCAGTCTATCAGAAGATGGACGACTGTGCGCAACTCCACACCGACACACGGGCGGGACCTCACCGCGAAGGCGATAGCCGTGGGTTAACCATGTATGTCCAATACAAAGTCGGCAGAGGACAAACGACTCTCAACGTATTCGTGACGCCAATGGCTAAAGGTGGTGCAGTGATTGCTTGCTTGGCCAACTGATCGACATGTTCATTCCCCTGTATGCCGATGTGGTCTGGGGTCCACATAAAGACCACAGAACGGCCAGATTTGCCAAGAGAGAAAACAGTGTCTTGAATGGACCGCACTAACGGGTGGTGAGGGAAGCACTGGTCGATTGCCTGCAAGCCACTCAGGGAGTCACTACATATGACAAATGACCCCCTGGGGCAGGATTGGAGATGTTCTAGTGCCACTACGATGGTGACCAGCTCTGCGGTAAAGACACTACCTACACGGGGTAATAAATACTGTTCGACACGGTCGCCATGGAGATATGCATAGCCAGCTCGACCATCTGCTAGGGAACCATCAGTATAAATGGCTTTGGCACCACGGAACGAATCAAGTATTTGCAGGAACTGGCGATGGAGTTGTATTGGATAAACAGTCCTTCGAGACACAGGGCAGATCCAGACAGAGCTGCAAGCGAGGGATGCACCAAGGAGGGGTTTGAAAGGAAGTGGCAAGGAGAGGATGGGATTCCAGAGACGAAAGGAGAGAGCGAACACGAATTGCAGTCGGGTAACCTAATCCGGGCTGTCGTGGAGGAGCCGTTGGGTCCAATGCCTGCAGTGCTGAAGGGACGGCCGAATCCTAAACTATGCATCCAAAGTCGAGGCGCCACTGAATAAGGGCATAATAGAGCCAAACGCTGTCGCTGAGACAGCGCAGGATGTTGAGGTGTTGCCAAAACTTTTGTTTGAGCTGGTGGAGGTGCAGCACCCAAATGAGACGGTCGTCAAACAGCATGCCTAAAAAACGATACGTCCGTTCGACACGTATTAGGTTGACAACGAAATAAAGTTCGGGTTCTCGGTGGACCGCCCGACGTCTACAGAAATGCATTACCAGAGTTTTCTGGCAGAAAACTCGAAACCATTGGCAAACGCCCACGCTTGTGCCTTTCGAATCGCTACCTGCAACCGCTGTTCACCAACACCGACGCTGGTGGAGCTAAAATACATGCAGAAGTAATCGGCATACAAGGAGATGGAAACTGATGACCCCACAGCTGCAGCGAGACCATTAATTGCAATTAAAAATAAAGGGACACTGAGAACAGAACCCTGTGGAACACCGTTTTCTTCATTATGAGGTGATCTGTGACAGGTGCCAACTCGAACACGAAAAGAATGCTGCACAAGGAAGTTCTGTATGAACACACGAAGTGGACCCCGTAAGCCCCAGCCGTAAAGTGTAGACAGTATATGGTGGCGCCATCGACCGAAGATTGCAATCATTAAGATGTATCAAAATCAACTTTTTTCGCCGAGTACCTTTTTCCAAATCGCATGGTAAGTTTCAGAGCTGTCCGAGCACCGTCTTTCAGCACAATACGCACTTTTGGTATCAAAATATTGCGATTTTTCGGCCGTATCTTGCTAACGGACTAAGATATACGAAAACTGGAAAATCCCGTTTATAAATAAATGTCTACAGGATGTATTGTAAATATTTGAACAATTTTCTATGGTTAGTTATTTAGATCTTTGCGATTCACGGTTCTAAAACGGCTAAAAATCGAGTTTTGTGATCTTGTGCAAAACTATGATAAGTTTCAACCTTTATTCGTCTCAATATCCCTGCCATAGACCGAGACCTGTGTTCCTCCCCACAAAGGGTGGTGAGCATTTAAATCTCCCAAAGAAGATATGACGGGGGGAGGGGAGCGATGTCAGTGAGAGCTTCATCTGGGGGAAGGTGAATCAAACAGATGATAAATATCTGTGTTACCTGGTATCTAACAGCCGCTGCCTCAGGTCGCTTGTGGAGAGGCACAGCAGTACTGGAGACATTAGCGTGGACGTAGACAACTCCAGATATCCTGTCGTAGTCAGAATCGTTTTTGTAGTAGCCCCAATACCCATGAAGGCCTAGGGTCCACTGCATAGAGCACAGAAGAGCGGCACAGCAAGTTGCAGCTCAGCTGGATGTTTGAACAAACTGCCACAATGACAATGGAGAATTTCGATATCTCCTTGTTGAAAGGCCGGAATGTAAGAGAGAAGAACGCCAGTCCAAAGGACCAACTGCTGCCAGTGATTGAGGATCTACATTGTCTAGAACCATCTGTTCTAGGGATCCAGTGAGGGCGAGATCGTCGGGTGAAGCGAGGATCTGCACCTCATCTTCAGAGGCAGATGACATAACAGGGTGTGGCTTTGAAACCACTGAAGGTTCTCTTGGGTCTTTTTTCTTCAGCTTTTTTTTTTGCCTCCTGCTGCCATTTTCGTTTCTAGGGGTGGGAGAGCATCTCACAAGTGGGTTCAGGGCCTGATGCAGATAGGAAGTCCTTCCTCTAGGAGTTTGCGGATCATTCAGCCTCTGGCTCGGATCCTCCAGTCAACTGATTGAAGCCTCAGAAGGGATTGTCCTAAGGGACCCCTTCTAGCGAGAGAAGCAGGGTCATACTTTTTCTTCTCTGGCATGGGTCAAATATGCTCCCATGGCTGTTGTTGGAGGAACACAGTAGAAATGGTGGCCCCCATCCATCAAGGGGGCAGTGGAAGGTTGATGACCCATTGGGGCCATTGAAGGTGGTAACTATCATGGAGCTGTCGTCGCCATGGAGATAGGAGTTGACGCAACATAAGGGATGAAACTACTTGTGTTTCTTCCTCTCCTCAGTATAAGTTAGTCTGCCCAGGATCTTTATCTCCATTATCTTGTGTTCTTTGTGCACAATGATATGGCAAGGTGGGTGGTGTTGCCCACAATTCACACACATCTAACGAGGGTACAAAGAACGCCCAGTTGTGATGGACGCCTGGATTCCCTGCATGAGGGGATGTAAGTTCATTGGGAGGACATATGCCCGAACGTCCAGCACCTAAAACATTGCATTGGGGGAGGAACATATGATTTTACACTGTACCAGCAAATCATGACCTTCACCTTCTCAGGCAATTTGTTGTATTCGATGGCCAGAATCAAAGCACTGGTGGCAACCCTGCGATCTTTCAGTCCCTTATATACGTGCTGGACGAAGTGAACTCCATGTTGCTGTAAACTGCCGTGCAACTCTTCGTCAGACTATGACAGGAGATCTCGATGGTAAATGAGACCCTGGACCATATTTAGCAGACAGAAATATCACACAGCTTGTCGCAGGCAAGTAATGTCTTCGACTGGGCAGGGGATGCCGTTTGAATCAAAATACACCCATTCAGCATTTTGGAAAATTCTCCTCCAATCGTGCACCCATGGAAGGAAATGACTTAGAGCCGTATCAGGCGATTTAATTTAATGATGTTTATTAGATTCGATGATTTTATAATTATTATGTTAATCATTTCAAGGGTTAGTTTGTTAAAATATTGATTTTGGGGATGTTAGATTGACTTCAGTCTTTCCTCTCTTAGAGGTAGCAGTTGCATATCAGCCATTGTAACCCAATTTCGGTCTCTTCATTGTGGGGCAAACGCCCGGATGCCACAGACCAGGGGCTTTACTCATGAGCGCCACCCAGCCACTGCAAAAGTATCCTGGCAGGATGACCACTTCCAGAAGTACTGATGTACCATGAAGATAGGCATCTACTCCTTGGCATGCAAGAGAAATTCTAAGCTCTGGCTTCGGTAGCGCCTTCCCTGTGTTGTCAGGAGGCTACGTGAGTACCACACAACAATGGAGTGGCTACAATGCTGGCTTTTGGGTACTACATGGACAATTATCATGGAGGGTTCCTAGGGTGATAGTACACATAATTCACACTTAGAAGAGAGTGTCCTGTTCCATGGCTGGATGAAAGCTGTGGTCACTAGTCCATTCCATAATGGGTTCATAATGTGTTATTGCACAGTAAATACATAGTGCACCACATAAGGTGTCCTTCCCCAAATGGCTCCCACTTCAGAGAAATTAAAAAAAAAAAGTGAAACCTACATTGGGAACCGTATAGATATGCCAGAAACATGTGAAGACTCCTTTTAGTCGCCTCTTACAACAGACAGGAATACCTTAGACTTATTCTTACCCCGGGACCTGCAGCAGGTAAGGCGTAAGGCTTATTCTCCTGCAGTGAGCGAGGGTACACGAGTAAGCCCTCGGATTCAAAAACCAATATCAACGATTTTTCGTTGAATAGTTCATACACTGACACTTCTTGATGGTCCAGCATTGAAATACGCAGCAGTTTGTGGAAGGATTGCACCTCTACCAATCCTAACTACTCTTTACAGTCGTCGTACAGGGAAATCCCCACCTCGTCGCTGCCTCTGAGATGCTGTGTTCCATCTCTGGTGCACCGACTTCAATACCAAGTTCAAAGCCAATTAAATCGCAATAACGTACAACTGTAGCAGCAGTAACCGATCTAAGAACAGCGCCAGACACCTGTTGTCTTACATAGGCGTTGTCAGCCGCAGCGCCGTCCTCTAAGTGTTTACATATCTCTGCGGATTGTGTACTTATTCCTATACTAGTTTCAAATCAAATGTTCAAATGAAACTTCCTGGCAGATTAAAATTGCGTGCCGGGACCGGGACTCGAACCTGTGACCTTTGCCTTTCGCGGGCAAGCGCACTACCGACTGTGCTATCCCGACACGACACACGATGCCGCCTCACAACTTTACTTCCGCCAGTTGTGAGGCGGCATCGTGAGTCGTGTCGGGATAGCACAGTCGGTAGTGCGCTTGCCCTTGAAGGCAAAGGTCCCAGGTTCGAGTCCCGGTTCCGGCACGCAGTTTTAATCTGCCAGGAAGTTTCATATCAGCGCACACTCCGCTGCAGAGTGAAGTTTCATTCTGGAAATGTTCAAATGTTTGTATAGCTTATGGGACTTAACTACGGGGTCATCTGTCCCTAAACTTACAAACTACTTATGAACTAGCTAATACTAATGACGGCACAAATATCCATGCCCGAGGGGGGATTCGAACCCCCGACCGTAGTGGCCGTGCAAACCGTGACTGGAACGCCTCAGTCCCCTCGGCCACCGCGGCCGGCTGAAAATCCCGTCGCCTGTGAAATCAGACGAGGCATCAATGTTAGCATTGAATAGGGGATAGTGGAGGAATTTTATTAGAGGTACTTTGTTCCAGACTGAACGCTGAAAGGCATAATCAGTCTCGGTTTCTGAATGCGAGGAAACTGAAACCAACTGAAATTTATCGGCAAATTTGCGATGTTTACGGACCAAATGCGATGAGTGATTCGATGGTGAGAAGGTGGGTCCGACAGTTCAATGGCGGGCATAGTGATGTGCACGATGAAGAACCCCCGGCCATAGTATATACTAGTTTCTTTGGCTTCTCAATGTATATAAATTGGTGTGGTGCCAGTTCTTTCGCACATGTCCTAAAGAAGCGATATCACACTAATTTAAATACAGAGTACTTAAAAATGGCTTCGTCCACTTCTCCCTGACGGAAAACAACTACCGTGCATCTGCCGAATGAAATACAACGGAAACCTCCCCTCGTGGCATATCTCGTATTACCCACCGTAAATATTTTCAGCGGTATCACCTCGAATTCCCAGCAGCTCCACTTCCGAGTGAAGTGTTCGTATACGGTACAGATCTCCCCGCACTTAAGTGACAAAGAATTTCATTTATTCCGGCCAATAGGCTTCCCGCGCGCGTTTTTACAGTAGCCTTTTTCCCCATCGGGCGCAAGACGGGGCCAGACCATTCCGGCGTTAACTACCGCTCTGTACCGAACGACTGTGTTAAAATTTATTGCCTTTTACAGAGAGCGGCCCCCGAGGGCAATAAAGGCCGTCTTTACGGCGCCTCATATTCGGCGTGTGGCCGTATTGTGTGCCCCAGGCGCGCGCGACAATGTATCGCGTGTTATCTGGCTTCCCCGCGTTTCTGGCCGGCCGGGCGCGGCATTATCAGCGAATAATTAAAGAGGTGCGTCGACTGCCGCGTCGTTAACGACCCATTCTTTTATGCGGCCGGAGCTAACACTGGTAGCGGCAGATAATTTGGGACTGCCCGCTTCCTCTCCGCCATTAACAGCTCGGGCATTCCCCAAGATATATGGACTCACCTGGTCCGCGACGTGTTGTCTTTGTTTGGGGAGCGTCCCGCTGTTACGAATTCCTGCCACGGGTCAAATATCCCTGTGGGGAGTCGATTACGAGGTGGCAAACGAAATTGAGAACACGAAGAGGGGCGCTTTATGAGATCGTGTTAATTGGTATCCGGACTAAACTGATGGTACAAAGTCTTACAAGGGAAGTACTTGGGCTGGAACAAATATGTCTGTCTGAATCTTTGGTTACAGGATTATCAGGTACACCTCAATTTACTAGTGGATTTCGTTATTTTTTTTTAATTTTTATTTATTTATTTATTTATTTATTTTGCAAACCTTTGCAATCATGCTCTAGATAGCACAGTAGATGTAGCTGTATACGCCATTCGCAATCCAGAGATCATCATTATCATTACTTGTTTGTAATGATTTGATTTGATTTTCTCAGGGAAGCCAAAACAGTCTTGGTCCAACCCGCCACTGCCCGCACCGAAACTAAGTTTATTGTGCGGTATCGCTCCCTGTATATCTAGTAAAGCCATCCAATGCCCTTGAACAGTGCAAGGAGTCCCTTTACCAGTTCTTTATTAGACACAATTTATTCTGGTCTGGGGGGACTGAGGCGCTCCAGTCACGGTCTGCACGGCCACTACGGTCGGGGGTTCGAATCCACCCTCGGGCATGGATTAGCTAGTTCATAAGTAGTTTGTAAGTTTAGGGACTGATGACCCCGTAGTTAAGTCCCATAAGCTATACAAACATTTGAACATTTTTTTTTGTGGTCTGGTTGTCAAAATGTTCAAATGTTTGTAAAGTCTATGGGACTCAACTACGGGGCTATCAGTCCCTAAACTTACAAACTACTTATGAACTACCGAAGACTAAGAACGGCACAAATATTCATGCCCGAGGGGGGATTCGAACACCCGACCGTAGTGGCCGTGCAGACCGTGACTGTAGCGCCTCAGTCTCCTCGGCCACCGCGGCCGGCGGTTTGGTTGTCCCAAATGTTCTGTGCCTTTTACTCTCCAATGCAATGCATTCGAAGATTAGATGTAATGCAGTTTCATCACCGTCATCACAGGTCCTACATCTAGGGTCCTCTTCTGTTATTTCCATTGTATGTAGGTGTTTTTTGAAATTCCCATGGCCTGTTAGCAATCCAACCATGAGTCTAATCTCTCTCCTGTTCAGGCCCAGGATTGCAGAGCTTCTTTTAAAACATGTCTTTGGCATCATTACCTTGCCAAGTTTTTGTTGATAGACTTTGGTCCAATATTCTACGTGCTGTCTTCTGAGCCAGTTACGTAGCTCCAATTTGATCATTGCCTTGGTGATTGTCAGGACAGGTTCCGGTCCAATAAATGGAGTCTCTGCCCCCAACCTGGCTAATCTGTTGGCATGTTCGTTGCCACTGATCCCCGAATGGCCACGGAACCACAATAGGTTTACTCTATTGCTTTCCCCTAGCTCCACCAGAACCCTGTGACATTCTGCAACAATTTTAGACCTTGTTGCAGGAGCTGCCAGTGATCTCAGGGCTGCCTGGCTGTCTGAATAGATATAGATGCTACGGTCTTTGTAGCACCTAAGCAAATTCTCCTCCACACACGCCGTGATGGCAGTGATTTCGGCCTGGAATACTGAGGCCAGTTTCCCTAGAGAGATGACGCCCTCCAATCTTGGCTGCACCCCGCATACCCCGGCCCCAACGCCTTGGTCTGATTTTGACCCGTCAGTGAACCAGACAATATCCCCCGTACGGTGTCGAACTATTTCCTCCCACTGCTCCCTACTTCCAATTGTTACATTGAAAGGCTTGTTGAAGCAGTATGGGGTTATAATATAGTCGGCTGGCATTTCCCCAACCTTTCCTATATTTACCTCACTCACTATTTTAGTGTGTGAATTTGTTAGCGTTACAAAAGTTTCTATTTCTAACCAACGCTCATATTTCTGTATACCAGATACCAGAAAACATGCCAATGATTCATTCGTGAACCATCTTCACGAAGAAGGTTTCTACGTAACTTCATCTCAACCAGCAGGACTGATTACCAATCACCGACCCATCTGACGCTTCACTACACAAACAACGTCACGGAACGCAACTTCAGAGGGACACTGCACCGTGCCTACTCGTCCCCACTGGCGCACTGGGAGGTCAAAGTGTAATGGGGCATGGCACACGCAGAGACCTCTAACGGACAACTGCAGAAATTTGCAGATGCGGGTGTACCACTAGTGCAATAATGGACCTTTATATTATCTCTCACACTGTTTTGTTGTATATGTGTTTGTTCTAGCCCAAGTACTTTCCTCGTTAGACGTAAAAATTAAAAAATGATGAAAAAGACACATCCGTCTTCTCAAAAAATATTTATGTACAGGATATTTGACTTTCCAGGGGGTGGAGCCGCGCGGGAATGGCCTCCTTGCTGCGCAGCCGTTCCTCTCGGAAGTTCGAGTCCTCCGTCGGGCGTAGGTGTGTGTGTGTGTGTGTGTGTGTGTGTGTGTGTGTGTGTGTTGCCATAGCGTAAGTCTAAGTACAAACTCTTAAACATGGCTGCTGTTCAGTAAAGGTGGAACAGTATCAAATTGTAACCAAATTTCAGCCGACCAGTTTCATAATAAGGTTTAAATACGTAAACCTCCTGCCTCAGATGATTTAAAGTTTCAATGTTGAGCTAATTGTAAGTCTTCTGAAGAAGGGAAAATTATTTTTGCCGAAATGTAGGTCACGTTTTACGTATATAAACCATATTATGGAACTTGTCGGCTGAAAGTTATTCACAATTAGAGGACCCGGCGAACTTCGTATTAATTACCTATGAATATAAAAAGGTAACGCAGTCAACAATCCGAAGATTGGTTTGAACACCACGGTGCTTTACTAGGCATGGTCCTGTTTGGAGGTGGTATGCCGTTGCCTTCCTCCGACCTTCGAACCGACTTACCCAGCCAGTTATAGGGGGACCTACAGTTTAACGTGGGTTCCGAACCACGGTGCTACCTGGTATTTTCCACATGAGCAATACTCCCAGAGGTGAAAGAAGTGGGAAGTGACAGATAAAAATCCCAGGACCTGGCGGGGATCGAACCCGCGACCTTTGGATTTGTAGTGTGGCACTCTACCACTGTGCAACCGAGGCGCACTCACCTATGAATATAAACCAAATTAATTTAAATCATATGTATTTTAGACCCAGTAGCTTTATGAAGGCATCAACGGATAGGCTCTCCAATTTTTCGGGAAGATTTTCCTAATTATTATTTCATAAGAACGTTACTCTTGCTCTGAACGACCAATATGCAAAATTTTATCGCAATCAGACGAATGATATTGATATCCCATTGCATAAAGCTCTTTCAGCTTCTTGCGAATTTTGAAATTTTCCGGGTAACTTTCCCAAAGTTTTAGTTCATAAGAACGTTCATCTTTCACTGAACGTCAAATGCTAAAAATGAATGGTTCTCAACTTATAGTGTGGGGTACATTTAGAAACACATTGAAAAAGGAACTTGGTTCGAATTTTGCTACTTTTATTTTTAACTGTCCCTATTTTTTGTTTTTTACTGAAAACTTTCCCAAGACAAAAAAAAAAAAAAAAAAAAAAAAAATTACCCCTCTCCTGTCAAGCCGTACTCAAGGGATGCTCTTACAGCAATGTGCCAATTGATTTTTATTCGCAGAAAAAAATCGCTTTCGGTTTTTCCTAAATTTTCCTACTTTCCGGGCGACTTTTCTGAATTTTTATTTCATGCGACCCTTCCCCTTGCTTTCAACATGAAATGTAAAACATATTATCCCGATTGGACGAACGCTATTGATAGCTCACTGGAAAAAGCTGTTTCAGTTTTTCCCGAGTTTCCTCTTTTCCAAACAACGTTTCCATATTTTATCAACGTTTAAACCTGGACTTAGATGAATATTTCAAGACTAAAATTAGCCAAATCGGTTCAACCGTTCTTGAGTTTTAGCGAGACTAACGAACAGCAATTCATTTTTATATGTATAGATTAGATACTGTTAGTGTAAGTAGTTTGTAAATCATCGACCACTGCAGTTTGGCCACAGAGCTTCACAAACATTTGAACAAGAGGTGAACAATAAAATATTTTCACTGCATAATATACTACATCCCTTTCCAAATTGAAAGCTGTGAGAACGTTATAACCAGAGACGAGGATTTCATGCACTATAAATTCCCGGAGTATGCATGCATTCATGCACTATCATACTACAAAAAATGCATATTCAACAGAAATAATCATTAAAATATGCATTTGTCGTTTTTATTCTGAATTTATTTTTTCAATTCCGTATTTGCACAGTTAACGACTAACAATATTTCTAAATTCTTTTCCGTTAAGTTCCTGCGTTTATCTGTCAAAATATTTTTGCAAACAGAAAATGATCTCTCTACATCACTATACCTAATAGGCTAGCATAAATTTTAGTGAAAATATTGGAAACAGTGTTAGGTCAGTTTTTTTCACTCGGGGCTCCACCACAAAATACTTTCTTCAGAAAACATACAAATTCCAAGTCTAGGTTTCTTTTAACAACGCTGTTTATTCTTTGCAGCTACTGTCAGTTTTCCTTGGCCTTGACTGAGGCATTCCTGGAATTCCTCAATATTTTTAATTGAGTCTACCAGTGGTAGAGACGTAGCATCTAATTTTGTAATTGTAGAGGGAAATTTAGAGAAATTTCTTTTGATGCAAAATAAATCCTGGTGCACATTACTGCATTTAAAGGCTGTTTATGCGTCCCTGATGCATACGGTGTCATCTGGGTGCAAAAAATTACTATCTAGAGTGATAGAAATATGTATTTTAGAATTAGACATTGAAGTATTAATATTTTACAGTTAAGCACGTATCGATTTTATTTCATACCGATTTAATAGCTACGAAACTGTCAGCGTGAAACATTGCAGCTTCCAACCAAGTGGGCGACCTAGAAAAGACGGGCTCTCTGCTCGCAACCACGCGTGCAGGGGCTGTTGAAAATACCTTTATAAAACAAAGCATCATTTTAAAATGACTGTTATATTTTTACAGGTTTGAGAACATTAAAATTGATACTTCTATATATTTTACACAAATTTTTTTGGTTGAGAATATCAACTTACTGACATGTTTTAGACGTTGTACTGCAAAACTATTCAAAATTTAGTATAAACGTCTAAAACATGCTTTGATATCGAATTTGCATGAAATTCTCGCCTTTAGTAATAACACTGACAAGGAGATCACATGGGTGTCGGATTTTAGAATTTTTTTCATATTTACGGCATGTGAAGTATAGAACTTAAATAACAATCAATCAAAACCATTCGACGCAACTCTCAAAAATTCTCGAGAAAATCGACTTTTGAAGTTTTGCAGGTACGCGTACCAATAAGTAAAAGAGTGGCACCGTGTGTTGGAGTAGGTCGAGCGCCGGGCGCCGTGACTCAGCGCGCCAAATAGTCAAAGAACGAACTGAATCAACGACCGCAAAACAAAGATAAAAAAAAAGTGCTCACAGTCACAGCGTCGGTAGTTCGATTCCTGCAGAAACTTATATATATATATATATATATATATATATATATATATATATATATATATATATATACAATTTTAATATCTAACGGCAATTTTTATGAAAAGTGCAAGTATTTTTATTCATTTATGATTTTCTATATTTTATAAAATAATGATTTAAATGAAAAAAACAATACGTTACATTTTTTACAGCTTCGGCTTCACAATTAGTTGACGATGGTAGTCTTTGATTGTTAAGTTTGTGAGAGCTTTTTTTTTGTCGTTTTCGAATTCAGTTATCTAAAACGTTTAGGGATCTCTAATTCCATGTGTTGTGTCAATTTTTATGTGTGAGTAGACGAGCTGAACACCTTGTCGTGGCCTAAAACAATGGTTGTCTAGGGTAGCTGCTTCGAAAGCCATTACTGACTATGGAGAAATCAAAAACTGTCGTAGCTATTCACAGACTTAACAATCAAAGACTACCGTCATCAACTAACACTGAAGCAGATACTGTGAAAAATGTAACGTATATTTTTTGATTGAAACCATCAGTATTTTATAAAATATAGAAAATTGCGAATATACAAAAATAAGTGCATTTTTCATAAAAATTACCCTTATATATGGAATTTGTGTAAGTGTTCGAACACAATGAAAAAATAAAAATATCAGTTTCTGCAGGAATCGAACCACGTATTCAATGGTTGTGAGCCCATGACGCTACCATCTGAGTTACCCCAATAGAGTGGGCAACTATTTTACCTATTGGTACTTACGTGTACCTGCAAAACTGTAACGTCGATTTTTTCGAGAAGTTTTTAGAGTTGCGCCGAATAGTTTCGGCTGGTTGTTATTTAACCCTTTCAGACCAACTGCCTACAAATGTGTACATAACTACTACGGTGTCTGAGATGGTTCAGAAGAATTTTTTCTCAATGGAAAGAACATGTATATGACACCTGAGTGTGCAATCATTTCATCATGCACAATTACTGCCACCTGCGGAAAATCACTACAAAAATATTAAGAACTGGGTGTTGCACTGCGCAGCGTTTTACGAACTTCAAAGAACACGCAAATTGCGGGTTACTTGTATTCCACTGTATAACTGAAAGTAGTAGATGTTATTTTTCGATGTAGTTATTGAACGATCAGTTTATTTAGAACAACAGTTGATACTACAAAATCAATTAATTTAGTCTGTAAAAAAAAGCCTTGTTTTTCAGTATACGCAGTGTTGTAGTATGAAAATGGGTGCATATAATTGCATAAATCTTGCTTCTAAAATCTTTAAAAATTTAACTTAAGAGTATTACAGCATTAAAAATCACTGCCTTCTTTGAGAAAAAAAAATCAGGTCTGAAAGGGTTAAGTTCTATACTTCACGTACATTACATATGAAAAAATTCTAAAATCCGACACCCATGTGGTCTCCTTGTGAGACACGACCGCAGTGAATAATTGATGTTCAAAGTCTTAGCCGTTACATTGCTATATATTATACGTTTTGTTCTGCAGCGGTCAACAGTAATGATCGGTGAAATGCGTTATGTCTCAGATTTCCAAAAGAGGCCTATTAAATCGTGCGTCTGCGACGAAACCGATAATGAGAGTGTGCAATAAACAAGGTCTAACATCACTGGCGAAGAAAAATAGTCGGTGAAATCCCCAATTAACTGCCAACGGCCGACGCGCCGTAAGTATGACTGTGGCGAGACAGTATACAACGACCACGGTAAAAGCGACTGCAGAACTCTTCAATCGTTTGAGTAATAATTGTATGATTGTAGCTCGATAACGGAAGGAGACGCAGTGGTGCAAAGGAAGTGGAGTCACGATCAAAATCCCGGACTCTTGATGACCGATGACCGATGAATCATGCTTTACGTTGCTTCCTACATACAACCCCTCTATCTTTCGTAAACTCCAAAACGATACGGCATGCCAGCATCCTTCAGAGAAGCATGGGAGAGTTGCATCATGATTTGGGCATCTATATCGTAGTATCCTCTCTCGTAGGATAACTGACTGAATATCTCATCATCATCGACAGCACCTAACTTAGTAGGACTAACGTATTGGTAAAACATACTCCCATATTCAAAAATATATGACCACACACACAACCAAAAAAGGTTCAGGCGTGCTTTGGACAGCATCAGAAAATTATAAAAGATCTCCACTGGTCAGTAAAATCGACAAGACTCAATATATTTGAACCGTTGCGAGGACTTTTAGAACGAGAGTTAAGTACCAAATTTACAGCTCCACCATCGTCGAAGAAATAGGTGAATCGAACAATCTACACATATTGCAGGGCGCTATCTGTGGGTTACGTAAACCTGTAATCTCGCTTGTTCAAAATTTCCACTTGTTTTAACCGGTTGTGGTAGATTTTGCCGCCATCATCACATCTAAAAGACACAAAGAAGAGCACCATAAATGCACCTGCGTCATGGTGTTTACATACATGTGCAAACGTCATTACCCATCTATGGACATGTCATCAGCAAAACGCAATGTTTTTATTTCTTCCCTCTGAATTTTAATCCCTATTCTAAATTTTTCCTTGCTTTCCTTCACATTGCGTTTTGCTGATGACATGTCCATAGATGGTTAATCACGTTTCCACATGTATGTAAACCCCATGACGCAGGTACATTTATTGGTGCTCTTCTTTGTATCTTTTAGATGTGATGAACTTAGAGACGATGTTGTAGGAAGGGAAGAGGAAGTAGATCAAGATGAAATAGGAGATACTATACTGAGAGATGAATTTGACAGAGCCCTGAAAGACCTAGGTCGGAACAAGGCACCGGGAGTAGATGACATACCCTCACAGCTACTAAAGTCTCTGGGAGAACCAGCCATGACAAAACTATTTGAACTAGTGTGTAGGATGTATGAGACAAGCAAAATACCCTCAGACTTTAAGAAAAATGTAATAATCCCCATTTCAAAGAAATCAGGCGCACATAGGTGTGAAAATTACAGAACCATCAGATTGATGTAATGGTTGCAAAATTTTAACACGAATTATTTACAGGAGAATGGAAAAGCTGGTAGAAGCTGACCTCGGGGAAGATCAGTTTGGATTCAGGAGGAACGTAGGAACCTGGGAGGCAATACTCACTTTACGTCTTATCTTAGAAGATAGATTAAGGAAAGGCAAACCTACATTTTTAGCTTTTGTAGATTTGGAGAAAGCGTTTGACAATGTTGACTGGAATACGCTCTCTCAAATTCTGAAGTCAGCAGGGGTAAAATACAGGGAAAGGAGAGTTATTTACAACTTGTACAAAAGCCAGACCGCAGGTATTACATTCGAAGGGCATGAAAGGGAAGCATCAGTTGGGGAGGGTGTAAGGCAGGGTTGTAGCGTTTCTCCCATGTTATTCAATTTGTACATTGAGCAGGCGGTGAAGGAAAGCAAGGAAAAATTTGGAATGGGGATTAAAGTTCAGGGGGAAGAAATAAAAACATTGCGTTTTGCTGATGACATTGTAATTCTGTCAGAGACAGCAAAGGACTTGGAAGAGCAGTTGAATGGGAGGAACAGTGTGTTGAAGAGAGAGTATAAAATGAACATTAACAAGAGCAAAACAAAAAATAATGGAATGCGGTCTTAGAAAACCAGGCAATGCTGAAGGAATTAGATTAGGTAACGAAACAATGAAGGTGGTGGATGAGTCTTGTTACTTGGGTAGTAAAATAACATGCGATGGTCGCAGTTCAAATGTTTGTACAGCATATGGGAGTTAACTACGGAGTCATCAGTCCCTAAACTTACAAACTACTTATGAACTAGCTAATCCTAAAGACGGCACAAATATCCATGTCCGAGGGGGGATTCGAACCCCCGACCGTAGTGGCCGTGCAGACCGTGACTGAAGCGCCTCAGTCCCCTCGGCCACCGCGGTCGGCATTTTCGCAGTACAGAGGATATAAAATGCAGAATGGCAATGGGAAGAAAAGCATTTTTGAAAAAGAGAAATTTGCTAACATCGAATATTAATTTAAGGGTAAGGAAGTCTTTTCTGAAGGCATTTGTGTGGAGTGTTGAATTGTACGGGAGTGAAACATGGACGATAAGCAGTGCGGATAGGAAGAGAACAGAGGCTTTTTAAATGTGGTGCTACTGAAGAATGCTGAAGTTTAGGTGGGTAGATCGCATAACTAATGAAGAGGTACTGAACGGAATTGGTGAGAAAAGTACTGAAGACCATAACAACAACAACGGACATGCTTTACTTGTAGCTGCACGCCGTGTTGCGGGTTTGTCAATTATGAATAATCTGTTAATCAAATGAAATGATAAAGTCTGCACTTTATGATCCCCGCAATACTATCGTTGCCGACAGGCACCCTCCTGCGTGTTAGCTCCAGGTCCCATCAAACACAGCTGGGCGAGTAAGCCAGGAGCAGGCCTACGCATATTGGTAGCGATGGTGTTGTGTGTATGTGTGTGTGTGTGGGGGGGGGGGATAAACTGCTGATTTCCTCATTTGATTAACAGATTTTATGCAACTGACAAACCCGAAATACTGCGTGAAGATAAAAGTAATTTATGTTCACAACAGTTAGGAAATCACGTTTCCACAGGTATGTAAACACTATTCTAGACTATGTTTACACAAGCAGATTTTTAGTAATTACTGATATTAGCGATGCAGGTGCATTTATGGCTGATCTTCTTTGTGTTTTATAATTCTGATGATGGCAGTAAGAACCACCGAAACCGGTAAAAACGAGTGGAAATTTTGAATAACCGAGCTTGGCAATACGCGGTCGAGTAGCCGAGCGGTCTAAAGCGCCTCGCTGCGGAGCGCGCGGTTGTTCGCCGTGGAGGTTCGAGTCCTGGCGCATATGTGTGTGTGAGTGTTGTCCTTAGGTTAGTTTACCTAGGTTTAAGTAGTTTGTAAGCTACGGACTGATGACCACGCAGTTTGGTCCGATAGATTTACAGACACATGGAAATTTTTGAGCTTGGCAATATCATTATTTTACGTAATCGGCGATTGTTTCGGTACAACAACAGATAATATTCTGTTGCAAACTACAAAGACACATTACGAATTTGTTCGTCGAAGAACTGCAGCTGTTGTCAAAACAAATGGTGGACCAATATCCTTTCTAGTGAATAAATATTGTGTCTATGTGAGGTGTTATTTTATCCATCCACTGTACATTGAGTCATGACGGAGTCAGAGAGGTACGAAGTGACACATGATTGACATTACACGAGGTTTCATTGTAATCAACAATAATTGCAGAAACAGGCCAAAAGATGGCAATGAAAAGTAAATATATCAGAGACGCTCCATGGGAACCGTGTATAAAATGAGCTGTACTGGGAGGGTGAAGAAACAAACCATTACTGTACACCTTTCTGTAATTTTTCTCTTCCATTTTATTTGTAAATTCATAGGCTGAAGAGGCATATAAAGCTGGCTCGCTTCTCTATTCACTTACATACTCCAAGAAAACAGACTGCCCAGGCAATTCAAATTATCAAAAGTTGCATAAAGAGGACTTGGTGTTTCTCGTCTCTAGTTTGATGATTCTGGAAAAAGCCGTTACTTGTTATGTTTCTGGGTAAATTGAATGTCGCATTTAACGCTGTTGCTCGTTTAGCACCATCCGGGGTCACGTGTACGGACGTGAGCAACGTGAATGCGACAGTAATAGCGGCGTGTTGAATTGACCAAGAAACGCACTAAATGTTCAAATGTTTGTTAAGCTTATGGGACTTAACTGCGGGGTCATCAGTCCCTAAACTTACAAACTACTTGTAAACGAACTTACCGTAAAGACAATACAAACATACATACCCGATGGTAGATTCGAACGTCCGACGCGGGAGACTGCGCGATCCTTGAAGTGACGCTCCAGACCGCTCGGCTACTCCCGCGCGGCGGAAACGAACTGATAGTGAAGTTATATTGTTACAATGGAGAATCTGGTGATGTAGCTGTACTATTTTATTGCCGTAAGAAGAGAATTCGAACTGGTGAAGGTGCTGTAATAAGTGATTAGGACGTTCGATCCCATGGGTAGTGTAGATGTTTTCTAACCTTTTCGAATACGCGACCTCTTCCAACAAATAATATTTTGGCGACCCCAATATCTCCCAGAACCACAATATATCTATGTGAGTAATTTAAAAGGCAACGAATTTAATTTTCTTGTGCTGATACAACGTTTTTGTAATAAATAAATAAGTAAATACATAAAAACAATAAAAAAAAGTTCTGTATTGTACATTACAGGATAAATTTTAGTCACTTTTTCGTAATGGAACACATACTGTACTGTTTTACATGAATTCCGACAGAAAAATCTTATGCTCCTTGAGCAAGGTGCCAGTGTATAGTCAATTTGTAAACAATCTAATTTCACAAATTATTTATTTATCTTGTATATTTAACTATCGCCTGGTGCCTGAAAATACAGGCATTTCCTTTATTCATTATTAACACGGTGTATTTATTAAAAACAATCTTTGATCTATTCAACTGAGAACTGATGATCAACAAGGAATCTCATAATTTTAATATTAAAAAATCACTTCTTTTAGGCTTATGTTTTTCTTTACGGAACCCCTAGTATTCAGGAATGCAGTGGTCTGGTTGTTTTATGGTACAACTACTGCCTCCCGCGACGGCAGCCCCAAATCAAGACTTTGCGGCAATGAAGGTCGCGAACCACAGGTTGAAAAACATTGATGATGTCCCAACAATGAGCGACCAGACACAAATGGCACTGCTGCACAACCAGCTCAGAAACAAATGCAGACCTTAGAGGCTCATCTCCTCGTGTCGAAGACAGCGCTTATGACTTAGAACTTCACACCGCCATTCCAGGCACTGCAGTTTGGATAGCACTAAGCCTACCCTGTGGCTGCTTTTGTGTCATATGGAGAGCCATCTATTGTTCGTTTTGTACACTTTTTTCTTGTGAAGTCAAAAAGTTCTGATTTCTGCCTCTCTGACTACAGCCAGCTGTAAACACGATTATATTGTAGAGCCTGTTGTCCTGCTTGTGTGCTCCTTGTTTTCAGTAACATCTTAGATCATTGCAAGCATGTAAATTTTCATCTCTCTTCCATACAGTCGTATTGACATATCACACCTTATCAAAGTATGGTCTCCATTTATGTATTTACAACAGTTTTGCCACCCCCAATATGTCGTAGCATATCATCTTAATCAGATACGAGGCGCGTCCAGAATTTATATATGTACAACAGTTTCGCCACCCCCAATATGTCGTAACGTATCATCTTAATCCGATACGAGGCGCGCCCAGAAAGTAAGTTCCGTTTGGTAATAAAATGAAATTGTACACAGATACAGAAGAAATTTTTATTGCACAAAATTCTACAACTCTTAAACTACTTTTCCACATAACTGCCGAAATTTTGCAGGCATTTGTCATAGCGTGGCACCAGGTTTTGTATACCTCCTTCATAGAAATCTGCCGCCTGTGTCTTCAACCAGTTGAAAACAGTTTCTTTCAGCTCGTCGTCATTGGTGAAGTGATGACCGCCGAGGAAAGACTTGAGATGTAAGAACAGACGAAAGACGCTAGGAGCGATGTCAGGGCTGTACGGAGGATGGTCAAACACGTCCCAGCCAAATTCCTGTAGGAGGTTTTTCGTCACATTTGCAGTGTGTGGTCGTGAGTTGTCGTGAAGCAAAACAACACCTTTTGACAGCAGTCCCCGGCGCTTATTCTGAATTGCACGGCGCAATTTCCGAAGTGTCTCGCAATAAGCATGTGCATTGATTGTTTGAGCACGCGGTAAGAAATCAATGAGCAGGATGCCTTTCCTGTCCCAGAACACTGTGCACATCATTTTCCGAGGTGTCATGATTTGCTTCGGCTTTACCTTTGTTGGGGATGAAGTGTGCCTCTATTCCATTGATTGCCGCTTACTCTCAAGAGTGTCGTAAGAAACCCACGTTTCATCTCCTTTGACTATCCGTCATTGAACTGTCGGACCCATTTTCTCACCATCGAATCACTCATCGCATTTGGTCCGTAAACATCGCAAATTTGCCGATAAATTTCACTTGGTTTCACTTTCCTCGCATTCAGAAACCGAATCACAGACCTGATTTTCAATCAACGCCGACATTCCAAACAAGCACAACACAGCGTACATAACTGACAGCGATCTCCAAATGGCGCAGGTTCTTCTCCTTGATACACATCGTCTACAGCCCATGTGCGGAACTGCAATCGCAGCGCTGTAGCGGAGATAAATTGAAACGGAACTTACTTTCTAGACGCGCCATGTAATCAACAATGGCAGTTAAACTGTAGCTCACAGTATGGGAACGTAGTATCACTTCTAGTATACAAAGGAAAGCAGCTGGAACAGCTTTAATTCAAATGATCTGAAATTTACCAGAGAACCTGCAGCAGCAGTGAAACTTCACGAAACCACAGCCTGCCGTGGTACACCGCTCATCCCCTTCACACACACACACACACACACACACACACACACACACGCACAGAGTCGATATCGATCTGTCGCCACTGCAGCCAGCACTGAACCAGACAGTTATTGTACAGTTCGTTCATTGGTGGACTCCCTCCCCCTCATGGATCCCCTGCACCCGTGTCAGTACTTAGACGTGTATCCTGTATAATGTGTGTGCATTGTAACTGATGGGATGTGTGAACACGGAGCAACTGTTTGTGCGGCAATTGCCGACATAGAAGTAAAGTGTTAGGGGTTTGACAATGTCCACCTATTATGAATTATTCGCCGTGCATGTAATACATGCAAAATCTCATCTTTAATTAATAATAAAGAGATATTAATAATTAGTGATGGAGAAGGGATTAGAATGGCCATGGGCATATACCGTGAATACATTTGATCTATGCCGTGCAGCGTGCGGGCATTTAATTGCAACCACTGACAACAAAGTTCGGTGAGTCGAAAACACGAAGGAAAACGTTTATGTGTGGAGAAAGGTAGCCAGCTTCGCAACCGCAGGGAGCGTCGACACATTTATTTATTTATTTATTTTTCGCTAACCTTGCACTCATAGCGTTAGGCGAACTTCTGCGAGCCGAGGTTCCCTACCTCAAACTGTTCAGTGGAATGTCTTCTATATCCCGTTACATTTCTGCAGGCTCTTACAGAATTACTCTGTATACATGGTGGAGATTGCGGTGGGACAGGGTAAGGGCGATGATAAAACTGTCATTCAAGTCCATAATAGTTTAATGAAAGTTGTAACTGAACACCATTTTAAAGAAAAAATATTTGCACTAAGTTTCAGTCGGTTGTTAGGTAGCTCTTGAAATGAAGTTTTCTTGTTATCTGCAGGGCCCACAGTGTTAGTGACGTCGTACATCGACATTTTAATAATAAGAATTATATAATCAGTCATCTTCAGGTGTTACGCCACATTCTGTTATGCTGTACATTTCGATATTACTGTGACGTGATTTATGTAGTTTTTGTTCTTTTTTATATATTTATATAATATCACTTATAATATGAATATATAATATGAATTATATAATATTTATTTAAATAGAATAAATGTCAAAATCCGTAACTTGATAAAGATCTCGCATGGCAACACAATATTATAAGTCACGTGATATTAATATTATATAAATATATAAAAACGAAGAAAGAAAATCACGTCACAATAATATCGAAATGTACAGCATAACAGAATGTGGCGAAACACCTGAAGATGACTTTTAAGTCGAAATAAGCTTATAGTGTAACTAATATGAATTAAGAATATACAGTGTTGAAATTATATAATTCTTATTTTTAAATTGAAGTTTTCTGTTACCTAGCAACATTTACTGTAAATTTGGTCGCGCAAGTTACTACCTTCGATCCGAAATTCCCGCAACACTAGCACGATTTAAGAATAAAGAAATAAATAAATCTTCAATTTAGTTAAAGAAAATATGTAAGGTCCTTCTACGAGCTATACTAATGTATATGTTCACTCTCAAAAATCAATCACAGTCAACGTAAACTGATATCGAAATTTTTAAACTCTCACATCGAAGTTCAATGCATGCTAAACTTGAAGTTTAGTATTAATAAGTAACGTAGTTGAGCTTCCCAAAAAAACGTTTGTAGAGTCTATGGGACTTAACTACGGGGTCATCAGTCCCTAAGCTTACAAACTACTTATAAACTACCTTATACTAAGGACGGCACAAATATCTAGGCCCGAGGGGGGATTCGAACCCCCAACCGTAGTGGCCGTGCAGACCGTGACTGGAGCACCTCAGTCCCTTCTGCCACCGCGGCCGGCGATTAGTTTATCTTAGTTTAAGTAGTATGTAAGCTACAGACTAATGATGACGCAGTCAAGTCCGATAGATTTACAAACATTTGCACATTTTTTACAAGCAGGTGTATCTAGGCCCAAATGCGTCTGGAACGCCCGTCTGAACTCAGCTCCGAAACAGGCAGTGACTATGAGTAAGCGCAAGAAGAAGACGCCGCCGCTAGAAGAGACAGAGAGATCGTAAGTTGACTAACAGTATACAGGGTGAGTCACCTAACATTACCGCTGGATATATTTCGTAAACCACATCAAATAATGACGAACCGATTCCAGACCGAACGTGAAGAGAGGGGTTAGTGTAATTGGTTAATACAAACGATAAACAAATGCACGCAAGTATGTTTATTTGACACAAACCTATGTTTTTTTTAATGGAACCCCGTTAGTTTTGCTAGCACATCTGAACATATAAACAAATACGTAATCAGTGCCGTTTTTTGCATTGTAAAATGTTAATTACATCCGGAGATATTGTAGCCTAAAGTTGACGCTTGAGTACCACTCCTCCGCTGTTCGATCATGTGTATCGGAAAGCACCGAATTAAGTAGAGATCCAAATGGAACGGTATTGTACCTTAGGTACAGAAGAACTAGAACAGCACATTACGTCCACATGCTAACACCTTTAATGGTCTTTTTCACTGATGCACATGTACATTACCATGAGGGGTGAGGTACACGTACACACGTGGTTTTCGTTTTCAATTACGGAGTGGAATAGAGTGAGTCCCGACATGTCAGGCCAATAGATGTTCAAAGTGGTAGCCATCATTTGCTGCACACAACTGCAATCTATGGCGTAATGAATGTCGTACATGCCGCAGTACATGTGGTGTAATGTCGCCGTAGGCTGCCACAATACGTTGTTTCATATCCTCTGGGGTTGTAGGCACATAACGGTACACATTCTCGTTTAACGTATCCCACAGAAAGAAGTCCAGAGGTGTAAGATCAGGAGAACGGGCTGGCCAATTTATGCGTCCTCCACGTCCTATGAAACGCCCGTCGAACATCCTGTCAAGGGTCAGCCTAGTGTTAATTGCGGAATGTGCAGGTGCACCATCATGCTGATACCACATACGTCGTTGCGTTTCCAGTGGGACATTTTCGAGCAACGTTGGCAGATCATTCTGTACAAACGCGATGTATGTTGCAGCTGTTTGGGCCCCTGCAATGAAGTGCGGACCAATGAGGTGGTCGCCAATGATTCCGTACCATACATTTACAGGGGGTTGGAACACTTGAGCGGAGTGACACTAGCGCGGAGTGACACTTGCGCGGAACCCGGGGCCCTTGGGGCGGCTAATGGCTTTTCCTGGGTACAAGCACACCAAGAAGTCTAGCACTGCTGTTGTCAAGTTTCCACACTGTCAACATAACACGAAAATCAGTGAAATTGCACAACCCTTTGCAAGCTGAAGAGCAATATAGTAACTTGTTCTAACTACATATTAGTTCGTTGGATGTTCCTCCTGAAAACAAAAAGGTATTTTAATAGTGATAATGTTTTTTAAGAGATTCTACTCTGCTACTGCAAGACGATGACTTTCCACAGTCATACCTCCTAAAAGCATATTACTCAGAAGACTAAGCATATCAAGACACCTGCGCAAGCAATAAATATATTAGGCATCCTGCACAGATACGTTGATGTAATTGACCGCTATGTAGTTAACCCATCATGCAACTTCCACATCTTTAAAAATAGCTATTATGCTTTTTAATAGGAGACGCAACCTTAAACCTTCAATTAAAAAACGTTAATAATAAGTCAATGAGTATTTTACACACTTCAAGCGAATATTCGTAAATTCCAAAACGATTTGGCCGTATTCGAATTACAAATACATCTAAGAAATGTATGAAATTCGGAATGTGTAAGGGAATGTCACACAACGAAAAATGCATTCTATCACCGTCTTATAGAACCATTTTTACTCCGAACTTGGCATAAACCAACAGGGAGAAACAAGTTGCAAGACTTACAGGAAAAATGAAGCGAAATTGGCAGCCAATAGTTGGTTATAAATTACATTGCCTGTTAACTGTATAAATATAAATTACGGAATACGCGGAACTCCTGTTCAGTACAGTCAAGAAGGTCTAAGGTAATAGGCAGTGGTTTACAATCAGATATCCGTATCACTTTCCTCCTCAAGAATCTGTGTGAAGATTTATATTCAGAACATTCAAGAAAAAGGTGTTGAAACTATAAGAAGCAGCTCATTTACTCAGGAAGGGAAAACGTTATGGTGCCCGTAAATTTGAATGGCTGTATCTCTTGTAGTAACATTCATTTTTTGATAAAATGTTAAAATCCAATATACCAGAATTTTGTTTTTCTAAACTCCGTGCCAACTTTTTTTGTCGAAATTTTTGCAGGAAGTATTCTTGACGTGATTTCATACTTATATGCCTTAATATTATCAAACATGTAATTTGTGTCACAAATTGCGCGGCCGGTCCGGTCGGAGGTTCGAGTCCTTCCTCGGACATGGGTATGTTTGTTTGTACTTTCCCTAAGTTATTTTAAGTAAGATTAGGTAGTGTAAGTCTATCGACCGATGACCTAAGTAGTTTGGCCGCATAAGACTACACATATACACGTAATTTATTTATTTCATCACGACATTTAAGAACTAATAATAAAAGAAACTTTAATGTAGAAATTTGAAATAAACACTGAAAACAAATGATTGATATTTCTCATAAGATGAATGCACAGAACCGTTGAATTATGTCTTATGAATGTACGTACAAAATCTGCCATATGAATATTGTAGTGCGAGTCCCAAATTTGTTTTTTTCTATAATAACATTAAAAACATATTAAAAATTCAGAACTCGAAAACCAGTGAAGTTATGGACTTGAAGCGTTTTGTGTTGCTAAATGTTTACATAGTAGACACGATTTTAAAATTTGGTTGCTATCGCCAAAGTAGACGAAACGTTAAACTTTTTGGTGTAATCTTCGCCGTGTAGACTGTATGTTGTAGAAGTCTACGTCGAACCTAATCATACCTCTGAGGAGAGAACGTTTTTTGCATTTCTCCTGCGTTTCCAGTCGGCTGTGCTGTGCTACGTAACGACATCGTACTGTTCCACTTTACCGAGAGCTATATATGTATTGGTGTGATGTCTGTTCTTTCGAAATAAGACATCACACCAATATATGTATCATTTAGACGCAAAGATTATAGGTTCTGTTTTCATCGCTAACGCGATTAACAACGTTAGGCCTCGTGTGTAAACAGTTATAGGTTATGAGTGCCACTGGAAAAATGCATAAGTAACACCTGTTATTTGAGACTTGAAGATGACCTCAAATTAGCCGAAATCGATATCTCATAATAAACATAAGGTGTAGCTGTCTGTATTTCATAATGCTATTCCTAACATATTTAAAAGCTTCTCAAAACCACCGACAAAAAACCTTTATAATGAGATTGCATATAATTCCACGATCAAATTGCGTTTTAGTTATTTGTAGTAATACATCCAGAGATCTGCCCTTGCTTTTAGTACCTTGATCAGCTGTTTATTTTTAGAGGTATTACTAGGGACAGGAAAAATTCGCATTTGCGATAAATGCGAATATAGATGCGAATTCTGACTCAAAATGCAGTAAATCCGAAATTGTAGTTAGCAACGGTTGCGCTCAATTCCGATTTCATCACATTCCTCTACACATGGTGCTGTATTGTAAATCGAGTGATATTTGTATGACGTGTTATCTCCCTGTTGAATGAGGCTGTGATATCACCGGGCCGTTACTACTGCTCCACCTCGCTCGGTGGGCCTTTTCCTGAATACTGCACAAGTAGCGGCTGGAGGGCGTGGAGTAGGGGTGGTGTATCCCTACTTCTGGAGCACCCTGTTCACTACCTGCAGCGTCCGGGTCTCCCCGCAAGTGTCTACACATTCCCTTTCCCCGCAAGTGTCACTCCTCGCAAGTGTCACAAACTCCATTTACAGTCCACGATCGCTGTCGCTCTACCTGTCGGAGCCAACGAGGATTGTCCACGGACCAGTAAAGCATGTTCCATAGATTCACTGCCCCATGGTTTCTGAAACCCGCTTCATCGGTAAACAGGTAGAACTGCAACGCATTCTCTGTTAATGCCCATTGACAGATTTGCACTCGATGATTAAAGTCATTACCATGTAATTGCTGATGTAGCGACACATGAAACGGGTGAAAGCGGTGACGATGCAGTATGCGCATGACACTACTTTGACTCAGTCCACCAGCTCTCGCAATGTCCCGGGTATTTAAAAAAAAAAAAAAAATAAATAAATAAAAAAAAAAAATTCAAATGTTTGTGAAGCTTATGGGACTTAACTACGGGGTCATCAGACCCTAAACTTACAAACTACTTATCAACTAGCTTATCCTAAGGACGACACAAATATCCATGCCCGAGGGGGGATTCGAACCCCCGACCGTAGTGGCCGTGCAGACCGTGACTGGAGCGCCTCAGCCTCCTCGGCCACCGCGGCCGGCCCGTGTATTCCTGTGTGGGTTCACGGCAACAGCAGCTAACACACCAACTGCACCCGCTTCTCCTGTGACGGGCCTGTTACGGACCCGTTTGCGTGCTACGACCATACCTGTTGCATACAGTTGTCGGTAGATGTTTTGAAATGTGCGGCACGTTGGATGCTCTCTGTCCGGGTACCGTTCTGCATACACCTTGCAGGTTTCAGCTGCATTTTGTCGACACTCGCCATAGATGAGTATCATCTCCGCCTTTTCAGAGTTCGAATACTCCATGGTCACAGTTCCTACAACAATACACTTTCACAGACGTCTGGTAACACAGTGTACTACAGTTAGTCTGCGTGCAAAGACGAATGCAGAATAACAATAGCAGCAAGCGCTACATGCGGACACTGCGACAGCTAGACCAAACCACAACAGTGCACTACAGCCACACTCGTAAACACGGTCGTCATCGTAAACATGTCCCTGCAGATGCTGCTCGCCGACCGTGGCCTGTGTTTGTTACAACACGCAACTGAACGTCCGAGGTTTCAAGCATCAACTTTAGGTTGTAATATCTTCGGATGTAATTAACATTTTACAATGCAATAAATGGCACTGATTGGCTATTTGTTTAATTGTTCAGCTGGCTAACAAAACTAACGGGGTTCCATTAAAAAATAGTTTTGTGTCAAATAAACATAATTCCGTGCATTTTTTATGGTTTGTGTTAATCAATTACACTAGCCCCTCTCTTCACGTTCGGTCTGTGGAATCGGTTCGTCAGTATTTGATGTGGTTTACGAAATATATCCAGTGGTAATGTTAGGTGACTAACCCAGTATATTCGCAAATAAAACTTGTATTACTAATTAGTATAGCTGCTTTAGCCGTCCACACTTCCCACGTGTCCTGATAGCATCCTTTGCTGAAAGAAAGGCGGGAAGGACTAAACACCTTTCAATTGTCTTCTTGATGGAGTGCAATACTTTCAATAAATAAGAATAATCTTCTTCAAATAATGTTGTTGTTGTTGTGGCCTTCAGTCCACAGACTGGTTTGATGCGCTCTCCACGCTACCCTGTCCTGTGCAAGCCTCTTCATCTGAGAATACGTTGCCGCGGTGGAGTGGCCGAGCGGTCTAAAGCACCATGCTGCGGAGCGCGCGGTTGTTCGCCGTCGGAGGTTGGAGTCCTCCCTCGGGCATGGGTGTCTGTCGTCTTTAGGTTTAAGTTAGTGTAAATAGTTTGTAAGCTTAGGGAGTGATAACGACGGACGTTAAGTCGCATAAGATTTACAAACATTTGAGAATACGTTCAGCAACCTACATCTTTTTGAATCTGCTTACTGTAGTCGACCCTCGGTCTTCCTCTACTGTTTTTACCCCCACACACTTCCTTCTAATGCTAAGCTGACAATTCCTTGATGCTTCCAATAAGTATTATACACAATAAATAAACTTTGTAATAAATTTGAAATATTTCAAAATACCACACTTACATTTATTGCCGTCTAATATGATACAAGTCAGCTAGAGCAATGCACGTATAAAACGTCAGCTCGCAACGGCAGACAAAAATGAAGTGACATTTTAGTTCTTCTTTGCAAACGATCGACGCGTGGCAATAGAGAAGGCACACCCGGATTCGTAGCCCCGTAGCCTTCGGTTGTTTATCGATGGTGACCAGATACAACAATGTTGGCTGCGGCGGCGACGACGCTGCCATTGTTCATTGCGGCACCTCAATCTTACATGAAACAGAAACAAACATCATGTACATCACGACATTGCAACATGATTACATTACATCATGACATTACAACATTTATACACTAATAAATATAAACAAATTCATAGTTGGTGGAGGTGTATTACCGCCTTTAGCAACTAAATGAAAGGCGTTTTTTGTGTTCCATACGCGTTTCGCTTCTTTATTTATGAAGCATCATCAGTGGCCTGTAATACATGTTATTTTTGTATAATATTGTAGTACAGTCATAATATTATAGGTATTTTTCACAGTATGACAGTTAACAGTCTTGTTACAATTTCTAAAGTTCGGATCTACTAGGTTAGAAACAACACTTCTGTAGCACTAGCTTTTGCAAAGTTAATTTAATTATCCAGTATTTGGTCCTACTTACGGTTTTCTGTGTTATTCCATGTGTGTCTTCATGGAGATGTTTGTGAGGTCTTCAGTTGGGTATGGTATTTTCGGTCTTGATGAAAACCCTTGCATCACCACTTCACTGTGTTTATTGTAAACAAACGTTCAAAAACGAGTACTGTGAAAAATACCTATAATATTATGACTGTACTACAATATTATACAAAAATAACATGTATTACAGGCCACTGATGATGCTCTTCATAAATAAAGAAGCGAAACACGTATGGCACACAAAAAACCCTTTCATTTAGTTGCTAAAGACTGTCATACACCTCCACTAATTTCATATGCAACTAAGGACGACGGAAATCGAAAAAATGATGAAATTCATAATATTTACATAAAACAAATCGTTTTATTCGTATCCTGAAAAATAGAGCTGATGTTGGAAAGTGGAGCTCATCAATGTTTGTCCCACTGCAAGATGTAGTTAGTATTATTATGTAGATACAACTACTATTTCTGTACATACTATTAATATGTAGATACAATTACTATTTATTAGATGAAGTGTGAGTGAGGAGGCGAACTGAGGTCTTCCACGTTTACAGAATGCACGCGTATGACCGGACGGATAAGACCAAGCCCCCACAATCGCATAAGCGGCCGACTGCGAACAGCGGACAAATTGAAGAGCGCCTCGGCGGCCATTGTGGTGGCAAACTTCCGCGCCAACTTTAAATGTGCGTAAGACTCTTTTGATTAGAGAGAGTATTCATTTGAATGAAGTCACGAAAACTATGTCTAATTGAAATATGTAACTACAAAACAGCTTCAGACTCCTTGAATATACAGCAACTATCGGTTGTGTGTAAATTTATTACACACACGGTGTAGAAATTGGCCAACAGCATTTCCTCTTCCTAACGAAACCGAACTATAACTTGTAGTTTTTTTAGTTCTAAGTGCAGCATATGAACGGAATTTACCGTCAGACACGATTTTTGGCACTTTCTCAATATATTCTAATATTGTGAAACGTTTGTACAAACATTAATTTCGGAAGAGTTTCACACTTTACGTCTTTCCTTTAGTGCTGTATTCTCTAATATTTAGATATTTCCTAGCATCAAAAAATCAAATAGGGCTGCCTGAAACAGCTTATGTTAAAAATCGATTGTGAAAGTGAAATATGTCATCTGATACACAACTGAAAAATAGCTTCTTACATTGTGAATACAGCAATCAGGCACTACCAAATTCTTTTAAGAACACGAAGTATGCCATTACATTATATTAAGTAATGCATCTAACATTAGCATTAGGGTATCTAGCAAGAAAATTAGCATTTTAATGCTGTAAGCCGAATACCTTATAGCAGAGTGAACTGCTCAAAAGTCAGCAACTATCGTCACTGGGTTCAACTTCACAATGTAGCTATGTGCCGTTCATATATGGAACTATACAGAGTTCTGCAAACCCCTTTCAGTTGTTATACATATATGTAAAGCAGATTACCTTTAAATTCTGCTTTACAAGTTGCTAGTATTAATTTCATAAACATAAATTCGAACTGCAGTGAGGCAACTAATTTCGTGACCCAAATAGTTATTTTATACAATCATAAAATGAATCTTTTTGAACTTCCTATCCAGCAATACTGCCTACAGTAGCTACTTTTTAAGAGCTACCAGTATTGTAAAAGGCTTTTATTTAGTTCATTCAATCCTATACTGTCTTGACTAACAGTCTGTTAAGCAAGAGTAACTATCTCTGAACACAAGTAGTAGGGCTACTTGTACTCCGGTTAAATATAAATGGGAATACAGTATTCGATCTTTTTATTCCTTTCTTAAATTGATTTATGTATTTAAACGCTGAGAAGCTCTTCACCATCGTGCTTCATGTACACTGCGATAGTCAAACAATACATACGTGACTATCAATCTAATATATAAAGCACAGGGTCCATATATTTGTTCGTTTTGCATACAAATCTACAGTTTTGTTCCAATCTTTATGATATTTTGTACACGTAAGCTTCAATCCATGAGGACGGTTGCCGTAAGTGTAAGAATCACATACGATATATAGTTCACGAGATATGACGTTATAAACAATGAAATGTGTTTAAAACTGCTGCATTTAGCGACACTGCTGCTCAATTTTTCCTAAACCACTTGACCGATTTCAACCAAATTTGGTAGACACATTCGTTACCGTGAGGTAACAATTGCTGTACGAGTACGAACCACATACGACTCATGGTTCAGGAGATATAACGTCGTAAACAATAGGAATCGCAGAAAACTGCCACATAATGCGGCGAGACTTTATAAATACGCTATATGAGAATAAGAGTACTTAACGACTTGCAACAAACTTTAAACATAATTTCAAACCTTTATTAAACTTTTCTCGCTGACATCCATAGCAAAATGATGAAAGGAAAAAAGTTTCTCGCTTAATACTTTTCAGCTGTTTATGGAGTAAACTACGGCATTCGGTATGACGTTACAATTTATAATTTGTACACTACAAATTGTAACAGCAGGAAATTTTACAGACAGTATACACACATATAGTTGAATGTACGATCTAAATTGCATCACAGTACGACACATAATCCATGAGATATGAGCACATAAATAGTAACGTTCCGATGTTCATGGACTAAAACTACGGCATTCGGATGTCGTTACAATTTATAATTCATACACTACAAACTGTAGCCGCAGGAAATTTTATAGACAGTATAAACGTATATACTTGGGTGTACCTTCTAAATTGTATGACAATACGAGACGTAGTTCACGAGATATGAGCACATAAACAATAACGTTCATGGAGACCGCCCCATCACGCACCAAGTTTTAATGTATTACTTCTTTACTACTAATTGTATTCCCAAGAGATTTTACATACAGCCGTTATACAAATGAATATATACCCGAAAAATGGCAGGAATAAATAAATAAATACCCGGGAAACGCCGGGTTTTCAGCTAGTTGTGTATATATCCCGCAGTAGGTAATTAATACACGATTTACCTGCTAACAACACTCGTATTTATCTGACGCTTGCCACTACCATGGCGGCCGGGCGAAGGTTCAAATTATCCCGCGACAGCAGCGCCGTCAGGGAGTCTCGTTATTTTGACAAGGTCTTTCGATAAGACGCGTTCTCAATCGTTGGCTGCGGCGGAATAGCCGTGTGCTCTGGGGCGCCGAGCTGCAGTGCGCGGTCGTTCCCCGTCCGGGGTTCGAGTCCCCCCTCTGTCACGGGTGTATGTGTTGTCCTTAGGTTAGTTTAACTTAGTTTTAAGTAGTTTGTAAGCTAGGGACTGATAACCAAGCAGTTAAGTCCCATAGATTTACAAAATTGCAAATTGCTCAGTCGGGGAGGGCAGCGCTCCAAGTGTACTGTGTTGACGAGTTTGGGCGACAAAACGTCCCTATGGAAGATGTAATAGTAAGCTCAAAGATAATCTGCAGTTATTACTTTGTATTACGAGTTCGTGACGCTCGACGTCATTTTGATGAACGTATGTCACAATGCAGTAGCAAACAAAGAATTTGACATTCTGTAATTTCGAATCATTTTTCTTTAGTTGCTTTAGTAGAAACTAACTCGTTTACAATGGCTGATAAGTGTTGTGAAAATCTTAGTACTATCTACAAAATAGACGAGATATTGAATCAAGCATAGTCCTACAACAAAATAGCAGAGAAAGGCGTCACTTGTATAAAACGTGCGCGTGAGTGATATTATTATTCAGAGCTATAGTGTTTGCAGCCCTGCATTTATGAATAAATTTTACTACTGTAGACGTATAAACGACAAATTATTCGAGGCGTCTGTTATAAGCGTCTTTTTCATACAGCGTGCATGTCCAGTAAGTGAGCTCAAAATGGATATCAGTATAAACATCAGATAAATATGGAAATGAACACGAGAAGTATCGTCTTCAGCACTGCAATTTATTCATTAATTGACATGTGATGGAAACGGTAATTCTGAATAAAAATAGCTCATCCGTGGATTTGAACTCTACTTACTCTCATTTGAGTTGCCTACAATCGCAAGCCACACAATAATCACTATTATGTGTTTATTAAATTAATCAATCGATCAGAGCTTATTTACAAAGAACGCAAAAAAACAAAAGAACAACACCACTAATACGTACTAAGTTGCGAACCTAACAATGATAGACCGTCACGTTTTTCACAGATTTAAAGCGCTACAGTTATGTACGCTGTTTATATTTGAGATCAGTGAGTTGCCCACTGTAGGGGAGAAACAAAATTCAGAGAAATACGGGAATGTTTTTGGAAATTCATCACAAGATCCGATTGGGATCAGCAACTGGAATTCATTTAAGTATGCTATGTGCTTGTCGTCATTGTTGCAAATTAATTCGTCATGTAGTGCGACAGTTTTGCAGATTTATTCTTTCTATTTTCGAACAACTGGCCTTTTTAACCGTGGTGGATGCCCGATTATGCAGCAATACTTATGTTTCTCACACATAAATTTTAAATCTAAGACGCCTTTTGGAAAGTTTCATGCACAGTTCAACCTCTGACAAAAAATTTGAGTGAATGAAGTCAGAATGGTCGATCGGCCAACACAGGCGAATCACGTCGCTAGATGCTGTTGTCAACCTGCCCACTCCGTAGTTGAGTTGAGCATCTTTTGTGTTCGGTGTTAGACCTGTTGTCCGAAGAATTTGTTCAATGCTTTGGTACCAGTGGCGGAAGTAGGACTTGACTTTGGGGGGTGGGGGGGTGGGGGAATAGATCTGCTTGTCGAGCAAAATTTTACCAAGTTTTCAATGTTTATCTTTACCAGATTGCTGTTATACGATTTCTTTTCTTTTTTTTCGGGTTTTGGGGGGGGGGGGGGTTATCCCCCTCATCCTCCCCCCCCCCCCCCCCATAGTTACGCCACTGTTTGGTACTGTACTGAAAAGGAGATTGAACGAGGGAAGGATCAATTTAAAGTTATGTCTTAAGCTTGCCAAGTCACCTAAGGAAATGCCTGCGATGCTGGTACTGCCTATGAAGTGCCCATGAAGCACTGCCCATGAAGTGTGCGAACGAGTGGTTCACCCGTTTTCGAGGAGGCCGGGAAAAGTGTTTCTGAAATAAATCGCAATTTGCGATCAGTTATGGCTTCGCTGTATTAGGTTTTAGATTAAATACCTAGTACAGCGAAGCCATAACTGGTCGCAAATTGCGATTTATTTCATTAATTTAAGAGCAGTAATGTCGTCAAATATATAGAATTGTATACAAGCCGAGGCTGGCCTCCTGATGGCAATTAATTGTGCCTCGATTCCTCATTGTCTTTTCTCCCTGATGCGGGAATACATTATTGTGGCTGCGAGCATTACAGAAGAAGTAGGCTGTGGTAATAGGAAAGAGACAGTGTGGAGAATGGAGATTTGGGTGTGGCGGAAGACGTGCGGGGAAGAGTCCTCTGCAGTCGGGCTGCTCACTGTGTCCTCTGTGGCGAAGTGGTCAACACGTCTTCCTAGTAAGCAGGAGATCCCGGGTTCGATTCCTGGCCGGTCCAAATTTTCATTCGCTGCACTTCGGTATTTCATCTAAAACCTAGTACAGTGAAGCCATAACTGAACTCAAATTGCGATTTATTTCATTAATTTGAACGCTGTAATGTCGTCAAAAATATATAAAAGTGTTTCTGACAATCCCAGTAGCGGCCGACAACCTTGAGAAAGTGAGGACATTAATCACGCACGATCGTCGATTAACTGCGCGCATGATAGCAGATAAACTGCAGATTAGCCGCCAATCTGTGCGACAAATCCTCACCCAGAAGTTCGGGAAGTGAAAAACGTGTTGCCGCCTTGTGCCACATCACAGGCGTTTGTCGAAAAATATTCAAATGTTTGTATAGCTTATGGGACTTAACTACGGGGTCATCAGTGTCTAAACTTACAAACTACTTACGAACTATCTACTACTAAGGACGTCACAAATATCCATGCCCAAGGGGGGATTCGAACCCCCGACCGTAGTGGCCGTGCAGACCGTGACTGGAGCGCCTCAGTCCCCTCGGCCACCGCGGCCGGCGAAAAATCACTCATCAAAACGATGCTCATCACCTAGTTCGATGGTCAAGGCGCTATCCACACTGAATTTGTTTTACATAAGGGAACGGCCTTGAACGCTGTAAAGTACGTTGAAAATTTGACTCGTTTCATGCAACGTCTGTGCTGGGTACGACCCCAGTATCGTCAAACAGTTCCCCCACCTAGCTGCTTCATGCACTTGCTGCTTGAGCCGCTAACGGTATCACACAGACCAAAAGAAACAGATTGTGGATAATTTCTCGCGTTTAAGTTAGAGTTACCTCTATATCTTGGCATTATGGTATTTATTACTCAGATATTGCAGAGTGCAGAATACTTCAAAGCAGAAATTTTGTAGCACTGAACTATGTAATCTAGCAGGCAGACGCTCACCTCAAAATGGCAGCAGAAGGTAAACACGTCTTTTTTCATTCTGCTGCACGCCCTCTTGCTTTTGCCCGTTCTTCGGAAAAGAATTCAACGAACTAAGAAGCAAGATACGTTTTGCATAATAGTTCGCGACCGGTAACGCATGTTTTAGTTCGCGACCGTCGCGCATATTTAAGTTTGCAACTCGGTCGCGAAATAGGTCGCTCTTTTTAGTTCGTCCTCTCTTTTTGGTTTCTGCTACCGCTACTAAAAGAGCTCTTTCTTTTGTTATGAGAGGTTTTTAAATAATGATCAGTGTTGCCCAAGGGTGTGCTATTACCCGTATTTTTGGGCAATTAGACATCAAATACTTAAACATATAAACCAGTTCAAATGTTTGTATAGTCTATGGGACTCAACTACGGGGTCATCAGTCCCTAAACTTACAAACTACTTATGAACTACTCACGAACTAGGACGGCACAAATATCCATGCCCGAGGGGGGATTCGAACCCCCGACCGTAGTGGCCGTGCAGACCGTGACTGGAGCGCCTTAGTCTCCTCGGCCACCGCGGCTATTTACACGAATGGGTGATACAATGGTTTTTAACTACTTTCAATACAGATTACTCGTAGTAAATATTATTTAGACGCTGCTGATTACCTTAGAAAAGAAAATTTGTGGCAGTGAACTATGAAACTACAGCTGAGGTGCAACTTAGCTTGAAATGACGATAACTGTCAGAAGTGAATCACGCGATTCTGCGCGCTCTCGAGTCCTCTCGCTGTTCCCCGTCAGCCTTTGCAAAAGGAGCAGACGAACTAAGAGGCGAGGGATATGCGAACTAGTTCGCGTAGTTCGCCTGTGGGAGCGCTCTTCTAGTACGTTCGCGAACTACACAAGACGAATTAACGCAAAGACACACGTAGTTCCCTTCCTTGCATGCAGGCGAGAAAGCCCGTGATTCGAGAAGTTGTCCCTCGTTCACAGGAGAGGATAGCATTCAATGTAACGTAATTCATTGGCATTGGGGGGGGGGGTGATTCCGATGTCCGATTGGTTTCCTCCTGAGAACTCCACGTGGTCGCTAGGTGCACGTGCGATTGCTGGAACAAAGAGAGGTTTTTCTGACTGACTGGAATGCACTGAGTAATACGCTTGTGTGCTTTCTGGGTCACGCCGGTGACTCATAAACTTGGGTCGAACCGCCGACACGAGCATTCTTTGTCACTCCAGTGACACGCACGTGCTCTAACAGTTCACTCGCTTACCTTCCGTATCAAAATGATGTGCGCCCCACGACTGTATGAAGTTCAAAGTTAGGTAGTCGACAGCAATCAGTCGAAATTTACATCTGAATGAGTGAAAATCATTACGGTATAATTAGCACAGAGTTTAATAATCTTCAATAGGGAAACGCCAGGATCGCAAAATACGTATTTATTTTCAGACTACCAGTTTCAGTGGGCTATGACACTATAATGTGGCCATACCAAATTTTACAAGTTGGTCATCTTATTTAAAGAGTGGAGATTAAATAGTACGTGCAACAAAACACTTAATCTAAATATAGTTATGTTGCACGTACTATTTAATAATTTTAAATAAGACGACCAACTTGTAAAATTTGGTTTGGTGCCACAGCCCACTGATACAGGTCGTCTGAAAATAAATAAGGATTTTGCGAGCCTGGCGTTTCACTATTGAAGATTATTAATCTGTCGGATCGCCCCCACAACATACGATGACAGGTAATATTAGCATAGAGTTTGCTTTGGGAAAAACGCCCTTAAACATATCAGTGTTTATATATATAAAACAGCACCCAGTTGCCTTTTATGTAGAGCGTTTTTCTTTTCCTTTTTGCATGAGTGGTTTCGATAAGCGTAGCATGTCATCACCAGTTGGTAAAACGTTTTTTATATTACACTAGATGACCCGGTGAACTTCGTATCACTTTCCTCTTAATATAAACCATATTAATTTATCAGTTTTTTCACAAATTTTCCTATTTTCTGGCCAATTATTACAAACTTTTACTTCACTCAAACCGTCGAGTGAGTAAAATTTTATCGCTTTCAGATGGATGCTATTGATTTTTCATAGAAAAATCTCTTTCTATTTTTTCTGAATTTTTCAATTTTCCGGGAAACTTTTCCAAATTTGTATTTCATAAGAACGCCTTGAACGTCAAATTTGCAAAATTTTATCGCAGTCGGACGAATGATATTGATATTCGACTGAAAAAAGCTCTTTCAGTTTCTCGCGAATTTTCAAATTTTTCGGGTAACTTTCCCAAATTTTTAGTTCATAATAACGTTCATGTTTCGTAGAACGTCAGATGATCAAAATTTTATCGCAATCGGATGAGCGGTTCTCAGCTTTAGTATTGAGTACATTTAGAAACACATTGAAAAAGAAACTTTGTTCGAATTTTGAGACTTTCCTTTTTAACTGTCCCTATTTCTTTTTCACTGAAGACTTTTTCAAGACCATAATGAAGAAAACAAAAAGAAAAAAAAATACCCCTCTCCGTCGTGTGAATAGCCAGTTATAGTGCTGAATTCAATCAAAAACACACTGAAAACCGCACTTTCAGTTTTTCTCAAATTTCCAATTTTCCGGTAGATTTTCCAAAAGATTTATTTCATACAAACCTTGTCCTGTCAAGCCGTACTGAAGTGATGATCTGACAACCATGTGGCAATTGAGCAATTGATTTTTATTCATAGAAAAATATCGCTTTCGGTTTTTCTTAAATTTTCCTGCTTTCCGGGCGACTTTTCCAAATTTTTATTTGATGCGAACCTTCCTCTTGCTTTCGACACGAAAAGTACACGATTTTATAGCAATTGGATAAACGGTATTGGTAGCTCACTGGAAAAGGGTATTTCAGTTTTTCCAGATTTTCCTCTTTTCTGGAAAAGTTTTCTATATTTTATAACCGTTTAAACCTTCCCTGGACTTACACGAATATTTCAAGACTAAAATTAGCCAAATCGGTTCTGCCGTTCTCGAGTTTTAGCGAGACTAACGAACAGCAATTATATATTTGGTGTATAGTGGGTTTGACGTATAATTGGTAACATTAATACGTCCTTTGTGGTGTTGTGTTTATTCTACATTGGTATAATTGGTAACACCTATATATCCATTGTGGTGTATTTATTCCTCACGCTTATGCTTTGCAGCTACACAATACACACTTTAGCATAGTTCTCAAACACTGTACTTCTGTATAATTATACTTCTGTATATAGTGTAGAGCGTCTGTGTACAGTGTAAATGCAAACCATGACGGTCTGGAATAAATATAACGACACAATGGATATGTGGGTGATAACAGTTGTACCACCGTGAAATAAACACAACACCGCAATGGACGTGTTTATGTTACCAATTATACGCAAATCCCACTCAGTACATAGAAGGAGATTGGTCGCTGTTTATTCAAGATACCTTTGTTACCACATTCGCAGTGTTCCTCATCCTTAATGGATAAACGTTTTATTTCAATGTTTATATATAGTAAATCGTTATACAAAATGCAACAAAAAATTTATACATGTTACACATGAATAACATCTGTGCAGTATGTACTTGAAGGTCCTACGTGTGAGGCATCGTTGTTTAAAATATTTATAAAGTTTACTAGTACAATGTTGTTATAAATGTCGCTTGTATCACTATGACTCTACAGAAAAGCTTTCTGCCTACTCGCTTTCCTTCACTTCGTCACTGTCACAGTTCTCATTGTAGCGTTCTTTACTTGGCTGTGCAGTGCATTGTGAAAAGTATGAAACATAATGCTAACGACCATGAGGATGACCACGAGGATCACCATTGGGTCCTGGATGGTTTTCTGGTCAGTTCTAATTCGATGTTAGGCTCTTATAAAAGTTGGGGTACACTGGAGGAATAAACTGCAAGAAAATCATCTAATATTTGATTTTTGTGCGATTTACCTTTCGTCTTTATTGAACGTCTTATCGAAGAAGAAAGCAGGCGTTTCAGTTTTCTGGTATTGTAGCCATTTCATAGTGAACCAGCTACCTCTGTGCTTCTCGCTGTCGATTTTTACATTGATGAGAAATTTAATAATCGATTCTTTATATAGGAAATCCTTTGTATCATTTCATTCCCATGAAATGTTAAAGTATTTAGTGTTTTTTACATCTTAGTTTTAGGCTTCTTGCTTTGGTAGCTGAAACAGATTTTACTATCAAGAACGTTTGTTGTTGCAAAGGACCGGTTTTTCAACACACTTCGCGGATAATTCTTCTTTCTCCTGTGAATGTCTTGCTTTAAAATCGCCAGATATGTAGAAATAGCTGGATGATTCTAGAAAACATAATTTTTCTCTATGTAGAGGTCTATGCCTGCCATAGATTTTTTTGTCTTCCTTTTATTTACGTTCCATGACTCTGCATTCTTTATTCTTTTTCTTGAGGCAAATTTTAGTTGACTTTCTTCATACGCTACTTCCAAGCACTATTTATTAGTTGTGTTTTGGATTATGTTATTCTTAGGTATTGTTTCTGGTGTTCTATGAACTTCGTATTCATCTCAAGACGATGCATCTGCATAGAAGAGGAAATAAACCACTTAAGCATCGGTATTAAGGATATATATATATACATAAATCAGTTTTATACATATAATTCTCTAAATAATCTTGTCGTTTTGGTTCATGTAATTGTTTCAAGTGAATTCTAATGTACCTAAAATGTGTTAAGCATTTCAGTGGTATACTGGTACAAGCAAAATATTTTCGGGAGAGCATTGCTGTTACTACCTTCATGAATCACAGACATTGCCGAGGTGGGGTGGCTTGCGTGCCTCAACGATGCAGATAGCCGTACCGTAGGTGCAACCACAGTGGAGGGGTATCTGTGGAGAGGCCAGACAAACGTGTGGTTCCTGAAGAGGGGCAGCAGCCTTTTCAGTAGTTACGGGGGCAACAGTCTGGATGATTGACTGAGCTGGCCTTGTAACATCAGCTAACATAGCTTTGCCATGCAGTTACTGGGAACGGCAGTTGTGGTCTTCAGTCCGCAGACTGATTTGATGCAGCTCTCCACACTACCCTGTCCTGTGCAAGTCTCTTCATCTGAGAATACGTTCAGCAACCTACATCCTTCGTCCCTCGGTCTTCCTATACGATTTTTACCCCACACGCTTCCTTCTAATGCTAAATTGACAAATCCTTGATGTCTCAGAATGTGTCCAACCAATCTATCCCTTGTCTTAGTCAGTATATGAAAGAAACTTTTTTTCTCCCCGATTCGGTTAAGGACCTCCTCATTAGTTACGTGATCTACCCACCTAATTTTCATCATTAGTCTGTAGCAACACATTTCGAAAGCTTCAGTCATCTTTTCATCTGAACTCATCGTCCACGTTTCACTCCCATACAAGGCTACACTCCAGACAAATACTTTCAGAAAGGACATCCTAACATTTAAATTAATATTGGATGTTAATAAGTTTCGCTTCTTCAGAAACGCTTTTCTTCCCATAGCCATTCTGCATTTTATATCTTCTGTATTTCGGCCATCAAAAGTTTTCTTGCTACCCAAATAACAAAATTCATCTACTACTTTTATTGTCTCATAACCTAATCTAATTCCTTCAGTATCGCCTGATTTTCTGACATTACATTACATTACATTACCTTCTTTTTACTCTTGTAAATGTTCATCTTATATCTTCCTTTCAAGACACTGTCCATCCCATTCAATAGCCCTTCCAAATCTTTTGCAGTCTCTGACAGAATTACTATGTCATCAGCAAAACGCGATGTTTTTATTTCTTCTCCCTGCACTTTAATGACCTCTCCAAGTTTCTCCTTCCATTCCTTCACTGCCTGCTCAATGTACAAATTGAACAACATTGGGGAAAGGCTACAACCCTGTCTTACTCCCTTACCAACCTCTGCGTCCCTTTCTTGCCCTTCGACTCTAATAATCGCTGTCTGGTTTTTGTATAGGTTGAATATAACTCTTCGCTCCCTATATTTCACGCCTGCTACCTTCAGAATTTTGAAGAGTGTATTCCAGTCGACATTGTCAAAAGCTTTCTCCAAATCGACAAACGCTAAATACGTAGGTTTCCCTTTCCTTAGCCTATCTTCTAAGATAAGTCGTAATGTGAGTATTGCCTCTCGTGTTCCTACATTTCTCCTAAATTCAAACTGATCCTCCCCGAGGTCGGATTCTACAAGTTTTTCTATACGTCTGTTAATAATTCGTGTTACTATTTTGCACCCATGACTTATTAAACTGATAGTTCTGTAATTTTCACACTTGTCTGCACTTGCTTTCTTTGGAATTGGAATTACAATATTCTTCTTGAAGTCGGAGGGTATTTCCCCTGTCTCATACATCTTGCACACCAGGTGATACAAGTTTTTCCTAACTGGCTCTCCTAACGACATCAGAAGTTCAGACGGAATATCATCTACTCCAGAGGCCTTGTTCCGACTAAAGTCCTTCAGCGCTCTGTTCTTCTCGCAGTATCATATCTCCTATCTCATCTTCCTCCACTTCATCTTCCATTTCTAGAATACTGCCTTCAAGTTTATTTCCTTTGTATAGGCCCTCTATATATTCCTTCCACAGTTCAGCTTTCCCCTCTTTGCTTACTGCTGGTTTTCCTTCTGAGTTATTGATATTCATACAGCTGCTTTTCTTGTCTCCAAATATCTCTTTTATTTTCCTGTAGGCGGTATCTATCTTGCTCCTAGTTATGCATTGTTCTACGGTTCTGCATTTGTCCTCTAGCTACTCCTGCTTAGCGAGTCTGCACTTCTTGTCAATATCATTTTTCAGACGTTTGTATTCCCTTTTTCCTGTTTCACTTGCCGATTTTTTATATATTCTCCTCTCATCAATTAAGTTTAGTATATTCTGTGTTATCCAGGGATTTCTATTAGGCCTTGTCCTTCTGCCTATAAGGTCCTCTGCAGCCTTCACTATCCTATCTCTCAGAGCTACCATTATTCTTCTTCTACTGTATTACTTTCCCCCGTTTCAGCCAATCCTTGCTTAATGCTCCCTCTGAAACTCTCAGCCACGTCTGGTTCCTTCAATTTGTGCAGGTTCCATCTCCTAACTGTTCTTCCTTTCTGCAGTCTCTTAAATTTTAATCTGCAGTTCATAACCAGTATATCTGCCCCTGGATATGTCTTACAGTTTAGAACCTGGTTTCTAAATCTATTCCTTACCATTATACAGTCAATCTGGTACCTTCCAGTGTCTCCTGTTCTCTTCCACGTATACAGCCTCCTTTCATGATGATTAAACCAAATGTTGGTGATCATTAAATTGTACTCTGCGCTAAATTCTACCAAGCGATCTCCTCTTTCTTTCCCAGTCCATATTCACCTACTACATTTCCTTCCCTTCCCTTTCCTGCTACCGAGTTCCAGCCCCCCATCACAATCAAGTTTTCGTCTTCCTTAACTTTCTGAATGATTTATTTTATCTCCTCATACATTTCTTCGATATCCTCATCATCGGCTGTGCTAGTTGGCATATAAACTTGCACCACTGTGTTCGGTGTTGTCTTCGTGTCTATCTTCGCTACGATAATGCGTTCACTACGCTGTTTATAGTAACTTACCCGCACTCCTATTTTCTTATTCATTATCAGACCTACTCCTGCGTTACCACTAACTGATTTTGCATTGATAACCCTGTACTCACCTGACCAATCCTGTTCATCCTGCCACCGAACTTCAACTGCGATATTCTATGAATATTAAATAATAATAACTGCAGGATCAGAAGTGACGTCTGTTCTTTCGGAACAGAAGCCACATCTATATATATATATATATATATATATATATATATATATATATATATATATATATATAATATGCCGGTGACGGGCAATGATCCTATCGTTAGTGGGGAGGGGTGGGCAAAGTTTGAAGCCCTTACTCTTACGGGAATTAGTTTCATAACTACGAGTTTGAGTACTGTGGGCAGGGCGAAGCTGGGAATTTGTATCTGACGGGTGTTGTGCTTAGGTAGTCCTCGCCGGTGCGGTGATCACTGTGTCCCCAGTAGTGTAGGGGTCAGCGCAACTGCCTAGAAAGCAGGAGACCCGGGTTCGAATCCCGACTGGGTACACATTTTCAGCTTTGCCCAATCGCAGTTGAAGTCATATATTCTATGAATATTAAAGCCATGTTAGCTGACGTTACAAGGCCAGCTCAGTCAATCATCCCAACTGTTGCCCCTGTACCTACTGAAAAGGCTGCTGCCCCTCTTAAGGAACCACACCTTTGGCTGGCCTCTCCACAGATACCCCTCCACTGTGGTTGCACCTACGGTACGGCTATCCGTATCGTTGAGGCACGAAAGCCACTCCACCTCGGCAATGTCTGTGGTTCATGGGTGTATACGTACAACGACTAAAATCTACTCAAATGTGGTCAGCTACATTCTCCAACCATGACGCATATGTTTGTACCGTCAATATCTGCCACCAAAAGGTGCGGCGATGCAAGGGACTATGAACACAAACCATCCTATAGTGCGATTAAAACTACTTGGTACTTGACAGTTCGCTGGGGCAGGGGTGCTATGTTGCCAGCTGCCGCTGTTAGCAGGCTTCTGCTAGCGCGGTATCCTTGAAATGCTTGTGGATAATGCTGGGCGGGGGCGGGGACGGTGAATGCAGCACATTTACCGCCGCTTAGGGAGACTTACTTTTTTATTTTCACTTGTCCCGTAAATTTCGCTACCAATAGTAATACTCGAAATCACCACCACCAAAAGGTACAAATTATATACTATAATGCAAATATTTGTTTATGTAGCCGTCTATGCAACTGATAATACTGTTTTTCCACATGAATTTCGCCTTTATTGTAAGTAACCTGTAATATATAGATAATTACGTTTTACAGTATTTCGTTTTCTTACTTTTTTTTTTAGTATTTGAGGTTATAAACAGTTCTGGTGCGTTATCTAAGTTTGCTAATGATATTTTGATGTTATTACTTACTTATCACATCAAAATATTATTAGCAAACTTAGATAACGCAACAGAACTGTTTATAACCTCAAATACGAAGAAAACGAAATATTGTAAAACGTAATTATGTATATATTACAGACCACTGAAGATGCCTTACAATAAACGAGAAATGCATATGGAAAAATAGTGTTATTAATCAGTTGCATAGACGGCTACATAAACAAATATTTTTATTATAGTATAAAATAGCAGCTGTGGGAAGAAAGGTCAAAAACAACAAAAAATGTACAAATTATGTTGCAACTAGAATCACTCGCTGTGTTCTGTGTCCGAAAGCTGGTAAATGCCGCTTATATCTGTGTCGCTGGAACTTTCAGATGACTCCCCGACGGCAATAGTTAATTCATTAACACTATCTTCCAATAAGCATTCGTTCTTCCATGCTTCCTGAATCACACGTTTTGTATGTGCTACAACACTGTTCCAGTTTTCCACAGTTACTTTAGAAACAGCTTCATGTAACAGTCTTTCCACTCCTGAAACCGTGAATTTCTTGTTTTCACGTGCAATGTGCACCTTGATTTGTGCCCATATCAGTTGTATAGCATTGAAGTGACAATGATAAGGCGGTAATCTTATTACTTAATGTCCATGTTTCTTGGCGAGTTCGTCTACTACATATGTCGGATGCCATGGCTTATGTAATGACACAAGTTCCAATATTTCCACTTTCTTCAGTCCATCATCAAATTTTACATTATTTCGTTGTAACCACTGCGTAATTTCGTCTTTTCTAGAAGATGTTGTTGGGGCTTTGTCCTTTACAACAGTGTGGTACGGCGCATTGTCAATAATTATGTACGACGGTTTCTTCAAATTTGGTATCAGCGAATTTTCAAACCATCGTAAAAACGTGGTATGGTTCATTTCTTCATGAAAACCCGAGGTTTTCTTCGATCTGAACACGTGTAAACAACCAGGAACAAATCCACGCGCTCTACCTGCAGGGACAACAATAATTCTGCTTCCTTTTCCAACAGGTATATCCATTCCTTCTTGTGATCCATCAGACCAGCCTGTCTTTAGCGGAAGACCAGTATTCACCCACGTTTCATCTAGCCACACTAAATCATCGAAATCAATGTCTTTTACTTGCCGCAAAAATCGGCATCGCCATGCAGCAATGTCTTGTCTTTCCAATAGTACCTTACGACCTGATATTTTTTCGTAACTAATCCCAGGTTTAATAATACTAATCGAAGAGATGACTTACTGCCAACAAAAAGACCAGCTTCTCTAAGCGTTACATGCATTTTTCGTAAAGTTGGATGTTCTCTACGGTGATAATATGCGTACAGATGTCTCCGAATCGCATCCTGTTCAAAGAATCAAGATTGGTCACACGTTTCTCGACACATCGTTTCTTTCCCGGAGTTCCTAGACTTGGCGGTTCCGAATTAAGATTTGAGGGATCGGAATGTGCATTCAGTTTTTCATTTTGTTCCTTTCCTATATTAATAACGGTTGTTCTGCCTACTTTTAATGGCGCTGCAGTCCTCTCGACAACCTTATTGATGGAAATAAGAGGCCCTCCATTCTCCCTTTCCATCTCAAAATATTGTCTTACATTGCACACGTATTCACGCGGTTGTCCTCGTAATGGTATTCCTTGCAGGGCCGGCGCAAGCCCAAGTGCCGCCCCGTGCGAGCTGCTAAATTGCCGCCCACCATCCCGTTTATATATATAACGTTTGTGGAATTTTATTTAAACCAATCTGTTGGAAATGTCTTCAATCAAACGCATTTTTTGTTTTTACTTTTCAGATCTACCTAGGTTTTAGCCACTGAGTGGCCAGTCTCAAAGCTTTTAATATGTGTTTACATCTAAACCGCCATGTTGGCAGTTACGTTCAGCATGACTATATAGATGTAAACATAACTCAAAGCACTGAGAATAGCCACACTGTGTCCGAAATCTATGTTGTTCTGGAAAATTTAAAAAAATTCGTCTGATTGGTGACATTCTCTACAGATTTGTACAAAACAGTCGCTGGGCACCAGCACAAAAATGGAGTCAAACCTGATTGAAGAAATATAGCTAATTTTAATAAGCCTTGTGAATTAAAAGAAATGTTCAAATGAGTGTGAAATCGTATGGGACTTAACTGCCAAGGTCATCAGTCCCTACGCTTACACACTACTCAAATTATCCTAAGGACAAACACACACACACACACCCATGCCCGATGTAGGACTCGAACCTCCGCCGGAACCAGTCACACAATCCATGACTGCAGCGCCTAGACCACTCGGCTAATCCCGCGCGGTATGAACTTAGAGCTAACGCAAATGAACATTTTTCAATGGTTGTGAGCAGATAATGCATTCAACGGACAACAGTAAATAAATGTTGGCAAAGTGATAGTGTGCGAGTAGTATTTTCAAACAAAAGTGCCGGTCAGAGTTTAATTGTTGTTCGTGCAGGCGGAGACAGGTGTTTCATGGTTCAAAATCAAAACGTCCGACTATCACTCAGAAACGGATAGCAAAATTTTTTAAAAATACGTCAAGCCCAACTTATGCCAGGCTTACTACCAATGTCTTTATACCTTGTAATTACTCGCAGCGTATTTACCCATTCGGAATACTTCTAGCCATTGTAGGTGTTCGACATGTTTGACGATTTTTTTTTTTTTTTCCATAATGCGGGAAGAATAAAACACTCGGAAACTGCCATTGAAGAGCTTAGCAAAATTTCTTCAGGCTTAACACATAATCGCAGCCTCGAACTTTGCATTCGAATTTCCAAATTAGATTTCGTCTCCTGCAAAATTAGTTGTGAGTAAACACACGGCGCGTAGCAGGCTTGCAGCGCTCCACTCGACGGTGCTGCCACAGTGGTAAGGAAGAAATTAGTCCTCCTCCTTCCTCTTGTTCAACAGGGGCGGCTGGCAGGTAATCAAGGGGTCGTGCCACAGTTCCCGAAGCCGCTTCCTCCAAGGATTGGCTTCGAATCCCCTCTGCGGCATGAATGTTGAGTTTTGTACTAAAAAAATAAAAAAAAGGGTAGCGGCACTTCTGCCGCCCCTCGGAAAGTGCCGCCCTGTGCGGCCGCACGTTTCGCACGTGCCTTGCGCCGGCCCTGATTCCTTATCCGACTTTTTTCAAAGATGATTTCGGACTGTGGATTCTAGGACGACCCCGCTTATTTTTTTCGGACATTTCGTACGCACAGGACACTGCAGTAATCTGACACACACACATACACACACACAAACACGCGCGCACGCAGTCGAAACAGACGAAAAGCAGACGGCAATATTACACGGAGTTCACGACACGACGCGCACAACACCACGTGTTAGCAGCTACTGACCGCTAACGAGGAAGTAGTGGCAACTATGCAGGGTGGGGGGTGTTGAACTCGCCGTGGGGTTGGCCCGCACCCTCTCAAGGACACGCGCGCGGCTAGCTGTCAAGTCCAAAGTAGTTTTAATCGCACTATAGTTACCGATCTGTCGGCAACAGATAGAGACATTGTGAACGTCTTGTTTTCCACGGCGCGACAGATATCAGTCTGCTCTGTCGTGGTGAATTGCGGTTCTCTACTTGTTTGTAGATGGAGAGAAATACGTTGATTTTTGGAACTTTCTGAACGAACGATATTGCACAGATGTCCGCAACCCAAAACACGGGGCAATATTTCTCAAATTTTCTTGATAATGTTTTTCGGAACCCACGCCGAAGTTTTGGTGTACCCTAAATGCAGTAGTTGATCCTTAGATTTTAAAACAAAAAAGAAAGAAATGAATAATTAAAAATATAAAGTAAAAGTAAAGTAATAAACGTAATTTTTATAGCTCTCCTGAATGTCATTACAGGTTTACTCTTTCTTGCTCCATATTAGAATTTCGTTATTTCCACTGGGCCTAGGATAAGATTGGGCCAACGCCTGAAGTGATTGGTTTGTCTTTTTTTCTCTAGGGTATAAGTGACGGAGGTAAGTAATCCTTGTTTTAGGTTTCTTCCATTTCTTATTTACCAGGGGATAAAAAATAACTTTTGGCGTCCGCTGCCGGCCGCGGTGGCCGAGGGGACTGAGGCGCTTCAGTCACGGTCCGCACGGCCACTACGGTCGGGGATTCGAATCCCCCCTCGGGCATGGATATTTGTGCCGTCCTAGTTCGTAAGTAGTTCATAAGTAGTTTGTAAGTTTAGGGACTGATGACCCCGTAGTTAATTCCCATAAGCTTTACAAGCATTTGAACTTTTTTTTGGCGTCCGCTGGTCCGAAACGAGGAGGAAAAAAAGGTGTTTAGGGATTCGACTGTCAAACCGTGGGTCCAGGTTCGAACCTCCATCATGGAAAGTTTTTGTTAGATTTTTTCGTTTATCTTATGATCTATATCTATAAATGTGAATGTCTGTACGGTGTACGTTTATCACGTCTGAACCATACGACAAAAAAAAAAGTACAGTTACTAATGTCTACCCGGGGAAGGCTTTAGGAACGGTTTTATGGCCATCGGATAGCTATTTATCTATATATATTAAGGTGAATGTCTATTCGGTGTACGCTTATCACGTCCGAACGACAAGACGCAGAGACTTAAATATTTATACAGTTACTAATATAGTGAGGGCAGTTTACAACTCACCGCAAAGACGTGGCGACGAGCTGCGACAGGCACATACAAAAGACACACACATACAACACATTCAGCTATCGGCCATGGCCTTCTTCAGAAAATAGAGCACTCACGCAATCACACAGGCACACAACACAGTCATACAACCATCACCTCCGACTGCCACACTTCGAATCACGCTCTGCAGCGAATCGGGGACGGGAGGGGAGGGGAGGGGGAGGGGATAGAAAGGTTACGTCACGGTGGTGGGGATGGGTTAGATGGGAATAACGAGATGCAGCTTAGGAATGGAGTGGGGAGGCGGGTGAGCGGAGAAAATAAAATAAAATAAAATAAAGTAAAATAACATATAATATATATAAAATGCATGCACACTGCAAGTACACAAGACCGCATACACACACACACACACACACACACACACACACACACACACACACATATATATATATATATACATATACACACACACACACACACACACATATATATATATATATATATATATATATATATATATATATATATATATATATATATACAAACACACAATCACACATTCACACACCACTCAAAATAGGTGAGGTTTGGGATAGAGAGGTAGGAACTGTAAGGTATGGAAAAATATATATATATAGTGAAGTTATCGTAGGTTGAGGCCTGGTTGATTTCGGGATCGGAGAATGTATTGTAGGGATAACTCCCATCTGTGCAGTTCAGAAAAGCTGGTGGTGGATGGGAGGATCCAGATGGCCCTGGTTGTGAAGCAGCCATTGAAATCAAGCATATGCTCTGCTGCATGCTGTGCCACAGGGTGGTCCACCTTGTTTTTGGCCACAGTTTGGCGGTGGCCATTCATCCTAATGGACAGCTGGTTGGTGGTCATGCCAATATAGAAAGCTGTACAGTGCTTGCAGCACAGTTGGTAAATTACGTGGCTGCTTTCACAAGTGGCCTGGCCTCTGATAGGGTAGGATAAGCCTGTGACAGGACTGGAATAGGAAGTGCTGGGTGGGTGGATTGGACAGGTCTTGCAGCGGGGTCTTCCACAAGGATATGATCCCTGTGGCAGTGAGCTGGGTTTCGGGGTGGCATAAGGATGAACTAGGATGTTGTGAAGGTTGGGAGGGCGACGGAACACCACTTTAGGAGGGGTGGGAAGGATCTTTGGCAGGATGTCTCTCATTTCAGGGCACAAGGATAGAAAATCAAAACCTTGGCGAAGGATGGAATTTAGTTGTTCGAGACCAGGGTAGTACTGGGTGACAAGGGGAGCGCTCTTTTGTGGATGGTTACTGGTGTTAGGAAGAGGATTTGGGGTGTGTGAGGATATGGCACGGGAGATTTGTTTGCGGACTAGGTCTGTGGGGTAGTTTCTGTTTGTGAAGGCCTTTGTGAGACCTTCAGCATATTCAGAAAGGGAATTCTTGTCACTGCAGATATGCCGTCCACGGGTGGCTAGGCTGTAAGGGAGGGATTTTTTGACGTGGAAGGGATGGCAACTGTCAAAATGTAGGTACTGTTGGTGGTTGGTAGGTTTAATATGGACGGAAGTGTGAATGGAGCCATCAGTGAGGTGGAGGTTGACATCCAGGAATGTGGCATGGTTGGTTGAGGAAGACCAGGTGAAGTGGATGGGAGAGAAGGAATTGAGGTTCTGAAGAAAGGAGGATAGGGTGTCCTGGCCCTGAGTCCAGATCATGAAAATATCATCAATGAACCGGAACCAGGCCAGAGGCTTGAGGTTTTGGGATGCTAGGAAGGATTCCTCCAGACGGCCCATGAACAGGTTGGCATAGGAGGGTGCCATGCGGGTGCCCATGGCTGTGCCTTGGATTTGATGGTAAACTTTCCCCTCAAAGGAAAAGTAGTTGTTAAGTAGGATGAAATTGGTAAGGGTTATGAGGAATGAGGTATCAGGCTTGCGTTCAGAGGGACGTTGGGAGAGGTAGTGTTCCAGAGCGGCAAGGCCATGGGCATGTGGGATGTTGGTGTATAGGGAGGTGGCATCCACTGTGACAAGTAAAGATCCAGGAGGCAAAGGGGTGGGAATGGTGGAGAGTCGGTGAAGGAAGTGGTTGGTATCCTTGATGTGGGAAGGTAGATTTTGAACAATAGGTTGGAGGTGTTGGTCAACTAGGGCTGAAATTCGTTCGGTAGGAGCACAGTAACCAGCCACAATAGGGCGTCCAGGATTATTAGGTTTGTGAATTTTGGGGAGCATGTAAAAGGTGGGTGTGCGGGGTGTTGCTGGGGTGAGGAGGGAGATGGATTCAGGGGAGAGTTTCTGGGAGGGGCCATAGGATTTTAGTAGGGATTGGAGATCTTGTTGGACTTTGGGGATGGGGTCAGTCTGGCACAACTTGTAGGTGGAGGAGTCAGAGAGTTGGCGGAGCCCTTCTGCCAGGTAGTCACTGTGATCCATAACTACAGTGGTGGAACCTTTATCAGCAGGGAGGATGATGATGTCAGGATTAGTTTTAAGGTTTTGGATGGCTCTTCTTTCTTCTGCTGAAAGGTTTGAGTTCTTGGGAAGGGACTTGGGAAAGGATGGTGAGGACAAGTTGGAGGTGAGAAACTCTTGGAGGGTAACCAGAGGGTGGTTAGGTGGGAGTGCAGGGGGATCTTTGTTGGATGGTGGTATGAATTGGGACAGGCAGGGTTCAATATTGGGATTAGGTAGATTGCGGTCAGAGGGATTGGTGGCAAAGTAGTGTTTCCATCGTAGGGATCGGGAAAAGGAGAGTAGGTCTTTGACAAGACCAACATGATTGAACTGGGGTGTTGGACTAAAGGTAAGACCTTTGGATAGAACGGAAACTTCAGTGGGGTTTAGGTTTTTTGTGGATAGGTTGACCACAGTGTTCTGGGGTTGTTTTGGTATTGGATGTTGTGGAGTAGTGGTAGGGAGTTTGGAGGGATGAGGTAGGTTCAAGAGGTCAGCTAAGCATGGTCTGGGACCCATGAGGGGCTCACGAGGAGGAACACTGTGGTTCGGATAGGGATTGGATATGGGTGCTCCAAGTCGGCAATATGATGTCAGCAGGCTGGACAGTTTGTGGAGGTGGTGTTTGGAATGCTCCTCCAGTTGCTGGAGAGCAAAGGATTCGATCTGGGAGATGGGATGTAGGTATTTTTGGTTACACAATAGTAATATCTTACGGAGGGAGAGAAGGTAGCTAAGGGATTTATGAGCCATGGAGAGGTGATTTTGTAGGACTAGGTTCGTGAGGGATAAGGATTGGTGGAATCTGAAAAGGTGCAGGTCATTGTGGAAGGAGGGGTGGGATCCAGACAATGGAATTTTTAAGGTTAGACCGTTGGGAGGGATACCATGACTTAGACAGCATTTTAGGAATAGGATGTGGGATTGGGTTTTGGCCAGGGAAAGGGATACTTTCCTGAACTGGTACAGATAGAAGGAGCAGGGGTCCATTGGGACAGGGATGGTGCCGGGAAAGTGGAAAGTGAGGAATGATGGGAGAGACAGTGGATTATGATGAACCTGTGAAGAGGTTCCTCAACACGCAAAATTCTGAAGAAGGCCATGGCCGATAGCTGAATGTGTTGTATGTGTGTGTCTTTTGTATGTGCCTGTCGCAGCTCGTCGCCACGTCTTTGCGGTGAGTTGTAAACTGCCCTCACTATATTATTTATTCCAACCTGGACTTTCCATTATTATATACAGTTACTAATTTATACCTGAGGACGGTTTTAGGCACGGTTTTATAGCGATTTGATAGATATTTAGTAATTTGAAGAATATAACGCGAATTGTGGAACAATAATTACTGTTTGAAAATTATATTTCCTCTTTGAAAATGGTTTTATTGTTTGCATTTTTGATTGGGGGTTGATGATAAAAGGGTGGAGTATATTGGAATGGAAAGTTATCGGTTTATATAAAATTCTACGTGTGTTAATATTTCACTCTGCAGCGGAAACTACAGAACGCAAACGAATGATCTTTGTGTAATTGTTGTTCGAAGCCTCCCGTTGTGCACCATAGCAGTTCCACGCCGATAGCTATAAGGGGGTGAAAATTCGTCAAATTACTAATAAAACTTCATAGATAAATGTGCATTGTGTTACTTTACACATATTACAACAGTACATCTACTTTTAATAGATCACATTCAGACAATGTTACTCTAAGCCACAGTTCTGAAACGGTGTAAAATCATATTTTATACGTCCCTTGCTGAAGGGTGGGCAACCCAAAAAATCTCTACATTTACGCTCCAAACAATACTACAAATAACGTAGTTTACCAGAATGCCCTAAATGTAATTAAAATGAATTTGGCCATTACTCTCACCATAGGTGTTGAGATATTGGAACACAGGCTATACGGAATAATGTATGTATTATTTATTGTAAATCATTAAGCACTTCACTTAATTTTTTTATTTGAATTTTGATTAAAATGTGTGTTTCTAAAGAAGGTATTGTATTTCATTTCATCCTTCAAAACCAGTCTCATAGCACACTACTGAAAGATAGCTTATCAATCAAAATCAACCTATACTCAAGCGCAGCCGCGGGTTTAAGCTAGTATTGATATATTTATACCTTTCTTTTCCTTATTTTGAAGCAGAGCATTGGAAATGTGTCCGAACATTTTTCTAAATGTTTGTGAACCGCGTAACTGTGTCGAAATTTGAGTACCTGCCCTTGCATTCACCCTGTGAGATGTGGGTAACCGCTAAAAGCCGCATCCATGCTGACCGACACACTAATGCCCCTTGTTAATCCGCCGGCTGGATTCGAACCGCGACTGGCGCACTTCTAGGTACTGGAAATCGGGCGAGTAGATTACTATTAATATTGTCTGTAGCTACTTAATACGCCACAAGCATAACGCGCCTGAAAACGCCGGCCATCGATTGTGGCGAACCGTGTATCTAATAGTTGTAATTTAATCAGAAAAGCATCATTTTCGTAACTTACAGATAACTGAAAGAATGGAGTGTTGTTATATCAGAAACTGATTTTATCATTACTTAACGCGTACAGCAAGGGACAAAAATTAAATCGGAATGAAGTTAAATAATCTGCTGCAGTTGGCAGTTTTTCCGGAAAAGTAGATTGGCTGAAATTATTCGCTTCAAGTTAATTAATTATGCTCGCGAACTCTGATGAGCAAAAACCTAATAACGTATCATTATTGGATTCAGGATGTAATTGCGTGAACAAAATATCCGAACGAGCAGTAGCGGACAAAATGCGACGCCAGAGCCGCCTTGTCAAAAGTTACGAGCTCTGTGAACAGGAAAGCTACGCACACAGACCTAAACCTCCAGGCGTCCAGCTGACATCATCCCGCACTAACCGCTGGTTTTCTTAGTACATTAATACATCGGGCACACATAATATCGGACGAAGAAAATCTTCATGCAGGACTAGAACACTTGGAGAAACTGTTTAAAGAGATTGGCTATACTCCACGCCAAATAAGGAAGGCGAAAGACGACGTGCAACTGAAAAAAATCGGGCGTTTTACAAAATTCTTTGTATGTCCGTGCTTCGCAACAGTTGTTGAAGGAGGGCCTATGTGTATCATATTTTTAGGTTTCTGGACCTCAGTCAGTAAAACTAGAATCCTTGCTGGATCGCTCTATGTAAGTAAAAGTCATTGTCAGAAACGATGTAGTTTCATAAAGTTTTTGACACAAGAAGTGAAACGTACCAAAATAAACAAAGCAGTGTCGTTAAATATTTAATGCACAAAGCGAAATCAGTAACACTATGTTCAATATTTGTTGGTATTCGTAGACATGAGATTGCTTAATTCTGTCACAGACGTCCGCTTTCTTGTTGTACTACCCCATATTGTAGAGATTACTCTCTACAAATAGACACACGCCATTGCTTTCAGAGAAGGGTTTAAATTGTGATACGTTACTTCTTCTGATCCGATTTTGTGAAGTGAAGCGTTTCTGTAATCGCAAGATACGTATCCTGGGAAAAACCCCTGAAAATTCGTCTATTAGTTTAGGAGATGAAAGAGAAAGACATGACGGTTGTCGATGAAAAACTTTAAATTGTGATGTTCTTCTTTCCGTGATCCGATTTTTATTAAACTAAGTCTATATCTTGCCCCAAGGTACGCTGAAGTTACCAGTGAAAACCCCATGCGAATTTGTGAAGCAGTTTTGGAGAAGTGGTTTGTAATAGATGAAAAGACACGACGGTCTATCAAAACCCTTTGATGAAATCATGCGTAGATCCTGAACCAATCTTCGGTCATGTTTCCTGTGAAAACCGCATGAAAATTCGTCCAGTAGTTTTGGAGATTGAAGCGAACAGCGACAGGCCTACATTTACAGACTTATTATTAGTATAGATATGTTGTGCAAAAAAATGTTCAAATGTTTGTATAGCTTATGGGACTTAACTACGGAGTCATCAGTCCCTAAACTTATAAACTACTTATGAACTAGCTAATCCTAAGGACGGCACAAATATCCATGCCCGAGGGGGGATTCGAACCCCCCCGACCCTAGTGGTCGTGCAGACCGTGACTGGAGCGCCTCAGTCCCCTCGGCCACCGCGGCCGGCTATGTTGTACAATTGTAAATTTTTTAGGAATATATAGATTTGTATAACTGCTATATGTCGGTAAAATCTGTTGCGAATATGGTTAGTAGTAAAAAGGTAATAGATTAAAACGTGATGCTTGGTGGGGCGTTTTTCCATGAACGTTACTCTTTACGTCCTCATATCTCATGAACTACGTGTCGTATTGTGATACAATTTCGAACGTACAGTCGGTGACAGAATTCGCGAGACCCCTCGCCTGATCGCTATACACAACCGCAAAGTTCTGCTGCTTGGTGGGAAGTATACACAGCTAGGCAACACGATCGTACATACTGTCGATTACCCATCTGACACGAACTCTGAGAGGAAAAATGTATCTTCCAGTATCGCAGCCAGTTGTAACAACACGCGTGCTTTCTATGCGACGTGAAGGCGACTTCGAAAACTGATTTTAGAAACTGCTTTGCGTATTAGCCATAGCGTTTTAAGCTGTTCGCGACTGACAAATTCCTTTCCACATTTCTTTTCTTATAGTTTCAGTGAACAAAAACAGCAATTAGAATTGAGATGCTGCAGTCCGTGAATATTTTCGGACGTTACTGACACATTCACATGGAAAAATTGCATGCCTATCATAGAATTAATTCAATTACACGAATGGACTTTGTTATGAAGCTGAGTGTTACATCATGGTGCAGCATGTTCCGAGTATCGCTGACGGTTTCCGCCCACCGCCTCGGTTGCGCTATAAAGACGACAACCGTTTGGCGTCGCAGATCACTGATGATTTCCGAGAGTGAAGGTATCGTGTCATTTCCACTGGTTTTCTTTCGGTTGATGTTGCAACTAAGATATCAGCACAAATTTAACAAACATAAGCCAGCTGTGTCACCACAAATTACAGTTCTCCTGAGATGTTTGGTACTTTTCCATACTCCTTGTCTTATTGAAATGCCTAATAGTAAGCATTCGACAACGTATTGAGCTATTATAATACCAGATACGATTATGTCAAATGAATGTGCAGAAAAGCTAACAAATGATAAAGATAAGCTTATTTATCTCGCCAAATGGCCAACTACTGATCAACGAACGACAGTTCGATTACTGACTCTTTCACATTTTTCTTCTATTTTGAAATATGGCTCATTATGTTTCTCACGTAACAATAACAAACACACATGATAATTGCCGCGGTGGAGTAGCCGAGCGCTCTAAAGCCCTCTCTGCGGAGCACGCGGTTGCTCGCCGTGGAGGTTCGAGTCCTCCCTGGGGCATGGGTGTGAGTGTTTGTCCTCAGGTTAGTTTACCTAGGATTAAGCAGTTAGTAAGCTTCGGACTGACGACCACGTAGTTTGGTCCAATAGATTTACAGACATTTGAACATTTGAACACATGATAATTGAGAAACAATCTGTATCGCAATCATTGTGAGGAAATTATTATTGCGTAACCATGAAAATATATTGATAATGCTATATGAAACATGTGCAACAGAGAATTGTGTTCCATCAAATGAATTTCTTTAAAATATCGTATTCAACACATAATTGTATTTTTATTCCGTTTCTTTCAATAACGACGCAAAAGCTACGTTTTTCGTGCAAGCAACATTAGGAATATTAAATCGCTGTTACATTCAAATCCGTAGTCGCTTAATATAATCCTTTTTCAATCCAGACAGTAATACGACAACAAGAATTCCGAAAACTGGCGAGCTCGGTGTTCGCCACTCGGCTTCCCCAGAGGTTAAAGAGATCTTTTGGTGTGAGTTGGTCACTGGCGAGTATCGAAGACGATATGTTTCGCATACTAATCAAAAATATAAACCCGCCCATCAACCCGCACCTAGTAATACATCATGCAGGAAGTAGACGTCTGAACAATCATCTCAGAATGAAGTCGGTCATGTATTCAAAGAAGCAGGCATTAATTTGACAATGCAAATAGCAAAAACAAGTAGATTGAATAATTTGTAAAATCTCAAACCTAAGAGTCGACTTTGATGATTCTCCATCGTAGCAATTAGAGGCGTGAAAGATTCTGAAGCTAATTCCTTGGTTTTAGAAACCGCAGCCGTTTATTCTGTAGTAGGACAGCATTACACACCGGTGGGTTCAGTTACTGTGCAGAATACTAAACCACGGTTTTTTGTCAAAAGCGTGCGTAGTTTCCTGCCACTTAGACCTATGTTCCTGCAGAGATTCGATAAACGGCTATGCTACAGTAAGTGTGGGTGGTGCCGGCATAAATGCGCAGATGCGTAACACGAGGTCTTAGGATCGATCTGACATCCGCAGCACTTTTATTTTTAATTATTCACACATTTACACGAGTTTCAATCCGTATTTTTCACACACGTAACTTTTCTGCTCTGTAACAACTTTGGTAGCGAATATAGTATCAAAACGTTTTAACTCTTCATTCAGCCAGTTGATATGATAACGAAGAGAATTTTTGAATGAATGAACGAAATAGACAGTCTATTTGCGTCAGATGTTCTGAGCAGATTGACAATGCCATCAAAAAATGCAACAGATCGTGTGAGTAATAGCGTGAGTTTCTCCACAGACAGGTAATAAACGTTGGTTTCAGGGCACATATCGTATGGATTTATAAATATCAAACAATACAGTAGTGACAATTTATAAGCTGAAATAAGTGCATACTGGAAAACGTTGCCTTTATGTGGGTTCAAAACTTGACAAGCACATACGAAGAGTGTAATAGCTACAACGACAATCTCCGAAGGCGATTGTCTTGACAAAGGCTAATAATATCCTCTTATACGTTTGCGTGTTGAAAGTCTCAACACTACGGATCGCTGGATGGGTCTCACCTACTTGGCCCAATCTGTGCAAGAAGAAACACGAATAGAACCTTTTAAATTCCTACAATATCTCCCCTGTGTAGGCCATAGGAAAAGAGAAAACTCACGCCAAATGATCCAACTACAGATAGGTGCAATATCAGCTAATATTGAGGCTCACCATTGCTGATGACGGTGTTTTCGGTGTTGCGAAGTAGCTAAACGATTAGCTTTTGAATGAAACAGCACGGGTTTGAATCCCGTCCCTTCCAAAATACTTTTCTTATATTAACCCTTGTAGTTTTAATTATCAATTTAAAAAATTTCAATGGTTTCGTTATAACTAATTTAATTAATATATCTTATTTCATCATTTAATTTTCATAATTCGATGAAGTATTAAATGAAAATAATATTTCAAAAATTGTAGCACGTATTTATATGCCAAAGTTATATTACATTCCTTAGGGTGTTCATCGTCAAAGAAAACCTCCACACTATACAGACTTTACCAAAGTATTTTAAGCCAGAAATTTTATCCGAAATATGCTTCGGTGCAAAGCATACTTTATTCAAGTTTTTTAGTAAGTAACTTTTCACTGTTGTTTTTTGTGCATACCAAGTGTATGGGTGGGAATTGTGGCACAGAGCTGATGCTGTAGGATGGAATGTGTTTTAATTGAGAGACCTCTTGACATCAACGTTCGTGGCACACTGAAACGTTTAAGTAAATTTAAATTTCATAAATAAAAGGTTTACATTGGGAGAGGTAATATGAAACGAACAAAAATGTAAGGAGTACCGGGGAAGCGAACCTTGACTTCCAACTTTGCACTCCAACCACTTGTCCACTAGGCTAGGCACACTCCTCAAGCACTGGAAGTTAATAAGCAGCTTATATAACACATATTTGTCTGTGAATAATTTTCGCCACCGTATTCGCTTTCCCTTTAGCCAACTCGGACTGGATATTTTGGGAATTTGAAAGGTTTGTCAACTTCCTTCTCGCAGGGTTTGAACAAAATCTTTGAAAACCATCCCGAAATCTACTCTGTCAGTCATAAACATTCTACAGTATTATTTGAAAGACATAATCGATGACGAAATGTCTGCCCCCCTCCCCAATCCTTGGGGGTTAAAATTCTAGGAGTAGGAACATCCTCATAAATGATCCACGAACTGAGACGCGATATTTTTGTGAAATTCAGTATCCTGTTACAGCGACAGTCGTAAAAATTGTAGGAATAAAGTTTATGAAGAAGTTTCTGTTAATAATTATAAAGAAACTTTACGCTGTAGCTACGAATGCCTGTTCTACGAAACAGCAATGAATCTAAATCATTCATACGAACGTGTTCCTGACGGCATTTTGACTCGTGAGTGTTCTATAGTTCAAAGGCACATGCGGTAACTTGAGAGTAATTTTGCAAAATATTTGTAACAAAAAGTGAGGGAGACGTATATCGACCACGCTACTAAACACCCACATGCAAGGTATTGGTATTCCGGGGTGTTCATTCTACTATCAATCACTGTTTTATGTCCTCTGACTTTATTGAAAGCAGTACGGTTTTCTTAATAAATGAAGCATGTCAAGTTACCAAAAGAAGGTAGTCTTATTTTTGTCACCCTGATTTCTTTAATGAACAGTTTCATATTAACAACATACCTAACGCAAGAATCAGTTATGAAACGTCTGAGACCAACTGAATAACAGTTGATAAGATTTAGCTGTAGTAGATTGTCGTGTAATGAAGTTTGTTTACACGCGCTAGCCGTGCTGTGAAGTGTCCCGTTTACTTCCGTACAAACCTCTGGCCGGCCACAAGCACTGACTGGAGGACGAGACATTCGCTGCGATTGAGAAGAGGCATGCCTCACCTCTTCTCGACTGCCCACTGATGTGTCTGTCTTTTCTTAAATGGACTGTTTGCCTTATGATGCCTGGTTATCCTGATACCGATCTCCTAATGGATTCTCGTTCTAGGTTATATTATTGTGCACTGAAATAAAAATTTTATTATTGGGTGGTTTCAGATAGCCCGCCTGTTAGTTGCCATATTTAGCGGCAATTCTTACATTATTAAACAATAAGTCTATAATAACTTCTTTATATTTCAGCATTAACATGTGACGCTGAAAAAAAGGCATGTATGGTCTATTAAAATTGTATTATGTTGAATGTGTAAAACATCAACCTCGAAGCAAATTATATCTTATTAATGACATGGCCGCGGGGGAATGGCCGAGCGCATTGAGGCGCTACGCTACGATGTGCGAGGCCGTTCCCCCTCGGGGGTTCGAATACCCCCCTTGGGCATGGATGTTAGTACCATCTGCAGTATAAGGTTGTTCATAAGTAGTTTGTAAGTTTAGAGACTGATGACCTCGCAGTTAAATCCCATAAGCTTAACAAATTTTTTTTTTTTTTTTTTTTTTTTTTTTTTTTTTTTTTTTTATGACATGGCAGTTACGTATTGATTTGAACGTCTAGTCTGTTTGTTGGTTTTGAGGAGTTTTTAATGTTTTTAATGCCATTTCGATACTCTTAGCTGCAAGCAAAGAACTAACCTTCGGGAAATCTAATGGTGAAACAAAGTACGCTGTTGTATGAACAAAAAATACAAAAGTTTCGAACCTCTGTTATAGTCTCTGTATCTGTTAGCTGGTTCAAAAGTGAGTTTTATACACAGCTTCAAGACGAATTTGAAAGTAATGTATAAAATCCATTACTCCACGACCCAAGTCATTGGCGCTTACCTCGTTTACTATCGATATACCCGGAATATTACTACTATATATCGTGCAAAGAGCTTTGAAACCTACTTCGAGAAAACTACTGGAAATCTCTGACCTGAATGAAAAGACATGTCGTTTATGGCTGCTTACCGCCAACAATAGTTATGATAAAGGGTTTCATTGTGTTTTAAGTTTTATTTGGCCTTCATCGCCCTTCCAGACGAACCTGCTCCTTCCACAACGCTTTTTTATACTTGCTTCATCTTCTGTACTATAATTGTTCACAATATGTTATTCATTAACTAAATTAATGTTTAATAGTAATACTGTTCTCCCTCATTGAAAAAAAAAGTACACAATATTAAAATGAAACCATAGATTAGAACGTTAAAACATACTACATCCGCTTTAAAAGAAATATACTAAAAATTATTTCATTTCGTAGGTGAAATTTTTTTCTATTCTATTGAACCTCGGTGTTTCTCAAACAGTTTGACTCGTTTTTTTTTTTTTTTGTTTTTTTTTTGTTTTTTTTTTTCATTTTTTTTTTTTTTTTGCCACTGGTAGCCAAACAGTGGGTCCTATGAGTAGCACTCTTATACAGTTACATACTAAACCATTATAAATACATCAACGTCTTCTGCTAACACTGCTTCCGCAACGATTCGAAGCCTATTGGGTATTCTCGTTTCTTATTATATTGGTGTGGTGCCTGTTATTTCGGGCATATCCGAAGTAACAGACACCATACCAATATAATTAATTACGACTCGCGAAGACGGCGTTTCTTCAATTACTTCACCGCATATGCGGTCATACGTTCGACCTCGCACGATATGGGCGCTACAGCCATAGCGTGCAACTTGTGGAAGTTTGAGACAGACGCAGGGCGAGCTCCGGTAGCCACGTGGTTAAGTTCACCGCTGGCCCGAAGCGAGAGACACGGGTTCGATTCCCGTCCCGCTTCATATTTTCACTTATCGCCATTGTTTAATTTCAATGCCCTAATTCAGCACTATCATTCCTTTCCTTCCTAATTCTTATTCCTTCACCTCGTTCATAAATATTTGCCAGTTCTTGTTTCCTTTTCTTTGGACCTCCTTATCTGCTCTTCTAGGCTGAACTGAACTTTGCTACTCTGCTCAATCGCAGCGAATTTCTCGTGCTTGGGGCCGCAAAAGGTTTACGCGGAAGTAAACGGGGTACTCACAGCACGGCGAGCGCGTATAAACAAAGTTTCTTACTCGACAACCTACTCCAGCTAAGCCTTCCCAATGGTATTCAGTTTGCCTCAGACGTTTCAAAAATGATTCTTGTATTAGGTGTGCCGGTAATACGAAACTGCTAAATAACAACTCAGGGTGTCATAACATCTGGCCTCCTTTTTGTGGTAACTTGACACGCTTCATTTATTAAGACGTCTGAGTGGTCAACATACGTATCCAACATTTTTTGTCCTAAATTTTTCGCTAAATTACTCTCCTGTTACCGCGTGTGCCTTTCAACTACGGAACACCCACTACTCAAAATACCGACAGAAACACGTTCGTATTAATGATTTAGATTCGTTGCTGTTTTGCAGATCTGGCATTCGTTGCTACATCGGAAAGCTTCTTTATAAAGAGACAAACGACTCCATTCACTTTATTCGCACAATTTTTACGACTGTAGCTGTAAGATTACCCTGCGTTTCGCATTCATAATGCATCTCCGTCCGTGGACCATAGGCGAGGATGTTCTCAGTCCTGGAATTTCATTCACAAGGAGGGGTGCGAACTTTCCCTCAAGGACTCCAACGTCATTCATTTTATACTGCATACTGTTGATGACCCCCCCATGAACCACAGACATTGCCGAGGTGGGGTGGCTTGCGTGCCTCAACGATACAGATAGCCGTACCGTAGGTGCAACCACAGCGGAGGGATATCTGTGGAGAGGCCAGACAAACGTGTGGTTCCTGAAGAGGGGCAGCAGCCTTTTCAGTAGTTACAGGGGCAACAGTCTGGATGATTGACTGAGCTGGCCTTGTAACATCAGCTAATGTGGCTTTGCCACACAGCTACTGCGAACGGCTGAAAGCAAGGGGAAACTACAGCCGTTACTTTTCCCGAGGACATGCAGCTCTACTGTATGAACATATGATGATGGCATCCTCTCGGGTAAAATATTCCGGAGGTAAAATAGTCCCCCATTCGGATCTCCGGGCGGGGACTACTCAGGAGGATGTGATCATCAGGAAAGACAATACTGGCATTCTACGGGTCGGAGCGTGGAATGTTAGATCCCTTAATAGAGTAGGAAAATTAGAAAATTTAAAAAGGGAAATGGATAGGTTGAAGTTAGATATAGTGGGTATTAGTGAAGTTCGGTGGCAGGATGAACAGGATTTCTGGTCAGGTGAGTACAGGATTATAAATACAAAATCAGTTGGGGGTATCACAGGAGTAGGATTGATAATGAATAAGAAAATAGGAATGCGGGTAAACTACTATGACCAGCACAGCGATCGTATTATCATTGTCAAGATAGATACGAAGCCAACACCGACAACAGTAGTACAGGTTTATATGCCAACTAGCTCTGCCGAAGATGAGGAGATCGAAGAAATATATGAGGAGCTAAAGGAAATTATTCAGACAATTAAGGGAGAGGAAAACTTAATTGTTATGGGAGACTGGAATTCGGTAGTAGGACAAGGAAGGGAAGGGAAGATAGTAGGTGAATATGGTCTGGGCAAAAGGAATGAAAGAGGAAGCCGCCTGGTAGAATTTTGCACGGAACATAATTTAGTTATAACAAACACCTGGTTTAAGAATCGCAAAAGAAGGTTGTATACATGGAAGAGACCAGGAGACACCGGGAGATACCAGATAGATTTTATAATGGTAAGACATAGATTTCGGAACCAGGTTTTGAAGTGTAGGACATACCCAGGGGCAGACATAGACTCTGACCATAACTTGTTGGTTATGAACTGTAGGCTGAAACTGAAGAAACTACAGAAAGGTAGGAAAATAAGGAGATGGGACCTAGATAAATTGAAGGAACCTGAAGTTCTTAAGAATTTCAGAGGGAGCTTCAGGCAACAATTGACAGAAACAGGGGAAAATAAAACAGTTGAGGAGGAATGGGTAAAATTGAGAGATGAAATAGTGAAGGCAGCAGAGGACAAAATAGGTAGGAAGGCAAGACCTACAAAGAATCCTTGGATATCACAGGAGATACTAAATTTAATCGATGAAAGGAGAAAATATAAAAATGCAGTAAATGAAACAGGCAAAATGGAGTAAAGACGACTAAGAAATGAGATTGACAGGAAGTGCAAAATGGCTAAGCAGGACTGGCTAGAAGGCAAATGCAAGGATGTAGAAGAATGTATAAATAGGGGAAAAATAGATACAGCCTACCGGAAAATAAAAGAAACATTTGGCGATAAGAAAAACAGCTCTATGAATATCAAGGACACTGATGGAAAACCAGTTCTCAGCAAAGAAGGAAAAGCTGAAAGGTGGAAAGAGTATATAGAGGGGCTCTACAAAGGAAACGAACTTCGAGACACTATTGTAGGAAGGGAAGAGGATGTAGATGATGATGAAATAGGAGATATTATACTGAGAGATGAATTTGACAGAGCACTGAAAGATCTAAGTCGAAACAAGGCCCCTGGAATAGATGATATCCCGTCAGAGCTACTGAAGTCTCTGGGAGAACCAGCCATGACAAAATTGTTTCACATTGTGTGTAAGATGTATGAGACAGGTGAAGTACCCTCAGACTTTAAGAAAAATGTTATAATCCCCATTCCAAAGAAAGCGGGTGCAGACAGGTGTGAAAACTACAGAACTATCAGTTTAATAAGTCATGGTTGCAAAATATTAACACGAATTATATACAGAAGGATGGAAAAGCTGGTAGAAGCCGACCTCGGGGAAGATCAGTTTGGGTTCAGGAGAAATGTAGGAACACGGGAGGCAATACTCACTTTACGCCTTATCCTAGAAGATAGATTAAGAAAAGGCAAACCAACATTTCTAGCTTTTGTAGATTTGGAGAAGGCTTTTGACAATGTTGATTGGAATAAACTCTTTCAAGTTCTGAAGCAAGCAGGAGTAAAATATAGGGAGCGTAAGGTTATTTACAACTTGTACAAAAACCAGACAGCGGTTGTCAGAGTTGAAGGGCATGAAAGGGATGCAGTGGTTGGGATGGGAGTAAGACAGGGTTGTAGCCTTTCCCCAATGTTGTTCAATTTGTACATTGAGCAAGCTATAAAGGAAAGCAAGGAGAAATTTGGAGAAGGAATTAAAGTTCAGGGTGAAGAATTAAAAACATTGCGTTTTGCTGACGACATAGTAATTCTGTCAGATACAGCAAAGGACCTGGAAGAGCAATTGAACGGAATGGATAGTGTGCTTAAAGGTGCATATAAGATGAACATTAACAAGAGTAAAACTAGGGTAATGGAGTGCAGTGTAAGAAAATCAGGTGATGCTGAAGGAATTAGATTAGGTAACGAAACAATAAAGGAGGTAGATGAGTTTTGTTACTTGGGCAGTAAAATAACAAATGATGGTCGCAGTACAGATGATATAAAATGCAGAATGGCAATGGGTAGAAAGGCGTTTTTGAAAAAGAGAAATTTGTTAACATCTAATATTGATTTAAGCCTAAGGAAGTCCTTTCTGAAGGCATTTGTATGGAGTGTTGCCTTGTATGGGAGTGAAACATGGACGATTAGCAGTGTGGACAGAAAGAGGATTGAGGCTTTTGAAATGTGGTGCTACAGAAGAATGCTGAAGATTAGGTGGGTGGATCGCGTAACTAATGAGGAGGTACTGAACCGAATTGAGGAGAAAAGGGATTTCTGGCATACCTTGACTAAGAGAAGGGATAGATTGGTAGGACACATTCTTAGACATCAAGGAATTGTGAATTTAGCGTTGGAGGGAAGTGTGTGGGGTAAAAATCGCAGAGGGAGACCAAGAGACGCGTATAGTAAGCAGATTCAAGTGGATGTGGGTTGTCGTTCTTATGAGGAGATGAAGAGGCTTGCTCAGGATAGAGTAGGGTGGAGAGCTGCATCAAACCAGTCTCTGGACTGAAGACCACAACAACAACAACTGTTGATGAATGACCAAAGTAGATCGCGGGATGGGTTTCACCGATTTGGTTCAGACTCTGCGAGAAGAAGAAAGCAGACGAAACATTTCAAATTCCCAAAAATATCTTGCGCGATGTGGCCAAAGGGAAAGTGAATACGGTCGCAAAAGTTTCCCACATAGAAATAGGTGTTATCTAAGCTGCTTATTGAGTCCCAGTCTACGTCAAATGTGAGTAGCGTGGTGGACAAGGGCTTGTATTGCAAAATTTGCGGCCCAGTTTCGATTCTCGGTACTTCGTAGAATCGTGTTCATTTGGTATCACCACTCGCAATGTTAACCGTTTATTTAAGAAATTTAAATTTACGTAAACACTTCAGTGTTCCACAAAAGTTGACGTCGAAAGGATACTCAATTAAAACACATTCAATCGCATGGCATCATTTCAGTGCCCCTGTTTCCACCTCAATGATTCGATAAATTTTGTATGTATCAAAAGCAATAGTGAAAAGCCATTTACTTTAAACCTTGAATCAAATGTGTTTTGCGCCGTAGCATATTTCGGATAAAATTACTTCCCTAAAATACTTTCATAAAGTTTGCATAGTGTGAAGTTTATGTTTCTTTGTCGGTGAACACCCTTAGGAATGTAATATAACTTCGATTTATAAATACCTGCTACAACATGCTATATATTAATTATGCACTGAAAATTCATAATTAATAGTTAAAACTGCAAAGGATAACATAAAATCGTTTAGCTACTTCACAACACCGATAACACCGCCATCAGCAATGGTGAGCCTCAATATTAGCTGATACTGCACCTATCTGTAGTTGGATCATTTGGCGTGAGTTTTCTCTTTTCCTATGGCCTACACAGGGGAGATATTGTAGGAATTTAAAAGGTTCATATTCGTGTTTCTTCTTGTACAGATTGGGCCAAGTAGGTGAGACCCATCCAGCGATCCCTAGTGTTGAGACTTTCAACACGCAAACGTATAAGAGGATATTATTAGCCTTTGTCAAGACAATCGCCTTCGGAGATTGTCGTTGTAGCTATTACACTCTTCGTATGTGCTTGTCAAGTTTTGAACCCACATAAAGGCAACGTTTTCCAGTACGCACTTATTTCAGCTAATAAATTGTCACTACTGTATTGTTTGATATTTATAAATCCATACGATATGTGCCCTGAAACCAACGTTTATTACCTGTCTGTGGAGAAACTTACGCTATTACTCACACGATCTGTTGCATTTTTTGATGGCATTGTCAATCTGCTCAGAACATTTGGCGCAAATAGACTGTCTATTTCGTTCATTCATTCAAAAATTCTCTTCGTTATCATATCAACTGGCTGAATGAAGAGTTAAAACGTTTTGATACTATATTCGCTACAAAAGTTGTTATTGAGCAGAAAAGTTACGTGTGTGAAAAATACGGATTGAAACTCGTGAAAATGAGTGAATAATTAAAAATAAAAGTGCTGCGGATGTCAGGTCGATCCTAGGACCTCGTGTTACGCATCTGCGCATTTATGCCGGCGCCACCCACACATACTGTAGCATAGCCGTTTATCGAATCTCTGCAGGAACATAGGTCTACTACCTCTTCATAAGTGGCAGGAAACTACGCACGCTTTTGACGAAAAACCGTGGTTTTGTATTCTGCACAGTAACTGAAATCCACCGGTGTGTAATGCTGTCCTACTACAGAATAAACGGCTGCGGTTTCTAAAACCAAGGAATTAGCTTCAGAATCTTTCACGCCTCTAATTGCTACGATGGAGAACCATCAAAGTCGACTCTTAGGTTTGAGATTTTACAAATTATTCAATCTACTTGTTTTTGCTATTTGCATTGTCAAATTAATGCCTGCTTCTTTTAATAGATGACCGAATTCATTCTAAGGTGATTGTTCAGACGTCTACTTTCTGCTTGATGTATAACTAGGTGCGGGTTGATTGGCGGGTTTATATTTTTGATTAGTATGCGAAACATATCGTCTTCGATACTCGCCAGTGACCAACTCACACCAAAAGATCTCTTTAACCTCTGGGGAAGCCGAGTGGCGAACACCGAGCTCGCCAGTTTTCGGAATTCTTGTTGGCGTACTACTGTCTGGATTGAAAAAGGATTATATTAAGCGACTACGGATTTGAATGTAACAGCGATTTAATATTCCTAATGTTGCTTGCTCGAAAAACGTAGCTTTTGCGTCGTTATTGAAAGAAACGGAATAAAAATACAATTATGTGTTGGATACGATATTTTAAAGAAATTCATTTGATGGAACACAATTCTCTGTTGCACATGTTTCATATAGCATTATCAATATATTTTCATGGTTACGGAATAATAATTTCCTCACAATGATTGCGCTACAGATTGTTACTCAATTATCATGTGTTCAAATGTTCAAATGTCTGTAAATCTATTGGACCAAACTACGTGGTCGTCAGTCCGAAGCTTATAAACTGCTTAATCCTAGATAAACTAACCTAAGGACAAACACTCACACCCATGCCCCAGGGAGGACTCGAACCTCCACGGCGAGCAACCGCGTGCTCCGCAGAGAGGGCTTTAGAGCGCTCGGCTACTCCACCGCGGCAATTATCATGTGTGTTTGTTATTGTTACGTGAGAAACATAATGAGCCATATTTCAAAATAGAAGAAAAATGTGAAAGAGTCAGTAATCGAACTGTCGTTCGTTGATCAGTAGTTGGCCATTTGGCGAGATAAATAAGCTTATCTTAATCATTTGTTTGCTTTTCTGCACATTCATTTGACATAATGGTATCTGGTATTATAATAGCCCAATATGTTGTCGAATGCTTACTATTAGGCATTTCAATAAGACAAGGAGTATGGAAAAGTACCAAACATCTGAGGAGAACTGTAATTTGTGGTGACACAGCTGGCTTATGTTTGTTAAATTTGTGCCTGATATCTTAGTTGCAACATCAACCGAAAGAAAACCAGTGGAAATGACACGATACCTTCACTCTCGGAAATCATCAGTGATCTGCGACGCCAAACGGTTGTCGTCTTTATAGCGCAACCGAGACGGTGGGCGGAAACCGTCAGCGATACTCGGAACATGCTGCACCATGATGTAACACTTAGCTTCATAACAAAGTCCATTCGTGTAATTGAATTAATTCTATGATAGGCATGCAATTTTTCCATGTGAATGTGTCAGTAACGTCCGAAAATATTCACGGACTGCAGCATCTCAATTCTAATTGCTGTTTTTGTTCATTGAAACTATAAGAAAAGAAATGTGGAAAGGAATTTGTCAGTCGCGAACAGCTTAAAACGCTATGGCTAATACGCAAAGCAGTTTCTAAAATCAGTTTTCGAAGTCGCCTCCACGTCGCATAGAAAGCACGCGTGTTGTTACAACTGCCTGCGATACTGGAAGATACATTTTTCCTCTCAGAGTTCGTGTCAGATGGGTAATCGACAGTATGTACGATCGTGTTGCCTAGCTGTGTATACTTCCCACCAAGCAGCAGAACTTTGCGGTTGTGTATAGCGATCAGGCGAGGGGTCTCGTGAATTCTGTCACCGACTGTACGTTCAGTTCTAAGTGTGTATTCAGTCTGCAAAATTTCCTGAGAGTACAATTGTTAGTGTATAAATTATAAATTGTAACGTTATACCGAATGCCATAGTTTTGCTCTATGAACAGCGGAAAAGTAGTAAGCGAGAAACTTTTTTCGTTTCATTATTTTGATGTGGTTGTCTGCGAGCAAAAGCTTAATAGAGGTTTGAAATTATGTTTAAAGTTTGTTGCAAGTCGCCAAGTACTGTCATTCTCATACAGTGTACTTATAAAGTCTCGTCGCATTATCTAGAATTTGAGATTTCTATTGTTCATGACGTTATATCTCCTGAACCATGTGTCTTATGTCGTTCGTATTTCTACGGCAACTGTTATCTCACGTAAAGAATATGTGTACCAAATCTGGTTTAAATCTGTCCAGTGGTTTAGGAGGAAATGTGCAGTATTGTCGTTTGACGCAGCAGTTTTTCGCGCATTTCATTGTTTATGACGTCATATCTCCTTACGTATGTGTCGTACGTGAGTCTTACCCCGACAGCGATTGTTGCCTGATATTAAGGAACGTGTGTACAGAGTTTGATTGAAATCGGTCCAGTAGTTTAGCAGGAGAAGTGGAACACACATACATACATACACACATACAGCCTATTTTATATGTAAGATGCTGTATATTTTGAAGTATATCACTCAGACAATAGATAATCCCTAACTATTTAAATACAAAGTAATGGAATATCTCTTTGGCCACTTCTATAATGTACCAGATTACTTTAATTCAGGGGTGTTAAGTGCGTAAATGTTAATATTTTTATTAGTTAAACCCTTATTTTGCCTTGTCCATACAACTTACAGTCAGGGGCGGAGGTAGGACGGTCTACTGGGGGAGGAGGAGGGGGAGGGGGAGGGGGAGGGGGAAGGATTTTTCATCGTCAGCAAAACTCTGGCTCAGCAGAAAGACTCTAGTACCAGTCACCTCTTTTTACGAAATAAATAAATAAATAAATAAATAAATAAATAAAATAAAAATAAAAAAATAAAAGAGGGGGGGCAAGGATCATTGCCCCCCCCCCTCTCCCCATTGAATCCGCCTATGCTTACAGTCGTGTATAAGTTTGTTATGAATGTGCTTTGTACTAGCCAGCACTTTCTAATAATACCGGTCATGTACAGGTTATCTTGTTCAGTATTCCTGAAGGTTCTCCTACATGAGGTGTGACAGAGTAAATTTGTCTGACAAATCATGTTGATCATTATGGAAAAATCAGTTAAATAATTATAAGACAGTATTTGAAACATAAAAATTTTGTGTCCCAACTTCGTCGCCGCTTTTGTGTCCCAGCCTCGTCGTAGGTGTCGGTGGCCGAGTGGAATGAGCCCGACACAGGAACAAAGATAGCACGCTGGTGCAGGTACGGAGGGGAGCAGCCAGAAACTATAAACACTAGAGTAAATTAGAAAGAGATGTATATTGCACAGAATGTAACAATACTTAACTTTTACATAGTACTGCAGAATGTTGATACATAGTTGTTGGAGGCCTGCCTAGTGCCTGTACGATAGCAAAGTCTTCACTGGTGCCTATCTGATTACGAAGGTCCTAACTCGTTGCTATCTCAGTCCGAAGTGACCGATGTCTTTCCGTGGTGGCCACGAGCGGGGTTGCAGCAGAGGGCGCTCGTGGCTGTCGTGAGAACGCCGCGCCGTGCGTGCGTGGCGGCGCGCGGCGAAAGTAGGTGGCGCGCACTTTGTACTTGTGCGACACCACAAAATAAACTGTAACTACTATTTTTGTGGGGCAGCAGAACTGTGATGCTGTTAATTCCTCACATATTTGTTTTCTACTTGCAAATATAACCACATAAATCTTTTTTAGAGGCTTGCTGTCACTCTCAGGTTCCTAGCAACAGGGAAAACCTAAAAAAAAATATCTTTTATTTTCCCATCGAATTTCAGTACCAAGCATTTCACACATTGTGGTTGAAGTAAGCTCTGCCATTATTAGTATACTAAGGGATAATTATTTGAAGGTAAGTGTATTCTTGAAACCATTATTCTTAATCATTACTGTGAAAACAATGTCATGTCTCATTGCTGGTTTAAGTCAATAGGCTCGAACAATGGAAGGAGAATGGCCATCGATTGCCGAGACATTTAACGAATTGTGGCAGTTCCTAAACTGTTTGGGAAACTTCATTTAAAACTTCCGGGCTCATAAGCCGTGGTCGATTTGTAAAACTTTCCCCTAACGTTTCATATTCGGCTGCGGAAGACATCTCCAGAGGTAGAGTGGCGAACTGTGATGAAGACTTGAAGGAGAGCCTATATATAGGCAATGCAGAGGGCACCACAAGACATCACGTGACGTCAGCTAGTTAATCAGTCAATTGAGTTGACTCTGTTACAGGTTGGTAAGAAAATTTACATTAATGATAGTGACAAATGATACCCCATTCGTAATATTTTTGATTCATTTACAGGTGCAGTGGATGGAAAACACATTGCGTTTTCTGCTCTAAGATCTGCTGGCTCATTGTATTATAAAAACAATAATATTTAATAGTGTGGTGCTACCAGCAGTTGCTGATGCCAGATACAGATTCTCCCTCACTCTTATATGTTCTAATGGCAGAATAAGTGATGGCGGAGTTTTCCAACAGAGCAAAATAAACACTGCACTGAGGGGAAACTGGCTGAGAGTGCCACAAGAAAAAATACTAAAAAAACAGCAACATCCAAGTGCCATATGTCATAATGGCAGATGACTTTAGAATATAACCGTATATAATGAATGCAGAAATTAAACTGAAAAAATTTCAATTACAGATTGACAAGGGCAAGACGTGTTGAAAAACTACCTTTGACATTATGAGCAATCATTTTAGGATTTACTGACAACGATTAAACTTCCTGTTGAAAAAGTTGAATTAATTACAGAAAACTTGTGTAATTTACACAATTTTTTGACTGATTAGCGAGATAGCTCCCATATATCAAACAGGAAAATCGAAGATACAGTCCTGTATAGGGTAGGAGGGGAATTGGCATGCTGATGGTCTGTCTGATGTAACATAACAACAGATTGGGAACAGGACAGGAAGAGAAGCAAAGGAAATCCGTGACATATACCGTGAATATTTTAATACAACTGGGTTTGTCCCTTGGCGGTGGGAGTGAGATAAATACTACAATTTCTGAATATACATTTATTTTCAAACTAACTACATGACTGATACTACTGACTTATGATTGATTTGAAAATAAAAACGATTGATACACTTCAATAATTTGCATCAATAAATGTGCTTCCATTATAATTTTCAGTATTTGATGTTAGTATCTCTTATCACTGATGGAATTTTTTAGCCTGCCCAATTCTTGGACAATGAAATTCCCCAAAGCGTCATTTGGTGAAGGAGCTATTAATTTGGAATAGGGACTTCGCAATCAGTCTTGTTATGTATGACTGTCTCCCTATCCTTTAAAGATAAATAATATTAGTTTGAAAGTACATTACACCAGTAAAGTTTAGTTAAACATTGAAATAAAATTTTCGAAAAAAAGTAAAATATCATCCATTTCAAAGTACCGCATTGCCATTCCCATGTCCCTTTGCACGTTGTTGAGCACAACAGCTGCTAGATGCCGCGCAGTGATGAGGTCCTTGAGATTCAGTCTTGTCACTATTTATAAATAATATCTCCATATCCTGTAAAGAAGAGTTGCATTAGTTTTACAGTAAACTGCATAAGGAGCGTTACTTAAATATTGGTTTTTGCAGATTGAACACAACTGTCTTGTGTAAAAATTAAGGTTAAAATTTAAACCTCATCCAGAAAGACTAACTGATATCAATTGTGTAATCTGTACCGTCAACAGTTGATTCTGTACAAGGCAAGGTATTCACCTAAAAAAAGAGAAAATGTTTTAATAAATCAGTTACTACTAATGGGGCAATAAAAGTTTCTTGATCGAACGCTTACCTATAAAGAGCACTGCATGAACACCAAATGCAAAGTAGCTGCTAGAAATAACATTGTTCGCAAGCTCGCAGGCTCAAACTGGGGTGCACAACCCAATACATTAAGAACCACAGCCCTGTCCCTGTGTTGCTCAGCTGCAGAATACGTGTGCCCAGTATGGTACAACTCATGCCACGCTAAACAAGTGGATGTGGCTCTAAACGAAACCTGCCGCATTGTCACGGGATGCCTAGAGCCAACGCCAGTTGAAAAACTATACTGCCTGGCTGGTATAGCACCACCTGGGATTAGAAGGGAAGTCACAGCCAGACTGGAACGAGCAATGGCATCGAAATTGTCAACACATCCCCTTTTTGATTATCAGCCAGCCCATAGCAGACTCAAATCAAGGAAAAGCTATCTGCATTCAACGACGGAGCTCGACAAATCACCACAACTAACCCCGCTGGAGATGTGGAGAGCAAAGATCGGGGACCTTGGTGGCTGGATGAACCCACAGGGAGCACTTCCACCTGGCTATAAGGAGGACTGGATGACGTAGAAGTCCCTCAATAGACTTCGAACCAACGTAATAAGATCCAAAGTCAACGTGAGAAGGTGGGGCCTTTCTGATGCATCTGTCATGTGCGAGTGTGGAAAAGAACAAAGCACCGAGCATCTGCTGTAATGTGAGCTTTGTCCAGCCTGCTGTACCATGCAGAACCTGACTGGTGCTACCCGTGATGCATGTGATGTAGCCAGATTTTGGGCTAGCATAGTTTAATGTTTAATCCTGGGGAAAAGACCTTTGAACTGTTACCACTGTTACTTGTAAATATGTGTACTATTAATGGCTAATTTGTATTTATAATCATTGATTTTCATTTTTGTTTTTGTGTTTCATGTTATGTTTTGTACAAGATGCTTCTGACACGAATGAATAAATAGAAATAAAAGTTTAAAAACTAGTGGATGTGACTTACATTATTACTCTCATTTTGGAAGTTTGCGAGACTAGTCTTGTTTTATGATGCAGAAATGCCAGGTATCTGTAAAATTTCCTTATTTTTAATGCAAATTAAACATAGAACATTCTGATCATAGCGACAGTACTAAACGTTGAAGACCATTGCTGTATATTTTAAAGTATATCACACAGGCAATAGAAAATCCCTAACTATTTAAATACAAAGTAATGGAATATCTCATTGACCACTTCTATAATGTACCTGATTACTTTAATTCAGGGGTGTAAAGTGCGTAAATCTAAATATTTTTATTAGTTTCATATAATTTATTTAGAAGATTGATGCAATGGGGAAACCTCCCAACTTTCCCAGTACAGAACTGTAAGATAGTCGGTGCTATAGGTACCCGATCTTAGAACGTCTGGATACAGACAATGTTAAGTGTGGAGATAGGAAATGTATCCTTAGAGTGCAGAAGGAAGACAGTTTTTCAAATGTCCTTTTTTTTTTTTTTTTTTTTTTTTTTTTGTTTAACAACCACGAAAAAATTGTGATTCACGAGCCCTGATACACTGTAACATTTAAGTATCAAGAGGACTAGCGTCCCTAATACGCTTCGATGTGTGGGTGTCAGTGCTTCTGGGCAATTCTCCTATACCGCCAGGGTTAAAAACATGCAAAGGATCCGTCTTGGTACCACAAGCAGCTTAGTAGAACTGAGGTGGCGCAGTATCCCCAGATGTTGCCCACTAACAATGCATGTCATTAGTATGCAGCACACCTTGAGGTTGAGGTTTCCTTCATAGAGGTTTACAATGTCCTCGCGATCCAGGCAAGATCCCCGTTGCCTGAGACACACAACGTTCCATCATCAGTGAAGCAGTGGAGAACTGGCGGCGCTTACCAGTCCCCAGCTTGTGGACCCCAGGTTCACCACGCTCAGTCAGTTAATGTTAGGATCGCTGAGGGGTGATTCTCAACGTTTGCGCAGCGCCAGGAGACCTACATTTTCCTTGATCACGAGCAAAGTAGTTCAACTCATGACACTGTAGTCTTGTGTAGTTCGCGAACGAACTAGTTCGGGAGAGCGCTCCCACAGGCGAACTACGCGAACTACTTCGCAGATCTCTCGCCTCTTAGTTCGTGCGCTCCTTTTCCGACGACTGGCGAGGAACAGCGAGGGGACGCGAGAGCGCGCAGAATCGCGTGATTTCCTACTGCCAGTCACCGTCAATTCGAGCTGAGATGCAGCTCAGCTGTAGTTTTATAGGCGTTGCCCAAAAATACGGGTAATAGCACACGCTTGGGTAACACTGATCATTATATGAAAAAGCTGTCATAACAAAAGAAAGTGCTCTTTTAGTAGCGGTAGCAAAAGACAAAAAAAAAAAAGACCTAATTCGCGGCTGAGCTGCGAACTAAAAGGAGAGCTATCGGTCGCGAACTAAAATATGCGCGATCGGTCGCAAACTAAAATATGTGCAGTCGGTTGCGAACTATTATGCCAAACATATCTCCTTAGTTCGTTGGATTCTTTTTCGAACACCGACGGGCAATAGCGAGAGGGCGCGCAACAGAATTAAAAATGACGTGTGTGCCTTCTGCTGATGAGAGCCATTTCGAGATAAGCGTCTGCCTGCTAGATTACATAGTTCAGTGCTACAAAATTTCGGTTTGAAGTATTCTGCACTCTGTAATATCTGACTAATAAATTCCAAAATGCCCAGATATAAAGATAACTCTAAACTTAAACGCGAGAAATTATCCACGAACTGTTTCTTTTGATTTGCGTGACATCGTTAGCGGCTAACGCAGCTAGCGCAGAAAGCAGCTAGGTGGGGGAACTTCTCCCTCCACCTGCATGCGCAGACCACGCCGCTCAGCCGTCACTGGAAGCGGACGAAATAAAAGAACGAACTAGTTCGCGGCTCCCGATCGTGAACTAATATTCGCGAATCTACATGACAGTGAGATCGGTCAGTATCCAGCAATGGAAATCTACATTGGGAGGTTTCCTTCACTGTTGGTGAAACATGTCGCAACATTTGTGTGTGTTGCGTGGGACAATCGTTTGATGCAGAGAAAATAGAACCAACACAATTATATCTGTATACATTAAGGATCCAAGAAATGTATGAGGAGGTACAGAAAATTATTCAGACAATTAGGGGAGATGAAAACATAATTGTGATGGGAGACTGGAATTCGGTAGTACGAAAAGGAAGGGAAGGTAAAATAGTAGGTGAATATGGACTGGGCAAAAGAGATCGCCTGGTATAATTTTGCACGGAACATAACTTAATGATAACAAACATCTGGTTTAAGAATCACGAACGGAGGTTGTATACGTGAAAGAGACCAGGAGACACAGGGAGATACCAGATAGATTTTATAATGGTAAGACATAGATTCCGGAACCAGGTTTAAACTGTAAAACATACCCAGGGGCAGATATAGACTCTGGCCATAACTTGTTGGTCATGAACTGTAGGCTGAAACTGAAAAAACTGCAAAAAGGTAGGAAAATAAGGAGATGGGACCTGGATAAATAGAAGGAACCTGAAGTTTTTGAGAATTTCAGAGGGTGCTTTAGGCAACAATTGACAGAAACGGGGGAAAATAAAACAGTAGAAGAAGAATGGGTAGCATTGAGAAACGAAATAGAGAAGGCAGCAGAAGACAAAATAGGTAGAAAGGCAAGACCTGCAAAAAATCCTTGGATATCACAGGAAATACTAAATTTAATTGATGAAAGGAGAAAATATAAACAGGCAAAATGGAGTACAGACGACTAAGAAATGAGATTCACAGGAAGTGTAAAATAGCTAAGCAGGAGTGGCTATAAGCCAAATGCAAGGTAGCAAAATTCAGTCTTCATATTTTGTTGACAACTTACAGTAATTTTCGCCCCCCGTAAACATTCTTGATCACGATAAACTGATCGCAAGACACTGTGTGGTTGAACATTGTTTGCGCTAGCTTTCGATCCATCTGCGCAACAATTTGAATGAATTAACACTGACGGACACAAAAGCATCACCTGCAAATATCACTGCCAACATACACGGCACAACAGGTGTACATGTGCTGACTTAACATTATAATAATCTGGCCGTAATATATTCTCCGTTGTAAGCAACAAGGTGATAAACATGTCCCTAGATCAGACGATGTATGCTTTAAAAACATTGTAATTAAAATTCATCATATCTAACATAATTTTCTCAGTTGCAACGCTGTAAGCATACCAAATTGTGAATAATTTTACGACCTTCGCCATCTCGTGGTATCCTGTTGCTTTCTGTTTTTCGTATTTCACATCGTGCGGTAGTACAAAGTGCCGTTATGCTATCGATCAGACGTGCACCAGTTGTTGACAATACCAGAGAAGCCTTTTTACCTCAACATTTCCAGCAGTTAGAGGTCGTATCTTGCGGTAATCTGACGTCGAAGTGGTACTCCCGGTAACATCGGATAATTTAACCCATGCTTGCTTGTCTGTCTCTTGATTGACTTCAGTGACATTGTGTGGTACGGGGACGATATTCTTCATTATATAGTTGTGGGATATGCCCTTTGGGTATATGAGTGGACACATCTGCGTTTTATTTAAATACTAGCTGCAAACCCGGCGTTGCCCGGGTATTTATTTATTCAAGCCTTGAGTTAGTATTTCTCCTATCCTTCTCTCCTTGTCCAGCTCCTTTTTTCTAATAATATGTTATATTTATCAGATATATACGAAATAAGGCTGTCTTGCATAATAAACAAAAAAAATGTTCATATGTTTGTTAAGCTTATGGGACTTAACTACGGGGTCATCAGTCCCTAAACTTACAAACTATTTATCAACTACCTTATACTAAGGACGGCACAAATATCCATGCCCGAGGGGGGATTCAAACCTCCGACCGTAGTGGCCGTGCAGACCGTGACTGGAGCGCCCCAGTCCCCTCGGCCACCGCGGCCGGCAGTACAGTATCCAAACAAAGAAAGATAATAATTGTGACTGGGCGGCGACATGGTTTGGTTTGGTGACTGGGACAACAGATGGGTTGACTTCGTTTTATATTAGAGTTTTAACTTGCAACTTTTAAGCTGTAGATTACGTCTTGATTTTCACAGTCGTATTAAATGTATAGGTTAAAAAATTCTATTTGTCGCCTCAGTAGTTGAATTTTTCACTGTAAATATTGGCTCAGGATTTTATTTAAAACTTGAAGACCTTTTTTTTAATGTTTGAGCATGAAAATCCGTTTCTCAGGAGCTAAAATTTAATAAACCAAAGAACAAAAATTCCAATCTTTGAGTCCCGGTAGTTCAGATAATTTGACGCACATCACAAAGATTATGTTTTTGCTTGATACTTTTCCTTTATAGAATTATTCTTTAGAAAATTTCACCATAAGTTTCTCCTGGCCACTACTGTTAGATATATTCCTTCACTTTTAGAATAACCTGGGACAATATTAGAGTACTAAATACTCGAATAACTTTTTTAAGGTTCATACATTCTCTATTCTGAAATCAATAGTTACATTCATAACACCTACACAGTATAAGTTCACAATTCGCGATTATTTTCGTCAAAGTTTGTTTGTATTAATCTCTCTCAAGAATATTCATCAGTTATTACGGGAGGCAGAAGTTTCTAATTCTTCCGTCCTAGCCTATCCCTATCTAAGTCCAAAGATAATGTTCGCTTTCGCGTATGATCACGATATAAGAGTTTATATTAAATTTTAAATATTTTCTCGGGTTTCTTCCTATCTTGGAATGAAACCGCGTATAATACTTTAAGCTAAGTACTGAGAGATAGTCCCATTGAGAGCTGAGCACATAGAGAGCTAAACACAAAGAGATCTAAACACATAGAGAGAGAGTAACTCAACTGCGGGTACTATTAATAATAGCAATCTGACAAATGATCTCTGATATACGAGATGTTTTGACCTAAGTATTCCCTGGATACTATTACTCTGAATTACGCTGATATAATTTGAATTTACTAAAAATTTTGAAAAATGAGAAAATTCTGCCTATTAACAGATTATTAAAATTACGTAACGATGAAAGAGGTCGGAATACCGTGATTCTGATGCTATGGTCGCTATGTGGTGTTACATAATCAAAGTACAAATGATATGTAACATTCATACATTCATTTAATTCACAACTGTACTATAAACAATATTTCTCGTTACTTGTCCAGGACGTAATATAAAGAATTTCTTTGGGGAGGCCACCCTTGAGCAAGTGACGTAAAGTTGGCCGTGCGAGGAACGTGGGCGTGTCAAATCCAGTCCACAGTATTGAATAGATTGTCCTGTGGTTTATTGATCGTAACAGAAAATACATGTCTCCCTGCAAACTGCAGTCTCTTGAAGTTAAAACCAGACCTGTCGTAAATAATGGGTATTTATTGCATCTGCGGCGTATTCAGGGGGAGGGGTGTCGGGCTGCAGCCAGCCACCCCCTTCTCCCCCCCCCCAGTCCTTGATGCAGCCTCCCGTAGAGAGAGATGGGGGAAGAAAAAGGAAAGGGATCAATCCTCCCAATATGAGTAAAGGCGCAGCTTTCCCCCCCCCCCTTTTTTTCTTTGTAGAAACCATGTCAGCTCGGTGATTGACTTCAGACCCCTCTAGACCCCGATCCTGGATACGCCACTGCATTTGATGTACTCTGTTTCATTTTCTTCCTTTCCTTATAACTCTGTAGCAGTCTATTGCTATCTCCTGCACCCGTGTGCGCTTCAGAGCTCAAAGCTTTTACGGCATCTACTGCGAAACTGTTGTAAGCAGTAGATTTATTTTCGTTTCATTATTTTGTGTGTGTGTGGGGAAGGGGGGGTATGTCAGTTACAAAATGCTACATAAGCGTCCGAAATTACATGCAAACTTGGTTCAGGTCCCTAACTTCTCCCATTTTCCAATAATTGACGCATAAATCTGGGTATTCTCACGTGGCGACCTCTCAATATTTATAACGTCGTATCTCCTGAGCTATATGTCGTACTATTTTGTTTTTGGGTCAGGAACCTTCGTGGACGTACGGTGAACAGTTTACCAAAGTTTCATTGCAATCGAATGAATGGTTTGTGAACACATAGAGGACATACAGACAAACAGTATATTAGCCGAAAACCCGGCGTTGCCCGGGTATTTATTGATTTATTCCTGTCATTTTTCAGATATATATATTCATTTGTATAAGGGCGTACGTCTGTAAAATGTCTTGGGAATACAATCAGTAGCAAAGAAGTAATAGATTAAAACTTGGTACATGATGGGGCGGTATTCCATGAACGTTACTGTTTACGTGCTGATATCTCATGAACTACGTGTCGGAATGTGATACAATTTAGAACCTACAATCAACCATATATGTGTATACTGTCTGTAAAATTTCCTGTCGCTACAGTTTGTAGTGTTGAAATTATAAATTGTAACGTCATACTGAGAGCCGTAGTTTTACTCCATAAACAGTGGAAAAGTAGTAAGCGAGAAACTTTTTTCCCTTCATCATTTTACTATGGTTGCCAGCGAGAAAAAGTTTAATAAAGGTTTGAAATTATGTTTAAAGTTTGTTGCAAGTCGCTAAGTACTGTCATTCTCATTTAGTGTATTTCGAAAGTCTCGCCGCATTATTTGGCATTTTTTGCGATTTCTATTGGTTATATATTTTGAACCATTCTTAACCATTCAGCAATTGTTACTTCATGGTAAGGATTGTGTGTACCAAATTTGATTGAAATCGGTCCAATCGTTTAGGAGAAAATGAGCAGCATTCTCGCAAAATGCAGCAGTTTTTCGCGCATCTCATTATTTATGACGTCATATCTCGTCAACTATATATCGTATGTGATTCTTACACTTACGGCGACCGAACCTCATGGATTGAAGCTTACGTGTACAAAATTTCATAAAGATTGGAACAAAACTGTAGATTTGTATGCAACACGTACAAACATACGGACACTCTGCTTTATATATTAGATAAATGTTATAGTTCTTCTGCAACCAGTGTCGACATGTATACTATAAATAAAAATTTCACCATCAATGGTTATATACAACTACTCCACAACAAATGTAGTGATAGGATATAGGTAAAACCATATAAGATTTGACATTGTAAAATACAGGAGATCAGAAGATGACGTCTGTGAACGTCGAAACCGGTTGTCCATAAATAAATAACCCGATATTGGCTGGAAACTTGTATAAATTGATTCAGATGAGTTCCATACATACAGTTCTATAATTTTTCACAATGGACTGAGGTGATGGAGGAGTTCGACAAGGAGACGGTGCTTGGCAAAGAAAGGGGTAGGTGGATATGGCAGAGTGGAATGACAGGAGATGAGGATATGATCAGAGAGAAAGAGAGAAGGAGATGAAGAGGGAGAGAGAGAATTAAAGATAAAGCTGGACAGAGGGGGAAAAAAGGAAAAACGCCGTGTTTTCAGCAAGTGTATAATAAAGGATCTTTCTTTCAGTGGAGCACTTTGAGGAGGTAAAGCATGGCGGGTTTTTGTGCAGCTGTTTCACCTAATTGTAAAATATAAAATTTAATGGCCGGAAATGACAATATTGTTAAAATGCGGAATATTATGCCGTGGTCTTGTGGATTTGTTATTAAAATCCAACGTTTCGACCCCATCTGCGGAGGACATTCTCAAGGGGGATCGTGGCTATTTTTAACGTACGATACACTTCATGGCTCGTTACAGACGAGCTAGTGTGTGTATCGGACGTTAACAACAGCCACGATCCCCCTTGAGATAGGGTTACCATATGATCATCATAAAAAAGAGGACGGTTCATATAAAAGAGAGGACACTTTATTGTTAACATAATGTAATTTACAACTTTATTAATGAACCACGTAGAACTAGTGCAAACTAAAACAGCAATGTTCTGTTGCTATTGTAAAACGAAACAATATGAACGTAGACAGTTTATTCGTCAGCACTACACTCAATTGTCTCATTCCTGTCGTTTTCACTATTCAACCAGTTACATTAGGAGGACAATGAAATTACTCAAGAGATTTTTTTTTTCTAAAAGTACTGACAAAAACTCAAGCATTTCAAATATTTGAAATTATACTGTACACATACAATAGCTCGTATAGTTTCGGTTTTAAATCTATTCCTGTCTTTTGTCTACTGTGTGTTCACAATACAATGGTTGAATACAGGATGGACAAACGGGTTCCCACGCAGAGAAGTTCCGAATCGTACGCAAGACAGACCCATGCGGAGAGCGAAATTTTGAACGGCAATTTCGCTGTGTGTATGCGCGTGATAGTTGCGAAGAGTTTGGAACTGCGGTGGGAACGAGCCCGTTATTGCCAGTAATACAAATAATACATTTTCTTTCTCGAAACCCAAAAAGGAGGACATTTTGTAGAATTTTATAAATTCCGACCGGACAAATTTTCTTGCCTCAAAAAGAGAACGTGTCCGGGAAAAAGAGGACGTATGTTAACTATTCGTTGAGATTTAATTCCAGATGTCATACATTCATATGTAGCAGGAAACTGGTGCTTGTTTATTTTAGTTCTGACATAATGACAAAAATATTTTAATTTATAATATGACAATGGTAACAAAGTACCTTCGATTTCTGTTTTTCAAATCATAACCAAATCATCACATGGTTTTTATGGTTCCATATGCTACTTATGTCTTTCACATGATCGTATATAATGTACTTTTAAATCCTTTTACATTTTTCTATATAATGATTTGGTCTGTTGCATTTTGAAATCCATTGTTGTATAACTTCCGTTAGAACTTATACCCGATTGTCGAAAATTTAAATTAGAGCGTGGAGCTTCCAGTATTTAAAGGATGACTGCACCTACTTCTACAGCAGTCAACACTCAACATTAAAGCTTTGGGCAGCACTAGCTGTAAACAACCGGTGGTCAACATTACGGGTAGGGTAACTCGGCGAGAGTTGGGCAACCTTTTTCTTTTGGTTGAAGTTCATTGGTTTTTAATATTTCTAAGTTCTGGCAGCATTTTCCTATAGATTGTCATATAAACTTACGTATAGTACATTATTGGGACCCTCCCACTCAAAGTAAAAGTCACACAACGAAATAAAAATATACATCAGCGGTCCATCTCACCCATAGGTGTATGGGTGAGATGGACCAGTGTAGTGGGAGAGATGGTGTATGGGTGAGATGGACCAGTGTAGTGGGAGAGATGGACCACCTAAATAATTGCTTCACATGAAGAAAATAGTGAATGGAAATCACATATTTTTATTGGAATATGTAGTAATGAATACAGTAAGACATTTCAGCCCAAACAATTTTATCAGTTTTTTGTAAATAGTAAGCGAACACGGGATTTTCATCGATTTGTAGATTTTGTGCCAACTTTAGGATATTTTTCTCCTACCACAGCTCTTACACTTATTAGCAAATGATGAACAACATTCATGTGGGGATTCATATTGGGATTGCGCTTTGTAAGGAAAGAATCCAGTCGTAACTAGCCTTTATTCAATTCTTTATTGAAAGTGTGTTCTATATTTATCCTTTCAGCTAATCCAAATGCCATAGTCCTTACCGAATCTCTACATGGTGCAAAACCTAGCTCTTGAAGTTTCTTAATGTGAGCGATGACTTTTCGTTCATGCTCAACACCCAGTAAAGGCCGAGGTCCCATACTACCCTTAGAATAATTTTTTGACTGCAGTCTTCTTTTCAGTGTAGTTTTAGGTGTACCAAAAGCTGTAGCTGCAGCATTGATATCCATGATATCCCGCACAGTAATGTTTAGCCTTCAATGATCCATCTTTGGTCCATTTGTCTCGCTCGCAAGATTCGGTCCTTTTGTAATTAGTTGGCATTTTTCTGAAGAGAAAAATACTAACTATGCAAAAACATGTAATTCGATAAACTTTTAAAATGTCAATGTAATTTCCTTGGTCACTTAAGATATATTTAATTGTGGTCCAGCTCTCCCTAATTAAAATGCATGATCCATCACGCACAAACAGAACTGGTCCATCTATCCCGATTGTCTGGGAGAGATGGAGCACCCCGATTTCAGTCTGCAGTTTTAGAGCTCGTTGGCCATTTTAGGTTAGGTACATGCCAACACATTTGTCAAGCTTTTAGTAATAAAACTACAGGAATGGTGTACAAACTGTGCCAAAATACTAAAAGAACGTAACTACATATAAAACTTTTCGACTTACCAAAACAGAAAATGTGATTTTTATCCTGAACTGAGACGATAATAACAACAACACTTTTGCACGACGTTCGTTCAACAAAGATCTTACTCACAAGTGAACGGTGCTGCTCTCTAGGGGCGCATTCACGAAATACGTCACTGGTCCGTCTCACCCCGAGTTACCCTACATTTTATCCTCAATTTTGAATACTCACTTTAGAAATAATTTATCCCTCTAATATTACATTATACATCATAACAGTTGTAATCTGATGATACTCACGTAAGTGACCGAAACCAGTTAACAGGGAAATGAAAGGAATTGCGGTCTAGATTGCCTTGTTACATAAATTAGTGATTACTTGTAAGATCGCCGTTATCCACAATGTTCTCAAAAATACTCGTCCGCAGATGGGGATGAAACCTTGGTTGTAATAACGTATTCACAAGACCACGGCAGAGTAGCCCGGAAAATTTTAAATATTGAGCCGTTTCACCGTCGTCGAAATGTTGATTCTCTGCGGCATTCTTTTTGGGGAGTTACGGACTCTGAAACGGAGCAAATGTAGTGCACAGTCAGTGCTGAAACGAGAGGCGGGATTTTCGCCCCAAGTTGGTCGGTATGTCCCCGACGCTTGGCTGGGTGTTGATCCAGGAAGCGAGTAGTCAGGTTTTACGAGCCCGGTGGCAGCGGAATGGCGCTCTGTCTGTCCTCCGATGCGCACCACTCTCGCGAAACGGGCGCCGTGTATAGGGGGATGAAGGAGGGGGTGGGTGGGGGGTTGGAGACACGCTGGGATCAGCCGGCGGGACTACTCGTACAGGAAGTTGCTAATTGCGAGGCGGGGACAACGCCGCAGGAAGTAACAGCGAGCGCCGTCTCAGCCAGGAGGGTGGCAGGGGGTGGGGGGTTGAGACATCGGCCGTCTTCACCCCAGCCCAGCACTTGACGAGCGACTGCGCCGCGCCGGCGGCGAACGCATTTGGGTTGACGGCGCAGACTCGGGGGAGTTTGTCGCCCTGTACTTTGCGAAAATTAACAGGCCTTCTTCCTCCCCCTCCCACGTCGCCACCCTTGTTTGCACTTTCATAGTCGACCTATTCTGAAAGCCATTCCTCCCTGCCTTCGTGATTTGCAAATTTGCATCAGCATGACAAATTAAAGCCTCAATGTCTTTCTTTATTTTTATTTATTTCCTAGTCGACCCAGCAAGCCACCATTCCAGCCTCTTTTTCACCATGCGTTCCAGCGTTTTTACAACACATGACGACAGAGCAATCGGTCGATAGTTGGAGGCCGCATTTGGATCTTTGCCACTTTTCACCATCATCATCATCATCAACGTTAGAGACTGATTATGCCTTTCAGCGTTCAGTCTGGAGCATAGTACCTCTAATAAAATTCCTCTATTATCCCCTATTCAATGCTAACATTGATGCATCGTCTGATGTTATGCCTTTTACTTCAAAATCATTCTGCACCGAAACTAAGTACTTTCTTCTTGGTCTATCTCGACTCCTCTTACCCTCCACTGACGAGCTCATGAGTCTCTTAGGTAACCTTGTTTCTCCCATGCGTGTAACATAACCCCACCATCTCAGTCTGTTCTTCTATAACTGCTTCATCTATGGTGTTCATTCCCAGCTTTTCTTTGATTTCCTTCTTATGGACACCCTCCTACCATTGTTCCCATCTATTAGTACCTGCAATCATTCTTGCTACTTTCATATCTGTAACCTCTATCTTATGAATAAGGTAACCTGTATCCACCCAACAAAGTTGGTCGAAAGATAGGTCGGGGCACTGCTAACTTAGTCTTGGTACTTACTTCCTTCTTGCAGAAGAGAGTAGATCTTAGCTGGGCACTCACTGAATTAGCTTTGATGCACCTCGATTCCAGTTATTTCGCTATGTTGCCATCCTGTGAGAGAATACATCCCAGGTACTTGAAACTGTCCACCTGTTCAACTTTGTTCCTTCTATTTGGCACTCAGTCTGTTTGAATCTCTTTCCCACAGACATTAATTTCGTTTTGGAGATGCTGATCTTCATATCATAATCCTTGCACCTCTGATTGAGCTCTGAAATATTAGTTTGCAACATTTCAATCGAATCGGCTATTGCAACTAAGTCATCCACATATGCGAAACTGCTTATTTTGTTTTCACCTACTTTAATCCCGCCCTGCCAGTCTACTGTTTTCAACATATGATCCATGAATAGCATGAACAACAGTGTTGACAGGTTACAGCCTTGTCTTACCCCTGAAACTACCCTGAACCATGAGCTTAATTTACCATCTACTCTAACTGCTGCCCGACAGTCTATGTAAAGCCCTTTAATTGCTTGCAGAAGTTTGCCTCCTGTACTATAATCTTGAAGAACTGACAGTAGCTTCCTCCTAGGAACACGGTCAAAAGCCTCTTCCAGATCTGTGAAACATAGATACAGTTCCCTGTTCCACTCATAGCACTTTTCCATTACCTGCTGTAAGCTAAAGATCTGGTCCTGACAATCTCTAAGAGGCCTAAACTCACACTGATTTTCATCTAACTTGTCCTCAATTAATACTCGCATTCTCCTTTCAACAATACCTGAGAATATTTTGCCTACAACGCTAATTAAAGATACCTCGATAGTTGTTGCAATCTTTTCTGTTTCCATGTTTGGAAATTGGCGTGATTACTGCTTTCGTCCAGTCTGACAGAACCTATCCCGATTCTCACGCCTTTTCAGAATTGGAATAATTACTTGAGTCGTCCATGTGGCTATGAGATCTTGTTCCATCCAACTCCGGTTAAAAATAGATAGCAGTTCTTTCGCTTCCTCAGGCAGATTTTTTAACATTGAATAGTGAATACAATCAATGCCGGGACAGCTGTCGCTCGATGATTTAATGGATTCGTGGAGGTCTTCCTTCGTGAAAGGACGAAGGAGAACATGATGACGGTCTTGCAAATGGAACCGTAGGAGGAGCGAGTTTTGCTATAAATCCCTCTAACCAGTCCGCGGTAGCAGGAGCAGGGGTGGAAAGTTCGCAATTGCTAATATGTATGTACTCTTGCTTTGAATGTCAAATGTGCAAAATTTTATGGCAATCGTACAAATGATATTGTTATCCCAAGGAAAAGAGCTCTTTCAGTTTTCCACAAATTTTCCCATTTTCTGGCTAAATATTCCAAACTTTTACTTCACCCAAACCTTCCTCTCGCTTTGAACGTCGAATGTACAAAATTTTATCACAATTAGATGAATGGTATTGATATTTCATAGAAAAATATCTTTCTATATTTTCTGAATTTCACAATTTTCCGCGTAACTTTTCCAACGAACCTTACTCTTCCTTTGAACGTCAAATATGCAAAATTTTATCGCAATCAGACGAATGATATTGTTATCCCATTGAAAAAAGCTCTTTCAGTTTCTCGCGAATTTTCAAATTTTCTGAATAACTTTCCCAAATTTTTATCAAATGATCAAAATTTTATTGCAATTGGATGAACGGTTCTCAACTTATAGTGCTGAGAACATTTTTTTACTGAAAACTCTCCCAAGACCATAACGAAAAAAAAAAAAAAAAAAAAAAAAAAAAAAAAACACCCCTCCGTCGTGCGAATAGTCAGTTATAGTGCTTAATTCGGCCAAAAAATACATTGAAAAACGCACTTTCAGTTTTTCTCAAATTTTCCAATTTCCCGGTACATTTTCCAAAAAAATTATTTCATACAAACCTTGTCTTGTCAAACCCTACTCAAGTAGTGCTCTTACAACCATGTGGCAATTGATTTTCATTCGTAGAAAAAAATCGCTTACGGTTTTTCCTAAATTTTACTACTTTCCGGGCGACTTTCCCAAATTTGTATTTGCTGCGAATCTTACTCTTGCTTCCAACATGAAATGTACAACATTTTATCGTAATTGGATGAACGGTATTGATAGATCACTGGAAAATGCTGTATCAGTTTTTCCCGATTCGCCTCTTTTTCTAGGCAACTTTTCCATATTTTATCACCGTTTAAACCTTCCGTGGACTTACACCAATATTTCAGGACTAAAATGAGCGAAATCGGTTCATTCGTTCTCGAGTTTTAGTGAGACTAACGAACAGCAATTCACAATCTCACTCTCGTTCAGAGAAAAACGGAACACCTTGAAGAACTAGAGATAGGACGTTCAAACTATAATGCAGTGTTTTATAAGCTTTCCGAATATGCGACCACCTCCAAAATAAATATCTTCTGAATAACTTTCCCAAATTTTTAATTCCTAAGAACGTTCATCTTTCGTTGAACGTCAAATGATCAAAATTTTATTGCAATTGGATGAACGGTTCTCAACTTATAGTGCTGAGAACATTTTTTTTTTTTTTTTTTACTGAAAACTCTCCCAAGACCATAACGAAAAAAAAAAAAAAAACACCCCTCTGTAGTGCGATGTTACCTGAAAGAAACAAATTTATTCTCCTTTTGCTACAGCTTTCTTTTAAATTGTTGCACGAAGTTCTTCTTGTGTACTTTTCGGAACGGAGCAGATTCTCTTCTTTGTACAAGATTTCCGACAGGTAAATTTATTTTGCTCATCCAGTGTTTCGCATTTCAGGCAAGACTTAGAAGCGAATTATGCTCATTAACAAAGGTCCCATTGTACAGACAATTTGTAAGAAGTACATTTTTTTCTAATTTTTAAAAAATTACTTCTTGTATCACGTTCTTTTACCTATCGATTTGTTCCTGAATTCAGTTTTCAGGCTTTGCGCTTATTCATCATTTACTCACTGTATTATAAAACAATTCATGATCTACTTAATTCATAATCAGTGTTACACATGGAACTCCGTAATATATATATGTTTGTCTGAATGTCTTCTGCGTGTTCATAAACCATTCATTCGATTGCAATGAAACTTTGCTGAACTGTTCACCATACGCCCACGTATATTTCTGACCCAAAAACAAATATGACGTCATAAATAATGAGAGACCACCGCGTGAGAATACCCCAGATTTCTGCGTCAATTATTGGAAAATGGGAGTAGTTTAGGACCTGAACAAAGTATTCATGAAATTTCGGACGTTTATGAAGCGTTTTGTAACTGAACCCCCTCACACAAAATGCTAAAACGAAAGGAAGTCTACCGCTCACAACAGTTTCGCTGTAGATGCCGTAAAATTGTCGCATCAGGAATCATGACATTGTATCAAATAAAGTTAGCATTACAGATTTACATGTTAATATTTATTTTTGTCTGCAAGTCTCCATTATTTATCTTGCATAGAAAATTAAGCAATTTATTTTCTTAATCTGTATCTATATAAAAGCGAAAGGACACTCACTCACTCACTGAATAAACACGCAATCTCGAAAACTACTTCACCTGTGAACCCGAAATTTGGTAGGAAAATAGTTTACGGGTAGAAAACGTCAGATAAGAAAGGATTTTGTAATAGGTGCATGGCGAAGCATACTTCTCCTACATAATCACGAAATCTACAATTTCATTTCGATCTTCACGAAATTTCGCACGCTTGACCTTCAAAGAAAGAGTGAAGGTCACCATCTACCTTAAGTTTCATACGATGCATGGGGGAGGGTACTTCGCAACAAAAAAATTGATTTCTAAATACCTCAGTCGCGTCATAACTTAAGAACGGTTCTACCGATTTCACAGATCCCCCCCCCCCCCTTTTTTTTTCTGAACATGGGTTGTAAGAAATAAAACTGAGTATTTGACAACAATAAAGTTTTTCAATGAAGCCCTGCGTTTCTATTGCATAGAAATCTATAGTTTTGTTCCGATACTGATGCAATTTTGCACACTCTACCTTAAAAACAAGAGGAATGTCACTGTCTGTATAAAATTTCGTGGAGGGTACGTAACTTACGGAATTTTCAAAATGCATAGTACTGCTGCAATCTTGATGAACTTTTGAACACATGAGCTGTAAACCAAGAGGAAGATCTCTGGGTACACAAATGTTTGTACCTTGCAGAAACGTTGCCGAGAGAGGGAAAGGTGGAAACGAAAAGATAGGTGGGAGAGAAAGAGGTGGATGCAGAGGGAGGGGGGGGAAGGGGCTGTGGACTACGAGAATGTAGGATAAATAAACACGCGGGCAACGCCGACGGCGATCCCTCCCCCGTCCCCCCGGTAGAAGACTTTACGACCCCTCAGGGGGTCTCGACCCACATGTTGGGAAACACTGCTTTAATGGGACAGAACAAACTAAGTTTTGTCAGGCGACCATGATGAATAATTAATGTAGTCTGCAAAAAGATGTTGTTAGTTGGCTACAAAATGACTTTATTTTACGAGTTTCGGTGTGGGCCATCATCAGAATCCTGTCGTTGAAAGTAACCACTGGACATTAGTTACATTTTCGTCAGGTAACGTTCGTTACATGTTGTTCAGGTTACATAACAGAGTCATTTTGTACCCAACTAATAACTTTTATCAATACAGCTACCTATACAGGATGAATTTTTGCAGACTTCATTCGTGATGAGTATCGTGTGTTTAACGAAGTCTTAACGAACAAATGCCTCTTTGTTGATACAGGAAATAAAGCAGCATTCTTACTATATCGCGAAACGATAACCGTATTCGAGTAGAATCTGAAACGACGTCACGAAACAAAGCACAGTTAATTTAGCTACAAACTATCCGATGAGGGAAGCAAAATATAGCTGCTCAGCGCGTGGAAAGGTTGATGATGCAACACGCATGATCGCAATAAAAACACCGCTTTAAAACAGTGCTTCAAAACAGCGAGTTTATCTAGAAGGATATGTGGGGGCATGTTGTGTCCCGACGGCCGCGGCGGATTAGCCGTGCGCACTGGGGCGCCGTGCTGCGGCGCGCGCGGCCGTAGGCCTTCGGGGGTTCGAGTCCCCCCTCCGGCATGGGTGTTTGTGTTGTCCTTAGGTTGGTTTATTTTAGTTTAAGTGGTTTGTAAGGTACGGACTGATAACCACGCAGTTGAGTCAGATAGATTTACAAACGTTTGAACTTTTTGTGTCCCGACGTTGAAACCAAATTCGAAAGTATGCCATTGTCAAAGAGGAAGATTGTGCAGCACAGTGACATAATTAGTGAGAAACTTTCAGAACAACTGCAGCCTGTGACTGATTTTACTTGGTTTTCTATACCAATAGGCGAGAGCAGACATAACGAAGACTCGGCGCAGGTCACATCCCTATAGGTGCATTACTGACCATTTCGTCATAACAACTTGGAACTACTTAGAGTAATTCCAATAAAGATAGAAACAGTGGACAGGATTTGTTTGAATGTGCTGTGAATTATGTGGAAACATGTGGTTGTGCCGGGACAAAATGTTAAACATACAACGGATAGTGCCAGAGATTTCAATGGGGAACATTCAAACTTTTAAAGAAGCCAATTTCAAGCACAAAGGAGTCAGTGAAATCTTTTCATTGCACTTTAGACCAAATCTGCACTGGACTTACAGCATGTGTAAATTCTGTTGTGAACACAGTCAGAGCAGGGATGCTAGACCACCGACAGCCGAAATCTCTTGTTGTGGATGTGCGATCAGAGTACTAAAATGTAATTTATCATAACAGTTAGAGGTGGTTGAGCCTGGACAAACCCTTTAAAAAGAGTCTGGGCTTTGCAGGATGAAATTGTCTTATTTCTGGAGAGAAAGTAGATACCTCACAATTTTATTACAAAAATACGATTTGAGGAGTGGGATTATGAGGTGATGTTTGCGACTGATATATTCGAAAAATATAATGAGTTCAATGTGACATTACAGGAAAAGGATTGTTTACATATGAAATGTGGATACATGTGAAAGCATTCAAATCTGAACTAGGTCTATCTGCAAGACAAGCAAATGAAGGCTGTTTCTGTAATTTCCCTTTACTAAGAAAGAGGAAGTGCCAGAAAGTGTTTCTGGTAAGATTAGGGATCATACGCAGAGTTTGGAGACTGAATTCACAAGTAGATTTCAGAACTTTACGAAAATTTAGCCCGTTTTCAGTCTGCTGTTGTATCCCACACTGCTGACACATAGCGGAGGAGCTACAATGTCAATTTCAGTATTCGTCGACTTTTCGATAATATGGAGGCCTGTATACAGAATAGCTACATTGTCCCCAGTGCAACACTGCAATATTCTTATACTTCAGCGTACAGTTACTGTAAGAAATAAACAGTTTAGTACTACGCAATAAAACCAATACATGGCAGTTTCATTATTATTACTATTTCTCATCTGAACGATATAAGTGTTATCAGAAATTTATGCCAGACAATTACACATCTTATATGACCACCGTTAATTGTAAAATTAATTCTAGCTGAAAGGAACCAGTTAAAAAGCTTACTTTAAACATATAACTCTGGCCATAAAACCAGCTAAAGGATTCGCGTGAATTACTGACTACTACCTGCAACAGAATCTTGTTCCCTGGCCCAGAATTTAGAACGGACTCAAACTTTACTTTAGCAGGAAGAAGACAGAGAGACGGTGGCCAACATTCGTCGTAGATCACGAGAATTACACACGATCATTAATACACAAGCCACCGTGAAATAAACAATTTCATAAAGGTGGCTGAGAGAACATATATGGCACAACGGAATTAAAATATGATACTTTGCATCTGAATTTGCTCTCAGCACTGGTGAAAAACATTAAATAAAAAGGGAGGGTTTTCATTAACTAATATTCATAATTAGAATAAGATTTCACTGAGCCGGCCACTACGGTCGGGGGTTCGAATCCCTCCTCGGGCATGGATATTTGTGCCGTCCTTAGGATTAGCTAGTTCATAAGTAGTTTGTAAGTATAGGGACTGATGACCCCGTAGTTAAGTCCCATAGACTTTACAAACATTTGAACATTTTGAACATTTCACTGACAATAAATTATTTATTCAGTTCAAATATGAGCAAATGGGGGAACCAATTTTGTTAAACAACAAAAATTTATCCCATTAAAATTGAATTAAAGTAATCTGAACTGAACTTCGTCGGAGGAGGGATTTACAATCAACAAGCATACATCCACTCACACGCGCGAAGCAAAGCGAAACTCACCCTACTCAGCGTGCTAAAACGAAGCAAAAGCAAGCGCCGCTATCGTAGGCGAAATTCAGCGAATCAAGATGTACCACACAACACAAGGAAAATAAACTTCGAAGGTGGCCCTGGTTGGTTTGTCTTCCTTTACTTGAGATGGTACGCGATAACAGCGAGATTAAATTTCCTTGAAGACGGAGTTCGGAACCACGTGGTTCCGAAAACCAGTAAAAAATACAAAAATTCAATTTTCGAAAAATAAAGAAAAATAGCTACTGCATGCAACCCTTAGAAATGCGTAGCATACCATAAGGAAGTTAAAGAAATACAGTTAAACGCGATTGTAAGGGTTTACACGGATGGACCAAGTCCAGTCTTCAAAAATCAGAAAAATGGAATAAATTCAAAGTCGGAGTAAATCAACCAAGTAATACGGCATGCAGCCCCTAGATATACGTAGTATTTCATAAGCAAGCAAATAAAGGGGATCGTACAAGGCTAGAAGAGAATTTACTACCGGAGTCTGAATGCAAAGTACAAGTTTGGAAAAGAAACAAGAATTTAAAATAGACGGAGAGAAGATCGCGAGGTACTAATGGAAATCAGAAAGATACATGCATGGTGTCCTGGCTGAAGGGCCTAGAAACAGACACAGGGGTAGCTGAAGGATTTGTTCTAAGAACACACCATGTGGAGTACATATCACTCGTTGAAGGAGGAAACGGAAAGGAATATTTCACATGCACTGCGCAGAATAAAAATATTCCGGCACATTGGTCGCATCCCACAAAGATAGAAAGAAATTAAACCGAGTTCGTACACCACCAGCTAGCTTCACAAAGGTTACCTTTTCCCAGCCGTTATCAAACCGAATGAGTTACATATCCACCGAGTTTACCTCTGCAAAATCACCAACATGAAATTGAATACACTTCCGTACATGATCGGAGAAACTTATTCCGAAACATGATCCTAAGTTCTGAAGTCTAACTTCAACACCAGGCGAAGAATCGCTACCATCTCAAGGGAGGAAAGAAAATCAGAACATCTTACCAGGTCGAAGCGCAGCCAAAGAATGAAGAAGTCGGCCAGCCAGTCCCCGCCACTACCGGAAAACGGTAAAAAAAAAAAAAAAAAAAAAAAAAAAATAACAACGAGGTGGTGGGGAGAGCTTAGACACGCGCGTCCTACCGAGGCTCGCTACTGGGCATTGCCAACTCAACTTGTAACCAAAGGGTGGAGGGTCCTCTTTGGTAGCATCAAAAGCAGATGTTGGTAACGACTACCTATCGATAAGAAGCCAGAAAAACACTAGTAGCGAGCAGCCAGCAGCCGACGACGAAAATTCTCATACGTACACTCAGGCTCCCATGCTGGAACATTCTCATACATGCACATACACAATAAAGCAAGTACACATTCTCACAGGGACAGTGGCGTCATGGAGAAACCGTTCATATTGCCACATTCATAGACACAATGATAAATTATTAGCATAATAAAATCCTAGCAATATGAACACAGTATAACAGAAACTGACATTCAAAAACATGAATGCCTCCGAACGAAATGGGTTCTCGCTTAGCAAAAAGCCCGTCTAGTGAACTTAGATAAATTACAAAGTGAAAAACCTAGGGAAGATGGCAGACAGACTTTATGAAAACAAATTAACAATGAATTTACTTCGTTAGAGAGTAAGGACTTCAATTAATTTTACTTTTTGTATGAAAAACTTTATGAACATTCATCGTTTTCCACAATGACTTCTACTTAAATTTGACATCTTGGCTAGGAGAACTGAGTTTATTGACAGAGCGATCCAACAAGGATTTTGTTTTTGCTGACCTAGGTCCGGAACCCTAAAAATCCATGATATACACAGGTCCCTCTTTAACAACCTTTGCGAAGCATGGGCATATAAGCTAGTTTAAAATAAATAACTGGCATTATATTACACTTGCTAGACATATACGAGGCGCGTCCAGAAAGTAAGTTCCGTTTGGTTATATAAAACGAACGGGTACTACAGATACAGAAAAGATATTGATTGTACAAAAATTTACAACTGTTAAGCTACTTTTCTACATAGCTTCCGAAATTTTGTAGGCAACCGTCATAGCATGGCACAAGGTTTTGTGTGCCTTTTTCATAGAATGTTGCCGCCTGTGTATTCAACCATGTGGTAACATGTTCTTTCAGCTCGTCATCATCGTTGAAGTGTTGTCTACCAAGGATAGATTTTAGGTATAAGAAGAGGATTAATGTCAAAAGATGTTTTTTTCACGATGATACCAGGCCTCACACACCGAATGTGACCAAACAATTCTTACGGACATTTCAGTGGGACCGGTTCGATCATCCTCCATACAGCTCGGACCTCTCTCCTAGCGACTTTCATCGCTTCTTACACCTAAAAATCTGTCCTTGGTGGTCAACACTTCAACGATGATAAAGAGCTGTTACCACATGGTTTGAATACACAGGCGGCAACCTTCTGTGAAGGATGCATGCAAAAACTTGTGGCACGCTATGACAAGTGCCTACAAAATTTCGGCAGTTATGTGGAAAAGTAGTTTAAGAGTTGTAGAATTTTGTGCAATAAAAATTTCTTCTGTATCTGTGTACAAATTCATTTTATCACCAAACGGAACTTATTTTCTGGACGCGCCTCGTATTTTTCCAGCGACTGATAGTTACAAACTCATAACGATCAGTCACTGGAAAAACATTTCTAGCAAGTGTAATATAATGTCAAATATTTATTCTAAATTGTTTATGATTGTAGTACGTCACGTTAACCAACTGGCTAAGCTGTGCTGGCGCTTGATAATGGTGAATTAACCGAAAGCGGTAGCTTTGAGCTAATAAATTAAGCATCTGTGTTCAGCATGACATTCTACACATAGCAGTTTGGTCCAATAGGTTTACGAACATTTGAACATTTTGTCTAACACGGCACACACACTACTGCGGGGGCAGGTTGTCAACATGGACCGCTGCGCAGTCAGCGGTGTGCAGCGGTGTGTGTGTGATGCCCGATCGACCGTCCTGACTTCATTCACCGAACTTCATTGTCAGAGGTCGTAATTAATGCGCCGCACGCAGCACGGCACAGCTGGACTGGAAGCCAATTATCCCGCGCGCCACTCATTGGATTCTTCATTAAAGACCAGTTTCCCAACCACAATCGCCGCGAGCTCGTCAGTTCACAAACAGAAGCGACCTTGGATACAGCGGCGGAAAGCTTAGATCCAAGCTGGGTACCGGAGTGCGTGTTTAAAGTATCAGTTGCCAATGGTAAGGCCGCGATGTAGTGGTCGAGCGGTGTTACACTGGAGTTCGGTACATGTTTTTGTTAGAACCGTTGTTTGCAACTTGTTACCAACCAATGTTGACAACATTGTGCGTTGTTCTTGTCCCCGACTACACTGGAGACGAACATTTGTATTTATATCGTTTGCTACAGGGAGCTTGTGCGTGTATTTGAGTTAATGAATCCTCAGAGCTAAGCTATGTCAAGTGTGGAGGAAAAACATTAGCATGTGGAGCTGCGTTATTATTGATAGATAAATAAAGGAGACGCAAAGAATGAAGCTGCAACTTCGCTCTTGGCCACCACTGAACTGCATCGTCCACTTGGAAATCAGATAAGCACCAGTTAAGACTTGGCTATCGGATAGGCACTAGGAATCATCAGTAGGCAGGCCTCTATCTAAACTATGTATCAACATTCTACTACTCTGCTGTTCCCTAAGTAAAGGAATGTATGATTTCCATGAAATATATCTCTTATACTAATCTAGCTCAGTGTTTCTAGTTTCTGCTGTCCCACTGGCTGGTCACCTCCGTACCTGCACACGCGTGCAACCTATTTTCCTGTGTCGGTCTCTCTCTACTCGGCCACCGACACCCAGGATAACCGGCGGAAACGAGACACAAAAGTGGCGATGAGGATGGGATACAAAAAAGACGGCAGACAGCCGTCTTTTAACCTCCGACGGCAGTAAGGCGCCTCAGAGAGTACAGCCATTCCCGTGCGGCTACAGGAAGATTTACTCTCATAAAGTGTATAATGCGAAAATCCTCCGAGATGTTTTCACTACGTTACACCCAACGTCGCATTTCTTTCGGATGGGTCACCATACTATTCAGTGAAACAGTGGAATTGCCCATTTATTTGTTTATGATTAAAGAGACAGCATAATAAAATCAAACAACAGATAAACGTACGTCAACTGTTATTTTACGCAGACACAGAAATTTGAACGACATCGCTTAGTACAGCACATTAATTTAAAAACAAAATTTTCTGATCTATTCTTGAACTCTTATTGCACAATAACAATTCAGTAAGTTCGTTAACTAATATAAAATGATAATGTATGGCACAAAACTTTAGTATATAGAAATAAACCTTAAATTACGAATTACTTTAATTTACGTAGTGGATTATTTTGGCACAGAAATGGCTGCGGAGTACCAAGTGACGTTCAACTGACCAATGGAAGAGGAGATTGTCAGATTCTAAATACAGGGTGTTACAAAAAAGTACGGCCAAACTTTCAGGATACATTCCTCACACACAAAGAAAGAAAATATGTTACGTGGACATGTGTCTGGAAACGCTTAATTTCCATGTTAGAACTCATTTTAGTATTTGTCTTTAAATGTAAATTGATATAATTCGTGCGGACAATTGTCAAAATACTCAATTGTTTCCTTAGTATGTACTGTACTTCCTCGATTCACCGCCAGATGGCCCAATTGAAGGAAGGTAATGTTGGCTACAGTGCTTGTATTGACATGCGACTCATTGCTCTACAGTACTAGCATCAAGCACATCAGTACCTAGCATCAACTGGTTAGTGTTCATCACGAACGTGGTTTTGCAATTGTATAATCACGCCATCAACACAGATTTTCTGTCAACTTTTAGGCAGGAATTGTTGGTGATGTCTTCATTGGGCCTCATGTTCTTTCGCCTACGCTCACTGCACGTTATCATGATTTCATACGTGATACTCTACCTGCGCTGCTAGAACATGTGGCTTTACAAGTATGACACAACATGTGGTTCATGCACGATGGAGTTCCTGCACATTTCAGTCGACGTGTTCGTACGCTTCAGAACAACAGATTCGGTGACCGATGGATTGGTAGAGGCGGACCAATACCATGGCCTCCACGCTCTCCTGACCTCAACCCTCTTGACTTTCATGTATGGGGGCATTTGAAAGCTCTTGTCTACGCAACCCGGTACCAAATTTAGAGACTCCAGGGCTGCATCAGCGCATCAGAGATTCCATTCGACGGAGGGTGGATGCATGTATCCTCGCTAACGGAAGACAATTTGAATATTTCCTGTAACAAAGTGTTTGAAGTCACGGTAGTACGTTCTGTTGCTGTGTGTTTCCATTCCATGATTAATGTGATTTGAAGAGAAGAAATAAAATGAGCTCTAACATGGAAATCAAGCGTTTCCGGACACATGTTCACATAATATATTTTCAAAAAAATGTTTCCAATGTTTGTATAGCTTATGGGACTTAACTACGGGGTCATCAGTCCCTAAGCGTACAAACTACTTACGAACTAGCTAACACTAAAGACGGCACAAATATCCATGCCCGAGTGGGGATTCGAGCCCCCGACCGTAGTGGCCGTGAAGATCGTGACTGACGCGCCTGAGTCCCCTCGCCCACCGCGACTGGCCACATATTTTCTTTCTTTGTGTGTGAGGAATGTTTCCTGAAAGTATGTCCATACCTTTTTGTAACACCCTGTATAAAAGATTGTCGCTAGATACACATGCAGGGATATAGTACATATTACAGGCTATAAAGGGCGGTCAGAAACAGTTTGAAAAGTGTGTGAAGATGTTGCAGGGAATGCCTTGCTGAGAGATAACTGCGCCGTTTACAACTTGATTAACATTGAAGTTAGCCAATCAGGCACGCAGAATGAAACAGGGTGTTAGGCTCGATGCTGCTAAACGTGTTCTTCGTTTGGTTTGTTGAATCGTAGCAAACAGACGAATGTTTGTGCACTGCTGAGCCTGTGTCCCCGGTTCGAACCTTGCTACGTGGAATGCCCAGTTTTCGTAATGCTTTCTTGTTCGGTTTGAGGAAAGCATACACGTTTCACAAGACCGCCATTACTAGGTTGCTTAATTTTGCGAACACAACTAGATGATTACGTAACTTCAATGATAAATTGGTAACATTGGAACGCACCACATTCTGTCTTAACAATAATTTCATAGCACTTCCTACCCTGCAGTGCTTTTCGGACTGATTGTGACCACTCTGTACAGACTGCAGGAGGAGCTAAAGCCATGCATGTAGAAAGGAACCGCAACCTTTAACGTGTACATTTCCGACATTGTCAGTTGAAAATCACCAGGTACCCGGCAGCTATTTGTGGCTACTACGTATGTAGCAGTAATGTACTAATTTAACTTTTATTTCTATGTTCGATAGTACTGAGCTATACAAGAGTATTTTATATTCACCAAAGAACTTACTGAACTGTTTTAGGGTATAGAATTCAAGGCTAAACTCTGAAATTTTGTATTTAAATTACTGTGAAGCACTGAGCGATATCATTTGTATTTCTGTGTCTGGGAGAAAACCGTAGTTAATTCAATTCTATCTGATAGTTCAGATAGTGTTTTCTATGTCGTCTGTTGCATGCTAAACAAACAACTTTTTATGTTTTATTTAATAGAGTAGTAGGTTGTATCAGTATGCTGCAATGGCGAAATTGGTAGGGTTGTTTTCCGTTAACCTGGTGTACAGATGAACGTTGTTTCGATCCCAAACGATTTTTTTTACTTGTCAGGTAAATAACAGTGCATGCAAATAACAATTCAAATAATTCATCACCAATAGCCATTTCTATTTTATTAGAATTTTTGGTAAGACTGTACAATTTAGAATAACTGTGTTACCGGTAAGGTATTGGTACAGTAATACGACATTTTTATCACTTTTATTATTCGTTCAGGAATAATAGGTCACTGTCCTGTCGTTAATGGATAGTATTTAACATCCCAATTAGGGAGAGTTTGAAAATGTTGTAAACATGATGACATAACATAAAAATTATTTCGCATTTTAATCAATTATTTTCATAAATTTGTTAATTATGTGAAGCTTAAACGAGAATATAAATGTAATCTTTCGTTCTGGTCCTTCAGTAACATATGTCATCAATCTGTAGTTCAGTAAGGGTTTACTAATGCACGTCATTTCAAAGTAACTGTAAATACTTGTTACAAAGCTTTTGATGGTATTACCACAGAATATTTTTATGTTTTCAGTCGTACAAACATGCAAGCGAAAGCCTATGTCCAAGAAACTGATCTACAAGATGAGTCTGTCTGTATTTGTAACAGCCATTGATGCAAAACTGTATATATATATATATATATATATATATATATATATATATATATATATATATATATATAACTACGCTATGACTTGTCTTTGTTTAAAAGAACAAGTCCGCTGCGACTGTTGAAGTCCTTTATGAAATGTCACACGACCTGTCCAGCAATTTAAAATGGTATCCTTAGGTGTTATCTGTTTACGAATGTCTAAGAACTGTCAGAATGTAATCATTGTTAACAGTTATGTAAAGTCATAATGGTCTTTGCCTACTTGCGTTAAATCATTACAAATATCGGATACGAAAAATGATGGAGCTCATTCCCTCATTTAAGTTCAGACTTCCAACATTTAAATAAATATTAAACTGAAGGAGACGCATTTAATTAAAACTTCTGCCGTGGCAAGGACTCGAACTCGGGACCTACCTGTTTACTAGGCAGGGGCTATACCACTAACAAGGACACCATCAGAAGTGTAAATAACCGATTCTGATGGGTCTTGGGTATGTTGTACGTATACTCAGAGTATGAGGCTATCCGTTTTTTTTAGCGACGGGCTTTGTTTACCGAGAAAATTAATGTTGACGTTCACTGCGCGCTGTAAGAGGGATAACGTTAGCCATATTGCGAGCATGTCAGTGTGGCGCAGTGGTTACGGTCTACAACTACAGCGTTGAAGATACCGTGTTGGAGTCCTCTAATTGTTTTTGCTTTTTTTTTATTGGAATAGTCCGGAATTTTTCCATTTTATTCTACAGAACATAACTAACAGTATACATTGCGTGAAACCATCGAGAAGTTTAAATTGTATAGGCTTGGCAAAACAGAAATCGGTCTGTCTCCGCGTATATCCCGTGCGAACTCTGTGTGGCAGTGTATCGCTCTTGTCGCCGCCTTTTATTTGGCTACGGCGCTGTAATTTCACAACACACAGAGTTCGCACGGACAGTCCTCTGTATATTATTAAATGGTAGCTTTCGCATCTAAGTTAAGGGATGAGAGAGAACAGTTTTTGAATGTAAATTAACAATGTTTTTCGGTATGCTCTTAAAACATCCGTGTGTCTGGCAGACAGTAACGTAACTTGGGGTGATTTGGAACTACTGGGGTGAAATGGAACTTTTGTACATTTCAAGAAATTATCTTTGCTGAGGAGAGATACTTTGGTGTAACTAATGAAAACCACCTCCCGTAGTCACCAGAGATACTAGTTATTACAGTGTTTTAAAAATTGTGTGTGTGAAAGAGGTATACAACTCCAAAAAAATATTTATATGCAAGTGTAAAATTTCCCATAATATGAAAGTCTGAAAACAAATTATTGCACAGCTACTCTGGTAACAGTAATACAGTTTTCTGACATTGGTATGTTAATGCAACTATCAGTAATGATGTGTGAAAAGTTAACTTATGTTTGCTCATGTTGTTTATTAGGAAGAGGTGTGAATATGCAAAATAATATTTTTCAGGGTGAATTGGAACATGCTGCGAGTGTATAAAAAGACGTTTGGGCCAGCTGGCTATCAAAAGTATAGCGAGATAAGCATCCAGAAAGCTCTAAATGAAGTCAAGAGAAGTAAAATATATCTCAGAAACGTTTCTAAGAAAAACATGGATTACCTGTTAATACACTCTCAGGGAAGTTACGTAATAAAAATCCTTTGAAAATAGGCAGTAGAAGAAGAGAGGGCTTTAATCAGTGGTTTATTTAAATATGCAGAATGGGGTCAGTCAATTACGACAAGTGAGGTTAGAGATACTGTGAAGTGCTATTTGGACCGAAGTGGAGGAGTGGCAAAGAGGTCTGATGGCAACAGACCTGGATATGAGTGGGTGAAAAATCTGCTGTCACGTAACAAGGATCCTACAGTACGTTTAAGTGAAAATGTAAAGAGAGCAAGATATAGAGAGAATATATAGAAAACTATTTCAGAAATTTGGAGCAGACAGTGAGAGGTGTTCCACCCAGCAAACAACATTAATTAATATTAAACAGACGTAATCTAAAGGCATCCTCCACAACAAAATACTGTTAGATGTGTTTAATGTGTTGGAATCAACCCCTCCAAATGTTTTAAATGCAAATATTTATAAAAAGAGTCAGTGTTCCAAATCACCACAACTCCTGGGGTGATTTGGAACACAATTTAGATTGAAATATAAGGAAAGGTTTTGATAGAGGATTTTTATCCTTGCAACACATAGATGTTAGTATAACTAGAGATGCTATATTTAAATTTCTATATTTGTAGTGCGATATTTAGACATTTAATTTCAATAAAAACTACATTTTCGGTTCCATTTCACCCCAAAATACGGTAGCATTTATAAAATGTGCTTAATGCTGTAAACCATTGTGCTTCGGTCGATTTTACGACAAATATCATCCGTATTTCTTTTGTGGCATAGCAAGCGATGCAGGCGATAGCGAGTAAGATTTTGTAACAATGACGTATTTCTTTAATTAGCGTTGTAGGCAAAATATTTTCAGGTATTGTTGAAAGGAGAGTGCGAGTATTAGTTGAGGACAAGTTAGTTGAAAATTAGTGTGGGTTTAGGCCTCTTAGAGGCTGTCAGGACCAGATATTTAGCTTACGGCAGGTAATGGAAAAGTGCTATGAGTGGAACAGGGAACTGTATCTATGTTTCACAGATCTGGAAAAGGCTTTTGACCGTGTTCCTAGGAGGAAGCTACTGTCAGTTCTTCAAGATTATAGTACAGGAGGAAAAAACTTCTGCAAGCAATTAAAGGGCTTTACGTAGACTGTCGGGCAGCAGTTAGAGTAGATGGTAAATTAAGCTCATGGTTCAGGGTAGTTTCAGGGGTAAGACAAGGCTGTAACCTGTCAACACTGTTGTTCATACTATTCATGGATCATATGTTGAAAACAGTAGACTGGCAGGGCGGGATTAAAGTAGGTGAAAACAAAATAAGCAGTTTCGCATATGTGGATGACTTAGTTGCAATAGCCGATTCGATTGAAATGTTGCAAACTAATATTTCAGAGCTCAATCAGAGGTGCAAGGATTATGATATGAAGATCAGCATCTCCAAAACGAAATTAATGTCAGTGGGAAAGAAATTTAAACAGATTGAGTGCCAAATAGGAGGAAGAAGTTTAGAACAGGTGGACAGTTTCAAGTACCTGGGATGTATTTTCTCGCAGGATGGCAACATAGTGAAAGACCTGGAATCGACGTGCAGCAAAGCTAATGCAGGGAGTGCTCAGCTAAGATCTACTCTCTTCTGCAAGAAGGAAGTAAGTACCAAGACTAAGCTAGCAGTACACCGCTCAATCTTTCGACCAACTTTGTTGTATGGGAGTGAAAGTTGGGTGGATACAGGTTACCTTATTAATAAGGTAGAGGTTACAGATATGAAAGTAGCAATAATGATTGCAGGTACTAATAGATGGGTACAATGGCAGGAGGGTGTTCATAATGAGGAACTCAAAGAAAATCTGGGAATGAACACCATAGTTGAAGCAGTTAGAGCAAACAGACTGAGATGGTGCGGTCATGTTTCACGCATGTCAAGAGGGTTGAGGCCATGGAATTGGTCCGCCTCTACCAATCCATCGGTAACCGAATCTGTTGTTGAGACGCTTACGAACACGTCGACTGAAATGTGCAGGAGCTCCATGGTGCATGAACCACATGTTGTGCCGTATTTGTAATAGCACATGTTCTAGCAGCACAGGTAGATTATCCCGTATGAAATCATGATAACGTGCTCCAGTGAGCGTAGGTGGAAGAACATGAGGCCCAATCAAGACATCACCAACAGTTCCTGCCCAAACGTTCACAGAAAATCTGTGTTGATGACGTGATTGCACAATTACGTGCGGATTCAGTACATACTAACGAAACAATTGGGTATTTTGACAATTGTCTGCATGAATTATTTCAATTTACATTTAAAGAGAAATACTAAAATTCAGTGGCGGCGCTAGACGAAAACTGGGCGTTGGCGAACTTGTCTTTGCGAGGCCCCTTTCATTTTTTCAGTAAGAAAATGTTAAATGAGCTGAATTATACAGCAATAATCATTATACTAAAATTCTGTTAGTATAATATACGAGTATTATTGCAACGACAAAAATTACAATAAACAAACACAAATTAGAGAATCTTTTTAACTTTTCGTCTGACTGAATTTTTTTAAGAACACATCTTAATACTAGCCGCTATTTCGGATTCAGTTGATAGTACTGACAACGCAGATAGTCTTTCATCGCTCACTGTACTTTTCAAGTTAGTCTTAATCAATTTTAACTTTGTGAAGCTTCTCTCGGGCGAAGCTGTCCTGACTGGAACTGAGCATGATTCTGATTGTTTTATAAACATTTGGATATACTTGTTCCAAATCGTTCTTTAAACTGTACTGGAGAAATTGTTTTCCAAGTATTTAACTAAAAATTGCATCACTGCCGCACTCATACGGAAATAAATACGGACAACTAAATAGCTGCCGGCCGGGAATGACCGAGCTCTCTAAGGCGTCATATCACGGTGAGAGAAATCGCTCTTGTCGGGGGTCGAACCCCACCCTTGGGTACAGATGTTGTGTTCGTCCTTCGGTTAAGCTAGCGTAAATTAGATGTAGGTCGTCGTTACATAACCTAGCAGTTGGAAAGCGCCGTTAAACATCAAATATAAAAAATAAGAAACAAAAAAGTAAAATTATAACATAGTTTTGCGAGGCCCCCACAGGCGCGAGGCCGTCGGCGGTGGCCGACGTTGCCGACGCCTAGCGCCGCCACTGCTAAAATTAGCACTAACGTGGAAATTAAGCGTATCCGGACACATGTCCACATAAAATTTTCTCTTTCTTTGTGTGTGAGTAATGTTTCCTGAAAGTTTGATCGTACTTTTTTGTAACATCCTGTATATAGATGAGTGGCATTGGTTTTAAGCACGGGCTAAGTATTAAGTTAGAAGATCTGCCTTGCTCTCATACGTCGAACTAATGCCTTATTTCAGTTGTTAAGTGGCTGCATTTCTGCCTGGGTAACTATCTAAACGCACGTCCCGCACGCAGTGTGGTAAAAACATGGCGGACATGGGCCGGGTGGCCACTCTCTCCCTATACGGGCTAGGGGCGCGACTGCCAGTGACATCTACCGGCAAGCGAGGAAACTACAGCCAGACTATGCCGGAAGTTTCCTCCTCTGTACCAGTTTTTCTTTTTCTTTCCCCCCACCACATCAATACAGTCGCAGTTAGTCGCTTCTCGGGAAAACTGAGTGAGAGTTTAGGTCTCGCAAAGTGGCGTTGCAACAGGTGTTGTTGTGCAACTGGAGGAGGTAATTATTTTTTTATTCTTCCTCCGTAATGCAGGGGAGATGGACGCGCAGTGTCGGGACATGAGTTACGGCAGCTCTCGGCTAGCTACTGTACCGCAGCCGGTGAGTTGTGCTGCTCGGCCGCTAATGTTGTCCGGGCCCCGTAACTCGCGCTGCGGCGGAGCGCCTCGGCGCGGCCTCGCCTGCCGCCTGCAGCCACCAGTCTAGCCAAGGCCTCCAGCGGAGTCTAGGCCGTCCTTGGGCTAGTCGCCTCGCGCCTATCTCTGGCCGGTATTGCATTTACATTAATGAGCCGCGCGCGCAGGCGCAGATTGCGGTGCGTGCGGCGCGCGCCGCGCCGGCTGGCAGTCCGCTCCTCGCGGCCTCGGCGCCAGACGTGTTCCACAAAGATATTCCATATCACTCGGCGGCGTCGCCTTGGCGTTCCCTCGTGAGTGTGCGTCTGCCGGTGCCAGCGGAACTCGCCAGGTGGCCGTGGCGGAGCTGTGCTGGCACGGCTCTTCTTACCGTAGACCAGAGGTGGGCAATGAGCGAGCCGCGCTCTCAGAGCCGCCTGCCTGAGCGGGAGCAGAGCCGGGAACAGCTGGCGTCCGTCACGTAGTTCCTGATGAAACGACTAGATCGCGCAGCCAACGCGCTAACGTAGCTCGGTGGGTAAGTCAGTTCGAAGGTCGGAGGAAAGCAACGGCATACCACCTCCATACAGGACCATTCCTAGTAAAGCACTGTGGTGTTCAAACCAATCTTCGGATTGTTGACTGCTTTACCTTTTAACTTATAATCATAATACTGGAAATTAGTGGCGTAACTATGGGGGGAGGATGAGGGGATAGATCCCCCCCTCAAGAACCCGAAAAGAGAGAGAGACAGAGAGGGAAAAAAAAAAAAAAAAGAAATCGTATTACAGCAATCTGGTAAAGGTAAAGATTTGAAACTTGGGGTGTTTTAGCATAAGCTTTCATTGGAAGGGAGTGAATTAGTTTCTTCAACGGGAGTGGTAGATGGTAGTCTGTCTGGAAACTGACTAAAATTTTGCTCGTCAAGCAGATCTATCCCCCCCCCCCCTCAAAGCTAAGTCCTAGTTACCCCACTGCTGGAAACACTTCTCTAAAACGTCCAGCGCGTGCAGTCGATCCGGCAAATATCTTATAAAGATGCGAGCGATTTTTTGTTTTGTTTCAGAAGACACCGCTAACAGTGCCATCTGTTAGTTCGAAATTTGTACTTCAGGGTTTCCGTTATAATCTATGATATTACGTTATGGTACAGTACGCTGTGGAGTTGAAATGGCTAGTCAAATCGGCGCGATAAAGCGGTGTTCTATTTTCTAGTTCAACTCTAGTTGGGAGTTCAAATGTTCAAATGTTTGTAAAAAACTGCGAGGTCATCAGTCCGTAGCTTACAAACTACTTAAACCTAGGTAAACTAACCTAAGGACAACACACACACCCATGCCCCAGGGAGGACTCGAACCTCCAAGGCGAGCAACCGCGCGCTCCGCAGCGAGACGCTTTAGACCGCTCGGCTACTCCACCGGGGCCCACAGGCGAACTACGCGAACTAGTTCGCACATCCCTCGCCTCTTAGTACGTCCGCTCCTATTGCGAAGACTGACGGGGAACAGCGAGAAGACGCGAGAGCGCGCAAAATCGCGTGATTCCCTTCTGCCAGCTACCGTCACTGCCACAAATTTTCTTTTCTAAGGTATTCAGCAGTGTCTAAATAATATTTACCACGAGTAATCTGTATGCAAAGTAGTTGAATAGCATTGTATCACCCATTCGTGTAAATAAATTGTTTCTTTGCCTAAGTATTTGATGTCTAATTGCCAAAAAATACGGGTAATAGCACACGCTTGGGCAACACTGATCATTATGTAAAAAAGCTGTCATAACGAAAGAAAATGCTCTTTTAATAACGGTACCAAAAGCCAAAAAGAGCCGACGAACTAAAAAGAGCGACCTAATTCGCGGCCGAGCTGCGAACTAAATGGAAAGCTACCGGTCGCGAACTAAAATATGTGCAATTGGTCGCGAACTAAAACATTCGTTATCGGTCGCGAACTATTATGACAAACCTATCTTGCTTCTTAGTTCGTTGGATTCTTTTCCGAAGACCGACGTGCAATAGCGAGAGGGCGCGCAGCATAATTAAAAATCACGTGTTTGCCTTCTTCTGATGAGAGCCATTTCAAGGTGAGCGTCTGCCTACTAGAGTACATAGATCAGTGCGAGAAAATCTCTGTTTTTAGGAGTATTCTGCACTCTGCAATATCTGACTAATAAATTCCATAATGCCAAGATATAGAGATGACTCTAAACTTAAACGTGAGAAATTATCCACAAACTGTTTCTTTTGGCTTGTGTGATATCGTTAGCGGCTCAAGCAGCAAGCGCATGAAGCAGCTAGGTGGGGGAACTTCTCCCTCCACCTGCATGCGCAGACTACGCTGCTCAGCCGTCACTGGGAGCGGGCGAACTAAAAGAACCAACTAGTTCGCGGCAGAGCCGCGAACTAAAGTGAGCGCTCCCGATCGCGAACTAGTATGCGCAAGTCTACTGGTGATGTCTAGCGTGGAATTCCACGCGTAGAGGTCACCATGAGCAGCGTGGAATGAAGGATCTGGCATGTTAGATTTTTTGTTCGTGGAGAGTTCCGTGAGCAATGAGATGCGACTTCGATTTCCAATGTGAACGTTTGAGCCATGGAGGCATTGCCAGCTACAACAAGGTTCAAGCGTCAGGGATATTAAAATTCCGCCTCTGGGCTGCTAAATTGGAGCAATCCCATAAGACGTGGGCGACTTTTAAATGTGCACCACAGCTACACCGAGGATGGTCCTTGCGGCAGAGAAGGTGGCCGTGCGTCAGCCAATACGGAGCCGGCAAAGGACAACCGACTCCCTACGAGAAGTCCTCATTGATGATCTCCATGTGGCGGTTGAGAGCTTGACACCACGGAGCGTGTTCGTTTCAGTCGAGTCCGCCCATTTAGAGCTTCAAACGCCAAGTACCTTTCGGTGTAAGTGGAATCGGAGGTCCGTTTCCGGGAGGCCAGTACCTAAGGCCCATTAACTGGTGGCCTGCTTGGCCAACTGATCGCCGTGTTCATTGCCCGATATACCGATGTGACCCGGAGTCCGAACAAAAGCAAAAGAATGGCCTGAACCTCCAAGGTTGAAGACTGCATCCTAAATTGACCGCACTGGCCTAGCAAGACACTCAGGAAGTCTCTACAGGTAACAAACGACCCCCTGGGGCCAGCTTGGAGATGTTCTATAGCTCGTAACATAGCCACCAGCTCCGTGGTGAAGGCGCTATTTCCGCAAGACAAGGATCGCTGTTCACCACACACAAAGGCATATCCAGTACGTCAATCTATCAGTGAACCGTCCGTGTAAGTAACTTTTGAGCCATGATATAATTCAAGCAGTGCTTGGAACTGGCGACGGACAGTCAACGGTGTTGCTCACGCTTTAGGGTCCCGCGGCAACTCTAACCTAATCTGCAAGTGAGGGATGCACCAAGGAGAGCTGTGGGAAGAGTAGTGGAAACTGGGAGTGAAGGGAAGGGATTCAAGGGACGAGAGAAAGGAACAGACACGAACCGCAATAGAGAAACCCGACCCGACCAGCAGTTGGAAACAGAAGCCTGCGATGTAGATGGTGGAGCGAAGCACAGATGCGGGCAACGTACGAGGCCAACAGCTGTTGCCGGCTGAATCACATATTTGGTTACCTATCCGATATAGTCGTACCTTTCTTGGCACCGCTGAACTCCGCGAAACATGTCCTGGAAACTTTAGACAAAGTCATCCTTTGGGATGGTGTTCAAAACCCTCATCTCGTTGCGTTGGATATCAGGAATATCATCAGATCTGTTTCCTTTCAAAGCAAGTTTGAGTCGAGGGAACAGAAATCAGACTGATGGGGATTGAGATCCGGTTTGTAGAGTGAACGTCAAAGTTGCACGAAAACGCTCCCCTAAACAGAACCGATATCTTCATGTTTTCGCGGCGCAATGACTTTTTTCAACAGAACCAATATCGTCAAGCAGTTCCTGGAAAACAAGAGAGTGGTGCATTTGAACATCCACAATATTCGCTGGATGTCAGTCCTGCAGACTTCTCCCTATTCCCTCGACTCAAACCCACTTTGAAAGGAAAGATTTATTACTATATTTCTGACATCCAACGATACTTGACGCGGTTTTTGAACACCATCTCAAAGACAACTTCGTGGAAAGTTTCTATTACATGTATCACAGAGCTCAGTGGTGCATACTTAAGGCAGGTGACAATTTCATAATTCATTTCATAATTCATCTAACAGGAAAAGTACATGGGTTCGAACAAACATATCTGTATGAACGTTTGGTTACAGGATCTCTACGTACACCTCAATGTGCTGGTGGGTGTCGTTTTTATGCAAAACTCTGCAATGATGCTCTAGATAGCACTGTAGATGTAACTGTAGACGCCATACGCAATGCAGATATCTTAACTATAACTTACGTATTAATCATCGTACCGGTTCTCCAGCGTATTGTCATCAAAAGCCATGATGATTGTTGCAACTTTAACCTTCTTCTCGGAAGACTGTTGGTATTCACTGCCACTGCTTCCATCGCCTCTTCCCGCACTTTCCGTAGCACTACCGCTAGCAATGAGTTCTTCGTCGTTATCATCCCTATTATCATTATTATGTGTTAGTGTTACAACAGTAACTAACTTATGCTCATATTTATGTACCATAACAGATACGAGAAAGCATGCCAATGATTCATCTTCTAAACTAATACCATCTTCAAGAAGAATGGTTCTTCGTAACTTCATCTCAACCAATCGCAATACGTTAGAAGGATTGATTACCAATCGCCGCCCCATCTGACGCTTCACCACACAAATAACCTCACAAAACGCAACTTCGGAGGCACACTGCACCGTCCCTACTGGCGAACCGACAGGTCAGAGTGCAATGTGGCATGGCATACGCAGAGGCCTCTAACGGAAGACTGCAGAGTTTTGCAGATGCGGGAGTATCACTAGTGCAATAAGGGATATTTAAATTACCTCCCATACTATGTTGGTGTATATGTGTTTGTTCGAGCCCAAGTACTTTCATTGTAAGTCAATGTTCCAGGACTACTCATCGAACTTTATTCTCAGAGATTGTGTCATTATATTTTCGATGATGAGTGTCAAAAACAATCTCCTTAAAACACTCATAGCCTAGTGCTCATGTTACTTCACGAAGTGCATCTACTAATTTCAATGAAATTGTTAAAACAAAGAGATACACGATCGTTATTTCATTATTAAACGTCACTCTTTGATTTACAATCAATTTTACGCAGCAAAGTATAAACCTATGTTTGCACCATAAACAGTGACATACCTATCTCATTAAGTGATAATGTAGTTAGTGTGCCTTTTCAGATTGTACTGCTTGAATGCGATAGTGATTTTGAATGTAAAAACGTGACTTTAGTAAGTTGAGGACATTGTTCTCCTACACTCAGATTTGACCATTCATGGAAATCCCGTATCTCCGTTTAGAGGACTAATACAAGCACTATAACGTGTGAAACATACGTGTGATTTGCTCTATTAGAATCACTGAAGCAAAGGGTTTTTAAAACAGCTCATTAAAAATATTATGCTGCTCAGACGTCATTGAATTACCTTTAATTTCCCTCCTATGGTATCGATATATTGTTGACCCGCTCGATTAGCAGTGCGGTCTAACGCACCGCTTTCCGAGACGGAAAGGCATATCAGTCCCGGTTCGAATCCGCCCGGTGGATTAACGAAAATGTGTCGGATTGCCAGCCAGCATGGATGTGGTTTTTAGGCGGTTTTCCACATCCACCTAGGTGAATAGCGGGCTGGTTCCCAAGTCCCGCGTCAGTTACACGATTCGCAAACATTTCGTAACACTTTATACACTTTCACAGCTATAACACTATACGCAAACATGTGGGGTACACATTTCCTCCCGGGGGGCATGGGGTGGCGGCAGGAAGGGCATCTGGCCACTCCGTCAATATTAACATGCCAAATACGTATAACCCACAGACATACATTACTAGACTGGCAAACTTGCCTCTCTGACTCAAGCTTGATACCGCCATCTTGCCTCACCTCACGTCAAAAAAGTTTCCATACGGTAAAATTATGATCTTCTGACACGATATGATGTTGTAAGCTGTAGCCTACTAATTGGTTTGAACATTATTTGCATTTGAGCTAACACATCCGCAATAGTTGAATTTAAAGACAGGCCTACATTGTCGAATCGTGTTTTGAGAAGAACATGTTAAGTGCGCTTAAACTTTACTTACTGTCCTGGAGGCGCGGCCTCACGTGATCATGTTGTCAGTCGAGTGACGTTGGCATTAGCCATTCGCTTGACGATGCAAATGTTTTGTCACGACAGCTTAGTTTTACGGGGGCAATTACTGTTACTAAGTGAACGAGAGCACGAAAAGCTTTATTTGTTTACTTCATCACCTACACGAAACACTAATCAACTCACACTGTATGTATTACTAAGAATATCAACATGTTGGTTAGTGCTTTCTACCGTTTTGTTAATGTTGCCAAAATAATCATACGAGGCCACTGAGATGGTAAGTCAACTTTTACCGCTACCTACATTTAAATCAGATTGTAATTATGGGGAAAAACACTGAAAAAAATAAAGATATCTGTTATCCACGACAAATGGCACAAACATTTAACGTTGTTGTTTCCGCAATTCCAGTATTAAACTATGACTTTGTACATAAAAGATCGCCACTCATAACCTCAGTTTGAAAATCGGGTATTAGGATAACGAACTGACGTGATGGGCAATGTGAATACAACTTGATGTGGCGTTGACGTGACGGACAGTGTGAATTGGCCTTGTATCTTCGGTTTGCCGAGCGAAAAATTACAGCTACATACAACACATGAATCAACCAATATGTCAACTCTCTAAATACACATACGACTGCTTACACGTTTGTAGTATAGAAATATGGCGACGAAACTTCAGTGACACTAATGATACTGTATACGGCATTGCCAGTCTAGTAATATATGTCTGTGGTATAATCACAGCTGACCATGCATCTGCGGGAAAAGGGCTAAAGAGAAAGAAAGGTATCGATATATTGTTTATATTGTTAATTTGATTGTCTTTATTAAAATCACACTTCAGGTAGAATTCATTGTTTTGCGTGGAAACAACCATAGATTTATTTATTTATTTTTATGTTTTAGTGATATCCTAAGCATGGAATCTTGTGGTTCAGGGAGGAGAGAAGTCACAGCTGTCCCTTGAAAGGGTATGACAGTTCGTAGACGCCGACTTACACAATATTACTCAATCTTTCCAATCTGGAATAGCATATAGGAAAAATGAGTACCAAAATGTTAAAATGTTTGTTTTGTAAACCTTTTGAACCAACTACTACGGTCGTCCCTAGACTTAGAAACTACTTAAACTTACACTAAGGACACACACACACACACACACACACACACACACAAACACACACACACAAACACGGAAGCGCGCACGCGCCCGATAGAGGACTCGATCCTCCGACAGGAGCGGCCGCCCAGTCCGTATCATGATACCTTAGATGAAGCGGCCATTCCACACGGCAAATAAGCAGCTAAATGTTTCCGTGTGAATACTGATTGTCTTATTTCAGTAGGTTCGTCATTTCTCTCTGTACAGGGTATTTCAGAGTGACATTTTAAAAAATGTGAGGGATGTAGGGATGACTCACAATTATTAGATACAAGCGTAAAACCCGGCGTTGCCCGGGTATTTATTTATTAATTCCTGACATTTTTCAGGTATATATTCATTTCTATAAGGGGGTATGTCTGTAAAATCTCTTGGGAATACAGTTAGTAGTAAAGAAGTAATATATTGAAACTTGGTGCGGGAAGGGGCGGTTTTCCATGCACGTTACAGTTAACGTGCTGATATCTCATAAACTACGTGTCGGAATGTGATGCAATTTAGAAGCTACATTCAACTATATATGTGTATACTGCCTGTAAAATTCCTGTCGCTACAATTTGTAGTGTTCAAATTATAAATTGTAAAGTCATACCGAGAGCCGTAGTTTTACTCCATAAACAGCGGAAAAGTAGTAAGCGAGAAACGTTTTTTATCATATTGCTATGTTTGCCAACGGGAAAAAGTTTAATAAAGGTTTGAAATTATGTTTAAAGTTCGTTGCAAGTCGCTAAGTACTGTCATTCTCATACAGTGTATTTCGAAAGTCTCGCCGCATTATATTGCATTTTTTGTGTTTTCTATTAGTTATGACATAATATCTTTTGAACCATGAGCCGTATGTGATTCTTAACCATACAGCAATTGTTACCTCACGGTAAGGAATGTGTGTACCAAATTTGGTTGAAATCTGTCCAACGGTTTAGGAGAAAATCAGCAGCATTGTCGCAAAATGCGGCAGTTTTTCGCGCATCTCATTGTTTATGACGTCATATCTCGTGAACTATATATCGTATGTGATTCTTACACTTACGGCGAGCGTTCTCACAGATTGAAGCTTACGTGTACAAAATTTCATAAAGATTGGAACAAAACTGTAGATTTGTATGCAACACGTACAAATATACGGACACTCTGCTTTATATATTAGATAGTTTAGACGATAAAGTAACCGCCGAAACGTCAATTGGTGACGCTTTAAGTACTTCGTGGTATTTGAGACTGTGAAACAAATCCGTTCTACTACAAGCACTTTGATTTTCATTATGAACGAAAGCAACAAAAAGTCTACCAACTACGCGTTCACAAGTTCATACCTATGCCCTATGAAATTTTTAATTTCGATACCCAAACACATCTCCTTTACAGGTCACGTTCTCCTGGGTGTTACGGTATGCTTTCTAGACTTCATGTTTACTGGAATTATTCCTTGTTTTGGCCCATACTATCTCCTCCCAAGATATGGAAGACAAAGCGCTTGGAGTCGATTTGAAATTTGTTTAACGTATAGAAGATAGCTCGTAGCGTCTTTGGATACTTCCGAACACGGTTTGCTTACAGAAACTTTGTCATAAAAATCCCCTTTACAGTCCTCAAAATTTTTAAAACGCCAGTGTGAAACATCTTGTATAAGTGGGATTCGAAGGATAATATTGGCAATGGAAACTTCGTGAAACGATCTTATCGCAATGAAGAATGCTGTTCTCTGAATAAATGCCACCTCAACTGGCGTATTTGAGATTATTTCCCCTATTTCACGACAAAAGAAAACTACCTCCGGTTTCTTTTGAATTTTTGCGACGTTCTCCGTCAGTGCAAAGAGCCAATGTGAAACACTTGTTGCGTCTTCAAAGAGTTCTGCGAATAAAACGTCAGAGTTGAAGTTCCCATAATATTTTATTTGTGATTGTTGCGATTTAATTTGTTCGAAATTATGATCTAAATATATGTTTATTTTCTTGAATCGCCGTCCATTAAATTTTTGTAGTTTCATGTGTTATCCATATTTAAAGACTTCTTTAGTAGTCATGCGGATACGACCTCGCACTTTTTATCCTTTTAGATAACATTAGAGGTACTTTCATTTCAACAGATCGGTAGTGTGACGATCGTCTTCGATGTATAATATGTGAGGAAACAAGAATATACGATAAATTCTTACAGAATAAGGAAATATATGCTAATGTACCTGCCACAGATGAAATCGTCCTTGTGGACGTGGGAAGGTTAAAAATATTTTAGAAAATAGTAAATGTTCAATATAGCTAGGTGCATATAATAATTAGGCTATTCTATCATGCATCATCACATACAACTAAAAATGGAGAAGACATTTTACAGAACCCACTTGGCAATAATCACATTTCTACACAAGATTTGTACGGAAGTCAGAATAAAGGCCTTTTTTCACATTATGTGATAATTAATAATAAAAACTTCTCGGTCAGTTCTGCTAAGAAATTGATGAATGGAGTAGAGAGGTTTGACCAGCAATAAATTGTTTAGACCTTTCTCAATCTGTTTTGTGAGAAAAATCTTTTGGGGCTGCTAGCACGTTATTGACAATGTGTCCGCTGAATATTGGACACCTGTCAGGACCAAAGTAATTGATTAAATCATCGTGAATGGTATTCCTATTGCTGGTATTGATTCCATGATTGAGCTATCGATCCGGAAAGTAATGGATTTTTCATGACAAGGTTCAGCAAGGAATAAATATATTGGGAAGCCCTGTGCAGGACGTTCTTCAGTTCGCGCCGCAGATAATTTTTATTGATCGTTTCTGGGCTCGGAAACTTTAGCTTGGCTTGCCAAGCTAGCCAAGAAAAGTACACCTGCCGAGTTACCTCCAGAAAATCATCACGTACGACATTAAGTAATGTAAGCACACTACCTTTCATTATTTTTATATCAACTATGCCTTGACAACAGTGGCGTTCAAGATGGACATTTGTATAGGTGCTTCAGGAATTCTGCGATTGCTTCTCCTAGTTAAATTTATTAAATTTATTATAAAGCTGTAATCACCATCAAACTACAGACCCATTTCACTTTTTCCAGCATTCTCAAAAATTCTAGAAAAGGTAATGTACAAGTAGCTTCTCAACCACTTAAACTCAAATGGAATATTGTTTAGAACACAGTTTGGATTTCTGAAAGGTTCCGATATCGAGAAGGCTATTTACTCTTACAGTGAGAATGTACTTAATTCATTAGATAATAAATTGCAAGCAGAAGGTATTTTCTGTGATTTGTCAGGCATTTGATTGTGTGAACCATAACATACTTCTAAGTAAATTAGAATTCTATGGGGTCACGGGAAATGCTGAAAAATGGTTCAAGTCGTACCTCACTAACAGGAAACAAAGGGTGTCAGTGCAAGTGACTAGTGAATTTAGCCAACAGTCATCATCGGACTGGGAAAAAATTACATGTGGTGTCCCACAAGGATCCATCTTAGGACCATTGCTTTTCCTTGTGTACATTAATGACCTCTCATCAGTTACACTACCAGAAGCAGAGTTAGTTTTGTTTGCAGATGATACAAGTATTGCAATAAAACGTACGTCAATCATAGTTACAGAAAGGTCTGCTAATGATATTTTCATGAACTCGTTGTTATTAAACTTTGAAAAGACTCACTACATACAGTTCAGAACATGTAAGGGATTTCCCGTCAGCATATGCATTAAGTATGAAGAAGAGCAGATAGAAGAGTTTGACAGTATTAAATTCCTGGGATTACAGCTTGAGAATAAATTTAGTTGGGAGGAGTACACCACAGAACTGCAGAAACGACTCAACAAATCTGTATTTTCAATACGAGTGTTATCAGACATAGGAGAGATAAAAATAACAAAGCTTGCATACTTTGCTTACTTTCATTCCATAATGTCATATGGTATAAGATTTTGGGGTAACTCTTCAAGTCAGTCAAAAGTGTACAGTCCAAAAGCGTGTAATACGTATTATTTGTGGAGTAAATTCATGGACGTCCTGTAGAAGCCTCTTCAAAGAACTGGGTATATTAACTACTGCCTCTCAGTATATTTATTCCTTAATGATATTTGTCATAAATAATATATCCCTTTTCCCAACAAACAGCTCAGTTCATACATACAATATTGGGAATAAAAATGATCTACACAAGGACTTAGAAACACATACTTTAGTTCAAAAAGTGGTCCACTACTGAGGAATACACATTTTCAATAACTTACCATCAAGTACAAAAAATTTAGCTACAAATAAAGATCAGTTTAAGAGGAACCTAAAAGACTTTCTAGTGGCCAACTTTTTCTACTCCATTAGTGAATTTCTGAATTGTACCAAATGATGCATGTACTCATACTATATTAGTATTATTATATTATCAGCTAAAAAAAATAAAAAAATAAAAAGAATAAAAAAATTAAAAATTAAAACGTATGTCTGTATTTATATTATTAGTATTATCTATTATTCATCTATTATTAAACTTGTAAATTTTGTTTCTTGACATGTTCCACATCCACGAGGATCTCCTCAACATGGATCTACGGAACGAAAAACTAATCTAATCTAATCTGAACAGTATCAACTCCTATCTCCTTGTCGTCATATTTAGGCATATACGGCAGAAAACGTTTCACAAGTTCGAAACTGGCAGAATTCGCTAGAAACCATTTATTAATCACCTCGAAAATTCATTAGCCGATCTTTCTAAAGCAACACATGATTTACTATTTGTTGCAATATTTATGTGATATGCTAACAAAAGAAACTTGGCTTTCGTTATTGTTGCTGATGAAAGGTCACTGACATACATAAGAAAAAGTATCGGACCTAAGATGGATCCTTGGAGGACATAACACATTGTAATTTCCCAACTGATAGCTTATCACCCTTCGATTTCTCTCAGAGATACACGATTTGCATTAACGTCGTACGGCAGGGAGGGAGAGAGGACAGTATAACATTATTGAGTCACGCTGATTTATTGTATGCATTGAATTACGTCCTCTGTGTTATAACAAATTACGTGTACCTAATTTCGGTTGTAACGTAAGGACAGAATACGTGATATCCCTAGTTTCTTCCACCTACCGAGTGAAATGCATAGTGTTCTGCACTGGAGACACAATTTTTGGAAGATGACATGCAGACCGGAATTGGATGTGTTACGACAACTATGCCCTTGAAACTTCCTGGCTAAGCCATGTCTCCACCATATCCTTTCTTCCAGGAGTGCTAGTCTTGCAAGATTCGCAGGAGAGCTTCTGTGAAGTTTGGAAAGTAGGAGGCGAGGGACTGGCGGAAGTAAAGTTGTGGGGCGGCATCGTGAGTCGTGTCGAGGTAGCTCAATCGCTAAAGCGCTTGCCCGCGAAAGGCAAAGGTCCCAGGTTTGAGTCCTGGTTCCGGCACACAATTTTAATCTGCCAGGAAGTTTCATATCAGCGTACACTCTCCTGTAGAGTGAAAGTTTCATTCTTTGAACTATGACCTTTCTGAAAGAAATGACGATGGCAGCACAACAGCTGTGATGATACTCCGTGATACTGCCTTCAATGCACTTTGTTTAGCCTCAATGTCATACCCTCACTATTACCATAGGAAGCCGCGAACAACTGTGCATCACTTTTCTAATGAAATTCTAAATACCTAAAAATTTCGACCGTTTCGTGGCACTGACATAAAACCAACGTCAAAGTTGAAAATCTGTGCTGGTCCGGGATTAGAACCCGGATTTGCCGCTTCGGGCCCGTGGTCACCTTAACCATTTTTTGCCCTCTGCTCTGTGGGTTTTTCTGATCTTCACGGTTGTTGATCGTGCTTGTTCGTTGTTTTTCGATATTGTGTTCTTGGCCCGGCTTTCTTACTGCAGAGTGCGCTTGCTGAACCACGGCGTCCGGCAACGAATTAGCCTATTCAACCACCTATCCCTTCTAACACAAATTCTCAACTTACAGCACACTACGATGAAAGTGCCCCCTGACTTCCTCTTGCTCGCAGCCTTTTATTTGATTTCCGCAACGGATCAAGCGCATTAATGCACACGAATTGTCAATTGTCTGTTGGGGACATCATTATATAAATACACTAACACGAAAATTGTGGTACAGATTACTAATTTATTCGTACAAGAAGGCCAATTTAAGTTACATAATTCGAACAATTGTTTGTCGAAGATATCACGAATATAAATATTATATATGCATTTAGCCATTAAAAGTGGTAAAAGGAAGTAGAAAGTTTCCTATCTACAGCTTGGATCAAGTTCTACAGTCTCCAACAATCAGCTCACTGACTGGCTATTCGCCTCGACCAAAGACGATGTAATGCAGCGCATCTGCAGTATTAATATAACGTATTAAAGTAAGTGAATATCAAAACTTGGAGTGCTCCCAACTAACTTTCTTGTTCCGTTCAAATGCTTCATTTTCGCAGTGATTAAGAGTGGTTAAAAGAAATGGATGTTTTCATATGAATGCCGATGTAAAGAATGATGCGCAGGGAGAGGCATCTAGCGGTGCTCGGATGGAACTACGAAGTCTACATGTTGTCAGCTCTAAAACTCTGAATATCGCAGTATCGAAATAACATTATTTCTTGGTGTTATATATATACGAACACCGAAATTGTAGTTCCAATTCAAATATTAGGCTAATGAAAGTTATATAATTCGAAAATGGCCTCGCCGCGGGGCAAAACAGGCCACTCAATTAGTTTTAAACAATGTGTGTTTTCTTCATGATTGTTCGTACTTTGATTACGTATTTCGTGGTTGGTGTCTCCATTATCTATTGTGCGTGCTTCTAACTCATAAACACGTTTGTCGCGAGGTCCCGGTTTCTCGTAGACTGTTCTTCCGTCTCCTCTACTTCTGTCTACATTACGTGACTGATTGTATTCTTTGGGCTTAGCTCCGGTGTTTTGCCAATCATTTCGATTATTCCTCTCTCTATTACGATTTTCATGTCGGTCTTGTCTCGGTTCTTCTTCTCTCTGATGACGTTGCTGTCCATCATCTTGTCGGCCGTTATTGGTATCACCTCCTCGTGACCTGTCTTCCCGTGTATCCGCTTGTCGGTGCCCGTATCCGTTATCTTCACGGCGAGTACCTTCGTCCCTCCGATAATGTCGATCATCTGTTCCATTCCTATTCCCTCTGTCCTGTCGGTTGGGTCGGTCTCCATTTTCCCAGCTTCGATCACATCTTTCCAAGACTTCCATAAATTTTTCTATAGATAAAACTGGTTGTACAATGAAAAGATCTCGCATACGTCTGGGCAATTTCGCCAACATTACTGAAATGAAATCTCGCTCCGGTATTGGATAGCTAAGACACCTATTCTTATTCCAGTAATGTTTCACATATTTCTCCATCGCACTGAATTTATTTGCGTTAAAGATCGGTGCTGTGTAAATATCTTCATAAACTTCATCCTGCTTTGCTGATGACCAATATTTGCGTATTAGTTGATCCTTAAATTCGCGGTAGCTTCTGCTCTCGCTACTCTTGTCCATAACGTCATTATGAATACTTTCATGCACGTTGGACAGAATATAATTTATACACATGCGATCCGACCAATCTCGCGGTAATGATTCAAAAATTTCATTATATGGATGTCGCCATCTGGTTTGAATAGTGGCGGTCTGATACTACGCAAATACTTTTCGTCTATCATTTTCAGTGCGCCTTGCCTTCTCACTGTTGTCAACACAAGGCAATGGCGCAATATTTCTTTGCTCCGGTACAGTTCCGTTCAAATTTATTTCGTAATGCGAATTCCCGTTACTGATTTCGGTGACAGATTTTGTCGTTTCAAAGCTGACGTTTCCTGCAGCTGGCTGCCTCATGAGACGATAACAATTATCTGTTGCGTCATCATTGTGACTGCCAAGTTGCGTTTCTGTACTGGGCGGGGTCCACGTATTGCTTCCATGTTCCACAACACGCTGCATTTCTCTTTGTATCTGAACAATTCTTTCCTCAGTGTGTTTTAATCCCTGATCGAGTCCCGCGACTTTGTCTTTGCTTCTTTTTAATGATTTTTTAAGTGACTTCGTTACTGCACTCGGTGTGACGCACCTCACAGTTTTTTTTGCGCATGCGTAATCTGTTGTTCCGTTTGCGTGGCTAAATCATCTATCCTTTTGTCCTGTTTAGTTATTTGCTTCCTGACGTGTTCATTTTCCTTTTTTATTTCTTCGATTTTTTGATCTATTTTCTTCATTTCTAACTGTGATTTTTCGATTTTTTTATTTATTTCTAACTGTGATTTTTCGATTTTTTTATCAATTTTATTTATTTCCTGTCCAAGATTCCGGCTCATATTTTGCATGAATTGCATTAACGCACTCATGTCTGCATTTCCTTGAGGCACAGCATCCCTCATTTTTGTCCTTCGCCTATCCTTTTTATTGCTGTCGATTTTCCGTTCCTCCTCACTACTTGATGACAGATCATCTGATGAACATTTAGCCTCCGATTCGTTCTGATGTTCGTCAGTTACCTTTCGCTGATCACTAACATTGTCCGCGACCTCATCCACGTTAGTTTTCTCTCCATTAATTACGTGACCAACGTTTATCGCTAACCTGCGATCGTTTGAGTGTCTCAAATCTGTACTACTTCATCGAACCTCATTTTGATCAAGCTTAATTTGTTGTCGATCTACGTTCAAATTTGCATTTTCCATTTCCGGTACGTTTTCCATTTCGGTTACCTTTTCTAATCTTGAATCCATTGTTGATGCCTGGCTTCTACACATTATCGCGTTCCTAGTAAGGACCCTACCTTTCTCTATTGTTCCGTCACGATGACGCTGCCCTACTGGTGCCATGTTTAAACTTTTCAACAATGTTTCAAAATCAACAAACGATATACCAATTTCAAATCCAATAATCAGTCAATCAAAATACAGAACAAAATTTGATGATAACTTAATTACTATTACTTAATTAACAAATTTCTTGCCAAAACAGTTACAAACGTAGGCGCCCAAACTATCCTGGCAGTGGTGTCGCCACTTGTAAGAAAATTTGCCTTTTGGAGGTCGTCAAAAATGTCAAAAAATCAGAATGCGTAATGATATGCTGTAGTAATAATAATTTCGTTATTGAATGTTGCAGCAAATCACAACTGATGGGTCGCAACAACACTTTCGCAGTGAAAGTTAAAATTTTGAATAAATAAAAAAAAATTATATTAATTAACTTGAAACCGTCACTGTGGTAATTAATTAAGCTTGGCCCTATCTGACTTAGCATTGACTACAGCCTCCAACCAGCACCTCTTACGATTCACGAAAAACACAACTTCACAAATAAATGTGTCAGAATTCATGTAGTGGTGATGGCGTGTTAGTGTTATAATCAAAATCGTAATAGCTGATAGACTCTGATTGCAATGATAATAGCTCAGTACTGCAAAACTGCGTGGTGCAATGAGCTTCATAAATACTACAGTCAAAGTTCCCAACAATTTTAAAACATTCAACTTCTTTATAATACTATACGTGAACTATTTTTTGATTAATTGGTTCCAGGGCCTCGGTAGCGTACGCGTGTAACTGGCTGAGCAGAGTCTGGCATTTTACGTATTTCATAAAAATTGCTTTCGTCAAGTCTGGTTAAACAACTATAACACTTTGAATACTATTAGCCTGGTAACTTTCTATATAAATGAAACCAACTCTACGTGCAAACTCTCTAGCAAGTTAAAAGCTTTGGCATAATAATTGGTTGCAAAACTTAGAACAGCACTCCACATTAATTACTAGTCTTTGTGGTTGTAACACGTTTAGCAATTCTTTAACTCGTCTAGCAATTTCTTTAAAACTGATCGTAATTACTTTGAAAATAATTGAACTTGTTAGTCAATGTACAAGCTTGCATAATCAACATAATCTAATAATGGGGTGACTACAACTACTTATAAAATTAAGACTGGTTTCAAAATAAGTCATGTATAATTGAACCAAAATTCTGATTGGGTTGACACTACATTTACATGCATACAGAATAAAATGTTACAAAAGTTCTCATCTGTTTTCGTCGTCTTCGTCGTGAAGTCCATACAAGACAGATATGATTACAATAAGTACTCTTACTGCTGGTTCAAAAATATTTTTATCGACAACTCTTTATTCAGCTAGTCTGGCTGAAATCTCCATGCATTGATATCACCTCGATACACCTGCAACGATCACACTCGGTGACAATAGACTTGATAACCAAACAATTACTTTTCTCGCACACATGAAAAAACATTACTCTGATCACTTCCGAGTATAAATAAACTTATTTCGCACTTCCTTCAATACATTAAACAGTACGCCTCTCAGGCTTATTGCAATTGCATTAAACTCGCGCCACACTGCGCCTACCGTGCCTCTGCACCATCAACAAAATATTTATGTGTTTACTTTGGCGAGTCCGCTCCGCGACTGCTTCAGCAGTGCGACACTCACAGCTACTACTTCTGTACCAAAGACAGTCTTTACAACAGGTTCAACATTTTCTCAGGCGCATTGCCAACTTACAGCATAAGAATGTCCGTGCATTCATGCGGGTTTACACATATAGTTCATGTTTACACTAAATGATCTATATAGGAAATGTCGTTACATAAGAAATATATCTAGCATACAAGAAATGAAAAATACATGAAATAAACAAATTTAAGACAATATATACATTACGTTAAATCAAACTGTAAGATACAGCGACAGGTGTACTCTTACATCACGGCTATCTACATCGCCGTCAGACTTCGCCGAAGTGCCGCTTTGGTGTTGTTTTTACTGGTTCATCTCCTGATAAACTGTCACATTTTAGCCCCGTTGCGGTAGTCTTTTAATCTTTTAATCTTAGTCTTTTAATCTTTTAATCTTCCAGGAACCCTCATTTTAGTGCTATGAGACGATGCCGCCATGGCTCAGTCTGTGTAAAGTTTTATCCGTGCAGCTGGTTTTCACTATTCTGTTTAATGGAGAGTGCTTCATCCTGACCTCTCAGGTTCCACCCCTCCATAACTTCTAAATAGCTTGTAGTGATTTATGTCTACTGACTAGTGGTCTTTAGAGTGTGCTGCGCGGATGGCTCATCCATTATTATCCCAGTGATCAGCCAGCCACGGAATTCTGCTGTAAAATCTTAGTTCGGTTGCACACTGCGTTTATCTGTTTTGTGTTTTCCTTATTTGTGCTGTCAGTGAAATGTTCACTGTCGATCTGTACTCCTTGCGGGTCTTCATTCTGTGTTCAGCTCCAGACTTTCCTTTGTTTTCATTACAATACACGATCTTTGTTAGTAACAGGGGAGTGATGAAGTGATGACCTAGCACTTTAGTCCCCTCTCAACAACAATAGCAGCAGCAGCAGCAAAAGGATGACGAACTCTATTAGGGTCTTTATCCGCCAAATGGATGACCACACGCTTTCTGTGACGTCGCAGGGAGAATTTTAATTTAACAAAAGATATCAGTACTTAGAATATTGATCAGGTCCAAGGGGTCACAATCTTATGTATCCCTAAATGACCAAATACTGCCGATTAGTGTTTTACATCCGCAAAGACTCGAACAGCCACCATAGGTGCGCTTCAATAATTTCGAGTCTGGGGATGTAGGTAGAATAAAACCTCCGTGAGAGCAGAATCTGTTGAGATAGAAATGTCAAATGATTAGAAAAGTTACTGATATTCGCATGTCCGAAAAGAACAGACACCATATCAATAATTGTATACACTAGTATTGCCTGTGGTCGAAAAACGACCAATTGTGTTTACAATGGTCACTGGCGGTAAAATTTTACGTATCATGTCTGCGGCCTCGCGTGATTATGTTGGCAACTTCAACAACATGATAGAAAATCTTTGCCCATTTGTTCGAACCACATAGAATGACTCGATTAGTGTATCGTACTGACCATGAAGTAAACAAATAATGCTGTTCCTGCTTTATGGTTGACAGGTTGTTGTATGTACCCTCGTCCGCCCAGTAAAAATAATTGCCCTCGTAAAGCGAAGATTCCATGAGAAAACATTAGTGTTGTCAAGCGATTGGCTAAAATGAAGAGTCACAGGATTCTCACTATTCAGCATCTGATGCCAACATTATAATAGGAAGCCGCTGGGATATTTGGTAACATTTAACCGGCACTGGGAGGTATGAAATGGAATCTTTTACGTGTTAAGGAAAATGCCTGACACAATAACAACAAATAAAAAAGGGTCATGTTTAAAGGGGACTGAAGGACCAAGGAGCTCAGACGAAAATGCAAAGAAAGAAGGCTCCGATAATGAATGGATAACGACAGATGATGAAGACGAATCTGACGTTATATACAAGACTACGGACGTAATTGAACATGGCAAGAATGAACGAGCAACAACTGTAGAAGCAAAGAAGCTTGAAGGCGCGCAAATAAACAAAGTTATTGACGCATCAGCGCAAATAAATAAAGCAACAGTTGGGCCAGAAACGGAACAAGAATACCACGAAAGAATGTTCGTTGAAGCAGTAGATGCGTTACTGGACAACAATGATCAAGATAAGAAAACTTGTTGTGTTCAACTGGAAGAAGATACTGACGTGGAAGAGACGGAAGACAGTGACGAATCGGATACGACAGAAGATGAGCAGGGAGAACCAGACAACAAAGCAGCAGATACCGTAACCACCTGTACGGAAGAAGTAGCAGAAAATTATGATTCATTGCAGAATGAGTTCCCTGACATCATCGAACATATCGAAATTTGGAGCCACCACGACGTTGCAACAACAGCACCGCAGATGAGACAATGCAATGCCATCCGAGCGTCAGATGAACAACAAAGGTTATCAACGGAAGAAGAAGATATGCTTAGAATTGAAATACGAGTATTGAGAGACGCCAAACAGAGCGAAAGCAATTCATGTCCGAAACTAAAACTGGTAATCGAGGATTTGAAGCATTAATTGATAGTGGGTCGATGATTTCAATTTCGACACAATCGATTTATGAGGATGTTAAGAAAAGCTTGCATAGAATAGAAGAACGTCCAGCAACTAGATTGAAAATATATGGAGCTTTCAATTCTAAATTTGTGGAATCAAAGAAGAAGATTTTCTTGCCGTTTAAAATCAATGAGCTTAACCAACTATTTTACCAAGAGTTTGTAGTTGTGGAAGAAATAAATATTCCGTTGATAATTGGAGCTGATTGGCTACAGAAAGTTAAAGCGGTCGTGGACCTGAAAATAAATATTTTGACTGTTGAAGACGAAGGAAACCAGTACACCACCGAATTATTACATCGCACTCAACTGCAAGTTTATTAGTCCGTAGCTTACAAAAAACAACTTAAACTAAGGTAAATTAATCTAAAGACAACACACACGCCCATGCCCGAGCGGGGGGGAGGGGGGGACGACGACTCGAACCCCTGACGGCAAACGGCCGCGCACACCGCAGCACAGCGCCCTAGTACGCACTGATAATCCGCCGCGGCGGAGACGGAGTCTTGGGTGCACTGTACCAAAGGTTGTTTTGTGAAACACTAGTCGAGTGCTCGTAAGCAACCTTTTGCATCAGTGTTAAAATGTTCAAATGTTTGTTAAGCTTATAGGACTTAACTGCGGGGTCATCAATCCCTAACCTTACAAACTACCTATTAACTAACTTATAACGACAGCACAAACATCCATGCCCGAGGAGGGTTTCGAACCCCCGACGGGGAGAGGCCTCGTGCATCGGAGCACAGTCCCTCAATCCGCTCGACCACTCCGCCACGGCGCATCAGTGTGAGCTACTATATAGTTATTGTAGGGTAACAGTTGTGAACTGTAATAAAATCGTCATAAATTTAAAAACGGTTTGCGTTCGGACGTTCAAACTTCTCTGGTGACCGCGGGGCATGGTGGGAATTTTCGTGAATTTGATGTAAATATGTTTTGGTTTAGCGCCGAAGACCACTTTAATATGGATGAGTTCCTCAATCAGCAAAACTGGAGCATCTGGGGGGTCGGAGAATTCGCATTTCAGGATCGGGAAGTCTCTGCAGTCTCAACTGTGAGAAGCGTGACGCTATTGGAAGCTAATTTATCCCCTTTATCCAAAGTGGCCCTGAATTCGACAGGATGTAGTGAATGCAAAGCGGAGCTCATCTCCATCGCCGCGGTGGAGTACCCGAGCGGTCTAAGGCGCCTCGTTGCGGAGCGCGCGGTTGCTCGCCGTTGGAGTACCCGAGCGGTCTAAGGCGCCTCGTTGCGGAGCGCGCGGTTGCTCGCCGTTGGAGGTTCGAGTCCTCAAAAAATGTTCAAATGTTTGTACAGCTTATGGGACTTAACTACGGGGTCATGAGTCCCTAAACTTACAAACTACTTATGAACTACTTACGAACTAGGACGGCACAAATAACCATGCCCGAGGGGGGATTCGAACCCCCGACCGTAGTGGCCGTGTAGACCGTGACTGAAGCGTCTCAGTTCTCTCGGCCACCGCGGCCGGAGTTCGAGTCCTCCCCAGGGCATGGGTACCTGTGTTGTCCTTAGGTTAGTTTATCTTAGTTTAGGCAGTTCGTAAGCTACGGACTGATGACCACGCAGTTTGCTCCGATAGATTTACAAGCATTTTTTTTTTTCATTTTCATCAAAGCAGGAGAGTGTCTGATCTACATGGGACATCTACATGGGATACTCTGCAAATCACATTTAAGTGCCTGGCAGAGGGTTCATCCAACCACCGCTATACTATTTATTTCCCATTCCATTCTCGAATAGAACGCGGGAACCTGAATCTCTCCGTTCGAGCTCTGATTTCTCGTATTTTATTCTGATGAACTTTTCTTCCTATGTGAGTGGGAGTCAACAATATATTTTCGTATTCGGAGGAGAATGTTGGGGATTGGTGTTAGGTAAGTAGCCCACACCGCAGCGATAAACGTCTTTGTAATGCTTCCCATCCCTGATCATGTATCATTTCCGTGACGCTGTCTCCCTTGTATAGTGACAATACAAAACAAACTATAAAAATAATAATAATAATAAAATAAAATAAATAAAAAATCCAATACGTGTCCCTTGGTTTCTCATGTATTATAAAATATCCAAATTTCATAAAAGTCTAAGAGTGACTTCCGTCAGTTTACTTATGCGATGACTGCGGACATCCACACTGGTGGGGCGATGCACCATCATTATGTATCTATATCCACTGGCGAACAGCCAACGGTACATTCTGCAAAAGCTGAGGTAGAACTCCTCAAGTACAGGTAGTCATTCAGACCGACAGGTAGAAGATATAATCTAATGAGATTGTCGCCTGCTAGTACGTGTAGCGCCCATCTCACGTGAAGTACCACGAGTACCTGCAGTGGGGTCCGCTGCCACTCGTTCAGTACCGCGTGTATTAGTATCAGGTGTGCGATGGGTCCTCATGTTGCCACGTCTCTGGTTTCTTCTTTCCAATGAACCAGACTCGCGCATGCGTCGCTCGAGCGAAACGAACCCTCCTCGTGATGGATGACTCCTGTTAGGAAATCGTTCTCTGTGTCGTCTTTCACTAGAGGCAGCATTGCTATATACTTCTCCATACATAAGGTGTATGTCAGAGAATTATTGCTTGCTTATGGAATAGCGCCCCAATTGTGCGACTGGATTCACGATTTCCTATCAGAAAGGACATCGTAGTAACTGACGGTACGTCATCGAGTAAAACAGAAGTGATATCTGGCGTTCCCCAGGGAAGCGTTATAGGTACCCTACTCTTCCTTGTGTCTATAAACGATTTTGGAGACAATCTGAATGGCTCCCTTAGACTGTTTGCAAATAATGCTGTCGTTTATCGGTTAGTGAAGTCAACAGAGGATCAAAAGCAACTGCAAAACGATTTAGACAAAATTTCTACATGGTGCGAAAATTGGCAATTAACGCTAAATAAAGAAAAGTGTGAAGTAATACACGTGACCACTAAAACAAATCCGCTGAACTTCAATTACGTGATAAATCACTCAAACCTTAAGGTCGTAAATTCTACCAAATACCAAGGACTTACAATTACGAACAACTTAGACTGGAGAGAAAACATAGAAAATATTGTGGGGAAGGTGAACCGAAGGTGTCGTTTCATTGGCAGAACGTTTCGAAGGTGCAACAGCTCCACCAAAGAGACTGCCTACATCACAATTCTGCGTCCTCTCCTGGAGTACTGTTGCCCAGTGTGGGACCCTCACCAGGTGGAACTGACGGAGGACATTGAGAAGGTTCAGAGAAGGGCATCTCGTTTTGTTGCACTATTTGAGGTGGACATCATTAAAAGAAAGACGTTATTCGTTGCGGATAGATCTATTTACGACATTTCAATCACCGATTTTACTTCTGAAAGTGAAAATATTTTTCTAGCACCCACCTACATGACCATCCCAATAAAAATAAGAGAAATCATAAATGGAACGATTTAGGTGTTCTTTCTTCCCGCGCTTAATTAGGGAATGGAGCGGTAAAGAAAGATTATGAAAGTGGTTAATGAAACCTCTGCCAGGCACTTAAATGTGTTTTGCAGAGTATCTATGTAGACCATGCAGTGTAGGCTTTCACGACCTGCTGAAATAATTGCTGTTGAATCTTCCGGGTTATGTGGTCGTGGTCCAAGAAACATATCTGCTCCTCACGTTTCGTCCAGAGCTTTGCTGGACATCCTCAGAGGTACTACTGGTAGTGGTGAGTCTTGCCGACTAAGGAGTCGGGCGTCGGAGAGCGGTATAAATACTGTCTAAAAGGGGGCGTGGTCAAGTGTTCACATGCGCAGCAGAGATAAGCCTTGTCAAAGAAAGATGTAGATGTAGATTCGAAACTGTACAGGTACCGCTTCACCGCATTGAACTGTACTTCTCTGAATAACACTGACTGTGTCTCTCGTTGATTCAGAGCACGTCCTGTGGTGAAACAATACGATACAACAAAGCCACCCGATGTAGAAGTAAAGTAAACAAAAGTCGCACCATGTTTCCCAAGAAATCATGCTCCTAAGGCGCCTCGCTGCGGAGCGGGCAGTTGCTCGCCGTCGGAGGTTCGAGTCCTCCTAGGGGCATGGGTGTGTGTATTGTCCTTAGGTTAGTTTACCTTAGTTTAAGTAGTTTGTAAGCTACGGACTGATGACCACGAAGTTTGGTCCGATAGATTTACAATCATTTGAGCTAACAAATGTCCCTCTTCAAGGTGAACAACTTTTATTGCAACTTAAAAAAAAAATCCGTTTCCGTTTCCGATATTCCTAAAAACAGTTTTAAATACCTCAGGCTGTATAATCAAGAAAAGCGCACGAAGGAAAACAAAAATGTGTTCTAGAAAACAAGGGCCTACGGAATCAGACATCGCAAGGGCCCCCAAAGTACTTAAACGGGGCCTGTCAGCGTGGCTCAATATTCCGGCAGGAGACATCCAACGACTTGTGTACGTACCACGTCGACTGCTGCACTTTACCCGGCAAAAGGAAATCCACGACAATGTGAAGAGTTATCCTATACCTTTTATCACCGATTTGTTATCACATCTTACATAGATTTCTAGCAACAAATGTGGTTAATAAAGCATTTAGACCATATCTCGTGTACTATCAACCCAGCTGACGGTGCTCACAACGAATAATCAAAATACATTGGTGAGGCGAGTGTCAACAGCCGTAATATATAATTCACAAAATGATTTTTAAAAACAATCAGCTGTTTATCAAAACCTTACATATCTACCAGTTTCGGTCATTGACCATCTTCATGGATAAACGATATAAAAATACAAAATAAACGTAATTAATGTGCTCAAACAAATAGGGGAAAATAATCAGGAAAATTACATATAAAGAGATTGAAAATGGAGAATCATGTCAATTTAACATATAGTTAGAGGACTCTACTTTGACATTCTACTCTATCTATGTAATTATCATATTGGTATGTTTCGCTCTGGCTCTTTCATGTGGGACTCGATCTGCACAATTGTGTGAATAATGTTGTTTGTATAATCGTCGATCTTCATATATGTAACCTGTTTATGATGATGTTCACTTTCTATTTTCTCATTTATAACATGACATATTGATGTAATAACTTCTTATGTTTGATTTGTATGTTGGGATACTGTATTTTACTGCACCACACTTTATTTCTTATCGTTAACTTTTGTATACAAAAATTTCGTCGTAACTTGTTGATGACTACAGCTTGTAACTTTGTTTACACTTGTGTCCAAAGACGTTCATCCAAAGATATTGTACATCCATTAATGGTATTACCAATATCGATAACGTAGGTTTCAACGTCTCTGACTCATGCAATTAGCACAAGGCACTCCCTCGCTTTTTATTCATAGTCTGTTTGTTGTGTTTGACTGATATGTTTTATCTAAGATGACCACTGTATTTTTAACACTTTTAGTTATACTGACTCCTGTTTGTCTCAGCCAGATGTATTTTATTTGATGCATTTTACCATTCAGTTTTAAAACCTTATAAGTAATCTAACTGTATGTTAAATTGACATAATTCTCCACTTTCAATCTCTTTATATGTAATTTTGCTGATTATTTCCCCTCTTTGTTTGTGCACATTAATTACGTTTATTTTGTATTTTTTGTATAGTTTATCCATGAAGATGGTCTATGAACGAAACTGGTAGATATATAAGGTTTTGAATAAACAGCTGATGGTTTTTTAAAAATGCATTTTGTGAAATCAAAATACAATTTACACATTTCTTCGATATCACTGTTACCTGTATGCCGACAACAGCTGTGATAGTCCTACGAGAATGTCCTCTAAAGGTGAAAAAATGTAGATCTACGTGAAAAATAGCTGTATGTGCATGATATCATTGACTTCGCAAGTAGTGCGCAGTGGTTTGAGTTGGAAACAGTTTTATTTACTAAGGTGAATCGCCCACGAATATCCCAAGGCGTCTTCAAGAGCCGCCGTTTTGTCTACGCGAGAGGCAGGTTCGCAGCCAGCTACAGGGACGCTCACAGCATCTGTCAGCCAGGTGATGCATTTTACATCGCCGCTCACGAGCACCTCTCCTAAGAGCTATTCACCTACTTAGAAACACCCCATTAGCAGGCGAGTAGTGGGCCCCTGGCCTTGACTATCAAATGCCTCGCGACATGACCAGCAACTCTAACTCGCTTAGTGGAGTGGTCGCCTCCCGCACATCGTTAAGTAACACGAGGATGTATTCTTTACAAAACAAATATCTGGCATTAAAGTTCCCGACAAACACGGGATTAGTGAGAAAGTAACTTGAAGCCGCTGTTATTTCGTGAACCATCAGAGGCAGCTGGTACTCACTCTCTTTCGTGGGACCAAATAAAGGTTTTATCTACATCTACAGGGTGTCCAGAAAAGGTCTCCCTGATTTCAAAATTAAATATCTCGAAAACAAAGATCGGTAGAGGAATGAAGTAAACGGTATGTTTATTGTGAAAGCTGTAAGAAGATTATACAGCAGTTTGAAATAATAGTTACAAAAGCTGCTAACATATGGAGCCGTAATCGCCATACGCAATGCTTAGTATAAATAGCGATCCGAAGCCCAGAGCGATCAGTTCCACTACTGAAACGTGAAATGAGGTTAGCGTACCGAAGGATGAGATAAAAACCATGTACTCCATTGAACAACGCGTTTTTCTGGTGCTAGAGTACCACAGGTTAGAAGAGAGTCCTACGGCAACAAGGCGAAGTTTTCAAGCACGATTTAATGTTCCAAAAGAACCCGACGTGAAAACCATTCGTACGCTCTTCGCAAAATTTCAACGAACAGGCAGCGTAACTGATGATCTAGTGGGGTACGTTGGCCGCAAGCAAACCGCAGTTACGCATTGAAAATATCGCCACAGTTTCTGGAATTATTCTGCGAAATCCAATGTCATCCGTCCGTAGAATTGCATCTGAGACTGATTTGAAGCGTTCCAGCACACAGAAAATACATGTTTCCATTCAAAATTCAAACGCACCAGGCCATACCCGTACGAGCTGTGCAACATAGGGTTGCCTTTGCTAATCAGATGCTCACAATGATTGATTGTGAAGGATTTGATGTAGGGAAGCACACTTCCACCTATATGGATACGTGAATAAGCAGAACTGGCGATTTTGGGGTTCCGAAAAGCCATATTGGTGTGAAGCGAAAGCCCTGTATTCTCCTGAAGTTACTGTGTGGGCTGCAGTATGTAGCAGAGGCATTTACGTTGCAATTTTGGAACAATTTGTCGCCACACAGCAAGCGTTAGAGGATCGACCCGGTACTGAATGGTTTATGCAAGATGGAGCCCGACCACATCGGGCCGAACAAGTATTTCGCTTTCTTGAGGAATACTTCGGGAATCGAGTCATTGCTTTGGAATACCCCAAATTTACTGGTGCAGGCATGGATTGACACTACGAAATGTGATAGCGAATTTCATTCTTCGTTTGCGCCACCACTTCTGTAGTGCCAATGGCGAACATTTTGAAAACAATGTGATGTGATTGTTTGCACAGAGTGTTTTCATACGATTATTTGATTTATGTATGCTGATATGAGCTGTACAGCGTACAGCGCCATCTGTTAGCAGATTTTGTAACTATTATTTCAAACTGCTGTATAAACTACTTACAGCTTTCACAATAAACATGCCGTTTACTGCATTCCTCTATCGATCTTTGTTTTCGAGATATTTAATTTTGAAATCAGGGAGCCCTTTTCTGGACACCCTATACATCCATACAGATACTCTGCAAGACACATTTAAATGCATGACAGAGGATTCACCGACCCGATTTGACGTTATTTGTCTACAGTTCCATTCTATATAGTACAGATACTCTGCAAGACACATTTAAATGCATGACAGAGGATTCACCGACCCGATTTGACGTTATTTGTCTACAGTTCCATTCTATATAGTACCATTTCTTCGTTAAGAAAAACGAACACCCTAACCATTCGTTTTCGATCTGATTGCTGTTATCTATATACATAAAAATGAATTGCTGTTCGTTAGTCTCGCTAAAACTCCAGAACCGCTGAACGGATTTGGCTAATTTTAGTCTTGTAATATTCGTGTAAGTCCAGGGAAGGTTTAAACGGTGATAAAATATGGAAAAAAGGAAAATCGGGAAAAACTGAAACAGCTTTTTCCAGTGAGCTATCAATACCGTTCGTCCAGTTGCGATAAAATTTTGTACATTTGATGCTGAAAGGAAGAGGTAGGTTCGCATCAAATAAAAATTTGGAAAAGTCGCCTGGAAAGTAGGAAAATTTAGGAAAAACCGAAAGCGATTTTTTTTCTAAAAATCAATTGTCACATGGTTGTAAGAGCATCACTTGAGTACGGCTTGACAGGACAAGGTTTGTATAAAATCAGTTTTTGCAAAATACACCGGAAAATTAGAAAATTTGTAAAAAAAACAACTGAAAATCCGTTTTTCACTGTGTTTTTGATTGAATTAAGCGCTATAACTGACTATTCGCACGACGGAGAGGGATAATTCTCTTTGTTTTGTATATTATGGTCTTGGAAAAGTTTTCAGTAAAAAAGATAGGGACAGTTAAAAAGAAAAGTCACAAAATTCGAACGAAGTTCCTTTTTTAATGTGTTCCTAAATGTACTCAACACTATAAGTTGAGAACCTTTCATTCTTTTGTGATAAAATTTTGATCATTTGACGTTCAACGGAACATGAACGTTCTTATGAACTAAAAATTTGGGAAAGTTACCCGGAAAATTTGAAAATTCGCAAGACACTGAAAGAGCTTTTTTCACTGGGATATCAATATCATTCGTAAGTTTGCACATTTGACGTTCAACGCAAGAGTAGAAACATACTAGCAATTGCGAAGCACTGCACTTCATTATAATGATCGTATCTCCCTATATAGGTGGATGCCAAAAAATATGATCGCATTCGGAAGAGAACGTTGGTGAAGGAAATTTCTCAATTAGATCTTGCTGCAACGAATAACGCCTTTTATTAATGATTTGTACCCCAACTCGTACATCATTTCCGTGACACTGTCTCCACGATATTGCGATAATCCAAAACGAGCTGCCCTTCTCTGTACTTTCTCTACGTCGGCGGTCAGTCCCACCTGGTAATTGTTATTCCTAGTCATTTTGTTGAATTTACGTCCTGTAGATTTGACTGATTTGCGGTGTAAATTAAATATAACAGATTTCTGTAAGTGCTCATGCGGATGACTTCACACTTATCATTATTAAAGGTCAGTTCCCTATTTTTGCACCATTCACTTATCTTATCCAAATGATTTTGCAGTTGCTTTTGGTCTTCTGGGGACTTTACTAACCGATAAATGGCAGCATCATACGCGGACAGTTTCAGAGTGTTACTGAAATTGTCTCCTGAGTCGTTTATAAAAATAAGGAACTGTAGGGTCCCTATAACATTTCCATGGGGAACGCCAGATATCATTTCTTTTCTACTTGATGACTTACCGTCAATGACAACACACCGTGTCCTTTTTGACAGGATGCCGCGCGGGTGTAGCCGAGCGGTCTGGGACCCCATGTTACGGATCGCGCGGCCTCCCGTGTCGGAGGTTAGAGTCCTCTCTCGGGCATGAATGTGTGTGTTTTTCTTAGGTTAGTTTAACTTAGTTTAAGTATTTTGTAAGATTAGGGACTGATGACCAACGTATTTTGGTCGCACAGGATTACAAACATTTGAACATATTTTCTAACAGGAAGCCGGCCGCGGTGGCCGAGGGGACTGAGGCGCTCCAGTCACGGTCTGCACGGCCACTACGGTCGAGGGTTCGAATCCCCCCTCGGGCATAGATATTTGTCCCGCCCTTAGGATTAGCTAGTTCATAAGTAGTTTGTAAGTTTAGGGACTGATGACCCCGTAGTTAAGTCTCTAGACTTTACAAACATTTTGATCTAACAGGAAACCACGAATCCAATGGCACAAACGTGGCGATATTCCATAAGCACGCAATTCGATTAGAAGACGCTAGTGAGGTACAGTGCCAAACGCCTTACGGAAATCTAGAAACACGGAATCTGTTCGACATCACTTGTCAATGGTACTCATCACATTGTTGTTGTTGATGGGGTTTGGAAGGGACTAAACAGCGACGGTTATCAGTCCCTTGTTCCAGTCAAAGAGGTAAAACCTTTTTTTAAGCGATCCGAAGTAAATGCTTTAACAAGTCAAAGGGTAAAACTTACAGACTAATATAAAGAAAGGATACGATTAAAAACGAAGAAGGGTTAAAACAGCTGAGACAGTACAAGAGTGGGTTTGCTGGGTGGTCACAGGGATATAAGCAACACATCCAGCCACTCTGGGACACGTTAAAACCACCTACCTAACAGACTTAAGCAGGTGGAGGACAGAGCAATGACAAACACAAACATTAAATGAACTTGTAAAGTCCACACTCACGCATAAAATTTAAAACAGAGTCAACCGTGGAGGTATTGTCAGCTAATACTAGCTGCAAAGTGTCAGGAAGATTAAAATATCGTCGTGCTGCGGCTAAATTGTGGCATTCAAGTAAGATGTGGGCGACCGTCAAAGGCGCACCACATCGACAGTGAGGAGGGTCCTCGCGACACAGGAGGTGACCATGCGTAAGCCAAGTATGGCCTATACGGATTCGGCAAAGGACAACCGGCTCCCTGCGAGAAGCCCTCAGGGACGTCTTCCATGCAGCAGTAGACGGCTTGATAGCACGGAGCTTATTTGGTTCAGTGGAATCTGCCCATTCGGAATTCCAAACCCTTAATATCTTGCGGGTCAACTGGGTTTGGAGGTCGGAAACTGGGAGGCCAATATCCAGGGACCGTGAAGTGGTGGCCTGCTTGGCCAGCTGATCAACACGTTCATTGCACGGTATACCTATGTGCCCTGGCGGCCAGACAAAAACGACAGAACGACCTGACTCGCCAAGGGCGAAGACAGCGTCTTGAATGGGTCGCACCACCGTGTGTTTCGGTAGAAACTGGTCGAGGGCCTGTAAGCCACTCAGAGAGTCGCTGCAGATGACGAACGACCCCCTGGGGCGAGCTCTGAGGTGTTCAAGAGCTCTCAAAATACCGACCAGTTCTGCAGTGAAGATGCTGCTTCCACAAGGCAATGACCGCTGTTCGATGTGGTCACCATAGATAAAGGCATATCCAGCATGGCCATCGACCAAAGAACCGTCCGTGTAAACAATGTTTGCTCCATGAAACGTGTCAAGCAGTGCATGGAACCGGCGACAGAGAAGCAGTGGTGAAATCGAGGCTTTCGAATCCCGGGACAAATCCAACCGAAGCTCCAGGCGAGGAATCGTCCAAGGGGGGATACGGGGGGAGTAATGGAACGCTGGAGGAAGGGGTAGGGAAGCAAGTGAGGAGAGAAGGGAATGGACACGGACGACCTGGGCCGACGTCGCAGGGAAGGGAGTGAATAAAGTGGGAAGAGAAGCTTGCGGTTGGGATGACAGGATGAAGAATTAACCCGGGCGATGTAAGACACCAACAACCGTTGCCGGCGATACTGCAGAGGGGGAACACCAGCTTCAGCTAGAAGGCTCGTTACGGGACTGGTGCGAAAAGCCCCTGTTGCGAGACGCACACCTGTGTGGTGGACGGGGTCTAGGACCCGCAAGGCAGAAGGGGCTGCTGAGTGTGAACCAAGCTCCCGTAATCAAGCCGAGACATAATAAGTGACTTGTAGAGCTGAAGAAGGGTGGAACGTGCTGCTCCCCATCCAGTATGGCTGAGGCATCTGAGAACGTTTAAATGCCGCCAACACTTCTGTCTCAGCTGACGTAGGTCTGGCACCCAAGTCAGCCGGGCATCAAAGACCATGCCCAGGAAGCGATGTGTTTCCTCGACCTGAAGTAGTTCACCAACCAAGTAGAGCTCTGGGGCAGGGTGAACTACCCGACGGCGACAGAAGTGCATCACGCGGGTTTTCTGCGCGGAGAACTGAAATCCGTGAGTAGAGGCCCATGAGTGGGCCTTTCGGATGGCTCCCTGCAGCCGTCGTTCAGCTACGCCGATGCTAACGGAGCTGAAATACAGGCAGAAGTCATCGGCGAACAGGGAGCAACTGACTGATGACCCCATAGCCGCAGCAAGACCGTTAATTGCCACTAAAAACAACGGGACACTGAGGACAGAGCCTTGTGGGACACCGTTCTCTTGAATACGGGGGGAGCTAAAAGATTCCCCAACCCTCACCCGGAACGAGCGGTGGGAGAGGAAATTGCGAATAAAAATAGGAAGGGCACCCCGTAAGCCCCAGTCATGAAGAGTTGTTAAAATATGGTGGCGCCAGGTGGTGTCATACGCCTTTCGAAGGTCGAAAAATACAGCAATTAAATGCTCACGCATAGCGAAGGCAATGCGAATGGCCGACTCCAGTGACACGAGGTTGTCAGTGGTAGAATGGCCTGGCGTAAGCCCCCCTGTTGCGGAGCAAAGAGTCCGCGCTCTTCTAGGATCCACATAAGCCGCCGACTCACCATACGTTCGAAGAGCTTGGAGAGAACGTTGGTGAGGCTGATCGGACGGTAATTGTCAGCCACCTGGGAATCTGCACCAGGTTTCAGCACCGGAATGATAGTGCTTTCTCGCCACTGCGATGGGAAAGTGCCCTCTGCCCATAGATGGTTAAACAGGGCGAGAATGCGGCGTTGAAACTCTGGTGAGAGGTGTCGGAGCAATTGGCCCTGAATCCTATCTGGTCCCGGAGTTGTATCAGGACACACAGCAAGGGCAGTTCGGAACTCCCACTCGCTAAACGGGTCGTTGTATATTTCCCGACGACGAGTGCGGACAACTGTTTCCGCTCGGCCCGCTCTTTGAGGGAGCGGAAGTCGGCACTGTAAGTGACAGTCGCAGAGCATTGTGCGTAATGGTCTGCCATATGCTCGGCGATACCTGTCGGGAGCGTGCAGAGCACACCCTGGATGGTGAGGGATGGGATTCCTGTCGGCGGGCGGTATCCAAAGACTCATCGGACTTGCATCCATACCTGAGTCAGGGAGGTGCGGGAGCCGATACTGGCTACATACCGCTCCCAGGAATCCTGCTTGCTCTGCTGTATTAGTCGTCGAGCACGCGCACGGAGCCGTTTAAAGGCCACCAAATTCTCCACGGATGGGTGGCGTCGATGGCGCTGGAGCGCTCGCCGACGTTCCCGGATAGCCTCAGCAATCTTCTGTGTCCACCAAGGCACGGACCTACGCCTAGTGGAACCGGTGGTTTGTGGAACTGCTACCTCAGCGGCCATGACAGTACTATCAGTCACCTGCTGAACTGCACTGTCAATGTCATCTGGCAGTGGTGCAGCGATGACAGCAGTTGAAGCATAGACCGGCCAGTCAGCCCTATGGAGACACCAACGGGGTAAGCTGTCTGCAGCTTGGTACTGCGGGAGCGACACAAAGTGTGGGAAGTGGTCGCTGCCACACAGGTCCTCACGCACACGCCAACTGAGGTGTGGTCGAAGGCTGGGGGTGCAGACAGAGAGGTCGATCGCTGAATACGTGCCCTGTGCCACGCTAAAATGCGTGGGGGCACCTGTATTCAGGAGACAAAGGTCTTGTTGCGCTAATAATGTCTCAACGTCCCTACCGCGGCCTGTGGTCTGGAGTCCACCCCACAAAGGGTTGTGGGCGTTGAAGTCCCCCAAGAGGAGGAATGGTGGAGGAAGTTGGGAGACCAGAGCAGTAAGGGTGTTGAGAGACACGGCCTCATCCAGAGGAAGGTACAAGCTGCAGACAGTTAATTCCTGCGTTACCCGGATTATGACAGCCACTGCCTCAAGAGTGGTGGTGAGTGGCACGGGGGCACTGGGGACAGAATCCAGGATATACAGGCAGATACCGCCAGACACCCTGTCGTAAAGGGTCCTGTTGCGGTAGTAGCCCCGATACCCATGGAGGGCAGGGGTGCACTGTGCTGGAAACCATGTCTCCTGTAGGGCGATACAAAATGCCGGGTAGCTGTACAGTAGTTGTCGCAGCTCAGCCAGGTGATTAAAGAAGCTGCCGCAATTCCACTGGAGAATAATTCGTTCTCCACGCTCTAAGGCCATAAAAGAAAAAGAAAAGAAGATCATTCCATAGGAACATCTGCTGCTTTATGATCAGGATCAACAGAATCTAAGACCATAGACTCAGGTGAACCTGGTTGTGCAGAGCTCCTATGGTCAGGCGAATCAATAAGTGCGAGATCCTCAGCGGAGGCGAGGATCTCGACTTCATCCTCTGAGGCAGCCACCAAAGAATCCTTTTTCTTTCTTTCCTTTTTCTTGTCCTCTCGCTGGTCCTTCAGTGTTGAGGCCCGTGGGGGCTTCTCAGACGGGGCGGCAGGAGCTGACGAAGAGCAGGAGGCCCTTCGATCAGCAGGCGGGGGATCCTTCAGCCATTTGGTGGAATTCACCTTCCCACGAGAAGAAACCTCGGAAGGGAGTGTCCCATGGGACCCCTTCCGGACGAGAGGAGCCAGAGAAGACTGTTTTTTCTCCGGCTGTGGAGTGGGGACCGACGTCCCCTGAGCTGGTTTATCTGTTGCTCCCAACGTGAAAAGTGTGGGAGCAACCGAAGGAGTGGCGCCCCCAACTGCCAAGGGGGCAGGTGCAGTGGTTCGGGCCTGGGGGCCCGCTGGCATTAGGTGGTCTGGAGATCGATGGTGAAGCTACAGAGGCGTATGAGGTGGTCATGGTCACAGGATGGAGCTTTGTATACTTACGTCTGGCCTCCGCGTATGTCAGCCGGTCCAGGATCTTGTACTCCATGATCTTACGCTCCTTGTGGAGTACAGAGCAGTTGGGAGAACACAGAGGATGCTGCTGGTTGCAATTGACGCAAACTGGAGGTGGGGTACAGGGGGCGTCCGGGTGGGATGCACGCCCGCACTCCCGACATGTTGGGTTGGCATCACATCGGGAGGACATATGACCGAACCTCCAGCACTTGAAGCAGCGCATAGGTAGAGGAACGTAGGGCTTTACGTCGATCCGGTAGACCATCACCTTTACCTTCTCTGGCAATGAATCACCCTCGAAAGCCAAGATGAAGGCACCGGTGGCTACCCTGTTGTCCTTCGGACCCCTATAGATGCGCCGGATGATATGCACACCTCGCCGCTCCAAGCTAGCTCGTAATTCGTCGTCAGATTGCAACAGAAGATCCCTGTGGAATATGATACCCTGGACCATATTTAAGCTCTTATGTGGCGTAATGCTAACGGAAACATCACCCAGCTTGTCACAGGCTAGCAAAGCTCGTGACTGGGCTGGGGATGACGTCGTTATTAGAACTGAGCCAGATCGCATCTTCGACAGACCATCGACCTCTCCATATTTATCTTCCAAATGTTCCACAAAGTACATTGGCTTTGTGGACATGAAAGATTCCCCATCCTAAATACTTAGGGGCATAAGCCTCACCTTGAGTTTTGGTCCTACGTTCCTCCCACGGTGTAGACAGGGAAGGAAACGTTTGGGGGTCATACTGCATAGCACTGTATTCACTTCTACCGCTATTAGAGACGGCGGTTGTACGTCCGCCAACGTTTCGTGGTCTTTTCATGGTGTTCCTACGAGCAGCTAGGGAAATAAGGGTCCACCCAGACAGAGCCCTGCTTGCCTGGGTAAGCCTTATACAACTGAGGTGCGGCAGGTTCCTCAGAGGTTGCTCGCTAGCGGCTGTTCAACCTCAACAGCCATGCATCTCCTCGGCACGTAGCACTCCTTGAGATTATGGTTTTTTTTATAGAGGTTTGTACCATCCTCACGACCCGGGCGATTAAGCCAAGATCCCCGGGCTCTGAAACGTACAACGTTCCACCGTCGCGCCGAACGATGGTCGTTGAAGCACGCACAGAGCTTACGGTGTAGCGGACTGTTGGCGCGACACAGCCCACGGCTCAGGGCCCCGGGTTCGCCAGTACTTATCACATCATGTGAATAAGGAGCTTGCTGTTTATTTATTTATTTATTTTGCGTTCGATATGCCACATGCTTTACAGTATTAGACACATTAAAAACTAGAAACTAAATTAACATACAAATCTAACAAAACATTATTCATTATGAAATGAGTTATACTTATGACAATGCTTATAAATTAAGAATTAAAGGGAACACAAATTTGTCAAAATAATTTAGAACTAAACGGAAACGCTTAAATTACAAAGCCAAGAAATGGCAGTGTCTGTAAGTCTATGCAGATCCTCCACCGAACCGTCCCGAAAACCATGAATTTTACAATCAAATATGTGATGCATCGTCTATTTCGCCGCTGTCACAGTGAGGATCGTCCACGTAGCTTGCTTTGTTTCACTGGAACGATATTTTCTGAATCCATGTTGACTACGGATGAATAGGTTGTTCTCATAATATTTGGAGAAACTGTATGTTCTAAAATGCTGATACAAACCGACGTCAATGATATAGGCCTGTAATTTCGCGTATCGCTCCTGTTGCCTATCTTGAATATTGGAGTGACCTGTGTTGGTTTCCAGTCTTTGGGTACGCAACGTTAGCTGAGAAAGCGGTTGTAAATGATATTTAGGTATGGGGCTATTGAATCAGCATACTTTGAAACGAACCTAACTGGTGTACAGTCGGGACCAGAAGACTTACTTTTTTTAAGTGATTTAAGTTGCTTTAATACATCAGGGGTAGCTACTTCTAAATTACGCATGCTGGCAGCTGTTCATTCGAATTCTGGAGTATTTGCTTCGTCTTCTCAAGTAAAGGAATTCTGGAAAGCCGAGTTAAACAATTCCGCTTTAGCAGAACTGCCATCAGCAGCATCACAATTTCCATCGTGTAATGGAGATATTGATTGTGTTTTGTAGCTAGTATACTTACGTACGACCAGAATTTCTTAGGATTCTCCAGCGTATTACGTGACAGGGATGCACTGTGATAACTGTTATAAGCTTCTCCCATTGAAGTTGGAGATAAATTTCTAATTTCTGTAAAAGTTTGCCACTCTTGGTTTTCTGTGTCCGTTTAATTTTGTCATGCCTTTTTTCATTTCTTTTGCAAGAATGATCTCTTAGTAAGCTTTACAATACAATTGTCCTAAATATTAGTTATAGAACCTTCATTTATGCCTCACAGCTTGAACACCTTCTTAATATATTAAACGAGGTAAATATACAGCTAGAAATATAATCTACTATCTCTTACAGATATAAATACTGAGATGTTTGTTTCTATATTTCACTCTCCAGCTAAATCTACAGATCGTACACGAATCGTAATTTTATGTGGTAGTAGTTACCACTCTCCGATTGTACACTATGGTAGCTAAGACCTGGAAGTGGAAGATATTGGGTTTGTGAGTTATCGACTTCTATATGATTCTATGTGTATTATAATGTCTTTCCAATTTTTGACTGTTGTTCATGAAGAATAAACTTTTGTTGTAAGCAATGATTGTTTCGACGTGCCACTAGTGTATACGATGGTTGTAACCAGAGAAATTCATGTGACGTACAGAGAATAATGATTGCAAATGGATAGTCATAATTATTGTGGTCTTTGTGAATAATTACTATATAATAAGACGTATGAAAAAAAAATCGGGCTTGTCTTGTGCATTTCCTTTTCGTGTCGTGCGCTTGCGATAATAAAAGCGCTGTTAGATTGTTTCTTTAATGTATGATAATGGAACCAACGATGTTGAAAAGGTGTGTAATCAGAATTATTTTAAAAGTGATACAAAATATAACGATATATTTTAAACTTAATTTTACATCATTTGGACTTAAATTACCCAATTATCACCTTTAAAAGTGTATGTGAGAAGTTTCAGCTAAAATGTTACCAGCGGATGCTGCCAATGGTTAACGAACGAGATTGCCAAACGCCGCAAAGATTACGCGGCACAATTAAATGTAATAATTATTAGAAATCAGGGCAAGGAGGTGTAAGATAGGAAAATACTTTGATATTTATTTTTCAGCCTTCCTGGACTTCAGCGGCAATCTCAAGGTTCATAAGTGAGAAACTAAAATTGTGACTGAAACGTGTGGCTAAGTAAGGACAGTGTTTTCCAAGTGAACGATTTTCCAAAATTTAAAGGGGAAGTGGTATTTAATGATTTTTCATTCAGGAATAAGGTATCAGTGATATTGGTACTATTTAGGAATATTTTGTGTAAAAATGAGTTAACTTATCTGGGACTTCTTACTACATTCAATGATGCTGTATAGATATTCAAGCAGTGTATAAGGCTAGAATTTTACTATAATCATATTTTTGTATTTTCTAAATCGGAATAAATGCAGGGTGATAGGTTCCATATAACTTCGTTAAATAATAACTTAAAAATAAAACTAAAAATATACTCCTACCAACTGCAGGCCTTTAACTAAAATTTTATCTGACTGAGCTAGCTTTGAACTTGAAACATAGCAACAAATATTTTTACAGAAAGTACTAAGAAATCAAATCCCTTCCATTCATTACAGATTTTTTTATAAAGTGTTTTTACAATAAAAGTAAAAAAATAAAAAAACCCTTTTAAATATACATAGCAAACGAGTATAACAGAACCTTATAAAAATTACGAGTATCATTACAGTATGTGTGTGTGTGTAAATATTTTGATCTGCAGCAGAAACCACACCTCAAAATCTTTAAATGTTAATAAACCTCTTGGACCAAACAATCTCAAACTGACGTCCAAAATAATCTCATATTAGGAGGTATTTTTCATGCTCTGGGGGAGTCGTTTGCAGCCCGAGGGAGGCCTCAACCCCCGGCGGGAATATCCGCTCACTCTGAAGCATGACGCCTTACATCGAGAGGCCATTTCGTGCAGCAAACTACACATCGCAAACGGATAGTCTGTGTGCTGTCGTCCAAAGTCTCACTTGATACACCACAATAATGGCGAAAGCTACAAGGCGCTGGAAGATATGGCGGTTAAAAGTCGTCAACGTATATAAAATTCGGACTGAAAACCAGGGATTACTTTTGAGCTTTACAGCAATGAGATTACATACAGCGAACCGTGATGCACATTCTTCAGTTTTTTTTTTTTTTTTCCTCTGCGTAAATCAGTTTGAAATGTAAAACTACTGTTAATACATAGCATCTGAAAAAAAAAGAAGAAACTGTAACAGAAATAGATAAAAACAAATAACCCCATCCCACACAGGTCCCGAGGGTCCAACGGGTACTGACCGACCGCCGTGTCATCCTCCACCGGAAGGCGTCACCCGATGCGGCACTGGCGGCCGCTGTGTCGGTTTTCCAGATCGACGCTCCATCAAGTAGCTCCTCAATTGGCTTCACAAGGGCTGAGTGCACCCCACTTACCAACAGCGGTCGGCAAACCCGGAGTGTTACTCATCTGTTAGCCAAGCCTGACAGTATTTAACGTGGGTGATATAACGGGACTCGGTGTATTCAGTACGGGACGGCCATTGGCGAACATATAAATAAATAATATAGTAAGGACAGTTTACAACTCACCGCAAAAACGTAGCGACGAGCTGCAACAGGCACATACAAAAGACACACACATACAACACTTTCATCTGTCGGCCATGGCCTTCTTCAGAAAATGGAATACTCACGCAATCACACAGGCACACAACAGAGTCACACAACCATCACCTACAGCTGCTGCACTTCGAAGTGAGAGGCGGTGCTCTTTGATTAGCGGTCAGACAAGTAGCGTCAATGACAATCAAAAGGCCTAAATGCAATTACATGTAAACTGTCAATCATCTTTCGTCCTTCCGGGAAGGACAGGTGGCGGCATCCTTTGACCTACGGTCGGACAATTGGCCAAGCGCGCGGGCCTGGGGGTGTGCCCAAGTAGCGAAATGGTACCCTGCGCTTCAGACGGTACTACCCTACTACTGACATTATCCTCTAGCACGCGACAATAGGCAAAATTTTCAAAATGGTGGTTTGTCAGTCTTTTGTTTCAGCAGGGTGCTGTCACTCAGTTGACCGTCAGCAGCACAATTTTCCCCTCTCAAGGAATTCAACGTGCTTATGGCTATGCCTGCCTGGGCGCAAGCTGTGCTGTGGGATGGATGAGACATGTCAAAGATGGAAACACGAGCAACTGAATGAAGCAGGTAGCGGTCGTTCACGCAGTGCCTCCACGCATCGCAACGAGGTAAGAGTTGATATGCTCATCAGAGATGACAGGCATGTTACTGTGCATCAGATCATCTCAAAACTTGCAGCAGAACATCACAAATTATGTCACCGATGAGTGTGCCCACGTTTGTCGTTCGAGGATCACAAACAACAGAGAAACAACCATCTCCAAAAACCTTTTTAAGGCTTTAATACAAATAAACAATCCCTGAGACGGATTTTCGTCTCGAATATGTCAAAGGCAATAATTATAAATCTGAAGCATAGAATTAAAATTTGTGATGCGGCTGGCAATCGAACCAGGACCTCCATGATAACGGTAAGACGTCTGCCTAGTAAGCATGGAGGTCCGGGCTCGATTCCCAGCTGCATCACAATTTTAATTATATGCTTCAGGTTTCTAATTATTGCCTTTTTAAGACATTTATAAATGAATGTGATACCTTTTCTGACTTGTGACAGGCGAAGAAAGATTGTTTCACCTTCACGACCTTGAAACAAAACACTGCGATACAGACTGGGACCTTTATCATTTCCCATAAAAAAAGCGAAAACAGTGCTGTAGGTTTGGAAGGTTATGGGCAGTATCTTCCAGGATGCGCAGAGTTGCCTTCTGGTAGAATTTCTTGAACCTGGATAAACCACAAACGCTGCCCGATATATCCAGACGCTTGGGAAGTGCCGCCCTACATTGCGCGACCAACGACCTGGAAAGCTCGTCTGCCACGTGACGTCAGATCCACGGCCGGCGCCAGACAGAGGCGGTGGCAGCTTCTGAAGATGGTAGCGGAAACTCTTCGCTGAAACGTGCGACAACGCTGCCGAGCAAATCCTAGCGGCGTCAGTTGTGAACGAAAACTGAGAGTGAAGGCAGATTAACACTGTGAAACTCAGGTGATTTCCATCATCCGTCGGCATACTTTATTCGAGTAGGAAATGATTGGAAAAGAGAGTGTGAAAGCTTTTTGTTGTAAGTTTATTAAGTGAAAGCGAAAGCTTAATGGAAGTTTGTTAAGTGAAAGTTTCCTATTCTTATTAAGTCTTTCTATTTAAATCAAGGAGTTTCTCGAATCATATGTGCGCAACGGATTTAACAAACAAAATTACGCCCTTTAAGTAAAACAATCTGTACTTCTGTGAACATTATTTCTGACATTCAGATTCAGTGGCATGTAAGGACTGATTACCTTACTGGTACGTGAACATTTACATTTAAAAGGAAATCTTTTTCTCAAAAAACTCAACACGTACCATACAACACAATCAAAAATGCCACAATCAGGAAAATGAGGGACGAGATTGAGCTGAATAAGAAAAATTAGTAATCATTCAGTTATTTATTGAATTAAAGAAACATACCTTTGTTGAGTCTTCAATATCAAACAATGGTTTTATACAACTCCGTTCCATACAATTATTATCTTCCTCTTGATGCAGCACCCACTGTCCAATATAATACGTTTGTATTCATAAATATAGAGTGAAATAAATCAAACTCAATACAATCATTGCTGGCCAATTCAACCTTAGTACACAACACATTTGCCATACATCTGTCAGCTAGCCTAGCCCACAATCGACTCCTCTACTCAACAGCTCACTTTCTACTACTCGCCTCAGCAGACAAAGATGCTACTGTGGCGCAGATGCTACATCGCAGTTGCAAAGACATAATGTGCAGTAGTTACAAACGTTGAGTGAAATTATCAATCATGGTTGACTTTCACATACAAAATAAAGCTATAAGGAGGATACACGTTCTGATTCATAAAAATAAAGCTAAAAATCCATAAATAATGAACTTAAGCCTATGGCTGCCTACCCTCAAGTGTATGGGCTATATACGCCTGTAACAGCTTCGAAATATTTCTTCCTGTTCCAGAAAAATAGAGAATTCTGAATATGATAGTTTAAAACTATTAGGCCAACTGAAATCTTTTACTTTTTTAATAAACAGTGTAATGATTTGATTTGCCCCTTTGTAAGTTCTTCATAGATACAGGCAGTGGGTTATTCGTAAGCGAAGAGCTGATTTCGATTAAATTTCGAGAAAGAAGGACCCAGAGCCTGTATTATGCCTTGACAATGTTGTGAGAAGATTCCTGAAATAAGATTTTGTAAAACCAAGAGTAAATGTAATTTGTTCATTTCCTATAATCTTAAAATGGTGGTTAACGTATTATAACAAAAAATGTAAAACAGTAAGTTTTATTTGAATCCCTTAATTTAAAGCGTAGCATCGCCTTCAGGAACATCATCTTAATACCAGAAATGTAAGTTGTTTGTATGTAAGCAAAATTCAAGGCTAAACAGACATTTAAAATAATGTATACACATGTGGCTTCTATTCCGACGAAAGAACAGATGTCACTTCTGATCCTGTAGTGCAGTTGTTATTCTTTCATATTCACAGAATGTATGACATCAACTGTGAATTGGCAAAGCTGAAAATGTGTGCCCAGCCGGATTTCGAATCCGGGTCTCCCACATTCTAGGCAGTTTACTGTCAACTGTTTGATAGATCATATTGTAGTAATTTGTAGCAGACACTGAGAAGCACAACTGATCTATAATTCGAGGGATCATCTTTTAGTTTTCCTTGCATGAGAATTGCTAGGGTTTTTGCTACCTTAAAATCTGCTGATACCTGCCCCTTGCACAAGCTGTCTGTAAAGAATCTGTATAGCCACGTACGTCCATTTTTGGCAAAGTCGATGATAAATTCTGGGGACATTCCATCAATTCCTGTTGCTTTTCTTAGCTTTAGGCATCTTATGGCTTTATCAATTTCGCTGTCAGTAAAAGGACAGCTGAAGGATGACCTTCCGACCAAGATGCGATCTGTAGTTTTCAACCTCCAAGCTGGTGCACCCCGGGCAACGGACTGCAGGAACAGGACTTCTATACAAGTGGAGGCCGAACTAGATCTGGTATCTCTCACGGCCAAAACGACATGCAGCGACCCCACGGGGGCACTTTTGAGAGCCCAACATGAACAAAAGTTATAGGACCCTGCATACGAGCCTTAGAGCTAAATATAGAAGGAAATTTTAAATAATCGGTAGTTGCACTCGCTTATAAGCCGATCCATGATACAATGAACGATAATGCTGCTGAATTTAGCACTATCTTCGTCCGTATTTATGTATTGCATTGTGTTTTATTGATGCAAGAAATAATTGTATTGAACAACTGTACACATGATGAAACTTCCTGGCAGATTAAAGTTGTGTGCCGGAACCAGGACTCGAACCTGGGACCTTTGCCTTTCGCGGGCAAGCACTCTACCGACTAAGCTATCCCGACACGACTCACTATGGCGTCTCACAACTTTACTTCCGCCAGTCCCTTAGGCTGTGGCTACGCCATGTCTCCACCATATCCTTTCTTACAGGAGTGCTAGTCTTGCATGTTTCGCAGGAGAGCTTCAAAATCGAATGTTTGTAGAGTCTATGGGACTTAACTACGGGGTCATCAGTCCCTAAACTTACAAACTACTTATGAACTACTTACAACTAAGGACGACACAAATATCCATGCCCGCGGGGGGATTCGAACCCCCGACCGTAGTGGCCGTGCGGACCGTGACTGGAGCGCCTCAATCCCCTCGGCCACCGCGGCCGGCCAGGAGAGCTTCTGTGAAGTTAGGAAAGTAGGAGGCGAGGTACTGGCGGAAGTAAAGTTGTGAGGCGGCATCGTGAGTCGTGTCGGGATAGTTCAGTCGGTAGAGCGCTTGCCCGCGAAAGGCAAAGGTCGCAGGCTCGATTCCCGGTTCCGGCACACAGTTTTAATCTGCCAGGAAGTTTCATATCAGCGCAACCTCCGCTGCAGAGTGAAAGTTTCATTCTGTACACATGATATTGGACAAGTCAAGAACACATTTGTAAATATTTTACAGATTAATTGTTACATTTTTATCATACAAGAAATTTGTGCAATTTTACAAGAAGATAACATTGTACTTTATTTGTTGGATTGGTAAGAAATACAGTCAATAAAAAAATTGTTTCTCACAAGACAGTGAAATATGAAAAGAGCAACAGAACGGAACTAACTGTAAATGTGATTTTATTACGCTCAACGTTGTGAAAAAGTAAGACAATGTGAAAAAATCGCCCAGACAAAGACTTAAAAAGGAGGACTTTCCCGATTAATCCTGACGTCTGGGCACACTAAACACAACAGATAAAGCCTTGTGGAATCTGCGCTACACACGAACCCTACACCCTCTTAGCAAGTCAGATCATGGCAATCTGCGCATGACACTGTTTTCCAGAAGTTTACGGTTCATCTGATATCGTCACGAGCCGAGGAAAGGCTCTGCAGGCAATGCCGTGCTTTTGGCAAAGTAACTCGTGAGTCTAGTTTGCTGCCATACCCGTTAACGGCAAATTGTGCCGCTCAGACGTACGTCCAACACTGATTTATTTGCCTTTCTCATGCAGTGTTTCTTATCTGTTAGCACTGTCTACGCAACAGTTCTCTGTGCAGACAGTCGACCACCACACTGTCCGTTGTCAGCGGTAATTGATAAAACTTGTTTTTCTTGACACTCTCACTGTTGAGGTCAGCTTCTACACGGTAACATCCGTATACAAGCCAAGTATCTAAGGAAATGATTGTGACCATGGACTAAGGTTACCATACGACCTCTTTTTCCCGGACACGTCCACTTTTTGAGGCAAGAAAATGTGTCCGGCCGGAATTTATAAAATTCTACTAAATGTCCTCTTTTTTGGGGTTCCGAAAAAGAAAATTTATTTTTATGTCATTTGCGACAACGGGTTCGTTCGCACTGCAGTTCCAAACTGTTCGCAACTATTACGCACATACACAGAGCGAAATTGCTAATCACAATTTGGCTCTCCGCATAAATCTGACAGTTGCAAACGATTCGGAACTTCTCTGGGAAGAGACCCGGCTGTCTATCCTGTATTCAATCAGTGTATTCTGCATTATGTTCTTTGGTGTTGCTTTTGATATACTTTTCGGCTTTGATATACTTTGTATTGTGTTTTCGAGATTGTTGGTAGCCTTTTACTTCAAAATAAATTATGCACTTAAATACAAAATACCGAAAACAAAATCACTATTAAATGATGTGCACTTGGAGAAATACAGAGAAAGATTATTTTAAAATAAATAGATTGAAAAAAATTGAACATACCAGCAGCTGAAGTGTGGTGTGCATATTTCAATCAGTCATATAGTGTTTTTTATTCTGAATTGCAAAAAATTGTGGAATTCTTTTTTTTTCTATACCTAGTCATAACGCTAGCATAGAATGTGTGTTTTCTCTGGTGAACACACAGTGGACAAAAGACAGGAATAGAAAATATAAAAGCTACTGCATGTGTACAGTATAATTTCAAACATTTGAAATGCCTGAGCTTTTATCTATACTTGTTGAAAAACAAAAATCTCTTGAGAGAGATTTCGTCGTCCTCCAAATATAGTTGGTTCAAAAGTGAAAAAGACAAGAATGAGACAATTATGATGAATAAACTACCAAGGTCCATAATATTTTGGTTTACAACAACCACAAAATGTTTCTGTTTGAGTTTGTAGTAGTTTTACGTTGTTCATTAATAAAGTTATAAATTACATTATGTTGACAATAAGGTGTCCTCTTTTTTGTATGCAGTGTCCCCTTTTTGATGAAGAACATATGGTAACACTACCACGCACAGTTTGTCGATCCGTAAAAGAGGCGTCTGTGAGCTCAATAAAAGCACACAGACTCCCGGCCACAAAAAAGGAAAAAAATCGCACTGACGTGTTTTACAGCCCACTATATATTTGTAGTTTTATACGTTTTTGCAAACATTTTGGACCAAAATAATAATCTACATAATAAAAAATTAATTAATAAGTGAGTCTGAAATCCTTGTAGGAAAAAAAAAAAAAAATAGGTACTGGCCGGTTCCGAACCACTGACATTCAACGTCACAGTCCAACACATTGTCCACTATGCTACAGCCAAAACTTAGCAATTGCGTTCTTCAATCTCATCATATTAATGGACGTTGTTAACTGATGCTAATATGGCAATTGTAGATACTGGATTATCATTTATCGTACGAAGAACGACATCTTTTGTTAGTTCTTCAGTGCGCCATTGCTTTGAAATGACAACGTGTAAGTTACAATAAGAAAATCATCAAATACGCAACGCAAAATGGCGTATGCCAGAGAGAGTTCTGGGCGAGGAATGTCACGTGACATCTGCGAATGGCTGGTTTTCGTTAATTTAATGGAGGGTGTCAAAACTCCGATATTTTTGCAAATATCTCTCAAACGATATGAGATATGAAAAAACATTAAAAAAAAAAAAACATAAGGGGACAAAGTTGTAGAGAATTTTCTCCCCTACAAATTCGTTTATTCAATTTTCGCGTCAGATGAACGGTTTATTTGCATTTAAAATTATATTACAAACGGCTTTTTTTGGTATCACTAACGTATTTCTTGTCTTAAATATTTCAAAAAGCGAGGTTCCGGTCTCTGGTAGCCAACAATTATGTCCGTAAAATTTGGTGCCGATCGGTTAAACGGTTCGTCTTAAAAAGCGAGAACACGTTACAGCCAGACATACATCGTCAAATCGCCGTTATTTATGAAAATATCTCTGCAACGATGCAAGATATGAAAAAAAAACATAATAAAGCAAAGTTGTAGAGAATTTTCCCCTCTACCAATTAGGTTATTCAATTATCGTGTTAGATGAACGGTTCGTTTGCAATTGCAATTACAATTATATTACAAACGGCTTTTTTTTTTTTTTTTTTTTTTTTTTTTTTTTTTTTTATTACTACCGTATTTTATGTCCGAAAAATTTTAAAAAGGGAGGTTCTGGTCTCTGACGACCTACATTTATGTGTGCAAAATTTGATGCTGATCGGTTGAACGGTTCGTCTTAAAAACAGGGAACACGTTCGGACAGACGGACAGACAGCATACATCCCAAAATCGCCGTTACTTTTACAAATATTTCTGAAACGATACGAGATATGGAAAAATACACAAGAGAGCAAAGCTGTACAGAATTTTGTTCTCTACAAATTCGGTTATTCAATTTTCGTGTCAGATGCATGGTTAAGCCATTATTTTCATTTCAATTTCGAGCTGTCAAAAGACGATCGCAAAGAGCCACTTTTAGTGTTACTACCGTAACCTAAAGTGATCCAAAATAGAAAAAGAGAATAATTTTTTTTAATGTAACCTAAGTGCTGAAATTTTAAGGTAGCTATGTTCTGGAACAATGATGACGTAATCCTTACTCGTGCGTTAAGGGCGCGACGACGACAGGTGCCTCCAGAACAAGTCCCTTCCAGCATTGCGTGAGAACCGGCCGGAAAAGACTGCACGTGTGCGGTGCTCTTTCATCAAGATAACACACCGCCACATCCGGCAAACACTACGCTGCAGGTCTTTCTTCGTGACAATGACTTTGAAGTTACCTCTAATGGTCCCTACTCACCTGACCTGGCTCCTAGCGACTTTTGGCTTTTTACAAGGATGAAAGACGCTCTCCCTGGCCGCACATTCACTAGCCCCACTGCATCACCATCAGCAACTTTCCATTGCTCAAAGCAGACTCGTAAAGAAGCAATCACAGCGGTCACAAGCCGGCCGCGGTGGCCGCGGGGACTGAGGCGCTCCAGTCACGGTCAGCACGGCCACTACGGTCGGGGGTTCGAATCCCCCCTCAGGCAGGGATATTTGTGCCGTCCTAGTTCGTAAGTAGTTCATAAGTAGTTTGTAAGTTTAGGGACTGATAACCCCGCAGTCCCTTAAGCTTAACAAACATAAAACAGCGGTCACGAAATCATGCGTCGTAGTTGTGAAAACTGTTTAGTTCAGCTGCAGGAAGATTACGCCAAGCAATAATGGAAGTTTCTCAGTTTCCGTGTGATTAGTTAGTGAGGAAAACGATCGGAGATGTTATAACTCGAATTTACCCCGTTTTACGGTATCTATTTGCAACGTCTCTTCCATAGAAGCGACGTTTTCCATGAAATAAAAAGACTGAAAAACATAAAAAAGAAACTTTTGTGTTTCGTACAATGCGTAATGTACATCAGAACGCAGAAGAGCTATTATATAGATATCGTTTTGGACCACATGCTCTTTACTGAATAACCAATCTCTGTTCCTCAGAAAATCACTGATTTTCGTTTGTAGATAGACAGAGTCTGATGCTTACTCTGTTTGGTGTGTATCTGTGACATTTCTGTTAAAATACAGATATTAATGAACTCAGAGTTTCGTTTGATTGATAGTCACCTTGTCATAATTTGTGTATGTGATTTGAAACAGTATTTTAAAGTGAAGCCAGCCGCAGCAGTGGTAACATTATGAGATAGATGTCAGTCTTCAAGAGTGAGAACATTTCTAGTGTCTTATAAAAAAACGCAAAAGTGTTGTAAGGATAATTTACAATTATTAAAAACCACAGTATCTTACATCGTTGCGTACGTAATGCTTTTAACTGATAGCTTTGCACTTCGCATTTCATGTTAATTACGATGCCGTTCATTTAATTTCATTTCAGCTCGGCTCGGCTGCGCATACAAAAAAGAAACGCATTGAAAAATATCACGTTGCTGGAGAAAGATTAAATTAGCCTTTGAGAGAGTTCCAATGTTGTATTTACGCACTTTCAAGTTGAAGCAGATCTATAACTAAGAGCCATTTCCTCACTTTTCTCAAAACCCGGACCATTTTAGGATGCAAAAAAGAGAACATGTCCTGTTAACGCTTCAATGGGCCAAAATCTTCAAAATTAAGGTTTTCACGTTCAATTCGACTTCTCTTATAGGAAAGGCTTTTATAACTGTAGCAGACATTTTAATTAATATTTTTACAAAATGCTATTGAACATTTCTTGCATTTTTATGCAAAAAAGTAATTTTAAATCAAGTTTTCTGAAGTAGATTGTGATCTAACTCCATAACGATCTTTTAGCCTAGTGACAACATGAAAAATCCATTACATTCTCCAAAGGTAAATCTTATTTCGCTTCTCTACTGCAGTGGAGCGACCGATATTTGTCAGCTTTATAACCGAACTGTTATAATGGAAGGATTTGTGTTGTTGCGTCACACTAGAGACATTTTGTCTAAGGCGGCGAACCGTCCCGGATTCTGCGGGACAGTCCCGCATTCGGACTCTTTGTCCCGCATTGGGATAATTACTGAAAATTTCCTGCAAAATGGCAAAAGCGTCCCACACTCCCGTAATATTAAAATTGTTGGTCTAAGAGCACAAGCCGGAACTATTTGTGCACGGGACACTATGTCATACTGCTTGGAAGTCAACTTCACAATGCATCATCTAAGAATAAATGACAGTCTTCTTACATTAAATACAAAAGAAAAAATTATCACATCATCTATTTCCAAAATTCGCTAGCAGTATAAGTTCTTTTCGTTTTAAGCTGATACTGCATTTGGTCATAGGATGACTTATTAAAAAATCAAGTTTTTGGCGTATTTTCTGTGCGTTTCAGTAAGTGGCAAACGTGATAATAGTATCACAGTTTCTATGAACGTATTTAAAATTTGACTTGCAATGCAATAGCAGCATTCATCTTACTTCGTTCAGGAATAAAAAGGTGGTCATATTCTGAAAATACAACGACGAGAGTGAGTGAGCATTGCATGCAGTAAGACAAAAAAGAACTCTACACTTCATCGAAAGAACTTCCATAATAGAGTAGTTCAAATGGTTTTAAAATGCAGTTCTTATCAAATTTAATTCGAGGTTATTGCAAAACATAATTCTTTGGGCGGAGTAAGCTAGTTATCAAAATGTGTGGAGCGCGATGCTGTAAGAGAAATCATTGAGGCCGTTCCACGTCGGGGGTTCGAATCCCTCCTCGGGGAGGGATGTTTGTGCTGTCTTTAGTATAAGGTAGTTTATAAGTAGTTTGTAAGTTTAGGGACTGATGACACCGCAGTTAACTCCCATAACCTTTACAAACATTTGAACATTTGATTTGATCGGAAAAACGTAACGGAGAAAGAAAATGTAAAAACTGTTAGACCCTGAAATTCAAAATAGGACGTGAGAAAATATTAATGAATTGTAAATAAAGATGGAAAATTAAGAATGAAATGTCACTCATGTTAGATATGTTACTTTAAAAGTAAATGAGTAGGCCTACTCCGCTCGCCTAAATTTCTGTCCTAGTTTCAGAATAAATAGTACAGTCACGTGATCTTAGTCCTCCTTCACATCCTCGAAATATCCCGCACCGAGTTATGAAAAATTTGGCCGCCTTAATTTTGTCGTCCAACAATTTCGTTTTCGTTGCTTTCCTGTCCCTTCGGTTTTTGAGGGCTCACACACGATAAGCAACTGTTGCCCGTCAACATTCAAATTGTCAGTGGTTTTTATCATGCAGTGAGCAAGTGCACAAAGATGGATTGTTTTGAGACTGGAGTAGTTTGCACTTTTGTCATTCGACAAAGGAAAGAAGAACGGCAAAGGAAGTGTTGGATTCACCCGCTCATATCTGAAAGACTAAATAAAGGAAAATTCACTTTAATATTTCAAGAGCTAAGATGTTTGTTATATCCGCATTTGACGAGCTAACTACAACTGTGAGACCTGTCATTATCTACCAAAATACTACAAACATGCGACTGGCGAGTCCATCGCAACAGAGGCTCGGTGTTACATTAAGCTAGATTGCATAAAATTAATAATCTTTATTTAGTTTGACGTTATTTATTATTCGAGAAAACCAGTTAATAAAAGTAACAGTTACACTTTGTATAAAATATCTCCAAAGCAGTTGATTTTGAAGTAGCAGTGTAGTATACAGTTTACACAATTTTATGTGTAGTGACTTCGTACATGCTTTCTGATCCAACTCAAGGCACAGAAAAAAGTCAGGTATGCCTTTACACTGTCGCGATCATAAGGAGAAATAAGAACGGTGTATCAGCTGTGCCTAGCGGTAGGTTGATTCTCGGAGATAGATGTTTCAGTAAACACTCGTGAAGGGGTGGAGAAGTGTGAACAGCGAACGCCACCACTGAAACTATCACGTGTATCATTTCCCGTGTTCGGGAAACGTCTGATTAAACGAAAGAATCTCAGTTTGTGCAAAGGCGTGTAGATATACCTTTTAGCATAGGTATAGGTGACCGGGTCACGTTTCCACCATTTCACGTTATATTTTTATCGATTTTGCGGTAAACAGCGGATCATTAAATTTCCTATACCTTTATCGGTTAAATTGTACGACGCTTCTCGCCGGGCTGCAGTGGTTATGTTAGCATCGATGTTAATGATGGCAACTCACATGAACAATAAATGTTTTTTCTTGACAACTGCAATTAAAACGAAAAAAAATTTCTGAACGTACAATGGTACATACAAGAACCTCTCGACCATAGAGCAGGTGCAGTATTAAATTTGTTGCGAGAGAAACGAGCAGCAATAACATTTACTCTGTAGCTCGTGAAAAATATTAACGCAATTCTACACTTCATTGTTCATCCGTTGCCCCGTTGCCAACATAAGCACTGAAGCCCGGCGAGAAGCTTCGTAAAATTTTACTCCTTTATCTACAATCTTGTACAGATATTTTTGAAAATAGTAAATGTCATTATTGGTAGCAAATGATTTTGTCTGACCATGTTGCGTTGGAAAATTTGCATCGTATGCGTGGCAAGTTTTCCAGCTTACTTAAAATGTACAGGGGCTAATTTTCCAACTATACTTTAAATGTTAAAACTGAGATAATTATTTTGATTTACTGAACATGCATTTTTATCATGAATTTACAATACATTACAAAATAAAGACAGTAAAAGTAGCCACATGAAATAAAAACAATTGCTACTTAAAGGTTTTACAAAATATGTGACTTAAATATTTTAGAAATGCAGACATTTTAACAATACTCATACTCATTGTCTGAATAATAATATAAGCAACCAAAAAATGCAACATTTCCTTTCGTACAGTCTCCATGCGCCCTTTTCTTGCTTTTCGTGCACTGTACCCACTTTTCATTTGCTTAAGAGTTGGCGTAAAACTCAAAGCAATAAGGAAAATGTGCCCCCAATGCTTTCGGAAAACGTGCCCCGCGCCATATTCTGAATTATAACACTACGATCATGAGTAACAGTGTAAGCTATTTACATAGCAAATGCACAATTACGTGAAGAAAGAAACCCACTTTTAGTGCGTGCAGTGTCAAAATAACAAGTTTAACGCTAGTATATTTATTTTAAGTTACAATGAAAACGTGAAAGTTTACTCACCTTTGCAAAAATGACGAAAACTGCCCTACCTACGTTGTGACTGCTGGTAAAACACTGAAACGTTCGCAAATGAAGCGTGCTTCGTTGCTAATTCTTACAGTATCGCCGATGATTCCATCTAGCGATTTGTTTCGAAAATAAAGGGATTTGGAAAACTTGCCCCTTTGGAAAATATGCTACGGTCTCCCCTACAAGAGGCAGCGCAAAATGTGTATCATGGTCATCCCTACATGAAGTAGTTTCTTTTTTCTTTCGAAGTACTTCGAGTAAAGTTTCCTCATAACATTTCTCCCTCTCATGTGTATTTGAGGAGACTCGTGAAGCAGAGGCGCCGACTTTTGAAGATCAGTGTGGGTGCTCGATATCACGGTTCACAAATGTTCGAAACCAACCCTCCTGAAAATCATGTTCATGCATTTTTGAATGAGCAATACTTGAGAAAAGTAAAGAGGCAGTTGTCTGGCCTTTTAAACATAGAAGGAAGAAGGAGGAGGAAGAAAAGGAAAGCATGGCTGCGTTAGGACACTACAATAAAGCGATCTAATTGGCCTAAGTGGATATTTCGATATAAGTAACTCCCCAAAACTTCTACACGATCAATGAAATAATTTTTCCCTCTACACTAAACTAAAACTTTTTGTGCGAAGCTATTCTTTCTGACAAAAGCGTTTGGTAGAACACCGTCACCAAGGTTTAAAGAAATCTTTGAAATATTTTGAGATTTTGAATCCAAGCAAGAGCTGTATACTTCATCGAAACTGTCATCACTTCGAGATAACTTCATGACATCTCTGACAGTATTAATATAGTCCAAGGTTTTCTTGAAGCCTGACAGAAAAGCATTACAAATTTCAACTGAATCAATAATTTTAATAACAAGGGAAGTAACAAAGATTAACTTTAGCATCAGTATCTGATTCTTCAAGCTAAATTCCTGAAAGAATACAATTCAAATGTTTGTTAAGCTTATGGGACTTAACTACGGGGTCATCAGTCCCTAAACTTACAAACTACTTATGAACTACTTACGAACTAGGACGGCACAAATATCCATGCCCGAGGGGGGATTCGAACCCCCGACCGTAGTGGCCGTGCTGACCGTGACTGGAGCGCCTCAGTCACCTCGGCCACCGCGGCCGGCAAAGAACACAATTGAATGTTCATAAATACGTACAACTGAAAGGTCAAAAGGACCGACGTGCTTCAGGATGAATAAAGCTAGCATAGTGGGTAAAACACGGACACTCATTAGTACTCGCTTGGGGACCCGCGTACAAAACTGATCATTTCTTTCACGTATGAAATATCGTCTCTCGCTAAGGTCACGTTTTGCATTGTCTCTTGAGTCATAAGGTAGGTGTTGATTTTTCCCATTTTTTTTTTAATTCACATAGTTTTATTTTTCATCTCAATTTTATGTGGTTGCTCAGCACCCCCAAAAACTTCTTGGGGGGTGCACGAGCCCCGGAGAACCCACGGAGTCGGCGCCCCTGACGTGAAGAACGAACAACGAGTGGCCATTGAACGTATTGTTTCCTCAGGTTCCTCATCGCTTAGCAATGTTTCAGAATTTCCACTTGTTTCACATTCTTCTTTCATTAGCAAAAGAAGTAAAAGATCATCGTAAATTTGTAGAGAGTTGTTTCCGGATTCTGCGGGACACTACCGCATTTGGACTCGTTGACCCGCATTGGAGTAGTTACTGAAAATGTCCCGCAAAATAGTAAAAGCGTCCCGCATTCCAGCAAATTTAATATATTTGATGTAGGAGCACAAGTAGAAACTATTTGTGTACACCATCTGACTATTTAAAAGGGAAAAATTCCTTAAAAGTGGAAGTAGTTTTTGTTTTAAGCTGGCACTTCATTTGGTGATAAGATGACTTATTAAAGGATTATGTTTTTGGCATTTTCTCTGTGCCTTCTTAAGTACCTTTCGATAAATGTAGCGGAATATTTTTCGGTGCTCAAGGTGGCCAACATGATGTAATATTATCACAGTCTGAATAAACGTTTTTAAAATCTGACTTGGCAAATACAATATCAGCATTCATTTTACTTCCTGCAGGAATAAAAAGGTGGTGAAATTCTGAAAATGAAACAACGAAAGTGATTGAGCATTGCATGTAGTAAGGCACAATTAAAATCTGAACTTCATCGAAAGAACTTCGATAACACAGTAGCTCAAATGGTTTAAAAAAGTAGTTTTATCAATTTTAATTTGAGGTTATTGCAAAATATAATTCCTTGGGCAGAGTAAGCTCCTTATCAAAAAGTGGAGAATGATGTTCTAAGAGCCGGTCGCAGTGGCCGAGGGGACTAAAGCTCTCCAGTCACGGTCTGCACGGCCACTACGGTCGAGGGTTCGAATCCCCCCTAGGGCATGGATATTTGTGCCGTCCTAGTTCGTAAGTAGTTTGTACGTTTAGGGACTGATGACTCCATAGTTAAGTCCCATAGACTCTACAAACATTTGAACATTTGAATTTTGATGTTCTAAGAGCTGGAACAAATAAAAGTAGTACAGACAACGAAGGTGTTCGGAAAAACGTAACGGAGAAAGAATAATTAAGTAAAAATTGTCAGAATCTAAAATTCACGATAAATTAATTATGAAATGTAAATAAAGTTTGAAAATTAAGAATAAAATTTAACTAATGTCAGACGTGTTATTTTAAAAGTAAATGAGGAGGTCTACTCTGCTCTCTTAAATTACTTTCCTAGTTTCACAATGAGACACGTGATCTTAGTCCTTCACATCCTCGAAATGTACCACATTATGTTTTGAAAAAGTTGGCCACCTTATCCTACCAGGGTTTCCAGGTTTTTCCACTGCTCTGTCCCCAAATTTTAAACAAAAAGTAGCCAATATATCGCCTTCTTTTTATCGATAAACTGCCTAAATATATCCACCTTTTCCTCAGTAAAATAGTCAAGTAGGCCTATCGTAATTTATACTCAGTTAACATCATTGTGATATGGTATTACGTCGTGTGTCTCGACAACAATAATCCTGAAATTCAGGAACTAAGTTGGTTACTGAGTAACAAGTGACACAAACTATGGCGCTCTCAAATTCATAGACACCAGACTGGACATTCCAAGAAACCTCGTTGTTAAAGGAAACATTTATCGGAACCCAGCCAGGAACTAAACCCACACACACCACCAACTGATCAACAAATCCAGTCGAAATATAGTCATATTGTAAATGTAAGAGAGAGACTCGAGAGATACAGTGGATACTAAATTTAACGGCAGCCATACATATGGGGTTGTAGTATATTTTAGGAGTCAACGTTTAAAGCCTATTCTTGAATCTTTGTAAGTAGGCTCCTCGAGGTATTTTACGGCTATTTCAGCAAGTTTAATTTCTTTTCATCTCTATGACATTCTCTCACAGATCAAAGATACGTGCAGACATTTGTGGCAACTTCCCCAGTATTCTAGCGATGTTCAGTCAGTTTCATTTATACAATGTCTCAAGAGGGATTGCTTTAAATTCGTCTTATTTGAAGTATAATAAAACAGCCTTTAAGTCGCCAACTCTTTCTTTTACTAGCCACATTTAATCGCCAGTCGCCATAAAACTAGAATGGCTATTATTATAAGAAAAAGATAGCCAAGAATGCGAAAAATCGCCACACCTGGTAACCCTGTATCGTACTCGACATGTTAACACACATACTTTTCTCCATAGTTTGATTTTCAGATTAGCATCGGAATAATAGTTTAAAGCTTTATTGAGCAATGCTGGCTTCTCTTCTACTTCAGTTATGACCAGTTCCCTATCTATGTCTTCATCCCCCACAATAGCCATTTTACAAAGTCTGCAGACAACAGAAAGACCACAACAGGGTTGCCATCCTAAAAACTTTTTTCCTCGTACTTAAGCAACTAAAAACCTCCTATTTTTGGCTATCAAACCTCGTACACAGGATCCGGGTGGGGGCTTGTTAAAAATAAATAAAAAATAAATTATATATAATAGCAAGCATTTAAAATATTGTTCTGTTATTCAACCAAAAATCACACATATTAAATTAGTGTGATGTTTAGCAGACATTTCTTAATTTACAAATTTTGAATTAAACAAATAAAATGACATTTTTTTCTAAACACAAATTCTGCACCAAGGAGGTTCATTCTCTAACCTCCTTGTTTTTCACACATTACTCGTCTCGCCAACGCCACCTGGTAATAAGAGGGTAGTTCAAGCAGCTGCCAGTTGCCAGAATCCAGCAAACTGTGCATGCGCACAGATGCTGCTGGCCGGCTGCGGTGGCCGAGGAGACAGGGCGCTCCAGTCACGGTCTGCACGGCCACTACGGTCGGGGACTCGAATCCCCCCTCGGGCATGGATATTTGTGCCGTCCTAGTTCGTAAGTAGTTCATAAGTAGTTTGTAAGTTTAGGGACTGATGACCCCGTAGTTAAGTCCCATAGACTTTACAAACATTTGAATATTTAGATGCTGCTGGAACTGGGTACTAGCTCTACGCATACGCAGCTTGTTTGAAATTGGCAGCTGCTTCAACGAGCGTAAAGTCAGAACACTAGTGGCTAGGGCAACGTCCGAATGCTACGCTAACACTGCCAAAAGAAAAATTTTTCCCGTTACCGCTAGACTACACATGCGGACAGCAAGGGAAAAAAAAAATTCTATGTCACAATCTCGGAATCTCGTACATAACTGTACGACCTTGACCTTATCCTCGTACCTCGTACAGTACACCACAAATCTCGTATTTGTACGAGGAACCTCGTACGTATGGCAAACTTGGACCGCAACTACATTGTCGTCCGTTAGCGAGCGCGCGCAAACACTCTGTTGGATGTTGGGGGGGGGGGGGGGGGGGACCGCGGAGGGGGGGGGGGGGTCAGGAGCCATTACAAGTGCGTCGCCCTTCCGTCGGCTGATGGCTGATGCCACACTGGGCGATTTTGTCCGATGAAGGTCGGCGATTTTTGTCGCGCCGGAAATGGACCTCACCGTAGCTAACGGAGGGCGCCGCACTGGGCTGTAATAGTCGCTCCGTAAAGTTCCCGCCCGCGACTGTCGCCGTTAAATGGACCTCGACCTATTTGTGGCGCGGCAGTAGTCGTCAGCACCCCGGCACACTGCGCTGTTTTTATCGGCGTCGCGCTGCAGCCGCTTCTTACTGTGCTCCGTTCTGTTTCGTCTAAAAATGTTCAAATGTTTGGAAGTCTTATGGGACCAAACTACGTTGGTCATCAGTCCCTAGACTTACAAACTACTTAACCTGAGAAAATCCAGGAAGATTAAAATTGTGTGCCGGAACCGCGACTCGAACCTGGGACCTTTGCCTTTCGCGGGCAAGTGCGCTAACGACTGAGCTATCACGACACGACTCACGGTATAGCTGCTATCAGGACTGTCTTTGAAATGTTTATGGAACAGTTTCCTAAAATGTTCGTTCCTTATGAAAATGCCACAGTGGACGAGCAACTGGTTCCATTCAGAGGAAGGTGTCCCGTCAGTACGTGCCTTCAAAAGCGAGAGGAAAATATGGCATAAAATTATGGATGTTATCTGATGTGAAAACAGCATATATTTGTGCAGCAGAAATCTATACACGAAAGCCGGAAAATGGACCACGAGAAGTAAATCAAGGTAGAAATGTTGTATTGAAGCTTGTGGAAATAATTGAGAAAACTGGGCGAAACATTACCACTGGTAATTTCTTAATGGACTACACTCTCGCCAAAGAACTTCTGAAGAAAAATCTAAAATTAGTTGGAACTCTCAGAAAGAACAAAGCTGAGATTCCGAAAGAAATGCCGGCAAACAACAGTAGACAAGTGTTTTCAACCAACTTTGGATTTCATAAGAATGTAACACTTTGTTTCGTATGTGCAAAAAAAGAATAAAGTTGTTATATTACTCTCTACAATGCACCAAGACTATACCGTGTCTTCAGAGGAGCATAAGAAGCCGGAGGTAATACTGCATTACAACAAAACGAAAGGAGGAGTTAACACGACAGATAAACTCACCAGTACTTTTTCCTGTAAATGGTGTACTAAGCGATGGCCTGTTTGTTTATTTTATAACATGCTACACATTGCTGCAATAAATGCTTGTGTGTTGTATGTACACACTAATCCAGGTTACTATCAAAACAAATTGTACAAAAGATGCCATTTTCTAAGAGATTGGATATGAGCTAACAAGACCAATGCGAGAGGAAAGAATGTCCAAAAATTTTCCTAACAAGATAAAAGTAAATTTGGAAAATAGTGCAGGAACCAGTTCTGGAGCAAAGGAACAGAAAAGGGGCCAATGCAAAGAGTGTGGACCGAAGAAAGATCGAAAGACTAATAAGAAATGTAACAATTGTCAGTCATTCCTATGTCAACAGCATGCACATATTTACTGCAGTAATTTTGTAAGCTAATACAACACGCATATACTGAAGCTAAATATAGATCTTCAGGATTAATTATCATATTTAAATGTAATTTTAGGTTAATTAATGTTTGGAATAAGGGACAAAATTTAAGCTGTAGCTTGCACTTTTATGCAACAATTCACTTATAAAAACCTGTATGAACATTATTTGTTTCATAATCTAAAATGTAATAAATATTTTTTTACACTAATTATGTTTAATAAATGCTGCAAAGCTTCAATACCTGTTTTTCTACATGAAAACAAACTATATACAAAATATATTCTGAGTAACATCGAAGAATATATATATATATATATATATATATATATATATATATATATATATATATATATATATATATATATATATTATTTTATCATTTTTTTTAATTGCGCGTCTAACTGACCCATTCACAATATGTGTGAATCAGGCATAATCAGTCTCTAATGATGATGATGAAGATGAACAACTTTAAAAAGCCAATCATAACATAATAACTGAAGTACCTGGAGAAGCGAAATTTATTGTAATGGCCATCGAAATATTAATCCCATTATGAAGTTATTGGAACTTGTTGTTTGAATATAATATATTAAAAAAGCGTGTTGCATTAAGTTAGTTAAATTATTTAATCCTCGCATGATGCCTGGGGTCTTTTTAGACCCCAAGGCTTATTTAACTATTAATAAACAGTTTTAATGTTGGTGTAGACAACTCATCCTACAGATATGCTATCCACGGACTTTTTAATGTAACTGGGTAAAATATTCATGGTTATATCTCTTTCTGCAGTACAACAATTTGAAATTTTTGCAGTGGGGTCAGGAAATACCGCAGGTATACAAGAAGTGATTTTCACTGTCATATATAAGTTTTGTTACGAAAATAAATCTTGGCAGCAATGTATCTTATAACCCGACATTCATTTGTACATTGTTGTAAACAATGATTACGAAATACAATTACGTGCACTGTTATGACAAATTCACAGTTTGGAATTGATCTTTGTGCAAAGTAAACGTGATGTTATAGTTTGTTCAGAATGGATGGTGATATGCGTTTTGCAAGGGGCTACAGTCTCAAACAGGCTTTGGCAGATTTACAAAAGACTGACTGACCGTTACTAAAACTCGTTATCAGTCAGTCCAGTGCCAGCTGCCATCAGTGCCACATCGTAAACACCGCTAAGCTTATTTTTTCGCGCGTTTGATAACGGTGTATTCCACAGCTATTCTTGTTTATTTTGATAACTGCCGGACTCAGTTTTGTTGACTTGACAGTGTAGTTACCACTGACCACAGTTAAGTCAGCAGCCAGCCGCTTTTATTAGAATACTAGGCTTCTTAAAAGTTGATTATTCAGTTTTCTACTTTCTGCAGTTAATTGTATCGATAGGATGGATAGGATGTGTGCCTGCTGTGTGCGGACGCAGGAGGAGTTGGCCGCGGTTCGCGAACAGCTGAGCGTGCTGTTGTCTACGGTCAGCCGTCTTCAGGCTGCTGTCTCGCGGTGCAGCGATGGTGGGGAATCTGGTGCGTCGAGTGGGACACCTCAGATGTCTCACGCTTCGCTCTCTGTCACTGCTACCGAGGCACCTTCAGGTGTACCGGACGTAGTCGAGCCGCCTTCTCCGCAAGGGGAGTGGCGGGTTGTACGGCGTTCGCGTCGCTCGAGGCGGAAGGCCAATGTGGAGGCAGGACGTCCGTCCGCGCCCTTTCGTCCTGTGAGTGAAAGTGTGGCCAATCCTCCAGCAGGGTCCGAGCAGGTGCACGGGGGGAGGGGATATATTAGTTATTGGGAGCTCCAATGTTAGGCGCGTGATGGAGCCCCTTAGGCAGATAGCGTCCAGATCTGGAAGGAATTCCAACGTGCACTCGGTGTGTCTGCCGGGGGGCCTCATCCGAGATGTGGAGGCGGCCTTGCCGGCGGCTATCGAGGGTGCGGGGTGCAGTCGACTGCAAGTCGTGGCTCATGTCGGCACCAATGACGCTTGTCGCTTGGGTTCTGAGGACATCCTCGGGTCCTACGAGCGGCTGGCGGAATTGATGAAGGCTGCTGCCTTCGCACGCGGGGTGCAAGCAGAGCTGTCGATTTGCAGCATTGTTCCCAGAGTTGATCGGGGTCCTTTGGTTTGGAGCCGAGTGGAGGGTCTGAACCAGAGGCTTCGCCGACTCTGTGACAGTCATGGCTGCAGATTTCTGAATCTGCGTTATCGGGTGGGGAGTTGTAGGATGCCCCTAGATAGATCAGGGGTGCACTACACTAAGGAAGCGTCTACTCGGGTAGTACTTGTGGACTGCACATGGTTTTTTTTTAGGCTAGGCGCTTACTCTGATGAGCACTCGCTTGTCAGCATTCAAACAGGGAATTCAGGCCACGTTCGGAACAAAAATTCGAACATAAAAATGTTAGCCGCGAACTTACAGAGTATTAGAAACAAAGTTCCCAAATTTGCAGCACTGCATGGAAGTTATTGCGCTCAGATAGTATTAGGCACCGAAAGCTGGCTAAATGATGATGTGGCAAGTTCAGAAACAGTTAGCGAAGCGTGGAATGTATATCGGAAAGATAGATCTGATACAACTGGAGGAGGAGTGTTCATCGCTGTGGACAAAGATATTGTTTCTACTGAATCGAGGTTGAAAGTAACTGTGAAGTTATCTGGGCACGTATAACAGGTCTAAAAGAAGTAAAGTTAATAGTTGGGTGTTTTTACCGGCCCTCCAGTGCTGCTGTAGCAGTTTTAGAATCATTCAAAGAAAGTCTACACCAGGTAGTGCATAGGTATCCGGGCCATGTAATATTAGTCGGAGGAGACTTCAACCTTAAGAGTATAGATTGGGACCTCGCTAGTTACATTTCAGGCGGTACAGATAAGCAGTCTTGCGAGCTACTTTTGGACACATTCTCCGAAAACTGTCTTGAGCAGTTAAACCGGCAACCCACGCGCAATGGAAATATTCTAGACCTTATAGTCACAAACAGGCCTGACCTTATTAACGATGTCTGTGTAGAGACAGGAATTAGTGATCATGATATCGTCATAGCGTCGATGGTGACCAAAGTTCATAAACCAATCAAGAAGGCTAGGAGCGTGTTTTTGTTGGGAAGAGCCGACAAGCAAATGTTACGAACCTACTTAGAAAATGAATGGGCATCGTCTAATTCCGGGACTATGGATCTAGAGGAATTGTTGACTAAATTTAAGTGCATTGTTAATGAAGGGTTAGAGAAATATGTGCCAGTAAAGACGATTAAGGATGGAAAAGATCCACCATGGTATAATAATAATGTTAGAAAGCTGCTGAGAAAGCAAAGGCTGTTGCACTCTAGATTCAAAGAAGAACACGCAAATGATGACAGGCGAAAGTTACTAGAGATTCGTGCGTCGTAAAAAGATCGATGCGTGAAGCATACAATAATTATCACAGCCATACCTTATCAAAAGATCTTTCCGAGGACCCGAAAAACTTCTGGTCTTATGTAAAATCGATAGGCGGGTCAAGCCCACTGTCCAGTCACTAGTTGATCATTCCGGTGCAGTAATAGAAGAAAGCAAACGGAAAGCTGAAGTTCTAAATTTAACCTTTAAGAAATCTTTCATGCAGGAGGACTGCACAAATGTACCATCATTTGATCAACGTACTAATTCCGAAATGGGGACATAGCAATAGGTATTTCCGGTGTAGAGAAGCAGCTGAGAGAGCTAAATACGAAAAAGTCTGCTGGTCCGGATGGAATACCAGTTCGGGTTTACAGAGACTATTCTGCCCCCTACTTAGCTTGCATTTATAGCGAATCTTTAATTCAGCGCAAAGTTCCTAGTGATTGGAAAAAAGCGCTGGTGACTCCCGTGTATAAGAAAGGAAAGAGAACTGACCCATACAGTTACAGGCCAATATCGTTGACATCAGTTTCATGTAGAATTTTGGAGCATATTCTCAGTTCGAATATAGTAAATTTCCATGAAACGGAAAAGCTTCTTTCCATGAATTTGCACGGGTTTAGGAAATATCGTTCATGTGAAACTCAGCTTGCCCTTTTCTCACATGACATCTTGCGAGCCATGGACGAAGGGCAACAGGCGGATTGTGTTTTTCTCGACTTCAAAAAGGCGTTCGACGCGGTGCCACAATGCAGACTGCTAACGAAGGTACGAGCTTGTGGAATAGGTTCACAGATTTGTGACTGGCCGGAAGACTTCCTAAGTAATAGAACGCAGTACGTTGTTCTCGATGGCGAGTGTTCATCAGAGACGAGTGTATCGTCAGGCGTGCCCCAGGGGAGTGTGATAGGACCGCTATTATTTTCTATCTATATAAATGATCTGATGGACAGAGTAACTTGTAATTTGCGGCTGTTTGCTGATGATGCTGTGGTGTATGGGAGGGTGTCGTCTGTAAGTGACTGTAATAGCATACAGGATGACTTAGACAAAATTTCTAGTTGGTGCGAAGAATGGCAGCTAGCGCTCAATGTAGAAAAATGTAAGGTGATGCGCATGTGTAGAAAAAACAATCCTATTATGTTCGAATACAGCATTAGTAGTGAGCTTCTTGATGCTGTCGCGTCGTTCAAATATCTAAGCGTAACATTGCAGAGCGATATGAAATGGAACGAGCATGTAAGGACAGTTGTGAGTAAGGCGGACAGCCGACTTCGGTTTATTGGGAGAATTTTGGGAAGATGTACTTCACCTGTAAAGGAAACCGCGTATAAAACGCTTGTACGACCACGTCTTGAGTATTGCTCAAGTATTTGGGACCCGCACCAGATCGGTTTGAAGGAAGACATAGAGGCAGTTCAGAGGCGTGCAGCTAGATTTGTTACCGGTAGGTTCGACCAATGCGCGAGTGTCACGGAAATGCTCCGGCAACTCAATTGGGGATCGCTGGAAGAAAGACGACGTTCTTTTCGTGAATTTCTATTAAGTAAATTTAGAGGGCCGGAATTTGAAGCTGAGTGTAGTACGATCTTGCTGCCGAATACTTACATTTCGCGTAAAGATCACAAAGACAAGATAAGAGAAATTAGGGCTCTTACGGAGGCATATAGGCATTCTTGTTTTTCCTCGTTCAATTTAGGAGTGGAATAGGGAAGGAAATGCCTAGTAGTGGTACAGTGTACCCTCCGCCACGCACCTTACGGTGAATTGCGAAGTATGTATGTAGATGTAGAATGACACTGAATCAATTTTTGGAAATGAGGAAGATTGTGATTCTGATGGAGATATGATAGAAGAACATGTTCAGGTCGGAGGTGAAGTGGTTGTGTGTGACTGAAGAAGATAATAATGACATTCAGGTTACTAGTGCATCTAATTTTGTGTCTAGAAGTGGACAGAAAACATACAATACAGTACCACCTGATTTGCGCAAGTAGGTTTCAAGGAATGTATTACATGAAACTGCGCATATTCCATGTCACCTTAGACCACAATTACAGACAAGGGCAGACTAGTTCAGACTTTTTATCACCAATCACGTGCAAGGTGTGATAGTAATGTATTCCAATAATCATGCAAAAGATAATAAAATATTGTACACAACTCTTGAATGCTGGATTGAACTGGTTGACACTGACAGCGACTAGAAGCGCATTTCTGATGAAATTCCATGTAAATGATATTACACATATTACTAATTACTTACAGTATTAGTACATAGTCTGTGGGTAATGAATTTTTTGTGTAAAAGTAATTTTTGGAACTAAACAAACTAAATAAAACATGTTTCCATATTTGAAAAAATCTAGTAAGTAATTACAACTTATATGTAACTTAATTATATGAAGAAATTGTGAAGTTGTAGAATCAACTTTGAGCAAATATTTCTCAATAAATTATATTTACTCTTTATCGACATATTTCAAATTTTATCTCCATAAAGTCGCTTGAATCACTTCGGGGTCAAAAAAGACCCCAGACATACAATACGTTTTCTAGAGCTGATACCATGCGAGGGTTAAACTGAGAAACTTCCTGGCAGATTAAAATTATGAGCCGGAACCGGGACTCGAACCTGGGAACTTTGCCTTTCGCGGGCAAGCGCTCTAACGACTGAGCTATGCCTACACGACTCACGGGATAGCACAGTCGGTAGAGTGTTTCCCCGTGGAAGGCAAAGGTCCCAGGTTCGAGTGCCGGTTCCGGCACACAATTTTAATCTGCCAGGAAGTTTCATATCAGCGCACACACCCCTGCAGAGTGAAAGTTTCTTCCTACTTAAACTGTCCGCCTGTGTTGATGACGTGAATCGAGGAAGTACAGTCCATACTATCGAATCAATTGGGTATTTTGACAATTTTCTGCACGAATTATTTCAATTTACATTTAAAGAGAAATACTAAAATGAGCTCTAACATGGAAATTAAGCGTTTCCGGACACATGTCCAGAAAACATATTTTCTTTCTTTGTGTATGAGGAATGTTTCCTGGAAGTTTGGCCGTACCTTTTTGTAACACTCTGTAGATAAATAGTTACCCGATCGCCATAAAACCGTGCCTAACGCATACCCCGGATAGAAATTAGTAACTGTACAAATTTTTAGCTCTCTATGTCTTGTGGTTCAGACGTGATAAGCGTACACCGAACAGACATTCACATTTATATATATAGATTAAAAGAGCGCGTTGCATTAACTTAGTTACATTATTTAATCGTATTTGATGAAATTCCAGAAAACTGCCTGATTTTCTGTCGTCGGCGAACAAGGATATTTTCAGTTTCGTATTCCTTAAATCTACCCATAATCATCGGAGAAATTGACCGAGTTGGCAACATCACTGAAAAGTCGGTTAGTAATTGCTCAGGTCGGTTCTTGGAGCCCACTTCGCTAAGTGGGTTAATTTGCGCCTGTCGGCCGCCTGCACCGCTGAATTGCCTGGCTAGATGGGACGGCGGGGAATATTAATGACCTGCCGCGACAAAGCCATTGACAGAGGCATTCGGCCCACGGCCAGCCTTCATTAGGGCCGCATAGTTACTGCGACCACGTCAATCAGCCGTCACAGGGGAGCCGGACGGCGGGCATTGCGCCCCATAAACAATTACTATTGTGGGAATGCTGCTTATTTGACCACGGAATGCGGCGCACAATAGCTCGTCACCGGAGTAATTTGACTACTGTGCCGAAAATGTCACGACATACTTGAGGTTACATTAGTTCCACAATACAGTGGTACCTATAGGAAAAATTTCTTGTACTGGTATGGTGGCTGTCCTTTTCAAACGTGTCCGGAAGAATGGATACCACTGTTTGACAGAAACGGCCGTAATTTTACGAAATCGAAATACCGTAACATTTCGACTGTTTCTGGGCGTTGAAATTAATTCAAAGATGAAGTTGAAAGTTTGTGCTGGATCGGGATTCGAACCCGGATTTTCCGTTTCCAGCTAGCGATCACTGTAACCACAGGGTGTTCAGAAAAGGACTCCCTGATTTCAACATTAAATATCTCGAAAACAAAGATCGATAGAGGAATGCAGTAGACGGTATGTTTATTGTGAAAGCTGTAAGAAGTTTATACGGCAGTTTGAAATAATAGTTACAAAAACTGCTAAAAGATGGCGCTGTAATCGTCATACGTAATGCCTATTATAAATAGTGATCCGAAGCCCAGAGCGATCAGTTCCACTACTGAAACTTGAAAGGAGGTTAGCGTACCGAAGGAAGAGATTAAAACCATGTACTCTATTGAAAACGCGTTTTTCTGGTGCTAGGGTACCACCGGTTAGAAGAGAGTCCTACGGCTACAAGACGAAGTTTTCAGGCACTCTTTAATGTTGCAAAAGGATCCGATGCCAAAACCATTCGTACGCTCTTCGCAAAATTGCAACAAACAGGCAGCGTAACATGATCTAGTGGGGCATGTTGACCGCAAGCAAACCGCAGTTACGTCTGAAAATATCGCCACAGTTTCTGGAATTATTCAGCGAAATCCAATGTCATCCGTCCGTAGCATTTCATCTTAGACGGGTTTGAAGCGTTCCAGCACGCAAAAAATACTGAGAAAGAGCCTACACATGTCTCCATACAAAATTCAAACGCACCACACCATATCCGTACGAGCTGTGAGACAAAAGTTTGCCTTTGCTAATCAGATGCTCACAATGATTGATAGTGAAGGATTTGGTGTTGGCTGCATCTGGTTTACAGATGAAGCACACTTCCCCTGAATGGATAATAAGAACTGGCGATTTTGGGGTTCCGAAAAGTCATATTGGTGTGAAGCGAAACCCCTGTATTCTCCTAAAGTTACTGTGTGGGCTGCAGTATGCAGCAGAGGCCCTTTTTTCATTCGAGAAACGGTCACTGGTGCACGTTACGTTGCAATTTTAGAACAATTTGTCGCCACACAGCAAGCGTTAGAGGATCGGCCAGGTACTGAATGGTTTATGAAAGATGGAGCCCGACCACATCGGACCGAACAAGTGTTTCACTTTCTTGAGGAATACTTCGGGAATGGAGTCATTGCTTTGGAATATCCCAAATTTACTGGTGCAAGCATGGATTGGTCTCCATATTCGCCGGATTTGACTCCCTGTGACTTTTTTTGTGAGGCAAAGTGAAAGACAAGGTCTACCCGAAGCATCCCGCCATGCCGGACGAGCTTCAATCTGCAATCTCTGTGGGTGGTATGTGAATCCATTTCGGTTAGGACACTGCGAAATGTGATGGCGAATTTCATTCTTCGTTTGCGCCACCTCTGTAGTGCCAATGCTGAACATTTCGAAACATTGTGGGGTGTTGTTTGCAAAGAGTGTTTTCATACGATTATTTCACTTATGTATACTGTAATGAGCTGTACAGCGTACAGCGCCATCTGTTAGCAGCTTTTGTAACTATTATTTCAAACTGCTGTACAAACTTCTTACAGTTTTCACAATAAACATGCCGTTTCTTCTATCGATCTTTGTTTTCGAGATATTTAATTTTGAAACCAGGGAGCCCTTGAAACTTCCTGGCAGATTAAAATTGTGTGCCGGATCCGGGACTCGAACCTGGGACCTTTGTCTTTCGCGGGCAAGCGTTCTACCGACTGAGCTACTCCAACACGACTTACGGTGCCGCCCCACAACTTTACTTCCACCAGTACCTCGCCAACTACTTTCCAAACTTCACAGAAGCTCTCCTGCGAAACTTGCAAGACTAGCACTCCTGTAAGAAAGATATGGTGGATACATGGCTTAGCCACAGCCTAAGGGATGTTCCCAGAATGACACTTTCACTCTGCAGCAGAGTGAAAGTTTCATGAGGGAGCCCTTTTGTGGACACCCTGTATCTTCGTGTTCGGCTATGTACTGTTTACACGTCAATTTTACTGGTCAAGTGCTCATTGCACTTGTTGAGTCCATGATTAGGAATGTATTTTTCATTATTTGGTACATGGTACTGTACCTCCTCCCAAATTATGGATAGCAAAGAGCAAGCAATATTTTTTTTCACAGTGCAAAGAAATGCTCCTAAGTCTCATTCATGACATTTTCAGATGTGACTCCCTCATAAAAATATGTACTCACTCTCCTGTACGAGTTATCGAAATTTATAATGCGAATTGTCGAAGAAACTTTTATATTTCAAAAATATACAGTCCCTGTTCATCAGAGTGTGGTGTAAAAATATGTAAATAAACCGGTCAAGAACTTCACGAGATTTTCGGTAAAAACGTTTTCCCTTTCTATACAAAGGATGGAACTAAATAGTGACAACTATTTATTCACAAACGATAAAAAAGCGTTACATGTTTGCACCTGTTACTTTCCTTCAAAGTAGTCACTAGCGTTGTGTAGAATCCGTTGCCAGCGATTTAGAAGACGCAGTATACCGTCAGTAGAGACTGTTCTGTTGATGGTGTGAATGGAGCCTGTCGAATCACTGGAACAGTTCTGAAGCGAATGCCACTAACTGTTTCTTTCATCTTCGGAATCAAATCATAGTCAAATCCGGGGAGTATGATGGATGGTACAGTACTTCCCAGTCCCGTCGATAGAACAGAGCAGCCAGAGCTTGCGCTGTTATGCGCCCGCGCATTGTCGTGCAAAATTATGGATGGGTTGCGTAGAAAGTGTTTCCGCTTCTTTCACAAAGCTGATCGCAGGGGATACTCCAACATCGAACAGTAATACTGTGCACTGACTGTCTGCCGTGGAGGAACGTAATGCTTTAGAATAACACCATCACAGTGGTACACGAGAATCAACGGAATGGGGCTCTGACGCACTTTCGAGTTTCACGGCTATCCATAATGACGCCATTCGTTGGATTGGCGGTTCAGTTTTGGGTAGTACGCTGTGGCCCATGTCTGACCCAATGTTACGATACGGCGTAAAAAAGCCTCTCCTTCGCGGTCAAATCACTCCAAGTGCGTCTGAGCAGCGTCGTAACGCATCGCAGTTCCGTCAATTCATGCGGAACCCATCGTGATGCAATTTTTCGCATACCCAGGCATTCCTTCAGGATGCGAAGCACAGTCGTATGCGCTAATCCGGTTTCGCGCGCGATTTCACGGTTGGTCTGGCGTCGATCTCTGTCCACCAACTCGGCAGAAATATGCACTTCTTCTTCAGAGACTCTAGGACGACCTGCTCGATGCATGGCTGCCACCGTTTCCGATCTTCGTTGAAGGCTTTTACCCAACGTGCCACTGTTCTGCACGGCAATTCTGATTCCCCGAACTGTCGTGCTGTACGACCTATGGAACATTCAATCTTGATCCAACTCCGTTGTTCCTGTTTAGAAAACATAGTGACACCCTTATGTTAGACCGCTCACTCACATGTGACACTGTTTTCCTCGATTACGCGCATGCCGGTGACGTGGGACGGGTGAGTCCATTTGCTCGGAGGTTAAGTTTGAGTGGTTTCTCACCCTCGCCTATATAATAACATTCATTCCACCCAACACACGTCACCATTTGCATATAGAAATCAAGCAAGTACTCCAGCGTATGAACTGTCAGAGAGCAATTTTGTAAAGGGAGGCCAGGCATTTTTTCCCCTGGTGTTGTTGTTGGTGATTCAAGACTTACCCTCTTTCAGACTTTATTCTTGTTGCGTGTCAGGTATGTTTTGGGTTATATCACTTTATGTATTTATTTACTGTACACTGTGAGAGGTAACTGTAGCACACAAAACGGGTCCTTTGTTGGGGTTAGGTATCATTGGGAACGTAATTTTTGTATTCTTTGTTGGTGTTAGTTGACGTTGTAGGGGTGATGGTCGAACTTTGAAGCATCCGATGTCCTCATCGGTGGTCTCTCTTCGAATGGTGTCAGGGAATGGGGTGCCAACGGATAAGCGACCGGGACACCTTATACTTGTGCAAACGCTGTGGATGTATCAGCCCGACGAGGTGGAGTTGCCGAACTTCCTCCCTCATCCTGTCCACTTTCTTAAACAGCTGGGTAGCGTTTTTCCTTGAGAGAAGTGCGATGTGCAGTTCATGGGTCCTCCAGAGTCCACCGTAGGCAGCGATTGACAGGATCTAAAGATTTGATCTTTGCATCACAGGTGACTCCACATGCTGTGCAGCCAAACATCAATTTCGGTTGTATCGTTGATTTATATAGAGGGTATTTGGTGTTGACGTTCAGGTTTCTGCTGGTGAAGAGAGGCGCTAAGACATTGACAACTTTCAGTGTGTTCTTCCGTTCTTGTGTATTTTCCTTGAAGGTGAGTGAGTTGTCAAATATCACCCCCAGATATCGTGTGGAAGGTGCACAAGGTATATTCTGGCCTCCAACCCTCAGTGGTGCACGTAAGTCTGGAGGATGTTTCTTCGTAAGAGGACAGCTGCCGTTTTCGCAGCGTTGATCGTTATTTTGTTAAATTGCGCCCACTCCTCCATACGTCCATCTGCCGTTGCACTCGGGTTATCAATTGGTCGAGTTTCTGCCAGATGTGACAAGAGCAGTGTCATCCGCGTATAAGCTGTAGTTCACACGCGGGATGGTCGGTACTTCATTTATATATAAGTTGTAAAACAAGGGCGAGATGAGAGCCATGTAGATTGCCTTTTTATGGTGTTTTTAATGCAGACCGATTCCCGTCGACTGTTACAAAGCTGGCGATAAGGTGAATATAACAATCAGGCAGTTGCGTTTGGCAGTACAACTTTGATATCAGATTGTCTCGCCACACTTTCTCGTACGCTTTTTATATATCAAAGGACACTCCGACTGTTGACTGGCGTAGTAGGTTAAACTGGCGGCGGATTTGTTCTGTCAGCCTGATGAGTTGCAGTTCAGCCGATACTTTGGGTTGGAACCCAAATTGTTCCGGCCGAATGATTTCCATGTCATGCAGGTATCGTGTGATATGAACCAATAGCACCCTTTCCAATATCCTCCCCAATTTTGGCAGAAGGCATATCGGGCGGTGGGTTACTGGCCGGGCGAGGTCCTTGCGAGGCTTCGGTATTGGGACAATTTTTCCTCTCTTCCAAGCTGCGGAGAAGTAGGCGGAGAGGAGGAAGCCGTTGATGATCCACGTAAGGAGGACCACGGCTTTCCGCGGTAGGTGTCGGAGTCCAGCGTTGGTGATTTTGTCCGTTCCCGGCGCTGAGGTGCACGTCTTATGGATGATCTTCGCCACTTCTCGAGGGGTCGTTAGTTTGGGCTGACCTCTCATGGGTACCATCCGAAATTGTGGGACAAAGTCACAAATTTCCAATTCGTCAGCTCTGAATCTTCCGTGCGTGTCTGGGAGGTTATGTGGTATTGTCATTTGATGTGCGTAAACGTCGGCAAACAGTTCGACTTTATGTAATGGATCGAAAAGCGGTCCATCTAGTCCCATAATGGGTCGTTTGGCTGCTTTTTCATTTCGCAATGTCTCGACAGGCCGCCATTCGTCCCGTGTTTGGAGTACGAATTGTTCCATCGCGTTCTCCCATGTTTGTTGCCTCCATTCTACTACTTGCTTGTGCACTAGTTTTGACAGGCGTGTCATTTCTCTTCTGTCAGCTGGGTCTTGGTACTGCATCCACCTCCTCCGCAGTTTTCGTCGACAGGGTGTCCATTGCAGCGTCTATCTCCGATGACGTTCGCATAGGTGTTGTAGGTTGACCATTGTTGTTCAGGTAACGTTCGAAAGTCTTCCAGTTCCTGTTCCCTGTTTAGTGGAAGGAGTACCAGGCTACCGTGGATGATGATGCCCACAACAGGTAGGTGGTCAGACGACAAGTCGTGGATAGTGCGCACTTGTACATTTGGGCCAATTCCCTTCGTGAGTACAATGTCAAGGACGTCATCTGTTTGCCCGCGGAAATAACTGATCCTCATTGGGTCTATTGGGCCCTGCACCACACAGTTGAATTATTCTTGAAGCTTGAAGAAATGCCTTTGGATTTATTTGTCGTGTATTCCACGATGTGTGCTGAGCATTGAGGTCTCCTACTAACAGCACTCGTGAGAAGCGATCAAAAATACCCAAGAGGTCTTCCCGTTGGAGAGGCTTAATCGGTTTAATGTATGCCGCGATCAGGGTGACATTCACGACAGCAGTAAGGATCGTCACTGCAGTGGCTTCCATCGACTACATAGCTGGCAAAGTTTCAAGATGGTGGCGAACGTTATTCTGCACAAAGTCGGCCAAACCTCCTCCCTGCTGGACCGGTCGGTCTGTGCGATAGCCTTTCATATTATGAAGGCGTAGAGTGATAGCGTCCACTAACTTTGTTTCAGTAATCATTGCCGTGTCGATTCCATATCTAGTGATGAAATCGTTGAGCTCCCCTTTCTTCGTTCGTACTACGTTGGCGTTCCAGTTTAAGAACCAGAGATGTCGAGTCGGCGGTCGTAAATCCATTTAAGCCGGAATGTATGCTTTTAAGTATTCCCTCCACCAGTACAAGGAAGATCTGCTGCTGCAGTGCTGTGAGTTGGGAGGTGATGTTCTGCAGAGCACTGGAGAAAGGCTGTGGATTTGCATCAGCTGTCTTGTTTTTAGTGTTCTGTTGTCTTCTTAGTGCTTCAGCATATGTCCTGCGGCCTCATCGACTGGACGTCGTGGCTGCAGGTGTGGTGGAAGTTGAAGGTTGCGACTGATTAGGCTTCACTGAGAGCGTGTTGATCCCTGTTGGCTGCTGGGTTAGCGTCCCTTCCATAATGTTGGACGGTCTTTATCACAATTTGTGCACTTTGAAAGTAGCCTGTTATTAAAATAAGCAAGATCTCGGGCAGTTGAGATCTGCAAATGTAAGCTAAAACGCTCACTGCTGCTCTAAATTACTTTATGAGTGGCCACAGTACATGCACAATGGAAATTTATCTAACTGCTGACTCCTTAATGGAGTAGCCAACATTTTAACAGTGTTAAAAAATAAATGAATAGATAATTAAACATGGGACGGGGAGCATGAAGTCATAAACCAGAGGTTTGATACTTTAAAATGATATTCTATTCAGAAAAATGAACAAGCAACTAAATGTGGGGAGACCAAATTAAACACACACCTTGTACAAAAGTGAAATAAATCATATAATTACTTCCTGTAATAAAATTGTTTCTGCCCTTTATGAATATGGTGGTAACGTGGGAGAAAATTTGCAAACACACAATGGGTAGATGAAAGTCATTCACAGACACGCACATAATGCTTGGCGGTACATTACTCTTTGGGAACACTTAACAACAGCAGTGAAACGAAACGTCGGTGGCATCTCGACGAGATGGTGCAACCAGAGTGAATTACATAGAATTTACAAAGAAAATTAATTCAGAATAAGCGAATTGAGCACACGTGAGAAATGTATAGAAGAAAGCCAGTATTAATAAAACCGTGGCTGAAGACCAAAGTAACGACCATTACGAAAGCATGTGGTGCAATAGTTCATACAAGACGGGAAAGATGGAATCAAATGAGAAAATTGAAGAAATATTTAGCATACTTGTGGATACAGAAATGATGCGAAAACGTTAGTGAGAAACACGAAGGAAATTCAAACATACTAGGTTTACACAAAGCCTGAAAGCCACACACGTGTATTCTAATTTGAGCAAAACCGGACACACAATCATCACTGGAATAAAAATGTAAATAATAAATTTACACTGAATTTACTCGAATTCTGTAAATTAAATAACACTTCGCCTCACAAAGTGAAAGAATTACTCAAGAAAACTATCACTGAAAAACCAAGACTTGCCTGATCACAAAGAAAGCAAAAGTTCTAACAACATGCTTTCCTCCCAGCATGATTCGACAGAGTACTTAGTTCCACGGTTGTCGGAGCCAGAATACAGAGTGAAGCTCTAAGGCCAAGGCCCTGCCATACATCGGATGTAGAGAGCGCTAAGAGCGACGCAGAGCACGTTCAGAGACTAATGTTTACCAACCCTTGTTACCTGAGAAAGACAAATCCCGCTACAACCGCTCCCAGAGAGGTCTCCTGTCACCTCTCTCGTCCAAGATTAGGTTGGTATGACACTAAGAACACGGTCACCCCGCCATCTTGCCAAGTAAGTTTGTCTCTGGCCATCCAGCAGACGCCAGCGCACTTACTTTACTTCATCGTGTCCGGACTATTTAAAGGTTATCGGCCCAGTACTGGGCTACGTCTATTCCATTAGTATTCGCGAGCCACAAATCTTCGAGGGTACACCGGTGTGGACATTTTTCACATGTAAGAAGGTGTTCCATATTTTGACTTTCTCCACAGTCACAGTTTATATCGGTTTGGTCGATTAGACCCCACTTAAGCATATTTACTTTTACTGGGGCAACCCCCGTTCTGAGCCTATTCAAGGTTCTCCAGGTTTTAAAATTTAGGTTTTGACCGGTCCACTGAACTGGGGGGAGAGGGAAATAATCAGGCGGTTCGTCCTGGACGGTTACAGGGGAAATTCTTCAAGACTTCTGTCGTGTCTCTGGTGGTCGAGCTCTGTAGAAGACATGCCGCTCATTTGCGAGTTGTTTTACTTTCTCTATATGTTCTAAAGCGTTTCTTCGAGCTGTGGGATCTGCAAAACCAGCTGCCTTGTACAAGAGTCTGACCGGCGTTGGTTTCATGCACCCTGTCACTATCCTGCAGGTCTCATTGAGGGCCACATCTACTTGTTTCGTGTGAGCGCATCTATTCCATACAGGGCACGCATACTCAGCCGTTGAGAAACAGAGCGCCTGTGCCGTTGTTCGTAGCACACCAGAACATGCACCCCATTTGCTACCCGTTAGCTTTCTAAGTATATTATTTCTCGTCGTTATTTTCTGTCTCGTTTTGATGCAGTGCTGTTTATAAGTTAGAGACCGATCCAGAATCACGCCAAGATATTTAGGGTGGTCTGTGTGTTCTAAGGTGTTCCCGTTCCACGTAATTTGGAGTTTCCGTTTGGCTTCATTCGTGCGAAGATGGAAAGCGCAAACTTGAGTTTTGGAAGGGTTGGGTCTTAAGGAATTTTTATTATAGTACGCAGTCATTGATTTTAAGGCATTTTCAAATTTTTCCTCTACTTCTTCAAATCTTTTTCCTTGAACGCATATTGCAAGGTCATCGGCGTAGATGAACTGCTTAGTGTGGGCCGGTGTAGGTTGGTCATTTGTGTATATGTTGAAGAGGATTGGAGCTAAGACGCTTCCCTGAGGGAGGCCGTTCATTTGATCCCTCCATCTACTCATTTTGCCCTCCAACAATACAAAGAACCTTCTGTTCTGTAACAATGAATGTACGACCCTAACTAGATGGTAATCACCGAGTGTCTCATAGATTTTATGGAGTAATATATTGTGCCTGACGGTATCATAGGCTGCTGTCAGATCTACGAAGGCTGCCCCTGTTATGAGCTTCCCTTCATACCCTTCTTCAATATGTTCTGTCAGTGCAAGGACTTGGCCGGTACAGGACTTGCCAGGTCTAAATCCTCCTTGTTGTGGAATGAGAGGTTTGTCAACATATTTTCCTATTCTGGACAGGATAAGTCTCTCATAAAGTTTAAAAAAGTGACAGAGCAAGGAGATGGGACGGTAGCTACTAGGATTCTCCGGATCCTTCCCTGGTTTAAGTAACGCTATTACTTTAGATTTTCTCCAGGGTTTTGGGATTTTGCAAGTTTTGCAGCACGTATTGAACAATTGTAAAATCCAACTCTTGGCCCTTTGCCCTAAATTCTTGATTTGTTCAGTGCATATGTCATCCACACCAGCAGCTTTCCCGTTTTTTTAACATGTTCATGCCATCTTGAAGTTCTTTCATAGTGAAAGATGTCCCAAAGTGGTTGGTCTCCCGATTGATATTTCTGGCAGTTTTTGGGTACTTTTGTTGTTTCTTGATTTTCCCGTTCAACAGTATTTGGGTGGCTACTTGGTTTGCTGTAACCTTGCATGGTAATATTTGTTCCTTAGGGTCGCCGCTCAGTTTCTTAATCAAGTTCCACGCTATTTTACTACTGTGTGTCATGTCCATTTTTTCCAATGTTTCGGTCCATTTCTCCTTCCTTCCTTGGCTTAATTTTTGGAATAGGGCTGTTCCACAGTCAACTGTTTCTTCGCTGAAAGGATCAGCAGTATAAAGTTTTTCGTATTTTTTGAGGAGTTCTTTGGATTCACTGGACATACCAGCGACATACTGGTGTCTGCACCCCCTGGGAATAACTTTCCTAGACGTATTCTTTATTATTTCAATAAGTTGTTCATAATTTTCTAATCTTGGTTCAACATGTTGTATCTCAGAATCTATCATAGATGCAGAGCTTTCCCAGTTTGCCTTCTTCAAGTTAAATCTCCTCCTGAATGCGATGGTCTGTGGTCTGACTGCTGGATAGATGTTAATACCAACTGGTCTATGCTGTGTCTTTGGTATGGGGCCATATACCACTTTGGTACATCGGTCCTCAAGATCGATATTTGAGAAACATATATCCGGATTGTATCCCTTTTTCCAGACATTACTTTGGAAGGATGGTGGGAGTTTTGGGTCATGAATTAGTGCTAGACCACTCGTTTCTGCCCAGGTCTCTACGGCATCACCATTAGCATCCGATTCTGCATAACCCCATAGTATGCTGTGACTGTTGAAATCTCCCAGAATGAGCTGGTTGGGTTGTGACTGGAAGTTAGGTGGAGGCGAAAAGGTAAAGGGTTGGTTTGGGGGTTTATATACCGAGGTTATGGTGCATTTTCCAATTTCGATGGTAATAATTTCTATACCATTTAGGTTAGTTGTTCCCACAGAGGAGATCACAGTTTGAGATTTCACGAACACAGCGCTCCCATGCTTGTTGTGTGGTATTTCTGCCGTTAATTTCATACCTGAAATGTTCGGTCTTTTGGCAGTTAGGTCTCTGTGAGTCTCTTGAATGCACAATACATCGCACTTCGAGGTCTTACAGAATTCTGATAAGATTTCTTCTTTAGCTATGGTGATACTCTCGATGTTTATGCTCGCTACTGTCAGTGTTGGTTCTGAGAAGAGCCATTGTGGCTTTATGTTACTACGCGTCATCTTTAGTCCGGTATTGGAAGGATTGGCCGTCTACAAGTAGACGTTACCAGGGGACGCCGCCGATAGTATTTGCTAACTGCAATTAATGTGGTGCTATCGGCCTCGTGGAGGCTCCTTCCTTGTCCCCCAGACGCAGACGACAAACGAAGCCATGCGTTCTCAACTAAAGCAAAACGAGACCTAAAGCGAGAGGCGGCGACTGTAAGGCACTGCGCGGCAGTCGGTCAATATTAAAAGCAAGATTCCATATTCACATGAACATACAAGTTCAATCACACAGGTGCAAACATATATGAATATGGGGCAAACATATATAAACATGGGGCATTGAACATTAATAAAAAGAATAATATAATTAATACACAGATAGATAACATTAATGATGCAGAAACACTTTAGGTTAGTGAATAAATCAAAATGGAACATGACCACACATTCAGTGGATGTGTTTCAACTTCGCCGGCGATGTGTGTGGCAAGGTGCATTCATGTGACATACGGTAGCCAGCACAACGCACAAAGCGTGGTGGCAGCGAATAGTTTGCTGTAAGCTCGCAATTTTGGCATTTGTGGTATTGAAGCGGCACTTCTCTGCTTCTGTATGCTTCGATACGCACCCTCGTGTACAGAAGGTACTGCATGCCATTGATTTTGGTAGGCTAAACACGAACACCGGTTCAGGTACAAGCTCGTTTGTGCGTTCGTTCCGTTTCTTATACTGGTGCACTTTTGCAGCCGTAAATCCTTTTGCGTGTAGCGACTTTTTGACTTTTTCTACTGGTACTTGGGCAGGCAGTCGTTTAATGACCACCTTTAAGCCTTAAATGGTAACATAAGTCTGTGAGACGGCTGAGGAATTTCTTGCTGGCCACCTCCTCCATTTCCAGCTTCCTTGTGTGTTTTACCTTTGAGTTTCATAGAAAAACTAAACGATTAAATATGGTATAATGCAAAACAAACTTCATATGTCTGACGGACATCATGATACCAATTATGTTAGAAAAGTCATGTGAAACCAATTAAGGGTTAACTCTCTTGCTTCAAGTGGCTGGTGTGTAAACATTGGCAGGTTGTACTGAGTGAAAATCTGCATCGCTCTGTGATAATCTTCGAAGGATTCCTAGTGATATCTAATTCTATCACCTTTGTATATAGCCTTCAGTGAGCCTTTAAGTTGTTGCTTGAGGGTGTTGTTAAGTAGCACGTAATTATCTGTGTAGTACACAGTAATCGGTGGCACCTTCTTTTGCGGTGCTAGGGGTGAGTTTCGGTCCTCCTGGATGGTGGCGGTACTAGTCGTCTCCGCTGTCGGGTTGTCCAATTCGTTGCTGTGAGGTGCGAGTGGTGTGAAACGGTAGCTCGCTTCCAATACCGCCTTTCGTTTTCAAGGATTCTCCTCCTCGAGCAATCTTCGTTTTTGTTATCGTTTGTATTGTACGGTGGTGAATTGACCGCCAGTGTTGTCTTATTAGGGAGAGGTTCCATCCATGAATTCCTCACTATCTGAGGGGAGTTTTCCTTCTTCATTGCCGCCCATGTCGTCGTCATCTTATAATTCGGAATCTTGCTGCTGGCCGTCGGTGTGGAGTGGCGTATCGGCGTTCCAGTGTTGTTGTTGTTGAATATAGTGTAATATATATACACATTTATTGGTACGTTTCTTCTGAATGCATTTAACATACACATTTAAAGTTTAGATTGGCCAAAACAATTAGTGTCCATAAATGTCCTTGATGCACTACCATCTGCTTTTAGGTATATAGCTGGTCGTAATTAGACCAAGTATGGTTTGTGTTGTCTTTTACATTTTAATACCGTTAAGTTTAAATAAATAATGATAGTAACAATTAGATAAGTTAATGATGAAATTCATGGTGTTGCATACTTAGTTATTTATATAATTTTATATTTAATTCGATTACTATCTATGAATAATGGATATAACAAATTATAAGGAAAAGGAAGGAAATAGAAGATAGGAAAGGATAGGTAAAGTAAAAGTTGTTGGGGAGAGTCTACCAAGGTGGAAGGCCTCGGAATAAACATCGAGTCCTGCCATCATGGAATTCCCTCCATAGGTGGTAGTCATTCATTTCATGTACATTAAGAGCTAAACGGGGTTTTTGTCTCTAGAGTTTATAGTGCTTAATTGTTGAGGAATCAGTCATTTTCTGTGCTGGGGTTGTCATCTGTTTCGTTATCCATGTCGCTTGTACTTACACTGCTTGTATTGTTCCATGTGTCCTGTGTTATGGTGTTGGTGTTATGTACGATGTTATGTCTAACCGTTTTTGCGTATTCTTTCCGCTTTAGTGATGAGACCTTATTCTTCACTCTATTTAGTGTGTCCCAGTCATCCTTACTTCTTATCAGTACGTTTAAGTCTTGTGTGCTGTTTAACATACAGTGTGTGTGTGTGTTCTGTATAGCTAACAATGTAATACCGTGTGTTCTGGTGACCCAGTCTCTCCACATGTACGGTTTGGATTGTCGCTGAGTCCCATTCGTGTTAGGCGTGTTGGGTACGGGCCGTGCCCTGTCAGAAAATGGATCATACCCGGCTTGGATTAATATGACCCATCCTCAGACGTTCCCTTATGTCCGGAAAGAATTCGTATAATCGACGTCCTTTTTCACTGTTATTCCATTCCCTTTGCCAGGTTTCCATTCGCCATTTGAGTAGTTGGCGTCGCTTGGTTATTGCTTGGCCCACTATTTCGTGGACTTTGTCAAGCTTCCCGGCCTTTAGCCAGTACATGGCAGCCCTTTGCCTTATGGTGAGATCTACAGGTGGTATCCCAAGTACCACGCACAGTGCTTCACCCGATGTTGTGTTAAAGTCTCCAGGTAGCCCGAGTAAGGCACTCCTTTGTCCTCTCCTGACTGTATTGATGTGTGTTTGCAGTGCCAATCGTTGGGCCCATGAACTGGCTGCGAAGCAGATCACTGACTCAAAAATTGCTAAATGGTATGCTCTAAGTGTTTGAGTTGGTAGTCTGTGTTTTGTTGTGTTGTGTTTGTTGTGTTGTTGAATATAGCCGGAGTCTCCGCTGGCAGGCAGCTGTTGTGTGGTGCAAGCTCGTACGGCGTCCAGTAGTTGTTGCAGTGCCTCGTCCGTTATCCCAGCTTGGGCTGTGTTCACTGGAGGGGCCGGAAGCTCGCCCAGGCCGACCGTCTCCTGAGTGGTCCAGCCAGCAGGCTTGGCCCTACTTCCTCGGCATCGCGCACTCGAGGGCGGACTGGCAGTCCTCGATGGTAACAACGAGGTCTGGGAACCACATTCGTGAAAACAGAATCAGCAGGGTGCCCCTCGCTGGAGCAGGCGAAGCCATGGGGTGTCTTGACTTCGCGAAACGCAGCTTCCGAGAACACTCCAGAGAAGGAAGGGAAACTTGAGAATGACAACTCCCGCCAAAAGTCACGATATTGCCGTGCACTTGGAAACGCAGGTCAATGACAGGTTAACTCTGGGTATTCGTATTCCACGTGGAGTACGGCATCTGCTTCACAACTGGCTCCTGCTGGAAGCAGAGGAGCCCAGATTGGCTAGAACGAGGAGAGGTGGTAGGAAGCTGATTTGAGAAGACACAGCAGTTTCTGGCAGAGAAGTTGATTCGTTGTTGTTGTTGTTGTTGTCGGATTTTTGAAGGGACTAAACAGCAACGGTTATCAGTCCCTTTTTCCGGTTTGAGAGATAAAACGTTGTGTTAAGAGTTCCTAAGGAAATGTGTTAACAAGTCAAAGATTAAAAATCACTGGTAAATATCAGAAAAGGATACAAGTAAAAACGAAGAACAAAACACACCACCATTAAATCACATGATAAAAACCAGCTGCGCGAATAAAATCTAAAACACGTTCAACCATAGCGGCATTGTCTCCTAGCATAAGAGATAGCGCATCTGGCAAATTAAAAGATTGTCGTAAGGCAACTAAAAGTGGACAGTCCACCAGAATGTGGACCACTGTGGTGCGTCCTCCCGCCGAAGAAGGTGGCCATGCGTCAGCCACGTGTGGCCGATTCGCAGGCGCCAGAGAACAACTGATTCCCTACGAGATGACCGCAGTGTGGAGTTCCCTGCGATCGTAGAGAGCTTCACTGCACGAAGCTTGTTGGGTTGAGCAGAGTTAGCCCACTCGGAATCCCACAGGCCCAGGATCTTCCGATGGAACTCCAATCGGAGATCCCTCTCCGGAAGACTGGACTGGAGGCAGTAGCCTGCTTAGCCAGCTGATCCACAAGTTAGTTTCCAGGAATGCCAATGTGGTCCGGGGTCCAAACAAAGACCACAGAGCGATCAGACCGAACAAGCCTGGAAAAAGACTCCTGAACGGATCGCACCAAAGGGTGTTTTGGGAAACACTTGGCGAGAGCTTGCAAGCCACTCAGTGAGTCAGAATAGATGACCAGAGACTCCCCAGGACATGGTCTGAGATGTTCAAGTGCCCAATAGATGGCAACCAATTCCGCAGAACACGCTACTCCTGCAAGGCAGTGAATGCTGTTCGACATGCTCACCATGGACATATGCATATCCAGTACGGCCGTCGACCACCCCGTCCGTGTACACGACTTCCGCGCCACAGGACTCTAAAACCGCCTGAAACTGACGACGGAGACTCAGTCGTGCTACAGAGGCTTTCAAGGCATGCGACAAGTCCAGCTGAGGAACCTGCCGCACCTTAGTTGTATTAGGCTTACCCAGGCAAGCGGGGCTCTGCCTGGGTGGACCTTTAGTTCCCTAGCTGCTCATGGGACGATAATGAAACGAGCAAAAATGGCGTTGCCGGACGCAAAACCGGCGTCTCTAAGCGTGGGCGAACTGAATTTAATGCTGCGACATATGACCCCCAAGCGTTTCCTTACATGGCCACACCATGGAAGAACGCAGGGCTCGTCAACAAGGTGAGGCTTATGCCCCCCGTTATCTGGTATGCACTAGGACAGACGGCGAATCGTTTACGACCACGAACCCTCTGTTTTTTGTGGAAAACCTTGAGGATACGTTTGGGGATGTGGATGGCATGTCTAAGATGAGATCTGGGGCTGTACTCATAACGACATTGTCCCAAGCCCATTTACAGGCACTGCTTGCCTGTGACAAGCTGGGTGACGTCCCCGTTCGCATTACTCCCCACAAGAGCTTGAACATGGTACAGGGAATTATATTTCACAAGGACATTTTATTGCAGTCTGACCATGAGTTACGGCAGAACCTAGAGAGTCGAGGAGTTCAGTTCATCCGGCGTGTTTATAGGGGTCCGAAGGTAATGATGTACTGGTGTGACATAAAACCCTATGTTCCTCCCCCTATGCGTTGCTTCAAATGCTGGAGGTTTGGGCAGATGTCCTGCTGATGTGATGGTAACCCTACATGTCGGAAGTGCAGACGTGCGTCACATCTGGACGCCCCTTGTGTCCCTCCTCCAGTATGTGTTAACTGCAAGCACCATCGCTCTCATTGTTCACCAGACTGCATGGTTCTTCATAAAGAACGTAAAAGTATGGAATATAAGACCCTGGACCGGTTATTATACTCAGAGGCCAAGAAAAAGCATGCCAAGCTCCATCCTGTGAACATGAAGGCATCATATGCCACAGTTGCATCACCACTGCCTCTGCCATCTCTGCTACCACTCTCCACTGCCTCATCTTCCACAGTGGGTCCTTCGCCCAAACCGCCCACATCTGCCCATCTGCCCCCATGGTGTTTGGGGGTACCTCATCCTCCATTGCCCCCAAGGTCCCTACTTTGGGAGCACCACCATCTATGCCTCTGGGGCCGTCAGTCCCCATCCCTGAGCCAGAGACTCAACAGCCATCTCTGGCTCCTCTCACGACGAAGGGCTCCCTCGGATCCCTTCCTTCAAAGGCTTCTACTGTGGATACCAGTAGGTGTCTGAAGGAGCCACCTACTGCTGGTTGCAGGACCTCGCAGGCATCCTCAGTTCCTGAGGATTTGTCTGTGAAGCCCTCCCGGCATGAAAAGCCTAAGGAACCTCGCGAGAAGAAAAATCACAGAAGTAAAAGTAAAACCAAAGATTCTCTGGTGGCTACCATGCCACCAAAACATTCTTCTTCCTCTGAGGACGAAATAGAGATCCTTGTGTCCCAAAAAGACTTGGACATTGTCGAGTCTTTGGAAGCTATGGACGATGAGGATCTGCTTCAAAAATCGGCAACAGAAGGAACCCTACTGCGCCGACGAAAACAGTATGTCCCAGCGACCAGGAGGCTCTAAGATCCTCCAATGTAACTGTGGCAGCTTTTTCCGCCATCTGCCAGAATTGAAGCAATTGTTGTGCCACTTCCCAACATTTTGTGTAGCCCTGCAGAAACCTGATTTCCTGCTCAAAGGACCCCAGCCCTTTGTGGCTATCGGGGCTATTATAAAAACGGTACCATGTATGACACGGTCTCTGGAGGTGTATGCATCTATGTCCTTGCCACTGTCCCCAGTGCCGGTATGCCTCTCCACACAACTCTTGAGGTGGTGGCTGTTCGCATCCATGCTATGCAAGAACTGACGATCTGTTCTCTTTATCTTCCTCCAGATGAGATGGTCTCGTTTACTGACCTTGCTGCCCTGGTGGCATAACTTCCCCCTCCATTTCTGCTTCTGGGGGACTTCAATGCCCACCATCACTTGTGGGGTGGAGCGCAGACAACAGGCTGCGGTAGGCACATAGAGACGCTTTTATCTCCGCACGACATCTGCCTGCTAAACAATGGTGCACCCACGCGTTTTTGTGTGGCCCGAGGAACGTATTCCACGATTGATCTCTCTGTTTGTATTCCGAGCCTGATCCCGCACTTCCAGTGGAGGGTCCATGATGACCTTTGCAACAGCGACCATTTTCCTGTTCTCTTGACGCTCCTTGATTTTCAACCTGCAGGCTGCCCATCTCGATGGTCTCTCAGTCGAGCTGATTGGAACCACTTCACCTCAGCTGCTACAGTTCCCGTTCCACTGCCAGCCGACTTGGACATTGCGGTTCACCAGGTAACCAGTTCGATAGTTTCAGCCGCTGAGGCAACCATTACCACCACATCTGGCTCCCTACAACGTAAGTCTGTGCCCTGGTGGACGCCGGAAATCGCTGAGGCCATTCGGGATCGTCTTCGGGCGGTCCAGCGCCATCGCCGACACCCCACTGTAGGAAACCTTATAGCTTTCAAACGGCTCGAAAGCTCATTCGGCAGGGTAAACGGTACTGTTGGGAGACGTATGTCGCCAGCATCGGCAGTCGCGCCTCAGCATCTCGGGTGTGGTTCCAGCCTCTGTAGCACGACTGAGTCTCCAATAGCAGCGATTCCCAGCCTACGCATCCATGGTACCCTATGCACCGACGCGACTTCCATCACTGAACACATGGCCGAGCATTATGCTCGCACCTCTGCAACATCCGAATACAGTGCAGACTTCCGTGCACTGAAAGAGCGGGTTGAACAGCGACGGCTGTCCTTTCACACATATCGAGCCGAATTGTACAACTCCGCTTTCAGTGAATGGCAATTCGAAACTGCCCTTGCCGCATGCCCAGATACCTCTCCAGGACCGGACAGGATCCACAGCCAGTTCATCCGGCACCTTTCCGTGGAGTTTCAACACCAGCTTCTCGCCTTGTTTAACCGTTTATGGGTGTAGGGGGCTTTCCCGTCACAATGGCGAGAAAGCATCATTATTCCGGTGATCAAATCTGGTACTGATCCACAGGTGGCTGATAGTTACCGCTCAATCAGCCTCACCAACGTTCTTTGCAAGCTATTCGAACGTATGGTGTCGGCTGCTTATGTGGATACTTGAACATACAGGTCTGTTGTCCCCATATCAGGGGGGTTTCCGCCAAGGCCGCTCCACTGTTGATAACTTAGTGGCCCTGGAGTCTGCCATTAGTACGGGATTTTTGCAGGCGTGAGCACCTTGCTGCCGTCTTTTTCGACCTCAGAAAGGCATACGACACCACTTGGCGCCACCACATTCTGGCTACACTGCACGGTTGGGGCTTGAGAGGTCCGCTGCCGGTTTTTATTCTAAACTTTCTTTCTTTCCTTCCGATCTTTTCGGGTACGGGTTAGTACTTCCCTCACCTCCTCTCGCGTCCAGGAGAACGGTGTCCCACAGGGCTCCGTCCTTAGTGTACCCCTCTTTTTAATTGCCATCAATGGACTTGCTGAGGCAGAGGGGTCATCGGTTTCTTCCTCCTTGTTCGCCGATGACTTCTGCTTATACTTCAGCTCAGCTAGCGTAGGGGTAGCTGAAAGGCGTCTACAGGGAGCCATTCGAAAGACGCAGTCGTGGGCCTCAACCCATGGGTTCCAATTTTCTCCATCGAAAACCCGGGTTATGCACTTCTGCCGCCGTCGAGCTGTCCATTTGGACCCGGAATTATATTTATATGACGAACTTCTTCGTGTCAAAAAGACTCGCCAATTTCTTGGCATGCTCTTAGACAGCCGGCTCACTTGGTGCCCCATCTTCGTCGGCTCAAGCAGAAGTGCGTGCGGTACCTAAATATTCTACACCGCCTCAGCCACACTAGTTGGCGAGCCGCCCGTACGAGTCTTTTGCAGCTCTACAGGGCGCTGATTCAATCACGCTTATTCTACGGGAGCATTGTGCATGATTCGGCAGCCCCATCTGCATTGCGGGTCTTGGACCCAGTACTCTATAGTGGCGTCCGTTTAGCGACAGGGGCCTTTCGGACACGTCCAGTGACAAGTCTTCTTGCTGAAGCTGGCGTCGTTCCCCTGCGATTTCGCCGGCAGAAGCTGTTATCCTCTTATGCTGCCCATATTCATGCAACACCTCACCACCCAAATGGCAGGCTTCTTTTCCCAGCTGCTACACTCCCATCTCCACGACGACGACCGAGGTCAGGTCTTCCGATTGCGGTCCTTGTTCGTTCCCTCCTGACATCCCTTGAGTCTCCTCCCATCCCTGCTACTTTTCACTGCCTGTATCGTCCCGCTTCTTGGTCTCTCCCTAGAGACCAACCTCAACCTTAACCTCTCCTCGGCACGTAGCACACCTTGAGATTGAGGTTTTTTAATAGAGGTTTGTACCGTCTTTGCGACCCGGGCGAGTAAGCCAAAATCCCCGGGCTCTGAAACACCGTCGCGCTGAACGATGGTCGTTGCAGCACGCACAGAGCTTACGGTGTAGCGGACTGTTGGCGCGACACAGCCCACGGCTCAGGACCCCGGGTTCGCCAAGCCCATACCCAGCAAATTAATGCTGAGCCCCTGAGGGCAAGAGGATTCGTATTTTCACTCTGGTGGAGGAAGGGCATTGGAGCCTTCGCTCTGGTAGAGAGAAGAACTTCGCGTTTAGGCTTGGTCGAGTTTGGTACTTAGACTTCGGTCTGACAGTTAGTTCTTGTGAAGAGTTTGAGAGCAGGTTGAACTTAACTGTACCGGCAGTACATGTATGAACTTTATGAGGCTTTGGGAAGTCAAATGGAAGGCACCGCACCAAGCCAACTACTGAAAATGACAATAAAAATATAATACATTAATTAAAAATTCTGTTGAGCCTTGTGCTTCATAAAATGAAACGTATGCTTCAATACAAAACCCTTACAGGTCTGGTAGTGTGATCGTCTGTTTAAAGTCTCATCTAGGCTACTCTTTGAATGAAGGTATCAAAATAAATCTTGCCGTTGTAATCTGATGATGTATTAAATTAACCACCTGAACCATGTTATGTGGTTTGGGTGTTCCTTTGCCATGCAGTGACTGCTGTCCCTTGATCGAAACTCTTTGATGCAATCAACGGGATGCGTGCGAGTCGAACGAGTCCAAAAAGAAGAGGGTCTTTGGCGAGCGAGGAGGTTGCGCTGCCCGTGCGTGTGATCGGTGACCGGAACGCCTGGCGAGCGGGTGCGTGTGGGGACAGCTGCTGGAAGCCGAGGGGCGTTCATGTGTGAGGGATCGGCGAGGACACTTTCGCTAGTTCTGAGTAAGACGTCGGCACCTTGTTTTGAATGACGGTATGTCGCCTTGGAATTTTTGAAACTCAAATTCGCCGCTATCAAGTGGATATTGTCATTTTTGTGGAACTGTTGTGAAGTTTTCTAAGAGGGGAAAATACGGACAAGAGTAAGTCATTTGGTTGGCTGGAACTAAAGCCCTTTCTACACGGTAAGTGTAAGCTTACGAGATTACCCATGATGCACCGGTCACGCCGTCCGCGTACAGTGTAGACGCGTCCACTTGCACAAGATGCACGTATACGATCGCTAGTAAACAAAATAGGATGGATGCTATTCTCACGCGTATGGAAGTGCTTCGCGCATGCGCAGACGACCCAATGGGGAACCCAGCTGACAAACGTAGTCTGGAATTTGTTTGAGAATGTATACTTGTCTCCTGCTCAGAGGAACGTAGTTTTTTGATTCAGTCGTATTTTAGTAGGTGATACTATAGAGGAATTGCATTAAAGATATAATATAACCTGTGTACAATTTTTATTGAATACAGAGATATAGCTGTTAATATGAAATCCAAACAAACCTAGAGCAAATGTAAGTCAAGAAATTTTCGCTGATTTATCCATCGGTTCTTGGCAGTACAACATCACACTTACTTAAGAGTAGAATTTTGTGCATGTTCTACATGTTCATTTCCACGTAGTTACTCAGTTCTCTGCTTACTAGGATATATTCAAAGATTTAAACAACGTCGAAAAGCGGTTATTTAAATAAAAGTCAATATGGTGATCTGCCAAGAACCGACGAAAGAATCAGTCAAAATATCCAAATTAGTTGTTTGTGCATACTGTATCTCTGTGCCCAATAAAAATTGGACACACGTTATATGAAATTGTAACTGCAAATCGTCTTTATTACCATCTTCTAAAATATTTGCTATTTTTCCTGAAACATGCTTTAGTTAACAGATGAAATATTTGTTTTTGGTGAGCATTATTTGAAGCTTAATCAAAGTGAAAGGTCTATGTATAGACACCTCAGCTTGTTCATCATATACATAGGCGCCTAAGCTGCAGGGGCTGGAAGTATGTAATCGCATTTTACAACGAGGACGTTAACACATGTGAGCGACGTAGTTACGCATGAACTGCACGAAAACAATTAAATACAGTTTCACAGTGGCAGTCTAAAACACAAATGAAAGTGTTAATCATCACAATATATCATACAATTTCGAAAAGTGATTCATTTGCTGTAAGTTGACAGCAAACGAAGTAGACGACTCAACAAATGCGTACCGTTTGAACGCTTCTATGTCTATCGCAAGGGGCGCTGCAGCTGACAATGACTTCCTTGTGGGTGTTGCACGTCTCGCTTAAGGCACGGTTACCTGCTGTATTAGTTGGACATCTGTTGATCAGGAAGTCAGTCCTGTAACGAGGGGTACCAATGGTACGATAGCACGACGGTCTACGGTATGAGTAAAATTATTTAATTTTATGTCAGGTTAGTTTATATGTGGTACTTTAATCAGGCTTTTTTTTAATTACTGTAACATCTCCTTGTGTGCTATTGTTTGTAGTGGTGAAAGTTCCTTGCATTGGCAGAGTAGTATATGTGGAACCACTGAGAGCTCTCATGATGTGTTTATTGAATTTCTTGTGGTATACTGATTGGAAAATATTGCATGAGAATAGGAGCAATTAATTTTTGGTTGAGGTTTTAAATTATTTATCTGATGTTCTCCTAAATGTTTGGTTGGATTGAGTTGACTTGTTAAGGTTTAACGGCAAGCGTTGATGAACTGCCTGTGTGTAAATTGCTGTACAGAACTGTTAATTTTCCTAAGTGGCCGAACCGCTATGCCCTTGGGCAATATCTGAAAGCTCTATAACCTGATTATTAATAGTAAAAGCGGTTAAGTGCATTTGGTACTCTGAATTGTTTGGAATCTGGTAGGGCCTGATACTTGTGGTTTTAGTAACTTTAGCGGTTCAAACGCAACCTTGTTACAGACATTAAAAATCTGTTAATATTGTTGTTTAAAAATTACCATTTATAATCTTCTTGTAATGTCCTTTTTTCTAAGCTCTGCTCAGTCGAAGGAAACGATAAAATAAAATGGTAGGGCACGGTGTTGATTGTTCAGCCAATGATTTTTTTTCCGGGTCAATAAACCTTGCAATCTACAACCAGTTTACTCCACTTCCCACTAAATCCGTGCCTCTGCCTATCACAACCTTTCTTAAAAATAAATAAACAAATAAATAAAAAAGGCAAGGAACAAATTAAAACAAATTGTTATTACAGAAATGATTCTGCACAACGTTCTCTGGGATAATGGGCTTCTATTCAGTTTTTTTTCCAAGTCAGCTGCGATTGTCCCACTGGCTGCACCTATAAACAAATTGTTGTTGTTGTTATGGTCTTCAGTCCGGAGACTGGTTTGATGCAGCTCTCCACCCTATTCTATCCTGAGCAAGCCTTTTCATCTCCTCATAAGAACGGCAACCCACATCCACTTGAATCTGCTTACTATACGCGTCTCTTGGTCTCCCTCTGCGATTTTTACCCCACACACTTCCCTCCAATGCCAAATTTACGATTCCTCGATGTCTAATAATGTGTCCTACCAAGCGATCCCTTCTTTTAGTCAGGGTATGCCAAAAATTCCTTCTCTCACCAATTCTGTTCAGTACCTCTTCATTAGTTATGCGATCTACCCACCTAATCTTCAGCATTCTTCTGTAGCACCACATTTCAAAAGCCTCTATTCTCTTCCTATCCGCACTGCTTATCGTCCAGGTTTCACTCCCTTACAAGGCAACACTCCACACAAATGCCTTCAGAAAAGACTTCCTTACACTTAAATTAATATTCGATGTTAGCAAATTTCTCTTTTTCAAAAATGCTTTTCTTCCCATTGCCATTCTGCATTTTACATCCTCTGTACTGCGACCATCGCATGTTATTTTACTACCCAAGTAACAAAACTCATCTACCACCTTCATTATTTCGTTACCTAATCTAATTCCTTCAGCATCGCCTGATTTTCTAAGACCGCATTCCATTATTTTTGTTTTGCTCTTGTTAATGTTCATTTTATACGCTCTCTTCAACACACTGTCCATTCCATTCAACTGCTCTTCCTGGTCCTTTGTTGTCTCTGACAGAATTACAATGTCATCAGCAAAATGCAATGTTTTTATTTCTTCCCCCTGAACTTTAATCTCTATTCCAAATTTTCCTTGTTTTCCTTCACCGCCTGCTCAATGTACAAATTGAATGACATCGGAGAAAGGCTACAACCCTGTCTTACTCCCTTCCCAACTGATGCTTCCCTTTCATGCCCTTCGAGTCTAATAAGTGCGGAAGTGCGGTCTGGTTTTTGTACAAGTTGTAAATAACTCTCCTTTCCCTGTATTTTACCCCTGCTGAATTCAGAATTTGAAAGATTGTATTGCAGTCAACATTGTCAAACGCTTTCTCCAAATCTACAAAAGCTAAAAATGTAGGTTTGCCTTTCCTTAATCTATCTTCTAAGATAAGACGTAAAGTGAGTATTGCCTCTCGGGTTCCTACGTTCCTCCTGAATCCAAACTGATCTTCCCCGAGGTCAGCTTCTACCAGCTTTTCCATTCTCCTGTAGATAATTCGTGTTAAAATTTTGCAACCATGACTTATCAAACTGATGGTTCTGTAATTTTCACACCTGTCTGCACCTGATTTCTTTGGAATGGGGTTATTACATTTATCTTAAAGTCTGAGGGTATTTCGCCTGTCTCATAAATCCTACACACCAGTTCAAATAGTCTTGTCATGGCTGGCTCTCCCAGAGACTTCAGTAGCTCTGAGGGTATGTCATCTACTCCTGGGGCCTTGTTCCGACCTAGGTCTTTCAAGGCTCTGTCAAATTCATCTCTCAGTATAGTATCTCCTATTTCATCTTGATCTACTTCCTCTTCGCTTCATACAACATCGTCTCTCAGTTCATTTCCTTTGTACAGCTGCTCTATGTACTCTTTCCACCTATCAGCTTTCCCTTCTTTGCTGAGAACTGGTTTCCCATCTGTTCTTGATATTCGTAGAGTTGCTTTTCTTGTCCCCAAATGTCTCTCTTATTTTCCTGTAGGCCGTATCTACTTTTCCCCTTCTTATACATTCTTCTACAGATTTGCATTTGACTTCCAGCCACTCCTGCTTAGCCATTTTGCACTTCCTGTCAATCTCATTTTTTAGTCGTCTGTACTCCATTTTGCCTGTTTCATTTAATGCATTTTTATATTTTCTACTTTCATCAATTAAATTTAGTATTTCCTGTGATATTCAAAGATTTTTTTTGTAGGTCTTGCCTTTCTACTTATTTTGTCCTGCCTTCACTATTTCAACTCTCAATGCTACCCATTCCTTTTCTACTGTTTTATTTCTCCCTGTTTCTGTCAAATGTTGCCTAAATCTCCCTCTGAAATTCTCCAGAACTTTCCTTTCCTTCAATTTATCTAAGTCCCATTTCCTTTTTTTCCTACCTTTCTGCAGTTTTTTTCAGTTTCAGCCTACAGTTCATGACTAACAAGTTATGGTCAGAGTCTATATCTGCCCCTGGGTATGTCTCCGGAATCTATGTCTTGCCATTATAAAATCTATCTGATACCTACCGGTGTCTCCTGGTCTCTTCCACGTATACAACCTTCTTTTGTGATTTTTAAACCACGTGCTTGTTACGATTAAATCATGTTCCGTACAAAATTCTACCAGGTGACTTCCTCTTTCATTCCTTCTGCCCAGTCCATATTCACTTACTATTTTTCCTTCTCTTCCTTTTCCTGCTACCGAATTCCAGTCTCCCATCACAATTAAGTTTTCCTCTCCCTTAACTGTCTGAATAATTTCCTTTAGCTCCTCATATATTTCTTCGACCTCCTCATCATCGGCAGAGCTAGTTGGCATATAAACCTGTACTACTGTTGTCGGTGTTGGCTTCGTATCTATCTTGACAATGATAATGCGATCACTGTGCTGCTCATAGTAGTTTACCCGCATTCCTATTTTCTTATTCATTATCATTCCTACTCCTGTTATACCCCCAACTGATTTTGTATTTACAATCCTGTACTCACCTGACCAGAAATCCTGTTCATACTGCCACCGGACTTCACTAATCCCCACTATATCTAACCTCAACTTATCCATTTCCCTTTTTAAATTTTCTAATTTTCCTACCCGATTAAGGGATCTGACATTCCACGCTCCGATCCGTAGAATGCCAGTATTGTCTTTCCTGATGACAACATCCTCTTGACTAGTCCCCGCCCAGAGATCCGAATGGGGGACTATTTTACCTCCGGAATATTTTACCCGAGAGGATGCCATCATCAGATGTGCATACAGTCGAGCTGCATGTCCTCGGGAAAAGTAACGGCTGTAGTTTCCCCTTGCTTTCAGCCGTTCGCAGTAACTGCGTGGCAAAGCCACATTAGCTGATGTTACAAGGCCAGCTCAGTCAATCATCCAGACTGTTGCCCCTGTAAGTACTGAAAAGGCTGCTGCCCCTCTTCAGGAACCACACGTTTGTCTGGCCTCTCCACAGATACCCTTCCGCTGTGATTGCACCTACGGTACGGCTATCTGCATCGTTGAGGCACGCAAGCCACCCCACCTCGGCAATGTCTGTGGTTCATGGGGGTGGATAAACAAATTATAAAAAATAAAGTAAATCAAAGCGTGAAAGACACTGTTTATTACAAGCAAACTCTCTGTCGGTCTAATGGTAATGGTAGTCTGCTTAAGCTATTATAGTTACTTCCAATTTATTTTTCCGGAATCTGAACAAAGCTTTCGTTGTGCTTTGGCGTTAGTAGTTATTACAACCGTATACAGCACATACTCATTCTTCCTATAATTTCCTAGTTCTGTAAAGTAAGCCGACGAATCAAGTAAGTCTTCTGGGTCTCACAATGTAAATCCGCTGCTCTCTCCCAGTTTTAGTTCACAAGTCACGCCGCTAGGAGATGCTCCGTAGTGCTGTCGCAAGTTTTAAGGAAGAGTTTCCGTTATTATCTTTATAAGCTAATTGGTGTAACTTCCTTAGTTATTGTTCAATGATGTATTGAGTAAAATGTTTTGTCACACAGTTTGCGACTTTCGAGATGGCAGAGTTAGAGGAGAAACGCGTCTGCATTAAATCTTGCGTGAAATTCAGCGAAACCTTTAGAGACACCCATCAAAATAATGATGGAACCCTTAATGATGAGTGCTTAAGCCGTGCTCGGTCTTACGCTTGGTTCACGTGACTTAAACGTGGACGGATGTCTAATATGACCCTCGTTCAACAAGACGCCCTTCGACGCTTACAGACGACGCTCATGTCCGGAACACGAACGAAATTGCGTGTGCTAATCGAAGACTTGACTGTCAGAGAGATTGCAAAAAAGGAAGGACTTTTAAGATTTAACGTCCCGTCGACATCGGGGTCATTAGAAAATTTATACTCGAGTTGTTTGTGTAAGGAGGGGGAAGGAAAGCGGCAAGAAAAGGCGCTATGCTACAGACGTCGCGGCTGCTCCACATCGAAGATTTCAGTCTCGCCTCGGGTATGGGTGAATGTGTTGTTCTTATCGTAAGTTAGTTAGTAAATCTAGGGACGGATAACCTCAGCAGTCTGGTCCCTTAGAATTACAAACATTCGATTTCTTGAAATTTATTTCCTTTTTTTTAATATCAATAAATTAGTATATTGACATAATGCGAAAGGATAGTCCAAACACTGTATTTAATTATTTATTTATATATCACACAAGATATATTGCGGCATTTAATACCATCGTCAGGTGTTTCTGCAAAAACATTTTCTTATGAGTATTTATCCAAATGTTACATAAATAAATTTACGTAAATAACATTTTACAAATTTCACCTAGAAAGTGTGCAGTGCGTACCATATTTAGAGGTTGTAAGTGCTTCAACTGACTATTTATAAGGTGATGATTTACATTTGATTTATAAATTGTAGCCAGTTACAGCATCTGTCAATACCTCAGAATACTATACGTTTACAAATATTTACAAATTTTTCTTTCAGAGAGAAAATATAGAAATTAACAGATATGGCATTATTTTCTTTATTATTTCTGTCTATATTGTTATTAGCGATTGTGGTTAAAAATTTTATTAGAAATTTTTGAGGATAGTGTATATTATACATTTATATCTGACGTGGTTGCTCGCCGTGGAGGTTCGAGTCCTCCCTGTGGCATGGGTGTGTGTGTTTGTCCGTAGGTTAGTTTACCTAGGTTTAAGTAGTTTGTAAGCTACGGACTGATGACCACGCAGTTTGGTCCGATAGATTTACAAACATTTGAACATTTTTATATTTGACGTGGTTGTCTTTATTTTGTCTTTGGTTGATTTTAACATCATAGTACGATCTCTGACTTAAGTAAGCTCCATAACCCTTTGTCCAGCATTAAATGATCAATAAAGTTATCGATGTAATTTTTGTGTTTAAATCGGTTTGATTGTTTAATAAATTGTTTGCATCGCTAGTTGCGTGGATACATACTTCAGTTTCTTCACATTCATTTCATATCCCTTTTATATTACACTAGGGAGAGTGAGAAAAATCCATCTACTTTTTTCCAGCACTTGCAATCGGAAAATCGCTCAGTAGGCACTATAGAAAACGCACTCAAAATCTTACATGTAATACAAAAGGGATATTAAATGAATATTCTAAAAAAAATTGATGTATATATCCACGCAACTAGCGACGCAAACAATTTATTAAACGATTAAACCGATTTTAAACACAAAAATTATATCGATAATTTTAATGATCATTTAATGCTGGACAAAGGGTAATGGAGCTTAACATAAGTCAGAGATCGTACTATAATGTTAAAATCAACCAAAGACGAAATAAAGACAACCAAGTCAAATATAAATGTATAATAAATAATATCCTCCAAAATTTGTAATAAAATTTTTTAACCATAAGCGCTAATAACAATATAGACAGAAATAATAAAGAAAATAATGCATATCTGTTAACTTCTATATTTTCTCTCTGAAAGAAAAATTTGTAAATATTTGTGAACGTATAGTATTCTGAGGTATTGACAGATGCTGTAACTGGTTATAATTTATAAATCAAATGTAAATCATCACCTAATAAATAGTCAGTTGAAGCACTTACAATCTCTAAATACGGTACGTACTGCACACTTTATAAGTGAAATTTATAAAATGTTATTTAGGTAAATTTACTTATGTAACATTTGGATAAATACTCATAAGAAAATGTTTTTGCAGAAACACCTGACGATGGTATTAAATGCCGCAAGATATCTTGTGTGATATATAAATAAATAATTAATTACAGTGTTTGGAGTATCCTTTCGCATTATGTCAATATGACATTTCTAACACTGTGGGCCCGAGATATAACAAGTTATTGACAATAAATTAGTGTCTAGGGACATATTTTGTCATTGTATATATCAAAGATATAAATCTGAAGGAGAGGCACTGAATTAAAATTTGTGCGAGAGCTGGTATTCGAACCCAGGTCCTCCAGGTTAGTACGCAGGCACTTTACCACTAAGCCACCGTGATTTAACAAACACAGTGACTGCACGGATTGCCTTAACGCACGTCTCCCTCCGCGACACAAACCTTTATTTTGCCTCAGGTTCTCTATACAAATACCTGTCAATGTTACCAAAGCTCTCCAAAAGCGGAGTAATATCCCACCAACGAACGTTAATGTGAACGGTTGAGGAGGGAGACGTGCCTTGAGACAGGCCGTGCACTCACTGTATCCATTAAGTCACGGTGGCTTAGTGGTATAGCGCCTGCCTAATAAGCAGGAGTTCTCTGATTCGAATCCCGGCCGTGCCCAAATGTTAATTAGTAGCTTCCCTTCAGATTTATACTTATTTTTCATGTGGGGAAGGCAATCGGCCGTTTCCTTCCAAAGGAACCATCCCGGCAATTAAAAAGTGATTTAAGGAAACGACCAAGAGATTGCAGAGAATGTAACATTTTATTTGGATCACATTGTAGCAGTACATTTAGTAATTCATGTGACAGTGATATTTCGAATATATAGTGGCAGAGATATTCCTTAATATATTTCGTGTAGTGCTGTGACTGTGGAGCTTAAGACTCTTTGTCAGAGATTTTTTATGTTTGTTCTCTTGTTGTGGTTTACGAAGGAATAAAAAAAGGTATGGCATGTTCTTAAACTGAATGTACGTTTGGTTAAGCAAAAACTATTAGTATTATTTACGAAGCAACAATAAAAGAATATTAACCTGAAATTAATGAGACTCTGCAAAGTCATTTTTTATAAACTGTACAAATAACTTCAAACGACCACTTCAAGAATTTGATGAAGGTGAGATATAATCCAGTGTTCTGGATACTCTTATTTACTAATCAGATTGAAGCAAGTTACAGAAGACCTCGTCAGCAGTGTGTCTGTGTGGCGCTGAACGAAGAGATCCACGAACCTGCATTAAACACGTCGACGAATAGCTTTCAAAATCTGTTTACAAGTCATCCTATAAATTTTCTTTCTTCTTTCAGCCTATAACAGAAGTGCAGACTGCTGGCAAAAAACAAACTGGTTCTATTAATGTGTCTCTGTACATTACGACAACACATTATACAAAATTATAATTAGAACACTACTATTATAACATGATGAAAATTAGATGGGTGAATCACGTAACTGATGAGGAGGTTCTTAACCGAATCGGGGAGAAAAGGAGTTTCTGGCATATCCTGACTAAGAGACGGGATAGATTGGTTGGACACATTCTGAGACATCAAGGAATTGTCAACTTAGCATTAGAAGGAAGTGTGTGGGGTAAAAATCGTAGAGAGAGACCGAGGGAGTACAGTAAGCACATTCAAAAGGATGTAGGTTGCCGAACGTATTCTCAGATGAAGAGACTTGCACAAGAGCCGTCCGCGGTGGCCGAGCATACTGCGGTGCGTCAGTCAGTCTGCGCGGCCAGTACGGTCGGGGGTTCGAATCCCCCCCTCGGGCATGGATATTTGTGCCGTCCTTAGTAATAGCTAGTTCGTAAGCAGTTTGTAAGTTAGGTACTAATGACCCTGTAGTTAAGTCCCATAAGCTATTTCAACATTTGAACTTCCACAGAACAGGGTAGTGTGGAGAGCTGCATCAAACAAGTCTGCGGACGGAAGACCACAACAACAAGAGGTACTTTGCGTTGGATCAAAGATTCGCGATACATGCATGCTAAGTAAGGGGCGAATGCCGCCGAGTACTCTTTGCAAAAACCCGATTGGTACCCCATTCTGACCTGGCGACTTGTTTTCAACTCTCTCAGCTGCTTCTCTACACCAGCTATGCCTATTACTATGTCGTCCATTTCAGAGTTACGGCGACCATCAAATGAAGGTACGTTTGCACTAAAAGGCTCAGTACTGTGATATGAACGAAAATCTGAAAACATCGATGAAGAAGTGTATAGGACTAAGCCGAGTTATCGGTGGAGACACCCTACCACTATACCCGCACCATTGTAATGTGTACACCCACTCCTTGGAGAAGAATGATATTTTCAATATTGTTGCTTCTAGAGGAAACGGAGCAGCGCAGAGGGCGACCATTGGCCATGGTGTGACTAATGACCGGAGGTCGGGGCGCGAGCACACACTGGGGTGGGGTGTGTGCCCGGTCTGTGTGCTCAGTGTCAGCGGCACGCGCTGCTGATGGAACGCGTGTCAGCGCCAGTCTGCGGACAATGCCGCCATGTTGCGGCGCTACAGTCGCGCCCCGGGCGGCGTGTCGCCGCATTACACGCCGTAATAGGGTCCCCGGTCGTGCAAACAGGCGATCTGTCTGCGCGCGGAACGGAGACCGATGAAGTCAGACATCGACAGGTTACACAACCGCCCGCTCAGCGGCCCGACTGCAATATTACTCAGCAATTCACTCTCAAGTGCCTGGCAAGGGCTTCATTCGTCAGTTTTATTTCTGAACCATTCCACTCTCAAAACGGGCACACTATATTCTAATGTTTGTAATCCTGAGGGACCAAACTGCTCAGGTTGTCAGTCGCTGGAGCTACAAACTACTTGTGTGAAACTTTCTGGTGCGGTCGGACGGGGTACGGGCGACAGGATGTCCAGAAAAGGACTCCCTGATTTCAAAATTAAATATCTCGAAAACAAAGATCGATAGAAGAATGCAGTGGTCATCAGTCCGTTGCTTACAAACTACTTAAACCTAGGTAAACTAACCTACGGACAAACACACACACCAATGCCCCAGGAAGGACTCGAACCTCCACGGCGAGTAACCGCGCGCTCCGCAGCGAGACGCTTTAGACCGCTCGGCTACTCCACCGCGGGCAAATCGTGCTTGAAAACTACGCCTTGTTGCCATAGGACTCTCTTCTAACCTGTGGTACTCTAGCACCAGAAATACGCGTTGTTCTATGGAGTACATGGTTTTAATATCTTCCTTCGCTTATCTCTGCTTATTCACTTATCCATTTAGGTGGAAGTGTGCTTTCCTATATCAAATCCTTGACAATCAATCATTGTGAGCATCTGATTAGCAAAGGCAACCCTTTGTTTCACATCTCTTACGGGTATGGCCTGGTGCGTTTGAATTTTGAATGGAAACATGTGTAGGCTCTTTCTCAGTATTTTCTGTGTGCTGGAACGCTTCAAACCAGTCTCAGATGCAATTCTACGGACGGATGACATTGGATTTCGCTGAATAATGCCAGAAACTGTGGTGATATTTTCAGCCGTAACTGCGGTTTGCTGCGGCCAACATGCCCCACTAGATCGTCAGTTACGCTGCCTGTTCGTTGAAATTTTGCGAAGATCGTACGAATGGTTTTCCCATCGGGTCCTAAATCGTGCTTGAAAACTTCGCCTTGTTGCCGTAGGATTCTCTTCTAATCTATGGTACTCTAGCACAAGAAAAACGCGTTGTTCAATGGAGTACATGGTTTTAATCTCATCCTTCGGTACGCTAATCTCCTTTCACGTTTCAGTAGTGGAACTGATCGCTCTGGGCTTCGGATCACTATTTATACTAGGCATTACGTATGGCGATTACAGCGCCATCTGTTAGCAGCTTTTGTAACTATTATTTCAAACTGCTGTATAAACTTCTTACAGCTTTCACAATAAACATACCGTTTACAGCATTCCTCTATCCAGCTTTGTTTTCTAGATATTTAATTTTGAAATCAGGGAGTTCTTTTCGGGACACCCTGTACAAACTACTTGTGTGAAACTTCCTGGAGCGGTTGGACGGGGTACGGGCGATGGTAAATCTGTAATTCAGTTTCATACTGGAATGGTAAAGTCCGCATATTTCTGAAAGTAATTCACTTTAGTTAAGTTTCAGTTAGTTGCTAGGTATTTGTTGATTTAATGTTTACTGTTCCTTATCAACACCAACTGTCAAATTTGGTCGTGATATTACCAACGAGCTTGAATTTCATTGAGTGGCGATAGGTCCGCCATGTTTGAGGCAAACTGAACTGGCGTCCACCATGTTATTTGGGGTATCGGCTCACAGCTGGTATGACACACCCACTAGAGAATTTTACCTATTTACAGTTCCAGGTTTCAAAAAAGATTGACTATTGAATATGGATGTGCATCAAGTTCCATCAGATTTTTTCGAAGCTGCGAATTGACGAGCCGGGTAGTAAATTTCCTAATAATGCGGTAATAAATTATCGCGAACCTGTCAGTAATACAGTTCCTGTTCGAAGTGTAACACTTATCTGAGGTTTGCAATAACAACGAAAGTGCCGTTGCGAAAATATTTGTGTTGATTTTAATGCAAGTACATGGTGTAAAAGAGCTGCGAAACATACAACGAACAATAATTGCTATGACGAACAATCATGACCATGGATTTGTATCTGCTGTTAAGGTGTTGTAACAACTGCTTTCAAGAAGTCTAGCATACATTTATCTTGCGTTTACTAAACCTATTAAGTCTACAAACTTGGGGTTAAAGGGTTTGGTTGTAAACTTTGGTGGACGAAATTTGAATAAAAGACGAAAGTGACAACAAAATACTGCAGTTAGAAATGCGCATAGGTCATCTGCCACAAAAGCAATCCACTTCGAAATAAGATGTCGTTAATAACTTTCCTTGTTGCCATGCTGAAACACGTAACGTTTGGTATATGAAATTTGAATACAAAGTCAACAGAATATTGCAATAAAAATGCGCCTGGGTCAGCTGTCACAAAACCATTCCACACCAAAATAACGTATCATAACTTTCGTTGTTGCCATGCTGAAATAAGTACATATTTGTTCCAAAGAACACAGAAATATACAAGTGAAAAAATTCTGGCTACTTCCACACTTTGCACTGGTTGCATGTCAACCATGCTCGATCAAGTATTGTCGAAAACAAGTGAAAATATTTTTAAAGAAGGTGTAGACACTCAAAAGTATTGTTTCATCAACCACAGGAGCGACAGAAGAAGAAATATCTCAAAAACGCACCAACACTAGGTAGAAAACTGAGCAGTTTTTTATGGTGTTCGCTTCATGGGAATTGCAGAATAGGTCATCTGAAGCTTCACTCTCGGTACAGCTAAGTGCCACCAGTCAGGAATTTTGTTTTATGATAGAAAGACTGAGCTCAAACAAGGCAAAATATTTGGTGTCCTTGCGTGAATTACTTGTCGTTTTATCACTTTGATTTGCGCATTTAAATGCTGAACACACTTTGGGAATATTTCAACACGAGAAATTGTACATACAGTACACCCTACATACAATATACGCTAAATACAGCGCTTCAAGCTCAACAACAACATACGATAGACAGTCTCCTCTCAAGTGTGTTGACCACCGAAAACATGGCGGCCGAGTTTACACAGTTGGCAGCAAAGAGCGCTGTAGGCCGTGTGTCAGCCACTCTATGAAATTTAAGCTCGTTGGATAATACACAGTTCGCCCGGAAATTCCCGCACCACCAGCACGAATCAGAAAACAGAAATAAATCTTTTAATTAGTTCCTAAAAATTAAACGTCAGGTTCTTCTACGAGCGGGGCAGGAGTAACAGTTGCTGCAAATTTACTCTAATACTGGGTTCTGCTGCCAGAAAGGTGGTGGCTTGACAGCTACTCGATTAGCTGAAGCGCTCGGAGTTGCGTCGACGTTTGGTGTCGGGTCCGACATTGCTGTATTTCAATACACGGAATAAGCGCGGCGCGAATGGCGCGGTAGATAGTATTTGACGTTCGAAATAAGTCGGCGACGCGCTACGCGAATGATGCGCAGCGTGGATGGTTTGCACTTAATGTTTAGAATGATACAGCACAGACACAACGTTCGTTAATGTCCGCTGTCGTGTTTAATCACGTCGCGCGGCGCTGTTGTTTACCATTTATCACGTCCGCGGCCGACTGAAATCACGTCGTGGGTCACCAAAAATGTTCCGACTGGTAATAAATTAATTTCACAGCAACATGTCTTGAGTAACGTAAACGTATATTTCCATCACAGAATACAAAAACTAAACAAAAACAGAATAAACACATCTAAAAAAAAATGAACTAGCAATAGCAAATAAATTACATGAATGTAATCCAGTGATCTCTATACAAACTGGATGTATTACTCTGGTGTCTGAGACTAGAACTGCAGCATGCCTGCACATTCATATGTTTTGCACACGATTTCTCATCGTCCGCCATGTTTAAATTTGGCAAACGTGTTTCTATCAGTTATTACATGACAAAAAAATTGCTTGCTTACCTCTTCATTCAGAATTTAATTCAATATTCGATGTAGTAGGCTGATATGGGAGTGGAATCGAAACATATTTTCTTCTCTTTTTCTTGTAATACTTCACAGCAGCCATGTTTGAATTTGGCAAGAAACTAAATATGAATATCTATGGCTGGCGCGCTAAGACAGCTGAAGTTCAACATCCAGATTGTATACAGATCATTGATGTAATCTGTGTTCGACTCGCGCATGTCTATATCTCGATGTATAGCACTGTAAAAACGTGACGCCACCACTACAAGTTTCACAAATCGAAGTTCACTGCCTGCTAAACTCGATCTTTCGTATTCATAATTAATATAATCTCGTCAAAGCTGAATTTAAGTCATTGTTAAATTTCACAGATTCATTAAATAATCTTCTTGAGTGGATTAAAGCCTGTCAATAAATCAGATTTTGTCTTGCTGTAGATATAAAGCACACATTAAATAAACCTACGTAATGCATTTGAAATACTTTTCAATGCAATATACATATATTGTCGTCTGAAATAGTACAAGTCCAAATCAGTACTGCTTGTAAGAAACATCTATTCAGTACGACAGATCATGAACGTCTATAACAACGTAATTAACATAATCTTCTTTCTTTGAAACGATCGACGCGCGGCAATAGAGAAGACGCAATTGGATTAGTAGCCCCACAGCCGTATGTTAAATGCTGATAGCAATTTGACAACGGCGGCGACGACGCTGCCCTTATTCATTGCGGCAACTCGATCGTACATGTAACACACGGAAAAGAAAAACATTTTAAGAATTACATTACAATATTTATACACAAAATAAATATATACAATTTCATAATATTTAAGAGTAAAAAGACTTTCCTTTATATCCTACAAAACAGGACTGATATAGGGAAGTGGAGATCGTCAATGTTCGTCCCACTACACTGGCAGATTGAAATTTCGTGCCGAAACCGGGATTCCAACCTGGGACCTTTGCCTTTCGCGCACAAGCGCTCTGCCGTCTGAGATATCCCGGCACGCTTGCCCACAAAAGGCAAAGGTCCCAGGTTCGAATGCCGGTTCCAGAACACAATTTTATTCTCCCACGAAGTCCACACTCCGCTGCAGAATGACAGTTTCATCATTCCTGTTGTGTGTGTGTGTGTGTGTGTGTGTGTGTGTGTGTGTGTGTGTTGTGATATTCAGTCCGGAGACTGGTTTGATGCAGGTCTCCACCCTACTTTTTCCTGAACAAGCCTCTTCATCTCATCATAATAACGGCAACCTGCTTACTGTATTCGTCTCTTTGCCTCCCTTTACGATTGTTGCCCTACACACTTCCCTCCAATTCACGATTCCTTGATGTCTAAGAATGTGTCCTACCAATCGATCCATTCTTTTTGTCAGAGTATGCTAGATACACCTTTTGTCCTGCTATTAGTTACTCGATCTACCCACCAAATCATCATCATTCTTCTGCAACACCACATTTCAAAAGTCTCTATCCTCTCCAATCTGAACTACTTATCGTCTATTTTTCACTGCCGTAGTAAGCAACGCTTCACACGAATGCCTTCGGAGAAAAAACTTCACAACACTTAAACTGATATTTGGTATCAAAAAATATCTCTTTTCCAGAAACGCTTTTCTTGCCATTGCCATTCTGCATTTTATATCATCTGTGCTGCGACTATCGTATCTTATGTTATTGCCCATGTAACAAAACTCGTCTACCACCTAATCTAATCCATGCAGCTTCGCCTGATTTTCTTTTCATTACCCTCGTTTTTGCTAATCTTATACGATCCTTTCAAGACAGTGTACATTCCATTCCGTTGTTCGCCCAGGTTGTCCTGTCTCAAATTTTAAATGAACCAGATTAGCTTTTTAAACCCCCGTTTCCCAAAAACCCAAGGTTTGGTGTTACAGTAGGTTGAACACCGGACGATGGAATTTAATATGCCCAGTCGTGTGTGACTTCTGACAACATCACAATGCCATCGGCAAGCAGGAAAGTTTGTCTTTCTTCACGTTGAACTTTAATTACTTCTCCAAATTTCTCCGAGCTTTTCTACACAGCTCGCTCAATGTACAGATTGAATAAGATTGAGAAAAGGCCACAACCGTGTCTTATTCCCAATCACTTCGTCCCTTTCATGCCCTTCGACTGTTACAACTGCTGTCTGGTTTCTGTACATGAAGTATGTAATCTTCCTTTCCTTATATTTTACACCTGGTGATTTACGAATTTGTAAGAGACTATTGGAATAAACATTGTGAAAAGCTTTCTGCAAATCCCCAAAAGATAGAAATGTAGTTTTGTCTGTCCTTTATCTTCTAAGACGTAAGGTGGTTATTGCCTTACGTGTTCCTACGTTTCTGCTAAATCCCATCTGATCTTCCCCGATGTGAATTTTCCCAGTTTTTCCATTATTTTGTCAATAATTCGTGTTAGAATTTTACAACCAAGAGTTATTAAACTGACCGTTGTGTAGTTTGTACATATGTCTTCTCTTGTCTATTCAAACAACTTTACTTAAACTAATTACTTGAAATAAGTTGCAGTGTGGTAGCAGCAATTATCGCTCTTCTTCAGGCATACGACTGTGTCCTGTATGTTCAACCTGAACATATATGTTCCTGAAGAAGGGCAATAATTGCCAGAAAACGGTTGACAGTAAAATCTATGACTCTGCAACTGGTTGCTGTCATTTAAAGTAATACGGACCACAGTTGCTAAGATGGCCAAAATTCTCTAACTGATGGTCGAACCTTCGATGGGAGCAGTCGAGAAATCCGCGCCGAACGTCCCAGACCGCTCGCCTACTCCCGTCATCAGTGTGCGGGAAAAACGAACACTTCAGTCTGCCCGTACGAACTCTGACTGCTATTTTATTAAGAAAATCATTTCTCTATCAATGAAGATAGCCACGGAAGCACTCATGGCCAACCCTCTCCCCCACCCCCTGTGCCGGGCTCCTCGTTCAAGCAAGAGCTCCTTGAAGTTAGGCCATTATACCTAGCCGTAAAAAAATACAGAAAAATTCTAGACCATCCCGACTTCACTATCCAACATCTAGCACATACAAACAGGCTTCAATCTAGGTCAGCTCAATGAAAAATGGACGCAGGAATTCAAGGCTTCGGTTCCCAACCCGGTTGGAAGTTGCTATAGATCGTCACGGAACACAAGAAGGAAGAAAGATTAGGTTGTAACGTCCTATTGACATCGTGGAAATTTCAGTCGGAACACACACTCATAAGGAGACCTTCCGGTCTCGGAAATTCTCTTTGGCATGAAACGTCGCATGTTAGCAGCATACGTCAATGGTGTCCACTCAAGGAAATCTTAAAGTTCTCTACGAATTCTTTGAATGGACTCCCTTAGGTGTACTGCTATCGTACGTAGTTCCATCCCGAACTGAATTAACGAGATCTGAAGGTCTGCTTGTCAGATTTTGTCAGCTATGGGGAAGTAAATCCGTCTTCCCTCAAAAAGGTATCATTCCGGCATAATTGTGGAGTGATTTAGAAAAAAATGGTAAACCTAAAGCTGGTTGGTCAGAGGACCGTTTGAACTACCGTCCTCCCAAATTCGAGTCCCGATTGTTACCACAGCGCCATGTCGCTCGGTCCAGCGTACAAAAAAATTTCTGCACGAATCCGACAAGAAGATTGATGGATTCTGTCTTCCGAGGAAATTATGGACAGCTCTGAACCTGGGCAGAACGCCTGTCGACAGATGTAAATAGCCGGCCGCGGTGGCCGAGGGGACTGAGGCACTCCAGTCACGGTCTGCACGGCCACTACGGGTGGGGGTTCGAATCCCCCCTCGGGCATGGATATTTGTGCCGTCCTTAGTCTTAGTTAGTTAATAAGTAGTTTGTAAGTTTAGGGATTGTATAGTCTATGGGACTTAACTACGGGGTTAACAACATTTTTGAGATGTAAATAACTACTGAAAAAATGGAGCCAATCACAGTCAGAGTGTGTGCGGTGAAATTAAATCAATGGACCATTTAAACAACTTGGCTGAACCCTCAAAAGATGCAACAGAACTACAAAAGAAACTGCATACACTACGTTTGTCCGTCCATTTTTGGAGTATTGCTGCCCAGTGTGGGATCCTTATCAGGTGCGTTTGACGGAGGACCTCGAAAGAGTCCAAAGAAGTGCAGCTCGTTTCGTATTGTCACGACACAGGGGAGACAGCGTTACGGAAATGATACAGGATCTGGGATGGGAATCATTACAAGAACGGCGCTTATCGCTGCGGCGTGGGCTACTTGCGAAACTCCAATCGCCAACATTCTCCTCCGAATGCGAAAATATATAGTTGACTGCCACTTACATAGGTAGAAATGATCATCAGAATAAAAGACGAGAATTCAGAGCTCGAACGGAGAGATTCAGGTGTTCTTTCTTCCCGCGCGCTATTCGAGAATGGAATGGGAGATAAATAGTATAATGGTGGTTCGATGAACCCTCTGCCAGGCACTTAAATGTGATTTGAAGAGTATCCCATGTAGATGTAGATTTGTATTATAATGTAGATATTTATGTAAACCGTCTACGCAACTGAATAATAATAGTTTTGTATTGGCATTATAAAACTTTTATTATTCAGTTGCATAGACGGTTTGTGTGGTGTCGCACAAGTACAAAGTGCGCGCCACCTGCTTTCGCCGCGCGCCGCCAGGCACGCACGGCGCGGCGTTCTCACGACGACAGCCACGAGCGCCCTCTGCGACAACGCCGCTCGTGGCCACCGGTGAACGACACCAGCCACTTGGGACTTCGGACTGAGCTAGCAAACAGTTACGACCTTCGTAATCAGATAGGCACGATTGAAGACTTCGCTATTGTACAGGCACTAGGCAGGCCTCCAACAACTATGTATCAACATTCTGCAGTACTATGTAAAAGTTAAGTATTGTTACATTCTGTGCAATATATATCTTTCTAATTTACTCGAGTGTTTATAGTTTCTGGCTGCTCCCCTCCGTACCTGCACCAGCGTGTCGGTCTCGTTTCACTCGGCTACCGACACCTACGACGAGGCTGGGACACAAAAGCGGCGACGAAGTCGGGACACAAAAGTTTGCATAATTATTTACATTATAATATAAAAAAGCAACTCTGCAAAGACCGGACAAAGAAGGAATTAACAATGTTACATAACTTATTTTAAAATTTTATTCTTCCATCATAACATTATCCTTCTTCACTGTCGGATAGGATAGCAATATCCTCCACATATCTTACATATCGTTTTTGGCCGTGAATTAGAATACATATCTGTGAATTTTTCCCTGATTTTTAAGCGCCTTTTCGATGTATAAATTAAAGATAATTAGGGATAATTTTCAACTGTTTGTTAAGCTTATTGGATTTAACTGCGGTGTCATCAGTCCCTAAACTTAAAAACCACTTATGAACTAACTTATACTAAAGACAACACAAACATCCATGCCCGAGGGAGGATTCGAATATCCGACGCGGGAGGCCGCGCGATCCGCAACGTGGCGCTCCAGATCGCTCGGCTGCTCCCGCGCGGCTAGGGATAATGCACGTCCTTGTCGGACAGTTTTTAATATCCTCACCTTTTGTTGATTTGTCAATCCGTATACAGCCGCGGTCTTGTTTTTGTTGGGGTTCCACTTTATTTTTTGTATTTTTAGTCTATTCCTACTTTTTTGAGTACTTGAAACATTTTGTTCCACTTAACATTATCAAAGGCTTTTTCTGCCTCTTGTCAGGTTCTTTTCTAGTACTTTCTCTAAAACGAATTTAAGGACAAATTTTGTTTTCCTGGTTCTTCTGCCATTCTCGAAACGAAACTAATATTGTTACTGTGTCGTTTCAACTCTGCTCTATGCGCTTTAGGGTAATTGACATTAATATTTTAGAAGCATGAATCGTTGTGTGGTCGTTGACGTGAACAAAGCACACTGCTACTTCCAAGTGTAACCGACAGCTTACTTAAAGCAACATATTTTGACTGATCTGTGAGGTTTTGCCTTCCTTTTATTAAGGCTCGTGTGTGTGTGTATAACCTTCAGATACGCGTTAAGTATCTGATAGGTGCATTCTACCGCCGTGTGAATCGCGACCGGCTTCTACCTTTGTTTTGATCAGAGCTAGTGCTAGTACTGTCATTGGGTGGCCTTTGTCGAGAACACATCGTACTACAGAGCACGCCGCTACTTGTAAGTGTAAAGGGATTATTAGTAGAAGCGACTTATTTTGATTGTCCTGTGAGGTTATTGCTTCAGTTTATTAACTTTATCGCATGCTCGTGTGTATGTTACATTCATTTTCACGTTAAGTTTCGGTTTAGTGTATTCTTCCGCCGCATGGGTCGCATACAGGGTGGAGTCATTCCGGATGTGGAACGAGTCCTTCCGGATGCCACGAAGAGTACAGGGTGCAGACACTCGCAGGAGTGACTCACGTCAGTACCAGTGATGTGTGTCGCTTTGTTTCTGAAGAGATTCTCTCCGGTTTTGAGCGGCTATCTGAAGTGGTAAAGACTGCCAGTATTGTATGCAGATGAAAGCAGCTCACCAACCGCAGCATAGTTGACAGGACTGACTATGGACTTCTGCTATAAAAACGAGTGGAGGGTCTGATTCAAAGGCTCAGGCGGTTCTGCGACCGTGTAGGCCGCAGAATCCTTTAATTGCGCCATCGGGTGGTGGGATTTCGTATTTTGCTGAATAGCTCACGCGTCCACTACACGCAGGAAGCAGGAAGCGTTTATGCGGGCAGCGGAGGCTGTGTCATGGACTGAGCGTTTTTTTTTTTTTTTTTTTTTTTTTTTTTTTTTTTTTTTTTTTTTTTTTTTTTTTTTTTTAAGTTTAGAGGGCTTAAAGGATTTCAAAAGCTGCAGGTCAAAGATGGGACGAGCACCTAAAAGCAAATGGTCTAACAGTTGTAAATTGTCGTACCTGTATGGAGGAGTACCATAGCTCCAAGGTCTATAGAAAGTAGGCCTACTGAAGCTGCAATCATTATAGGTAGCGAATGCTGGATAAAGCCTCAGATAAGTTTCGCAGAATTTTTTGCGAAGAGAAAAATGGTATAGGAGGCAAACTTTTGTAGGCAATGATATAGGAGGCAAACTTTTGTACCCAATTAAAGGGCTTTAGGTAAACTGTCAGGCAGCAGTTAGAGTAGATGGCAAATTAAGCTTATGGTTCTGGGTTGTTTCAGAGATAAGACAAGGCTGTAACCTGTCACCACTGTTGTTCATACTATTCATGGATCATATGTTGAAAACAGTAGACTGGCAGGGCGGGATTAAAACAGCTGAAAACAAAATAAGCACTCTCGAATATGCGGATGACTTAGTTGTAATGGCAGATTCGAGTTAAAGGTTGCAAACTAATATTTCAGAGCTCGATCAGAGTTGCAACGATTATGATACGAAGATCAGCATCTCCAAAACGAAAGCAATGTCTGCGGGAAAGAGATTCAAACAGATTGAGTGCCAGATAGGAGGAACAAAGTTAGAATAGGGAGACAGTTTCAAGTACCTGGGATGTATTTTCTCACAGGATGGCAACATAGCGAAAGAACTGGAATCGAGGTGCAGCAAAGCTTATGCAGTGAGTGCTCAGTTAAGATCTACTCTCTTCTGCAAGAAGAAAGTCAGTAGCAAGACTAAGTTAGCAGTGCACCGCTCTATCTTTCGACCAACTTTGTTGTATGGGAGTGAAAGTTGGTTGGATACAGATTACCTTATCATAAGAAAGAGGTTACAGATATGAAAGTATCAAGAATGATCGCAGGTACTAATAGATGGGAACAATGGCATGAGGAAATCAAAGAAAAACTGAGAGTGAACACCATAGATGAAGCAGTTAGAGCGAAAAGACTGAGATGGTGGGATCGTGTTACACGCATGGGTGACGCAAGGTTACCTAAGAGACTCATGAGCTCGGCAGCGGAGGGTAAGAGGAGGCGAGGTAGACCAAGAAGAAAGTACTTAGATTCAGTGCAGAATGATTTTGAAGTAAAAGACATAGCACCAGACGAGACATCAATGTTAGCATTGAATAGGGGATCATGGAGGAATTTTGTTAGAGGTACTATGCTTCAGACTGAACGCTGAAAGGCATAATCAGTCTCTAATGATGACGATGATGATGGAAAATGGTATTCAGACAGGATTGATTGAATAAAACAGGTGGTGGCGTATTTATTGCTCTCACAAGCGGTTTATCTTGTAGCGAAGTTGAGGGAGATAGTTCTTGTGTGTTGGTCCGGATAGAGGTTGTACCTGAAAACCGGAATAAATTAATAAACTGCTCTTTTCCATACCCCCTGACTCAAACGATTCGATTACAGAAACGTCCAAAGTAAGCTTGGATCATATTTCAAACACGTTCCAAAGAATTTCCCAATTTTAATTGGTAGTGACTTTAACTCAGCCTCGATATGTTGGCAAAAATACATATTACAAACCGGATACAAGCACAAAACAATGTCCGAAATCGTACTGAACGCATTCTCCGAAAATGATCCTGAGCAATTAGTTAATGAACCCACTAGAGCAGTAAATCTTTGGGAAAATAAATTTGACCGTTTGGCAACTAATAATCCGGTGCTAATAAAGAGCATTAAAACAGACACAGGGATTAGTGAACACAGAGTTGTCGTAGCCACACTGAATATCTAATTTCTCAAATGTACCAAATAGAAACGAGAAGTGCATTTATTTTTGAAAAAGCAGATAAAACTTCGATTAACCCTTTCCTGAGCGAGAACACACAACGAAACCCTGTTACGTAACTTGGTAGAAAATCCGAAGAAATTCTAATCGTATGTTGAATATGCTATCGGTAAAACACAATAAATAACTTCACTACGCGACAGCAATGGTGATGTTACTGATGACAGTTCTGCTAAAGCAGAATTGCTGAACGCAGCTTTCCGAAATTCCTTCACTAAAGAAGAGGCAAATTCTCCAGAATCCGTATCAAGAACAGCTGCCACCATGCGTAATTTAGAAGTAGATACCACTGTGGCATTAATGCATCTCAAATCGTTTACGAAAAGTAAGTCTCCCAGTCCCGACTGTACACCAATTAATTATTCCGATGCAATAGCCCTATAACTATCATATACAACCGCTCACTTAGCGAACTTTGCGTACCCAAAGACTGGAAAGTTGCACAGGTCACACTAATATTCAAGAAAGGCAATAGGAGTGATCCGCAAAATTACAGGCCTATATCAATGACGTCGGTTCGCAGCAGGATTTTAGCACATATACTTTTCTCAAACATCATGTACTACCTCGAAAACAACCACCTATTAACCGATGGTCAACACGAATTCAGAAAGTGTCGTTCTGTTGAAACACAACTAGCTCTTTACTCACATGATGTCATGAGTGTTATCGACAATGGATGTCAAATAGATTCCGTGTATCTAGACTTCCGGAAAACCTTTGACACAACCTCACAAGCGTCTTCTAATCAAATTGCATGCTTATGGAGTATCGCCACAGTTATGCGATTGTATACATGACTAGTTAACCCGGTCAACTTCGTATCACTAACCTCTTAATATAAACCATATTTATTTAAATCATATGTATTTTAGACCCAGTAGCTTTACAAAGGCATCATCAGATTGTGTAAGTATCGGCTCGATAGTGGGCGAAAAGAGTGGGCAAATCACGCACACATGTCCAGGATAACGTTCACGTCACATTCGTGAAAGTTCAGGAAAAGTTTAAACGGTGATGAAATATGGAAAAATTGAAAAATTTCGAGGAAAATTTAGATTCAAAACATGTAAAATAATGACTTGGTTGTTGTGTTGGGTTCGTTCGGGAATACACTTTAATACACTGAACCCGTTTATGAACTGAAGATAAAAATGAATTATTGTTCGGTAGTCTCGCTAAAATTCGAGAACGGATGAACCGATTTGGCTATACAGTTTATCATTACATAAACCACTGAATCTATTGTGATGAAATCTGGTGTGTAGATAGCTTAAGCGCTGAAGTACCGAATAAGATACTTTAGAAAGTGCGTAATTCAATATATTTTCTGATTTGGAGTATATAAAGCGAAATATCGAACACTAATTACTCTCTGGAAAAGCTACTTACTCTTTGACTTCTTAACTATTTTTCATAAGTTATAATTAACTTTTAAAAATGCATTGTCCCTTTTGTAAAAAGTAGATAGAACGGGAGAATAAAAGAAGTACCTGGCAGTTTTCCACATATTTTCCTATTTTATGGCCAACTATTTCAAACTTTTACTTCACTCAAACCTTCTTCTCGCTTTGAACGTCGAACGTGCAAAATTTTATCGCAATCAGATTAATGATATTGATATTTCATAGACAAATCTCTTTCTATTTTTTCTGAATTTTCCAGTTTTCCGGGAAACTTTTCCAAATTTTTATTTCATAAGAATGTTTTCCTTTGAACGGCAAATATGCAAAATTTTACCGCAATCAGAAAATGATATTGATATCCCATGGAAAAAAGCTCTTTCAGTTTCTCGCGAATTTTCAAACTTTCCCAAGTTTTTAGTTCATAAGAACGTTCATCTTTTGTTGAACGTCAAATGATCAAAATTTTATCGCAGTCGGATGAACGGTTCTCAACTTATAGTGTTCAGAACATTTAGAAACACATTGAAATTTTCCTACTTTCCGGGCGACTTTTCCAAATTTTTATTTGATGCGAACCTTCCTCTTGCTCTCAACATGAAATGTACAAAATTTTATAGTAATTGGACGAACGTTATTGATAGCTCACTGGAAAAAGCTTTTTCCGTTTTTCCCTATTTTTTGCTTTTCCGGACAACATTTCCATATTTTATCACCATTTAAACCTTCCCTGGAGTTACACTAATATTTCGAGACTGAAATTAGCCAAATCGGTTCAGCCGTTCTCGACTTTTAGCGAGACTAACGAATAGCAATTCATATATATATATATATATATATATATATATATATATATATATATATATATATATATATCTTACAGTACGATATTTGGCTGTATCAACTCTTTACTTGTGGTTTACATGGCGTCTACCATTACAGTGGAAAAAGTCATTCCCGTTGCCCTGTATTGTGGTGTGTGATCACCTCGGACGGCCAGTTCAGTTGCACGTGGGCTTGGCTTGGACAATATGTTATCAGTCAGCTCTTGAGAGATATTTGGCCATTTTTCAATTAGAGTAATATCCAACCTTGCAACCGTTGTGGAAGGTGCTGGTCTGGGTAAATCACGCTGTTGCAGTGTATGTTACTGACACTGAAGTTACTAATGGAGACAAAGAGCAGACGCCTTTCAAACTATATAGGGATCCGTAAAGGATTACATCTATTTGTATGCCTAAAAGTAGAATCTCTTCAGGGGCCAGACCAGAATAAATCATTATATAAATACGCTAACACAAAATTTGTGGTACTGATTACTAATTTATTCGTACAAGAAGGCCAATGAAAGTTACATAATTCGAAAGATTGTTTGTCGTAGATTTCATGAATATAAATATTATGTGTGCATTAAGCCATTAAAAGTGGTTAAAGGGAGTAGAAATTATCCTACCTACAGCTTGGATCAAGTTCTATGTTCTCCAACAATCAGCTCACTGATTGGCTATTCGCCTCGACCAAAGACGCTGTAATGCAGCGCATCTGCAGTATTAAAATAACGTATTAAAATAAGTGAATATCGAAACATGGAGTGCTCCCAACCCACTTCCTTGTGCTGTTCAAATGCTTCATTTTCGCAGTGATTAACAGTGGTTAAAGGAAATGGATGTTTTCATATGAATGCCGACATAAAAGATGATGCGCCGGGAGAGTCATCTAGCGGTTCTCGGGTGGAACTACGAAGTCGAGAATGCCGATATAAATGATGATGCGCCGGGAGAGGCATGTAGCGGTGCACAGGTGGAACTACGAAGTCGACATGTTGTCAGCTCTGGAATTCTGAATATCGCAGTATCGAAATAACATTATTGCTTGGCGTTGTATAAATATACGAATACCGAAATTGTAGTTCCATTTCAAATATTAGGCTAATGAAATATAATTCGAAAATGGCATGAGAAGTATACACTTCCGTTTTTATTTGTTGTTATTGTGTCAGGCATTTTCCTTAACACGTAAAAGATACCGTTGACTGTTAAATGTTATCAAATATCCCAGCGGCGTCCTATGGTAATGTTGGCAACAGATGCTGAATAGTGGGAATCCTGTGAGTATTTTAGCCAATCGCTTGACAACGCTGATGTTTTCTCATGGGATCTTCGCTTTACTAGGACAATTATTTTTACTGAGCGGACGAGGGTATATACGAGAACCTGTCAACCATAAAACAGGAGCAGCATTATTTGTTTACTTCATGGTCTGTACGATACACTAATCGGGTCATTCTATGTGGTTCGAACAAATGTGCAAAGATTTTCTATCGTGTTGTTGATGTTGCCAACATAGTCACGCGAGCCCGCCGACATGATACGTAAAATTTTATCCCCAGTGACCATTGTAAACACATATGGTCGATTTTCGACCGCAGGCAATACTAGTACGAATAATAAGGTTGGGCTAGTCAACAGTCTGAGATTGAAGGAAAAAAATCGCATGTGGAGGAAGCTAACTAATCCTGCATGTTGGATTTGGATTTTGTTCTTGTCATTGTTGTTGGGAGTTAGAGGGGACTAAACAGCTCGGTCATCAGTCCCCTGTTCCCATCGAAGCGTTTAACAATCAAAGGTTTAAAAAAAGTACACCTAGAGAGAAAAAGCCATACAATGTGTTGTGCTTGGAATGAAGCTACGGAAGGGTCGGCAAGTCGTTGTGGAGTAACCTACATCAGAAGCCGCGAGGCCGCCACGCGCTGTCAGAGCGGAGAAGCCAGAGGGAAAGATAAACACGCGATTGTGATGAGAGTGAATATAGCTCCGCCTGGTGGTGACCGAAAGGCGGAAACAAAGAGGGAGCAGCCCGGACGTTGAAAAAAACAAAACGTAACACCATAAATATACAATGAAGAGCCGGAGAAACTGAAAGACCTGCCTTATTCCGTGCACGAGACGCGCGAGCATGCAGACGTGTCTCAACACGACGAGGCATGGACTCCACTAATGTCTGAAGAACTGCTGCAGGGAACTGAGACCGTACACCCTTCAAGGCTGTCTATAAATCCGCAAGAGTACCAAGCCTCCTAAGAAGCTCTAGCCTACTTCTGGAAAGGCACTTTTTTCAAAAGATTGATACAGTTCGAAAAAGAGAAATGATTATAAATTTAGTTGCAATAAGTACCAAATTTTGGAAAATAAAGGTTGACAGGTTTTAATCTCTATTTATAAAAATGTTGAGAATGTAGCTACGGTTCGGAGACAGTTGAGAAGTGAGTATGGTACAGAACCACCTTCAAGGTTAACAATTACACGTCTACGAGACAAATTCGAAATTCATGGAACAGTGTGTGATGTGCTTAAAGGTCGATCAGGGCGACCTTGTACAGCTACAAATGATGATTACACAACTGCGGTCTTGGAACTGTTTCAGCGTTCACCTCAAAAATCTTCAAGGCAAGCGGCACGTTAGAGTAATGTAAGTGCTAGTAGTGTGCTACGCATTCTGAAGAAAGGCAGGTTTCGAGTGTACATTCCAAGGCTGGTGCGACAGCTAAGTGACGACGATCCAGATCGAAGGTTAGAATTTTGTGAATGGGTTCAGGAGATGGTGAGATGTGAACCGGGATTTAAGGGTAGCATAATTTGGTCGGATGAAGCCCAATTCAAACTCAATGGAACTGTCAATAGGCACAATTGTGTGTACTAGGCTGAAGATAATCCTCACATTACAATTGAATAGGCTGTGAATTTGCCTGGTGTAAATGTGTGGTGTGGTTTGTCTACAAGGGGACTCATTGGCCTTTCCGCTTTGAAGGTACTGTTACTGGACAAACGTACCTAACAATGCTTGCTGACTCCATATTCCCTACCATTATACGGTAATGATGAGTTTTATTTCCAACAAAATGGCGCCCCACCGCAATATCACAGGGACGTACGAGCATACATGGATAAAAATGCGCCAGGCCGGTGGATGGGACGCAGGGGACCAATCGAGTTTCCTGCACGCTCTCCAGACCTCACGCCGCTGGATTTCTTCTTATGGGGCACAGTAAAAGATGAGGTGTACGTAACCTGGACACACATTGGAATGAGATTCAAGCAGTGTGCGCAGAAATTTCATTGGGCACTGTGGTACGATGTAGGGAATCATTGGTGACTCGTACTCAGAAATGTATTGATGCTAAAGGCCACCAGTTTGAACATTAATCACAATTTCAAAGTACTTTTTTTTTTCAAATTGGACTTTCAGCTTTCCATTTCCAGAAATTTAACATTGTAGGACGGGAAATAATTTTTTTGCGACGCTTCAAAGTGTGTATACATTTTTTGACGCACCCTATATATATAACGTGTGTGTGCGTGTGTGTGTATTAAAATAGGTATGTAAAAACTTGTGCGTTTCCAGTAGTACGCTGTATCAATATTTCAAAGCATTCGGTCAACAACTTTCGGAGATATAAGATTTTGAACATAACCCTAAACATGGATCTAAGTTAGAGTTCTAGGACGAGCTACAGGAAGGGTAGGCAATGACGAAGAGGGGGAGGGGAGATTCACACGTACTTTTTTAATTGTAACCAAGACTCCAAATACCAAATTTTGTCGTTCAGGCTTCAAAACTGGCTTAATAGCAACATTGTTCAAAAATCATTTCATTCCCTATTTCACGTTCAAAATGGCTGATTTTTAGAAAAACCCGAAAGACGCCTTTTTTAAATTTACAAGCACGAATTCATGTACCAATTTATGTAGGTCTATCTTCAAATTTGAATTGATAAAAGCGTATTTACAAAAAACGTTTCATCCTCTATTTCACCCCCTTAGGGACGGAATATCGAAAAATCGCTTCTTAAACGACGCCAACAGTGTAACACCCCCGGAAAATTTCAAGTTTTTATCATAAGTGGTTTTGGCTGGGCGTTGGCGAGTCATTCATTTAGTCAAAATGTTCAAATGTTTGTTAAGCTTTTGGGACTTAACTACGGGGTCATCAGTCCCTAAACTTACAAACTACTTATGAACTACTCACGAACTAGGACGGCACAATATGCCCGAGGGGGGATTCGAACCCCCGACCGAAGTGGCCGTGCATACCGTGACTGGAGCGCCTCAGTCCCCTCGGCCACCGCGGCCGGCGAATTGATTTAAGATGAGTGCCTATTAATAGCCTCCCCCCCCCCCCCCACATACACACACTGCGCAAAGAATCATCGCAGTCAGGGATATAGTAAACATATATAATTTTGTCACTTTTAGAGTCTTGCGGTAATGGAGGCGGCGTAGTTTGCTAATGTTGGCAACGGAATGTTCGTTTCATGAGGATAATTAATTTACTCGCAGGGCAATAGTACATGCATGAACCTCTCAATAAATTGTAAAAACAAAAGAATGTACCCCTCAGTCTATGTTATTGTTTGCTCGGTTAAATTTCACTTATGGTGTCAGCAGCGTAGAGTAGTAGTAATGTTGGCAACGAAATGTTCAGTTTACAAGGGTAATTGATTTACTGGCCGGACAGTGGTTACTACATGACAGAGCAGGATCTGCAGTAAATGGTTATTTAATGATAAAAAACAATTCATTCAAAATATTCCGTCTGATAAGAATATCCTTAGAATTACTACTATATTGCAGAAAACAAAATTCCCAAGTAACGCTCGAAAACCAGGTGGTTTATAAAAATGTTTCCAATTCAAGTAGGCGGACCTTAACGATATATATCAAATATGTGCTTCTAAAACCATGCCGAGGAAAGATGCAAGTTTACCATCGTAAAATTACTTATAAATTTAAGGTTTAATTTTACTTACGGCAGCTGCGGCATTCGGTGCTAATGTGATATTTCCGCCGCGGCGGATTAAGCGTGCGCACTGGGGCGCCGTGCTACGTTGCGCGCACCAGTTCGCGGTCCGGGGTTCGAGTTCCCCCTCGGGCATGGGTGTTTGTATTGTCCTTAGATTAATTTTCCTGAGTTTAAGTTGTTTGTAAGCTACGGAGTAATAACCACGCAGTTGAGTCCTATAGATTTACAAACATTTGAACATTTTTTGTAATATTTCATGGTAAACACGGAAGATTATTAGCCTCATAGTATGTAACTGAGTTTTCAATGAGCAGTCAAGAGATTTTGGCAACATCAGCTGCTGCCGCAAGTGAAATTTCACCGAAATCATTATACAAACATCATCATGAAAATGACTTATCGATTTTCGGATTATACAAAGAGGCCAATGAAACTTACGTAATTCAAAAGGCGCTTTGGCATAGATGTGTACAAAAGGAAAATCTGTGTATACGTAGCCATTAAGAGAGGCAAAAAGAAGCAGATGTTTTCATATCTATAGCTCTGATCACGCTTTAAATTTTCCAGCTGCCAAATAAGTGAGCGTCGAAACTTGAAGTGGTACCAACGTATCCGTTGCGTACCGGTAGGCAAAAATGCGACACTAAAGTAACAACTTTTCATCGAAACGCATTATTGGTACGTTCATGTTTAATGGATAATTTTCAGTAAGATCGATCATGATATTATCAGTGTAAATCAAAACAACATAGAAACGAATTCTGAACAAAATGTTGTTTATGGGCGTCGTTATTTTATTTAATTTTATGTAACAGTAACTTAGTTTACAGCAGATAACACAAAAATTATGGAATTGCTAAAAATTATAATTCCTTCATCTTGTTTGAGTGCGACGAGCAAAAGACGATACGGACATAGAGGTAGATGGAAGAGAAGATGGAAGGTGGATGGAAGGAAAGGGGCCGCAAGGGAATAGCCGAGCGGTCTGGAGCGTCACGTTGGGGATCGTGCGGCCTCCCGCGTCGGAGGTTCGAATGCTCCATCGGGCATAGATGTTTGTGTTGTCTTTAGAATAAGTTAGTTCATATGTTGGTAAGTTTAGGGCTGATGACCCCGCAGTTAAGTCCCTTAAGCTTAACAAACATATGAACCTTTTGAAGAAAAGGGAGTGATGAACATAGGCCAGGAATTAGACAAAGGGAGGCTGAAGAGGTAGATAGTGGGAAACAGGAGATAGACATCGTAGATGGAAGACAGATGGAAAGAATATAGAAAACAATAGCTTTTTACTGAGGTGAATTATACGTCACATGGTCCAAAGTAGGTAAACTGATCTGTATTTTTGTGGAGAAAAAGAACGACAAAAATATAATCTATTTTATGGGTTTAAAATCATGAGTAGCTGCGAAACTATATTTTTTAACACTATCGATTCACATAGCCACAGCAGGTCAACGAATGATATTGATTAGATTGAAGCATTCTCTAGGTGAGTCTTTGCCCGGGTATTTATTTATTTATTCAAGCTTTGAGTTACTACTTCTCATATCTCTTCTATCTCTGTCCATCTCCTTTTTTTAATAACATGTCCCTTTTCGAAGGCTCATTCACCTATATGTGTGTATAATGTAGAAATTATGAATTGTACGGCATTCCGTAATTTAGTCCATGAACTGCGGAAAAGTTGTAAGCGAGAATCTTTTTCCTTTCATCGTTCCTGTGGTTCTCAGTAAGGTAAAGTGTAATAAAGGTTTGAAATTATGTTTCATGTGTGTTGTAAGTCGCTAAGTGTAAGAATAAAGCCGACCGCGGTGGCCGAGGGGACTGAGGCGCTTCAGTCACGGTCTGCACGGCCACCACGGTCGGGGGTTCGAATCCCCCGTCGGGCATGGATATTTGTGCCGTCCTAGTTCGTAAGTACTTCATAAGTAGTTTGTAAGTTTAGGGACTGATGACCCCGTAGTTAAGTCCCATAAGCTTGACAAACATTTGAACATTTGTAAGAATAAAGACTAATCACACAATATGGCAGTTTCTTGCGAGTCCTATTATTTATAACGTCATACATCTTGAACCATGTGTCGTATGTGGTTGTTACCCTTACAGAAATTGTTGCCTCACGGTACGGAATATGTGTACCAAATTTGGTTGAAGTCAGTTCAGTGGTTTAGGAAAAAATGAGCAGCATTTTCGCTTAATACAGCAGTTTGTCGCGTATTTCATCGTTTATGACGTCATATCACGTGAACTATGTATCCTGCAGAAACATTATATCCAGGTTCTCGAGTTTTAGCGACACTAATGGACAGCAATTCATTTTTATCTTTGACAGTTCATATACGGGTTCAGATCGTGTAAAGTGAACTTTACTCTTTCAAAGTATATTTCTGAATGTACCCAACACAATAACTAAGTCATTATTTTACATGTTTTAAATCTAAATTTTCCTCGCAATTTTTATCAATTTTCTCACCGTGTAAACCTTCCATGAACTTTCACGAATATGACATGAACATTATCCTGGACATATGTGCGTGATTTGCCCACTCTTTCCGCCCACTATCGAGCCGATACTTAGTCTGCCTGATGGTTTTATAAAGCTAGTGGGTCTAAAATACATATCATTTAAATTTATGTGATTTATATTAAGAGGTAAGTGATACGAAGTTTCAAAAAAATTTATTTCATACAAACCTTATCCTGTCAAGCCGTACTCAAGTCATGCTCTTACAACCATCTGGCAATTGATTTTTATTAATAGAAAAAAAACAGAAATCGCTTTCGGTTTTTCTTAAATTTTTCTACCTTTCGGGTGACTTGTCCAAATTTTTATTTCATGCGAACTTTCTTCTTGCTTTCAACATGAAATGTACAAAATTTTATCGAAATTGGACGAACGGTATTGATAGCACACTGGAAAAAGCTGTTTCAGCTTTTCCCGATTTCCCACTTTTCCGGATCACTTTTCCATATTTTATCACCGTTAAAACCTTCCCCGACCTTACACAAATATTTCAAGACTAAAATTAGCCAAATCGGTTCAGCCGTTCTCGACTTTTAGCGAGACTAAAGGTAAAGCAGTCAACAATCCAAAGATTGGTTTGAACACCACAGTGCTTTACTAGGCATGGTCCTGTATGGAGGTGGTATGCCATTGCCTTCCTCCGACCTTCGAACTGACTTACCCAGCCAGTTATAGTGGGACCTACAGTTTAACGTGGGTTCCGAATCACGGTGCTACTCGGTATTTTTCACATGCGCAATACTGCCAGAGGTGAAAGAAGTGGAAAGTGACAGATAAAAATCCTAGCACCTGGCGGGGATCGCTACCAATGTGCAACCGAGGGGCAGGCTAACGAACAGCAATTCATTTTTATATATATAGATAGATTGTGAGCTAATTTTCTATACAGTTTTCGCTTCATTGACAAAAACCTTTTTTTTTTGTTGTTTTTTTATTTGTGATCCTTTTTTCGTATATTTGCCGTCCTCGACAGTGTTTCATGAAATGGAAGCTCTGTTTAAAAACTTAATATCAAATACTCTTAATTTTTTGTTTTGTTTTTATGTAATAACTATTACGTTAACTTCTTCCTAATGCTTGGACTATAACAGGACGATATTCTGCGTAATTGACACCTTCCCCTTCCCGACAATGAAATCTGTCGTGATATCTACCCTTCTAACCAGCTCTAGGTGATTCCAACCCTTGCCCCTCGGCCAGTGCTCCCCTTTCGGTTCCACCCCCCACTTCTTATCCTCTTACCCCCTCATCCCCACCCTGTCACATCCCAGCAGCTCCCACAAATCACCTCCGACACACGACCCCAAGTCGTCTCCATCAAGACCTCCCGCTGCCCCTCTTGGCTGTCTTACTCAGAACTCGTTGCTTTGCTTGCTGATAATTGCCTTACTACTCCGACAACAAATTAGTTTAATATCATCGCCTTTCTCGCCTGTGTGAATCTTATAATAAACTAGCTGAAAACCCGGCGTTGCCCGGGTATTATTTATTTATTTCAGACATTTTTAGTTATATATTCCTTTGTACAAGGACTGTATGTCTGTAAAATCTCTTGGGAAAAACAATTAGTAGTAAAGACGTAATAGATTAAAACTTGGCTCGTGATGGGGTGGTTTTCCATGAACGTTACGGTTTATATGCTCATATCTCATTAACTAAATGTGGTACTGTGATACAATTTAGAAGGTACACTGAAATACATGCGTTTATACTGATGTAAAATTTCCTGCGGCTAAAATTTGTAGTGTAGAAATTACAAATTGTAACGTCATACCAAAAGCATTAGTTTTTAGACTATGAAGAGCGGAACGTTACTGTTTACGTGCTCATATCTCATTAACTATTTGTCGTACTGTGGTACAATTTATAAGATACATTCAACTATACGTGTGTATACTGCCAGTAAAATTTCCTGCGGCTACAATCTGTAGTGTACAAATTATAAACTGTAACGTCATACCGAATGCCATAGTTTTACACCGTAAACAGCGGAAGAGTAGTAAGCGAAAAACTTTTTTCCTTTCATTATTTTACTATGGTTGCCAGCGAGAAAAAGTTTAATAAAGGTTTGAAATTATGTTTAAATTTTGTTGCAAGTCGCTAAGTACTCTCATCTCATACAGTGTATTTCGAAAGTCTCGCCACATTATATGACATTTTGTGCGATTTCTATTGGTTATGACATAATATTTTGAACCATGTGCCGTATGTGATTCTTAACCATGCAGCAATTGTTACCTCACGGTAAGGAATGTGTGCATCAAATTTGGTGTCGCAAAATGCAGCAGTTTTTCGCGCATCTCATTGTTTATGACGTCATATCTCGTGAACTATATATCGTACGTAATTCTTACACTTACGGCGACCGTCCACATGGATTGAAGCTCACTTTTTCAAAATTTGATAAATATTGGAACAAAACTGTAGATTTGTATGCGACTCGTACAAATATACGGACACTCTGCTTTATATATTTAATGTGTAAATCGCCGACCTATTCTTATTGTACATACCTAGCCATGTGTCTTTTGTTGTGTGCATCATCTACATTATGTATGTGCTTCACAAATGACCACTTTACATTGTTACTGTTGGTTGAAGAGCCGGATACTGTACCTACTGCTGACAGCCCACTTCTACCCCATCGCCCATATGGGGCAGAGGGAGTGAAATAACCATAAAGAGACAAGGAAAGAAAAGGCATTCTCATCAGTATTCAGCGGAACTCAGCAGCCGTGCAGTTATCCTGAAGATGGCGAACTGCTGCACCGCCGAAATATTAAATCATTTTTGGATTTTTACGATTCTGTTTATAGCAGAGTTGCAGCTGTTCTCTACGATTTTCATCGTATATATTATCCGCCAATGCTGAGTTGACTGTTTCCCAATGTGTCCTACCAACTGATCCAAGGTATCCCAGAAATTTCTTTTCTCGCCATTTCTGTTCAGTACCTCCTGTTTGTATACTTATATCTGTTTGTATACTAATCTTTAGTGTTCTCTCGTGGCATCAAATTTCAAAAGCTTAATGTTTCTGCCTGAACTCATCATTCACATTTCAGGCCCGTACAATGCTACACTCCACAAAACAGCCATTTCCTAATACTTCAATTAATATTATAAATCAATTCTAGAATTTTGATCTGCTCGATCTATGCCCCCCCCCCCCCCCCCCACATGAGCATTGCAGGTATGTGGTAAGTTACGCTGAGACACGGTAATCTTTTTCTTTTGTTCCCTAGAAAATCTTGCGGCAGTACGCAATGGCTGAAGTCTGTCAAAGTTGGTGGATACAGTAACAACTTTATTGTCATTCCAACGGACAATGGAAATCCCTGATACTGAGCCGGAACAAACTTCATATGATCCTCTCTTTTCCTTTATCATAATAGAGGACAATTCATAGCTCTGTTTCCTCTTATTGTTCCAGTTGCTTCCACCCCCCCCCCCCTCTCCTTTAAGTCATGCAGTAATTCAACACTGGTAAACAGGTTATCGAAGAAATGGACGGATTTTCCCAAGCCGGTCTGATTTCTCTAAATTATCATTGTTGCACACACACATATTAGAAAAGATAAAGTCAAATCGATCTCTGGACATGGCACTTGCTACGAGGTCATTGTGACTGACATTTGTACATTTTTCTGCGTGACACTGATACATAACCAGTTAGCAGAAGTATTTCAATAAACACCATCTCATTGTCTGCACAATCACCTAGTCTATTTCTTTAGCTGTAACACCAACACATAATGATGATAATGACGGAGAACCCATTGCTAGCGGTAGTGCTACGGTAAGTGCGGAAAGAGGCGATGGAAGCAGTGGCAGTGAATACCAACAGTCTTCCGAGAAGAAGGTTCAAGTTGCAACTATCATCACGGCTTTTGATGATAATACGCTTGAGAACAAAACAATGTTGAAATGTTTGTATAGCTTATGGGACTTAACTACGGGGTCATCAGTCCCTTAACTTACAAACTACTTATGAACTAGCTAATACTAAGGACGACACAAATATCCATGCCCGAGGGGGTATTCGAACCCCCGACCGTAATGGCCGTGCAGACCGTGACTGGAGCGCCTCAGTCCCCTCGGCCACCGCGGCCGGCGCTGGAGAACATGTACGACGATTATTACATAAGTTATAGTTCTGATATCTGCATTAGGTATGGCGTCTACAATTACATCTACAGTGCTATATGGAGCATGATTGCAAAGTTTTGCAAAAAAAAAAAAAAAAAAAAAAAAAAAAAAAAAAAAAAAAAAAAAACGACACTCACCAGCACATTGAAGTGTACGTAGAGATCCTGTAACCAAACGTTCATACAGATATGTTTGTTCGAGCCCAAGTACTTTCCTTGTCAGAAGTTACAAAAATGTTAAAATGTTTGTAAATCTATCGGACCAAACTGCGTGGTCATCAGTCCGTAACTTCCAAACTACTTAAACCTATGAAAACTAACCTAAGGACAACACACAGCCGGCCGCGGTGGCCGAGGGGACTGATGCGCTCCAGTCACGGTCTGCATGGCCACTACGGTCGGGGGTTCGAATCCCCCCCTCGGGCATGGATATTTGTGCCGTCCTTAGTCTTAGCTAGTTCATAAGTAGTTTGTAAGCTTAGGGACTGATGACCCCGTAGTTAAGTCCCATAAGTTCTACAAACATTTGAACTTTTTGACAACAGACACACCCATGCTCCAGGGAGGACTCGAACCTCCACGGCGAGCAACCGCGCGCTCCGCAGCGAGGCGCTTTAGACCGCTCGGCTACTCCACCGCGGCAGAAGTTACACCACCGCATCCGGATTTAAAACGTCTGCAATGCAGACTAAAAGACACGGAGCACTTACGAGCATGAAGCAATGTCGAGGGATCAAATGATTTATTGTATAGAAGCAACTATCCCACGACACGCTTTAAGCTATCTGGAAAGAAAAATAAAGGCAGATCTACAACTTTGGACAAAGATATGAATCACTGCCTGTTCCGAGTGCGTTTTGTTACGTTACTTCGAATAGATAAATTTCTTACGCTGGTGTAATGTAGGGGAAACGAATGTTCCGTTCTAAAACCTGCTAGGTCGAGATAAATTACGCGCCCTTTGACATCTCGGAAGCAATATCTCTGACACCGAGGCCACTGAAAATGCAACGATGGTCGGAAAATAAATATCAGCTACGTTTAAAAGCAAGACCTATTTAAAATGAAACTGCGAGTAAACGACAGATATAACTGCTTTCACGTTTATGTTCGCTTCTTTTAGAAACGATCTGTTGAAACTTTTCGCATTATTTAAGGAAAGAAAAAGAGAAAAATGAGCTGACGTAGCGACTGGGGCGTGAATAACTACCGCTTCCTTAACAACGCGCACGCGGCCGGCAGCGGAGGCTGAAAAACTCGTTGATCAATGGAGTGGGAGCGCCGCGCCGGGAAGGTTTTATACTCGGGAATTAAAACGTAGGCAGTAAAGCGAACTTTACGGCCGCCATCGGCACCGAACCGTGCCGTGCCGTGCCGTATGGCGGGTGTGTGTGTGTGTGTGTGTGTGCGTGCGTGCGCGCGCGTATGTGCGCGTGCGCGCTATTGCGTTCGTGAACGTGCGTGTACGTCTATGAGCGCGTATCCACCCTAAGCTGACAGCGGGCGTTTTTACGTTAATTTTTCCCCTGCATCGCTAATGAGCGCTTTTTTCTCTACCTTTGCAGAAGTAAATGAAACAGAAAAGTTAATATCGGGGTGGGAAGTTTATTGCACGACCATTAACAAGAAACGACGCTAAAGAATTAGAAAATTAAAGACCCCTCAACATTTACAACCCGCGCTTACCGCCGAAATGAGTGAAGCGGAAAACTGGTCCGTTTTCTTAATTAAGTGCTAGGTAACGTTCCCCTACTTCGAGTGTGAAAAATTTAAATGGTCTATGATTTGATTTTCAAAACAGGTTTTTAGTCCTATTGTGTTTTCGGTTCTTCGATATACGTGCCTAAAATGTTTGGATTTAGGAGAAATGTAGGCACACTTGCGGCAATACTCACCTTATCTTAGATCCCCGATAACCCTGACGTCGTTATTGTTGAACTTGTTTATTTCCGTGATAATGCATTCTTGTAACGGAGTGTGACGCTGTTACAAGTGAAGTGCGTTGAGTCAGGAACGCGCCGTGAGAGTACTTTTGACGCCGGCCGCGGTAGCCGAGGAGACTGAGGCGCTCCAGTCACGGTCTGCACGGCCACTACGGTCGGGGGTTCGAATTCCCCCTCGGGCATGGATATTTGTGCCGTCCTTAGTCTTAGTTAGTTCCTAAGTAGTTTGTAAGTTTAGGGACTGATGAACCCGTAGTTAAGTCTCATAAGCTAAAAAAAAAAAAATAACACTCGTTTACAGTTACTGAGATATTGTGTCTTGAAGATAAGTTCACCGCATCCGCCTCCTTTTGAATACGATCTACGAACACTTGGCTGCCAGATTCCAGTCTTCTATTTTGATATGACTTGCTCAGGAAGTATCACTGTTAATAACGGATTCAGTCGCCTCGTTGCAGAACAGTGGCCTGATTTTCTTTGTGTATATACAGATGGGTCCAAAATTCCACAAGAAGAGTGTACTGGATGTGCCTTTTTCTGCCCTCAGATTCAGATTCGGAGAACCTTCAAACTACCATCGAATACCTCTATATTTACGGCGGAGACAGTGGCAATTCTGGAAGCACTTAGGTTTGTTTCTACCATTTCCTTCCCGAAAATATTAATTGTGTCTGACTCTCAAAGTGTCCTTCAAACCCTGCAACACCGGAGATGGAACAAAAAAACCAACAGCTATATTCTGGATGTGATTTCGGCATATATTCGCTGTACAAATACAGGACGGACAGTTAATTTACTGTGGGTGCCTTCTCACGCTGGTATCTGCAATAATGAGGAAGTTGATTCATTGGCGAAACAAGCGGCATCCTTAGGCACTGTCTTGGACCTACAACTACCATACACAGACTTCTTATCTGCGGTCAAGGCCTACGCCAAACAACAGTGGCAACAGATGTGGAACGTTTCCCAAGAAACGAAAGGCGCTTCCTACGCTGTGCTGCAACCTCGGATTTCTACGCAGCCGTGGTTTATGAAGGCTCATCTGGACCGATCCGCGATTGCTACCATTATTCGTCTTCGCTTCAATCACGCCTCTTATCCAAAACACCTTCATCGGATAAACGTCTACGAATCGGCGGCATGTGAGTGTGATCCTGAAACGGAAGCTGATGTCAACCACATCCTGTTCAGGTGCCCCAAATTTGACCGAGAACGTTTGAACTTCCTGCAGACATTGGTGAAAATGGGATATCCCCTTCCCCAGTCAGCTTCTTCCCTTTTGTCTACAAAAGACATTCGTGTATATAAAATCATAATTAAGTTTATTAAGATCACTGTACACAATATATAAGCATCAAGTGTGTTGTTAATATGTTTTGTTTGTGAATATGTGAAAATGTTCCAACAGTATTTAAATTGTAATGTAATGCAGTTTTCGTTTTGTTCCCACTTTTCATTTTGCAAAATGTACTTCTGTTTTGTCTGTTTATTTAAATATATGTACATTTCCACTGTGTGTTGTAGATGGCCACATTGAGTTAACACTCAGAAGGCCAAATAAAAAAAAAGAAAAAAAAAAGTTCAGTTTTACTATGGACGACTTGACTGACCTAGTTATCGATGGGTATGAATATTTTCTTCCATATTGCTTAAATAACTCTGATACTGGTAATATAACACCTTAAAGGAACATACTTCATTATGTTTAGTGTTATGTTACAAATGAAATTTCTTGTCAATTGTAATTCAACAATGTTTTGAACCGTCCCCAAGGACGTCATATGCTATCATTTTATATTCACAGGAAAAAATGTACACTATTGGAGCTTTTGGACATGTTAGAAACAAACGATAATGAAAAACCAAATACCGTATATAACATTACACCCTCCCCTAAATTCTACTGATGTAACAGATGAAGATTCAGGTGCTGAAGAAAATCCAAGTGTAGATAAATTATCAGCAAGTCAACTCATTGCACTTCGTGATTTGAATATTACTGCTTATCGTCAATAAGTATAAATGGAAAAGTGGAGAAGTTCGTATTCCAACACTTGGGTGGCCTCTAATGTGCATAGTTGACATGAAGAAAGGGTGAACACCGCTTGAATATTTCCAACAGTTTTTTTTTTTTTGTTTTTTTTTTTTTTTTTTGTTAATGAAGGGCTTCAAATTATAGTCACTTATACAAACCAGTATAACTTCATCTCAACCAATCGCAATAGTTTAGCAGGATTGATTATCAATCGCCGCCCCATCTGACGCTCACCACACAAATAACGTCACAAAACGCAACTTCGGAGGCACACTGCAACCGTCCCTACTGGCGAACCAACAGGTCAAAGTGCAATGCGGCATGGCACACGCATAGGCCTCTAACGGACGACTGCGGAGTTTTGCAGATGCGCGAGTGTCACTAGTGCAATAAGGGATCTTTACATTATCTCTCGTACGATTTTGATGTATATGTGTGTGTTCGAGCCGAAGTACTTTCCTTGTGAGAGATTAATGAAGTGTTCGATTCCATTCTACCACTTAATTATATGATACCCACATGAACTTAGTTCTGACTTAATATGCGAAACAAAGAACTATCACACCCAGGAGTAATGCTTTTCAATACAAAAGGATAAATCCTCACATTCACGGTCGCCAACTGTCTCAAGAGATTGTATTATTTGTTGATACTCATATCACCTCGGCCTGAGGAACAAGCCCTGGCAATTTGATACGCATTTCACAGGGAACAAGAAGCAGAATTGAAGTATATGGTGTGGAGGGAGACGTGCTTTAAGACAGTCCGTGTAGTCGCTTTGACTACAATGCGGTGTTCCCTGAGTGGTCTAAAGCACCTACCTAGTAAATAGGAGATCCCGGGTTCGAATCCCGACCACCGCATAATTTTTAATTTTGCTATTCGGTTAATACTTTAGCCCTCTCATCCGTCGCATCCTGAAATGAGGACAGCGGCGCAGACATGGGGGGGGGGGGAGCGAGGGGGGGGGTATAATGGGGCTGAAGCGCCCCCCCCCCCCCAGGCATCCCCCAAAATTTGATTATTTTTGTTTGTTTTTTGTAACTGCAATTTGCCTGTCACAAGTGAACGTAACAATGGGTCGCCAACGTGATGCCGCCTGCGTGAACGTGTGCCGCTGTTACTGTGAGCGGTTTTAATGCCGCCGCGACCAGCTTTGACGCTGCCGCTGTTGTTACTGCTATGCTGAAGTTACGAGCCGATTGTTGACATGCGGAGACCCGCTGCTTAGCAGGTCAGCGGCGCCACCGAGTGGTGGAATCTTATAAAGGCCGTCAGAAACTACGAACAACAATAGTATCATTTTGGTTCAGTTTTTATACGTAGTCTCACGTTAATTAATCTATTGTAACATCGGCGAGCTTCTCGTATTCTGATAGGGAATGATAAGAACCCTGCCGGCCGCGGTGGCCGCGGGGACTGAGGCGCTTCAGTCACGGTCTGCAGGGCCACTACGTTCGGGGGTTCGAATCCCCCCTCGGGCATGAAAATTTGTGATGTCTGTAGCCTTAGCTAGTTCCTAAGTAGTTTGTAAGTTTAGGGACTGATGACCCCGTAGTTAGGTCCCATAAGCTCTACAAACATTTGAACATTTTTTTGAACCCTTTACCATTAATAAATTCAGTGGGGCAGTGGGGGGGGGTGTCATTGACATTTCTGGGGCCAGCCTTGGGGGCTTTTATAAAACAATTTACAAACGTGAAATAAAAGATATTTAATTTTAATATTAAGAGGCAAAAACATTTTATTAGGTAATCACCTAGCAATGCACCACGTAATATCTTGGGTGTCGTGGGGCGGAAGGGTGGGGTGGAGAGTTTGTCGCAGTTTGGGGGAAGGGGGTTGCCTCATTGGTCTAGGGGCGGCACCTTTGCAGTCGCCTTTATTTTTAAAAAATAGACTTTTGTAGCCAGTTAACCCTTTCAGACCCAAGGTTGTTGGTGATTTGACATTAAAATAGAGGGGGACGTTTAAGATAAAAAATACATACAGTATGTCATTACAAAAAAGAAAATAAACTCATTTGCAAAAAATTTGTACCGACACAATTGTCTGTTTTGAGCCTTTACTACAAATTTTTATGATCTGCATCATCTCACAGTAACAAGCCTTTGAAAAGAAAATGACATAATAAAGCAGAATTACATAAAATCAACTGGCTGTCAGTTATGATAGCTTCACATGTCAAAACAAGGATATCTTGTCAACGAGTCTTTCTTGCCGCTGTTGTAAGTGTACTGGAAGTTTGACGACTTCGGCGACTGATTGTGTCACCTATTGTATAAACATGGAACTAAAACACGTTGCGCACGTTACAACACTCCATCCTTGATTGTATGATGCAAGCCCGAACTTCCTTCAGAGAAATATGGCGAGCAAAACCAGAACCGCAACAGTTGTGAGTGCAGGGCCTGGAAGGGTTAATGACTTTCACCTTAACGACCTATTGGGTATTTCGTATACCTTAAATTATCTGAAGATGGCTTGTTAAGAGTCGAAAGTACTAACCATGTAATAAAATTGGTGATTTTGACTGTGAGGATTTATCCTTCTTTATATTCAACGCCATATCGCGGCCTCTTAACTGTTGAAACTGTCGACAAATGTGAATTACTTTACTGTTAAGGTGTCTTATACGTACTATAGATTTGAAAACGCATTTTTCTTATTACATGTAAATTAAACTATGGCACCGTCAATAAATGCTCCACTCATCACTTATGTAATTTTGAGGAAAAAGATTCAAAAAATTTCAATAAATCTTACGGGTATGTTGACAGATTGTAGTTGGTCAAGAGTGGCTGTCATTCGCACCGCCCGACAGGAGACGATAAACCCTAAACTTGCTTCCTTCCTTTGTTCCTTACTCTTGTTAATGCTCATCTTCTACCCTCCTTTCAAGACACTGTCTATGTTGTCCAGTTACTCTTCTAGATCCTCTGCTATCTCTGGCAGAATTAGTATGTCATCAGGAAACTGCAAAGTTCTAATTCCCTCTCCGAATTTCTCCTTGCTTCACAGCGTGCTCAATGTACAGATTGAATAACATTAGAGAAAGGCTACAACACTGTCTTACTTCCTTCCCAACCAACGCGACTCTTCAATTCTCTTCGACTCTAATAACTGCTGTCTGGTTTTTGTACAATTTGAATATAACTCTTCGCTCCCTATATTTTACACTAGCTGAAAACCCGGCGTTTCCCGGGTATTTATGAAATTATTCCTGCTGTTTTCACGTATATATTCATTTGTATAAGGCTGTATGTCTGTAAAATCTCTTGGGAATACAATTGGTAATAAAGAAGTAATAGATTAAAACTTGGTGCGTGATGGGATGGTTTTCCATGAACGTCATTGTTTATGTGCTCATATCTCATGAACTAAGTTTGGTACTGTGATGCAATTTAGAAGGTAGCCTACATTCAAATATATGCGTGTATACTATCTGTATAATTTGCTGCAGGTACAATTCGTAGTGTCGAAATTATAAATTGTAACGTCTTACCGAGAGCCGTAGTTTTACTCCATAAACAGCGGAAAAGTAGTAAGCGAGAAAATTTTTTCCTTTCATCATTTTACTATCGTTGCCAGCGAGAAAAAGTTTAATAAAGGTTTGAAATTATGTTTAAAGTTTGTTGCAAGTCGCTAAGTACTGTCATTCTCATACAGTGTATTTCGAAAGTCTCGCCGCATTATATAGCATTTTTTGCGATTTTTATCGGCTATGACGTAATATCTTTGAACCAAGTGCCGAATGTGATTCTTAACCATGCAGCAATTGTTACCTCACGGTAAGGAATGTGTGTACCAAATTTGATTGAAATCGGTCCAATGGTTTAGGAGAAAATGTGCAGCATTGTCACAAAATGCGACATCTCATTGTTTATGACGTCATATCTCGTGAACTATTTATCGTATGTGATTCTTACACTTAAGGCGACCGTCCTCATGGATTCAAGCTTACGTGTTCAAAATTTGTAGATTTGTATGCAACACGTACACGTATACGGACACTCTGTATATTAGATCTGCTACGTTCAGAATTTGAAAGAGTGTTTCCAGTCAACATTGTCTAAACCTTTTGCCACATCTACAAATGCTAAAAAGTACGATTGCCTTTCCGTGACGTATGTTCTAAGGTAAGTCGTAATGTATTGCTTCTCGTGTTCCTGTATTCTCCTATATCCAAGGTCGGATTCCACCAGTTTTTCCATTCATCAGTAAATAATTTGTGTTATTATTTTGCAACCATGGCTTATTAAACTGATAGTTCTGTATAATTTTCACAATTGTCTGCAGTTGCTTTCTTTGGAATTGGAATTATTAAATTCTTCTTGAAATCAGAGGCTATTTCCACTGTCTCATACATCTTGCATACCAGATGAAACAATTTCTTCATGACTGGCTCTCCTAATGATGTCAACAGTTCAGACGGAGGATCATCTACTCCGGCTCAAATATTACTCGCAGTATTGTATCTCCTATCTCATTTCCTGTACATCCTCTTCCATTTCTAGGATACTGCCTTCAAGTTCATTTTCTTTGTATAGACCTATACATTCCTATCGCCTTTTAGCTATTCCTTCTTAGTACTCGTTTTCCATCTGAGCTCTTGGTATTCATGTAGGTGCTTTTTGTCTCCAAATGTAGCGTTTACATTCTTGTAGGCGGTATCTATGTTTCCCTTAATTATACGTTCTTCTATGGTCCTGCATTTGTTCTCTAGCTACTCCTGCTTAGCCAGTCTGCACTCCCTGTCAATCTCATTTTTCAGACGTTTGTACCCCCTTTATCCTGTTTCACTTGCTGCATTTTTATATTTTCTCCTTTCATGAATTAAGTTTAGTATCTACTGTGTTATTCAGGGGATTTCTATTAGGCCTTGTCCTTCCGACTATATGATCCTCTGTGGTCTTCACTCCTCCATCTCTCAGACCTACTCATTTTTTTCTACTGTATTACTCCCCCCCCCCCTCCCCGTTTCGGTCAATCCTTGCCTACTGTTTCCTCTGTAACTCTCAACCACCTGTGGTTCCTATTTGTCCAGGTCTATTTAATTTTCTACCTTTTTGCAGTTGTAACACTGTAATCTATTCCTTTCTCTTTTATCATAATATTTAGTAAATTTTTATTCATTTATTAATTATTTACATTCATATCTGATGTATATGGGTGTTAACTGTATTGGACTGCAATGTGATGTCTGTATAGGTGATCATTGACATAGTAGTTTCCAGATGTTCTGCTCGAATTTGTATAACTTGATTGATTTTCTGTAGTGATTAATATTCAAAAATGCTAAATTTGTAATTCTGTAATCTTTTTGTATAAACTATGTGATAGTGGGCGCTAGTTCATGTAAGAGCAAATTCAGAATTATTTGTAAGAGTATACAGCACAGTCTACCATATACAGTCACGACAATCCCGCAGATTTTTGTTATACACTACGACTGCAGCGCTCCAAGCGGCCGGCAAGCTACGTTTCTGAATACGGTATCGTTTACATTGATTTTTACAGACTTTTCACTCTAGGAAACGTATGTAGTGCCATAAAAATAGGTAGTCATTTAAAATTAGCTCCACCTTTATTAGGTTTACTGAGATCCCTGATGAAGTACGAAACGGTACATTGCAGGAAAGTTTATTTACAATTATCTTGTAACCTACAGGCTTTTGCTGAATAATATCATTTTCTATTAAAAATAAGAAATGGCTAATAAACACCGGAAAACCTGCCTTTGGCAAAAAGTCGTCGCTTTTCTACTCAGGAACATTATGGTTTCTTCACTACAATTCCAGTAAAATCGATGAGAGTGGAACACAGGATATAGAATGCAATAACCACAGTATTTAACGTACCAAAGCAGCCACCACAGCTGTATCTGAAGGAAAAAGGCCACAGACGTGGCAAGAAAACGAAAAAAGCAATCAAACTGTTTTCAACAAAGAAGAACCCAACTCCACAATTGTTGCTACAACTGAACCACAAACGGCAAGAATCTTCAAGCCACTGTCTTCTTAAGCTGAAGTAATCAGATTCAAACGAATATGCACGTATGAGAAAGACGACTGATGCCTAAAAAATTTTCGAATCATTACATTACACACAGAATTGATACGCGTCAAGAAACTCTTGTCATAGTAAGAAAACACCATAATAGAAATGTATGTTTCTCTTATGTTTATATTCTACTTACTTTCAACGGAATAAGCCGCAAAATAACACATATTCGTAAGTATTTGTTCATGACGAAGTGATTCATTACACCTCTGAATCAGTTAAATTCGGCTGTTTTATGTCAATGTCCGTGTTATGTATTTCTCTCAATATTTTACTAATGCTTGTAACGCAAAAACTATACCAACTATTTCGTTAATTACGCACACAAATAATTATAAACAAACATCACTCCTACGGCGGCTTGCCCACCACTAGGAGCGCTAGTGTCGTTGCAACTGTCAGTTGGTAACAACTTTCACAGCAGTGAGTGTCGCGACGGTATATGTTAGACTGTGATATACAGTACCCAACAATTAGAGATGGGCAACACGGTTCTTTTTTAGGAATCGATTCTTGCGATTCAATCCCACATTGTGAATCGATTCCTACGATTCGTTCACGATTCTTTCGCGATTCTTTAGTCTGCATTGGCGCGATTCTTACTTCTACATCTTGCTCATAGATGGCAATACATGTCTGTGTCATGGATGTTGGAATCGTAACCTTTTGCATCTGTCCCTACGATTCGTTAACGATTCTTTCTGGTCTGTGACGGCACGATTCTTACAGAATGCCGAAAAGGTTACAATATGGGTATCGGATTTTTTAATATTTATGGTGCGTAAAGTTCAGACTTAAAATAATGATGCAAAGCCATTCGATTCAGCTCTCAAAAATTCTGTAGAAAATAGTCTGAAGTTTTGCGAGCGGTTATAAACACATATAATACTACCAACTATTTGTGCTGTCATCATAGCTCATTTGGTAGCGTTCCAGGTTTAGTGAACGTAGGTCACTTATTTCGAATCCTGCTGTAGCCTTATAATTTTTTTTCGTTCGGTTTGAATACTTCGGCCATTTATATATAAATTTAATTAAATCTATGGTAATTAACAGATATCTAATCAATTGGGTTAACGAAACACGAAATAAACATTAAAAATAAAAATCCGTCTCTAAATATGAAATTTCTTTCGAGATGCAAGAAATTCACGTTTATTAAAATGTTCCTTTTTTGTAAAATCGGTTTCTTTCAAGAAAGCTGATAACGTAAAAACTAAAATGCTAAAAAGATTTTTGAGATGGCTTTAAAAACATTGAAAATCGCCTTTTTATATAAAAAGAATATTTCTCTAAAATTGAGTTTTTACAAAAACTACAACTACGTAGATGAACTCGAAAAGCTTAAACCTCTCTAAACACAAAATATAATCCAAATCGTTATAGCCATTTCCGGGATACGCGAAATATAAATGTGTGTATTTCGCTGCGTTTTCTTTCTGTAATCTGTATTTCTTGAATAGGCTAATAATTAACAGCTCACGATCTTCGTTCTGTGCTTCCTTTCTGACTTCGTAATTATTCGGCACGGTTCGCCACTTGCTTTCGAATCATGAATCGTTGGATCTTGGAATCGTCACGAGACAGACGATTCTTTTGAACGATGATTCGTCCGTATCACGATTCGATTCTTACGATTCTTTATTTGTATTCGTTCAAATCAACGACTCATTCACGAATCGCCACAACTCCACTAACAATGGAAAGGTGGCCGGCACACGGTAAAAGGCGGCAAGGTGCTGGAAGAAGTTTCTGCAAGTGTGTGTGAGCGGGCGAGATTATTAGTAGTAGCGACAGTTAGTCGTGATCAAGAGTCTAGGAGCAGCCAAAGCTACCGAGTTGAAAATACTGAAGCAGGCAGCTGCCAGTGATGGGTAAAAGTACTGGCTTGTGTGGCAAATGTGCAAGTGTATATTACAAGGAGCTATGGAATATGAGGCTTTTTCAACCTTTGGCAAATATATATAGCCTCGGATGAAAATTTATGGTTATAACAGTATTGTGGCTTTGTTATGAGTGCTCGTTATGCAATACTACCTTCGCCACGAAGAGGATAAATGAGGTCGCAGCCACTTCAACTAGAGAAAAGGTTTTGGAAGATTGAAGTTGGCCAAAAAAATCATCTAATCAGCCACCTACGGCGCTGAAAGTAATCTATTTTTCTATTGTGATTTTGCATCAACTATCCGTGTTGTTTTAAGTTGCATAATATAACTTTGAACTGGAATATGTCTAGCAAACGCTGATTTTCACAAGTCATGTTACCAAGTAGGGTCCTTTCCGCTCACATTAGGAATATTTGCTCCAAGGCAAAAGGTACTCTCGTAAGTACCAGGAGAGCTTGTGGCAAAAATTGGGGCCTCAGCCCCAAGGGTATGCACTGGATATACACCACGGTGATTAGACCCAGGGTCACCTATGGGGCGGTCGTGTGGTGGAACAAGGTAGAACAGCAGGTTGCTGCTAAGGAGCTTGGTAAGGTGCAGAGATTAGCCTCCTTAGCCATAACAGGCGGAATTAGCAGCACACCACCTGCTGGGATGGAAACCATGCTGGATATGCCCCCATTACACCTTTCGGTCAAGATGGAGGCAGCGGCTGGTGCATAGAGACTCAAAAGTGCCAACAACTGGAACTCTTTGGGATATCCAGAATCACACACTAAAATAATGAGTGAGGTAAATATAGGAAAGGTTGGGGAAATGCCAGCCGACTATATTATAACCCCATACTGCTTCAACAAGCCTTTGAATATAACAATTGGGAGTAGGGAGCAGTGGGAGAAAATAGTTCGACACCGTACGGGGGATATTGTCTGGTTCACTGACGGGTCAAAATCAGACCAAGGCGTTGGGGTCGGGGTATACGGGGTGCAGCCAAGACTGGAGGGCGTCATCTCTCTAGGGAAACTGGCCTCAGTATTCCAGGCCGAAATCACTGCCATCAGGACATGTGTGGAAGAGAATTTGCGTAGGTGCTACAAAGATCGTAGCATCTATATCTATTCAGACAGCCAGGCAGCCCTGAGATCACTGGCAGCTTCTGCAACAAGGTCTAAAATTGTTGCAGAATGTCATAGGGTTCTGGTGGAGCTAGGGGAAAGCAATAGAGTAAACCTATTGTGGGTCCCTGGCCACTCGGGGATCAGTGGCAACGAACATGCCGACAGATTAGCCAGGATGGGGGCAGAGGCTCCATTTATTGGACCGGAACCTGTCCTGACAATCACCAAAGCAATGATCAAATTGGAGCTACGTAACTGGCTCAGAAGACAGCACGTAGAATACTGGAGCAAAGTCTACCAACAAAAACATGGCAAGGTAATGATGCCAAAGCCATGTTTTAAAAGAAGCTCTGAAATCCTGGGCCTGAACAGGAGAGATATTAGACTCATGGTTGGATTGCTGACGGGCCATGGGAATTTCAAAAAACACCTACATACAATGGGAATAACAGAAGAGGACCCTAAATGTAGGATCTGTGATGACGGTGATGAAACTGCATTACATCTAATCTTCGAATGCATTGCATTGGAGAGTAAAAGGCACATAACATTTGGGGCAACCAGACCCGAAGAAATTGTGTCTAATAAAGAACTGGTAAAGGGACTTCTTGCACTGTTCAAGGGCATTGGTTGACTTTACTAGATATACAGGGAGCGATACCGCACAATACACTTAGTTTCGGTGCGGGCAGTGACGGGTTGGACCAAGACTGTTTTGGCTTCCCTGAAAAAATCAAATCAAATCACGGTCCTTTCCTGGTCAAGAAATTTCAGACGATCCCAAGAAACTTTATTATTGTGGTAAAGAATAATTAATACAATAAATGTGAATTTGAGTTAAACAGTACTAGAACTAAATGCAATAAATACAGTGATAAAGCCATAAGTTGTTTAAATAAGTGTTCATACAGTTATAATAAGCTGCAATTAAATAATCATAAATAATGAACCATTTTGCTGAAATACCATTTCGAAGTTCTATCAGTGATACTACTCATCTGCATAATAAAAAGTGGAGCTAGTTTCAGTTACTTTAATGATATTGCTGGAAACAACAGCTATATTTTTGCATTCAATACTCAGAACAGAATTAACTATCAGATACTTTATAAAAGTATTCTTTAAAATCAAATGTTAAAAAAGTACTGTTCTGTGGCCACTAAAGAAATTATAAGGTAAAGTATGTTAATGAAAGTGATCAAATAATAGTAACTTTTGGTATGCTCAAGTGTATAAAAATTTTGACAGATTATCTGTTTATATACAGTAATTGCGCCACTTGACAGTGTAAAGTAGTATCACATTTCAATTAAATGAAAGTTCTATCAGTTCATGGAATAATTAGCATTCTGTAGAAATTACAGACATTTACTTTAGATAAGAATAATCAGATGGAAGTACAGTTTTTATCAGTTGGATTTCATTACAAAACTATCCACAGAAAGTAATTTTATTAAATGTGTAAGGTACTGTATTTGTTTCTCATAATAGCTGGTCAGTACTTTTTGTGTATCAACGTTACTGTAGTTAAGAGTATTGTGGAGTACAACCATATATCTTCCTATCTTGTTAACAATTAACATTTATATGTCACAGAATGAGTCCCAATCTTAAACAATTAAGTAAATGAGCCTTAGTGTTGTGTACGTCAGTAAGTTGATCAATTTTACTGTCATAACATTTTATTTGTATCCAAATTCTTGAATAACAGTAATACCTAATATAGGCCTAAATTCACTATGCCTAATTTTCCATTGCTACTTATGCTAGGTATTTATTCACTAATTCAGGGTGGACAACCTTTCCCTACGTCATTACAGTTCGTTTAAAATGCAATCTAAACTGATTTATGTAACATTGTTTGAGAAACATCTCCCTATGGAAACGAAGTTATAAAACGATATCTTGTCTGCTGGACGCACGACGCGATCAAATTAAAATCCTGAAAAGGTGTTTCAACATTACAGTGCTATTTCGCGGTACATTCAGCTTGCACAGCTTCGTGTCATGATTAAATTGCGCTTTGCATAATCTTCTACAAGGCGATCTTCTCTTTCATTCCTTTAGCGTAGTCCGAATTCACCTACTACAGTTCCTTCTCTTCCCTTTCCTACTACCGAGTTCCAGTGCCCCATCACAATGAAGTTTTCCTCTCCCTTAACTGTCAGAATAATTTCTTTTATCTTCTCACACATTGCTTCGATCTCCTCGTCATCGGCAGAGGTAGTTGGCTTATAAACGTGTACTACTGTGGTCGTTGTTGGCTTCCTGTTATGTCTTTGTTACGATAATGCCTTCGCTATGCTGTTCGAAGTAACTTAACCGCATTCCAATGTTCTTATTCATTATCAGACCTACTCGTTTGTCACAACAAACTGATTTTGTATTTATAAGTCACCTGACCAGAAATTCTGATTATCCTGCCACCGAACTTCACTAATCACCACCATACCTAACCTTAACTAATCAATTTTCTTTTCAAATTTTCTAACTTACTTACCCGATTAAGCGATAGAACATCCCACGCCAGTATCCATAGAATGCCTCTTTCGCTTTTCTTGATGAAGAAATTCTCCTGAGTAGTTCCATTTCGGAGATCCGAATGGGGGACTATTTTGCCTCCGGAATACTGGGTGATAAAAAAGTCAGTATAAATTTGAAAACTTAATAAATCACGGAATAATGTAGATAGAGAGGTAAAAATTGCCAGAATTGCCACTCATGCTTTGAATGACATGAGGTTTTATTAGAAAAAAAATTCAAGAAATGTCCGAAAGATGGCGCTTCATCTGATCAGAAAAGCAATAATTAGCATAACAAATTAAGACAAAGCAAACATGATGTTCTTTTTTTACAGGAAATGCTCAATATGTTCACATCATTCCTCAATAACTCGAGGAATAATGTTGTGAACAGCACTGTAAAGCATGTCCGGAGTTATGGTGAGGCATTGGCGTCGGATGTTGTCTTTCAGCTTCCCTAGAGATGTCGGTCGATCACGATACACTTGAGACTTCAGGTAACTCCAAAGCCAATAATCGCACGGACTGAGGTCTGGGACATAGGAGGCTAAGCATGACGAAAGTGGCTTCTGAGCACACGATCATCACCGAACGAAGTGCGCAAGAGATCTTTTTATGAACATTTTTTCTCTAAATAAACCCCATGGCATTCCAAGCATGTGTGTGTAATTTTACCACTCTATCTACATTATTCCGTGATTTCTTAAGTTTTCAAAATTTTACTGACATTTTGATCACCCGGCATTTTACCCAAGAAGACTCCATATATATATTCATAGAGTAGATCTGCATATCCTCAGGAAAAGTAACGACTGTAGTTTCACCTTGCTTTCAGCCATTCGCAGTATCTATACGACAAAGCCACGTTTGCTGATATTACGAGGCCAGCTCAGTCAATCATCCTGGCTATTGCCCCTCTTCAGGCACACGTTTGTTTGGCCTCTCCACAGATACCTCTCCGCTGTGGTTACACTTACGGTACGGGTATTTTCAACGTTGAGACAAGCAAGCCACTCCACCTCTGCAATGTCTTTGATTCATTAAAAACTAGTGCGAATCTATCTCGCACCATGGAGTTATAAGGATACTAACAGCAAAATTACCATTTGATGTACGGGACAAACTCATACTCAGGAGCATTTTCTTTTTCAGATTCCGTTCACCTGATACGGGTGAATTTAGTTCGTGTGCTACGGCACAAAATAATGGAAGTATTATTGCGGCACAATCTCTCCCATGAAGAGGTAACAACAATAGAACAGGTCCACCGCGGCCTGCACGAGCGAAAAATTACCATACTCATTAGGGTGAACAGCCGTGGATGCAGATTAATGAAATGGTCACCCGGCCCGTAGAAGGAGAAATGGCCACCGCCACAGTGCTGTTTATCGCGGGAACGGTAGCAATCACTGGAATTACAACGGAAGTTATCGCAGGAATGATCAGTGGACGTCCAATAGGGATTATAGACCAAACAATGAACGCATAAATAATCGGATTGAATCCGTTCCGGCCAAAGTGACGCAACGTAACACGAGCCACTATGGGTACAACGGAATGGCAATTTAGATAGTAGAGATTACTGAGGGTGCACTCCCTCCTGCTAATAACAATTAACTAGATGCGGCGGCATCTTGCCCCCTGGTGTCAGCTGCGAAACAGACTGGGAGGGGAGGGGAGGAACGAAATGGTGTAGGCAAGCAGCTCATAAGACACAATAATCGAAGTCACATTTGTGTTGATTTTTCTAGGGGATTAAAAGGAAGATGGATTATTATGTACTTCACTGTAATGTTTTTAAAGAAAACGCCTTTTGCTACTGCAAATGAAGGGTTTTATTTTTATAAGTCACCCATACGCGTTTCGCCTTTGTCACAAGGCATCATCAGTGGGTTTCCTGAAATATTTACATGTTTCTGTTTACACATATGTACGATACATTTCGTTTCTGATTTAAGCCATTTCGTTGTTTGCTATAAAATGGTGTACTTACCGGAAACAACGAACAGTTTTAAATCAGAAACGAAATGTTTTGTACATATGTAAGAAACCAAACCTTTACGTGCAAACAGAAACATGTAAATATTTCAGGACACCCACTGATGATGCCTTGTGACAAAGGCGAAACGCATATGGGTGACTTATAAAAATAAAACACTTCATTTGCAATAGCAAAAGGCGTTTTCTTTAAAAACATTACAGTGAAATACATAATATTCAGCTGCTGCACAAATGGCCACTGCAAGCAACGAAGATGGATTTTTTTTTTTTTTCTTTTTTGCGAAACGGTTAGTTCAAATGTTTGTAAACCTGTCGGACATAACTACTGTGGTTATCAGTCTCTGGGCTTACAAACTATTTAAACTAACTTACGGACGACAAACACATTTATGTCCAAGAGAGGACTAGGACCTCCGACGGGAAGCAACCGCGCGCTCCAAAGCAAGGCGCGTTTCGAGCGCTCGGCCATTTCACCGCGGCAACGGTTGCTTTTATGATAAAAATAGCTCAGACAAATTATCTACAAAAACTGTTCTGGAACTCTATTCTCAAATGTTTACCGTTTCTGAGAAAAGCCATTTTATAGTTGTACTCTCAATTGTATGCTCATGTTTCCACGCCACATATGAATTCTAACGCCCGTATTCTGACCCTTTACTTGGGCTATAATCAAATTCAACTTTTGGGCGTAAGTGAGCAAAATAGGCATGTTTAATAAAATCTTTTGTCAGAAAGGTCTGTACACCTGAACGACGACCACTAATAACAGCTGCACCATCGTAGCTCTGAGAAATACCTTTATCCGAATTGTCCGCAATGTCTTTTCACGTTTCTTTAAGCGATTCTGTTAACGCTTTTGCATCAAGTGCGTGAGGAGTAAAGAAAGTACAAAACCTTTCTATAGGTTTAACTTCTGGCAAAAAGTACCTGATAACCACACAAACTGTGAAACTGTTGAAATATCAGTTGTTTCACCTGCAATAACTGACACAAAATCAGCTTCAGTGATTTCCTTTCTTATTTGATCATGATGAACATACATATACATTCATGTACATTCATGGAAGTTAGTCGTTCTGAAAATGTTTCGAAGTGCTTCTGAAAACAGTAGCCTTCTAAAGGTAGTCACAAAGCGCAACATCAAATTCAGCAGTGAAATTTATAAGACCACGGAAAATTCCTTGATTTAATGAATTACTGCGTTCGTCATGTTCTCGAAGTTCGAGCACGAAAGCAATACAAAATCAATTGCAATCCACGATTTTAGAGAGTACGTAATGTTATTTTTAATCCTATCATTATGCTTCTCAAATGATTGCCTGTAAGCACTGTCAGTTATTGTCTATTATCGTGTTTACCTAAGAGGTTGTGCTCTAGCTTCGCTGCATATATGATGTAGGACGTTCTTTTTTTTATCTTCTGTGTTAAATATCCGACATCGTCAACTCGTTTTAGTGTCCAAGTTGTTTCATACCCTGAATCTCCTTTGGCGAACAATAGACAGGGAAAACAATACAACTTGTTTGTAATTTCACAAACACATATTCAATCCACTTTTCCGCATATATCTGGTTGGAGAATTCTTGCAATTTCTTTATTTTTTGTGGTGCGGCCGGGAATCGAACCCGGACCTCCATGCTTACTAGGCAGACGTCTTAACCGTTAGACCACCACACCACTATCGATTAAAGCCGCCTTGGAATAGTCTAAGTATGATTTACCTCCACGTCACAAACTTTAATTCAGCTTCTGTTGCTGAATTAAAGTTTGTGACGTGGAGGGAAATCGTACTTAGACTGTTCTTTACTTTTATTAATTGATTTTTTTACTATGTTGTTTTGTCGGTCTCCCCAGGTCCTTGATATTGAAGCTTCTCTTCAGGTGAAATGGAAGAGAAATTGGCGTCCCTTAGCCTCTGCACTGCATTATCACACACATTAACTTCACTATTGTTGTTGTTGTTATGGTCTTCAGTCCGGAGACTGGTTTGATGCAGCTCTCCATCCTACTCTATCCTGAGCAAGCCTTTTCATCTCCTCATAAGAACGGCAACCCACATCCATTTGAATCTGCTTACTATACGAATCTCTTGGTCTCCCTCTGCGATTTTTACCCCACACACTTCCCTCCAATGCTAAATTTACGATTCCTCGATGTCTAAGAATGTGCCCTACCAAGCGATCCCTTCTTTTGGTCAGGGTATGCCAAAAATTCCTTTTCTCACCAACTCTGTTAAGTACCTCTTCATTAGTTATGCGATCTACCCACCTAATCTTCAGCATTCTTCTGTAGCACCACATTTCAAAAGCCTCAATTCTCTTCCTGTCCGCACTGCTTATCGTCCATGTTTCACTACCGTACAAGGCAACACACCACACAAATGCCTTCAGAAAAGACTTCCTTACACTTAAATTAATATTCGATGTTAGCAAATTTCTCTTTTTCAAAAATGCTTTTCTTCCCATTGCCATTCTGCATTTTATATCCTCTGTACTGCGACCATCGCATGTTATTTTACTACCCAAATAACGAAACTCATCTACCACCTTCATTGTTTCATTACCTAATCTAATTCCTTCAGCATCGCCTGATTTTATAAGACCGCATTCCATTATTTTTGTTTTGCTCTTGTTAATGTTCATTTTATACGCTCTCTTCAACACACTGTCCATTCCATTCAATTGCTCCTCCAGGTCCTCTGCTGTCTCTGACAGAATTACAATGTCATCAGCAAAACGCGATGTTTTTATTTCTTCCCCCTGAACTTTAATCCCTATTCCAAATTTTTCCTTGCTTTCCTTCACCGCCTGCTCGATGTACAAATTGAATAATATCGGAGAAAGGCTACAACCCTGTCTTACTCCCTTCCCAACTGATGCTTCCCTTTCATGCCCTTCGAGTCTAATAACTGCGGTCTGGCTTTTGTACAAGTTGTAAATAACTCTCCTTTCCCTATATTTTACCCCTGCTGACTTCAGAATTTGAAAGAGTGTATTCCAGTCAACATTGTCAAACGCTTTCTCCAAATCTACAAAAGCTAAAAATGTAGGTTTGCCTTTCCTTAATCTATCTTCTAAGATAAGACGTAGAGTGAGTATTGCCTCTCGGGTTCCTACGTTCCTCCTGAATCCAAACTGATCTTCCCCGAGGTCAGCTTCTACCAGCTTTTCCATTCTCCTGTAGATAATTCGTGTTAAAATTTTGCAACCATGACTTATCAAACGGATGGTTCTGTGATTTTCACACCTGTCTGCACCCGATTTCTTTGGAATGGGGATTATTACATTTTTCTTAAAGTCTGAGGGCATTTCGCCTGTCTGGCTCTCCCAGAGACTTTAGTAGCTCTGAGGGTATGTCATCTACTCCTGGGGCCTTGCTCCGACCTAGGTCTTTCAGAGCTCTGTCAAATTCATCTCTCAGTATAGTATCTCCTATTTCAACTTGATCTACTTCCTCTTCCCTTCCTACAACATCGTCTTTAAGTTCATTTCCTTTGTAGAGCTGCTCTATATACTCTTTCCACCTTTCAGCTTTCCCTTCTTTGCTGAGAACCGGTTTTCCATCTGAGTTCTTGATATTGGTAGAGTTGCTTTTCTTGTCCCCAAATGTCTCTTTTATTTTCCTGTAAGCAGTATCTACTTTTCCCCTTCTTATACATTCTTCTACAGATTTGCATTTGGCTTCTAGCCACTCCTGCTTAGCCATTTTGCACTTCCTGTCAATCTCATTTCTTAGTCGTCTGTACTCCATTTTGCCTGTTTCATTTTTTATATTTTCTTCTTTCATCAATTAAATTTAGTATTTCCTGTGATATCCAAGGATTTTTTGTAGGTCTTGCCTTTCTACCTATTTTGTCCTCTGCTGCCTTCACTATTTCATCTCTCAATGCTACCCATTCCTCTTCTACTGTTTTATTTCCCCCTGTTTCTGTCAATTGTTGCCTAAATCTCCCTCTGAAATTCTCCAGAACTTCACGTTCTTTCAATTTATCTAGGTCCCATCTCCTTATTTTCCTACCTTTCTGCAGTTTTTTTCAGTTTCAGCCTACAGTTCATGACTAACAAGTTATGGTCAGAGTCTATGTCTGCCCCTGGGTATGTCTTACAATTTATAACTTGGTTCCGGAATCTATGTTTTACCATTATAAAATCTATCTGATACCTTCCGGTGTCTCCTGGTCTCTTCCAAGTATACAACCTTCTTTTGTGATTCTTTAACCAGGTGTTTATAATAACTAAATTATGTTCTGTGCAAAATTCTACCAGGCGGCTTCCTCTTTCATTCCTTTTGCCCAGACCATATTCACCTACTATCTTCCCTTCCCTTCCTTGTCCTACTACCGAATTCCAGTCTCCCATAACAATTAAGTTTTCCTCTCCCTTAATTGTCTGAATAATTTCCTTTAGCTCCTCATATATTTCTTCGATCTCCTCATCATCGGCAGAGCTAGTTGGCATATAAACCTGTACTACTGCTGTCGGTGTTGGCTTCGTATCTATCTTGACAATAATAATACGATCACTGTGCTGGTCATAGTAGTTTACCCGCATTCCTATTTTCTTATTCATTATCAATCCCACTCCTGTGATACCCCCAATTGATTTTGTATTTATAATCCTATACTCACCTGACCAGAAATCCTGTTCATTCTGCCACCGAACTTCACTAATCCCCACTATATCTAACTTCAATCTATCCATTTCCCTTTTTAAATTTTCTAATTTTCCTACTCGATTAAGGGATCTAACATTCCACGCTCCGACCCGTAGAATGCCAGTACTGTCTTTCCTGATGATAACATCCTCCTGAGTAGTCCCCGCCCGGAGATCCGAATGGGGGACTATTTTTCCTCCGGAATATTTTACCCGAGAGGATGCCATCATCATATGTTCATACAGTAGAGCTGCATGTCCTCGGGAAAAATAACGGCTGTAGTTTCCCCTTGCTTTCAGCCGTTCGCAGTAGCTGTGTGGCAAAGCCACATTAGCTGATGTTACAAGGCCAGCTCAGTTAATTATCCAGACTGTTGCCCCTGTAAGTACTGAAAAGGCTGCTGCCCCTCTTCAGGAACCACACGTTTGTCTGGCCTCTCCACAGATACCCCTCCGCTGTGGTTGCACCTACGGTACGGCTATCTGCATCTTTGAGGCACGCAAGCCATCCCACCTCGGCAATGTCTGTGGTTCATGGGGGTGGAACTTCACTATTAAGACACTACAAAACTGATAACTCACGTCTTCAAACACACAACTGTATATTCAATGGTTACGCTGTCGCGCGCGACCAGCTGTAAATGCTGGCCACCGCGTTGGAAACTTCACTGCGACAAATAACAGAACACTCTTGTCTGTCACTGCTAACTACACTACTGGCCATTAGAATTGCTACACCAATAAGAAATGCAGATGATAAACGGCTATTCATTGTACAAATATATTATACTAAAACTGACGTGTGATTACATTTTCACGCAATTTGGGTGCATCGATCCTGAGAAATCAGTACCCAGAACAACCACTCTGACTGTAATAACGGCCTTGATACGCCTGGGCATTGAGTCAAACAGAGCTTGGATGGCGTGTACAGGTACAGATGCCCATGCAGCTTCAACACGATACCACAGTTCATCAAGATTAGTGACTGGCATATTGTGACGAGCCAGTTGCTCTGCCACCATTGACCAGACGTTTTCAATTGGTGACAGATCTGGAGAATGTGCTGGGCAGGGCAGCAGTCGTACATTTCCCGTATCCAGAAAGGCCCGTAAAGGACCTGCAACATGCGGTCGTGCATTATCTTGCTGAAATGTAGGGTTTCGCAGGGAACGAATAAAGGGTAGAGTGACGGGTCGTAACACATCTGAAATGTAACGGCCACTGTTCAAAGTGCCGTCGATACAAACAATAGGTGACCGAGACGTGTAACCAAAGGCATCCCATACTATCACGCCGGGTGATACGCCAGTATGGCGTTGACGAATACACGCTTCCAATGTGCGTTCACCGCGATGTCGCCAATCACGGATGCGACCATCATGGTGCTGTAAACAAAACCTGGATTGATCAGAAAAAAATTACGTTTTGCCGTCCGTACACAAAAGTTCGTCGTTGCGTAAATCATTGCAGGCGCTCCTATCTGTGATGCAGTGTCAAGGGTAACCGCAGCCATCATCTCCGAGCTGATAATCCATGCTGCTGCAACAGTTCGTGCAGATGGTTGTCTTGCAAACGTCCGCATGTGTTGACTCAGCACTATCCGTTACAGCCATGCGGATAAGATGCCTGTCATCTCGGCTGCTAGTGATACGAGGCCGTTGGGATCCAGCACGGCATTCCGTATTGCCCTCCTGAATCCACCGATTCCGTAGTCTGCTAACAGTCATTGGATCGCGACCAACTCGAGCAGCAATGTCGCGAGACAATAAAACGCAATCGCGATAGGCTACAATCCGACCTTTATCAAAGTCGGAGACGTGATGGTACGCATTTCTCCTCCTTACACGAGGCATCACAACAACGTTTCACCTCGCAACGCCGGTCAACTGCTGTTTGTGTATGAGAAATCGGTTGGAAACTTTCCTCATGTCAGCACGTTGTAGGTGTCGCCACCGGCGCCAAATTTGTGTGAATGCTCTGAAAAGCTAATCATTTGCATATCACAGCATCTTCTTACTGTGGTGTTGCAATTTTAATGGCCAGGAGGTTAGATCCTACTTATGAAGAAACTTAACTGCTAGCAAGGATCAGTGACAACAAGAGACATTGAAAAGTAGAGTATAGATATGAATTAGTTTCGGATTCTGCTATATGTGTGTCATGCCGGCTGAAGAAATGGGGAGGGAGAGGAACTGTACGCTTGTGAGGTGCGACAGCAAGGGGGAAGTGGAAGCTTGGGTAGATGCATGGCGGAGCTTTGCTCCAATGATCAAGATAGGAGACACCCCCTGTCCTCGCTCCTCGCCACGGAACTCAGTGGCTGGAACGTGGAATGTGGCCGCTAGGGTGCAGAAATTCATTTGCGCCGAGACCGAAGCAGTCCCGGAAGAACTGACAGCCAGTCAGCACTGGCCGTCAAGAAGGCGGGAGAGTAGGTAATTTACAGTTTAACGTCGTTATATACTGTAAAGTTTACTCCTTTTCGCCGTAGGACGAACCGCCTCTGACTAACACTTCAGTTTCAAATGTTTGTAAATCTATGGTTGCGAATGACTAACACACACACAGACACACACACACACACACACACACACACACCACACACACACACACACACACACACACACACACACACACCACACACACACACGCACAAAGGGGCGCGAGCATGCCCGTGGGAGGACTCGAACCTTCGGCGGGAGCAGTCTCGCAGTCCCTGACAAAGCACTTAGAAGCGCTCGGGTATTCCGACTTGATCAACAGTTGATGCTGGTGCGGTAGTTAGCCCTATGTAGAAAGATTTAATCAAATCAGTGACTTGTAGAAAATACAAGTGCTCCCTGTGCATAACTGTAAGATGATTAGTGCTGTGGGGGAAACTTCTCTACCCATACGGTGACAAGAGTGGGTAAATATAAACGTCTTAATTATTAAGGGATTAATCACTCCTTCTCTAATCCGAATGGCTGTCCTAGTCGAGAAGGAAGCTGTAATAGATCTTCAAGTCACTGATTTGATTAAATCTTGCTACATAGGGCTAGCTACCGCACCAGTATCAACTGTTGATCAACTCGGAATACCCGAGCGCTTCTAAGCGGTTTGCCAGGGACTGCGAGACTGCTCCCGCCGAAGGTTCGAGTCCTCCCACGGGCATTAATATTGAATGGGGATAAAATAGAATTTAATTTCATTTGTTCTGTTGATACTCGAGGAATGTTTAGTAAATGTTTACCGCAACTGTGAGGAAGCATATAATAAACCAAACATAAATAGATTTTTCCCCAGTCAAAGAAAAGACAGCAGAATCGATATACTTTCTGTAACAATAGAGAAATGAAATAGGATCTTTTCTGATGGAATATCTACAGATGTTTGATGAGAAACATAATTTAATTATGATAATTTCATCTAGAAGTAAAATCTACGAGACTGTTTTAAAAGTGGGGTAAGAGGGAGTGGGGTGGAGGTGATGGTCAGAGACGGGCGTTGGGGGGGGGGGGGAGACAAAGGGAGGGCGCAGGAGGAAGTGGAGAAACAGAGAGGGAAATAGAGAGAAAGAGAGGAGATTAGGGCGTATAGCCCACACGTGTTAATAAATGCCGAGCGTTGCCAGTTCGCTAGTTTTGTAACAATAGTGGGTTTGAAATTTACGGACTTCAAGGCTGGAATGTAACATAATGTTCAGAACAGAGAACCATGTCACTCAGTCTCCCGTCCCTTCAAGAGACAGTTGACTGCATGTCCTGGGAGCAGGTGTCCAGTCGTCATCGTGACATTAAGTTGAATACGGCAGTAGGACCTTAAAATGTTCAATGTTTGTAGAGCTCAAAAAAATGTTCAAATGTTTGTAAATCTATCGGACCAAACTGCGTGGTCATCAGTCCGTAGCTTACAATCTACTTAAACCTAGGTAAACTAACCTAAGGACAAATATACACACCCATGCCCCAGGGAGGACTCGAACCTCCACGGCGAGCAACCGCGCGCTCCGCAGCGAGACGCTTTAGACCGCTCGGCTACTCCACCGCGGCTTTTTAGAGCTTATGGAACTACGGGGTCAGTCTCTAAACTTACAAACTACTTATGAACTACCTAATACTAGGGACGGCACGAATATCCATGCCCGAGGGGGGATTTGAACCCCCGACCGTAGTGGCCGTGTAGTACGTGACTGGTACGCCGCAGACCATTCGGCCACCGCGGCCGGCAGTCAGACCTTCACATGACGCAGTTTCAGCAACGGGGAAACATCAACTCCTGCCAAACGCTGCCGAAACGATTGAAATGATGCAGCAGGTGTACGGTGCGGACGCACTGAGTCCCCGTGCTGTGTTTAGGTGTCATCGACGTTTTGTGCAAGGACGGGACAGTTTGTAAGTTGATGTGCGTACTGGTCAGCCTCTAACAGTTCGAACGGCAAAAGATGCAGGAAGTAGCAGCGTCGGTTCGTGCTAACCGCGTCCAATTGGTAGACGGTCTCGTAGCAGCAGTAGGGTTAGCCATGGTACTTGCAATAAAATTCTGACGGAAGACCTCACATATCTCGTGTTATCCAGCACAGAGTGCCACGAATCCTGACGCAAGACCAATGTGGTGATCGCATGACGATTTGTGACGACCTCAGCACTTGTGCGGAATATGATTCGACGTTTATCAACCGGATAATACCTGGAGACGATACACGGTCTTCATTTTACGATCCGTAACTGAAACGACAATGAGCCACCTGTAATGCGGCAGCGTGTGCAACGTACAGAGTCATGTGGTTGTCTGTCCTACAGGCGTCAAGTCTCAGGACTTATTGACTGTAGCCATTTATCATAATTTACAGTTGCGGTTTATTGTCTAATTTGAGCACTGACGGTCGGGTACGACTGTTGTACCATTGTCTTCCAATACATACCTTCACACTTACGTCCATACATCTTTGGCACATGAATTAATAGTATACGCCTGTTCTATAAGTCACTCCATTTTAAAGTGTAACCCAAAGCTACGATAATTACTAAATATCTCGCATATTTCTGTAAACGTATTGTTCAGTGTACACAGCTTAGTTTTATCCTTCACCACGCCAGGGAACGTTATGTTTATACTTTTTCACACCCATACTTATATACCGCCGGCCGCGGTGGCCGCGGGGACTGAGGCGCTCCAGTCACGGCCTGCACGGCCACTACGGTCGGGGGTTCGAATCCCACCTCGGGCATGGATATTTGTGCCGTCCTTAGTATTAAGTAGTTCATAGTTGTAAGTTTGTAGTTGTAAGCTTTACAAACATTTGAACATTTTGAACTTATATACTTATGTAAATAGTATATTATGTAATAGTTTCTTATTTTTCTCTTAACTATATTTGAAGTTGCCATTCTCTGAAACGTGTAAACGACGACGCAACGAAAATTAACCAACTTTAAGCCCAAAATATCTCAAGATACATAATTTAAAACAAATGAGTATATTAATTCAAAATGATAAGAAATAGTTAACGTTTTCGCACAGAACATTTTACACGACACCGTTAAAAACTGTAGACTTGGAGAGCTTTAGCCGAAATTATGAGACAACATTTGTATTACCAGCGTTCTAATCACGTTAAAATAGCGTTATCTTTGAAAATTCAACTATAAACTTATTTTCAAGTCAAATAGCTGCTTTATTGGCATTTTTTTTTTTACTGCAGTACCTCATGACCTGTTGCATGTTGTTTCTTCCTTACTCCTGATACCATGTCTTTCAACACATAACTAAAAAAAAATAAAAATAAAAAAAAAAAAATAAATGAAATTATCCGTATCCTTTAGAACCCAATAATATTTTAGGCATCTGAAGATTTCCTAATAGGCTGTGATTTATAGGATTGTCATAAATGACAGGAACGTTAAAATAAGAAATTAAAAAATGAGCCTGTAAGACCATTCCGTCTTCAGGCAGATATCCCTACTAGAGTACTCGTTGCAGCAAACTGTTTTAACTTGTATCGGGCGATCAGCACACCGTTTATCAGTAATCCATAAAAATCCTCTTCATTGTTCTTACGTTACTCACTCTGAAACGTGATGCTTAGTGTCGCCTATTGCATAGACAAAAGAGATAGGAAAATAAAAAGAAATAAAAATGAAAACATGTTCCAACATTTGTGAACCTAAGAGAGTAAACTGCTGACGTCATTGGTACCTAGACTTACGCTAACGAAAACTCACACCCATGCCCGAGGGAGGACTCCAACCTCCGACGGCAAGCAACCTCTCGCTGCGCAACGAGGCGTTAGAGCGCTCGGTCACTCCACCGCAGCTCGGCACCTTACACCACGTGGCAGATGGAATACACTTTCGCACTCTCTGTTTACTCTTTGAAGTTACTTTTTTCCAATTCTTTGTGGATTATCTCCGTCGACCCTCTGTTTGCTTGCCCACCGATCACAAAGACAAGTCAGTAAATACGTAGGAGGGAGGGGGGGGGGAGAGCCATCAAACGGTAGGATATTAAAACTTACATCTCTGTTGACGACTGAGTTCATATCATGCTCCAACGCTTCGACGAATCTGTGCCATTATCTTCTCCGAAAGATATTTGATTTACACCAGAGAAATGAAGGCAGCAAATGAAAGAGCCTCTAATCGCTTTTTTATGTGCCGTTCCACAAGGGAAAATCGGAATATTGAGGTTTGACGGACTTCTTCTGACAATCTTTCTTATGACAAACTGACGACCTAATATAAAATTGCAGAGCACTGAATCCGTGAAATCTCTGGAAAGGGGAGATCTATTGCCGAGTACTGTGTGGAAAATGAACAGTGAGGAAGCAAAATATAGAAAATTAACTGTACAGTTAAGGATCCCCATGAGAGAAGTTAAAAGTCGACCACTGTACGTAACAAGAGCCTTGTCTTATCACTAAAATTAGCAAATAAGGTCCGTGTGAACTACCGGTTACTCCCTGCTATAAAGTCTTCTTCCCTGGCCCACACTGAGAACTGACTCGTTTCAAATTACTTCAATAACAGGAAGTTAATACTACAGTGGCCAATATACATAGCAGCTCACACGTTATTACACAGACATTAATAAGCAAGCCACCACAATTAAAGTTATCTTAGAAAGGTGGCTAAGAAAACATTTATGGCGCAACGGAATTTACACTTAAGAAAATTTGCATATGAGCTTGTTCTCAGCTCTTGTGAAGAACAATATTAAATAAAAGGGGCAAGGTGCTCTAAAACTACAATATATAGGCAAGTTACGGATTATGCTGAAATTAAACTTGTTTATTCAGATAGAAAACAAGCAAAATGGGGAACCAATTTTGTTAATATAATGAAAATACATCTCTTAGATCGAATAATGCGGACGGTGCCCAGCCTATGTTATACATGATTTAACGTTACTGGGGAGGGGGGGAGGGGAAGGATCCACAAACAACACTCATTCTCTCTCACACACGCAATGCCACAGCGAAACTCACCAAAAGCAGGCGCCGCTATCGTAGGCGAAATTCAGAAGTCGAAGGTAGCACAAAACACAATATAAACAAACACTTTGAAGCTGGCTCTGGTCTGTCGTGCCTGTTTTGGGATGGTGCGTGTGTATAGCCAAGTTAAATTACATCTGAATTGGACCGCGAGTAAACACGCTAACGGCGACACACGGCTACTTACATGAACGCACTCCACTGAAGGTGAAGTGATTGAAAATCGGATTCATTATACAAAATCACGGTGCAAGTTGCAGTCTGTCAGCAATAGATCTAGGTGCTGGTTTTCTATGAGAAGTGGCGTGAACTCAGGCGACTTGCTGCAAACCCCGTAAGTCGGAACTCGGACCCACATTCTCACAGGGATAGTGGCGTAGCGGAGAAGCCGTACTTATGCCACATTAATTAATATAATAATAAATAATTAACATAACAAAATAAGAAAAACCTATTAACTAATATTTTAACGCATGAAATAAAAATACTAGTTCTCCAGCCTTGAAAAGAGTGGGGTTCAAGTTCTAACAAAATGATAATCTACCGACATAAAATAAATTATAACTTTACAGAAATATACAAATAATATATGGAAGACGACAGACGGTCGTCTTTCAAAGTTCAGTAATGAAACACGAGGGAAACTGACTATCCCGATAAAAAGAAAAAGAAATGAATGGAAATGATAAAGAAAATTGGAGAGATGTAAGTAAAAACGTATTAAGTTGCTAGTTTCCCTGGCAATATTTCTGGTTATCGTTTAATCAGTGTTTTCCAATGGATGAATCTGGCTTCTTTAATATTCAGTTTCTGTGGTTCTCTCTGAAACTATACTTCCTTCATCAACGGAATAGTCGTATTGTTGAAAAAATACAACGCTATTACTGCTCAGCAGTCATACCACTGGTGTAATTTCGCTCTTCGAAATAGATTCTACTAATATACTATTTCTAAGCTAATGGGAATAAAACTTTATTAACAGTCATCTACGCTTTTCTTACTAGTACTTTAGTCATACAACTTTTATTTAAAAAATCGTGTACAGTCGCAGTCTCTGTGAAAGCGTTAATCGTGTCCTTATGAAATTTGTTATTAATACCCTAACCCAATCCAAGAATCTCATTGCAGCGTACGTAATTACAACAAAAGAGAAAGATTAATTTTCTCTTCTCAAATTTAAATCTAATTTCGACCCAGAAAGGTGCGAACTATGCTGTCACAAAAGTCTTTGGTCACTTACATCGGCAACGGACATCCATTTGAATCTGCTTACTGTATACGACTCTTCGTCTCCCTACGATTTTTACCCCACACACTTCCCTAGAATGCTAAATATACGATTCGTCGATGTCTACTAATGTGTCCTACAAACCAATCGATCCCTTCTTTTAGCCAAGGTATGCCAAAAATTCCTCTTCTTCCTATTTGTTTCAGTACCTCCCCATTACTTACGCGATATACCCACCTAATCTTCAGCATTCTTCTATAGCATCACATTTCAAAAGCCTCTATCCTCTTCCTGTCTGAACTATTTATCGTCCATGTTTCACTCTCGTACAAGGCAACACTCAGCACGCTTTCAGAAAAGACTTCCTTATGCTTAATATTCAAAGTTAACAAATTTCTCTGTTTCAAAAAGGTTTATCTTCCTAATACCATTCTGCATTTTGCTCCTCTGTACTGTAAGCATCATATGATATTTTACTGCCCAAGCAACAAATCTCATCTACGACCTTCGTTGTTTCGTTGCCTAATGTAATTCCACAGCATAGTCTGACTTTCTTAGACTCCATTCCATTACCCTTGTTTTGCTCTTATTTATGTTCAACGCACTGTCCATTCCGTTCAATTACTCTTCCAGGACCCTTGCTGTCTCTGACAGAATTTCAACGTCATGGGATAAACGAAATGTTTTTTTTTCTTCACCCTGAACTTTAATTCCTACTCCAAATTTCTCCTTGGTTTATTTCACAGCTTGCTTGAGAAAGTCTATAACGCTGTTTTATTCCCTTCGCAACCACTGCAACCCTTCCACGCCTTTCGGCTTTTACTATTACTGTCTGCGTTCTGTACAAATTATAAATAACCTTCTGTTCTCTATATTTTACCACTGCTGACTTCAGAATTTGAAAAAGTGTATTCCAGTCATCACCATCTACAGCTTTCTCCAAATTTACAAAAGGCAGAAATGTAGTTTTGCCTTTCCTTAATTAAGGTAAGTCGTATTGCTTCCCAAGTTCCTACATTTCTCTTAAATCCCAACAGCTCTTCCAGCTTCGCCCGGCTCTTTCATTCTTCTTTAAATAATTCCTGTTAAATTTTTGCTCAAATTGTTCAAAAATTCAAATGTTCAAATGTTTGTATAGTCTATGGGACTGAACTACGGGGTCATCATTCCCTAAACTTACAAACTAATTATGAACTACTTACGAACTAGGACGGCACAAATATCCATGCCCGAGGGAGGAATCGAACCCCCGACCGTAGTGGCCGTGCAGACCGTGACTGGAGCGCCTCAGTCTCCTCGGGCACCGCGGCCGGCTAAATTTTTGCATCCATGATTTATGAAGTTGATGGTTCTGTAATTTTTCACACCTGTCTGCGTCTACTTTCTTTGGAATGGGGATTATTATATTTTTCTTAAAGTCTGAGGGTATTTTGCCTGTCTCATGTATCTTAAATAATTATCAAAGCTACACTCAAACGTCATATAATGTTGGCTGTTTGTTAAAATACGTCAGAAAGAATATTACGTGTTGGGTGCATAGATATTACCACAATAGTAGAGTCGTAATCTTATCACCATAATTTGTATTATTTAGTTGATTATTTTGGTCCAAAATGTTTACAAAAACTTATAAAACTACAAACACGACAGTGCGATTTTTTTACTCTTTTCTTACAATAAACAAGTATGACTTCGCTAAATATCACTAAATTCGGCAGTGAATTCCCCAAACCACTGGTGTATGCCAGCCAATCTCGTACTCTTGTGTACACACACGACGAAAAAAGTGTAGATTGACTCCACATTTTCCAACTTATTTGCGCAGATGTGAGTTGAACAACTTTGCTCTAACCTCCGACTCTAACTTCCAGGTTTGCGCACATCTAATATCTGCGCAAATCTGCTGTCCCCACGCAACGATTTGCAAAGTGTGCGCAGGCATTTGCGCAGACAGATAGTTGCGTGTGGACCCGCCTTTAGTACTGAAAGTGAACAGACAAGAGCTTCTTTAGCATTTATAATATTCAAGTATGGATTCTAGTTACCGGTACCGGATTTTAATGTTTTATGCATGATTGATTTCAAACGGTAACTAGAAATCACAGTCGGCCGCGGTGGCCGAGGGGACTGAGGCGCTCCAGTCACGCTCTGCACGGCCACTACGGTCGGGGGTTCGAATCCCCCCTCGGATATGGATATTTGTGGCGTCCTTAGTATTAGTTAGTTCATAAGTAGTTTGTAAGTTTAGGGACTGATGACCCCGTAGTTAAGTCCCATAAGCTATACAAACATTTGAATATTTAGAAATCACACATTTAGGTTAATTCTAATTACTGTTACCACTTTTTCTCAACTTTATACGGGAATATAGTACTCATTTTGTCACCCAATTTTTACCATCACTGCTTTCGCATTAAATTTTTCAAGATGTCCCATCACGAAGATGTAACCAAAGAAAATAAATTCAAATTAATCAAAAAATGTTCAAATGTTTGTTAAGCTTATGGGACTTAACTACGGGGTCATCAGTCCCTAAACTTACAAACTACTTATGAACTACTTACGAACTAGGACGGCACCAATATCCATGCCCGAGGGGGATTTGACCCCCCCCCCCCCCCCAAATGAATCCCTTCAGATACATGAACACGTACAACACTCCATGGACACGGGCCATAAGTAACTCATATAATCCCGTAAGATATAATGTGTTTGAAACGACTATTGGCTATGCAAAACCCGCTTAAGATATAACATCTTTGGTGCGATTACTCGTAGAATGACGTAGTGTATGACGTCTCTGGTCAAAGCCGATGGGTGGTGTCGAGAACTGAAGTGATCCCGCAAGTCTTCGATGTGATTTCGTAGCTCGGCTATTTGTTTAGTAACGTCCGGTTGTTGGCGTCGTATCGCTGCAGTTTCCCCAAAGGTCTGTACTGCTGTGTTCGAACGTCACAGACGATGTATTCTCTACAACTAACGAGGCATAGACGTTGTCGGCTACCGAGATTGAAACATCTACATCTACATAGATACTCTGCAAATCACATTCAAGTGCCTGGCAGAGGGTTCATTAACTACTTTCATAACTTTTCTCTACCGTTCCATTCTCTAATAGCGCGTGAACACCTAAATAGTTCCGTTTTCGATCTGATTTCTCTTATTTTATTGGGATGGTCATGTCTCCCTAAGTAGGTGGGTGCTAGCAAAATATTTTCACATTCAGAACTAAAAGTCGGTGATTGAAACTTCGCAAACAGATCACGCCGCAATGAATAACGTCTTTCTTTTAATGATTTCCACCCCAATTCGTGCAACATTTCCGTGACGCTTTCCCCCCCGTAACGTGATAAAACAAAACGAGCTGCCCTTCTCTGAACCTTCTCAATATCTTCCGTCAGTCCCACCTGGTGAGGGTCCCACAAGGGGCAACAGTACTCCAAGAGAGGACGCACAAGTGTGATGTAGGCAGTCTCTTTGGTGAAGCTGGAGCATCGTCTAAGCGTTCTGCCAATGAAACGTAACCTTTGGTTCGCCTTCCCCACAATATTTTCTATATGTTTTCTCCAGTCAAAGTAATTTTAACTCCTAGGTATTTGGTAGAATCTACGACCTTAAGGTTTGACTGACGTATTGCGTATTTAAAGTTCAGCGGATTTCTTTTAGTGGTCATGTGTATTACTTCACACTTTTCTTTATTTAGTGTCAATTGCCAATTTTCGCACCATGCCGATATTTTGTATAAATCGCTTTGCAGTTGCTTTTCATCCTCTGTTGACTTCACTAACCGATAAACGACAGCATCATCCGCCAGCAATCTAAGGGAGCTATTCAGATTGTCTCCTAAATCGTTTATAAACACGAGGAAGAGTAGGGGACCTATAACGCTTCCATGTGGAACGCCAGATATCACTTATGTTTTACTCGATGATTTACCGTCAATTACAACGAACTGTGTTCTTTTTGATAGGAAATCGTGAATCCAATCGCACAATTGGGGAGATATTCCATTAGCACGCAATTTCATAAGAAGCCGCTTGTGTGGTACAGTGTCAAAAGCCTTACTGATATCCAAAAATATGGAATCGATTTGAGATCCCTTGTCGATGGCACTTAACACTTCATGTGAATAAAGGCCAACAGTGTTTCGCAAAAGTGATACTTTCTGAATCCGTGTTGACTACTGGTTAATAGGTTGTTCTCTTCGAGGTAGTTCATAATATTCGAACAAAGTATATGTTCCAAAATCCTACTGAAAATCGACGTCAATGAGATAGGCCTGTAATTTTGGGGATCACTCCTATTGCCTTTCTTGAATATTGGAGTAACTTGGGCAACTTTCCAGTCTTTGAGTACGGATCTTTCGCTGATTGATCGATTGTAAATTATAGCTAATTACGGAGCTATTGCATCAGCATACTCTGAGAGGAATCTAATTGGTATACAGTCTGGCCCGAAAGATTTGTTTTTGTTTAGTGACTTAAGTTGTTTTACTACTCCAGGAACATCTACTTCTAAGTTTCGCATGCTGGCAGCTGTTCTTGGATTGAATACTGGAGTGTTCACTTCGTCTTCTTTGGTGAAAGAATTTCGGAAAGCTGTGTTTAGTAATTCTGCCTTAGCAGTACTGTCATCGGTAGTATTACCATTGCTATCGCGTATTGAAGGTATTGTTTGTGTTTTGCCGCTAGTGTACTTCACATATGACCAGAATTTCTTCGAATTTTCTGCAAGATTACGAGACAGGATTTCGTTGTGGTAACTACTTTAGGTTTCTCGCATTGAAGTCCGCGCTACGTTGCGAGTTTCAGTAAAAGATCGCCAGTCTTGTTGATTTTGTGTCTTTTTAAATTTTGCATAGGTTTTTCTTTGTTTCTGCAACAGTGATCTGACCTGTTTTGTGTACCACGGGGGGGGGGGGGGGTCAGCCCCATCTTTTATTAATTCATTTGGTATAAATCTCTCGTTTGCTACTGATATTATGTCTTTGAAAGTAAGCCACAACTGATCTACACTCGCATTTTTAGTTTTGAAAGACTGAAGAATATCACTCAGGAAAGCGTGAATCGAATTTTTATCTGCTTTATTGAATAGATATATTTTTCGTTTATTTTTGGTGCATTTGGGAATTTCGACATTCAGTCTCGCTACTACAACTCGATGTTCGCTAATCCCTGTATTTGTTTTGATGCTCTTTACTAGCTCAGGATTATTTGTTGCTAGGAGATCAAAGGTATTTTCGCAACCACGTACTATTCTAGTGGGTTCATGAACTAACTGTTCGAAGTAGTTTTCAGAAAAAGCATTCAGAACTAGTTCGGACGATGTTTTATATTTGCCGCCGGTTTTGAATACACAATTATGCTAACATATCGAGGGTAAATTAAAGTCGCCACCGATTATAACAGTATGCTTCGGATGCCTATTTGAAATGTCATTCAAGCTTTCTTTTAACACTTCGGCAACCGCATCGTCTGAGTCAGGGGGCCGATAAAAAGATCCAATTATTAATTTATTCCGGTTGTCAGGAATAACCTCTAGCCACAGCAACTCACAGGAAGTATTTGTCTCAATCTAGCTGCAGGATAAGCCGTTAGTAACAGCAATAAACACGCCACCCCCTTTTTTATTTATTCTATCCTTTCTGAAGACCATTTGGCCCTTGGAAAAAATTTCGACCGAACTTATCTCAGGCGTCAGCCAGCTTTCAGAACCAATAACGATTTGTGCCTCAGTACTTTCTATCAGCTCTTGGAGCTCTGGAATTTTCCCAATACAGCTACGGCAATTTACAACTGTTATACCAATGGCTTTTAGATTTGCTTTCTTCCTGTGTCTGGCCTGTCCCCTTTGAGACAGAAACCCATTCTGTGTATTCCCCAGGCCCTCTAACCTAAAAAAAACCGCTCAGTCCACGCCACACAGCCCCTGCTACCCGTGTAGCCGCTTCCTGAGTGTAGTGGACTCCTGACCTATTTAGCGGAACCCGAAAACCCACCACCCTTTGACGCAAGTCGAGGAATCTGCAGCCCACACGGTCACAGAACTGTCTGAGCCTCTGATTCAGACCCTCCACTCGGCTCTGAACCAAAGGTCCGCAGTCAGTCCTATCGACAATGCTGCAGATGGTGAGCTCCGCTTTCATCTTGCAAGAAAGACTGGCAGTCTTTACCACTTCTGATAGCCGCTCAAAACCAGAGAGGATCTCTTCCGATCCAAAGCGATACACATCATTGGTCCCGACATGAGCCACCACCTGTAGCTGGCTGCACCCTGTGCTCTTCATGGCATCCGGAAGGACCCGTTCCACACCTGGAATGACTCCCCCCGGCATGCAGACGGAGTGCACATTGGAATTCTTCCCCTCCCTAGTAGCCATTTTCCTAAGGGGCTCCATCACCCGCCTAACGTTGGAGCTCCCAACTACCAACAAACCCACCCTCTGAGAGTGCCCGGATCTTGAAGGCAGAGGGGCGAGTACAGGACAAGCGACACCATCCGCATCAGGAACATCCTATGCCACAGACAGCGCCTCGAATCTGTTAGCAAGACTAACCGTGGAGGCCTCCACTTCGGTCCCCCGGGAAGTCTTACGTCGCCTGACACGCGCTGAGGAGACCTCCCAATCCACCACGGATTGGTGGGCGACCTCCTCGCGGGCAGTGAGCGGGCAGGCCACAGCCGCAGGCCGATCGGTGGGCACAACAGACGCACAGGGCGTCTGCTGCACCCCCGCGAGCGTCCCACAACAGCGGCGCCTACCCACCGCAGTCTCAAGCGTTGGCAGCGAAGCCAACGCCGCCTGAAGCTGCGAGCGAAGAGTCACCAACTCTGCCTCCATCCGTTCGCAGCAGTACAGTTCCCAGCCATTCTAAAACCCTTGTTTTTTCCAATTAAGTACGTCTGAAGACACAGAAGTATGATAAACAGTGAGCTTCGAAAAATATGAAGCTAACACTAAACTGTTTATTAACGGCGAATCTGAAAAATATATACGCGAGCTAATAAATCAAAATATAAACAACTGAACTGACAACGAAACGCGATTCTTAATAAAATAAACACGCGAGCACTCTAAAGATTTAAGAACTGTAAAAGAAAGCACGCACGAAATGAAAATAAGTCGCTTCCATTAAGAAGCCGGTTACCGTACAATGTAGAGCTGCTGCTGGTCACGTGTGCCCTGGCCGCCGGTCACTGAGCCAAAACATCGTGTGCGTTGAAAGTGCCGGGGCAGTTCCTAACTGAAATATGTATGGTCCGTGCAGTTGCTAAAACCAGTGTCTTTTCTGTCTGATCGGTGTCGTCAACTAAGCTTCGTAGGTCTCTCCAAAATTCCGAAGGACTTTTCACCATGTGGTGCTTGGTGAATACGTTATTCTACCGGTCGAAGTAGCCGTTCAAGTAGTAACTGTTTGAAATGCATATGCTTCTGCATGACGAGTCGAGTGAAGTTTTACCTGCGCCTATCGTTGGTGCTTTATTGTAAAGGTCTGTAACAGCAATCATAAATTTGCTATCTTCGTTTTTAAAGCCGCGTTGCTGGAAAGTCAGGTGGAGCATTGTAAACCATAATTCAGGTTTATCAGAAATGACTGCGGCGAGCGTACCTTCGTGTTACTGCTATTATGCGCCGAATGGCCGATGCTGGATGCCGTGGAAGAACTAAACGCAGCGTTCTCCTGGTACTCAACGTCACGTCGTAAATCTTCGTCGTGCTTCAACAAAGCGACGCGCCGACTCGTAGCATGGTGTGTGTCGCACAACGCGCGTTGGACGGTACTGCGCTCTGTAGCGTTTCCTCGCCTACAACTGAATTCATTCTTCGGGGTCATTACTTTAGCACACTAAAGCTTATTTCAAACACTAAATATTCATCTCAGAAATTAGGTAATAACTTTTTTTAGCTTTAAAAATGTTGTTGTTTTCTTGTCAGTATGGAGACCACAAGCCTCTTCCTTTCTTGATAAGAACGGGAACCCACATCCATTTGAATCGGCTTACCGTATTCGTCTCTCCGTACCCCACTACGATTTTTACCCCACTTTTGTCACTCAAACGCTAAATTACCCAATTCCATGATGTCTTACAATGTGACACCAAACAATCCTTTCTCTTCATCAACAAAGGTCAAAAGCTTATATTCTCCACAATTCTGTTCCGTGCCTTCTCATTACTGAAGCTATCTACCTAACTAACCTTCAGCGTTTGTCTGTGTGGTGTCGCACAAGTACAAAGTGCGCGCCACCTACTTTCGCCGCGCGCCGCCATGCACGCACGGCGCGGCGTTCTTACGACGACAGCCACGAGCGCCCTCTGCTGCAACTCCGTTCGTGGCCACCGCGGAAAGATCGTTCACTTGGGACTGAGATAGCAACGAGTAAAGACTTCGGAATCCGATAGGCACCAGTGAAGACTTGGCTATCAGTTAGGCACTAGGCAGGACTCTAGCTCAACTATGTATCAACATTCTGCAGTACTATGTAAAAATTAAGTATTGTATAAATTCTGTGCAATATATATCTCGTTCTAATTTACTCTAGTGTTTCTAGTTTCTGGCTGCTCCTCTCCGTACCTGCACCAGCGTGCTATCTTTATTCCTGTGTTGGTCTCATTCCACTCGGCCACCGACACCTACGACGGAAACGAGACACAAAAGCGGCGACGAGGCTGGGACACAAAAGTCTGTAGTAGCACATTTTGCTACACGAGTAACAAAAATCATCTACAACCTTTATTCTCTCGTTATCCCAACTAGTGATCCTCGGTTGCACAGTGGTAGAGTGCCAGACTACAAATCCAAAGGTCGCGGGTTCGAGCCCTGCCAGGTCGTACGATTTTTATCTGTCACTTTCCACTTCTTTCACCTCTGGCAGTATCGCTCATGTGAAAAATACCGAGTAGCACCGTGGTTCGGAACCCACGTTAAACTGTAGATCCCCCTATAACTGGCTGGGCAAGTCAGTTCGAAGGTCGGAGGAAGGCAATGGCATACCACCATGCCTAGTAAAGCACTGTGGTGTTCAAACCAATCTTCGGATTGTTGACTGCTTTACCTTTTACCCAAACTAATTCCTGATTGTTGACTGCTTTACCTTTTATCCAAACTAATTCCTTCAGCGTTGCCTGATTTTCTTAAACTAAATTACGTTACTCATCTTCTGCTCTTGTTAACTTTCATGTTATAACCTGCTTTCAGGAAACTGTACATTCCGTTCAATTGCTCATCTAGGTCCCATGGGCACAGAAGACCGGTTTTAGGTTTTCAACCGAGAAGTCTGTTTGTGTTCTTTTTAATCGTTCACGTTCTATTTTTAACTTACCCGAACTACGGATAAGGGACACTGTTCTGAATATTAAAGACACTGTGCGTTCTTTGGGGCTCACATTTGACTGTAAACTTACTTGGTTGCCGCATCTTAAAGATTTGAAGAGGCGGCGCCTCAAAGCACTCAGTATTTTAAAGTGTCTTAGTCACACTTCATGGGGATCTGACAGGACTCGTCTGCTCCAGTTTTATAGAGCGTTTGTACGATCCCGACTTGATTACGGCTGCACGGTGTATGGGTCTGCAAGACCTTCCTACCTCAAAATGTTGGACGTGGTGCACCATGAGGGGATTCGGTTGGCTACCGGGGCATTTCGCACCAGCCCTATACCGAGTCTTTGCGCCGAGGCTGCTGAGCCACCGCTTTCCATACGGCGACAGCTCCTCATGGTGCGTCAGGCGTATGCAGCGTTGTCCACCCCGTATACACCTGCTTACAATACTATTGCTCGGCCGCCTATGGAACGGCTGTTTCGTAATCGGATTCGAGCTACGAGGCCTTTTGGGGTTCGTGCTAAGGACTGTTTTTTAGATATTAGTGTTTCAGATTTTACCGTTTTGCGTCGAGGATGGAGTAGATATCCCCCTTGGTTATTACAGAGGCCCCGCCTCCTTTTAGATTTAACCAATTTTAAAAAAGATTGCACCCCGGACATAACGTTAGGTCAGAATTTTTTAACATTGTAAATCAGCATCGTGATTGCACAGTGGTGTACACTGACGGATCAAAACAAGGGGACTCGGTGGGATGTTCTGCAGTGTTTCCAGGTCACATCGTAGGGATTCGCCTGCTCGCTGCCTACTCCGTTTTCTCGGCAGAGGTGTATGCCATTCTCCAGGCACTGGAACACATCCGGCGTGCTCGAGATAACAAATTTCTACTCTGCTCCAATTCCCTTAGTGCCCTCCAATCACTGCTGGCCATGTACCCGGCTGAACCTATAACACAATTGATCCATGACCAACTGTACCTCCTCCAACGGCGGGGTAAAGAGTTCTCATTTCTTTGGGTACCTGGGCATGTTGGGATATGGGGAAATGAAGCAGCTGATGTGGCTGCCAAGGCGGCCTGCAGTGCCCCAAATGTCAAAGAGTGTGCCATTCCCTTGCGGGACGTCTACTCTGTGCTGGGCCAGAGGTCCCTTCAGTTGTGGGAGGAGACGTGACAGGTAATAAACTGCGGTTGGTCAAACCAACTGTCCGACATTGGAGAACCTCCTGCCAGCCATTCAGGCGTTTCGAAGTGACACTGACGCGCCTTCGCATTGGCCACAGCCCTTTGACCCACAGTTTTTTATTCCGTCGAGAGAATCCACCGATTTGTGATGCTTGTGGCGTGCAAATCACTATACGCCACATTTTAATTGAGTGTATTTTATATCGTACTGAGAGGGCAGCGGCTAATCTTGGTCGTGCCCTACCCATTGTTTTAGCTGACGACGAGGTGAGAGTGACGAACGTTTTACAATTTTGTGAACGTTCCCGATTCTGGCCTAAACTCTTAGGCAGGAGATTTTAGTGTGTTAAAGGAAGGCTCGCTGATGCCTCTCACATCAGCGATCAGCGTCCCCCTATACTCCGACATTTTCTTTTAAGGACTTGTAAGGTTGGGTACTGCGGTCTGCCACTTTACATCGCTGATTTGCAATATGTGTTTGTGTTGTTGCCATGGCTTACTTCATTTACTGTTGTTTAATTCTCCTGTCAGGGCGCTAAAAACCTTGCTGTTGTGCGCCCAAAACATCCTATCCTATCCTATCCATCTAGGTCCTCTGCTGTGTGTGACAGAATTAAAATGTCAATGGTGAACAGCAAAGCTTTTAGAATGAAACTTTCACTCTGCAGCGGAGTGTGCGCTGATGTGAAACTTCCTGGCAGATTAAAATTGTGTGGCGGAAGCGGGACTCGAACCTGGGCCTTTCGCGGGCAAGCGCTCTACAACTGAGCTATCCCGATACGACTCATTGTCCGTCCTCACAACTTTACATCCGCCAGTACCTCGCCTCCTATTTTCCAAACTTCACAGAAGCTCTCCTGCGAACCTTTCCAAAGTAGGAGGCCAACTAGCTTTGCCGATGATGAGGAGATTGAATAAATCCTTTACCTTGTAATAAAGTTCTTCAGACACTTGAGGGAGAGCAAAACTGAATTGTGATGCGGGACTGGAATTCGTTAGTAGCAAAAGGAGGAAAAATAGTTGGTGAATGTGGACTGGGGGAAAGGAAAGACAGAGTTGGCTGCCTGGTAGAATTTTGTAATATGAGGTGAAAACCATCAGCAGAAGGAATTTGTTGTTACCATCGTATGGTTTTAATGAGAATTTGAAAATAAATGTAATACATAAAAATTAAAGTATAATTGTCGTTTTGTTCGGATTTAATGCACGGGCATACCGTACATCCGATTGCGATAAAACTTTATAAACTCATTGCTTGCACTCGCGCGAAGGTTGTAGGCATACTAAAATCAAATTCGCCGGCCGCAGTGGCCGAGCGGTCTGCGGCGCCCCAGTCACAGTCTGCTACAGTTGGGGGTTCGAATCCCCCCTCGCGCATGGATGTTTGTGTCGTCTTTAGTATAAGGTAGTTCATAAGTAGTTTGTAAGTTTAGGGACTGATGACCCCGCAGTTAGGGCCCTTAAGCTTAACAAACATTTGAACATTTAAAATCAAATTCATATCGTGCATGGCGGAGGGCACTTTACAATTACTTAATTCGTTTCTTATGCCTTTGCTCTTAAATGTTTGGATGGATATGAATGAAATTTGGAACAGAGGTGCTTTAGCCTAATTAATGCATGGGTTTCCAAGCAACCGCATGGTGCGTGTTGGGGGTGCCTTACAGTGTTTCTCTTCACGCTGAAACAGGTGGTCGGATCTGAATGTCATTTGGAATGCTGCTAGATTATTCCCTGCATTAACGTGTGAGTTAACTTCAGCAAGCCACCGTACGGTGCATGGCGGAGGGTATATTACAGTGGATTAACACGTTGTTACTTTTTCCCCTTAAACTGTTGGACGGAATTGAATGAATTGTGGAATGCAGATAGTTTATACCACGAATTAATCCATGGGCTACCTTTCGTGAGTCTCCCTAAGTGCATGGCGGAGGCTACGTTACAAAAAACGTCTAAATTGTTTGACTGGTCACCGTGAAAGTCAGCACATAAATGTATATTTTCGTGAAGGACATTTTTATTATCTGCAAGCCAGTGAATTTAGCATGACTGAGGGTACCTTGCGACTTGGACACCGTTTAACCAGTCACCATGAAAGTTGGCACATGTGTGTTTTCATACATAGGAGGGGGAGGAGTAGGTGGAGGAGGAGACGGGCAGAAAGGGCAGAGGAGGAGAATGAGCCGGCCGCGGTGGCCGAGGGGACTGAGGCGCTCCGGTCACGGTCTGCACGGCCACTACGGTCGGGGGTTCGAATCCCCTCTCGGGCATGGATATTTGTGCCGTCCTTAGTCTTAGCTAGTTCATTAGTAGTTTGTAAGCTTAGGGACTGATGACCCCGTAGTTAAGTCCCATAAGTTCTACAAACATTTGAACATTTTTTGAGGAGAATGAGAGTGGGGAGAGGAGGCGAATGAGGGACGAGAGATGGTGAGAAGTGGAAGGAGATGAATAGAGCGAGGGGAAGGAGGAAATGGACAGACAAAGGGGAGGGATGAGATGGGTGGAGGAGCAGGTGAACGGAGAGGAGGAGATGGAGTAACTTAAAACTGGGTGAAATAAGTACTCGGGCGACGCCGGGTTTTCAGCTAGTTTCCAGAATAAGAAGAGAACTCAAGTCCCTGAAAGACCAGTGAGTCCGAGGAAAGTCCATTTTCTCGTCACTGTTTATAATCAACGAATTGGATGAGGCCTTGAAACAAACTTGGTAAAGCACCTGAATTGGACAAAATTTATCCGGAACCGTTTTTTTTTTTTTTTTTTTTTTAAATATAGGTAACGCTGCAAAAATCTGGCTGATACGTTTTTCTCTTAAATCTTGGACAAGTGAATCTTTCTCAATGATCTTTGTTGTTGTTGTTGTGATCTTCAGTCCTAAGACTGGTTTTGTTGTGACCTCGTCGCCTTTTTTGTTTCCTCGTCCCGATCTAGTCGTCAGTAAAGGTACTGGTGCAGGAACTGAAGTCAACTGTAACAACTTCTCAGATTAATAATGCAAGTTTTATTGACTGAAAAGTATAATACTCAAGAATGAAACTTTCACTCTGCATCGGAGTGTGCGCTGATATGAAACTTCCTGGCAGATTAAAATTGTGTGCCGGAACCGGGACTCCAACCTGGGACCTTTGCCTTTCGCGGGCAACCGCTCTACCGACTGAGCTACCTCGACACGACTGACAATGCTGCCTCACAACTTTAATTCTGCCAGTACCTCGCCTCCTACTTTCCAAACTTCACAGAAGCTCTCCTGCGCAACATGCAAGACTAGCACTCCTGGAAGAAAGGATATTGTTGAGACATGGCTTAGCCACAGCCATATCCTTTCTCCCAGGAGTACTAGTCTTGAAAGGTTCGCAGGAGAGCTTCTGTGAAGTTTGGAAAGTAGGAGGCGAGGTACTGGCGGAAGTAAGGTTCTGAGGCGGCATCGTGAGTCGTGTCGGGATAGCTCAGTCGGTAGAGCGCTTGCCTGCGAAAGGCAAAGGTCCCAGGTTCGAGTCCCGGTTCCGACACACAATTTTATCTGCCAGGAAGTTTTATAATAACTTTAGAACATTACAACATGAGTCTGTTTCTTCTCTCTTCTTGCTTCTGGTGGCGTCGTCCGTATGATACTAGCTTCGCTGTGACCTAGTTACTGCTAAGTTCGTAGCCGCGTTCTGACTTAGTACTGTCCTATATCTGGCTTCGTAGCTACCTAGTTACTGCCTGAGTTCTGAATAGTAACTGACGAGTAGTCACTAGTAACTGACGGGCGTCCAGACGTATGTCGGCCTAGATATAGAAGCTAGTAGAGGGCGCGCATCTTCGATTACTCCCTCTAGGATGCGCGGCGCCTGCTTGCGATTGGCTTTCGGTCGATCGCTGCCTTCTCCACGATCGTTCTCTTACGTCTGGCATATGGCGCTGACCTTACGCCACAACAGCTTTGACGCAGCTCTCCACTCTACACTATCCTGAGAAAGCCTCTTCACCTCCTCATAAGAACAGCAACCCAAATTCATTTGAATCTGCTTGTTACATATGTTTATGGTCTACCTCTGCGTCCCCCCCCCTCCACACACACACACACACACACACACACACGCACACACACACACACACACACACACACACACACACACACACACACACACTTCACTCAAATGCTAAATTTACGATTCTTTCATGTCTAAGAATGTGACGTACCAATCGATCCTTTCTTTTAGTCAAGATATGCGAAAAAAAATTTTTCTCCCCAATTTTGTTAAGTATCTTTTATTAGTTACGCGATCTACCCACCTAAACTTCAACTGTCTTCTGTAGCACCACATTTCAAAAGACTCTATCCCCTTTCTGTCTAAACCATTTATCGTCTAATTTTCAATACCGTATAAGGTAACCAACCACAAAAATGCTTTCAAAAAGGACTTCTCAACGAGCTTACGAAACAAAACAAAAAAAAAAAAAAAAACAAAAAAAAAAAATAGTGGCCATCTTAAAACCGGGCAAAACACCTCATATTCATCAAAATTTTAATCTCCTTACTAAGTTGCACTTATAAACTCTTAGAAAGGCTTGTTGTTGATGTTGTGGTCTTCAGTCCGGAGACTGGTTTGATGCAGCTCTCCGCAATACCCTATCCTGAGCAAGTATCTTCATCTCCACATAAGAACGGCAACCTACATCTGTCTGAATCTGCTTACTGTATCCATCTCTTGGTCTTCCTCTGCGATTTTTTCCCCACACACTTCCCTCCAATGCTAAATTCACAATTCCTTGATGTCTAAGAATGTGTCCAACCAATCTATCCCTTCTTTTAATCAAGGTATGCCAGAAATTTCTTTTCTCTCCAATTCTGTTCAGTACCTCCTCATTAGTTACGCGATCCACCCACCTAATCTTCAGCATTCTTCTGTAGCACCATATTTCAAAAGCCTCAATCCTCTTCCTGTCCGCACTGTTTATCGTCCATGTCTCACTCCCATACAAGGCAACACTCCACACAAATGCCTTCAGAAAGGACTTCCTTAGGCTTAAATCAATATTCGAGGTTAACAAATTTCTCTTTTTCAAGAACGCTTTTCTATCCATTGCCATTCTGCATTTTATATCCTCTGTACTGCGACCATCATTTGTTATTTTACTGCCCAAGTAACAAAACTCATCTACCTCCTTTATTGCTTCGTTTCCCAATCTAATTCCTTCAGCATCACCTGATTTTCTTACACTGCACTCCATTACCCTAGTTTTGCTCTTGTTAATGTTCATCTTGTATGCACCTTTCAGCACACTGTACATTCCGTTCAACTGCTCTTCCAGGTCCTTTGCTGTATCTGACAGAATTACTATGACGTCGGCAAAACGCAATGTTTTTAATTCTTCGCCCTGAACTTTAATTCCTTCTCCAAATTTCTCCTTGCTTTCCTTTATAGCTTGCTCAATGTACAAGTTGAATAACAATGGAGAAAGACTACAACCCTGACTTACTCCCTTTCCAACCACTGCATCCCTTTCATGCCCTTCAACTCTGACAACCGCTGTCTGGTTTTTTTGTATAAGTTGTAAATAACCTTACTCTCCCTATATTTTACTCCTGCTTGCTTCAGAACTTGAAAGAGTTTATTCCAATCAACATTGTCAAAAGCCTTCTCCAAATCTACAAAAGCTAGAAATGTAGGTTTGCCTTTTCTTAATCTATCTTCTATGATAAGAAGTAAAGTGAGTATTGCGTCCCGTGTTCCTACATTTCTCCTGAACCCAAACTGATCTTCCCCGAGGTCGGCTTCTACCAGCTTTTCCATCCTTCTGTAAATAATTCGTGTTAATATTTTGCAACCATGACTTATTAAACTGATGGTTCTGTAATTTTCACACCTGTCTGCAACTGCTTTCTTTGGAATGGGGATTATAACATTTTTCTTAAAGTCTGAGGGTACTTCGCATGTCACATACATCTTACACACCAGGTGAAACAGGTTTGTCATAGCTGGTTCTCCCAGAGCCTTCAGTAGCTCTGCGGGAATATCATCTACTCCAGAGGCCTTATTTCGACTTAGGTCTTTCAGGGCTCTGTCAAATTCTTCTCTCAGTACAGTATCTCCTATTTCATCTTCATCTACATCCTCTACCCTTCCTACAATATTGTCTCGAACTTCATTTCCTTTGTAGAGCCCCTCTATATACTCTTTCCACCTTTCAGCTTTCCCTTCTTTGGTGAGAACTGGTTGTCCATCAGTGTCCTTGATATTCATAGAGCTGTTTTTCTTATCTCCAAATGTTTCTTTTATTTTCCTGTAGGCTGTATCTATTTTTCCCCTATTTATACATTCTTCTACATCCTTGCATTTGCCTTCTAGCCACTCCTGCTTAGCCATTTTGCACTTCCTGTCAATCTCATTTCTTAGTCGTCTGTACTCCATTTTGCCTGTATCATTTACTGCATTTTTATATTTTCTCCTTTCATCGATTAAATTTAGTATTTCCTGTGATATTCAAGGATTTTTTGTAGGTCTTTCCTTCGTACCTAGTTTGTCCTCTGATACCTTCACTATTTCATCTCTCAATTTTACCCATTCCTCCTCTACTGTTTTATTTTCCCCTGTTTCTGTCAATTGTTGCCTAAAGCTCCCTCTGAAATTCTTAAGAACCTCAGGTTCCTTCAATTTATCCAGGTCCCATCTCCTTATTTTCCTACCTTTTTGTAGTTTCTTTAGTTTCAGCCTACAGTTCATAACCAACAAGTTATGGTCAGAGTCTATATCTGCCCCTGGGTACGTCTTTATCTACAACATAATTACTGGCGCTGCGGCAGATTAGCCGTGCATTCTGGGGCGCCGTGTTGCGGTGAGCGCGGCTGTTCGCCGTCGGGGGTTCGAGTCTTCCCTCGGGCATGGGTATTTGTGTTGTCCTTAGGTTAGTTTACCTTAGTTTATTTTGTGAGCTACGTACTAATAACCCAGCAGTTGAGTCCCATAGATTTACAAACATTTGAAATTTTTGAATTACTGGCCACAACTTGGCACAAATAACATTGGAGCAAGCAGTCTGTAGAATTTACAGAAGTTGCTGTGATCTGGTGCTCACTCTAACCACTGTCATAGAAGCTGGATTTCAATAGAATATTAAGACATCTGTAGCATTTATAGATCTGTCTGGAGCATACGACACTGTATGGTAGGACAGGATAATCTACAAACTACTAAGGCTAATAAAGCTTAAGAAAACATCAACCAAGTTCAGTACAATGATAAGCAGTAGATATTTTTACGTCTGCCTGGGACTGAATGTAAGTAAAGAGAGAAAACTAAGCAGAGGCCTACCTCAGAGCTCATTCCTCACCCCTTTACTTTTTAACTTGTACGTTTCTGATTTTCCTAACACCGCGACAAAGTTCGGTTACGCAGACGATATCGCTCTATGACTAGTGCAAAGAATTTTAGCCAGACAGAAACAATCCTTACAGAAGATCTAGACCTTCTGAGTTCGTATTTCAACAAATGGCGACTGATGCCTAATACTACACACTGGCCATTTAAATTGCTACACCAGGAAGATGACGCGCTACAGACGCGAAAATTAACTGACAGGAAGAAGATGCTATGATATGCAAATGATAAGCTTTTCAGAGCATTCACACAAAGTTGGCTTCGGTGGCGATACCTACAACGTGCTGACATGAGGAAAGTTTACTACCGAATTCTCAAACACAAACAGAAGTTGACCGGCATGCCTGGTGAAACGTTGTTGTGATGCCTCGTGTATAGAGGAGAAATGCGTATCATCACGTTTTAGACTTTGATAAATGTCAGATTGTAGCCTTCCGCGATTGCGGTTTATCGTATCGCGACACTGCTCCACGCGTTGGTCGCGATCCAATGACTGTTAGCAGAATATGGAATCGGTGGGTTCAGAATGGCAATACGGAATGCCGTTCTAGATCCCAACGGCCTTGTATCACTAGCAGTCGAGATGACAGGCATCTTATCCACATGGCTGTAACGGATCGTGCAGCCACGTCTCTATCCCTGAGTCAACAGATGGAGACGTATGCAACACAACAACCATCTGCACAAACAGTTTGACAACGTTTGCTGCAGCATGGACTATCAGCTCGGAGACCATGGCTACGATTACCCTTGACGCTGCATCACAGATAGGAACGCCTGTGATGGTGTACGCAACCACGAACCTGGGTGCACGATGAATATCCACAGCATCGTGATGGTCGCATCCGTGTTTGGCGACATCGCGGTGGAACGCACACTGGAAGCATGTATTGGTCATCGCCATACTGGCGTATCACCTTGCGTGATGGTGTGGGATGCGATTGGTTACACGTCTCGGTCACCCCTTGTTCGCATCGACGGAACTTTGAACAGTGGCCGTCACATTTCAGATGTGTTACGACCCGTGGCTCTACCCCTGCGAAACTCTACATTGCCGGCCGCGGTGGCCGACGGGACTGAGGCGCTCCAATCACGGTCTGCACGGCCACTACTGTCGGGGGTATAAATCCCCCCTCGGGCATGGATATTTGTGCCGTCCTTAGTGTTAGTTAGTTCATGAGTAGTTTGTAAGTTTAGGGACTGATGACCCCGTAGTTAAGTCCCATAAGCTATACAAACATTTGAACATTTGAAACCCTACATTTGAATACTATAAATCACGACCGCATGTTGCAGGTCCTGTACTGGCCTTTCTGGATACGGAAAATGTTCGAATGCTGCCCTGGCCAGCACATTCTCCGGATCTCTCACCAACTGAAAACGTCTGGTCAATGGTGGCGAGCAATTGGCTCGTCACAATACGCCAGTTACTACTCTTTATGAACGTGGTATCGTGTTGAATCTGCATGGGCATCTGTACCTGTACACGCGATCCAAGCTCTATTTGACTCAATGCTCAGGCGTAACAAAACACCGTTATTGCGGCCAGAGTTGGTTGTTATGGGTACTTATTTTTCAGGATCTATGCACCCAACTTGCGTGATAATGTAATCACATGTCAGTTCGAGTATACTATATTTGTCCAATGAATACCCAATTATCATCTGTATTTCTTCTTGGTGTAGCAATTTTAATGGCCAGTAGTGTACCAGAACAGAATTATGTGCATTCCACCTAAACAATACGCAAGCACATACGAAGCTGCACGTTCTCTTTAATGAAACTGTTCTAAAGCATAACGATTTTCCAGATTTTCCAAAATATTTTGGACTCATCCTCGACCGCACTCTTTCGTTCAAAAAACACTTTGCAAATACAGCTACCAGGATTAGGACACGGAGTAATATCACCCAAAAATTATACCACATGACATGGGGAGCTTCGATGGATACCCTTCGAATATCTAGAACAGCGCTGGTTTTTTCAGCTGTTGAATACTGTGCTCCAATGTGGATACACAGTTGCATACCAACCTGTTGGATATTCAACAGAATAATATGATGCGTCTTATATCTGGTACCATCAAATGAACACCCACAAACTGGCTTCTGTTGCCGTGTAATACATATTCACCTTATATCGACAGAGATTTGGCACTCCTTCTAGAATTCCAAAAAACTCAGGAGAACGTTGACCTGCCTATTTAAGAAGATATACGGGCTCTACGTTGAATTACATTCCGCTCATGAAATGCAGAAACCGCCTAACAGTTAGCATCTTACAACATAAAAATAAGAAATTTGTGGGAACAAACTATTGAAAACCTTGAGATACGTAAATGGTTTTACGATTACAGACACTACCAGAAAGGAACCTCTTGGTGAAATTAAACCGAATGAGAACGGAATCTCTGCATAAGTGGTGATTTGTGGATGTGACGGCATCAGAAGAATCAGACACATCACGGATGAATGCGTGCCTTCCAAGTAATCTGATGTGATTTTATGACGGCTGACCCTGCAGCGCTGACCTGGATTAGTTGTTTTGTTTTGTATATATCATCACCTTTAAAAGTATTATCTGTTTTATATTAAGCTGCATGTAAGCCATAAGAAAAAGAAGTAAGCCAGAAGTTGAACCCAGACAATTCAGCAAAGAACACATCAACACCATTCTCAATCATCGTGTGGACAAGCACACTTGGCGACAGATAAATACACGCTGGAGGCTTTTGAGATGTGAACATGGCGGAGGATGAAAAAAAATAAGCTGGATGGACGGAGCAGAAAATGAAGAGAAGGGTGAGAGCGAAGACAATTGCTGGATATAAAAAAAAGTAGGAAATGAAATTGAATGGGGCATATTTTAACAAAGGAGGAGGGTCTATGTCGAAGAGAAGTCGATAGAGGAAGAAATTTCAGACCCTGGATGATGTAATTGATGGCAGTAGCTGCAACAGAACTAAGAAGGAAGCAATGAATCGCATAAAATATAAAGATCTGTAAAATAGCAGAAAACGGTTGATGATAATGATGACATGTTACTACAAAAGTTAAATTGCACTCACCGTGTGTGCGAATATTCCATACAGACTTTTCACGACCACTGGATTGGTGGGGCAGGCCGCACATCTTGGCTGGCTTGTTACCAAGACCTCAATCGCCTAGACCTCAAAAACTTGAACGAAGTGGTCTGTGCACTTTCAACGATGTGCATGCCATATATGGTCCCATTTTCAATACGAGCCAGCAAGTTTTACAACAACTTAAAAAAAAAAAATAATAATTCAAATGTTTGTATAGCTTATGGGACTTAACTACAGGGTCATCCGTTCCTAAACTTACAAACTACTTATGAACTAGCTAACACTAAGGACGGCACAAATATCCATGCCCGAGGGGGGATTCGAACCCCCGACCGTAGTGTCCGTGCAGACCGTGACTGGCGCGCCGCAGTCCCCTCGGCCATCGCATCCGGCACAAAGCTTCGTATACTCCAAAATGTCCTAATAATTCTAGTCCTAAAGGATCAAACTGCTAATGGCATTGGTCCTTAGGCTTACAAACTACTAAAACTACGTTAAGTTATCGACAACACATGCTCACATGCCCGAGAGGACTCGAAGCTCCGGCAGGAGCGGCCACGCGATGTGGCGCCTCAAACACCTAGAGCTACATAAATACCCTGCTTATCACACTGAAATGCTTAGCAACAGGTTTATAGAAACACTTTCATGATATTCCAATTCTCTAATAGCGCGGGGAAAAAGTAATACATAAATCTTTCCGTTTCAGATATTTATTTTATTACATGTCTCTCTCTATGAATGGGTGCTAACAAAATATGTTCGCATTCAGAAGAGAAAGCTGGTGCAAGAAATTTCGCAAATAAATCTCGCCGCAACGAATAACGCCTTCCTTTACGATTTTCACCCCAACTAGGGCAAAATTTATATGATGATCTCTCTCTCTCTACATCGCGATAACACAATATGAGCTGAATTTCTCTGTCCTCTAAATCGCCAATCAGTCCCACTTGGTGGGGATCCCACAATGCGCAGTAATACTACAAAGTAGGACGCAGAAGTGTAGTGAAGGCAGTTTGTTTAGTAGAACTGTTTTCTATGCGTTCTGCCAATGAAACGTAGCCTTTGGTTCACCTTCCCTACAATATTGTCTGTGTATTCTTTCCATACGACCATTTCTGCGCGTCATTTGTAGTTCAGAGGGTGTGTCACTCCTTACACCAAACGGTAGATCGATGCATTTGCAATGAATGGACGGCACGTAGAACCCCTATTAATACGTGTTATTCTCAGAGAGTATGCGTTTCTGGAACGTAAAAAACTTAGATGCACTCTCATGCACATACATTAGCTCTCCTTTTGCATTCATATTAACAGTAACCTATAATCGATTGTGTTATATACACACAAAACCAATAATACTGAGTGAAGCGAGGCACATCGTTGAGTGAAGATCTTTGTAGCAAGAAACAGATGTACGGCACTCGCTTGATACTGAACATTTATAGTGACAAACAATATATATTATATATTCGTAAGTGAAATGTGTAAGTTCAGTGACCAATTCATTACTCTGGAAGCTGTCTTATGGTTAACAACTATAAAGCCGCCCATACCTATCTCAGTAAGTCATAGACAAAAAACATTTTTCGCTACAAATCCTCATATAAACAATACCCATGGCGATAGAAACCCAGATGGGGATGACGTCTTTCCAGAAGGACGAGAGCGGCAACTTACTTTGTCATTCTTGTATTTAAGAATTCGTGAACAATCTCGTATTTTATTTATTTGAGAAGTCTGCTCCCATTGCAGATCAATTTTAGCTTGTAGTATTGATTGCAAAGTGGTTGGATACGGTTTAGAAATTGAGGTTCATACTAAAACGTTTTAATAGATTTTAAGTAATTACAGTTTATTCTACCGATACTCAGCATTTCAAGATTTCGATGTATGGGGGTTCTGCTCGCTGCAAAACATTATTCTCCTGGGGCGTCGTGGTAGAAATAAATACTCGATATGTACAATTTTTCACTTCTTCTTTAATTTGAATCAAACGTCTTCACCACCAAAACATAACAGTTTCAAAACATACACAATACAAAGCATCAGAACTGTAGTACTTCCATTTCAAAACAACTGACATAGCTTCCAGTGCACTTCAGAAAAGCCAAAACTCGAACTCCTCCACGCAAATTGGTGAGGCAAATATATAACATCGACAATAATGACGTTACATTATGCATTGTTCATGACAATTGAATATACTGATTTACAATAACAAACACACAAAGAGAACATTTTATGTACACAAAAATAATCACAATATAAAATGAAAACTACACATACAATAATTTTTACATGGCTTATATATTTTTAAGACGAAATCTCCGATCTTTCTGTTGACAACAAAGTGCGATCTTAAATGTCAATTAATTTGTTAACGAGTACATCACACATGTTCCTAACATATATTTAACTATCAATTACCTTGGCAATTCTCAAAATAAGTTCAAAATCTCACGTCACTCAATATATACAGGGAATTATAACATTCAAATCTCGACAATTACATTGATTACAAAATTAGCTGGTCTACACAACCTCTTTATGAGCCTAAGATATATACAATGCTATTTATTTTAATGTCTTTAATGTCTTTTACCATTCGTTTGTCTATTTATTGAAATAACATACAATGACAAAAGTATTGTTTATAGAACTGTCTGGAAACATCTTATACAAATCTCTTAATTAATGAAATCTATCACATGTTTTAATCACAGTATCACCGAGACACTGTCCTACACTGATTCCTAGGCTGGCTATTTCGTTTTTAACTAACTTCACACGCAGCATGTATCACTATTGAACCACGCAATTCCGGATCCGACGCAGACGGTATCGTACAATAACATTGAGATGAGGGGGCCAGCAGTATCATCACAATACTAAAGATAGTGAAGTCTTCCTCATATTTTGGTTTATATTTTTTGAACATTCTTTAATTTTTCCAACATTTATATGTATATATTTTATCTTAAATGATATTTTAATAATAATGATTCACCAGATTAAAATTCTAAAACATCCAATTCTACGTCCTTCCAGTAAGAAGGACAGTATGGTGAAAGTAATGGTGAAAATATCACTTATAACGAACTTGTGCAGTCATGGGAAGGTAATTAATAGGTTCTGAAAAAATAATTAAACCAAAAATAATTTCGCTCTATCTGGGTTGCTTTATTTGTGTGTGTTGTCACAAAACCAGCACCCAGGATGCTACTAACCACATGGATATGTAATTCCGTTTGTGCCCCACCATCTAATGTGAACATTCATCATAAACTAAAGGCTATGCCTGGTTGATTTAGCCACCCCCTCTCTCCATTGTTATCCTCTTCAATTCTCCATGCGATTTTACTCCAATATCTTCTTTGATGTTATTAAAATACGTTGCTCTTGGCATACCTCTTTTTCCCTAGAACTTTTTCTTCAAATACATTCTTAAGGAACTGGTTTTGTCTCATTATGTGCCCTATCATTTTTTATTTTCTTCTTCCTCTATATTTTAGCAGCATTCTGTTCTCATTCACTTCTCTTAAAACCAGTTCATTACTTTTCTTATCTAGCCAACTCGTTTTCGACATTATCTCCATTGCTATTCCATTGAGACTGGAAGCAATGGAAATGATGAACATTAACAGGTTCATAAACTAGTTTATGGGCCATTCCACATGAGAGGTACCAATATTAAAAATGTTTTATAATATTTATATCTTATACTGAAAAAAATACAAAAATATTTTTAGTTAATTCCCTAAACCACAGGCACATTTTATACTATTAAAAGACACTAGTTGGTCATATTTTGATTTACAACTTGAATTTTATTAATGTTTTGTATTTATCGATAGCGAATTTCCCCTGCTTCTGAAAGATATTCACACTCATCAAAATGCAAGATCCAGGAATTAAACAATATAGCTTTGAAAGCTTAAAGCATGCTCTTCCTGTCTGTGGCAAGAGAAAAAGGATTGAAAATGACAATTGAGATATTGGCCCCTAAAATTCCCCCAAAATTTGCACGTTGAAAATTTTGGCCAACTGTGCAGCTGTGTATCTGTTAGTGTAAGCATCCAGTGTTAATTAAATTTGATCCACATGTAGACATCACAGGTGGGAATCACCATCTCAAGTTCTGATGTGATTGGTTCATATAAAAAGCGGCAGTGGTCTCTCAAACCTTGGCTCTCAGAACAGCGCGACGAACTTTTTAGCCACTCTCGCGGCTTGTATCTATATTTAGGTGAGGCTAAACCTCTAATTTTTGCCAAGGTGTGAATCAGTGTATGGAGTTGTCTATGTATATTAAACCACATGACCAAACGTTTCCTAGAACTTTCAAAAAAAAAAAAAAAAAAAAAAAAGCCTAGCAAACTTTGCACTTTTGCACCTTCATACATGACGTGAAGATGACTAGCCTTTCTTAATAAATTCTTACATATTCAACTATTGAAGATACTGAGGTGAATTTTGGTATATAACTATCAAAGACCACATAGAACCTTCACACCAAATTTCATTAGATTTGGAGATGGTCGAGTGGGGAGCCCTGGTCCCCTTGATGTGGAATAATCCTTATGGAATAAAAGTATTTAAAACAGTGTCATTTGTATTTTTGTTGTTTCTATAAAGTTACCTCCTGTCAAAGTATTCATCGGTTTTCCTTAACGCCCTATGTAATTTAACGTTTAAGGTTTATTCCGAGAATAACTGAGTACAGTTCAGGTATTCTTTCCTACCTGCCCTTTCTCTTGAACCCCCAAGCTGATTTTTGGGAAGGGTTTCAAAATAACCGACACATTACATCGTTCTGTCCAATTCACTCGCGCTGCCTAACAACAAAGCAACAAATAACGCCGACTTTTGAAAACATTGGCAATTGTAGGCGTGACGAAATGAAAACACGTGAACAGAACAGGAAATAAATGGCGTCCCGTGTCAAAACAGTCGGCACGCAGGTATAGCCAGCCCACACAGGAGAGAGATGTCGGTGTGGCCTGGAATGTGGGTAAGGGCGTCATAAATAGTGTAGGCCAGCGCCAGCGGCCAGCTGTCGGCGCCGGTCAGCCGCCTACGCTCCCCCGGTGACTGGGAATCCCCGCATTGTTCGCCACTTGCCCGCGCGCCCGCCGCTGTCGACAAGTGTTGGCCGCTAATGGCGCGGCCGCCGGCGGCCACAAAGGCTCTGCCGCCCACGCAGGCGGCCAGGCAGGCAGGCAGCGCGTGCTGCGAGAGCCCTGCGGCCCCTTTGTGCAGCAGGAGGAGGACGACGGCCACGCCCCGCCCGCATCGCGACGCGCCGCTCCCAAAAAAGCGCGCCGCTCTTTGTCTGCAGATCCGGGGGGCTCAAGCGCTGATGGCCGCTTGACCACTTCACTCAGCTGACGGCCCTCCCTTTGTAGTCCGCAGCCGGCGTCGTGTGGCGTATATTGCGCACATTTCATCTCACTGTATATCTGTATTCAGTAACCGACCTTAACCCTCACAGTACCAAGCCATTTTCAGTAACGTGTATTACCAAGTGGGGGGGGGGGGGGGGGTTATACTTTGTGCTGAAATATTTCTCCCAAATTATTGATATTTTAGAGATGATCTTTTTTTTTAATTTAAATAATAGCTGTATACTAACACGAATTATTTACAGACGAATGGAAAAACTTGTGGAATGCGACCTCGGGGAAGATCAGTTTGGATTCAGGAGAAATGTAGGAACACAGGAGGCAATACATTACGACTTATGTTAGAAGATAGGCTAAGGAAAGGGAAACCTACGTTTTTAGCATTTGTCGATTTGGAGAAAACGTTTCACAATATCGACTGCAATACACTACTATAAATTCTGAAGATAGCAGGGTAAAATATAGGGAGCGAAGAATTATATTCGACCTATACAGAAACGAGACAGCGGTTATTACAGTCGAAGGGCAAGAAAGAGACGCACAGGTTGGGAAGGGAGTGAGACAGGGTTGTAGCCTTTCCCCCATGTTGTTCAATCTGTACATTGAGCAGGCAGTGAAGGAATGCAAGGAGAAATTTGGAGAGGGCATTAAAGTGCAGGGAGAAGAAATAAAAACATTGCGGTTTTCTGATGAAATAGTAATTCTGTCAGAGACAACAAAAGATCTGGAAGAGCAATTGAATGGAATGGACAGTGTCTTGATAGGAAGATATAAGATTAACATTAACAAGAGTAAAACAAGGATAATGAAATGTAGCGTCAGAAAATAAGGCAATACTGAAGCAATTAGATTAGGTTCAAATGTTCAAATGTTTGTTAAGCTTATGGGACTTAACTACGGGGTCATCAGTCCCTAAACTTACAAACTACTTATGAACTACTTACGAACTAGGACGGCACAAATATCCATGCCCGAGGGGGGATTCGAACCCCCGACCGTAGTGGCCGTGCAGACCGTGACTGAAGCGCCTCAGGCCCTGCGGCAACCGCGGACGGCTTAGATTAGGTAATGAGACAATAAAAGTAGTAGATGGATTTTGTTATTTGGGTACCAAGATAACTTCTGATGGCCGAAGTAAAGAAGATATTAAATGCAGAATGGCTATGCGAAGAAAAGCGTTTCTAAAGAAGCGAAACTTGTTAACATCCAATATCAATTTAAATGTTAGAAAGTCCTTTCTGAAAACATTTGTCTGGAGTGTAGCACTGTATGGAAGTGAAACATGGACGATAAGGAGTTCAGATAAAAAGATGATAGAAGCTTTTGAAATGTGGTGCTACAGACGAATGAATAAAATTAAATGGGTAGATCACATAACTAATGAGGAGGTGCTTAACCGAATCTGGGAGAAAAGGAGTTTCCGGCATATCCTGACTAAGCGAAGGGGTAGATTGGTTGGACACATTCTGAGACATCAAGGAATTGTCAACTTAGCATTAGAAGGAAGTGTGTGGGGTAAAAATCGTAGAGGGAGACGGAGGGTTGAATATAGTAAGCAGATTCAGAAGGGTGTAGGTTGCCGAACGTATTCTCAGATGAAGAGACTTGCACAGGGCAGCGTAGCGTGGAGAGCTGCATCAAACCAGTCTACGGACTGAAGACCACAACAACAACATCTGTATGCAAATATCCTTGAAATGGAATAGTTCCTGCAAATGAAACTGTTCCGCGATATTAATAAAGAAATATTAATTTTAATGAAATCACGGTAAAAGGCATATTGACCAGCTCGGTTAGCCGAGTGGTCTAACGCACCGGTTTCCGAGATGGGAAGGCGTACCGACCCCGTTTCGAATCCGCCCGGCGGATTAATGGAGGAGTGCCAGCCAGCCTGGATGTGACTTTTAGGCGGTTTTCCATATCCCCCTACGTCAATACTAGGCTGGTCCCCAAGTCCCGCCTCAGTTACACGACTCGCAGACATTTCGTAACAAAAATGTTCAAATGTTTGTATAGGTTATGGGACTTAACTACGTGGTCATCAATCCCTAAAATTACGAACTACTTATGAAGTAGCTAACACTAAGGACGGCACAAATATCCATGCCCGAGGGGGGATGATTTTCCTCTTTTCCGGACAACTTTTCCATATTTTATCACCGTTCAAACCTTCCCTGGACTTACACGAATATTTCAAGACTAAAATTAGCCAAATCGGTTCACCCGTTCTCGAGTTTTAGCAAGACTAACGAACAGCAATTCATTTTTTATATATAGATGACCTCTAAATGTCAAAAATTTGCATATTTATTGTCATTTCGTCTAAATATGACAACAATATGCTGAAACGCCAAAATATGCAAATATATGCATTATAAATTTGAATTTAGCCTAGTACCTCCAACATATAATTTGTTAAGATACAATACCAGGCACCGTAGAAAACGACAGGCAAAAAATGCAAGATGCGAACTCAAGTTGTTACCATGTCTAAATGATATTAGGTATTCTGCAAATCACATTTATGTGCCTGGCAGAGGGTTTATCGAACTGCTTTCGTAATATTTGTCTACCGTTCCATTCTCTGATAGTGCGAGGGAGGAAGGAACACCTAAATACTTCCGCTTTAGATTTGCTTTATCTTATTTTGTTATGGTGATCATATATCTTTATGGAGGTGGGTGCTAACAAAATAAGTTCGTTTTCGGAGTACAAAGTCGGTGAGAGAAGTTTCTAAAATATATCTCGGCGCAACGAATAACGGCTTTCATATAATGATTCCAACCCAAAATCGTGCATCGTTTCTCTAAACACTCTCTTCGTTATATCGCGTTAATACAAAACGAGGTGCCCTTCTCTGAACTTTATACTTCGTCAGTCTCCCTTGATGGGGATTTCATGATATGCTGCAATACTCCAAAATAGAGCTCCTAAATACCCAGGTTGAATCGTCCGCCATGTTTTTCCCAACATGGTAGTGATCGCGCTGCACTAACAGCGTGGAGGGGAATGCCCTGCCATCTTTCACAAATGATTTCGCAAAAACTAACTGGTAGAAATATTAAATTTTTCCGCTACTTAAATCTTTATATGTCAGCATTGTGACGAAATGCTCGTCATTTCGTTAATAGCCATAGTTAATAAGATATTGGCTTCGAAATAAGAGACTGCGCTGCATTAGGAAAAGTTTGCAGTAAAAAATAGAGGCTTCTATGATATTCCGTTTGGTGCTTGTTGCTGCGGATGAAGCTTTCCTAATGGATTGAATTTTATTTTCGACTTAGGAGGAGATCTTTACCTTTCACTCATACCGCTAAACTTTATTTTATTTAGCGCACTCATATCCGATGGCGATAAGTCCAGAATGAATAATTGCGTATCTCATACACGGTTAGAGGTATCAAACTTATATTTTGACAAATAATAACATGCAAAGAGGGGAGTATTTTGTCACATGGTGAATACGCTAAACTTCATTAATTGTCGCGTTATTCAAGGAAATATATAGTTGTAGAATGAAGAAGAGTCAAGTTAGTGATTTATTATTCGATTTACAGATATTCCTTCGTTACTCACAAATGTTTATTTCTTGTCCATTGTGTTTCAGATCTACTTCTCAGTTTCGAAAACCGAATAGGAGTTACATTTCCTTCAGTTTAAAGTCTAGCAGTAACAGAGCGGAAGTTACTAGATGTAATGAGAATTTTATGTGAGAATACTTGAAAATAACAGATAGGAAGGATCTCTTCTCTAGCTAACTAATTGACGTTCTCATTTCCTCACATAATAAAGCACTCTGTATTGAGATATTTAGAAAATCCTTTTCATATAACTGAAAAATTGAAATTGCATATTACATAGAGACACAGCACTTTTGTAGTGTGCAACTATTAAATTTAATGGTTTGAAAGAAGTCAGTACCAGTATCTTCAAGTGTGGATGTTATGCAGTAACAACATATGCCTAATTATTAGGAGCTCTAATACGGAAGACGTGTTACTACTAGACTGGCGGGCAGATCCCAGTGCGTCATATTTAACTGACATTATCTCAAGTTATACGTTTCTCACAGAGTTTCTGTTTGGAGAGGATCAAAATTTGATGTATTTTGAACATTTCATTCGCTTAATGTGTTCACCTAACTTCAACAGAAAAAAAGTTCCTCGCATGTCGAAAATTCCGTAACGTCGTAAGAAAGTGCATGGTTGAAAACTATCAGTACATGCTGCTTAAAAATTATTGCCATAAATAAAACTAAAATGAAAGTGCAGTGTAGTTCTAAACGAACACATTGATGAAAGCTTTACGTTTATGAAAGTTTCACGTTGATACAGTGAGTAGTGAGCGAGTGTGAGCGAGTTGAATGAAACGCGAGGTAACGCGTGAGCTCGTCCGGAACGTGTGAACTCCTACAGCTTAGGGACAAAATGGCGGATAGTTCAGCTCGGGTTTATAGGAGTCTTACACCAAAATAGTCGCGGTGGTGTGGCCGAGCGTTCTAAGGCGCCTTGCTGCGGAGCGCGCAGTTGCTCGCAGTCGGACAGTCGAATCCTCCCGCAGGTATTTTGTGTGTGTGTGTGTGTGTGTGTGTGTGTGTGTATGTGTGTGTGTTTCTTTTATTATTGTTATTATTATTAATTTTATTTATTTATTTATTTTGTCCATAGGTTAGTTAGTTTGTTTGTAAGCTTAGGAAGTAATAAACAAAGAAATTAAGTTCCATAAATTTAAAAACATTTGAATTTTGAATCTGAACTCCAAAATATGAAGCACAAATGTAGTGTAGGCAGGTGCATCTTCAAAGTCCTCTGCCTATGAAACGTAGCCTTCCCCCATATCAGCTTTGTTTTGCAGGAGATGAAAATTAAACATTCCGCATTATTGAAAACGATTTATTAAATGCTGAGTAATGATTTTTATGATATGATACTTAAGAAGAATGTTTTGTGTTTGTTTCTGCTTGTCTCATAGTCGATCGAGGTACTGCAATAAACAGGAGCAGCGTCGCCGCAGCACAGAGCTGGCCGTTATGTGACGTCACGGGGCAACGGACGTGTCTGCGCCTTCTTTATTGCGGGACGTCGATCCTCCTCTAAGAAGATTATTTAACATTTTTATTGCTATGGATGTTGCTCAGTTCAGATTATGTCCTTGTAAATGTATGGTCGGATCAGAAGCAAATAGTATATGCTTGTATTGCAAGTGGACCAATAAACATGTGATGTTTGACTGAGGAAGAGTTTTAAATATTACATCATCTATATGGAATGCTTTATTATTAATGTGAAATATGGAGATGTTCCAGACTTTTATGATTTTTTACATCTAGGAAGAAACCAACATCAGTTTGAGAAGTTTATAACAGGCTATTGAATTTCCAGACGCATTCAAATGAAACATTAGTATTTTAAATGTGAAACTAAAATATAGTAGGCTGTGGATTTTCAATCGAACGCCAGTTTCCCGACTGTATGTGAAGTTACATACTGGCCATTTATCTTTCTCCCGCGAGTATAAGGAACTGTTTGTGTTTAAGAAAAGATAAAATATATACTATTATATATTAGGCGGTGGACATAGACTTCGGAGGGAAATTCGGTGCCACGGTTCACGAGAGGTGTGAAGTTGCTAGGTGACGTTAGAAAACTTATAAATATTTACTTAGCAACTGACTATAAGAGCTATAAACAGGTTTTCTTAAAAAGACTGAACCAAATTTAGGACGAGTTTGGTATGATACGAGATTGTTTTGACAATTTAAAGTTCTTCACCACCTTTTCCCTTTGCCCCACCGCACTTTGCATTTGAGTAATTTACTGTAGAAATGAAGTATAACATTTATTTTAGTGCTCACATAATGACTTCACACTTACTAGCTATTTAGGATCAATTGGAAATTTTTTCACCATGCATATACCTTGTTAAAATCGGTTTGCAGCTGCCTTTGATCTTCCGGTGACTTTACTAACCGAAAAAACGACAACAGAATCCGTAACAGTCCGAGAGAACTACTTTGATTATGTCTTAAATCGTTTTTAGAAATAAGTAACAGTAGAGAACCCGTAGCAAGTATCTGGGAAACACCAGATAGCACTTTAATTTCACACTACTAGCCATTAAAATTGCTACACCAAGAAGAAATGCAGATGATAAACGGGTATTCATTGGACAAACATATTATCTAGAACAGACATGTGATTACATTTTCAGGCAATTTGGATGCATAGATCTTTAGCCTGATCTCTCCTGCACCCACCCCTCCAACAATTTCAATCTGTTGTTACTTTTATGTTACCTGTCCGGCTTTTGACTGGAGGTTTTAGTGTGCGTAGAGAGTCTCGCTCACGCTTTATTATCCTCGTAAAGCTCACCCTTTATTATCCTGCTGTAATGATTTACTGCAGTTACTCTCTACGTCTAGGCCTTTCGTGTTTTCTTCCTTTGTGTTTCTCTTTTGTTTTATCAGTGTAGCGGTCATTGTCAGACTTGCAGTTAGTGGGTTATACCTGTACCATTGATCTCTATACACTCTGGATGTTGAACTTCAGCTGTATTAGCGTACCAGCCGTAGATATTCATATTCAGTTTCTTGACAAATTCAATCATGACTGCTAAGAAGCATTTCAAGAAAAAGAGAAGAAAATATGTTTCGATTCCGCTCCCATATCAGCCTACAACATCGAATATTGAATTAAATTCCAAATGAAGGGGTAAGCAGGCAATTCTTTGTCACATAATAACTGATGAAAACTCGTTTGCCCAATTTAAACATGGCGGACAATTCGAAATCGCGTCCAAACATATGAATGAACAGGCACGCTGAGTTCTATTCTCAGACACCAGAGTTATACATCCAGTTTGTATGTACACATACTTTTATCTTTGACAACATTTGTTATTATGTCTTTGCTCGAAAGAGAGATATTAGTACTTTAGTCCCCTCACAATTTCAACAACAACAACAACAAATAAATCCTAAACATTCACCCATCCTTAATGTCCCGTCGACAGTAAGGTTATAAGACATGGAGCTCATGTAACGATGTTTGGGTAAGGATGGCGCAATTATTTCGAAATTTCTTGTTGTTACACTTGTGCTTGGGGAATGTTGCTCTCTTCTGTGGTAAATGCGTTCGCACTTATTACAACACATTTTCGACACTATAGTGCACTTTTCGAAATATTAGCGCGATTCCTAAACGCGTCTTCCTTATTTAGAAAAATAAATTTCACTGTTTTCAAAAGCCTACATCCCTCAAAAACGCAATTTGTTTGCAGATGGCAGGCCATAAACTACTGGAATGTTTCACTCTGAAACAAGTATCAAATGTTTGTAGAGTCTATGGGACTTAACTACGGGGTCATCAGTCCATAAACTTACAAACTACTTATGAACTACTTACAACTAAGGACGGCACAAATATCTATGCCCGATGGGGGTTGTTGTTGTTGTTGGTTGTTTTAAGGGGACAGCTAGGTTATCAGTCCCCTGTTCCTAGCTGAGAGTCAACTGTCAATAAAGATAAAACAATGCCCTGAAAATGGCACCGCACAAATGGGCAGGTGAACAATAGACAAGCCACTGACAATACAAAACGAAGACACACACAATTAGTAAAAGAAAGTCACGGATAAAACTGGATAGCAGAGTACCTTGGCTGGCTGATCACAAAGAAAAAACAGGATGAGCCAGCCATACTGCACACACTAAGAACTCCTAAGGACGTGAAAAGTTAGAAAGCTGGGTTGGTGGTGGCCTAAGATGTCAGGCCACAGCACCTATCGTTAGATCGAGTCATAAAAACCAGCAGCGCGGATAAAACGTAAAACTTTGTTAGCCATAGAGGCGTCGTCACCTAAAACTAAGGGTAATGCATCTGGAAGATTAATAGAATGCCGCAGATTGGCTAAAATCGGACAGTCCATCAAAAGATGGGCCACTGTCATTACGACACCACATCGACACACAGGCGGGGACTCACGGCCTGTGAGTCAACCACGTGTGCCTAATACGGAGGCGGCAGAGGACAACCGCCTCTCGGCGGATCGGACGCAGTGAAGACTTCCACAGGGCTGTGGACGGCTTCACTGCCCGATGCTTGTTTGGCGCATTCGCCGTAGCCCACTCGGTGCTCCAAGCCTCGCGCACCTTCCGGTGCAACACCAATTTCATATTAGGTTCCATGACGCCAATATCAAGCGGTGGTTCCATAGTGGCCTGCTTGGCTAAGCGATCTACTTGTTCATTCCCTTGGATGCCGACATGGCCCGGGGTCCACACAAACACCACAGAACGGCCAGATCGCCTTAGAGACTGAACAGTATCGTGGATCGACCGTACCAATGGCTGGCGAGAAAAACAATGGTCGATCGCTTGTAAGCCACTCAGGGAGTCAGAACAGATGACAAATGACCCCCTGGGGCACGCTTTGAGGTGTTGCAGAGCCCTTAGAATGGCGAACAGTTCGGCAGAGAAAATGGTACTCTCACCCGGCAGAGAATGCTGTTCCACATGGTCGTCATGAAGAAACGCATACCCAGCACGGCCATCGACTACGGAACCATCTGTGTAGACGGGTTTTGCGGCATGGAACGAGTCTAGGAGTTGTAGAAACTAGTGGCGGAGATGTGTAGCGGAAACCGAGTCCTTTGACGTACAGGACAGATCCAGACGGAGCTGCAATCGAGGAATAGACCAAGGAGGGTTTCGAAAGGAATAGTGGAACATGGTAGGGAGTGGAGAGGATGCGAGGGACGAAAGAAGGGAACGAACACGGACTGAGATCGGGTAACCCGACCTAGGCTGTCGTGGAGGACTAAGGACCGCAGCGTCTGGAAAAATGAGTCGGCGGTTTGGATGGAGGGGCGAGGCCTGAACATGGGCAACATACGAAGCCAGCAGGTGTTGCCTGCGGAACCGCAGCGGGAGGACTCCAGCTTCGACTAGGAGGCTTGTCACTGGGCTTGTGCGAAAAGCGCCTGTCGCCAAACGAACACCACAGTGCAAAATTGGGTCTATTGCCTGCAGCGCTGACGGCGCAGCCGAATCGTAGACTATGCAGCCATAGTCTAGGCGCGACTGAATGAGGGCCTTGTAGAGTTGTAAGAGCGTTGGGCGCGAGGCTCCCCAAGCCGTGTGGCTAAGACAGCGCAGGACGTTGAGGTGGCGCCAGCACTTTTGTTTTAACTGGCGTAGATGCGGCACCCAGGTTAGACGGTCATCAAACAACATACCTAAGAATCTGTGTGTCTCTTCGACTTTTAGCAGGTCGCCAGCTAAGTAAAGTTCGGGTTCCGGGTGTACTGCCCGACGTCGACAGAAACGCATCACACGAGTTTTGGATGCAGAAAATTTAAAACCGTGGGCAAATGCCTACGACTGTGCCTTTCGAATTGCGATCTGCAACCGCCGTTCAGCTACGCCGATGCTGGAGGAGCTGTAATACATGCAGAAGTCATCGGAATACAAGGAAGTAGAAACCGATGATCCAGCAGCCGCAGCAAGACCATTTATGGCGATTAAGAATAAAGGAACACTAAGAACGGAACCTTGTGGGACTCCGTTCTCTTGACAATGAGGTGAGCTAAAACAAGAACCAACACGAACACGAAAAGAACGCAACGCCAGGAAGTTCTTAATGAATGTAGGCAGTGGACCCCGTAAGCCCAGTTGTACAGTGTAGACAGAATATGATAGCGCCAGGTGGTGTCATACGCTTTCCGCAGGTCAAAAAAGACGGCAATCAGGTGTTCACGGCGAGAAAATGCTGTACGAATGGCCGACTCCAGCGACACGAGGTTGTCGATAGCGGAGCGGCCTTGACGGAACCCACCCTGTTGAGGCGCCAAGAGTCCTCGGTCCTCGAGGATCCACATGAGCCTTCGACTCACCATCCGTTCGAGGAGTTTACACGGAACGTTGGTGAGGCTGATTGGGCGGTAACTATCATCCACCTGTGGATCTGCCCCGGGCTTCATCACTGGGATGATGATGCTATCCCGCCATTGAGACGGGAAGACACCCTCAACCCAGAGACGATTCAGCAAGGAGAGAAGTTGGCGTTTAGAGTCTGCTGACAGATGTCGGAGGAACTGACTATGAATGCGGTCGGGTCCAGGGGACGTGGCTGGGCATGTGGCAAGGGCGCTTTCGAACTCCCATTCGCTGAAAGGGATGTTGTAGATTTCCTGGCGTCGCGTTTGAAAGGATATCTGTTTTCGCTCAATCCGCTCTTTAAGGGCGCGGAAATCCGCATCATATGCAGCGGTCGCTGAGGTGCGAGCATAGTGGTGTGCTAAGTGCTCAGCTATTGTGAGAGGGTCAGTGCAAATTGTACCCTGAATGCTGAGGCACGGAATTCCCACTGGTGGGCGGTGGCCAAAGAGGTGTCGAACTTGTGACCATACCCGTGAAGGTGATGCTCGGGAATATGGAGGCAACATAACGCTCCCAGGAGGCCCTCTTGCTTTGCTGGATCAATCGGCGTGCCCGTGCACGGAGACGCTTAAACGCAATAAGGTTATCTACGGAAGGGTGACGACGGTGGCGCTGTAGTGCTCGCCGACGTTCCCGGATGGCCTCAGCTATCTCCGGCGTCCACCAGGGCACTGACTTACGGTGGAGTGATCCAAGTGAGATGGGTACGGTTTTCTCAGCAGCAGAAATGATCGATTGAGTGACCTGCTGAAGAGCGGTATCGACATCAGCCAGAAGAGGAGAGGGAAGCACAGAGGCTATGGAATATGCTGGCCAGTCGGCCCTATGGAGGGACCAGCGAGGCAGACGGTCAGCAGATGGACACTGTGGGAGCGACAGGAAGATGGGGAAATGGTCGCTGCCACACAGGTCATCGTGGACCCTCCAAGTGAAGTGCGGAAGTAGGCTTGGGCTACAGGCAGACAGATCTATGGCGGAGAATGTACCGTGTGCCACGCTAAAGTGCGTAGCAGCACCGGTGTTCAGGAGGCAGATGTTCAGCTGGTTCAGTAGTGTCTCAAAATCCCTACCCCGTGTCGAGGTCTGCATGCCACCCCACAAAGTGTGGTGGGCATTGAAATCCCCCAAAAGAAGGAAGGGTGGGGGAAGTTGGGTGACAAAGGCAGCGAGGTCCACAGGAGAGACAGCCTCATCTGGTGGGAGATAGATTGAACAGATTGTAACATCTTGCACTGCCCGGAGCCGAACAGCAACCGCCTCTAGGGGCGTTTGAAGGGACACGGCAGCGCTCGGTACAGTGGCTAGGACATAGATGCAGACTCCACCAGAAACTCTGTCATAGATAGGCCGATTTTTAAAATAGCCCCGGTAGCCTCGAAGGGCAGGGGACCATGTCGCTGGAAATCAGGTCTCTTGAAGAGCGATACAAAAGGCAGGTGTTTGGCTGAGAAGGTGTCGTAGCTCAGGCAGGTGGTGGAAAAAGCCGCTACAATTCCACTGGAGGATGACGTTTCCTTCTGGCTGTACCGCCATGACGAATAAAACAGCAGATCACTCCATTGGATCGTCTGCTACCATGTGCTCGGAATCCACGGAACCAGAGATCTTATTTTCTGGGGAATCAGTAATTGCGAGATCCTCAGGAGATGCGAGGATCTCGAATTCATCCTCCGAAGAAGAGGATGTGGGTGGTTGTGGCTTTGAAGCCACTGAATATTCTTTCTTCTTATTTCTCTTTTTCTTTTCCTCTCGCTGGCCCTTTGGTTTGCAGGGCCGAGGGGGCTTCCCAGAAGTGGCCTCCGGGATGGAGGAAGAGCAGGAAGCTCTTCGACCGGCAGGTTGGAGATCCTGAAGACTGTGGCCAGGATCCTCCGGAGCACTCTGGGAAGCTGCAGAAGGGGTTGTCTCTAAGGACCCCTTCCGAGCGAGAGGGGGCAGAGAAGGCTTCTCCTTCCCCGGCTTAGAGGTGGGGACTGGAGTCCCCGGTGTTTTAGCAGGTGATGCTCCCACTGCGAAAAGAGTGGGAGCCACTGAAGATGAGGTGCCCCCTGCTGGTACGGGGGCCGGGTCAGTTGATTGGGCCTGGGGGCGCGCTATTGTTGACAGAACAGGTGGAACAGCAGGCACAGTGGACGAGGATGATGAGGCTGCCGCGGCATAGGTGGTTACCAGGCGGACAGGATGGAGCTTCTGATATTTCCCTTTGGCCTCTGAATAAGTCAGTCGATCTCTGGTCTTGTATTCCATTATTTTCCTCTCTTGCTGCAGAACTGTACACATAGGGGAGCAAGGGGAGTGATTCTGGCCGCAGTTGACACATACTGGAGGCAGCGTGCAAGGGACGTTCGGATGAACTGCACGTCCACACTCCCGACATGTTGGGTTGGCATCACATCGGGAGCTCATATGGCCAAACTACCAGCATTTAAAACAGCGCATAGGGGGAGGAACGTAGGGCTTTACGTCGATCCGGTAAACCATCACCTTGACCTTCTCGGGCAATTATTCACCCTCAAAAGCCAAGATTAAGGTACCGGTGGCGACCCTATTATCCTTCGGACTCGCCGAACTAAATGTACTCCCCGCCGTTCTATGTTGGCACCCAATTCGTCATCCGACTGCAGCAAGAGGTCTTTATGGAAGATGATTCCCTGTACCATATTCAAGGTCTTGTGTGGCGTAATGGAACGGAAACATCTCCCAGCTTGTCACAGGCAAGAAGTGCCCGCGATTGAGCTGGGGATGACGTCGTTATTAATACTGATCCCGACCGCATCTTTGACATTCCTTCCACCTCTCCATACTTGTCCTCAAGGTTTTCGACAAAAAATAACGGTTTCAGAGACTTGAAAGATTCCCCATCAGTACGGATAGAGACCAGGTACTTAGGGGCATAAGCCTCACCCTTCTGTCTTGCCTGACGTTCCTCCCATGGAGTAGCCAGAGTAGGAAACGTTTGGGGATCATAATCTGCAGCATTGTAGTCCCTTTTACCACGCTTAGAGACGCCATTTTTGCGTGTGGCGACGCTATTTATTGCTCGTTTCATTCTCGTCCCATGAGCAGCTAGGGAACTAAAGGTCCACCCAGGCAGAGCCCCGCTTGCCTGGGTAAGCCTTATACAACTGAGGTGCGGCAGGTTCCTCAGAGGTTGCTCGCTAGCGGCTGTTCAACCTCAACAGCCATGCATCTCCTCGGCACGTAGCACACCTTGAGATTGAGGTTTTTTTTATAGAGGTTTGTACCGTCCTCGCGACCCGGGCGATTAAGCCCAGATCCCCGGGCTCTGAAACGTACAACGTTCCACCGTCGCGCCGAACGATGGTCGTTGAGGCACGCACAGAGCTTACGGTGTAGCGGAATGTTGGCGCGACACAGCCCACAGCTCAGGACCCCGGGTTCGCCAAGCCCGTACTCAGCAAATTAATGATGAGCCCCTGAGGGGCCCGATGGGGGATTCGAACCCCTGACCGTAGTGGCCGTGCAGACCGTGACTGGAGCGCCTCAGACCCCTCGGCCACCGCGGCTGGCACTCTGAAACATAAAATGTAAAAACGCCAGGTAAACCATATTTCTAGCATTTTCATGAGGTTTTTCTTTTTTTCCGAGTCATAAACTACAGTGTACATTGTAAATATTTTATACTTACAGATTTAATAAATATCCCACTGACGATGGAACAAAGATTCCGAAACATGTATGGGAATAAGTAAAAAACATAATTGAAACTTCCTGGCAGATTAAATTTGTGTGCCGGAGCCGGGACTCGAACCTGGGACCTTTGCATTTCGCGGGAAAGCGCTCTATCGACATTTTTTTTTTCTTTTTCTTAATGGGTAATTCTGTTCATTGCGGACGCCGATCGTATATTTTCGTTGATGTTCAAAGTATTGTTGGCTCAGTTTTTTTATTACAGAGTACATTGAACACCCTGACCGGGCGCGCTGAGCCACGGCGCCCGGCAAACGACTGAGCTATCCCGACACGACTCACGATGCCGCCTCACAAGTTTACTTCCGCCAGTACCTCGCCTCCTACTTTCCACACTTCACAGAAGCTGTCCTGCGAAACATGCAAGACTAGCACTCCTGGAAGGTAGGGTATGGTGGAGACATGGCTTAGCCACAGCCTACGGGATGTTTCCATAATGAAATCTGCCAGGAAGTTTCATATCAGAGTACACTCCGCTGCAGAGTGGAGAATTTCATTCTCAAAAACATAATTGTTTGCAAAAAAAAGGCGGACCAATTCCCATTTATAGATCAAGGAGTGCTACAGTTCCAGGAGATCCATCTACAGCGAGCCTACATTAGCACAAGCCGGACACTACTATCGACTGATGTAGAACTGAAGCATAAGGGAACTGTATCAACAGAGCTGTACCATCACAAGCACATAAAAGTTGAGTATTCTTTTCATCTAATATATAAAGCAGAGTGTCCGTATGTGTGTACGTGTTGCATACAAAACTACAGTTTTGATCCAATCTTTCTCAAATTTTATACAAGTAAGCTTCAATCCACGAGAACGGTCGCTGTAAGTCTAAGAATCACATACGATATATAGTTCACGAGATATGACGTCATAAACAATGAGATGCGCGAAAAACCGCTGAATTTTGCGACAATGATGCTAATTTTTTCCTAAACCATTGGATCGATTTCAACCAATTTTTCTCGCTTAATATTGTTTACGGAGTAAAACTACGGCTCTCGGTATGACGTTACAATTTATAATCTGAACACTACAAATTGTAGAAACAGGAAATTTTACAGACAGTATACACATATATAGTTGAATGTAGCTTCTAAATTGTATCACATTCCGACCAGTAGTTCATGAAATATGAGCACGTAAACAGTAACGTTTCGCTGTTCATGGACTAAAACTACGGCATTCGGTATGACGTAACAATTTATAATTTCTACACTATAAATTGTAGCCGCAGTAAATTACACAGAAATTATACACGCATGTACTTGAGTGCACCTTCTAAATTGTATCACAGTACGAAACGTAGTTCATGAGATATGAGCTCATAAACAGTAACGTTCATGAGTAACGCTCCATCACGCATCAAGTTTTAATCTATTACTTCGTTACTACTAGTTCTATTCCCAAGAGATTTTACAGACGTACAGCACTTATATAAATGAATATATACCTGAAAAATGGCAGGAATAAATAAATAAATAAATACATACCCGGGCAACGCCGGGTTTTCAGCTAGTTTGCAATAAAAGTGTATGTGGTCTAATCACTTCTTTTGGCAACTCGTTTTGCTGGGGTCTTCAAAACACGAAAGCTATTTTTTTAGACCATCCAGTGAGTCTCGTCCTTGGGGATGGGAGAGGGGGAGGGGGAGGGGGCTCCAATTCTTTTTTATTGCAATACATATATCTCCAACAAGGAAGGGGAGGAGGGGGTGGTGGCCTCATATTCTTTCGCCGCTGCCCCTCCCTGTACTAAGTCTCTTTGAGTGTGTGTGTGTAAGCATTTGTGTCCCTGCCTCGTCGCCGCTTTTGAGTCTCGTTTCCGTCGTAGGTGTCGGTGGCCGAGTGGAATGAGACCGACACAGGAATAAAGATAGCACGCTGGTGCAGGTACGGAGAGGAGCAGCCAGAAACTAGAAACACTAGAGTAAATTAGAACGAGATATATATTGCACAGAATTTATACAATACTTAACTTTTACATAGTACTGCAGAATGTTGATACATAATTGAGCTAGAGTCCTGCCTAGTGCCTAACTGATAGCCAAGTCTTCACTGGTGCCTATCGGATTCCGAAGTCTTTACTGGTTCCTAACTCAGTCCCAAGTGAACGATGTCGTTCACTGGTGGCCACGAGCGGAGTTGCCGCAGAGGGCGCTTGTGGCTGACGTCGTTAGAACGCCGCGCCGTGCGTGCATGGCGGCGTGCGGCGAAAGTAGGTGGCGCGCACTTTGGACTTAGGCGACACCACACCCCTCCCCCCAAACCGCCTCGCCGTCGTGGCGTAGGGCTGAGGGCCACGGCGACGGCACTGGGAGGAGGGCCTGGGCGGGGGCGTTACTGGTGGGACAGGCGTCGTAGCTGAGGCTGGGATCGAGACGCCGTCTGCGCCCCGGCATCCGCCTTGTGATCCTCCAGCAAACCCGGCGAAACCTGAGAAAGGGCGCACACCCCCGCCCAGAGGGAGCAGGTCATCTTCTTCTGAGGTGCGTGGCCCAAGCTGGGGGGCCCGCACGGTCCCGGAGTCCCTCTCGGTAACGCTGTCATCTGCGGCGGCGACAGCGGCGGCGACGACTGCGTCGGAGGTACGTCGACGTCCATAGGGATCTCGTAGTCCGGGACAACGATGTGGCTGTGCTCCCTGGCGGTGAACTGGGTCTGGAATCAAGAAACCAGAGACAGGATCGCGCGGCCTGTGCAGGCGCAATTGGTTTGCGTGGCGCCGCAGCTCCGACCCTGTGGAAGAACGTACAACATACATATTGCGACCGAGCACGCGCTGAATGGTGCCTGGCAACCATGTCTTCTTCATACCAGCAAACACCCTGTACAGCACCGGCGTAGAAACCTGAAAACGCGTAGCGCCATACGAACCGACTCGGTGCGTGGGAGGCTGCAGCATGTGAAGGAGAGTGCGGTGACGGCGGCCGTGTAGCATCTCGGCAGGAGACGGGCGGTCACGTGGCATGCATCGATAAGTAGACAGGAAAATTTGAAGAGCTTGCTGCCTGGAGTGCTGACCTTTCATCTTTTCCATGTGAGACTTGAATGTTCGAACGAAACGTTCTGCTTCACCTTTGGACTGAGGGTGAAAAGGTGCGGTAGTGATATGCTGAATGCCATTCACACGACAAAACTGTTGAAATTCCGCACTAACAAACTGAGGTCCATTGTCACTGACGATAGTTTCAGGCAAACCTTCGATGCAAAACACTGATCTTAAGGCACTGATTGTACTAGAAGCCGTCGTTGAAATCATGGCAATCACGAAAGGAAACTTGCTGAAAGCGTCTAGAACAATTGACCAGCGCGTATTCCAGAAAGGTCCGGCAAAGTCAATATGTAAACGTTGCCATGGTCCCTTGGGGCGTGGCCAGTCTGAGAAACGCTGTGGAGGAGCCGCCTGATGCTCCGCACAAACTGTACACTGTGATGTCATGCTCTCTATCTGAGCGTCCATACCAACCCAGGTACAATGACGTCTGGCCAGTTGCTTTGTCCCAACAATGCCCCAATGTCCTTGATGCAGGAGGCGTAACACTTCTCGTTGCAGGGAACGAGGAACAATCACTCTTGCTTGGTCGTTGTCGGTATGCAACAACAGTACACCCTGACTTAAAGATAATGCATGACGTTGTGCAAAATAACGTCGAACCAGAGGCCGATCAATGTCTTTGGCTCTGGCAGGCCACCCTGAGCGAACAAAACGTGCTACCACACTTAGGTCTGCATCCGCAGCTGTTTCCTGTGCAACCCGACGAGAGTTCAAAGGAAAGTCTGCGACAGCGGAAGCATCTCTGGAGTCTATCTGACAACATGCCATTTCTGAAGAATCAAATGATACATCCTGGCCAACCGGAAGTCGGGAAAGTGTGTCCGCGTTGGCATGTTTAGTGGTAGTTCGGTACAAAATCTCATACTGATAATTTGACAATATCAAGGACCATCTCTGAAGCTTTTGTGCCTTTCGTGGTGGAATTGGCTTTGTGGGTGAGAACAACGACATGAGAGGCTTATGGTCTGTCAACAAATAGAATCTTCTGCCATAGAGATAATGATGAAACTTTGTGACGCCGTAAATGATTGCTAAGGCCTCCTTTTCTATCTGACTGTCATTCTGTTGCGTCGGCGTCAGTAGCTTGGATGCAAAGGCAATAGGACGATCGTGACATCCAATACGATGTGACAAAACTGCACCCACACCGTATGACGAGGCATCAACTGCTAGCACTACAGGCTTCTGTGGGTCAAAGGGAATCAAACATGCATCACTGAGTAGTGCAGACTTTAATTTGTCAAAGGCAACCTGGCAATCTTTGGACCATACAAAAGGAACATTCTTCCTACGTAAGTGATGCAGAGGAGCTGCAATCTGAGAGGCATTGGGAATAAACCTGAAATAATAGTTCAGCTTTCCCATTACTGCTTGCAATTCGTGCACATTCTTAGGAGGAGGCAAGTCTTTGATTGCTCGAAGATGTGACTGTAAGGGATGTATTCCTTGGGCATTAATCACATGGCCTAGGTACTCTATTTCAGTTTAAAAAAACGAACACTTTGCTTTATTGCAACGTAGACCTGCTGCAGTCAAAACTTTGAAAAGGCACTCCAGGTTTGCTAAATGTTCTTCAACTGTACGTCCGGATACCACAATATCATCTAAATAGTTCGAACAACACGGTACAGAAACTGTCAGCTGCTCCAAAAAGCGCTGAAAAATAGCGGGGACGGAAGAACTGCCAAAGGGTAGGCGTTGAAATTGAAAAAGGCCCATGTGAGTATTAATGATGAAAAATTTTTTGACTCGTCATCAAGCGGAATGTCTCTGCTAAATCAATCTTAGAAAAGAAGCGAGACTGTCCTAATTTGTCCATCAGTTCCTCAGGTCTGGGCAGGGGATAAGTGTCCACAATTGTTTGACTGTTCACTGTTGATTTAAGGTCCGCACAGAGACGAAGTTTTCCTGACGGCTTGGGTATAATTACTATAGGCGAGGCCCACTGACTCGCAGAAACAGGAGAAATCACCCCACCATCTTGCCAACGTTTAAGTTCTGCAGCAACATTATCACGAATTGCGATAGGCACTGGTCTAGCTGTACGAAATTTTGGTACTGCAGATTCTTTTAAATTTACATGTGCCACGAAGTCTTTTGTACAACCTAGTTCCGGCGAAAACAAGTCACTATATTTGTCACACAATGCATTTATTTTGTCCTGAGGCACTATTGACGAAATTTGAAGCACATCTCTTTGAACTGATAAACCAAACAAGTCAAAAGCATCTAGTCCAAAAATGTTCTGTGTCGATTTGGCCTGAAGAACTACAAAAGCAACTGTTTTTGTTACACCTTGAAAAGAGGCGGGCAGGCTACACGTTCCTAGCACGGGAATATTTTGACCTGTATATGCTGTTAACACTTGCTGTGACGGCGACAATTTTGGCGAACCCAGAAGTTCATAAGTATCTTTATTTATTAATGTGACAGCGGAACCAGTATCAAGCTGAAATTGCACCGTCTTATTTTCTATGAAGAGAGTCACAAACAGTTTTTGCTTGCGGCGCTCGACAGATGCGCGAATGTGGGCAACGTCTGCTACGGATTGTTTACTGCGCTTGCGCGGGCCGCGTAGTGAAGTAAGCGGCGCAGACTCGGCACGCAGCGGATTAACAACACTGTCACTAGATGGCACTACCGCCGGATCGGCGTCCGCGCAATGCGAGGCTACTACAAAGTCACTAACTACTGCACTACACTTTTGAGTAGGTTGTTGTTGTTGTTGTTGTTGTTGTTGTTGTTTAGAGGGGACTAGACTGCACGGTCATCAGTCCCCTGTTGCAAGCTAAGCCAATACGGCGCATTGCAAGATGAAAAAGACGATCATTGAAACACACAAAAGAGAAAGCACAATGGGTACACAATGACAAAGAGCATTGAGTTCATGACACACAAAGAAGAAAACTCAAAGAGTAAATAAAGATAATTGGACTAAAAAGTTACAGCAGAATGTTGTGGCTGGCTGATCACGAGGATAATAAAGGATGAGCCAGCCACTCTGCACATTCTAAAACATACGAATAAAGCAGGTCAGACAACACAAAATAAGAAGAGTAGAAAGTTATGAGAGATGGGTGCCTGAGAGACCAGGCTAAGGAACCCACCCTTATATCAAATGGTAAAACCCAGCTGCACGGATAAAACGTAAAACTCGGTCAGCCATAGAGGCATTGTCAGATAAAATCAAGGCAGGCGCAGTAGGTAGATTAAAAGACTGCCGCAAGACGGCTAAAAACGGACAGTCCGACAGGATGTGGACCACTGTTAACAAACTTCCGCAACGGCAATTCGGTGGGTCCTCTTGACGTAAAAGATAGCCATGTGTCAACCACGTATGGCCAATACGTAGGCGACATAGGACAACAGAGTCCTTACGGGAAGGCCTGAAAGACGACTTCCATACGGCCGTAGAGGACTTGATCGCTCGGAGCTTGTTGGGAGTGCTCAGGGTTGCCCATTGTGTGTCCCAAGCCTCAAAAACCCTGTGGCGCAAATCCATTCGGATATCACGTTCTGGGATACCAATACCCAGGGGAGGAGCGGTGGTGGCGAGCTTAGCCAGCCGATCGACACGCTCATTCCCTGGGATGCCAATGTGGCCAGGGGTCCAGATAAAGTCCACTGCACATCCAGACTTGCCGAGTGAAGCGATGGCGTTTTGGATGGATTGCACTAACGGATGGGAAGAATAATAGTTTGATAGGGCTTGCAGGCCACTAAGGGAGTCGCTGCAAACGACATACGACTTCCGGGGGCACGTTTTGAGGTGGTCAAGAGCACGAGAAATGGCGATCAGTTCAGCTGTAAAAAAAATACAGCCGGGCGGCAGGGACCGTTGTTCTGTGTGGTCGCCATGAATAAAAGCGTAACTGGCTCTGCCATTTACCAGGGAGCCATCAGTGTACAGGATTTCTGCATCACGATAAGCAGCAAGAAGTGCCAGAAACTTGCAACGGAGTGTAAGTGGTGAGACTAATGCCATTGTATCGCAGGACAATTGCAAGTGGAGCTTCAAACGGGGAATGAACCAAGGAGGAAGACGGGATGGGCAGGAAAAAACCTCAGGGAGAGGTAGGGAATTAAGTGAGGAGAGGAGTGTACGAACCCGGATCGAGATCGGAAGACCTGATCTAGGTCGACGTGTTGGAAAAGGAGGGGTAACAGTGGGAAACAAAAGCCTGCGATTTGTATGGTGTGGCGTGGCATGGACTCGAGCAACGTAGCTAGCGAGAAGCTGCTGCCGGCGGAAGTGTAATGGAGGAATCCCTGATTCGGCTAGAAGACTTGGCACAGGGCTGGTGCGGAAAGCCCCAGTCGCCAGCCGGATACTACCATGGTGGATGGGGTCAAGGATCCTCAAGGCGGATGGTGCTGCTGAGTCGTATACGAGGCATCCGTAATCAAGCCTTGATTGTATCAGGGACTTGTACAGCTGCACGAGGGTGGAACGAGCAGCACCCCAAGCAGTATGGCTCAAGCAGCGGAGAATATTAAGATGCCGTGAGCATTTTTGTCGCAGCTGACGCAGATGTGGCACCCAAGTAAGTCTGTTGTCGAATACCATGCCAAGAAACCGATGAGTCTCTGCGACAACGAGCAATTCAATACCGAGATATAACTAGGGATCAATGTGAACTGCTCGCCGTCGACAGAAATGTATCACGCGGGTCTTCTGCCCTGAAAACTGAAAACCATGGGTAGAGGCCCATGATTCAGCTTTCCGGATGGCTCCCTGTAGCCGCCGTTCAGTGACGCTAATACTAGCCGAACTATAATATAAACAAAAGTCATCTGCAAACAAGCTAGGACAGACGGAGGATCCCACAGCCGTGGCAAGCCCGTTTATGGCGATTAAAAACAAAGGCACATTGAGGACGGAGCCCTGTGGGACACCGTTCTCTTGGATGTATGAGGAACTAAGGGTGGTACCCACCCTAACCCTAAAGGAGCGGTGGGAGAGAAAATTCCTGATAAAGATTGGAAGTGGGCCCTGTAAGCCCTAGTCATACAATGTAGCCAATATGTGGTGGCGCCAGGTTGTGTCGTACGCTTTCCGAAGATCAAAAAATACGGCAACAAGTTGTTCACGCCGGGTAAAAGCTGTACGAATAGCCGACTCCAAGGACACAAGATTGTCAATTGTGGAGCGGCCCTGACGGAAACCCCCTTGTTGTGCTACCAGGAGTCCCCGGTCTTCGAGGATCCACATAAGCCGCAGACTCACCATCCGTTCAACGAGCTTACATAGAACGTTTGTCAGGCTGATCGGACGGTAACTGTCAGCCACCTGTGGGTCAGCGCCAGGTTTTATCACTGGGATGATAGTGCTTTCCCGCCATTGGGAAGGAAAAACACCGTCTGCCCAGAGACGGTTAAACAAGGCGAGCAGTTGGTTCTGAGCGTCCACAGAAAGATGCCGAAGAAATTGGCTATGAACACGATCTGGTCCTGGACAAGTATCGGGGCATGCAGAAAGGGCCCTTTTAAACTCCCACTCGCTAAAGGGTGCATTGTACGGCTCCCGGCGACGTGTGTGAAACGACAGTGGCTTCCGCTCAACACGTTCTTTAATGGCGCAAAAGGCTTCACTGTAAGCTGCAGTTGAACTGATGCCTGCATAAAACTTTGCCATGTGATCGGCGACAGCAAGCGGGTCTGAGCAGACAGTACCCTGTAATCGAAGACAGGGGACTCCTGTTGGTGGGCGGTACCCGAAAAGTCGTCGACCCTGAGTCCACACCCGAGAAAATGAGGCACGAGATCCAATAGAGGCGACGTACCTCTCCCAACAATCTTGCTTACTTTGCCATATAAGCCGTCGTGCTCGGGCCCGTAACCGTTTAAAAGCAATCAGATGATCGATGGTGGGATGTTGCCGGTAGCGCTGAAGTGCCCTACGCCGATCCCGAATGGCTTCAGCGATTTCTTGTGACCACCAAGGCACAGATTTGCGCCGAGGGGACCGTGAGGTGGTTGGAACAGTGGCCTCAGCGGAGACTATGGCGACAGTCACCTGTTGGACTGCCACATCCACATCGGCTGGCAGTTGAGAAGGAATGACAACAGCAGAAGTGTAACGCTGCCAATCAGCCCTATGGAGGGACCATCGAGGCAGTTGTTCCACCTGTCGAGACTGTGGGAGCGACAAAAGGATAGGAAAATGGTCGCTCCCACAGAGGTCATCGTGGGCGCTCCATGTGAGGTGTGGAAGAAGAATCGGGCTGCAGACTGAGAGATCAATAGCTGAGAAAGGGCCGTGCGCAACACTGAAGTGCGTCGGGGAACCAGTATTGAGAAGGCAGATGTCTAGTTGTGCAATAAGAGCTTCAACATCCCTACCATGTCGGGTCGTCTCTATTCCGCCCCATAAAGGGTGATGGGCGTTAAAATCCCCCAAAAGAAGAAACGGTGGGGGCAGCTGCGCTACCAGAGCAGCAAGATCAGTAGGCGAAACATCACTGTCTGGAGGAAGGTATATTGAACAGACAGTCAATTCCAGCATAGCCCAAAGGCGAACAGCAACTGCCTCAATAGGTGTGCGGAGAGGCACAGCAATACTGGGGACAGTGGCAAGGGTGTATATACAGACACCACCAGAGGCTCTATCACAGTCGGCACTGTTGTTGAAGTAGCCCCGATAGCCTCGAAGGGCCGGGGTCCACTGAGCAGGAAACCAAGTTTCCTGTAGAGCCATACACAACACTGGGAAACGGCACAACAACTGCTGCAGCTCAGCTAGATGGTTGAAAAACCCTCCGCAATTCGAGTGGAGAATGTGATTCATGTGGAAGACCATGATGAAGGACTGAATATTGTCAGCCCAAAGATTTGCGGTCTGCCTGTCGTTGCACATCTGCATCATCAAGGAGCATTGGCTCAAGCGTCTTAGTGAGGGCCAGATCCTCGAGAGACGCGAAGATCTGAACCTCATCTTCCGATGTAGATGATGCAGGATTCCTTGACTTTGAAGTCTCCGAGGAGACTTTCTTCTTCGGTTTTTTCTTCTTTACCTCCCGCTGCCCTTTCAGTCTTAAGGGCTGGGAGGACTTCTCACTAGCGGTTTCTGGGCCCGATGTCGATCGGAATGCCCGACGACTGGGGGCAGGTGGATCCTGCAGCCTCTGGCTGGGACCCTCCAAACCACTCGTGGAAGCCTCAGGAGGGGGTGCCATAAGGGACCCCTTCCGGGTGAGAGGGGCCGGGGAAGGCTGGTGCTTCTCCGGCTGGGGAGTGGGGACTGGAGTCCCCGGTGATGGGGTAGATATTGCTCCCACAGGTGTTGTGGGAGCAAGAGATGTAGATGATCCCCCACCCATCGAGGGGGCAGTCGATGATTGTTGGCCCATAGGGCCCACAGATGGAGATGACACTGGTACTATCGATCTGAATGGAAGAGGTGCTGCTGTGACTGCGGCAAAAGATGATGTCATCTTCACAGGATGGAGTCGCTCGTACTTTTTGCGTGCCTCAGAGAAAGTAAGCCGTTCCAGGGTCTTGATTTTCATTATTTTCCTTTCCCGATGAAGAACAGTACAAGTTGGTGAGCAGGGCGGATGATGTTGCCCGCAATTTACGCAAACAGGAGGTGGGGTACAAGGGGTGTCCGGGTGTGATGGCCGTCCACACTCCCTGCAGTTCGGGCTGGAAGTACATCGGGACGACATGTGCCCGAACTTCCAGCACCGGAAACACCGCATTGGGGGAGGGACATACGGTTTGACATCAACACGGTATACCATTATCTTGACCTTCTCAGGCAGTGTATCACCTTCGAAGGCCAAGATAAAAGCACCGGTGGCAACCCTGCTATCTTTGGGTCCTCTGTATACACGCCGGACGAAGTGAACCCCTTGACGCTGCAAGTTTGCTCGCAATTCTTCATCAGTCTGGGACAACAGATCTCTCTGATAGATTAGACCCTGGACCATGTTTAAGGACTTGTGGGGTGTGATTGTCACAGGGATGTCACCCAGCTTATCGCAGGCAAGCAATGCCCACGATTGGGCTGGGGACACCGTTTCTATCAATACAGCCCCACTCTTCATCTTTCAGAACGACTCCACTTCGCCAAACTTGTCTTCGAGCTGTTCGACGAAGAACTGTGGCTTAGTAGACAGAAAGGAGTCTCCATCGGAACGGGCACATACTAGGTATTGTGGCGAGTATGGTTCAGATCGGCGAAGGTCTCTACGTTCCTCCCTTGGGGTGCCAAGGGAAGGGAACGTCTTAGGATCATAAGCAGTTGCATCGAATTCTGTTTTTCCACGCTTAGAAACGCCAGGTTTGCGTGTGGCGACACTATTGATTGCTCGTTTCATGTCTGTCCCACGAGCAGCTAGGGAACTAAAGGTCCACCCAGGCAGAGCCCGCTTGCCTGGGTAAGCCTTATACAACTGAGGTTGCTCGCTAGCGGCTGTTCAACCTCAACAGCCATGCATCTCCTCGGCACGTAGCACACCTTGAGATTGAGGTTTTTTTTATAGAGGTTTGTACTGTCCCCGCGACCCGGGCGATTAAGCCAAGATCCCCGGGCTCTGAAACGTACAACGTTCCACAGTCGCGCCGAACGATGGTCGTTGAAGCACGCACAGAGCTTACGGTGTAGCGGACTATTGGCGCGACACAGCCCACAGCTCAGGACCCCGGGTTCACCAAGCCCGTATCCAGCAAATTAATGCTGAGCCCCTGAGGGATTTTGAGTAGGTACTTGATGTCTACTGTCACTAGCTATGCAGTACTGGGCACTATTACAAGGAGCAGTTGCAGAAGGCACTATTTTCACTACAGGAATGCACTGTTCATAGTCATTTTGCTTGTCCCGAACCCTTTTCCGTTGCACTGTTTTACGCGCTCGTCGGCGCTTGCTACGTGGTGCACTATATAGTTTTGCCATAGGCGCAGAACTACTTTCTTGCAATTGAGATCCAAGGAAAGCACTGTTCAATTCCACAGCCCATATAACATTTACAGAATGAACTGTTCTCGCACTCTGCGCAGCACTGTTTCTAACGGTACCGTTCTTTGAGTTTTTAATTTGCATACACACAGACTGTACATGTCCTGATTTGCCACATTGATAACAGGTTGCGTTGCGACTAGGGCAAAGAGCACGCTTGTGGCGAGACACACACTAGGGGCAAGATTTACGTACATTTTTCTGAAATGAGCGTTGGCGCCCGTTATTCAAATCACTGTTTCTAACACGACGGGGCGACCTTTGTGTCGCACTTTTACACCGGCTACTGTTCACTGTCTGTTCAGCACGGCCTGTACTATTGTAAGAATCACTAGTGCTACACTGAGAACTACGGCTAGGAAAGCGACCGTTGCGGCGCACTGAATTAACACTGTGGCTTTGCATTTCTACATCTGCTAAGTCAAAAGTATCATGCGCATCTATAAGCTGCAGTACTGTCTAATGAGGGGTCAGACTGTTTCAGAATTGCTGCTCTAATTCTGGGGTCCTGAATATTCTGCGTAATCGCATCCCTCAACATCACGTCACTATACGAAAGTCCACAAGAGCAAGTAAATTTACATTTGCGGGTTAAGCCCTTCAATTCCGTAATCCACTCTTGGTGTGACTGCTGCGGTAATTTTTTAAGTCTGAAAAATCGGTACCGTGCCGCAGCTACGAGAACTTTTCTCTCATAATGAGCATTTAGTGCCTCTACTATTTGTTCAAAGTCTACATCACGAGGAGATACGTCGAGGAAAAGTTTTTTCAGTAACACGAAGGTGTTGGTGCCCACCACAGATTATAACAGATGCTTCACTTTCTGACCTGTAATTTGATGAGCCGCGACGAGTTCTTGAAACTGTGCGAAGTAGTCGCTCCATTCTTCCTCACGTTCGTTGTACAGGCGAAACGTAGGAAGCGTTGCGGCGGCAGGTGTGGGCTGCTGAAGCGGCGGCTGTTGTTGTTGGTTAGCTGCTTGCGCTGTGAGCTGGGCCACAGGCTGCAGGAGTTGTGTTATTTGCGCCGTCTGTAACTGAATAATTTCCATTAAGTTTGGGTTCGGGGTAGTGGCCATGCTGACCGATTAGGCGGCGCGCATACAAGTAAATTATAACAAAACACAAATGCAATATGAAAGAGGACGCTCTGCAACAAAAACGTCCACAAACACGTAACTGAAAATGTTCCCCTAAAATTCTTATAATAAGGGTGGGTGGGCGGGAACAATTTCTGCGTGCTCCACTGCTGCTGTCTGGCTGCTGCAAGCGGGCTGATCCAAGGTTCGTCTATCACTCCTCGTCGCCACTTTTGCGTCCCAGCCTCGTCGCCGCTTTTGTGTCTCGTTTCCATCGTAGGTGTCGGTGGCCGAGTGGAATGAGACCGACACCGGAGTAAAGATAGCACGCTGGTGCAGGTACGGAGAGGAGCAGCCAGAAACTAGAAACACTAGAGTATATTAGAATGAGATATATATTGCACAGAATTTATACAATACTTAACTTTTACAGAGTACTGCAGAATGTTGATACATAGTTGAGCTAGAGTCCTGCCTAGTGCCTAACTGATAGCCATGTCTTCACTGGTGCCTATCGGATTCCGAAGTCTTTACTGGTTCCTAACTCAGTCCCAAGTGAACGATGTCGTTCACTGGTGGCCACGAGCGGAGTTGCCGCAGAGGGCGCTCGTGGCTGTCGTCGTAAGAACGCCGCGCCGTGCGTGCATGGCGGCGCGCGGCGAAAGTAGGTGGCGCGCACTTTGGACTTGTGCGTCACCACATAAGGCTAATCAGGAGTCTGTAGGAGATGACATGGAGGCGAACAGGTTTAGACAAATTGACGGTACTTTTATTAAATTCCTTCCAAACTGGATTCTTTTGTCCTTGTAATGTCATTTTCATTTTTAATATGTACGAGGGGCTATAGAAACTGTAAAACACCCAAATAATTTCAATCGGATGGAGGAGGGCGTGAAACTAAAAGAAATCTGGATTCCGGTTTTGAAGAAGAAATGTAGCGGTCTTCCATCATGGGACGATATTAACGGACGGCGGTAATCGGCAACGACGAATTGCGCGCGCATGTCAAACATCTGACGTCACACCTCTGCGCGCGAGCCCTCGTAAACGGAGTTTGGCTTCAGTCAGTAGCGAGCCAGGGTGTGCCACGATCCCCCTTGAGTATGTCCTCCGCAGTTGGTGACGAAACGTTGGGTTTCCAGAATAAATCTACAAGACCGCGGCATAATAGCCCGGAAATTTTTAGTAATTTTGACCATTCCGGCCGTGAAAGTTTACATTTTACATTTTCATTTTTCTACTTAAAAAAGAATTAAAGGAAATTAGACCATAAGTAAACTGAACTCGATACAGTGGTGTTACGATATTTTGTGTCTCGGAATTACGTGTTTCCCATAAATACCAGCGTTATAAAACAAAACATCAACTACTTCGGGTACATTCCAAAGAGGTTAGTATACAGGGAGACGCCCTTACATTGAAGAAGTGAAACCTGCCTCCGCCACATTGATAAGGTTTGGAGAAATGTCCGTATTGTAGAGCTAATGTTTTATGTCACTTAAACATGGATAAGACTTCCGACAGCCTTCCGTTATGTACAAATGTTAAAAGAGACCAAATTAGTCGTTAAAAAGTAAGTTTTCAAATATATTGTGTATTTAGTCAAGAAAGTATACTGTTAAGTATATTATGCAGTGGCTGTCGTTCAACGCATTAACAGTAAGAGGGTCGACTTAACGCATAGTTTTGACAGGTAAATAGCATTCCAAAACAGACCAAGATGGCGGACAGGCTTCAACTGACGTATGTGCTCGGCATAGATAATGAATGCCATCTCCCTTTACTCTAACCTCCTGGTACATTATATCTTTACAGAAAAAGGCAGTCCACAATCACAACGCGCGGTAAATAGTGAAATGACAAACCTTTAGGCTGCCAACGTAAATGTCCATTTAAAAACTTACCTTTAAGAAAGGTCTTTTTTTATACTTGTATTCTTTTCAAGATCGATTTTCTTCTCCTCCATACATAAATTTCGCTAGCTGGAGGTGATCCCGGTCCCGTTCACGTAAAAGGTATGCAGGACTGTGGAATTTATGGTAGCTATACAGTAGTCCCCTTTACGTAAAACTAACGAGACTACTGTATAGCGCCCACAAATTCCACAGTCCTGTATACCTTCTTGTAGGATGATAGTCTTTATCCTTAAGGTACACAACAAACATGCCAAATACATACTACGAAATGTTGTTAGAGCAGAAAGTAATCATGTGTTTGCTTCTATAAGTAGCCTTTACGATTTTGTTCATGAAGCGCTAGGTTTATATTACCACCTTCACTTCCGTTCTTCTGCAATCGACAAACAACATTATATATCTCCTTTTCGTCATTCCTGAATAGCAGCTTCAATCAGTGCTGCAGAAAGTATTTCGAAAAATAAAGTCACAATTCCGACTAAAAGTATGATTGTTGTCAGTCTGAATATACGCAAAATGAACAAGGAAAACGTGTTCAATGTTTCCTAAACCTACGTTATTCCAAAAAAAGAAAAAAAAAAAAATTTTTTTTTTTTTTTTAAAACCCTCGTTTTCAAGGAAACTCATTGACGAAGCTTTACTCCATAACACTATGATAACCCGTTGCATTATGTACAATAATGATTAAATTATATTGTTGCTAACATAATTATAAAGTACGATTGAGTTCTATTGAGATTAACAACAAAATACAGAAGAGTCTCGATTATCCGACTTAAACCGGCCGCGGCAAGGTCGGATAACACGGAAAATAATATAGGTTTGTAAAATTTGTTTGAACTCAGAAAACGTATCAAACACGTGAACAAAAACTGAATATAACGATTAAATACATTAGACGGCACTCAAAGGAAAGTGCTAAGATATTACGTTACACAAAAATCAAACTAAAGTAGGCCAAAAGAGTTGAAAATTTAATACAATACAAATCAAATTAGACTGAGTAGATATTTATTGGCGTGTAGTTTCATTGGTCCCCCCCCCCTCTTTTTAACCTATAAATCACGTAAAACGTCAGTAGATGATGTTTCTTCCAGCTGCTGTACATATTTTAAAGTACTTTCTTAAGCTTTTTGTCCTTCGTTGTGTGAAACCTGCGCATTTTCCTCCACTACACCCGCTTCATTTTCGTCTTCTTCTTTTCCGTTTACCATGTTGAAAAAAATGTTCAAATGTTTGTTTAGTCTATGGGAGTTAACTACAATGTCATCAGTCTCTAAACTTACAAACTACTTATGAACTACTTACGAACTAGGACGGCACAAATATCCATGCCCGAGGGGTGATTCGAACCCCCGACCGTAGTGGCCGTGCAGACTGTGACTGGAGCGCCTTAGTTCTCACGGCCACCGCGGCCGGCTACCATTTTGACAATATCTTCATATGGCACTTCAAATTATTCATCTTGGATAATCCATTCATTTAAATCATCTTCTGAGGTGTTATCACATCCCAAACTTTTCGTAACAATGTAATTGTTGTTGTTGTTGTTTGGGGGTTTAGAGGGGACTAAACTGCATGGCTATCAGTCCCCTATTCCTAGCGAAGACAAGGCATCCAAGTAGGAAAAGGTAAAACACAGATCAATAACCGGAAGGGCACACTGTGGCAATGAACTTGAGACTCTCAACAACACTGAAGGAGATGGGAATAAGAGACCAAGTGTGGAACTGAACTAAAATAGAGCAGGGAACAGTGGCTGGCTGATCACAAACAAATACAAGATGAGCCAGTCACTCTGCCCAGACTAAAAACTGAGGTAAAACAGGGTAAAAGTAAGAAAAACATCATAGTAAAATATGAGAGGTGGGAGCCTGAGATACCAGGCACAAACCCACCGCTAAATAGAATGATAAAATCCAGCTGCACGTATAAAACCTAAAACTCGGTCAGCCATAGAGGCATTGTCAGATAAAATCAAGGCAGGCGCAGTAGGTAGATGAAAAGACTGCCGCAAGGCGGCTAAAAATGGACAGTCCGACAGAATGTGGACCACTGTCAACAAACTTCCACAATGGCATTTTGGTGGGTCCTCTCGACATAAAAGATAGCCATGTGTCAACCACGTATGGCCAATACGTAGGCGACACAGGACAACAGAGTCCCTACGGGAAGGCCTGAAAGACGACTTCCAGACGGCCGTAGAGGACTTGATTGCTCGGAGCTTGTTGGTAGTGCTCAGAGTTGCCCATTCTGTGTTCCAAGCCTCAAAAACCTTGTGGCGCAAATCCATTCGGATATCCCGTTCTGGGATACCAATATCCAGGGGAGAAGCGGTGGTGGCGAGCTTAGCCAGCCGATCGACACGCTCATTCCCTGGGATACCAATGTGGCCAGGGGTCCAGATAAACTCCACCGAACATCCAGACTTGCCAAGTGCAGCGATGGCGTTGTGGATGGATTGCACCAACGGATGGGAAGAAAAATGGTTGTAAAGGGCTTGCAGGCCACTAAGGGAGTCGCTGCACACGACATACGACTTCTGGGGGCACATTGTGAGGTGGTCAAGAGCACGAGAAATGGCGATCAGTTCGGCTGTAAAAATACTACAGCCAGGCGGCAGGGACCGCTGTTCTGTGTGGTCGCCATGAACAAAAGCGTAACTGGCTCTGCCATTTACCAGGGAGCCATCAGTGTACAAGACTACTGCATCATGGTGAGCAGAGAGGAGTGCCAGAAACTTGCAACGGAGTGTCAATGGTGAAACTAATGCCTTTGTATCGCAGGACAGTTGCAAGTGGAGCTTCAAACAGGGAGTGGACCAAGGAGGAAGATGGGATGGGCAGGAAAAAGCGTCAGGGACAGGTAGGGAATTAAGTGAGGAAAGGAGTGTACGAACCCGGATCGCAATCGGAAGACCTGATCTAGGTCGACGTGGTGGAAAAGGAGGGGTAACAGTCGGAAACAAAAGCCTGCGATTTGGATGGTGTGGCATGGCATGGACTCGAGCAACATAGCTAGCGAGAAGCTGCTGGCGGCGGAAGTGTAATGGGGGAATCCCTGATTCGGCTAGAAGACTTGGCACAGGGCTGGTGCGGAAGGCCCCAGTAGCCAGCCGGATACCACCATGGTAATGGTGTCAAGGATCCTCAAAGCGGAAGGTGCTGCCGAGTCGTATACTAGGGATCCGTAATCAAGCCTTGATTGTATCAGGGACTTGTACAGCTGCAGGAGGGTGGATCGAGCAGCGCCCCAAGCAGTATGGCTCAAGCAGCGGAGAATATTAAGATGACGTGAGCATTTTTGTCGCAGCTGACGCAGATGTGGCACCCAAGTAAGTCTGTTGTCGAATACCATGCCAAGAAAACAATGAGTCTCCGCGACAACGAGCAATTCACCACCCAGATATAACTCGGGATCCATGTGAACTGCTGGCCGTCGACAGAAATGTATCACGCGGGTCTTCTGCCCTGGAAACTGAAAACCATGGGTAGAGGCCCATGATTCAGCTTTCCGGATGGCTCCCTGTAGCCGCCGTTCAGCAACGCTAATACTAGCCGAACTATAATATAAACAAAAGTCATCTGCAAACAAGCTAGGACAGACGGAGGATCCCACAGCCGTGGCAAGCCCGTTTATAGCGATTAAAAACAAAGGCACACTGAGGACGGAGCCCTGTGGGACACCGTTCTCTTGGATGTGTAAGGAACTAAGAGTGGTACCCACTCTAACCCTAAAAGATCGGTGGGAGAGAAAATTCCTGATAAAGATCGGAAGTGGGCCCCGTAAGCCCCAGTCGTACAATGTAGCCAAGATGTGGTGGCGCCAGGTTGTGTCGTAAGCTTTCCGTAGATCGAAAAATACAGCAAAAAGGTGTTCACGTCGGGTAAAAGCTGTACGAATAGCCAACTCCAACCACACAAGATTGTCAATTGTGGAGCGGCCCTGACGGAAACCCCCTTGTTGTGCTACTAGGAGTCCCCAGTCTTCGAGGATCCACATAAGCCGCAGACTCACCATCGGTTCAACGATCTTACATAGAACGTTTGTCAGGCTGATCGGACGGTAACTGTCAGCCACCTGTGGATCAGCGCCAGGTTTTATCACTGGGATGATAGTGCTTTCCCGCCATTGGGAAGGAAAAACACCGTCTGCCCACAGACGGTTAAACAAGGCGAGCAGTTGGTTCTGAGCGTCCACAGAAAGATGCCAAAGAAATTGGCTATGAACACGATCTGGTCCTGGACAAGTATCGGGGCATGCAGAAAGGGCCCTTTTAAACTCCCACTCGCTAAAGGGTGCATTGTACGGCTCCCGGCGACGTGTGTGAAACGACAGTGGCTTCCGCTCAACACGTTCTTTAATGGCGCGAAAGGCTTCACTGTAAGCTGCAGTTGAACTGATGCCTGCATAAAACTTTGCCATGTGATCGGCGACAGCAAGCGGGTCTGAGCAGACAGTACCCTGTAAGCGAAGACAGGGGATTCCTGTTGGTGGGCGGTACCCGAAAAGTCGTCGAACCTGAGTCCACACCCGAGAAGGTGAGGCACGAGATCCAATGGAGGCGACGTACCTCTCCCAACAATCTTGCTTACTTTGCCGTATAAGCCGTCGAGCTCGGGCCTGTAGCCGTTTAAAGCAATCAGGTGATCGGTGCTGGGATGTCGCCGGTAGTGCTGAAGTGCCCTACGCCGATCCCGAATGGCTTCAGCGATTTCTTGTGACCACCAAGGCACAGATTTGCGCCGAGGGGACCCTGAGGTGGTTGGAACAGTGGCCTCAGCAGCGGAAACTATGGCGACAGTCGCCTGTTGAACTGCCACCTCCACATCGGCTGGCAGTTGGGCAGGAATGACAACAGTAGAAGTGTAACGCTGCCAATCAGCCCTATGGAGGGACCATCGAGGCAGTTGTTCCACCTGTTGAGACTGTGGGAGCGACAAAAAGATAGGAAAATGGTCACTCCCACAGAGGTCATCATGGGCCCTCCATGTGAGGTGTGGAAGACGGATCGGGCTACAGACCGAGAGATCAATAGCTGAGAAAGTGCCATGTGCAACACTGAAGTGCGTCGGGGAACCAGTATTTAGAAGGCAGATGTCTTGTTGTGCAATAAGTGCTTCAACATCCCTACCACGTCGGGTCGTCTCTGTTCCGCCCCATAAAGGGTGATGGGTGTTAAAGTCCCCCAAAAGAAGAAACAATGGGGGCAGCTGTGCTACCAGAGCAGCAAAATCAGTAGGCGAAACATCCCTGTCTGGAGGAAGGTATATTGAACAGACAGTCAACTCTTGCATCGCCCAAAGGCGAACAGCAACAGCCTCAATAGGTGTGTGGAGAGGCACAGCAATACTGGGGACAGTGGCAAGGGTGTATATACAGACACCACCAGAGGCTGTGTCACAGTCGGCGTGGTTGTTAAAGTAGCCGCGATAGCCTCGAAGGGCCGGGATCCGTTGAGCAGGAAACCAAGTTTCCTGCAGAGCCATACACAGCACTGGGAAACGGCACAACAACTGCTGCAGCTCAGCTAGGTGGTTGAAAAACCCACCGCAGTTCCACTGAAGAACGTGATTCATGGTTTGCTGGAAAACCATGATGGACTGAAGATTATCAGTCCGAAGATTTGCGGGCTGCTAGTCGCACATCTACATTATCTAGGAGCATTGGTTCAAGTGTCTTAATGAGGGCCAGATCCTCGAGTGGACATGAAAGACTCTCCATCAGTACGGGCACACACCAGATATCGTGGCGAGTGTGGTTCGGATTGGCGAATTCCTCTACGTTCCTCCCATGGGGTGCCAAGTGAAGGGAACGCCTTAGGATCGTAAGTAGATGCATTGAAGTCCGTTTTCCACGCTTTGAAACGCCAGGTTTGCGTGTGGCGACGCTATTAATTGCTCGTTTCATTCTCGTCCCACGAGCAGCTAGGGAACTAAAGGTCCACCCAGGCAGAGCCCCACTTGCCTGGGTAAGCCTTGTACAACTGAGGTGCGGCAGGTTCCTCAGAGGTTGCTCGCTAGCGGCTGTTCAACCTCAACAGCCATGCATCTCCTCGGCACGTAGCACACCTTGAGATTGAGAGTTTTTTTATAGAGGTTTGTACCGTCCTCGCGACCCGGGCGATTAAGCCAAGATCCCCGGGCACTCAAACGTACAACGTACCACCGTCGCGCCGAACGATGGTCGTTGAAGCACGCACAGAGCTTACGGTGTAGCGGACTGTTGGTGCGACACAGCCCACAGCTCAGGACCCCGTGTTCGCCAAGCCCGTACACAGCAAATTAATGCTGAGCCCCTAAGGGGGGACACGATCTGGTCCTGGACAAGTATCGGGACATGCAGAAAGGGCACATTTAAACTCCCACTCGCTAAAGGGTGCATTGTACGGCTCCTGACGACGTGTGTGAAACGACAGTGTCTTCCGCTCAACTCGGTCTTTAATGGCGCGAAAGGCTTCACTGTAAGCTTCAGTTGAACTGATGCCTTCATGAAACTGTGCCATGTGCTCGGCGACAGCAAGCGGGTCTGAGCAGACAGAACCCTGTAAGCGAAGACACGGGATTCCTGCTGGTGGGCGGTACCCAAAAAGACGTCAAACCTGAGTCAACACCCGAGAAGGTGAGGCACGAGATCCAATAGAGGTGACGTACCTCTCCCAACAATCTTGCTTACTTTGCCGTATAAGCCGTCGAGCTCGGGCCTGTAGCCATTTAAAAGCAATCAGGTGATCGATGGTGGGATGTCGCCGGTAGCGCTGAAGTGCCCTACGTCGATCCCGAATGGCTTCAGCGATTTCTTGTGACCACCAAGGCACAGATTTGCTCCGAGGGGACCGTGAGGTGGTTGGAACAGTGGCCTCAGCCACATCCACATCGGCTGGCAGTTGAGCAGGAATGACAACAGCAGAAGTGTAACGCTTCCAATCAGCCCTATGGAGGGACCATCGAGGCAGTTGTTCCGCCTGTTGAGACTGTGGGAGCGACAAAAAGATAGGAAAATGGTCATCATGGGCCCTCCATGTGAGGTGTGGAAGAAGGATCGGGCTACAGACCGAGAGATCGATAGCTGAGAAAGTGCCATGTGCAACACTGAAGTGCGTCGGGGAACCAGTATTTAGAAGGCAGATGTCTTGTTGTGCAATAAGAGCTTCAACATCCCTACCATGTCGGGTCGTCTCTTTCCGCCCCATAAAGGGTGATGAGCGTTAAAGTCCCCCAAAAGAAGAAACGGTGGGGGCAGGTGCGCTACCAGAGCAGCAAGATCAGTGGGCAAAACATCCCTGTCTGGAGGAAGGTATATTGAGCAGACAGTCAACTCTTGCATCGCCCAAAGGCGAACAGCAACAGCCTCAATAGGTTTGTGGAGAGGCACAGTAATACTGGGGACGGTGGCAAGGGTGTATATACAGACACCACCAGAGGCTCCGTCACAGTCGGCGCGGTTGTTGAAGTAGCCCCGATAGCCTCGAAGGCCCGGGGTCTGCTGAGCAGGAAACCAAGTTTCCTGCAGAGCCATACACAGCACTGGGAAATGGCACAACAACTGCTGCAGCTCAGCTAGGTGGTTGAAAAACCCACCGCAATTCCACTGAATAATGTGATTCATGGTTTGCTGGAAAACCATGATGGACTGAAGATTGTCAGTCCGAAGATTTGCGGGCTGCTAGTCGCACATCTACATCATCTAGGAGCATTGGTTCAAGTGTCTTAGTGAGGGCCAGATCCTCGAGAGACGCGAAGATCTGCACCTCATCCTCCGAAGTAGATTATGTAGGAATGTACTTTGAAGTCACCGAGGAGACTTTCTTCTTACGTTTCTTCTTCTTTATCTCCCGCTGCCCTTTCGGTCTTAAGGGCAAGGAGGACTTCTCACTGGTGGTTTCTGGGCCCGATGTCGATCGGTAAGCCCGTCGACTGGGGGCAGGTGGATCCTGCAGCCTCTGGCTGGGACCCTCCAAACCACTCGTGGAAGCCTCAGGAGGGGGTGCCACAAGGGACTCCTCCTGGGCGAGAGGGGCCAGGGAAGACTGTTGCTTCCCACAGCCGGGGAGTGGGGACTGGAGTCCCCGATGATGGGGTGGTTAATGCTTCCACAGGTGTTGGGGGAGCCTGGGATATAGATAGTCCCCCACCCATCGAGGGGGTAGTAGAAGATTGGCCCATAGGGCCCATAGATGGAGAGGACACTGGTGCCATTGATCGTAACAGAGTCGATGCCGCTGTGACTGCGGCAAAAGATGATGTCATCTTAACAGGGTGGAGTCGCTCATATTTCTTGCGTGCTTCAGAGAAAGTGAGCCGGTCCAGGGTCTTTAGTTCCATGATTTTCCTTTCCTGATAAAGAACAGTACAGGTCGGCGAGCATGGCGGATGATGTTGCCCACAGTGTACACAAACATTAGGTGGGGTTCATGGGGTGTCCGGGTGCAATGGCCGCCCACATTCCCTGCAGTACTGGCTGGAAGTACACCGGGACGTCATGTGCCCAAACTTCCAGCACCGGAAACACCGCATAGGGGGAGGGACATATGGCTTTAAATCAACGCGGTATACCATTATCTTGACCTTCTCAGGCAGTGTATCACCCTCGAAGGCCAAGATAAAAGCACCAGTGGCAACCCTGATTTCCTTAGGTCCCCTGTACATGCGACGGACGAAATGAACAACTCGATGCTGCAGATTAGCTCGCAACTCTTCATCGGTCTGTGACAGCAGGTCTCTATGGAAGATTATGCCCTGGACCATGTTTAAAGACTTGTGGGGCGTTATACTTACCGGGATCTCACCCAGCTTATCGCAGGCAAGTAATGCGTGCGATTGGGCTGGGGACGCCGTCTGTATTAGTACAGCCCCACTTTTCATCTTTGAAAAAGACTCCACTTCGCCAAACTGGTCTTCGAGATGTTCGACAAAGAACTGTGGCTTAGTGGACATGAAAGACTCTCCATCAGTACGGGCACACACCAGATATCGTGGCGAGTGTGGTTCGGATCGGCGAATTCCTCTACGTTCCTCCCATGGGGTGCCAAGGGAAGGGAACGTCTTAGGATCGTAAGCAGATGGATTGAATTCCGTTTTTCCACGCTTAGAAACGCCAGGTTTGCGTTTGGCGACGCTATTAATTGCTCGTTTCATTCTCGTCCCACGAGCAGCTAGGGAAAAGAGGTCCACCCAGGCAGAGCCCCGCTTGCCTGGGTAAGTTGTTGTTGTTGTTGTTTGGATGTTTTAGGGGGACAAAACTGCGTAGGTCATCAGTCCCCCATGCCATCATTAGGCATTACAACGAAAACAATGACAATCACACAGTATAACCGACCAACAGCAAACAATAAAATGTAAAAACCGACGTCTGTGGCTAACCGACCGTGAGACTAAAAATAGGAAAAGTCAGCCACACAGAAACAAAGGGAAACCTCCAATTGGAGGTCATGACTGGACGGACACAGGCACTAAACGAAAGCTTTAAATGGAGGGGTAAAACCCACTGTCCCGAATAAAACTTAAAACAGTATCAGCCATTTTGGCATCGTCACTTAAAACTTGGGATAAAAGCACAGGAAAATTAAAACTCCGCCGCAGAGGTGCTAAAACAGGGCATTCAACTAAGATGTGCACCACCGTCAGGCGGGCGCCACAGCGACACACGGGCGGTTCCTCGCCACGAAGGAGACGGCCGTGTGTCAGCCATGTATGGCCAATGCAAAGCCGGCACAGGACTACGGAGTCCCGGCGGCAGGCCCGCACTGAAGAATGACACACAGCTGTCGTTTCCTTTATAGCCCTAAGTTTATTGACTGTTGCCACACTACGCCACTCCGTGGCCCAGATTTTGTGCACTCTTTGCCGCAGCACCGTCCGCAGATCAGCAGCTGGGAGGCCGATATTTAAAACAGGCGCCTCAACAGTCTGCTTGGCCAGCATATCAACATGTTCGTTGCCCGGAATACCGACATGACCCAGGGACCAGAGGAACACCACTGATCGACCGGACCTGTCAAGGGCAGATAAGGCCTCCTGAATCTTCAACACCAGAGGAGACTGTGGATAACACTGGTCAAGGGCTCTAAGGCTGCTCAGGGAGTCACTGCAGATGAGAAAGGACTCACCTGAGCAGGACCTGGAATGCTCGAGAGTGCGGGAAATAGCCACCAGCTCTGCAGTATAGACACTGCAGCCAGCCGGCAGAGAGCGTTGTTCGACATGGGTGTCATGACTGAATGCAAAACCAACCCGGCTGTCAACTTTCGAACCATCCTTGTAAATTAGGTCGTGTCCAGGAAATCTAATTACGAGTGCTAAAAACTGGTGACAGAGAGCTTCAGGTGGAACTGAGTCTTTGGGTCCACAGGCCAAGTCCAGTCAAATACATGGCCTTGGCAGGCGCCATGGAGGCGTGCGTGTGTGGACCCGATATGGAGGTGGTAGTGGGTATGACTCAAGTTCCTGCAGCAGTGACTGGACCCTGAAGGCGACCGCATGACCTGACCTGGGTCATCGTCGTTGGTCATGGACGACCATGTGGGAGAAAAGAACACGGTGGTTCGGGTGGCTGGATGAGCTGTGCACAAGCGCTGCATAGGCTGCAAACAGTTGTCGGTGACGAATCGACAAAGGCGGTACCCCGGCCTCAGCAAGCAAGCTGGTCACAGGGCTGGTACGAAAGGCACCTGTCGCGATGCGGACCCCACAGTGGTGAACAGGGTCCAGCAAGCGCAATGCTGAGGGTGACGCAGAACCGTAGGTGACACAGCCAAAATCTAAACGGGACTGCACCAGAGACTGATAGAGCCGCAACAGGGTGGAGCAGTCAGCTCCCCAGGAAGTATGGCCCAGGTGGCGGAGGACATTGAGGTGGCGCCAGCACTCCCGTTTAAGTTGACGGATGTGGGGGAGCCACGTCAGCCATGAGTCGAAAACAAGCCCCAACAAGATGAGTGTCCATGACCTCTAAGAGGTCATCACCGAGATACAGTTCGGGCTGAGGGTGAACCGTTCGAAGCTGACAAAAGTGCATAACACTAGTCTTTGTAGCAGAGAACTGGAAGCCATGGGTAAGAGCCCAGGACTGCGCCTTCCTAATGGCTCCCTGCAGCCTACGTTCGGCAACATGACTGCTGGAAGAGCTAAAATAGATACAAAAGTCGTCAGCATATAGTGAAGGGGATGCTGACGACCCAACTGCTGTTGCTAAGCCGTTAATGGCTACTAGAAATAATGGGTCACTCAAAACAGAGCCCTGAGGAACCCCATTTTCCTGCACATGAGAGGTACTACGAGAGGCACCTACTTGAACACAAAAAGTACGGACAGCTAAAAAGTTTTTAATAAAAATCGTGAGTGAGCCCCGAAGACCCCAACCATGTAACGTGCGAGGTATGTGGTGTCGCCAGGTCGTATCATACGCTTTTTGGATATAAAAAAAGACGGCTATCAGATGTTGGCGCCTGGCAAAGGCTGTGCAGATCGCGGACTCGAGGTACACCAGGTGTTGGAGCGACCCTGGTGGAACCCGCCCTGGCATGGAGCCAGTAAGCCCCGAGTCTCGAGGATCCAGCACAACCGCCTACTGACCATGTGCTCCAACAGCTTACAGAGGACATTGGTCAGCATAATGGGCCAATAACTATCCAAATGAGCAGGGTTTTTGCCTGGTTTCATCACCGGTATGATGATACCCTCCTGCCACTGCAAAGGGAATACCCCGTCGCACCAGATGTGGTTGAAGAGCGCAAGGAGATTACGCTGGCTCTCCACTGAAAGATGCTTCAACATCTGGCTGTGGATGCTATCGGGTCCTGGAACCATGTCCAGAAACTTTTTAAGAGCGCTGAGGAATTCCCACTCTGTGAATGGCATGTTATATGCCTCCGTACGGCGGGTGGTAAAGGAGAGGGGCTGGCGTTCCACCTGCTCCTTTAATGTACGGAAAGCCGGTAGGTAATTCTCAGAGGAGAAGGCATGAGCATAATGCTCGGCAAATAGCTCTGCAAGTGTGGCCAGGTCCGTGCATACTATGCCATTCACGGAGATCCCAGGGATTCCTGCTGGTGTTGGGTGTCCCCTTAAACGCCTTATCTTGTTCCAGACCTGGGTGGTGGAGGTACCTGTGCCAATAGTGGAGATGTATCTCTCCCAACACTCTTGCTTCCGTCTCTTAATGAGGTAGCGAGCATGCGCCCGGAGCTGCTTGAAAGCGACGAGGTGCTCCAGAGACGGGTGTCGCTTGTACAGTTGTAAGGCCCGTCGGCGATCTTTAATAGCCGCTGCGACCTCTGGCGACCACCATGGTACCGTCTTACGCCGCAGGGACCTCGACGAATGGGGAACGGTAGCTTCTGCTGCTGAAATAATGGTGCGCGTGGCGCCCTCGACCGCCACATCGACGTTGTCGAGTGGGGGAGGATCAACAGTGGCAGCAGAGGTAAAGTCGTCCCAGTTAACCTTGTGGAGGGCCCACCTGGGCAGGCGCCCTGGGGAATGACGTTGTGGGAGTGAAAGGAAAATGGGAAAATGGTCACTGCCGCACAAGTCATCGTGGGCTCTCCAGTGGACAGATGGTGAAAGGCCATGGCTGCAAATAGACAGATCAATGGCCGAGAACGTGCCATGCGCCACACTAAAATGTGTGGGTGCACCCGTGTTCAAGAGGCAGAGGTCAAGACGAGACAGTAAGTCCTCGACTACTCTGCCTCGGCCAGAAATCGTGGAACCACCACACAAGGTGTTATGGGCATTAAAGTCACCCAGTAGTAAGAAAGGTGGAGGGAGTTGACAAAGTAGTGCAGCCAAAACAGTCTGAGAGACGTCACCATCAGGAGGGAGGTAAAGACTGCAAACGGTGAACTCCTGTGTTGTCCTTACCCTAACAGCCACCGCTTCCAACGGCGTTTGAAGGGGCACAGACTCGCTATATACAGAGGTAAGGACATACACACACACACCACTTGATACCCTGTTATACTGGCTGCGATTACAATAATATCCCCTGTAGCCCCGGAGGGCAGGGGTCCGCATTGCCGGAAACCATGTTTCCTGGAGGGCAATGCAGAAAGCGGGTGTTATGCTCAAAAGGTGTCGCAGCTCAGCCAGGCGGGTGAAAAAACCGCCGCAGTTCCACTAGAGAATAACGCTGTCTGATAACTGGGATGACATGAGGCAATATGAACTACTTATTATACCTCATGATCACTCGCTGACACTGCTCGCGAAGCTGTAGAATCTACTTCCATCGGTTTCGATGGTCCTTCGAGATCTAGGTCTTCAGGGGACGCTAGTATCTTCACCTCGTCCTCGTCCTCTGAGGATGAGGGCGGGGGCAGAAGTGGGGGAACCACCGGTGTCTCTTTGTTCTTCCCGTGTGTTTGCTTCTTCTTGGAAGCCTCTCGCTTTTCTTTTGGCTTCTCACGTCTGGAGGGCGTCGGGGACTCAGTCTCCGAGACTGAGGAAGACCTTGCGGCCCGACGACCAGCCTTCTTGGGCACGGTTTGCCACTGGCCGGTAGCTGTCGTCCCAGAGGAAGAAGCCGAGGAGGGGTGGGACTCAACCGAACCCTTCCTCGCGAGAGGAGCCAGAGAAGGCTGTTGCTTCTCTGACTCTGGGGTGGGGACCAGTATCCCCATTGGTTGGGATGGTATTGCTCCCGAGGTAGAAGGTTTGGGAGCAATACAAGGAGATCCACCCCCAGCTGTCAAGGGGGGGAGAGTGGATGATTGGGCCTGTCGGCCCACCGAGATTCGCTGAACAGATGGGGTCAGAGATGGCAGAGTTGGAATAGTCTTAACTGCTGTCACAAAACTTTTACCCATGGCCACGGGGTGCAGCTTAGTATATTTTCGCCGTGCCTCTGAATAGGTCAGTCTGTCCAGGGTTTTATACTCCATTATTTTCCTTTCCTTATGGAGTACTGTGCTATCTGGTGAGCAGGGTGAATGATGTTGTCCACAGTTAACACAGACCGGAGGTGGGACACAAGGGACGTCTGGGTGTGATGGCTGTCCACACTCCCGACATGTGGGATTGGCCTCACACCGGGAGGACATGTGCCCAAACCTCCAGCACTTAAAGCAGCACATAGGGGGAGGGTCGTAGGGCTTTATGTCACACCGGTAAACCATCACCTTGACCTTTTCAGGTAATGTGTCACCCTCAAAAGCCAAGATGAAAGCACCGGTGGTGACCCTGTTGTCCCTCGGACCCCTATAAATGCGTCGGATGAAGTGGACACCGCGCCGCTCTAGGTGTGACTGGAGCTCATCATCAGACTGCAACAACAGATCTCGATGGTAGACGATACCCTGGACCATATTAAGGCTCTTATAAGGTGTTATGGTAACGGGAACATCATCCAGCTTCTCACAGGTGAGCAACGCCCGCGACTGTGCTGGGGATGACGTCGTTATCAAGACTGACCCAGATCGCATCTTGGACATACGCTCCACCTCTTCGTACTTGTCTTCTAGATGCTCAACAAAAAACATTGGCTTAGTCGACGCAAAGGACTCCCCGTCAGTGCGTGAGCAAACTAGGTATCTGGGGGCATACGACTCACCTTGTCTTCTGGCCCTGCGTTCCTCCCATGGCGTAGCCAGGGAAGGGAACGAACGGGGGTCATATCCAGCAGCATTGCAATCTCCTCTTCCACGCTTAGAGACGCCGTTTTCGCGACCGGCCACGCTTTTATTCGCTCGTTTCATTTTCGTCCCACGAGCAGCTAGGGAACTAAAGGTCCACCCAGGCAGAGCCCCGCTTGCCTGGGTAAGCCTTGTACAACTGAGGTGCGGCAGGTTCCTCAGAGGTTGCTCGCTAGCGGCTGTTCAGCCTCAACAGCCATGCATCTCCTCGGCACGTAGCACACCTTGAGATTGAGATTTTTTTTATAGAGGTTTGTACCGTCCTTGCGACCTGGGCGATTAAGCCAAGATCCCCGGGCTCTGAAAAGTACAACGTTCCACCGTCGCGCCGAACGATGGTCGTTGAGGCACGCACAGAGCTTACGGTGTAGTGGACTGTTGGCGCGACACAGCCCACAGCTCAGGACCCCGGGTTCGCCAAGCCCGTACTCAGCAAATTAATGCTGAGCCCCTGAGGGGTAACAATGTAAGCAGGGTAGTATTTTCGGGTGCAGTCTGCTGCTGTGGATTTTCATCATCTGGATAATTTTCTTGATTTTGCTAAAGAAAGGTTTTCCAATTGCATTTTCTCCAAAACTGTCCAAAGATTGGGCCACGTCATGAGCTACGTCTTTCAAATTAACACGTCCATAGCATTAATTAAAGAGGAAAGCAAGTTTCTGTGCTAGCTTCTTCTCTGTTCTATTAAGGTCCCTTGGTCCACAGGCTGCGATAAAGATGTGACATTTGGAGGCAAAAATATGTCTTTTATATCTTGACTAGCTGAAAACCCAGCGTTGCCTGGGTATTAATTTATTTATTCCTGCTATTTTTCAGGTATATATTCATTTGCGTAAGAGCTGTTTGTAAAATCTCTTGGGAATGAAATAAGTAGTAAAGAAATAATAGATTAAAACTTGGTGCGTGATGGGGCGGTTTTTCATGAACGTTACTGTTCATGTGGTCGTATATCATGAACTACGTGGCGTACTGTGATACAGTTTAGAAGGTACATCCAACTACATGTATGTATAGTGTCTGTAAAATTTCCTGTTGCTACAATTTGAAGTCTTCAAACTATAAATTGTAACGTCATACCGAGAGCCGAGTTTTACTCCATAAACAGCGGAAAAGTAGTAAGCGAGAAACTTTTTTCCTTTCATCATTTTTGTGGTGTCGCACAAGTACAAAGTGCGCGCCACTTACTTTCGCCGCGCGCCGCCATGCACGCACGGCGCGGCGTTCTCACGACGACAGCCACGAGCGCCCTCTGCGACAACGCCGCTCGTGGCCACCACTGAAGGACATCGGCCACATCGCACTTCGGACTGAGATAGCAACGAGTTAGGACCTTCGTAATCAGATAGGCACCAGTGAAGACTTTGCTATTGTACATGCACTAGGCAGGCCTCTAACACCTATGTATCAACATTCTGCAGTACTATGTAAAAGTTAAGTATTGTTACATTCTGTGCAATATATATCTTTCTAATTTACTCGAGTGTTATAGTTTCTGGCTGCTCCCCTCCGTACCTGCACCAGCGTGTCGGTCTCGTTCCACTCGGCCACCGACACCTACGACGAGGCTGGGACACAAAAGCGGCGACGAAGTTGGGACACAAAAATTTTACTATGGTTGCCAGCGAGAAAATGTTTAATAAAGGTTTGAAATTATGTTTAAAGTTTGTTGCAAGTCGCTAAGTACAGTCATTCTCCTACAGTGTATTTCGAAAGTCTCGCCGCATTATAGTGCATTTTTTGCGATTTCTATTGGTTATGACGTAATATCTTTTGAACCCTGTGCCGTATGTGATTCTTAACCATGCAGCAATCGTTACCTCACTGTAAGGAATGTGTGTACCAAATTTGGTAGAAATCGGTCCAATGGTTTAGGAGAAAATGAGCAGCATTGTCGAAAAATGCAGTAGTTTTTCGCGCATCTCATTGTTTATGACGTCATATCTCGTGAACTATATATCGTATGTGATTCTTACACTTACGGCGACCGTCCTCATTGATTGAAGCTTACGTGCACAAAATTTCATAAAGATTGGAACAAAACTGTAGATTTGTATGCTACATGTACACACATACGGACACTCTGCTGTATATATTAGATCTTGAAGTTCGTCCTCATTAGGATGACAAAGCAACAAAAGCAACAGTGCTTTGCTGGAAAGTTGTTGGTTTTGAAAACCTTTTTAGTTTGTGGCACAAAGTCGTTAAAAAACCGTTCTTTAAAAGTGTCTAAGCTCATCCAAGCATTTTTTTTTCCGTACAGTGCCGGCTCGTTGAAACGGTCGGATAAGACGGAAGGTCGGATAACCGAAGTCCGGATAATCGAGACTCTACTGTACCCACACTTTATACGCGAGAGGAGAGACTCCCAGCGTTAAAAAGGCGCACAAAAAAAAATGTTCAAATGTTTGTTAAGCTTATGGGACTTAACTACGGGGTCATCAGTCCCTAAACTTTCAAACTACTTATGAACTACCTAATACTAAGGACGGCACAAATATCCATGCCCGAGGAGAGATTCGAACCCCCGACCGTAGTGGACATGCAGACCGTGACTGGAGCGCCTCAGTCCTCTCGGCCACCGCGGCCTGGTGGCGCACAGCCAGCTGAGCCGTTACTGTTGACTGAATCCATCCAGAACGCGACCGGACTTCATCGGCAAGTTCACGAAAGATAATTTTGGCCAAGCCGAAGATTTGACTGATTTCTGGCCGAAACAGAAACCGAATATTCGGTGGGTTCTCAATTTCCGGCCAGGACGTACCCGCCTTTTGTTCTGCTGAGCTAGGATAATTTTTTTCATTGTAGTTGTTATGATCTTCAGTCTGGAGACTGGTTTGATGCAGCTCTCCACCCTACTCTATCCTGAGCAAGCCTTTTCATCTCCCCATAAGAACGGCAACCCACATCCACTTGAATCTGCTTACTATACGCGTCTCTTGGTCTCCCTCTGCGATTTTTAACCCACACACTTCCCTCCAATGCTAAATTTACGATTCCTCGATGTCTAAGAATGTGTCCTACCAAGCGATCCTTTCGTTTAGTCAGGGTATGCCAAAAATTCCTTTTCTCACCAATTCTTTTCAGTACCTCTTCATTAGTTATGCGATCTACCCACTGTGACGATATTGCTGGCCCTCTCATCTCTATGTTATCGTACGATACCGTCTACCTGGTCCTCTAAACTCAATGTAATCCTACGATACCGTCTGCGTCGGATCCGGAATCGTGTGGTTCAATAGTGATATATGTTGCGTGTGAAGTTAAAAATGAAATAGCCAGCCTAGGAATCATTGTAGGACAGTGTCTCTGTGATACTGTGATTAAAACAAGTGATAGATTTCATTAAGTAAGAGATTTGTATAAGACGTTTCCAGACAGTTCTATAAACAGTTCTTTTGTCATTATACATTATTTCAATAAATAGACAGACGAATGGTAAAAACTTTTGTATCTACATAAAGACATTAAAATAAATAGCATTGTATATATGTTAGGCTCATAAACAAGTTGTGTAGACCAGCTATTTGTGTTATTTCGAGTATTACATTAATTATCAATATTGAATTCTTTGTATATATTGATTGACGTGAGATTTTGAGCATATTTTGTGAATGGCCATGAGATTTGATAGTTCAATACATGTTAGGAACATGTATGATGTGCTCATTAACAAATTAATTGACATTTATCATTATTCTTTGTTGTGAAACAAATAGTACCGCGATTTCGTCTTAAAAAGATGTGCCATCTAAAATTATTGTATGCATAGTTTTCATTTTATATTGTGATTATTCTGGTGTACATGAAATGTTTTACTTGTGTGCTTGGTAATTGTAAATCAGTATATTCAATTGTTATAAACAATGCGTAATGTAATGCCATTATTGTGAATGTTATATATTTGGCTCACCGCCTTGCGTGGAGGAGTTCGAGTTTTGTCTTTTGTCGAGTACTTTGGAATCTATGTCAGTCTGTGTTGTTGTGGTAATTTGTGTACTTTATTGTAATGTTTTGGTGGAGAAGAAGTTTGATTTAAATTAAAGAAGAAGTGAAAAATTGTAGATATAGAGTATTTATTTCTACCACGACGCCCCAGGAGAATAATTTTGCAGCGAGCAGAACCCCCGTACATCGTAATCTTGAAAAGGTAAGTATAGGTTGGAAGTGGTAGAATGAACTGTAATTAATCAGAAATATAGTAAAACGTTTAACCACGTAATCTTCAGCATTCTCCTGTAATACCACATTTCAAAAGCCTCTATTCTCTTCCTGTCCACACTGCTTATCGTCCATGTTTCACTCCCGTACAAGGCAACACTCCACACAAATGCCTTCAGAAGAGACTTCCTTACCCTTAAATTAATATTCGATGTTAGCAAATTTCTCTTTTTCAAAAATGCTTTCTTCCCATTGCCATTCTGCATTTTATATCCTCTGTACTGCGACCATCGCATGTTATTTTACTGCCCAAGTAACAAAACTCATCTACCACCTTCATTGTTTCGTTACCTAATCTGATTCCTTCAGCATCGCCTGATTTTCTAAGACCGCATTCCATTATTTTTGTTTTGCTCTTGTTAATGTTCATTTTATACGCTCTCTTCAACACTCTGTCCATTCCACTCAACTGCTCTTCCAGGTCCTTTGCTGTCACTGACAGAATTACAATGTCATCAGCAAAACATAATGGTTTTTATTTCTTCCCCCTGAACTTTAATCCCTATTCCAAAGTTTTCCTTGCTTTCCTTCACCGCCTGCTCGATGTTCAAATTGAATAACATTGGAGAAAGGCTACAGCCCTGTCTTACTCCCTTTCCAACTGATGCTTCCCTTTCATGCCCTTCGAGTCTAATAACTGCGGTCTGGCTTTTGTACAAGTTATAAATAACTCTCCTTTCCCTGTATATTACCCCCGCTGACTTCAGGATTTGAAAGAGTGTATTCCAGTCATTTGTTTTTCATTATGGTGGCTAATATTCTCAATCGATTTTTCAACACCCAGATTTTGCACTTTGTGCAACTTCTGCCCAAGTAATTATTTCGCGTGTTGACTGTTATGTGCTAAGCTACCGTCTTCCTTCCACATGACTTTATGTCGCAATCTCCGAAAGCTGCTCCCTGCGTGTGGGGCCAAAAGGAAGAAGAAGAAGAAAGTGGCTGGCTCAAATAGGGGTGACGGACTGGACGCCATTATCTCGTCTGGTGTGTTCACTCAGCAGAAACAACCGCGCGCGGCCAGACACAAAGAAGACGGGTCGTCGTCGGACGTATCCGTCCTAAGTCAACAGGCGCACGTGCGCGCCGGCAGCCTGGGAGCCACGTGATAAATGGCCGCCCGACGCGACGCGCAGATGGAATTGGATCTGCGCTGCGGCAGGGCGGTACGGCCCGGGGCGTCGCTCCATCTGGCTGCCCCGTAAACAAAGGCGTGCCGAACGCCGAGCCGTGTGCTGCCTCTGCCCCAGGGCTTTGTCTTCCAGGGCGGCAGCGCCCGCGGGCAGCTTGCGGCTGGAGGTTTCGCTGGTCAGGACCACCAGCACAGCACACAGGCAGACTTCCTCTGTCCAGAGCCGGCTCTAGGGGTGGAGACAACGGGGGGAGGGACGGAGCAGTTGTCCAGGGCGGCGGATTTATGGGGCGGCACAATTTCGAATTTTTGCGGGTCCGTATATTTCAGTTTGTAGCCGAAACTATACACTGAATTGCCTTCATGCATGGAGTAGGCTTGAGTCTCGCATTGTGCACTATCACGGTTTGCTTAAGGGCCCTACACACGATGCGATTTATTAGACCAATTCGTTGGTTGACCGATAAATTTGGCGGTTTCCTTGTCTGCCGGTTGGTTGTGCCTGACCACCGAATCTCCGATTCCCCCCACCACTTCACCCGACACGTTGTACCCTAGCTTCGTTCGAGTGGCGCTGCTGACGGTCTGGAACGGTTTGAGGCGTTCGAGTGGCACTTTTGACTCTTTCTGACGATATCTGACTGAGCAATCAGGTGTTTGAGTGGCGGAGCTGATAGTTAGCGACCGTTTGTTTAAGTCAGCGGATTTTCGTCAAACTGTTTTCTGACTGACTCCAAAGCGTTTAACAAGCCTCCTCCAAAAGACAAGACCGCATATTTACGAAGAGGTTTGTGTTTTAAGTCTTCGATTTTCAATTGATTGAGGCTGAGCTTTGTATATTGGACAGGCATTCTTTCAACTTCTGTGGCCTTCAAATACAGTACGACCCCTTTTTATTACACCCATACATACTATAAATGAAAGGTGTGGAAATTTTCATAACATATAAATTTAAAGATGAATGCGTATGTTTTTACAGTTTGGATTGTGATATATTCACCTGAAAATGAAGTCAAAATAGACCTACTGAGATTTTCTGTGCCATCTGTAAATGAAGTGATTGACACATAAGAATAACATATTTCACAACAGGCATTAGCAGTGATAGATTTTTATAACCGACATCTAGCTTTATATGTGCCACTATAGCATCTCACAATTACTGTTCCGTGTTTCTCCTTGTGGTTATGTATTATAGAAATCTATTAGTGCCAATGTGGGCGTTTCTACACTAATTGTGTAACTTCTGGGAAAATCATGTACGATGATAATTCTTGCTCAACACCTGAAAATTTTTGTATATTAATTTGTATGTTTCATTTTTTAAATTTTATTTAACTCATAATAATGGGACAAAATGCATATGAAGTTGTATGTTACCAAATATTCCTTTCACACATAACTATCCCAATGTACCTCATTTTTGTATGAGGTTTTGTCAGGTTAAATAGGCTACATTATTTATAAATGGGGGGATATCTTTACGTATATTTTGCGTTTTGTCGAAGTTTATGATCAGAATGTATTCCACAATGTATTTCTACTGGCGGAATTCACACTGTCCGTCGCCGGTCCGTCACCTCACGTCAAAGTGAGCTTTCTCAAGAAGAATGTTTTGATGGAAAGGTCGTCTGGTAACATCGCGTCTCGCAAGTTAACCTACTTTCGTCACGCGATTTTCATTTTATACTCGACAGATACACGGTTTGCAGGCAAATGTGTCTTGTTAATCTTTATTATTATACTTTGGTTTAACGGTAAATTGCAAATGTTTCATGACGACTTAAATAGTTTTCTCAATTGAGAAATACATAACATATCGCCAGTCATAACCTCACTTTCAACATCGGTGGAGAGCAAAGATGCCAACTAGCGCTATGGGTGGCCAAACTGCGAAACAGGTGAAATAAGCGTTCGAGTTGGCTCCGGAGTCGGAAACTGTCAAAAAGCGCGCATGCGCAGTGGAGGCCTTCCAAATCGTCAGTAACTATCAGGAATTATCAGCGTTTGGGCCACTCTAACGAACCTACCCTGTGTAGCGCTTCCCGACCAACTTCCATGCCTGAGGTCGTCTGCACAGCGAACACGCGAAAACAAAAACAGTTCGACGAACAGACACCAGAACAAGGTGGCGCTGCGTGCAGTTGGTCGGAACGTGTGTAGGCTGCTACCAATTGGTTGGTTCGTTGGGCATCTTGTTGCTCGTACGATGAATCGGAGTGTGTGTAGAGGCCTTTAGAGATGGATTTGAGTGGATGAACACTGTTCGTCACTCATTCTTCTACTCACAAGCAGTGAGTAAACTGTGAAATAAAACGATGGCGCAAAAAATGCACGGAGAAAAATCTACATCTGTGAAAAATCTGATAAGTTTGTGCAAAATACTTCAACTTGTAATTTCGTCAATCTATATCTATAAATGTGAATATCTGTTTTGTGTACGTTTATCACGTCTCAACAACAAGACATAAACAGCTAAAACTTTCTACAGTTACTAATGTCTACCCGGGGAAGGCTTTAGGCACGGTTTTATAGCAATCCGATAGATATTTAGTAATTTCAAGAATATAATGTGAAATGCGGAACAATAATTACTCTTTGAAATTTATATTTACTCTCTCAAAATGGTTTTATTGGTTGCATTGTTGCTTGAGGGTTGATAATATACAACGATGGATTATATTGGGATGGAAATTATCGGTGTACATAAAATTCTACGTCTGTGTGTGTGTTAATATTTCGCTCTGCAGAGATAACTACAGAATGCAAACGAATGGGGACTGATGACCATTGTAGTTTTGTCCCCCTTAAACAACCAAGTCTTCCATGCCGATAGCTATAACGGGGTGGAAGATATGGTGGTTGAAAGTCGTCAAATTATAAAAAATTCGGACTGAAGACCAGCAATAACGTTTGCGACTCTATAGCAAGGAGGTTACACACATCGAAAAGTGATGCTACCGACCATATCTTTTGTCTATTCGTGCTACAATGTCTTCAGCTCTTTCTCTGTAAGGATAAGCATACGAATAAAGAAATATAAGAATAAATAAATAGCACACTACTGAAAGATAGCTTATCTATCATAATAAATCTTGAACCAAGACTTGACGCCTAGTGTCATCTTATTTATTTTTATTGTGTGACATGCATGCCAGTATGCATTAGGAGGCATATAATGCACATGTTTAATCAGTCTGTCTAGTTCTCTTCCGTCAAGATGGTTTATAACCGAAACCGGTAGAATTTTAGAAAAATAATAAACAGCTGATGGTTTACAGTATGCATTTCCTCAAATGGTTTTATAATCTCTGTTCTCGCATTTATTATCAATTTTAATACTACAGCTTACCCGCAGATGACGCAAAATACATCTTTTTTCAGTTTTCACATAAATTACACACAAATATAGGTATTTCTCCAAAATACTGCATTTGCATCAGTTGTGTAACACTTTGTCATTTTAGCCCAAAATTTGGAGGAACCCTTTACTCCCTTAAATACGTTTCTCTGCCGCTTAAAAAAAGAACGTATCCTTTAGTTTCTCATGTATTATAACGTATCCAAATATCAGAAAAATCGGAGAGGTAGTTAGGTGTCTCGTGCTACCGTTTGACGTCATTAGGCATCCAAACGGGCAGTTCCACAAGTTGGTTTTTATCTGCACTACTGGATAGTAAGCAAATTCTTCACGATCTTATCGCTATCTGCGCAAAATTCCGAAAAGGTCCATTACCCCCCAACAAGAGCTTATCGCTTCACACGTCGCCGACACGCAGTAACTCTGCCAATGGTACAAAGAAACGGCGCTTAAGGCTTTGTTCACAGTGGCACCGACAGACCGTCGTCAGACGCCGTCGACCAAGTTCGACTGAAAATATCGACCGACGGCGTGGTCACACTGCATCCGATATAATTTGTCACTTGGTCGGGTTAAAGGAGAAAGTTAGGTTAGGTCTGAATGTATTCTTTGTCTGAAGTATATTAGATTTCAATTCCCTGGGATGCAATGGGTCTCACCGACTTTTTTATGCTTCGAAATTAGTGCTACAATGCGGCTTTTGTTATTAATAAAAACTTCGAATGCATACGAATGAGCTACACCTGACTGGAAAGAAGAATGTGGCGAGGATTGTGTATTGTCGTCAGATATTGCTACTCCCAGACAATCTTTACGAATATGTGAGGTACTGGTAAAAGGAGAAATTTCCGTTACATATTGTGATATTTCATGGTGGCATTGACAACCAATATTGCAGTTTTGCTGAATTTATTTGAAGTTGTGCAGACGTACACCAGTTAACCTCCATGCTTTATATAATGAAAACCTACGCCATTTAGGGAGGTTTATTGCTTACCACAACGAATTTAGAGGATTTATTCGCATCTTCTAGTGCATTTGTTTACAGAAGAACGGTACTTTTTCGACGTTTCAATGTGTGCTTTGCTGACACACATGCACTGCAGTTGTCTCTTTAGGTTAGGTACTGAAGTTCGGAAAATCGGAGAGAATAAATATTGAGGTGTGTGTTTTATTCTGATGTTAGAAACCATATCTTATTTCTGTCTGCTTAAAGGTATTGTGCCTCTCCCATTACTCAGAATATGCAACACAATAATCGTGACTTAGGCCTACCTGTGTACAAAAACCAGTGTAAGTCAGGATTTTTGTGTTGTGATATCCAGTTTAATGGAGAAGACTACCTGCAAGTATAGACAGACGTACTGTTTAGTATGTAAAAAAGTTGCCACGATTTTATTATGTATGCTACGATTTTCCTCATTACAGTAACCTCAAAAAACTACATCTGTGAAAGAGCTGCATAAAATCACTCATGGAAACGCCACGATGTTTTTATTTACACAAATGCAGTAAAAGAGAGAAAAACTCTCGCAGTGCGTTGTGCTAAGCATAAAAATACATAACAGATGCAGTGAAGAACACAGTTATAGGCCACCCAGGAACATCCGGTTATGATGAACGAAATGAAGTTACGGCACATTGAACTTCAATGACTGTAATTCAATATAGCGTATTTGTGAAATACAAGTGTGAAATTAAGAATAATTTTGAACACAGAAACCACTGAAAAGCGGAAGTACACGTAGGCCTGCACCACATTTGCAGGTCACTTCACAGAAAAGACACATCACCTTTTTAAAGACGACAAGAACCAGTAAAAACACTCGATTATCACAGTGCAAAACAACATAAAAGAGACACTACAATAACATTAAGATACGCCACCATCCCAGATTGAACACATTTTATAATGTGTTATAATTTAGGATTTAACTAACTTGGGGTTTCCAATAAACTGTAATATCAGACCATAGATTCCGAATTATATCCCGATTATCGTCTTCTGGGGGCGCGACAAAATCTTTCTTTCTATCACTAAGCATATCAGTTTCTCACTTAAAGATTAATGAAGCGATTTTAATCATTTTTAGTATGAATGTATATTTTGATAAAAGACCAAAATGAGTGTAGGTATATTGGAAGGGGAGTGAAAAGAACGGGGATGGCAAGTACCCCTAAAATAACCTAGTTTTTGCTAAAAATACTGTTTTGGTTTAATCGAAGTAGAATCTATTAACAGTTCAAGAGGAAGGCTAATTAAGAAATGAGTATTGTTATATCAAAATTTCAAGAGTAAACAACCCTTATATTGCCAAACTCATTTGATACTGCCCTTGAAACACCTTGTGAATATATGTTCCTCAACTGTTTCATCTCTTTAATCAGTTTAGAAACAATTTCACAAGGTGTTTCATGTGAAGTATCAAACGAGCGCAACAATATAAGGGTTTCCAGAATGAAACTTTTCACTCAGCAGCGAAGTGTGCGCTGATATGAATCTTCCTGGCAGATTAAAATTGTGTGCCGGAACCGGGACTCGAACCTGGGACCTATGCCTTTCGCTCGCGGAAGGCAAAGATCCCAGGTTCGAGTCCCGATTCCGGCACACAATTTTAATCTGCCAGGAAGTTTAATATAAGGGATGTTTACCCTCAAATATTGATATAAAATACTTATTTCTTAATTAGCTTTCCTCTTTGATTAAATCAGAACACTTTTTTTAGCTAAGAAATTGAAATAAATAAATTGGCCACTTGAAGGGTAGTTGCCCCCTACTTTTCACTCTAGTATATGTAGGCCGACTATAGTCTATTATCAGAAGATATTTTCATACCAAAAATCATTAAAATCACTTCACTTATCACTACGTTACCGTAATTTCTTCATTTTAGCCCCAATTTTGACTTTTTCACCACTTAGATATATTTTACCGCCGAAAAAAAAAAAAAAAAAATAGTTTGGGAGAATGTTAGCGTGAAAAGTGGCTCAAACATGGTCATAGGAAGTTTTTATATACAACCAGGCTCAGCAGCAATAATTTCCGAACATATGAATCGAAACACAGGAAATGTTTCACTTAGATTTCCTAGTCATAGTTTTGGATGGAGATTTTAACCTACTGGTTATATATTCGTAGACGACCCTGTTTAGGATGGATGGCAGGAATAGAGAATCGAACAATATTGTCCTAAGTGCTGTATCCGAAAATTATTTCGAACAGTTAATTAGAGAGCCTACTCATGGAGACAACGTTTACACTTTAGGGGTCTACAATAAAAATGGGGGGGGGGGGGACTCAATTCTTCTTACTTTTGCAGGAAAGAAGATTTTGACACCAAACATTATGTATCACACGTAATTTTGAACGAATCATCTTCAAATTTATGTTTAGTGTAGCCATACCTTTAGTCATTAGATACCTCTAAAAGGTTTTTGTGTACACGTACTGTAACAACCTAAAGACAATTTTACATTGAATAACTCCAATTTTTGTAGCGAAAAGGGGGTAAGTCCTTATAAAAGGGGATTTTCAGTAAATATGGCTAATTCGTTAACACTGTTAAACATAGTGCACTTATAACTACCAGTATTATTTATGATGTCATTAATAATATAACAAATAAATGTGCAAAAATTTATTAGTTACAAGCAACCATAAAAGACATAAGATAGAAAATTATAGAGTACAATTAATTTGTTGTAAACGGAACAAAACGCTGAAGGCCTAGACAATTTATTTGTAAACTATTTTCATTAATTGTTTATTTATTTTCATTCAGGGTCTTCTTCTTAGCACTTGCACTTATTGGTTTTGGAAAAACAGTATCTTCTTGATGACACAGTTTCTTGGTACACTTTTGTCCTTTTTTCAGTTTTGGCAGCTGGGAAAATAACTGCCTAGCTTCTTCTACGCAAAAGATCTTTAACTGTTGTAGGTCGGCATACTTGTCATAAGTAATAGGTTGTGCACCTACAACAAAAGCACCTTCTTGTATGTGTTATAAAAAGTAAATTAAGGTGTAGTTTACGAAATTTAAAATAAAACTGTTTTAAGTATATAATACAAAAAAAGATCATAAAACTAAGGATGAAACAAAAACCTCAACCTTACATGCATAGTTAGGTAGAAAGAATCCTCCTTGAGGCTGATGATGTTCTGTTGGAACCTTATGTGGCTTGTTGATAAGATGGCGATCCCAATGGCCATGGAATGTACTTCTGTATTCCAAGAATCGGGGATTCTCCTTTGCAGCCACAAATTCTCTTATTGGTCTAGAAGGAAATGGGCATTTCTTGAAATATAACCGATCGACGTTTGTAGACCAATCTCTTACAAACTGCCTGTCTACTTCGATAACATGAGAAGGTGAGGGTTTCGCAATTGCACTCTCTATTTCCTCAATCCAGCATTTCAACACCCTTTTTTTATTTTGTTGATACTGACCATGTTACGATCACATTCGATTGTTTTTGTTGTTATTTGGATGTTTAAGGGGGACAAAACTACAATGGTCATCAGTCCCCCATTCTATCACAAAGTGTCAAAAATAAAAGCGCGGACGTCAAATAAATGCGCCCAGAGATAAAGTGTGCAAAGTGGGAGGGGAATCCCACTGGGTCCAGAAAACATCAATAAAACGGAGAAGAAACTAAACGAAAAGGGACGATCACACAAATACACCTTACAACAAAGAGGCCGACGGCAGTGGTTGACCGACCATAGGAATACAAAAGGAAAAGTCAACCACTCGGCAGTACAAGGGAAGGACCAGAAAGAGAGACTGATAAAAACCCCCTGCTCGAATAAAACTTAAAACTGAATTCGCTGCTGAAGCATCGTCACATAAAACATCTGATAAAACGCCAGGAGTGTTAAAACGACGCCGCAAGGCGGCTAAATACGGGCAGTCCACTAGGATGTGGACTATTGTTAAATGGGAGCCACACTGACACTGGGGCGGGGCCTCACCACGAAGGAGATGTCCGTGGGTGAGCCACTAACGCCCAATACGGAGTCTACACAGCACCACGGAGTCCCGGCGAGAGGCCAGCATGGAAGAACGCCATGCGGTCGTGGTCTCCTTGACTACCCGAAGCTTGTTGGGTGTGCCCAGGCTATGCCACTCGGCATCCCAACGCTGATGGACGCGGTGGCGCAGCAATGAACGGAGATCAGACGCCGGGAGGCCGATGTCCATAATGGACGCACTAACTGCCTGCCTGGCAAGTCTGTCAACACGTTCATTGCCCGGAATGCCCACATGACCCGGAGACCAGATGAACACCACTGATCGCCCGGACTGTTCAATGGCACAAAGCGTCTCCTGTATGGCCAACACCAGAGGAGACCGCGGGTAACACTGGTCCAGAGCTCTAAGGCTGCTCAGGGAGTCGCTGCAAATAAGAAAAGACTCACCTGAGCAGGACCGGATATTCACGAGAGCTCTGTGAATGGCCACCAGCTCTGCAGTGTAAACACTGCAGCCATTCGGCAGAGAGTGCTGTTCCACACGGTCACCAAGAGTATATGCAAATCCCATACAGCCATCAACCAGGGAACTATCTGTGTAGACCAGGTCATAACCAGGATACTCGGCGACGACAGCCGAGAAATGGCGGCGGAGTGCCTCCAAGGGAACCGAGTCATTGGGTCCATGGGCCAAGTCCAGCCGGGTACACGGCCTTGGCAAGCACCACGGAGGTGAACGTGCATGGACCCGATAGGGAGATGGAAGAGGAAAAGACTCAAGCTCCAGCAGGAGGGATCGAACTCGAAAGGTAATTGTATGACCTGATCTAGGGCGTCGCTGATGGGGACGGACGACCACATCAGAAAAGAGGAGACGCCAGTTTGGGTGGCCTGGGGAGCAATATACATTGGCTGCATAAACCACTAGAAGGTGTTGGCGGCGTATCTCCAAAGGTGGAACCCCAGCCTCCACAAGTAAGCTGTTCACAGGGCTGGTGCGGAAGGCACCCGTCGCGATGTGAACCCCACAGTGGTGGATGGGGTTCAACAGGCACAATGCTGAAGGGGATGCTGAACCGTAGGCAATGCATTCAAAGTCAAGCCGTGACTGTACCAGTTCTGTATAGAGTCGTAATAGTGTGGAGCGATCTGCGCCCCAACTTGTATGGCCTAGGTGGCGAAGAACATTCAGATGGCGCCAGCACTCCTGCTTCAGCTGATGAATATGAGGAAGCCACGTCAGCCGAGAGTCAAAGACAAGCCCTAAAAACCTATGTGTGTCCACTACCTGAAGTAAGTGGTCGTCGAGGTATAGTTCGGGGTGTGGGTGAACAGTCCGACGCCGACAGAAGTGCATAACACTTGTCTTGGCCGCAGAAAACTGGAAGCCGTGGCCAAGAGCCCAGGACTGCGCTTTTCGAATCGCTCCCTGCAGTCTGCGTTCAGCCACTTGTGTGCTGGAAGAGCTAAAATAGATGCAGAAGTCGTCAGCATATAGTGAAGGGGATACTGACGACCCAACTGCTGTCGCTAGGCCATTAATGGCTATTAAAAATAAGGGAACACTCAGAACAGAGCCCTCAGGAACCCCGTTTTCCAGCACATGAGAGGTGCTTCGAGAGGCACCAACTTGAGCTCTAAAGGAACGGACAGCTAAAAAGTTATTAATAAAAACGGGAAGGGAGCCTCGGAGGCCCCATCCATGTAAAGTAGCGAGTATGTGGTGTCGCCCCGTTCTGTCATACGCCTTGTGCATGTCAAAGAAGACGGCTATGAGATGTTGGTGCCTGGAAAAGGCTGTGCGGATTGCGAACTTGAGGTACACCAGGTTGTCGGTGGTGGAGCGACCCTGGCGGAATCCGCCCTGGCATGGAGCCAGTAAGCCCTGAGTCTCGAGGATCCAGCACAACCGCCTACTGACCATGCGCTCCAACAGTTTACAGAAAACATTGGTCAGGCTGATGGGTCGATAGCTATCCAAATGAGCAGGGTTTTTGCCCGGTTTCATCACAGGTATGATGATACCCTCCTGCCACTGCGAAGGGAATACCCCGTCGCTCCAGATCCGATTGAAAATAGCGAGGATCTTACCCAAGCTTACTGCAGAGAGGTGTCGCAGCATTTGGGCATGGATGCTATCAGGCCCAGGGGCCGTGTCAGGACATTGCCCGAGGGCACCAAGTAGCTCCCACTCACGGAATGGAGCGTTATAAGCCCCAGTGCGGAGGGTAGTAAAAGAGATAAGCTTGCGTTCCACCCGCTCCTTTAACGTACGAAAGGCCGGTGGGTAGTTTGCAGAGGCAGAAGCACGAGCGTAATGCTCAGCAAACATCTCCGCAAGCGTCGTTGGATCCATACATATGGCTCCATTCACGGAGATCCCAGGGATTGTTGTTGTTGTGTATCCCCATAAGCGCCTAATCCGGCTCCAGACCTGGGAAGTGGAGATACCTGACCCAATGGTGCAAACGTACGTCTCCCAACACTCCCGTTTCCGTCTTACAATTAGACAGCGAGCACGAGCACGGAGCTTTTTAAAGGTAATGAGGTGCTCAAGAGAAGGGTGCCGCCTGTACCGCTGTAGAGCCCGCCTACGCTCTTTAATGGCGTCAGCGACCTCTGGTGACCACCACGGCACCGTCTTACGCCGTGGGCGCCCCGAGGAACGAGGAATAGTAGATTCTGCAGCAGACAATATGGACTGTGTGGCGCTCTCAACCACCACATCGATGGTATCGAGTGGGGGAGGGCCAACGATGGCAGCAGAGGTGTAGCCTTCCCAGTGAGCCCTATGGAGAGCCCACCGAGGAGAGCGTGCTGGGGGCTGACGTTGTGGGAGTGACAAAAAGATCGGAAAATGGTCACTGCCGCACAAGTCATCATGGACACTCCAATGGATGGATGTCGGAAGGCTGTGTCTGCATATCGACAGATCAATGGCCGAGAATGTGCCGTGGGCCACACTGAAATGTGTGGGGGCACCTGTATTCAAGAGGCAGAGGTCGAGCTGTGAAAGCAGGTCCTCGACAACTCTGCCACGGCCAGAGATCGTAGAACCACCCCACAGGGGATTGTGGGCATTTAAGTCCCCCAATAGCAAAAAAGGTGGCGGGAGTTGCGAGATAAATGCAGCCAAGACAGCCATAGAGACATCGCCATCAGGAGGGAGGTAGAGACTGCAGACAGTAATCTCTTGTGTTGTCCTTACCCTAACGGCCACCGCTTCCAACAGTGTCTGAAGGGGCACAGGTTCACTATATACAGAGGTAGGGACATACACACACTCCACCTGACACCCTGTTATACACGCTACGATTTCAGAAGTATCCCCTATAGCCCCGAAGAGCAGGGGTCCGCATTGCGGGAAACCAGGTTTCCTGCAGGGCAATGCAGAGAGCAGGTGTAACGCTCAGAAGTTGTTGTAGCTCAGCCAGGTGGGTGAAAAAACCGCCGCAGTTCCATTGGAGGATGACAGAATCCGACAGCTGGGAAGGCATGAATGAAAAAAAAGTTATGAATCACACCTCGACATCTTTTGTGGCCACCGGTAGCGATGCTTCAGCTTCGATGTCCATTGCATCTGATGCATCCAAGAGAGCAAGGTCCTCGGGGGATGCGAGTATCTCCACCTCGTCTTCAGAGGCAGAGGTGGAGGGGGCGCGTGGCACAGTGGCCACCGTGGAATCTTTGGTCTTATCCTTTCTCTCCTTTTTCTTTCGAACCCTCGAGTCCTTCAGGGGCTTCGCTGGAAGGAGGGGCTTCGCAGACTAAGCCTCCGTCTCAGTGACAGAGGGAGAGTGCAACGCCCTGCGGCCAGCAGCCGGCGACGGTGCCTGCTGCTGGTGGCCAGCACCGGTACCGGCACTGGAGGAAGCCGCAGAAGGGAGCGTCCCGAGGGTCCCCTTCTGAATGAGGGCAGCCGGAGAAGTTTGAATCTTCTCCGACGGAGGGTTGGGGGCTGCTCCTGAAGCAAGTGCCTTGGGAGCAGGAGGAGGAATGGAGCCCCCGGCCACTGTGGGGGCAGGCGTGAGTGGACGGCCCTGAGGGCCGGCAGATGGTGGAACACTAGTGTCTGCTGCAGTTTTAAAGGCGGATGACGACGATGTCACTGCTGCGAAAGAGGCAGTCATGGTAACGGCGTGAAGTCGCTCATACTTCTTTCGAGCCTCAGAATACGAAAGTCGGTCCAAGGTCTTAAGTTCCATGATTTTCCGTTCCTTACGGAGAACGGTGCAATCCAACGAACAAGGAGGATGATGCAAGCCACAGTTAACGCAGATGGGAGGCGGTGTGCATGGCGCGTCCGGGTGTTCTGGACGTCCACAGTCCCTGCATGTAGCGTTGAAAGTACATCTAGAGGACATGTGGCCGAATTTCCAGCATTTGAAGCATCTCATAGGGGGAGGAATGTAAGGTTTCACGTCGCACCGGTAAACCATTACCTTGACCTTCTCAGGCAGGTTATCGCCTTCAAAGGCCAGGATGAAGGCACCGGTGGCAACCTTGTGATCCTTTGGCCCCCTATGGACACGCCGGACGAAGTGTACTCCTCTACGCTCCAAGTTGGCGCGTAATTCGTCGTCGGACTGTAACAAAAGGTCTCGATGGAAAATTATACCTTGGACCATATTAAGCGACTTATGTGGTGTGATGCTCACAGGGACATCACCCTGTGTCGCAGGGAGACACTTGTCTCCTTGTCGCAGGCTTGTAATGCCCGTGATTGAGCTGGGGAAGCTACTTCTATGAGCACTGCACTGCTTCGCATCTTGGACAATCCGGAAACTTCACCGTACTTGTCCTCAAGATGTTCCACAAAGAAAAGAGGCTTCGTAGATGTAAACGACTTACCATCCGTGCGGCTGCATACAAGGAATTTGGGAGAGTATGGCTCATTCGCAGATCTAGCCCGACGTTCCTCCCACGGTGTAGGCAGGGAAGGGAACGAATGGGGGTTATATCCAGCAGCATTATAATCTCCTCTTCCACGCTTAGAGACGCCGTTTTCGCGACCGGACACGCTTTTGCTTGCTCGTTTCTTTGTCGTCCCACGAGCAACTAGGGAAAAGAGGTCCACCCAGGCAGAGCCCCGCTTGCCTGGGGAAGCCTTATACAACTGAGGTGCGGCAGGTTCCTCAGAGGTTGCTCGCTAGCGGCTGTTCAATCTCAACAGCCATGCATCTCCTCGGCACGTAGCACACCTTGAGATTAAGGTTTTTTTTATAGAGGTTTGTACCGTCCTCGCGACCCGGGCGATTAAGCCAAGATCCGCGGGCACTGAAACGTACAACGTTCCACCGTCGCGCCGAACGATGGTCGTTGAGGCACGCACAGAGCTTACGGTGTAGCGGACTGTTGGCGCGACACAGCCCACAGCTCAGGACCCCGGGTTCGCCAAGCCCGTACTCAGCAAATTAATGCTGAGCCCCTGAGGGATCACATTCGAGATACGAGTGGCCACGGATTGGAAAGGCCATTTTCACGTGATCTAGTCTCTTGACGTGATGAACGATGTAATGCAGCTGGCAGAAAATAGTCCAGTTCTTGTTCTGCCCCCGCAAGAGTCAGCAATTACATCTAATTTTCTAAAAGAGGGATCAATAACGGTCATCACTAAATAAAACAAAAAGGAAGAGACCTCGTTAGACCCTTTCTAGGCTACTGTTTCATCATATACGAAGAAATATGATTCATCGGTTGACAATATATGAATATTAAACATGCACAACGTTAACTGTCTCTTTGAGTACACGTCGTTAGTTGTGATGTTAGGGATAGGTAAATTCTTCTGGAAATCCATAGTAATACTTTAATATTCCTTTGATGTCTTGCTGTTTGCTTTAGAACGTCTTTCACGAATATAAAAGACGTTAGATTTCAATAAGTGCAATTTTTTCGCTGTTGACAGTTCACAGATTTTTTTTTCTGCCCTCGCTCTTTCTGAGCTATTTTCCGGATACGATTTCAAAGAATGTTCAGCTCGAATTTCGGCAGCATTCGTATCACAGTAACTAAGAGTGTCTATTCTAGGGTATCCGACATTAAATTCTGTATTGAAAACTAGACTATATTTTTCATATGACACAAATTGCGTAGTGTATGGTTTCTTAAATAACTCGTACAGCTTACTGATGTTTAATTCTGGTGGAAAATACCCTTTCTTAGAGGTTTTCAAGCTGTAGTGGCTTCGTTCATCTTTAAATTAACTGATGTGTTGGCGAACTGCGTCAAGTACCTCCGATATCACTCGAAGTTTCCGATTAGAGTGTTTGCGTCGTCCATTCTTAGGACTCATATTTTTTTCAGATAACGTTGTATTACTTCTTTTTTTAAAGATATTCCATGAAAAGATGTAAAAGCTTTAGAAAAAAAACTTTCACTTCAGTGACAGAATACTCCTGCTCCACTCTTACACGATATGAAAAACTGTTTTCACACAATTTAGCTTCATCTTCTGGTTTCCTAGGTCTCCTTTGCGATATACAGTTTACTTTAATCATGCCTGCCAAGTAAGAATCTGCTCATTCACTTTTTGTTATAATTAGATTTAATATACCCATTTTATGTGCCAGTAGTACTCTGAAAACATTTCCATCTGGAACATTTACTATCTGGCCCCAATTCATCGGTGGATGCTAAAAGTTTTTTTCTCACGTCGGAAAGTCGACCTGTTCTCTTCCTTTTCTTCATTCAATGTGACAGTTGGCTGGCGGTGATACTTTCCTCAACTTCATTTTCCATGTCCACCTTCACAGTTCGATCAAAAATGTAAACTAAACAATTCACAGCACACACAAAGCACTAACTTAACCTCTCCCACAGCATATACTGAACACCTGATAATCATAGACTATGGAACGTGAACAACAGTTGCGACCACTGTTGCCACTTGACTAACCACCGAGTTTCCTAGTTTCACCTTGACTTACCTCCTTTCTCCCGTGGACGCTATATGTTTAAACCGTTGCAAATTTGAGATTATTCCCCTTCTTTTCCTCAAACACAAACTGATAAAAGTAGCTTGGTGAAAGCTTTCTGTAATAACCCAAACTTTCATTTTTTTGTTTTTGTTTTACCCACTTTTTCCAGTGGACCCTTTACTTGCTAATGACAAACTTGAGCCGGATGTGGTGGCCGAGGGGACTGCGGCGCTCCAGTCACGGTCTGCACGGCCACTACGGTCGGGGGTTCGAATCCCCCCTCGGGCATGGATATTTGTGCCATCCTTAGTCTTAGCTAGTTCATAAGGGGTTTGTAAGTTTAGGGACTGTTGACCCCGTAGTTAAGTCCCATAAGCTACACAAACATTTGAACATATGACAAACTCGAACTTTTCGATCATAAGGCCATTATAGATTCAATTAATAGAACTGTAAACAGAAATATCAAGAGAGGTACGAGGATCTTCTAAGCTGGAAATGGTCACATTTCAGTGTAGTTACTGTTCAACACGAAAGTTTCTTCTCCAACACTGACCAATTGTGGGCGAAGTTCAGAGTCATCGTAAAATACGCTTTAAGAAGTAGGCCAACGTGCCGAATAAAATTACGAAAGATCGGAAAGATCCACCGTGGTTCAACAATCCAGTTGGGAAACTTTTACGATCGCAAAGAGATCTTCACTTCAAATGTAAACGTAGGCAAAGACTTGGACAAGCAAAAATTTTGTGATGCCAACAGTAGCGTACGGGCTGCCGTGTGAGACGCATTCAACAACTTTCAGAGTAAAGTTTGTACAGAAATCCTAAGAAATATTGGTCCTATGTCAAATCTGTAAACGAGTCGAAAACAAATCCAAATTGTACGAGATAATGGTGATTAAACAGACGATGACACACAAAAGGCCGAAATATTAATTATCGTTTTTCAAAGGCGTTTCACAAACAAAGATTGCGCGGTAGTTTCTCCTCTACACCAGTGGTTTCCAACCTGTGGGTCGCGATGGCCAGGGGAGTGGCAAATTCTTGGACGGGGGTCGGCGTCACAGGAGGAAGCACCTGCAGCACAAAATGACTAGGGGTTCAGTAATAACAAAACGTGTACCTAAGCGAAATTTACCTAATCGTAAAATTACTGAGTTTCTTGTGGAACACTGATTGTGAATTAAATATATCATAAATTGTTTTATAATACTGTGAGTTGATGATGCATAAGCGCGTAGTTTGAAAACCCTTTTCAGGAACCAGTCGATAGGTAAAACAACATGATACAATAAGTAATTCGTAAAAAATTCGAAAAAATCTACTACTTTACAAATTTTCTTTTCAAGAATGTTCAAATGTCTGTTAAGCCTATAGCACTTACTGCGGGGTCATCAGTCCCTACAGTAATAAACTACTTATGAACTAACTTATACTAAAGACAACAGAAACATCCATGCCGGAGGGAGGGAGAGAGGGAGGGAGGGAGTCGCGCGATCCGTAACGTCGCGCTACAGACCGCTCGGCTACTCCCGCGCGGCAGTCTAATATATAAAGCAGAGTATCCGTATGTGCATACAAATCTACAGTTTTGTTCCAATCTTTATGAAATTATGTACACGTAAGCTTCAATCCATGAGGACGGTTGCCGTAAGCGTAATAATAACATACGATACGTAGTTCACGAGATATTACGTCATAAACAATGAGATGCGCGAAAAACTGCTGCATTTTCCGACAATGCTACTCATTTTCTCCTAAACCATTGGACCGACATCAACCAAATTTGGTACACACATTCCTTACCGTGAGGTAACAATTTCTGCGTGGTTAAGAATCACATGGGGCACATGGTTCAAAAGATATTACGTCATAACCAATAGAAATCGCAAAAAATGCCATATAATGCGGCGAGACTTTCGAAATACATTGTATGAGAATGACAGTACTTAGCGACTTGCAACAAACTTTAAACATAATTTCTAACCTTTATTAAACTTTTTCTCGCTGACAAACATAGAAAAATGTTGAAAGGAAAAAAAGTTTCTAAAACTACGGCATTTGGTATGGCGTTACAATTTATAATTTCTGCACTACAAATTATACCTGCAGGAAATTTTACAGACATTATACACACACATATAGGTGAATGTACCTTCGAAAATATATCACAGTACGACACGTAGTTCATGACATGTGAACACATGAACAGTAACGTTCATGGAAAACCGCCCCGTCAAGCACCAATTTTAATCTATTACGTCTTTACTACTTATTGTATACCCAAGAGATTTCAGACGTACAGCCCTTATACAAATAAATATTTACCTGTAAAATTGCAGTAATAAATAAATAAGTACCCGGGCAACACCGGGTTTTCAGCTAGTTTTCTATATAGCGGGATCTTTCTGAAATGCGAAATACCAATTAAGCAATACAATTTTCTGTCGGAAATCTTGTAAAAATAGGATAATGTGCTCCAGACCGAAAAATACAAAAAACTAACTGTCCAATAATTTAAAAGAAAGCTGTAGCAAAAGAAAGAAGATTGAATTTGATTCTTTTGAGATAACATAGGTTTGTTACGGTTCGTGAGAACGGGGGGTGCTAGAATATTTTTACTTGGAAGGGGTCGCATATTCGAAAAGGTTGAAAAACACTGCTCCAAACCATCCTACGAACGACAAAATGAGGCAGATATTGAAATAAGTATCAGTGGGATAGAAAAACAATTAAAATCGCTGGTTTCCCTGATGGGAAAACATTTCGATTTTCCACTGAGTATGGTGAAGGAAGTTTCCCCTCTTCTAGCAGAAATGTATAAAAAGTCTCTGGAGGAGGAAAAAGTCCCTAAGGATAGAAAAAAAAGAAAGAAAGAAACTCAGGTCTTTCTTGTTTACAAGAAGGGTCGTTGATCAAATGTAGACTGAAAATAAAATCCATGGTAAGTGCCAAATATGAAAAATTTTGTTCGAAAGTGTTAAAATGTTTGTAAGCTACGGACTGATGACCACGCAGTTTGGTCCGATAGATTTACAAACTACTTAACCTAAGGTAAACTAACCTAAGGACAACACACACACACACACACACACACACATGCCCCAGGGAGGACTCGAACCTCCACGGCGAGCAACCGCGCGCTCCGCAGCGAGACGCTTTAGACCGCTCGGCCACTTATTGTGAAAATGTGGGCTACATGACTAACACTACTCAGTAAAAAGCGGGCTATCTGTTATTCGATGTGGAAGTAGTTCTAAAGTTTCTCACAAGAATGCCCGACGATCTATGTGCCACCTGTTGTGAAGTAAAATCTGGGCTATGTGCCACTGGTCACAAGTGCACATAAAATTTGTTAATACTGTTTGAGCTGAGGTTCATTTTGTGCTTTTCCTGCAATAGAAATGGTAAATAAACTTAGATCAGAAGGGAAGTCGTATAAGAACAGCTGGGTGTGACAGTGCCTGAGAAACAACCTCCACCTGTTGCGGTAGGTTTAAATACCTCTATAACAATATAGGCGTGGGTTGTCGTTTATTAATATCTGAAAGTTGTATTTCTTCGGCTTTTAATGTCGCAGTTGTTTGTATATGCGTTTTTGTTCTGAGTGCAAAGTAGTGAAAACAGGTTATTTGATGCAGTGTTTACACTTATAATGGCCTTCTTTTATGTAGGTTTCATGCCGATGCCCATGTATATGCAGAAGCATTGCCTTCAAACAAAAACTAAATATCTTCAATCAGTTTTATGAACTAGGAGATAACGATAACTCGTATTTTGGACATAGCCCAGTTTTTACAGTAGAGGGTATGGTACATAGCCCTATTCTTATTTTCTACCAGGAAAATACTTTTTTTCATAAAGATAAAAATTGAATGGTCAATTCAACTGTAATAAGTCTTTAAAGATTAATGGTAGACACAAATTAAGGTGAAAAAATTGCACGTAAAGACAAACTATTCATTTTAGAAGCTTTTCTGCGTTTTACTCGAAACGTTCATTTTGGCAGTTAGCACGGATTTTATTGTCAGTTTACAAATCTGCAAAACTATAGGCCTATATCTGTGATATGAGGCATTGCAGAATTTTGGAACTCATATTTTGTTCAAGTATTATGTCATGTCTGGAGCCCTAAAATATCCTTTGGAGGAATCCACATGGGATCAGAAAGCATCGTATATGTGAAACACAACCCGCGCTATTCATTCACGTGATCAAAGGGGCAGGAGATAAAGGAATCTGAGGAGATACCGTGTTTCTAGACTTACGCAAAGCGTTCGATCCTATTATGGACCGTCGCCTGATGCACAGCTTGAGAGCATATGGAGTATCAGACCATCCGTGTGTCTGTATTGAGGCGTTTGTAGATAACACACAGCAGCATGTCATTCTCAAGGGAGGGAAGACTTCAGACGCTAAAGTAATCTCAGGCGTGCCCCAGGCGTTATAGGACCCTTGCTTTCCACAATGTTAATAAATAACCTCGTAGATAACGTCGGGCGTTCAGTGAGGCTGTTCGAGGATGATGGTGCAGTTTATCGAGAAGTCGTAACGCTCAAAGTGGGTAGCGAAATGTGTGAGTGTGCTGGAGCGTATTCTACATCTACATAATGTGTATTGACGCGCGTTGCGTCGAATGGAAATAGAAACTCCATACAAGTGTTGGTGCTGCGTTTACACAGAAAGAAAGATCCTGTATTATATAACTAGCTAAAAATACGACGTTGTCCGGGTATTTATTTTTTCCTGCCTTGAGTTAGCACTTCTCCTATCCCTTCTCACTCTGCCCATCTCGTTTTTCTAAAAACATGTATTTATCGGAGAATATATAAGAAATAACGTCGTGCTGCATAAGGTACAAAATTTTACGTGCAGTATCCAAAGAAAGAAATATACCAATCAAAATACAAATGGGATATAAAATTCCCACGATTTGATATTTATTGAGTTACTAAATGACCCGGTGAACTTCGTATCACTTACCTCTTAATATAAACCATATTAATTTATATCATATGTATTTTAGACCCAGTAGCTTTATAAAGGAATCATCACATAGTCTTAAGTATCGGCTCGATAGTGGGCAAAAAGAGTTGGCACATCACGCACGCTTGTCCAGGATAATGTTCAAGTCACATTCGTGGAAGTTCAGGGAAGGTTTAAACGGTGATAAAATATGGAAAATTTGCGAGGAAAATTTAGATTTAAAACATGTAAAATAATGACTTGGTTGTTGTGTTATCTAGTCGACCCGGCAATTCTTTGCAATTGCTAATATGTATGTACTCTTGCTTTGAACGTCTGATGCGCAAACTTTTATCGCAATCAGATGAATAGTATTGACATTTCATAGAAAAATATTTTTTCTTAATTTTCCGTGAAACTTTCCCACATTTTTATTTCATAAGAACGTCAAATATGCAAAACTTTATCGGAATCAGACGAATGATATTCATGTCCCATTGAAAAAAGCTCAGATTCCCGCGAATTTTCAAAATTTCCGGCTAACTGTCCCAAATTTCTAGTTCATAAGAACGTTCATCTTTCGTTTAACGTCAAATGATCAAAATTTTATCGCAATCGGATGAACGTTTCTCAACTTATAGTGTTGAGTACATTTACAAACACTATGAAAAAGGAACTTGGTTAGAATTTGCGCTTTCCTTTTTAACTGTCCCTATTTTTTAGTGAAAACTTTTCCAAGACCGTAATGAACAAAACATTACCCCTCTGCGTCGTGCGAATACTCAGTTATAGGGTTGAATTCAATCAAAAACACGTTGAAAAACGCACTTTCAGTATTTCTCAAATTTTCCAATCTTCCGGCAGATTTTCCAAAAAATGTATTTCATACAAACGTTGTCCTGTCAGGCCGTATTCAAGTGATGCTCTTACAACTATGTGACAATTTTTATTCATAGAAAAAATCGCTTTCGGTTTTCCTAATTTTTCCTACTTTCCGGGTGACTTTTCTAAATTTTTATGTGATGCGAACCTTCCTCTTGCATTCAACATGAAATGTACAAAATGTTAGCGCAATTGGACGAACGGTATTGATAGCGCACTGGAAAAAGCTGTTTCAGTTTTTCCCGAATTTCCTCTTTCCCGGACAACTTTTCCATATTTTATAACCGTTTAAACCTTCCCTGGACTTACACGAATATTTCAAGACTTAAATTAGCCAAATCGGTCCAACCGTTCTCGAGTTTTTGCGAGACTAACGAACAGCAATTCATTTATATATATATATATATATATATATATATATATACAGATATGTTGTACTATTGTATAATTTTTGAGCTATATATTCATTTGTATAAATGCTCTATGTCTGTAAAATCTGTTGCGAATACAATTAATAGTAAAGAAGTGACAGATTAAAACTTGGTGTATTTCTATGAACGTTAGTGTTTACGTGCTCATATCTCAACCACTGTGTGTTGTATTATGATACAATTTCAAAGGCACATTCAGCTATAAGTGTGTATACTGTCTGTAAAATTTCCTGCGGCTACAGTTTGTAGTGCAGAAATTATAATTTGTAACGTCATACCGAATCATGTAGCAGAAAAGTAGTAAGCGAGAAACCTTTTTCCTTTCATAATTTTGCTGTGGATGTCAGCAGGAAAAAGTTCAATAAAGGTTTGAAATTATATTTGAAGTTTGTTGCAAGTCGCTAAGTACTGTCATTCTCATACAGTGTGTGAATAAAGTCTCGTCGCATCATGTGGCAGTTTCTTGCTACTATATTGTTTATGACGGTGTACCTCTTGAACCTTGTGTCGTATGTGGTTCTTCCCCCAACAGAGTTGTTACCTCACAGTAAGGGTTGTGTGCATTAAATTTAGTTGAAATCGCCCCAGTGGTTTAGGAGGAAATGTGCAACACTATCGTTTGATGCAGCCATAGACCATAGATAATATAGACTGCGCGTGATATCATACTGAAACCAACATCTATGTCACTTGACTCGGTGCAGGGAACCCTGTTCATCATTACAAGCAGTGTGAAGTGCAGCTGAGAGTCGCAGTTCTTCTCCTTGCCAGTGCAAATTAAGCGGTGATTTCGACAGTAAAATGTCTTATCGTATTCTTATTACACATTCAGTAGTACAATGGGCGTTGGTTTTCCGTAATTCGCAATATCAATGCAACGGTTACAATTTTTATTTGCGCCTAGACGAAATGTATTCACATTTCTAATATGTAAAGCAGAATGTCCGTATGTTTGTACGTGTTGCATACAAATCTACAGTTTTGTTCCAATCTTTATGAAATTTTGTACACGTAAGCTTCAATCCACGAGAACGGTCCCCGTAGGTGTAACAATCACGTACAATATATAGTTCACGAGTTATGACGTCATAAACCATGAAATGCGCGAAAAACTGCTGCATTTTGCGATAATGTTGCTCATTTTCTCCTAAACCGTAGGACCAATTTCAACTAAATTTGGGATACACATTCCTTACCGTGAGGTAACAATTGCTGCATGGTTAAGAATCACATACGACACATGGTTCAAAAGATATTACGTTATAACCAATAGAAATCGCAAAAAATGCACTATAATGCGGCGAGACTTTCGAAATACACTGTATGAGAATGACAGCACTTAGCGACTTGCAACAAACTTTAAACATAATTTCAAACCTTTATTAAATTTTTTCTCGCTGGCAACCATAGTAAAATGATGAAAGGAAAAAAGTTTCTTGCTTACTACTTTTCCGCTGTTTATGGAGTAAAACTACGGCTCTCGGTACGACGTTACAATTTATAATTTTAACACTACAAACTGTAGCGACAGGAAATTTTACAGACTGTATACACATATATAGTTGAATGTACCTTTTACATTGTATCACAGTATGACACGTAGTTCATGAGATATGAGCACATAAACAGTAACATTTATGGAAAATCGCCCATCACGCACCAAGTTTTAATATGTTACTTCTTTACTACTAATTGTATTCCCAAGAAATTTTACAGACATACAGCCCTTATACAAATGAATATATACCTGAAAAATGATAGGAATAAATAAATAAATAAATAAATAACCGGGCAACGCCGGGTTTTCAGCTAGAAATTTTATAAGCAGCAGAACTGCATTTCTTAAGTGAATGCCTGTTTTTGTTGTATGTGAGTCTTTTAGTTTGTAGCTGACACAGGAGACAAAATATTAGTTTGACAAGCAGCATCAGTTTTCATACGATTCCTCAACAATACATGTGAAATATTTTGTCATGCTTTTATACCTGAAATTGGTTTGCATCCATAATGTCCAATTTTAATATAATAAAAACGTTTATATTTTATGACTTTTTCCACATACAATGAAGCCAAAACGTAAAATAATAAAAATATTTGCTATATACATTAAAGAATAATGTGATCAGAAAATTATTGATGTACGTCACAAGAACTGCTTTTATAGGGATAATAAACAGTCTGTATTCATCTTCAGCGTTGTGGAACGCTATTAATGGCAGATCTGCACCAGAAATTACTTAGCTCCTGACATGTATACTCAATCAAGACACACTGAAATAATCTAAAATCACATTGGTCAGTTGGGAAAAAAGTAATACATTCATAGTACAACACAAACATCGAGTATCTGTAATTCTTTTGCTTGTAAACGCAACTGACAATTTTCGTCTGGTCACATGTAAAATCGATACTCACCGCATCAATGTCGGTAGTATGGAGAAATCACGTCACTTTTATGTATTACATGTGTAATAGGAATACGAGAAGTCGTTTTATTGTTAAAATCAACGCTTGACTTCACCTGTAAAATAGTAACACTGTATTTCGTAATGACGAAGCTTCAGTCAAGTGACTCGGAGAAATTAGATGTTGGTTTCAAACTACAACACATGTGCTGTCTATGTTATCTTTGGTCTATGGATACAGCAGTTTTTCGCGCATCTCATTGATTCTGACGTTATATCTCGTTAACTATGAGGTGTACGGGATACCTTCACTTACGGCGACCGTCCTCGTGGAATGAAGTTTACGTGTGCAAAATTTCATAAAGATTGGAAGAAAACTGTAGATTAGTGTGGATTAAGTTCAATGAACACACGGACACTCAGCTTTACATATAACTTGCTGAAAACCCGGCTTTGCCCGGGTTTTTATTTATTTATTTATATCTGCCATTTTTAAGTATATTTTCATTTGTATAAGGACTGTATGTCTGTAAAATCTCTTGGGAATACAATTAGTAGTAAAGTAGTAATATATTAAAACTTGGTGCGTGATGGGCCGGTTTTCCGTGAACGTTACTGTTTATGTGCTCACATCTCATGAAATACGTGTCGTATTGTGATATAATTTAGAGGGTACATTCAACTATATGTGTGTATACTGTCTGTAAAATTTCCTGCGGCTACAATGTGTAGCGTACAAATTATAAATTGTAAGTCATATCGAATGCCGTAATTTTACTCCATAAACAGCGGAAAAGTAGTAAGCCAGAAACTTTTTTCCTTTCATCATTTTGCTATGGTTGCTAGCGAGAAAAATTTAATAAAGGTTTGAAATTATGTTGAAAGTTTGTTGCAAGTCGCTAAGTACTGTCATTCTCATACAGTATTTCGAAAGTCCCGCCGCATTATATGGTATTTTTGCCGCATGTGATTCTTAACCATGCAGCAATTGTTAGCACACGGTAAGGAATGTGTGTACCAAATTTGGTTGAAATCGGTCCAAGGGTTTAGGAGAAAATGAGCAGCATTGTCGCAAAATCAAGCAGTTGTTCCCGCATCTCATTGTTTTTGACGTCATATCTCGTGGACTATTTTGTGTCCCAGCCTCGTCGCCGCTTTTGTGTCCCGTTCCGTCGTAGGTGTCGGTGGCCGAGTGGAATGAGACCGACACAGGAATATAGATAGCACGCTGGTGCAGGTACGGAGGGGAGCAGCCAGAAACTAGAAACACTAGGGTAAATTAGAACGAGATATATATTGAACAGAATTTATACAATACTTAACTTTTACAGAGTACTGCAGATACATAGTTGAGCTGGAGGCCTGTCTAGTACTGCTTCCTAGTGCCTATACGATAGCCAAGTCTTGACTGGTGCCTATCTGATTACGAAGGTCGTAACTGGTTGCTATCTCAGTCCCAAGTGAACGATGTCGTTCACTGGTGGCCACGAGCGGAGTTGCCGCAGAGGGCGCTCGTGGCTGTCGTCGTAAGAACGCCGCGCCGTGCGTGCATGGCGGCGCGCGGCGAAAGTAAGTGGCGCGCACTTTGTACTTGTGCGACACCACTCCCCTCCCCCCCCCCCAAACCGCCGCGCCGTCGTGGCGTAGGGCTGAGGGCCACGGCGACGGCTCTGGGAGGAGGGCCTGGGCGGGGGAGTTACTGGTGGGACGGGCGTCGTAGCTGAGGCTAGGATCGAGACGCCGTCCGCGCCCCGGTATACACCTTGCGATCCGCTGGAAAACCCGCGAAAACCAGCGTAAGGGCGCCCGCCCCCGCCCAGAGGGAGCAGGTCATCTTCTTCTGAGGTGCGTGGCCCAAGCTGGGGGGGCCCGCACGGTCCCGGAGTCCCTCTCGGTGACGCTGTCATCTGCGGCGGCGACAGCGGCGGAGGTACGTCGACCTCCATAGGGATCTCGTAGTCCGGGGACGAACGATGTGGCTGTGCTCCCTGGCGGTGAACTGGGTCTGGAATCAAGAAACCTGAGACAGGATCGCGCGGCCTGTGCAGGCGCAATTGGTTTGCGTGGCGCCGCAGCTCCGACCCTGTGGAAGAACGTACAACATACATATTGCGACAGAGCACACGCCGAATGATGCCCGGTAACCACGTCTTCTTGTTGCCAGCAAACACCCTGTACAGCACCGGCGTGGAAACCTGAAAACGCGAAGCGCCATACCAACCGACTCGGTGCGTGGGAGGCTGCAGCAGGTGAAGGAGAGTGCGGTGACGGCGGCCGTGTAGCAGCTCGGCAGGAGACGGGCCGTCACGTGGCATGCACCGATACGTAGACAGGAAAATTTGAAGAGCATGCTGCCTGGAGTGCTGACCTTTCATCTTCTACATGTGAGACTTGAATGTTCGAACGATACGTTCTGCTTCACCATTGGACTGAGGGTGAAAAGGTGCGGTGGTGATATGCTGAATGCCATTCACACGACAAAACTGTTGAAATTCCGCACTAACAAACTGAGGTCCATTGTCACTGACTACAGTTTCAGGCAAACCTTCGATGCAAAACACTGATGTTAAGGCACTGATTGTACTAGACGCCGTCGTTGAGTTCATGGCAATCACGAAAGGAAACTTGCTGAAAGCGTCTACAACAATTAACCAGCGCGTATTCCAGAAAGGTCCGGCAAATTCAATGTGTAATCGTTGCCATGGTCCCTTGGGGCGAGGCCAGTCTGAGAAACGTTGCGGAGGAGCCGCCTGATGCTCCGCACAAACCGTACACTGTGACGTCATGCTCTCTATCTGAGCGTCCATACCAACCCAGGTACAATGACGTCTGGCCAATTGCTTTGTCCTAACAATACCCCAATGTCCTTGATGCAGGAGGCGTAATACTTCTCGTTGCAGGGAACGAGGAACAATCACTCTTGCTTGGTCGTTGTCGGTATGCAAAAACAGAACACCCTGACTTAAAGATAATGCATGACGTTGTGCAAAATAACGTCGAACCAGAGGGCGATCAATGTCTTTGGCTCTGGCAGGCCACCCTGAGCGAACAAAACGTGCTACCACACTTAGGTCTGCATCCGCAGCTGTTTCCTGTGCAACCCGACGAGAGTTCAAAGGAAAGTCTGCGACAGCATTTCCGAAGAATCAAATGACACATCCTGGCCAACCGGAAGTCGGGAAAGTGTGTCCGCGTAGGCGTGTTTAGTGGTAGGTCGGTACAAAATCTCATACTGATAATTAGACAGTATTAAGGACCATATCTGAAGCTTTTGTGCCGTTCGTGGCGGAATTGGCTTTGTGGGTGAGAACAACGACGTGAGAGGCTTGTGGTCTGTCAACAAATAGAATTTTCTGCCATAGAGATAATGATGAAACTTTGTGACGCCGTAAATGATTGCTAAGGCCTCCTTTTCTATCTGACTGTAATTCTGTTGCGTCGGCGTCAGTAGCTTGGATGCAAAGGCAATAGGACGATCGTGACATCCAATACGATGTGACAAAACTGCACCCACACCGTACGACGAGGCATCAACTGCTAACACTACAGGCTTCTGAGGGTCAAAGGGTATCAAACATGCATCACTGAGTAGTGCAGACTTTAATTTGTCAAAGGCAACCTGGCAGTCTTTAGACCATACAAAAGGAACATTCTTCCTACGTAAGTGATGCAGTGGAGCTGCAATCTGAGAGACATTGGGAATAAACCTGAAATAATAGTTCAGCTTTCCCATTACTGCTTGCAATTCGTGCACATTCTTAGGAGGAGGCAAGTCTTTGATTGCTCTAAGATGTGACTGTAAGGGATGAATTCCTTGGGCATTAATCACATGGCCTAGAGTTTTTCAGTTTGAAAAAACGAACACTTTGCTTTATTACAACGTAGACCTGCTGCAGTCAACACTTTGAAAAGGCACTCCAGGTTTGCTAAATGTTCTTCAACTGTTCGTCCGGATACCACAATATCATCTATGTAGTTCGAGCAACACGGTACAGAAACTGTCAGCTGCTCCAAAAAGCGCTGAAAAATAGCGGGGGCGGAAGAACTGCCAAAGGGTAGGCGTTGAAATTGAAAAAGGCCCATGTGAGTATTAATGACCAAAAATTTTTTTGACTCGTCATCAAGCGGAATTTGTAAGTATGCCTCTGCTAAATCAATCTTGGAAAAGAAGCGAGACTGTCCTAATTTGTCCATTAGTTCGTCAGGTCTGGGCAGGGGATAAGTGTCTACAATTGTTTGACTGTTCACTGTTGATTTGAAGTCCGCACAGAGACGAAGTTTTCCTGACGGCTTGGGTATAATTACTAAAGGCGAGGCCCACTGACTCGCAGAAACAGGAGAAATCACCCCACTATCTTGCCAACGTTTAAGTTCTTCCGCAACTGTATCACGTATTGCGATAGGCACTGGTCTAGCTTTACAAAATTTTGGAACTGCAGATTCTTTTAAAGTTACATGTGCCACGAAGTCCTTTGCACAACCTAGTTCCGACGAAAACAAGTCACTATATTTTTCACACAATGCATTTATTTTGTCCTGAGGCGCTACCGAGGAAATTTGCAGCACATCTCTTTGAATTGATAAACCAAACAAGTCAAACGCATCTAGTCCAAAAATGTTCTACGTAGATTTGACCTGAAGAACTACAAAAGCAACTGTTTTTGTTACACCTTGAAAAGAGGCGGGCAGGCTACACGTTCCTAGCACGGGAATATGTTGACCGGTATATTCTGTTAACACTTGTTGACACGGCGACAATTTTGGCGAACCCAGGAATTCATAAGTGTCTTTATTAATTAATGTAACAGCGGAACCAGTGTCGAGCTGAAATTGCACAGTCTTATTTTCAATGGAGCGAGTCACAAACAGTTTGTGCTTCTGGCGCACGACAGGTGCGCGAATGTGGGCAACGTCTGATAGAACTTGTTTACTACACTTGCGCATCCGCGGGCTGCGTATGGTAGGAAGCGGCGCAGACTCGGCACCTAGATTAATATCACTGTCACTAGATGGCACTACCGCCGGATCGGCGTCCGCGCAATGCGAGGCTGCTGCACTAAAATTACTTTGAGTAGCTACATCAATTCTACTGTCACTATCTACACAGTACTGGGTACTATTACAAGGAGAAGTTGCAGAAGGCACTAGGTTCACTACAGGATTGCACTGTACATTGTCACTTTGCTTGTCCCGAACCCTTTTCCGTTGCACAGATTTACGCGCTCGACGACGCTTGCTACGGGGCTCTCTATATAGTTTTGCTTTAGGCACAGAACTTTCTTGCATGTGAGAATCAATAGAAGCACTGTCCAAGTTCACAGCCTGTATAACATTGACTGTATGCACTGCTCTCGCACTTTGCGAAGCACTGTTTCTAACGTTACTGTTCTTTGAGTTTTTAATTTGCATACACACAGACTGCACATGTCCCGATTTGCCACATTGATAACAGGTTGCGTTGCGACTAGGGCAATGAGCACGCTTGTGGCGAGACACACACTGGGGGCAAGACTTACGAACATTTTTCTGAAATGGGCGTTGGCGCCCGTTATTCAAATTACTGTTTCTAACACGACGGGGCGACCTTTGTGTCGCACTTTTACACTGGCTACTGTTCACTGTCTGTTCAGCACGGCCGGTAGAAAAATAAGAATCACTAGTGCTACACCGAGAACTACGGCGAGGCAAGCGTCCATTGCGGCGCACGGAATTAACACTGTGGCTTTGCATTTCTACATCTGCTAAGTCAAAAGTATCATGCGCTTCTATAAGCTGCAGTACACTGTCTAATGAAGGGTCTGACTGTTTTAGAATTGCTGCCCTAATTCTGGGGTCCTGAATGTTCTGCGTAATCGCATCTCTTAACATCACATCACTATAAGAAAGTCCACAAGAACAAGTAAACTTACATTTGCGGGTTAAGCCCTTCAATTCCGTAATCCACTCTTGGTGTGACTGTTCCGGTAATTTTTTAAGTCTGAAAAATCGGTACCGAGCCGCAGCTACGAGAACTTTTCTCTCGTAATGAGCATTCAGTGCCTCTACTATTTGTTCAAAGTCTACATCACGAGGAGATGCTTGCGGGAACAGTTTCTGCAGTAACACAAAAGTTTTGGGGACCACCACGGACAATAAAAGATGCTTAACAGTCTGACCTGTAATTTGATGAGGCGCGACGAGTTCTTGAAACTGCGCGAAATAGTCACTCCATTCTTCCTCACGTTCGTTGTACTGGCGAAACGTAGGAAGCGATGCGGCGGCAGGTGTGGGCTGCTGATGCGACGGCTGTTGAGTTGACGTCAACTGCGCCACTGCCTGGAGAAGTTGTGTTATTTGCGCCGTCTGTAACTGAATAATTTCCATTAAGTTTGGGTTCGGGGTAGTGGCCATGCTGACCGATTAGGCGCCGCGCATACAAGTAAATTATAACAAAACACAAATGCAATATGAAAGAGGACGCTCTGCAACAAAAAAGTCCACAAACACGTAACTGAAAATGTTCCCCCAAAAATCTTATAATAAGGGTGGGTGAGCGGGAGCAATTTCTGCGTGCTCCGACTGCTGCTGTCTGACTGCTGGTACAAGGTTCGTCTATCACTCCTCGTCGCCACTTTTGTATCCCATCCTCGTCGCCACTTTTGTGTCCCAGCCTCGTCGCCGCTTTTGTGTCCCGTTCCGTCGTAGGTGTCGGTGGCCGAGTGGAATGAGACCGACACAGGAATATAGATAGCACGCTGGTGCAGGTACGGAGGGGAGCAGCCAGAAACTAGAAACACTAGGGTAAATTAGAACGAGATATATATTGAACAGAATTTATACAATACTTAACTTTTACAGAGTACTGCAGATACATAGTTGAGCTAGAGGCCTGCCTAGTACTGCTTCCTAGTGCCTATACGATAGCCAAGTCTTGACTGGTGCCTATCTGATTACGAAGGTCGTAACTGGTTGCTATCTCAGTCCCAAGTGAACGATGTCGTTCACTGGTGGCCACGAGCGGAGTTGCCGCAGAGGGCGCTCGTGGCTGTCGTCGTAAGAACGCCGCGCCGTGCGTGCATGGCGGCGCGCGGCGAAAGTAGGTGGCGCGTACTTTGGACTTGTGCGACACCACAGACTATATATCGTATGTGATTCTTACACTTACGGCGACCGTCCTCATGGATTGATGGATTGAAGCTTACGTGTACAAAATTTCATAATGATTTGAACAAAACTGTAGATTTGTATGCAACACGTACAATCATACGGACATTCCCTGCTATTGCGTAGTCTTCTCCTCTAACATATAAAGCAGACACTGGAAGCAGTTACTTTCATGAAATATCTGGGAGTAGACATAAGGGGCGATTTGAAATAGAACGACCATATAAAAGCAATTGCGGGTAAGGAAGATGCCAGACATTCATTGGAAGAATCCTCAGGAAGTGTTGTACGTCAACAAACGAAGAGGGTTAAATAACTCTAGTTCGGCCAGCGCTTGAGTATTACTCCTCATTGTGGGATCTGTACCAGGTAGGGTTAATAGAAGACACAGAGAACATCTAGCGGAGAGTAGCACTATTCGTTACGAATTCATTTTAGTAAGCTCGAAAGCGTCATGGAGATGATTAGGGAACTCGAGTGATAGACGCTGGAAGAGAGGCGTTCTGTATAGCGTCACGGACTTCTGAGGAAGTTCGGAGAACGTTCGGTTCATGAAAAGATTAGATTAGATTACATTAATACTTGTTCCATAGATCATATATACGACATTTCGTAATGATGTGGAACGTGTCAGTTTAGTAAACAATCAATATTTTAAGTATTTTTTGTTGTTTCTTAATTTATTTATATTTTTCATTTTTTAAAGTTTTATCTAAAAATTCATCTACATTGTAGAAGGAATACCACAATAATTATAAATTATTTTTACACTGCTTTATAACTTTGTCTCACTATAAGCTTATTTCGGCCGTAAGCCATCATCAGATGTTCTGTAAATACGAGTAATACAGAAGAGTTGTTACATATATTCTTATAATTACAGAAATTTTTTTACAAAGTTTTACTTACATTACTTATAATATTGTTGTCGTTTATTTGCTGCCCAATTGATTTTAAAAGCTGATGTAATGCTTATCTATTGCTGCTTATCTGTATATGTGTAGCAGAACTGGTTATATTAATAGATTTTTTATCAGTTTTTGATATTGGCAGTCTGTAGTGGCAGCATCCAACGATATTATAAGTTTACATGGTTATCAGTAATTTATAAATTAATATCTTTGGTTTATTGGTTTTGTATTGGAGTGTTACTATGGATTTAGAATCTTTGGTGTTTATCCATGGGGAATTTTCTGGAATACATACGACTTAAAATAAAAATGGTAAAACTCATAGGAAGTATGAAATTCAACAAGATCTGTCTCAATAAGAAAATTATACCAATGTATGTCAACATTAAAATTTTAGCACAACCAAGAATAGTAGAACATATACGACAATATGGCGCAAAATTATGGATACAGCAAGAAATCAACACAAAACTAATCCATAAGGAATTTCTAAACCAAAATATGTATGTAGCACATCTAAAGCTAAGTCAATCCTCCGGACCTTTCACTTTGATATACTTTCTAATTTTATAAATATATATGTAAATAACATCCTCATATATACGAGAACCATTCATAAATATAAAATCAAACGGCTCATGGAGGAACAACATCCCACTTCTAAAAGGCATGTTGTTTCTCCATTCATATTTTATGACAGAACAGTTAATATGACTAATATATATTTCAACAATGCAGAACAACAGTTATTAGACAAAGGACTGAAATATACGGTAAAACCTAAACTAAACAATAATGAACAAAAGCAACTCATATCCACAGCAAAAGTAGCTATAGATTTAGCAAATTTATCTGTTAAAGAACAAAACGAAATTACTGTCAAAGTAGCAAATGAAATAGAAAGAGTTAATAAAAAAAAGCAATATCAATATACTGATCAAAAAATATTTAAAAAAATTAATGAAAAATTAATAAATAATGTCATGGCAATAAAATCAGACAAAGGCAATAGTATAGTCATTTTAAACCAAGATGTCTATAAAAATAAAGTACTTGACTTTTTCAATGAAAATGGAATCATAGAAATAAACAGAAACCCCATCACAAAATTTCGATACAAAGTACTCATGAAACTGGTCCTACACCAAAACTATTTCCAATTCAGTAAAAAATTTGTATACAGAAGGATGGAGTTGCAATGGGTAGTAGCATAGCAGGAACCATAGCTGATATATTTTTAAACAATCTGGAAGAAATAATTTTCAAGGATGATAATACACTGACACAAAAAATCAAATACTATTTTAGAATGCTTATGATACATTAATGCTTATAGATGGTAACGAAGAAGACATACAAGAAATACACACAGCTCTGAGCCAAATGCATCCCAAAATAAAATTTACTGTCAAGCACGAATTTAACAAATCAATTAACTACCTAGATCTAACCATTACAAATGTCCAGAACAAACACAAATTCTAAATTTATAGAAAACCAAACACTACTGATACTATCATAAATGCACATTCCTGTCATCCAAAATCCGACATAATGGATTTATTTCACACCATGCTTAACAGAATAATACACTTACCACTAGAATTTGAAGCCATTCAAAAAGAAATACGAACCTTAGAATACATAGCCCAACAAAACAATTATGACCCTAAAATTAAATCAAAATTATACCAGCCGAAAATACAGGCAAAAATATCAAAGCTGCAGAGAGAAATAACATTAGCGAAAGACACTTCAACAAAGAAAAAACCGACATACATACCTACAACATACATGGGAAAGATATCGGACAAAATTAATAAAATATTCAAACACACAAATGTCAAATTTGCCTATCGAAACCAGAAATTTTTTAAAGGAGACAGACACACACTAAAATACAATAATCCGGGTATCTACAAAATGACATGTAACACCTGTCAGAAATCATATAGAGGCCAAACTGGCAGAAATTTTCAAGCCAGATATAAAGAACATACAAGAGACAGTGAAAATAATCTATCTAAATTCTATAAACATTTAATCACGGAAAAACATGATGTAAAACCTACAGAGGAAGCCTTAAAATTTTTACACATATTACAAAAAGGGCCAAAAATGAATATTCTTTGGAAATCCAACTATACTGCCATCTACAAAACAACTAGAACGATTTGTTAAATGAACAAACCAAACTCAAACATAAAAAAACATCGAAAATTTTATTCACATTATGAACAATCAAGAGAATGGATAAACACCAAAGATTCTAAATCCATAGTAAAACTCCAACACAAAACCAATAAACCAAAGATATTAATGTATAAATTACTGGTAACCATGTAAACTTATAATATCGTTGGATGCTGCCACTACAGACTGCCACTATCAAAAACTGATAAAAAAATCTAATAATATAACAAGTGCTGCTGCGCATATACAGATAAGCAGCAATAGATAAGTATTACATCAGCTTTTAAAATCAATTGGGCAGCAAATAAACGACAACAATATTATAAGTAATTTAAGTAAAACTTTGTAAAAAAAATTCTGTAATTATGTTATAAGAATATGTGTAACAACTCTTCTGTATTATTCGTATTTACAGAACACCTGATGATGGCCAAGGGCCGAAATAAGCTTATAGTGAGAAAGTTATAAAGCAGTGTAAAAATAATTTATAATTATTGTAGTATTGAACATGTCGATCAAAGGCATACTGTGGTGTCGCACAAGTCCAAAGTGCGCGCCACCTACTTTCGCCGCGCGTCGCCATGCACGCACGGCGCGGCGTTCTCACGACGACAGCCACGAGCGCCCTCTGCTGCAACCCCGCTCGTGGCCACCACGGAAAGACACCGTTCACTTCGGACTGAGATAGCAACCAGTTAGGACCTTCGTAATCAGATAGGCACCAGTGAAGACTTTGCTATTGTACAGGCACTAGGCAGGCCTCTGACAACTATGTATCAACATTCTGCAGTAATATGTAAAAGTTAAGTATTGTTACATTCTGTGCAATATATATCTCTTTCTAATTTACTCTAGTGTTTATAGTTTCTGGCTGCTCCCCTCCGTACCTGCACCGGCGTGGTATCTTTGTTACTGTGTCGGTCTCGTTCCACTAGGCCACCGACACCTACGACGAGGCTGGGACACAAAAGCGGCGACGAAGTAGGGACACAACACATACTCTACACTGCGGGCCCCAGAGAACGGAAATTGTAGAAGTAGTTGCCATTCAGAAATTTCCTTAATTTCTTTTTAAATACTAGTTAGCTATCCCACCCCCATGAACCACAGACATTGCCGAGGTGGGATGGCTTGCGTGCCTCAACGATACAGATAGCCGTACCGTAGGTGCAACCACAGCGGAGGGGTATCTGTGGAGAGGCCAGACAAACGTGTGGTTTCTGAAGAGGGGCAGCAGCCTTTTCAGTAGTTACAGGGGCAACAGTCTGGATGATTGACTGAGCTGGCCTTGTAACATCAGCTAATGTGGTTTTGCCACACAGCTACTGCGAACGGCTGAAAGCAAGGGGAAACTACAGCCGTTACCTTTCCCGAGGACATGCAGCTCTACTGTATGAACATATGATGATGGCATCCTCTCGGGTAAAATATTCCGGAGGTAAAATAGTCCCCCATTCGGATCTCCGGGCGGGGACTACTCAGGAGGATGTTATCATCAGGAAAGACAATACTGGCATTCTACGGACCGGAGCGTGGAATGTTAGATCCCTTAATCGGGTAGGAAAATTAGAAAATTTAAAAAGGGAAATGGATAGATTGAAGTTAGATATAGTGGGGATTAGTGAAGTTCGGTGGCAGGATAAACAGGATTTCTGGTCAGGTGAGTACAGGATTATAAATACAAAATCAGTTGGGGGTATCACAGGAGTAGGACTGATAATGAATAAGAAAATAGGAATGCGGGTAAACTACTATGACCAGCACAGTGATCGCATTATCATTGTCAAGATAGATACGAAGCCAACACCGACAACAGTAGTACAGGTTTATATGCCAACTAGCTCTGCCGATGATGAGGAGATCGAAGAAATATATGAGGAGTTAAAAGAAATTATTCAGACAGTTAAGGGAGAGGAAAACTTAATTGTGATGGGAGACTGGAATTCTGTATTAGGAAAAGGAAGAGAAGGAAAAATAATAGGTGAATATGGACTGGGCAGGAGGAATGAAAGAGGAAGTCGCCTGGTAGAATTTTGCACGGAACATGATTTAATCGTAACGAACACGTGGTTTAAGAATCACAAAAGAAGGTTGTATACATGGAAGAGACCAGGAGACACCGGAAGGTATCAGATAGATTTTATAATGGTAAGACATAGGTACCGGAACCAGGTTATAAACTGCAGGACATACCCAGGGGCAGATATAGACTCTGATCATAACTTGTTAGTCATGAACTGTAGGCTGAAGCTGAAAAAGCTGCAGAAAGGTAGGAAAATAAGGAGATGGGATTTAGATAAATTGAAGGAAAGGGAAGTTCTGGAGAATTTCAGAGGGAGATTTAGGCAACAATTGACAGAAACAGGGGGAAATAAAACAGTAGAAGAGGAATGGATAGCATTGAGAGATGAAATAGTGAAGGCAGCGGAGGACAAAATAGGTAGAAAGGCAAGACCTGCAAAATCCATGGATATCACAGGAAATACTACAGTTAATTGATGAAAGGAGAAAATATAAAAATGAAGTAAATGAAACAGGCAAAATGGAGTACAGACGACTAAAAAATAAGATTGACAGGAAGTGCAAAATGGCTAAGCAGGAGTGGCTAGAAGCCAAATGCAAATCTGTAGAAGAATGTATAGCAAGGGGAAAAGTAGATACCGCCTACAGGAAAATAAAAGAGACATTTGGGGACAAGAAAAGCAACTCTACTAATATCAAGAACTCAGATGGGAAACCAGTTCTCAGCAAAGAAGGGAAAGCTGAAAGGTGGAAAGAGTACATAGAGCAGCTCTACAAAGGAAATGAACTTAGAGACGATGTTGTAGTTAGGGAAGAGGAAGTAGATCAAGATGACATAGGAGATATTATACTGAGAGATGAATTTGACAGAGCCCTGAAAGACCTAGGTCGGAACAAGGCCCCAGGAGTAGATGATATACCCTCAGAGCTACTGAGGTCTCTGGGAGAGCCAGCCATGACAAAACTATTTGAACTGGTGTGTAGGATGTATGAAACAGGCGAAATGCCCTCAGACGTTAAGAAAAATGTAATAATCCCCATTCCAAAGAAATCAGGCGCAGATAGGTGTGAAAATTACAGAACCATCAGTTTGATAAGTCATGGATGCAAAATTTTAACACGAATTATCTACAGGAGAATGGAAAAGCTGGTAGAAGCTGACCTCGGGGAAGATCAGTTTGGATTCAGGAGGAACATAGGAACCCGGGAGGCAATACTTACTTTACGTCTTATCTTAGAAGATAGATTAAGGAAAGGTAAACCTACATTTTTAGCTTTTGTAGATTTGGAGAAAGCATTTGACAATGTTGACTGGAATACACTCTTTCAAATTCTGAAGTCAGCAGGGGTAAAATACAGGGAAAGGAGAGTTATTTACAACTTGTACAAAAGCCAGACCGCAGTTATTAGACTCGAAGGGCATGAAAGGGAAGCATCAGTTGGGAAGGGAGTAAGACAGGGTTGTAGCCTTTCTCCGATGTTATTCAATTTGTATATCGAGCAGGCGGTGAAGGAAAGCAAGGAAAAATTTGGAATAGGGATTAAAGTTCAGGGGGAAGAAATAAAAACATTGCGTTTTGCTGATGACATTGTAATTCTGTCAGAGACAGCAAAGGACCTGGAAGAGCAGTTGAATGGAATGAACAGCGTGTTGAAGAGAGAATATAAAATGAACATTAACAAGAGCAAAACAAAAATAATGGAATGCGGTCTTAGAAAATCAGGCGATTCTGTAGGAATTAGATTAGATAACGAAACAATGAAGATGGTAGATGAGTTTTGTTACTTGGGTAGTAAAATAACATGCGATGGTCGCAGTACAGAGGATATAAAATGCAGAATGGCAATGGGAAGAAAAGCATTTTTGAAAAAGAGAAATTTGCTAACATCGAATATTAATTTAAGGGTAAGGAAGTCTTTTCTGAAGGCATTTGTGTGGAGTGTTGCCTTGTACGGGAGTGAAACATGGACGATAAGCAGTGCGGACAGGAAGAGAATAGAGGCTTTTGAAATGTGGTGATACAGAAGAATGCTGAAGATTAGGTGGGTAGATCGCATAACTAATGAAGAGGTACTGAACAGAATTGGAGAGAAAAAGAATTTTTGGCATACCCTGACTAAAAGAAGGGATCGCTTGGTAGGACACATTCTTAGGCATCGGGGAATCGTAAATTTAGCATTGGAGGGAAGTGGGTGGGTTAAAAATCGCAGAGGGAGACCAAGAGACGCGTATAGTAAGGAGATTCAAGTGGATGTGGGTTGCCGTTCTTATGAGGAGATGAAAAGGCTTGCTCAGGATAGAGTAGGGTGGAGAGCTGCATCAAACCAGTCTCCGGACTGAAGACCATAACAACAACAACAACAGTTAGCTATCTGTCAGACTTTTGATGCTACTTGGTAAGTGACCAAAGACTTTTGTGACAACATAATTCACCCCTTTCTGAGCCAAAGTTAAATTTAACCTTGAATAGTGAATATCATCCCTTCCCCTAATATTGTAGCTATCTACACTGCTATTACTTTTGAATCGGGTCGGATTGTTAATAACAAATTTCATGAGTATATATATTGTGAAGCTACAGTGAAGATCCTTAGATCGCTAAATAAACGTCTGCAGGATGCTTTTGGGTGGCCTCCAGCAATTATTCTGTTTACACGCTTTTGTTCAATGAATACTTTTTTACTCATTGTTGAACTGCCCCAGAATATGATCCCATATGAAAGCAATGAGTGAAAATAGGCGTAGTAAGCTAATTTACTGAGATGTGTATCACAAAATTTTGTAATGACTCTGATAGCATAAGTAGCTGAACTCAAACGTTTCAAGAGATCTTCAATATGTTTCTTCCAATTCAGTCCCTCGTCAATGCAAACATCTAAAAATTTTGAATATTCTACCTTAGCTACAGATTTATGTCCAAAGTCTAAATTTATTACTGGTGTCATGCCATTTACTGTATGAAACTGTATATACTGGGTTTTATCAAATTTTAATGAGAGTCCATTTGTAGAGAACCACTTAATAACTTTCTGAAAGATGTCATTTACAATTTCATCTGATAATTCGTGTTTGTCAGAAGTGATGGTTATACTTGTATCATCAGAAAAAGTACTAGCTTAGCATCTTCGTGAATATAGAATGGCAAGTCATTAATATATATTAAGAACAGCAAAGGATCCAAGATCGAACCTTGTGGGACCCCATTTTTGATAACTCCCCAGTTAGATGAATTACTTGTTTCATCTATATCATGTGAACTGCTTATTTTAACTTTCTACACTCTTCCAGTTAAGTATGATTTAAATCATTTGTGCACTGTCCCACTCATACCACAATACTTAAGCTTATCTAGAAGAATGGCATAATTTACACAATCAAAAGCCTTTGAGAGATCACAAAAAATCCCAACTGGTGATGTCCGGTTATTCAAAGTATTTAATATTTCATCAGTGAAGGTATATATAGCATTTTCAGTTGAAAAGCCTTTTCGAAAACCAAACTGACATTTTGTTAAAACTTTATTTTTACTATTATGTGAAGTCAAACAATATATTGCTTCCTCCTACGTATATCTCGGCAAGGAACAACAAGGATGAAATTAGATTAGGGCCAACACGGTGGCTACAGGCAATCATTTTTCCCGGGTACAGTTCGCGACTGGATTAGCAGGAATGACAATGCTCCATCCGCCACTCAACGTAACAGTGGCCTTTTCACATGGCGTGCAAGTTGTGTGTCAACGCCCTGTTGAAATCGAATGAAACATAACAGATTACTTCCAACTGTTTCAAAATGCTTCATTATAGGGTGTTTCCCCCATTTCATTATAATTTCATTATTCTGCTCCATATACTATAGCCATCCTCCCCGGTGCCCGAAATCGTCCGTTACTGGAGTCTTGGAGCGGTGCTTACGCAGTGTGTAACAAAATGAAGCGGCACTATGAAGTCTATTCTGGGAAGAGAAGTTTTTCACTGATAAGTCATTTTCTCTGCGCAGTATGTTATTGTGCCAGATGTCACGCCGTGTTCAATAACAATCAAAATACGTAGTGGTTAACAACGTTTTAAGCTGCTATCTATCCATTTAAAATATTAATTCCTTTGTTAACTAAATAGAATTTCTCGTTTGAATACTCTAATAGCAACATGCACTAAATTAAGTTTCATTATTTAATGGTGTTTATTTTATTAAAATATAGCAGAACGGTAATACAACCAGATTTCCATTTTTCGGCTAAACTGAATATTTTTCCATTTTATATTCCTTAAATCACCCGCAAATCGGTAGTGTTCGCTATAGCCGACCGTGCTTCGCTGTAGTTCCGACTGATACGAAATGAATGGGAAAGGCAATAATGCTCGTGATCGTAATATCACCGAGAGAGAGGACATCGATCCCATCACTGTCCTGCTTTGGGTTACTGTGGTTATCTGGAATGAAAGGAAAGTTAGGAAGAAATGTTTAATCAGAAAATCATTCATTGCCGAGATTCATTAAAGTATTTTCCCTTTTTCTGCACAGGCACATATCAGAATGTTTATCGACTAGGGAGCATGCGATGCGGTAATGTTCAAATGTTTGTACAACTTATGGGACTTAACTACGGGGTCATCAGTCCCTAAGCTTACAAACTACTTATGAACTAGCTAAGACTAAAGACGGCACAAATATCCATGCCCGAGGGGGGATTCGAACCCCCGACCGTAGTGGCCGTGCTGACCGTGACTGAAGCGCCTCAGTCACCGCGGCCGGCCGATGCGGAAAAATTCAAGTTCTACACACCTGCTAGATGTGAACCGGACACCTGCCAAACCTTACACCAACCGAAAGAACAAAATCTGACTGCATGAGGTTGTACAGAAATCTGTTTACACTTGGTTGAAGGAGAAAGCAGAAGACATCTTCCCATTGCCACACGATCCCAAGCTAATGTCATTCATGAGTGTAGGAAACAACATCGAAGTTTTCCTGCATACGTAAAGACTACATGTACACTCTTCGACGTGGAACCAAAGCTAAGTAAATGAAAAGGAGAAATTTCTGTGGGATGCGTGGCATCGTCTTCCTTCTGAGAACAATGTTCCACATTTGTCACCAGTCAAGATTCTAATCTCTGAAAGTTTACTGTATTGCTTTTGTCGAGGGTCTGAATGAGGCAGCGCAGTGGTAACTCGCATTTTGGAGGATGATGGTGTCCATTCAAATTTAATTTTTCCGTGATTTTAGAAAATCACGATAGGCAAATTCTGGGAAGGTTCCTTTAATAGGACACGGCCGATATCCTTACTCGTCCTTGTCAAAAACAAGGGTGTGAGCTCCGCTGTAGATGCGCCTTTATACCCCTAGCGTCCTTACACGCTTTTTTTCTTCTTTTTTTGTCAGTACGGTGTTCGATTATATAATTAATACGCTTGCTCGGAGGCTACAATACGCCCCTCTGACGTCACATCCAATACGCCAACCGTAACACTTCTGAAATTCAAAACGGTCGCGTGAGACCATAAAACTGAGGCTCGGAGAATAGTGCGGGGCGGAATGTCCCTGTATACAGCCCTCACTTCGCTTGAGATCTTATCTTTCCCGATAGCTGCCTCCGCGCACTGAGTGCATTTCGCCCCCTGTTGAAGGTCATAAACTGCGTTGATGTGCCTTGTTCTTCGCCATGGCAACGGCCGTTCACCGGAATCTGCTGCTAACAGAGGATAATGCTCGCAGGGGATTTTCGCCAACTGGCGGACCGCAGAAGCGTCCCTAATCCTCCAACGGAAACCACCCTGCTGAAAATATCTCCCCCTATAAGGGAAAACCGACACCTGTGACCCATGCTTTCCATACCCGTCGAGAAAGCCTCCTGTCTGTTTAACACACAAAACAGGTAAGATCTCTTTTGCAGAAGCAAAGAAACAAGCATGCAAAATTTAGACGGTCACAAAATTCCCAAGAAACAATGTTTTATAGCAAATCTAAATTTATCGCGAATTTCAATGCGAGAAGCTTTCGACAACGAAACCCTACCTCGTAATTTGGTAGAAAATCCAAAGACGTTCTGATCATATATAAAGGGTAGTACCGACAAAACACAATCAATACCTTCACTATGCGATAGCAATGGTGATGCTACTGATTACGGTGTTGCAAAGGCAGAATTGCTAAACACGGTTTTCCCAAATTCTTTCACCACCGAAGACCAAGAAAATGCTCCAGAATTCGAATCAAGAACAGCTGCCAGCGAGCTTAATTTCGAAGTACATATCGTAGGAGAAGGAAAGCAAATTTAAATCATTTAACAAAAGCACGTTTTCCGGTACATATGATATTCCAGTCAGATTCCTTTCAGAATATGCTGATGTAATATCTCCAAAAGTTGCCATCATATACAACCTCTCAGTCAGTAAAAATCCGTAGCCATACACTGGAAAGTTGCACATTTTACTCAAATACTTAAGAAGGGCAACAGGAGTGCTCTGTAAAATTACAGGCCCACATCATTAACATCGGTCTGCAGGGGGATTTTGGAACATAGACTTTTTTCAAAGATTATGAACTACCTCGAAGACAACTGTCTATTGACCCATTCAGAAAGTATCGTTCTTGTGAAACACAGCTAGCTCTTTACTCACCTGAAGTGATGAGCGATATCGACAAGGGATATCATATCGATTTCATAATGGAAGGCTTTTGATACTGTAACTCACAAGCGGCTGCTAATCAGATTGCGTTTTTGTGGACTATCGCCACAGTTTTTGAATTTGCGAAAGGACACAGTACGTAGTAACTGACGGAACGTCATCGAGTAAAACAATGGTGTTACACAACCCCATACTGTCCCTTGTCTTGATAAACGATTTATTCTGAGGAGCTCTTAAGACTCTTAGCGGACGATGCTCTCGTTTATCGGTTATTAAAATCTCCAGAAGGTCAAATGCAATTGTAAAAAGATTTTGATGAAATTTGCATAGTGTGAAAATTAGCAATTGATGCTAACTAATGAAAAGTGTGAAGTCATCAATCTGCGCACGAAAATAAATCCGTTAAATTTAATTTAGATGATAAATCAGTCAAATCTATAAGTTGTATATTCAACTTAATTCCTAGACATTACAATTACGAACGACTTTAACTGGAAAGAAGACGTAGACAATATGGTAGGGAAAGCGACCCAATGGCTATATTTCATTGGCAGAACACTTAGACAAATGTTTTTTCTGCAGAAACTGCATACACTACACTTGAGCGCCCTATTTTGGGGTATTGCTGCACTTTGTAGGATCCCAATCAAGAGGGACTTAATGGAGGATATAGAGGAAGTTCAGCGAAGGGCAGTTCGTTTTGTATTATCGCGATACAGGGCAGAGAGTATCAGGAAAATGATGCACGAGTTGGGATGGAATTCATTAAAAGGAAGACGTTATTCGTTACGGCGAGGTATACTTCAGAAATTCCTGTAACCAACTTTCTCTTCCAAATGCGAACGTATTTTGTTTGCACCCAATTACATAGGAAGACATCATATCGTAATAAGAGAATTTAGATGGAAAGTTGAATGTTTTAAGGTTCCCTTTTTCCCGCGCGTTATTAGAGAATGAAACGGTAGAGAAATATTATGAAAGCAGATGGATAAACTCTGTAAAATACTTAAATTTAATTTGCAGAGTAAATACGCAGATGTAGATGAGAACTAACCGCTACTGCCGTGATTTGAAGGACAGGATGTGCTGTTACAATAAGAACACAATGATAAAGTTATCGCTTTGAGAAGAAATGGAAACAAGAAATGAAATTAGCTCTGTAGTAAATTACCAACCTCTACGCGCTATAAAATAAATGATTAATTCGCAGCAACGAATGCATTGTGAGATGATCCACTCTTTCCAGATACAAGCGTCATGTACCTCATGCGAACTCTCGCACTACCGTGCTGAAAAACTGAATACATCGGGACATATGGTTTCGATCCAATAATATTTAATAATCGACCAATTCATCTTAGGGTTTTCTGTCAAGTAGTCACATAGACTTTTACTTTTGATTTTATGAACACTTCACGCATATCCCTGCTTACGTTAATTTTCGGCGTTTAGTTATTATCTGTGAGGTTTCGGCTACATTTAAATTTGCAAGAGGCTCTTTCTTCTTTCCCTACAGTTTTCTGCCCCTGTTGACGAATCGCGGTGGATCTTACCCATCTCTGTTGATTTTACTCACAAGGAAAGTACATGGGCTCGAACAAACATCTGTATGAACGTTTGCTTACAGGATCTCTATGTACACCTCAGTGTGGTGGTGGTGGGTGTTGTTTTTATGCAAAACTCTGCAATGATGCTCTAGATAGCACATTAGATGTAATTGTAGACGCCATACGTAATGCTGATATCTTAACTATAACTTATGTAATAATGATCGTACATGTTCTCTTGAGTATTGTCATCAAAAGCCGTGATGATAGTTGCAACTTTAACCTTCTTCTCGGGAGACTGTTGGTATTCACTGCCACTGCTTCCATCGCCTCTTCCCGCACTTACTGTAGCACTACCGCTTGCAATGAGTTGTTCGTCATTATCATCCCTTTTATCATCATTATGTGTTAGTGTTACAACAGTATCTAACTTATGTTCATATTTCTGTACCATAATACATACGAGAAAGCATGCGAATACTTCATCTTCTACACTAATACCATCTTCACGAAGAAGGGTTCTTCGTAACTTCAATCCTGCTAATGTATCGCGATTAGTTGAGATAATTACCAATCGCCGCCAGATCTGACGCTTCACCACACAAATAACGTCACAAAACGCAACTTCGGAGCAACACTGCACCGTCCCTACTGGTGAACCGACAGGTCAAAGTGCAATGTGTCATGGCACACGCAGAGGCCTCTAACGGACGACTGCCGACTTTTGCAGATGTAGGAGTATGACTAGTGCGATAAGGGATCTTTACATTATCTCTCATACGATTTTGGTGTATATGTGTTTGTTCGAGCCCAAGTACTTTCCTTGTTAGTACCGTACCTGTGTAAATGATATTTTACGATCCCTTTTAACTCTGTCCATTTATGTTCCACATTGGCAGTGTTGAACGTAAAATTTTCTTACGGGACTGTCAAATAATGTAAAAGCTGTCTTTTGTTGGTCTTACTAAACAGAAACATCGTCGTACCTGTATTCCTACTTACAAATGTATTACAGTGATTCGCTTTTCGACAGAAACTAAGTAAGTTATAGACTGGTACCCACAGATGTAGGAAGTTGCCTTCACGTTTTGGTTAACAGTTTAACTGCAAAATGTAATTTTCGGATGTCGCACTTTCACTAGATAGCATTTATCTAACGCCCTAATTGAAGTACTTCAGTGTATACCAGGTAAATTAGAAAGTCCATCGTCTAACATGACAACGAAATTTGTGCGAAATATTTTTCAAATTTTCCTCACATGTTCCGCCACTACTGCTGCTGCTGAGAACGAGATTGGAAAGTGCACATTTCATCCACTTTTATCTTCACTGGCTGTGCCTTTGGAGCCACCGACATTTCTTTTTTCTGCTGTTTATTGCTTGCCTCTCTCTCTCTTGCCCCTTAGTTTCAGGGGCTGGGAGGGCTTCATATCCCGTTAAAGGCCGGAAGCCTTTCGAATAGCTGTTTTTGGATCCTTCAGCCACTCCCTGGGATCCTTCTTGGCACTCTTTGAAGCTTCGGAAGGAAATGTGTGAATGGACCCCTTCCTCGTGAGAGGAGCTGGAGAAGACTGTTGCTTCTCCAGCTGTGGTGTGGGGACTGGAGTCTGCCATGATGGGGGGAAATGTGTTCCCACAGGTGCCTGGGGAACAATGGAAGAACGGGGCTCCCACCCATCAAGGGGGCAGTTTGATGTTGATGGTTCACAGGGCACATAGGGGAGGCGATGCTTTTGGTGTTGTCGTCCCCATAGAGAGTGGAGACTTCATGGCAGCAATTGCTGACAGCATACATATGGGATGAAGGCACTCGTACTTCTCTCTTGCCTTAGTATAGAATAGTCAGTCAGTCGATAATTTTCCGTTCCTAGGAGCGTGTTTTTGTTGGGAAGAGCCGATAAGCAAATGTTAGGATCGCACATCCGGGACTATGGATGTAGAGGAATTGTGAACTAATTTTAAGTGCATTTTAAAGAAAGGGCTAGAGAAATATGTGCCAGTAAAGTCGATTAAGGATGGAAAAGATCAACCGAGGTATAATAATAATGTTAGAAAGCTGCTGAGAAAGCAAAGACTATTGCACTCTCGATTCAAAAAAGAACACGCAAACGATGACAGTACATATTCGTGCGTCTATAAAAAGCTCGATGCGTGAAGCATACAATAATTACCATAGCCATACCTTACCGAAAGATCTTTCCGAGAACCCGAAAACATTCTGGTCCTATGTGAAATCGATAAGCGGGCCAAAGCCCACTGTCCAGTCACTCGATCATTGCGGGGCAGTAATAGAAGAAACCAAACAGAAAGCTGTAGTTCTAAATTTAACCTTTAAGAAATCTTTCACGTAGGAGGACCGCACAAACCTACCATCATTTGATCAATGTACTAATTCCGAAATGGAGGACATAGTAATAGGTATTTCCGGTGTAGAGAAGCAGCTGAGAGAAGCTACGAAAAAGTCTGCTGGTCCGGATGGAATACCAGTTTGGTTTTACAAAGAGTATTCTGCGGCATTGGCCCCCTACTTAGCTTGCATTTATCGCGAATCTTTAATTCAGCGCAAAGTTCCTAGTGATCGGAAAAAAGCGCAGGTGACTCCCGTTTATAAGAAACGAAAGAGAACTGACCCGCACAATTATAGGCCAATATCATTGACATCAGTTTTATGTAGAATTTTGGAGCATACTCTTAGTTCCAATATAGTAAATTTCCTTGAAACGCAAAAGCTTTCTATGAATCAGTACGGTTTTAGGAAACATCGTGCATGTGAAACTCAGATTGCCCTTTTCTCACATGACATCTTGCGAGCCATGGATGAAGGGCAACAGGCGGATTGTGTTTATCTCGACTTCAAAAAGGCGTTCGACGCGGTGCCTCACTGCAGACTACTAACGAAGATATGAGCTTATGGAATAGGTTCACAGATTTGTGACTGGCTGGAAGAGTTTCTAAGTAATAGAACGCAGTACGTTGTTCTCGACGGCGAGTGTTCATGATAGACGAGTGTGTCGTCAGGCGTGCCCCAGGGGAGTGTGATAGGACCGCTATTAATTTCTATCTATATAAATGATCTGATGGACAGAGTAGTAATTTGCGGCTGTTTGCTGATGATGCTGTGGTGTATGGGAGGGTGTCTTCTTTGACTGTAATAGCATACAGGACGACTTAGACAAAATTTCTAGTTGGTGCAAAGAATGGCAGCTGGCTCTCAATGTAGAAAAATGTAAGGTGATGCGCATGAGTAGGAAAAACAATCTCATAATGTTCGAATACATCATTAGTAGTGAGCTTCTTGATGCTACCGCATCGTTCAAATATCTAGGCGTAAAATTGCAGACCGATATTAAATCGAACGAACATGAAAGGACAGTTGTGAGTACGGCGGACAGCTGACTTCGGTTTATTGGGAGAATTTTGGGAAGATGTACTTCACCTGTAAAGGAGACCGCGTATAGAACGCTTGTACGACCACGTCTTGAGTATTGCTCAAGTGTTGGGGACCCGCAGCAGATCAGTTTAAAGGAAGACATAGAAGCAGTTCAGAGACGAGCAGCTAGGTTTGTTACTGGTGGGTTCGACCAATGCGCGAGTGTCACGGAAATGCTTAGGCAACTCAGTTGGGAATCGCTTGAGGAAAGATGACGTTCTTTTCGTGAATTTCTGTTGAGGAAATTTAGAGGGCCGGAATTTGAAGCTGAGAGTTGTACGATCTTGCTACCGCCGACTTACATTTCGCGTAGTGATCACAAAGACAAGATAAGAGAAATTAGGGCCCGTACGGAGGCATGTAGGCATTCTTTCTTTCCTCGTTTTATTTGGGAGTGGAATAGGAAAGGAAATGCCTATTAGTGCTACAGTGTACCCTCCACCACGCACCTTACGGTGGATTGCGGATATGTATGTAGATGCAGAAGTAATTTACAGCACCTGATACCCACATAAGGAGAGAGACATACTTTTACGTCACAGCGGTATATTATTACCTTGACCTTCTCAGGCAGTATATCGCCTTCCAAGACCAGGATGAAAGCACCCAGTGGCAACCCAGCGAACTTTCGGTCGCCTGTAAATGCGCCGGAAGAAATGAACACCACGTCACTCTGAACGCTAGTCTTCCGACTGTGAGAGAATATCACGGTGGTAAATTAAACCCTAAACCATATTTGAATCGCATATTTTTACATGGTCTTAAGTTACCTGACATACATATGTGGAAAATCGAAAGAAACTGTTTAACCATCTCATGTGTCGCGTCCTCAAATGAGGACTCTTAAATTTTGTCTCATTTCTGTCATCTTTTACATCTGAGGTGACCTTAAAGCACAGGTACCTCATATGAGGACGAATAATGGATGCTACAATGCCTCCTACACAGCAGTGCTAGTCGTTGGGCTGAAAAAGAAATGCAAAGTAGACATTACAAGAAAGAGTAGAGGTAAGCGTTCAGATGGAAGCACATTGTTGTCTGAACATCAAAAACAAAGGGAAGAAGAAAAAAATAAAAAAGCCTGTCATTACGCTTCGGTTTGGGTATAACACTGGCCAGCCAAGTCAGGTGGTCCCAACGCCAAGAAGTGTCGTGATCGGGACTGCCGACAACGTGCAAACTTGCTGTATTCCCTGAGTGCCTGAAACAATTTAAATGTATGAAAAATACAAAATAGTGTACACTTTTCATGTAGTCTTTGATATTATTTATAGATGTTTCATGTAATAAGTAGCAGTTCTCGTACTCACTATTGGTCTATGAAACAATTTTCTTAGGTACATTGTGATGAATGCTGCAAAAGATAAGACTTAAGTTACCAAATAATATATCCGAAATTTTTCTCATTGTCGGGTTGATAATTCGTGCATGAGGGGGTTAAATCTTAAAAGAACTTCTTATTTACATATTTCTTCACTTTTTTATTCAATGTGGTACAAATGGGATTTTTTGGCAAAAGTCTGGAATTCTAATCTATATTAAAGTAGTGTAATTAAGTTGCAAACTGAGGCCTTTTTAAAAGAAGACATGAAAAATTTTGAAATCTTATACTTCTTTTTATTCATATTTTTGTTACCTTTAAAGCAAACAATGCAACATGTACAATTCTACATTTTACAATAGCTACGCACAATTCTCCAAAAAATATTTCACCGTCCATTTAATCATAGTATCGGTCGTCATTTCATATAATCTTCATAGGCATGTTGGTTGGTTAGAAATCACTGTAATGTTATTCAGTGCTAATAGCAGGCATATAGGGCACAAATAATATACCTGAAGAAGGAGAATAATTCATCGAAACCGGTTGTGAATCAATCTGCAACTCTGCATCTTCTGACTGGTGACTGTTCGGATTGTACGTTAGAGAGCATAGATACTGCCATGAATAAAACATTACATTTAGAAAGGCATGTGTTCGTCAGGCAGATAACGCTTCGGTTTTCCCAAGTTTTTTTTTTCTTGTATTGGACTTAATTGGCACCTTTCCAGATGGGTAGGTTGGATTATTCGGCTCTGCCAATTGGCCACGGTGGAGTCCCAGAAGAAAAGTATGACTAATAAGTCCGTTGATTATCGAAGAAACTGTAGTGCAACCAAACTGGTACTATAAAAAATAAAATGGTAGATGCATACTGTGCTTTTCTCACTATATTGTGTATACAGAATACATTTACAGTAAATTGTCTTAAATAAAATGCATGTTGCACTTGAAGTTTTGTTAAGAAGACATTCTACATAACATCGAAAGACAGAGAAAAAATGTCGTCTTCTAATATCCCTGCTTCTGATTTCTCAAAAACATTGTAGATTTTTCTGCTCCTCTTCTTCTGAAGAAGCCGATCAATCACAGCTCCGCGCTTCGCTACACCATTTAGTCGAGGAGAAGAATGTCCAGCGAAAGTAAAAACTTACTGTATGATAAAATGCTCGGTAAACAATGCCAATATATCATGCAATGCACGTTTAACAGCATAATTGACAGTGGTGCGGTTAGAAAGCATTACAGATATGCAACATCGATTTGTGCTACCACCTATGTTCCTTTTGCAAAGGGACATGAGTCAAAATACTTGTTGTTGTTGTTGTTGTGGTCTTCAGTCCGGAGACTGGTTTGATGCAGCTCTCCACAATTCCCTATCCTGAACAAGTCTCTTCATCTCCACATAAGAACGGCAACCCACATCTGTCTGAATCTGCTTACTGTATCCATCTCTTCGTCTTCCTCTGCGGTTTTTACCCCATACACTTCCCTCCAACGCTAAATTCACAATTCCTTGATGTCTAAGAATGTGTCCTACCAATTTATCCCTTCTTTTAGTCAAGGTATGCCAGAAATTTCTTTTATCCCCAATTCTATTCAGTACCTCCTCATTAGTTACGCGATCCACCCACCTAATCTTCAGCATTCTTCTGTAGCACCACATTTCAAAAACCTCAATCCTCTTCCTGTCCGCACTGTTTATCGTCCATGTTTCACTCCCATACAAGGCAACACTCCATACAAATGCTGTCAGAAAGGACTTTCTTAGGCTTAAATCAATATTCGTCTTTTTTAAAAGGGCTGGAGTCATTCATTGATGGTTCTATAAAAATAACAGTGTCTTTCATTTTCCCATTACATACATATTAACCGTTGTACTGTAGCCCTTTTAATGCCAGTTGGTGCAGCTATATACGAAGTGTCTGAATCAATGGCAAACTATAAATCTCCATATTAATGACTGATGCCCATTTCAAAATATACGATACATTTAGGGTCTTGTGCGGTGTGATACTGATAGTAATATCACCCAGTTTGTAGCAGGCAAGTAATGCCTACGACTGGCCAGGGGATGTCATCAGGAAAGACTCGCTTCTCATATCTGAAAACATAGCCACCACACCAAATTTGTCTTCATTGGTCTCCACAAAGAACTGTGGCTTGGCATGCAAGGAGGATTCCCCATGCACTAGGTACTGGGGCGAGTACGGCTCAGGCCAGCTATGGATCGTATGTTTCTCTCATGGCATAGCCAGAGAAGGGAACGACTTAGGAGTGCATACTGCCACATCAAACTGCGTCTTGCCATGCTTAGAGACGACCAACAAGCTTAAATTTCATAGAGTGGCAATAGGTCCGCCATGTTTGAAGCAAACTGAACTGGCGTATTTGGGGTATCGGTTAACCGCTCGTATGCCACATCCACTCGAGAATTTTACCCATTTACAGTTCCGCGTTTTAAATAAAGATTGACTATTGAATACAGATGTGCCTCAAGTTCAGACTTTTTCGAAGCTGCGAAATGACGCGCCTGGTTGTATATTTCCTAAGAATGTGGTAATATCACGAACCTGTCAGTATTACAGATACAATTCGAAGTATAACAGTTAGACGGGAAGGGAGTGCAGCAGTTGGGAAGAGGAGCCTGTGGTTTGAAAAGCGGGGTGAAGCTCTTTATTCACACGAAGAGATGGGTGATATCGACAAGGGTTCGCAAATCAATTCCGTATTTCTTGATTTACAGAAGGCTTTTGACAACGTACCTCACAAACGGCTTTTAATCAAATTGCGTGGTTATGGTATATCGCCCCAAATTTGCGACTGGATAGGGGATTTCCTGTCAGAGAGGACACAGTTCGTAGTAATCGATGGTAAGGCCTTGACTAAAACAGAGGTGATATCGGGCGATCCACAGGGTAGTGTTCTTGTCCTCTGCTGCTCCTTATTTACATAAACGATTCAGGGGAAAACCTAAGTAGCTCTCTTAGGTTCTTTGCAGATGACGCCGCCATTTACCATCTAATTAAATCATCTGAAGATCAAAACCAACAGCAGAACGATCTGAGTAAGATATCAGTATGATGTAAAAATTGACAATTGACTCTAAATAATAAGAAGTGTGAAGTCGTCCACATGAGTACGAAAATAAATCCGTTAAACTTTATTTACAAGATAAATCAATCAAATGTGAAGGCCGTAAACTCCACAAAATAGCTAGGAATTACTATAACTTCAGACTTAAATTGGAAAGAACACGTAGATAATATCGTGGGAAAGTCGAACCAGATACTGTGATTTATTGGCAGATTCCTTAAAACATGCAACAGAACTACAAAATAAACTGCATACTCTACGCTTGTCCGTCCATTTTTGGATTATTGCTGCCCACTGTGGGATCCTTATCAGGTGGGTTTGACGGAGGTCATCGAAAGAGTCCAAAGAAAAGCTGCTCGTTTCCTATTGTCACGATACAGAGGAGACAGCGTTACGGAAATGATACAGGATCTGGTATGGGAATCATAACAACAACGGCGCTTATCGCTGCGGCGTGGGTTACTTACGAAACTCCAATCGCCAACACTCTCCTCCGAGTACGAAAATATATTGTTGCCTCCCACTTACATAGGTAGAAATGACCATCAGAATAAAATACGAGAAACCAGATCTCGAACGGAGAGATTCTTGTGTTCTTTCTTCCCGCGAGCTATTCGAGAATGGAATGGGAGATAAATAGTGTAATGGTGGTTCGATGAACCCCTCTGCCAGGCACTTAACTCTGATTTGCAGAGTATCCCACGTAGATGTAGATGGACCCGGGCAACGTAGGACACCATTCACTGTTGCCGACGGAAACGCAGAGGGGGAACTCCAACTTCAGCAAGGAGACTTGTTACTGGACTGGTGCCAGAAACAAAAATGTCCAAATGTTTGTTAAGCTTAAGGGACTTAACTATGGGGTCATCAGTCCCTACACTTACAAACTACTTATGAACTAACTAAGACTAAGGACGGCACAAATATCCATGCACGAGGGGGGATTCGAAGCCCCGGCCGTAGTGGCCGTGCAGACCGTGACTGAAGCGCCTCAGTCCCCTCGGCCACCGCGGCCGGCTGCAAAAAACACCCGTCGCGAGACGCACACCAGTGTGGAGAATGACCCGCAAGGCAAAAGGGGATGCCGAATCATAGACCAGACTCCCGTTATCAAGCTGCGACTGAATATGAGCCTTTTAAAGCTGCAGGAAGGTGGAACGGGTTGCTCCCTAACCAGTATGGCTGAGATCGCATAATATTTAAATGCCACCAACAATTCTGTCTGAGGTGAGGTAGGTGTGGCAACAAAGTCGGCCGGGCATCAAAAACCATGCCTAGAAAGCGATGTGTTTCTTCGACCTGAAGGAGTTCACCACCCAGGCATTACGCGGGTTTTTTGTGCAGATAACTGAAATTCATAAGTAGAAGCCCATGAGTGGGCGTTTCAGATGGCACCTTGCAGCCGCCATTCAGCTACACCGATACTAACAGAGCTGAAATACAGGAAGAAGTCATCGGCGACTAAGAGCAACTGACCGATGACCACAGCAGCAGCAAGACCGTTTATTGCCACTAAAAACAATGAGACACTGCGGTCGAAGCCCTGTGGAACACCGTACTCTTGAATACAGGGTGGGGGTGGGGGGAGTTAATAGAGGCTCCTACCCTCACCCAAAATAAGTGGTGGGAGAAGAAATTCTGGATAAAAATAGGAAGGGGGCCACATAAGCCCCATTCATGCAACGTAGTTAGTATATGGTGGCGCCAAGTAGTATCGCACGCATTGCAAAGGTCGAAAAAGAGCGCAACCTAATGCTTATGCCTAGCAAAGGCAGTGCGAATAGCTTACTCAAGTGACACAAGGTAGTCAATACGGCCTTGGCAGAAGCCCCTGTGCTGTGGAGCAAGGAGTCCACGCTCTTCAAGCATCCGCCGCCGCCAGTTCACCATACGTTCAAGGAGCTTGCAGAGAACGTTGGTGAGGCTGATAGGACGGTAATTGTCAGCCAACAGAGCATCTGCATTAGGTTTGAGCACCGGGATGATAAGGCTTTCCCGCCAATTGTGACAGGAAAACCCCCTTTGCCCATAGATAGTTAAACAGGGACAGTGCTGAGACTCTGTTGTAAGGAATCAGAGGAGCTGGCTGTGAATCCTATCCGGTCCTGGAGTTGTAATGGGGCATGCAGCAAGGGCAGTTTGGAACTCCCACTCAGTAAACCAGTCGTTGTAGAGTTCCTGGCGATGAGTATCGAAGAACTGTTTCCACTCAGCATGCTCTTTGAGGGCACGGAATTCACAGAACAACCTCTGTAGTACTCTGCCATGTGCTAGGCGACAGCTGGTGAGGGATGGGATTCCTGTTGGTGGGCGGTACCCAAAGATGCTCCGTACTTGCACCCATACCTGAGTCAGGGGGATGCGAGAGCCGATATTAGCTATATACCGTTTGTGCTTTACTTGCTTATTCTAAATTAATTCCTTTTTGTAAATTCTATGTAATTCATTGTGGTCGCACACCAAGTGGTACTTAACGATAGTATGTCGTTGCCTTCCCACACTTGAGTTCGTTTGGTGCATAGTTTGATTTTAATTGTGCTTTAAGACACCTGCCATCTTGTCAAATTGCTGCCAACGCTTTCTTTTGCTGCTGCTGTCAAGTATTCCCACATGAGCAACGTGTCGCAAGCAGTATGCATGTGTCTGTGAGTGAATGAATGTGCTTTCCTTTCTCCACTGTGTATATGCAAATTTCCTCCATATTCATAAAGCACAGAAACAATTTTACCGGCAGTAACGTCATGATTTAATTCACTTTTGTACAAGTTATGTGCTTTATTGTGCTTAATTTGGTCTCTGCATATTTATTTGCTTGTCCATATTATTGAATAGATAATGATTTAAAGTATAAAACCTCTGCTTTTTAATTTCATGATCCCCATCCCATGTTTAATTATCTATTCCTTTTTTTTAACATTAATTTTGTGTTTGTTAAAACTTTGGATGCTCCCTTAAGGAGTGAGCAGTTAGATAAATTTCCGTTGCACAAGTACTGTGGCCACTAGCAAAGCAATTTAGAGCAGCACTGATCGTTTAACTTGCATCTGAAGATCTCTACTGCCTGAGATATTTCATAGAAAATTTAACAAGCTACTTTCAACATACATTGCTCTTTTCTCTAGCAGTACATTTTGTTCGTGTTTGTTACCTTGTTTACACCTTAGCCTACCTAATAAAATTCAGGGATTTTAAACATTTTTTTAATATCTAAATGTTGAAATGTTTGTTAAGCTTATGGGACTTACAAACTACTTATAAACTAACTTATACTAAAGACAACACAAACATCCATGTCCGACAAAGGATTCGAACCTCCGACAAGGAACGGCCTCACGCTTGGGAGGGTAGCACCTCAATGCGCTCGTTCACTCCGATGCGGCTTTTTATATCTTGTCCCTTTTACAACAAAATGTATACGACTATTGGTTTACTATGGTCTTATAAAGTAGAGCAATAAATCTGAAACTAAGCTATTATTCTGCCATTTAGAAAGGTGAACAGGTGGGGCTTAACAGTTGTGACATAATTGCAAACGGCATATTGACCATAGCTGTTTATGTTTTATCTCAATGCTACCGGTTTCGGTTAGTTTACCATTATTAAGCGTCAGCAAGGATTAGCTAATAGCTTAACATGTCGTAATACAAAAATTCAAAATTGCAAAATAAGTATTTGTTGTCATTCTGTACTCCTTATTGATATTAGCACAGCGGCTGACTGTTTGTAAGCTATTAGCTAAACTCTGCTGGCGCTTGATAATGGTAAACTAACCGAAACCGGTAGCATTGAGACAAAAAAAAAAAAATCGCACTGACGTGCTTTACGGCCCACTTTAGATTTGTAGTTTTATAAGTTTTTGCAAATATTTTGGCCCAAAATAATAATCTAAATAATAAAAAATTAATAAGAGTGTCTGAAACCATTTTAGGAAAAAAAAAATTAGGTAGAGGCGGGTTCCAAACCATCGACCTTTAGCGTCATTTTCCAACACATTGCTAACACAAGAGCTAACTGTTAGGAATTGCATTCTTTAATCTCATACTATTGATGGCCATTGTTAACTGATGCTAATATAGTTTTTGTAGACACTAGATTATCATTTATCGTACGAAGAACGACGTGTTTTTGTTAATTCTTCAGTGCGCCATTGCTTCGAAATGACAACTTGTAAGTTACAATACGAGAATCATCAAATACGCAACGCAAGATGGCGTATGCCAGAGAGAGTTCAGGGCGAGGAATGTCACGTGATATTTCCGAACGGCTGGTTTTCCTCAAGTCAATGGAGGGTGTCAAATCTCCGTTATTTTTGCAAATATGTCTCAAACAATACGAGATATGAAAAAGACACAAGGGAGCTAAGTTGTAGAGAATTTTCTCCTCTACCAATTAGGTTATTCAATTTTCGTGTCAGATGAACAGTTAAGCTGTTATTTTCATTTAAATTTCGAGCTGTCAAGAGACGATCGCAAAGGTCCACTTTTAGTGTTACTACCGTAAACTAAAGCGGGCCAATAAACAGCTATGGTCAATACGTCGTTCTGCAATATTCTGCCTTTAATTAATTGAGTAAAGTAACCCACTACAGGGATTACTTTCCTTCAATTTTTAAAACACTCTAAAATTTCGAAAAGATTACTTCACTGTATTTTTATGTTAATACATGGTTACAACGTTAATTTAGAATAGATCAATCCAATTTTCAAATTGAAATTTTACAAAATACTGTGTATTGTATGATTTTGTTTGAAATACTGCCCCAAAGTTGAGCATATTAACCCCAATTTACGGTATACTTAAATATCAGATGAATAATTTATTTTAAATTACCTTAATGCATTTCCTCAGGCAACCATAAATAGCGCAATACGTTTCCGGAATGATTTCGGACAGTAACTGTGGGTATTAAATGATAGTGAACTTCAGGTTTGACCGGTTGCCAACAATCTTCCTTCACGACTTTCTGCCTCTCTCATCACCGTGTAAATTGTCGTCAAAAAGGGCTTGACAAAAGTCTTGAAACATTCGTAAATAATTACGAAAAATGACCTGCTTCTTGCTCCTTGAGGAAAAGAGCGCGGATAAATTTTCGCATCTGCGTAAGCCACTTGTATGCTCTCTACTTCTTTTCGACTTTACTTGGCCCTGTTACTTCTACACTACTGGCCATTATTGCTACACTAAGAAGAAATTCAGATGATAAAAGGGTATTCATTGAACAGATATATTATACTAGAACTGACGTGATTACATTTTCACGCAAATTGGGTGCATAAATCCTGAGAAATCAGTACGCAGTACCTCTGGCCGTAATGGCAGCCTTGATACGTCTGAGCATTTAGTCAAACAGAGCTTGGGGGGCGTATACAGGTATTGATTCCCATGCCGCTTCAACACGATACCTCATTCATCAAGAGTAGTGACTTGCGTATTGTGACGAGCCAGTTGTTTGGCCACCGTTGACCAGACGTTTTCAGGTCTGGAAATTGTGCTGGCCAGGGCAGCAGTCGAACATTTTTCCGAATCCAGAAAGGGCCGTACAGGACCTGCAACACACGGTCGTGCATTACACTGCTGGGATCGAATGAAGGATAGATCCAAGGGTGTCACGGGTCGCAACACATATGAAATGTAACGGCCACTGTTCACAGTGCCGTCGATGCGAACAAGAGGTGACCGAGACGTGTAACCAATGGTACACCATACCATCACGCCGCGTGATACGCCAGTATGGTGATGACCAATACACGCTTCCAATGTGCGTTCACCGCGATTCGCCAATCACGGATGCGACCATCATGATGCTGTAAACAGAAAGTGAATTCATCCGAAGGAAAAAAAAAGACGTTTTTCCATTCGTCCACCCAGATTCGTCGTTGCGTACACCATCGGAGGCGCTCCTGTCTGTGATGCAGCATCAAGGGTAACCGCAGCCATGGTCTCCGAGCTGATAGTCCATGCAGCTGCAAACGTCGTCGAACTGTTCGTGTAGATGGTTGTTGTCTTGCAAACGTCCCTATCTGTTGACTCAGGGATCGAGACGTGGCTGCACGATGGGTTACAGCCATGCAGATAAGCTGCCTGTCATGTCGACTGCTAGTAATACGAGGCCATTGGGATCCAGCACGGCGTTCCGTATTGCCCTCCTGATCCCACCGATTCCATAATCTGCTAACAGTCATTGGATCGCGACCACAGTGAACAGCAGTGTAGCGATACGATAAACCGCAATTGCGATAGGCTACAATCCGACCTTTATCAAAGTCGGAAACGTGATGGTATGCATTTCTCCTCTTTACGCGAGGCATCACAACATCGTTTTACCAGGCAACGCCGCTCAACTGCTGTTTGTGTATGAGAAATTGGTTGGAAACTTTCGTCATGTCAGCACGTTGTAGGTGTCTCCAACGGCACCTACCTTGTGTGAATGCTATGAGAAGCTAATCATTTGCATATTACAGCAGCTTCTTCATGCCAGTTAAATTTCGCGTCTGTAGCACGTCATCTTCGTGGTATAGCAATTTTCAGGGCCAGGAGCGTATATGGCTATGGAGAAAAATGGAGAAAGTGAAATGATTCAGCAGAATAAGAAATGAGGGGTTGTGCAGTGTGAAAGAGGAAAGAAGCTTCGTGATGATGATTCAGAAGAGGAAACGGGTGGGACACATTACGCAGGAGCTGTTTACTGGAGAGGTCAATGCAAGGAATCGTAGAAGGAGGAAGAGGAAGAGAAGAAAGGAGGTTTGTTATGTCCACAGATGTAAAGAAAGGAAGAAGTTACAAGGGAATGAAGTAGGATGCTCAGGACAGAGAGAAGTGCAAGACGTCCAGTTGATACCTCCAGAGTGTCCAGAAAAGGGCTCACTGATTTCAAAATTAAATACCTCGAAAACAAACATCGATAGAGGAATGCAGTAAACGGTATGTTTATTGTGAAAGCTGTAAGACGTTTATACTGCAGTTTTAAATAATAGTTACAAAAGCTACGAACAGATGGCGCTGTACGCTGTACAGCTTATATCAACATACGTAAATGAAATAATCGTATGAAAACACTTTTTGCAAACAATCACATCACAATGATTTCAAAATGTTCACCATTGGCACTAGAGAGGTGGCGCAAACGAAGAATGAAATTCGCCATCACATTTCGTAGTGTCTCAACCGAAATGGATTCACATGCCACGGAGATCGCCGATTCAAGCTCGTCCAGCGTGGCGGGATGCTTCGGGTAGACCATGTCTTTCACTGTACCCCACACACCCACACCCACACCCACACCCACCCACCCACCCACACACACACACACACACACACACACACACACACACACACACACACACACACACACAAAAAACGTAGCAGGAAGTCAAATCCGGCAAATATGGAGGCCAAAACATGCCTGCACCAGTAGATTTGGGATATTCCTAAGCAATGACTCGATTCCCGAAGTATTCCTCAAGAAAGCGAAACACTTGCTCGGTCCGATGTGGTCGGGCTCCATCTTGCATAAACCATTTAGTACCTGGTCGATCCTCTAACGCTTGCTGCGTGGCGACAAATTGTTCCAAAATTGCAACGTAACGTGCACCAGTGACCGTTTCTCGAATGAAAAAAGGGCCAATAATGCCTCTGCTGCATACTGCAGCCCACGCAGTAAGTTTAGGAGAATACAGCGGTTTCGCTTCACACCAATATGGCTTTTCGGAACCCCAAAATCGCCAGTTTTGCGTATTCACGTATCCATTCAGGTGGAAGTGTGCTTCATCTGTAAACCAGATGCAGCCAACATCAAATCCTTCACTATCAGTCATTGTGAGCATCTGATTAGCAAAGGCAACCCTTTGTTGCACAGCTCGCATGGGTATGGCCTGGTGCATTTGAATTTTGAATGGAAACATGTGTAGGCTCTTTCTCAGTATTTTCTTCGTGCTGGAACGCTGCAAACCAGTCTCAGATGCAAATATACGGACTGATGACATTGGATTTCGCTGAATAATTCCAGAAACTGCGGTTTGCTTGCGGCCAACATGCCCCACTAGATCATCAGTTACACCGCCTGTTCGTTGAAATATTGCGAAGACCGTACGAATGGTTTTCGCATCGGGTCCTTTTGGAACATTAAATCGTGCTTGAAAACTTCGCCTTGTTCCCGTAGGACTCTCTTCTAACCCGTGGTACTCTAGCACCAGAAAAACGCGTTGTTCAATGGAGTACACGGTTTTAATCTCTTCCTTCGGTACGCTAACCTCCTTTCACGTTTCAATAGTGGAACTGATCGCTGTGGGCTTCGAATCACTATTTATACTAGGCATTACGTATGGCGATTACAGCGCCATCTGTTAGCAGCTTTTGTAAGTATTATTTCAAACTGCTGTATAAACTTCTTACAGCTTTCACAATAAACATACCTTTACGGCATTCCTCTACCGATCTTTGTTTTCGATATATTTAATTTTGATATCAGGGAGTCCTTTTCTGGACACACTGTATTTGAGGAAGAAGTCATTTGCGCGTGGCAGGTATCACAGAAGGGATGACACACTCTAAGGAGTAAAAAATCATGAGTAATGGGGCAGCGGCCAATTGAGAGACGTATAAGGATCACCGCCTCCCTCTGTGTGACCGCGTGACGATCGTGACGGTCGCATGACTGGTTTCGCGCACCGCAGCTTACCATCCGTCACTGCCAAACGTTCCCCCTCCCACAGCGGCATAAATCTCTGCAGTCTGGCAGACATGACGTCGTGCAGGGGCAGAGCGCAGTCTGCTACATCTGCCTCCTCGCCAGCCTCTTCATTTTCTCCAATCCCCACATGCGCCGACACAAACCATAATGACACCTGCTTCCCCCGACATTCGAAGTAATTCGATAAATCTACCAATCTTCGTGATATTAAGACTTGTAATAGACTTGCGCATAATAGTTTCCGATCGGAAGCGCTCACTTTAGTTCGCGGCTCTGCCACGATCTAGTTCGTTCTTCTAGTTCGTCCGCTGCCAGTGACGGCTGAGCGGCGTGGTCTGTGCATGCAGGTGGAGGGAGAAGTTCCCCCACCTAGCTGCTTCATGCGCTTGCTGCTTCAGCCGCTAACAATGTCACGCAAACCAAAAGAAACAGTTTGTGGATAATTTTTCGTATTTAAGTTTAGAGTTATCTCTATAACTTGGCATTATGGAATTTATTAGTCAGATTTGCAGACTGCAGAATACTTCAAAACAGAAATTTTGTAGCACTGAACTATGTAATCTAGCAGGCAGACGGTCACCTCGAAATGGCTCTCATCAGCAGAAGAGAAACACGTGATTTTTAATTCTGCTACGCGCCCTCTCGCTATTGCCCGTCAGTCTTCGGAAAAGAATCTAAAACTAAGAAGCGAGATACGTTTGGCATAATAGTTCGCGACAGATCGCGCATATTCTAGTTCGCGACCGATCGCGCAATTTTTACTTCGCGACCGGTAACGCTCCTTTTAGTTCGCAGCTCGGCCGCGAGGTAGGTCGCTCTTTTTAGTTCGTCCGCTCTTTTTGGTTTTTGCTACCGCTACTAAAAGAACTCTTTCTTTTGCTATGATAGCTTTTTATATAATGATCAGCGTTGCCCAAGCGTGTGCTTTTTACCCGTATTTTTGGGAAATTAGACATCAAATTCTTAAACAAGTAAACCAGTTATTTACACGAATAGGTGATACAGTGGTGTTCAACTACTTTGCATACAGAGTACTATTATTTAGACACTGCTGAATACCTTAGGAAAGAAAATTTTTGACAGTGAACTATGAAACTGCAGTTGAGCTGCGTCTCAGCTCGAAATGACGGTAACTGGCAGAAGGGAATCACGCGATTCTGCGCGCTCTCGCGTCCTCTCGCTGTTCCCCGTCAGTCTTCGGAAAAGAAGCGCACGATCTGAGAGGCGAGGGATCTGCAAACTAGTTCGCGTAGTTCGTCTGTGGGAGCGCTCTTCCAAACTAGTTCGTTCGCGAACTACACAAGACTAACTTGTAATATAGATGATTATGTGTGTAATTTATGGCCGTTGGACCCCGACTGGGGTCCAGAGTCGTAAGTGATATAGCACAACTAATATTCAAGGTAGAAATTATATCTGTACAGGTTTCCAGCCAAGATAGCGTTTTTATTTTTTGCGATGACCGGTTTTAACGTTACTCAGACGTCATCTGATCGTGGTATTAGTTGCTGTTCCAAGACTTGCTGTGAAAATCAGTGTGCAATCTATATTTCGTAATCTTCTTTTGTAAAGTCAACCAAGTGAACACTTTCCCAACAGCCTGGCGTGGCATTATGTTATGTATGGAACTCATTGTTCGATGGTGCATAGTGACTCGAACAGGAAGTAATACCAATATTAGAAGATGACGTCTGAGTAACGTCGAACCGGTCATCATAAAAAATAAAAACGCGATCTTGGCTGGAAACTTGTACAAATTGATTTAGATGGTCCCAACGAACAATTAATTTCATACATAGAAATTATATATTTTACATGTAGCACACTAATACCTTACCTTGCTAAGCCATGATATAGAATACACGAGATATGGAAAGTTGTTCAATTTATAAAATGTAGTGAAGAACGTGGGCATGCTATCTAACTAACATGGTGATAATGTTCTGAATTCTGTTATATTTGTTTTTCGTATTGTTAAAGTCAAATTAACACACTTTCATCCATTGTTGTCATTAGTGGTGGCGCGTCCCTTGTGTTCACCCGCGGAAAAGGCTCGTCGTGAAAAGAGTAAATAAATACGATAAGAGCGTTTTGAAACTATCATTCTTCGTTTCGTTTTTCTACCAGATCATTTTATATGCACATTCAAAGCATTTTTATCGCTTAATATAGGCGGCAGGGCCGCAGCGTTGCAATGCGCATGCGCGGCCGAGGTTCAAATGCTGTTCTGAACCCCATGTAGGCAGCGTATTAACGCTCCCACGGCAGGGAGGGGGGAGGGAAACGCCGCTTTTAACATAAGGCACCGGCTCGTGGCTTCTCGAGCTCTGGCGGTTATGCACGAATGGTCCCGAAGCTAAGGTAATGGAGATACTGCGCACTTCACCTTGCAAATCCTCCATTAAGGCAACAGTCGCCCGGCATATTTGTTTTTGGCGCATCGAAGATTCATCAAAAACGCAAATTTGGTAAAATAACTATAAATTAAAAACGCATCAGCTTTAAAAGCCTACAGAAGTTCTGATCATGTATAATAATGAAGTCATTTCCCGCCACGTAGCAAGAATAGCGGTGTTGTTAGCGGCATCGCGCTGCGCAGTAGAAGGTAGTGAGTTCGAGACCGACTGTTTTTTTTTTTTTTTTTAAACACAATCTTCTTTTTATAACACATACAGGATTTGCGAATTTGTCGCGATTTTTAGGGTAAATGACATTTACATTCTTCGTTGTAATCAATATTTAAGTGTTTGAAAAGAGGTGGGGGAGAGACGCTGTGATGATACTGCTGGCCCTCTCATCTCAATGTTATCGTACTATACCGTCTGCGTCGGGTCCGGAATCGTGTGGTTTAATAGTGATATATATTGCGTGTGAAGTTAGTTACAAACGATATTAACAGCCTAGGAATCAGTGTAGGACAGTTTCTCAGTGATACTGTGATTAAAACAAGTGATAGATTTCATTAAGAGATTCGTTTAGATGCTTTCCAGACATTTCTGTAAACAATAGTTTTGTCATTGTACATTATTTCAATAGATAGAAAGAAAAGACATCAAGTACTTTGTGTAAATGAAAACAAAAAGCATTGTATATATGTCAGGCTCATAAACAAGTTGTGTTGACCATCTAATTGTGTTAATGTAATAGTCGAAATTTCAATATTGTGATTTTTGTATATATTGACTAACGTGAGATTTTGAACCTATTTTCAGATTTGTGCCGGCCACGGTGGCCGAGGGGACTGAGGCGCTCCAGTCACGGTCTGCACGGCACTACGGTCGGGGGTTCGAATCCCCCCTCGGGCATGGATATTTGTGCCGTCCTAGTTCGTAAGTAGTTCATAAGTAGTTTGTAAGTTTAGGGACTGAAGACCCCGTAGTTAAGTCCCATAAGCTTAACAAACATTTGAACATTTTGAACCTATTTTCAGATTTGTGAAGATATTTGATAGTTAAATATATGTTAGGAACATGTATGATGTACTCATTAACTAATTGACATTTAACATTGCCGTTTGTTGTAAAACAAGAAGTACCGCTATTTTGTCTTAAAAAAAATACGTGCCATGTAAAATTAATGTATGTATAGTTTTCATTTTATATTGTGATTATTTGTGTGTACATGAAATGTTTCACTGTTGTGTTTGGTAATTGTAAATTAGTATATTCTATTGTTATGAACAATGCATAATGCAATGTCATTATTGCCGATGTTATATAGTTGCCTCACCGCCTTGCGTGAGGGAGTTCGAGTTTTAGTCGTTTGTCAAGTGCTCTGGAAGCTATGTAAGTCTGTGTTTTGAAATTAAAGTACTACCAGCGAAGTTCTAATGCTTTGTATATGTTGTGAAATTGTAATGTTTTGGTGGAGAAGTAGTTTGATTGCAAATTAAAGAAGAAGTGATTTCTACGACGACACCCCAGGAGAATAATGTTGCAACGAGCAGAACCCCCATACATCGTAATGTTGAAAATCTGAGTATCATTTGGAAGCGGTAGAATGAAATGTAATTACTAAAAACTCACGAAAACATTTTAACGGCTTTGCGCGTGTGTAAGATTAGGAGGGGGCGCTGCTTACAGCGTCACGTGACACGAAAGTAGCTTGTCTCTTCATCGTGACAGATTCATTTTGTTACAGTGATTTAACAGTGTCATCAGTTACTGTGTTGTTGTGTTCATGTGCTTATTCGTATGTTCTTGGTGTTTATCATCAAAGAAAAACAGACAACGTTCAGCATCTTTTAGAAACAAATTACTCACTTTTAAGTTTGTAACAGAAGTGTGAAATAAAGGAAAACCTTTTAACGAAAAATATGTAAGGGGGAGGGGGCGGAACCGGGGTGCTTTTCCCCGGCGCCACTCGCAGAGTGCGCCATATTGCTCTTTGGACGCCGAGCGGCGGGGGGTGGGGAGGAGGGAGGAGGGGGGAGGGGTTAGGGGGAGGTGGGAGGTTGGAGAGGGAGGGGGTGGGGGCGGTGGCGGCGTCACTATCAAGATTCGGCACTCAAACAAGTGAACCTCCAGTAATCTGAAGCACCAGCCACCACTGGTTGTCATCGACGTCACATATAATTGAATCGATGGACTGGCAGCTTTCATGCAACCATCGTAGGCAAAAGGAACCCTGATTCCAAGGAGTTTTGTTATCGCACTTGTGTCTTCCTTCAGACAGTGCTTTCATTCTGGGTTTCCTCTCTTCATCAGCAGCAAGTGTCATTTAATGTGTGATGGAAGTTGTTTCCTGATCGGGAACATGAACCTTTGCCTTGTTGTCCCGTTTCTGTTTACAGTCAGACGGTGGCATAATTTTCAGGGGCATCATTAGCTATCAACGGATGGTACGAGGCGCGTCCAGAAAGTAAGTTCCGTTTGGGAATAAAATGAAATTGTACTCAGATACAGAAGCAATTTTTATTGCACCAAATCCTACAAATCTTTAAGTACTTTTCCACATAACTGCCGCAATTTTTTAGGCACTTGTCACAGCGTGTACCAAGTTTTTGCATGCATCCTTCACAGAAGGTTGCCGCCTGTGTATTCAGCCATCGTTGAAGTGTTGACCACCAAGGACAGATTTTACGTGTAAGAAGAGATGAAAGTCGCTACGAGATAGGTCCGAGCTGTATGGAGGATGATCAAACAAGTCCCACTGAAATTTCCGTAAGAACTGTTTGGTCACATTCGGTATGTGAGGTCAGGCATTATCGTGAAAAAAAAAAAAATCTTTTGACAGTAATCCTCTTCTTACACCTAAAATCTGTCCTTAGTGGACAACACTTCAACGATGATGACGAGCTGAAAGAACATGTTACCACATGGTTGAATACACAGGCGGCAACATTCTATGAAAAAAGCACACAAAACCTTGTGCCATGCTATGATAATTGCCTACAAAATTTCGGAAGCTATGTAGAAAAGTAGTTTAACAGTTGTAGATTTTTGTACAGTCAATTTTTTTCTTTGTCCTGTCTGTACGCGTTCGTTTTATATAACCAAACGGAACTTACTTTCTGGACGCGCCTCGTATATGGCTTCTTGATGTAATTGATGGAGTACTCTGCTCCGTTCCATCGAGTAGAGTTCGTGATCAATGTTTGGCAGCTTTGTATATGGACCACGTTTCTTCTAGCACCTTCTAAACTGCTCCTCAAAGGTCCTCAGTTGAAGAGGACTGTCTTCTCATTGTCACACAAACCACTTTTAGCTTCTTTTTCTTCTAAACATTGTGTCAATTTCAGAAACAATGATTCAATCTTTGAACAAAACACTAGTACTTTTCTTAAGCAAATTATTCAATAATATGGCGTACATGATGATGATGATGGTTTGATATTGAAAGGGACTAAACGACAAAGGTTATCAGTCCCTTGTACAGGAATCATCGCTAAAGAGATGTATAAAACTATGTGATAAAATGGACCAAGCAAAGGCATTAACACGTCAAGGAATAAAAGCAGCAAGGAAAGAACACCGAGAAAAGAGAAAAAGAATTAAAAACGATACCTGGGGATCTTGGCTGGTTGATCACAGTAATAAAAGTAGAACATCCTGCCACAGTAAAACCACCTTCTAAAAGTGCTAAGTAAGTGGAGGATGGATAGATACTGAAAACTCAATAAAATGCAGATGGAGTTATCCACTCGTACGGATAAAATTTAAAACTCTATCAACCGCAGCTCAGGGCGTCAGGGAGGTTAAAACTCTGTCTCTGGGCGGCGAGGTAAGTGCATTCCAATGAAATGTGTGCAACTGATAAATCGGTGCCACAGCGACACTGAGGTGGGTCCTTGTGACAGAGAAGGTGACAATGTGTCAGCCAAGTATGGCCATTACGGATTCGACAGAGGACGACAGCGTCCCTGTGAGGGGTCCGTAGAGAGGACCTCCAGACGTTTGTTGGATCCTTTATAACCCGTACCTTGTTGGGGATCTGGAGGGTACACCATTCTGTATCCCACAAACCACAGGCTCAACTTCACAGCATTGAACGTAGGTCTGTAGAGGGTACATGAAACGCCAGAAGAGGTTTAGTAATGGTCTCTTTGGCTAACCTGTCTGCCAGTCCATTTCCCGCAATCCCGATGAGCCCTAGAGTCCTGTTCGACGGCATAGAGGGACCCTTGGATGGCTATTACCAAGGGATGGCGGGGAAAGCATAGTCCGCCGAGGGAGTCGCTACAGATGACGTAGGACTCCCCAGCAGCGCAGGGACGACAGATGTGGTCAAGTGCACGTAAGACGGCTACTAACTCCGCAGTGAAGAGATGACAGCTAGGCGGCAAGGAGCGCAATTCGTTATGCCCTGCGTGCGTGTAAGCGTAGTCAACACGACTACCCACCATCGAGCCATCAGTTTAAATCACTTCTGAGCCCTGTGATACGTCAAGGAGACACAGGAATTGGCGACGAATGATTTCTGGGTGAACTGAGAGTTTGGGGAACTGTGACAGATCGAGGCGAACGTGCGGACGGAGTACATACCACGGAGTACGCGATTGGAAATGGAAGAGGGAAGGAAGATTTCAGTTCACTGAGGAGTAATTGGGCACGAACGCCAACTGACATACCCGACCTCGGCTGCCGTTGGGGGATAGGTAGTGGCCTGATTGGAAAAAGGAGACGATGGTAGATCACCTTGACCTTCTGGGGCGATCAATCGCCCTCGAAAGCCAAGATAAAGGTACCGGTGGCAACCCTGTTGTCCTTCGGACCCCTATGCACTCGTCGAATAAAATGAACTCCCCTGCCGTTCTACATTCGCACTCAGTTCGTCGTCTGACTGCAGCAAAAGGTCTCTGTGGAATATTATTCCCTGCACCATGTTTAAGGCCTTGTGCAGTGCTATAAAAACGGAAACAACACCCATCTTGTCACAGGCAAGCAATGCCCGTGACTGGGCTGGGGATGACGTCGTTATTAATACCGACCCAGAGAGCATTTTTGGCATCCCTTCCACCTCACCTCACTTGTCTTTCAAGTTTTCCACGAAGAACAAGGGCTTAGTTATCTTAAAGGAGTCCCCATCAGTGCGGCTACATCTAGGGGCGTACGTCTCACCCTGATGTCTTGCCCGGCGTTCCTCCCATGGTGTAGCCAGGGAAGGGAACGTTTGGAGATCGTAATCTGCGGCATTGTATTCGCGTCTTCCTCTCTTAGAGGCACCGGTTATATGTCTGGCGACGTTACAGGATCTTTTCATGGAGTTCCCACGACCAGATAGGGATCTAAAGGTGCACCCAGGCAGAGCCCCGATTGCCTGGGGAAACCTTATACAACTGAGGTGCGGCAGGTTCTTTAGTCATGCATCTCCTCGGTACGTAGCACACCTTGAGATTGATGATTTAATTTATATATATGTTTGTACCGTCCTCGCGACACTGGCGATTAAGCCAACATCCCCGGGCTCTGAAACATACAACGTTCCACCGTCGCGCCGAAACGATGGTCGTTGAAGCACGCACAGAGCTTACTGTGTAGCGGACTGTTGGCGCGATATTGCCCAGGGCTCAGGACTCAGGGTTATCCAAGCCCGTACACAGCAAATTAATGCTGTGCCCCTGAGGGGTAAGGCGTGCAAATACATCTATTGTTTGATAACTCGACGATTCGCACGGTGGCTGTTGGAAGCTGCAAGAATCGTGTCTTGCAGCCACGTTATGCCTGCCGCGGATAGTGGAGCGGTGAGGGGAAGGAAGCATCTACTGCTTGCTGCCGTGTTGGAACCGCTACCCGAACAATGCCCACAGTAATACTTCACGTAAGGATCATTATAACGTTAGCAGCGCTTATAATTACGAGGGTTGTTTTGTATCCCATCCTCATCGCCACTTTTGTGTCCTAACCTCGTGGCCGTTTTTGTGTCTCGTTTCCGTCGTAGGTGTCGGTGGCCGAGTAGAATTAGACCGACACAGGAATAAGGATGCACGCTTGTGCGGTATGGAGGTGACCAGCCAGTAGGGCAGCAGCAACTAAAAACACTAGAGTAAATTAGAAGATATATATATTTCATACAGACTTAGTAATACTTAACTTTTACATAGTTCTTGACTGCAGAAGGCTGATACATAGTTGAGCTAGAGGCCTGCCTAGTGCCTGTCCGATAGCCAAGTCTTCACTGGTGCCTATCTGATTCCAAAGTGCTAACTGGTTCCCATCTCAGTCCCAAGTGCACGATGTCGTTCAGTGGTGGCCACAAGCGGAGTTGCAGCAGACGGCGCTCGTGGATGACGTCGCAAGAACGCCGCGCCATGCGTGCATGGCGGCGCGCGGCGTAAGTACGTGGCGCGCACTTTGTACTTGTGCGACACCACAGGTGGGAACTTAAATAATGACAATTCACAATCGATACAAAATCGTTACATGTTTGCACTAGAACGAGCGCTCACAAGTGACAGTATTTCCCTTGATAGTGCGCACCCCTCCATTCACGGTCTGCACGGCCACTGCGGTTGGGGGTTCGAATCCCCCCCTCGGGCATGGATGGTTGTGCCGTCCTTAGTATTAGCTAGTTCATAAGTGGTTTGTAAGTTTAGGGACTGATGACCCCGTAATTAGGTCCCATAGACTCTACAAACATTTGAACATTTTTTGTGCGCACGCTGGTGACATAGGATGGGCGAGTCCATTTGCTCGGAGGTAAGGTAGGTAAGTCAAGAGCGTGGGTTATCAACGAGAATAGTAGATTCCATTGCATAGAGTCCCCACAGCAGTGTTGCCAACACTTAAGCTCCAACTTTGTTATATCTTTCAACTAGTGCCGATTTTCTCCGCCTGTGGTAGCAACAATAAAATCGTCAAGCTATCAAGAACAAATAGTACGATGACTAATATTGCAAATGTGTTTCATACGCAATAGATCTGCTTGTAATTGTTGTTGTTGTTGTTGTTGTTTAGAGGGGACTAAACTACTTTGTCATCAGTCCCCTGTTCCTAACGAAGAAAGTCCATTTAATAGGAAGCAATAGCCTTATGGACCTGGAGGAGAAATACTCAAGAGGAGTACATGTCAAAGATAAAGTTCCACCAAAAGCAAAAATAGAGGTACCAACAGCACAGACATAGAAAATAAAACAATGCAGTCAATCACGCTAAAATTGGCAATGAGAATCTGTGGCTGGCTGGTCACTGAAAAAAATGGACGGGCCAGTCACGAATGTCACAGCAGACACGAATGTCTGATAGTCAGAAGATATAAAACATTAAAATACGGTTAAAAGTAAGGAGAAATCACTCTACATTAAATAGAATGAAAATAAACTGCTGAAACACTGGTCAAGGCTCGCAAGCCACTCAGGGAGTCGCTACAGATGACAAACGACTCCCCGGGTCAGGCTCGGATATGTTCCAGAGCTCGAGAGATAGCGACCAGCTCTGCAGTAAAAACACTACTCCCACTTGGCAAATACCGTTGTTCAAAAAGGTCACCATGGAGATAGGCGTACCCAGCATGGCCATCTATGAGGGAACCGTCGGTATATATGACTTCTGCACCATGGAAAGAATCAAGGAGTTCCAGGAACTGGCGACGAAGGATCGATGGTGAAGTGGAGGCTTTCGAGTCCCGGGACAAGTCCAACCGCAGCTGCGGACGAGGAATACACCAAGGAGGTGCACGGGAGGAGTAGAGGAAAGTAGGAGGGAATGGATACGGACTGCAATCGGGAAGCCCGACCGAGGCCGTCTGTGAGGGGATGGGAGTGCAGCAGTTGGGAAGAGAAGCCTACGATTCGGATGATGGTTGGAAGTGCGCACACGAGCAACATACGAGGCCAACAACTGAAGCCGACGGAACCGCAGTGGGGGAACCCCGGCCTCAACAAGGAGGCTCATCACCGGGCTCGTTCGAAAAGCTCCTGTTGCCAAGCGAACACCAGCATTGTGGATGGGGTCTAATACCCGGAGTGCAGAAGGGGCTGCCGAGTCGTACACCTGGCTCCCATAATCCAAGCAGGACTGGATGAGAGCCATATAAAGTTGTAAGAGGGTTGGACGGGCGGCTCCCTAAGCAGTGTGGCTGAGGCAGCGCAGTATGCTTAAGTGCCGCCAGCACTTTTGTCTAAGCTGTTGTAAGTGGGGGATCGAACACCATGCCCAAGAAGCGATGCGTATCTTCAACATGAAGGAGCTCATCACCCAAGTACAGTTCCGGGTCTGGGTGCACTGCCCGCCGGCGGCAAAAGTGCATAACCCGAGTTTTGCAGGCAGAGAATCGGAATCCATGGGCTAAAGCCCAGGAATGAGCCCTTTGAATGGCTCCCTGTAGTCGCCTTTCAGCGACACCAATACTAACTGAGCTGTAATACAGACAACAGTCATCGGCATACAGGGAGGAGGACACCGATGACCCCACTGCTGTAGCAAGTCCGTTAATTGCAATCAGAAACAGCGGAACACTGAGAACGGAGACCTGTGGGACTCCATTCTCCTGGGTGCGTGAAGTACTGTGGTGGGTACCTACCCTTACCCGAAAAGTGCGAAGTGAGAGAAAGTTCTGGATGAACAGCGGAAGCGGTCCTCTCAAGCCCCAGTCATGCAGCGTAGCAAGAATATGGTAGCGCCAAGTAGTGTCATAAGCCTTTCGGAGATCGGAAAAGACTGCAATCATGTCCTCACGCTTGGCGAAAGCAGTGCGGATGGCCGACTCTAGCGGAACCAGATTGTCTAATGCAGAACGACCTTGGCGGAATCCCCCTTGTTGTGGGGCGAGGAGTTTACGGTCTTCAAGAACCCACATAAGCCGCCGACTCACCATACGTTCCAGGAGCTTGCAAGGAACGTTGGTGAGGCTAATCGGGCGGTAACTGTCTGTCACCTGCTGATCAGCGCCAGGTTTTATCACTGGGATGACGATGCTGTCCCGCCATTGAGATGGGAAAACACCGTCAATCCAAAGGGGATTGAACAGGGCGGGAAGTTGGTCTTTAAACTCTTGTGACAGGTGGCGCAGGAACTGTTTGTGGACTCGATCTGGCCCTGGTGTGGTATCAGGGCAGGCAGTGAGGGCACTCTGGAACTCCCAGTCAGTGAATGGGGCATTATATGGTTCTCGCCGACGTGTGTGGAAAGACAACTGCCTGCACTTGAACTGTTCTTTGCGAGTGCGGAAGCCCGCAATATATGCAGTTGTCGCAGAGGTACTGGCATAATGGTCCGCCATGTGTTCGGAGATAGCAGCTGGATCCATGCATGTAGTACCCCGAATGATCAAGCTGGAGATTCCTGCCTGTGGTCGGTACCCAAAAAGGCGTCGAACCTGTGACCACACCCGAGATGGGGCGGCACGCGAGCCAATGGTAGCGACATATCTCTCCCAACAGTCCTGCTTACTCTGGCGTATCAGCCTCCGAGCTTGAGCCTGAAGACGTTTGAAAGCGATCAGGTGCTCTATACAAGGGTGGCGCCGGTGGCGCTTGAGTGCCCTACGACGTTCCCTGATGGCCCCAGCAATCTCTGCAGACCACCATGGAACCGACTTGCGCCGAACTGAGCCAGTGGTGGTCGGAACACTGGCTTCAGCAGCGGAAATGATGGCGCTAGTAATGTGATGAACAGCCTGATCAACGTAATCCGGGATTGGAGGAATCGTCCTAGTAGCTGAGGTGTAAGCAGGCCAGTCAGCCCTACACAGGGACCAACGGGGCAAGCGAGTTGGAGGTTGATATTGGAGAAGAGAGATATGGATGGGGAAGTGGTCGCTACCACATAGGTCATCGTGGACCCCCCAATGAAGCTGTGGTAGAAGACTTGGGCTGCAGAGAGAAAGGTCTATAGCCGAGTATGTGCCATGCGTCACACTGAAATGTGTGGGGGCGCCGGTATTAAGAAGGCAGCAGTCCAGCTGTGCTAGTAGAACTTCAATGTCCCTACCACGACCTGAGACCTGAGAGCCACCCCACAAGGGGTTGTGGGCATTGAAATCCCCCAATAGAAGGAATGGTGGGGGAAGTTGTGTGATCAAGTTCACAAGGTCTGCAGGAGACACTGCCTCATCCGGAGGAAGGTAAAGTGAGCAGATGGTAATGTCCTGTCGTGCCTGAATTCTCACGGCCACTGCCTCGAGCACTGTGCTAAGTTGCACTGGTGAACTGAGGACAGTGGCAAGAACGTAAAGACAGACTCCTCCAGGTACCCTGCTGTGTGTTGCACGGTTTTTATAATAACCCCTATACCCACGAAGGGCAGGAGTCCGTTCAGCAGGAAACCAAGTTTCCTGTAGAGCAACACAGAGGGAAGGGTACTGACAGAGCAACTGCTGTAACTCGGTCAAGTGGCGGAAGAAACCGCCACAGTTCCACTGCAGCATCACACTATCTCCCGACTTACTGGGCATATTTATGCAGATGGTAGAGTAGGGCCCACAGGTTTCTCTGCAGTCACAGACTCAGGAGGCAGAGCCCCGACGTCCATTGCTTCCAGAGTCTTGGCAATTGCCAAGTCTTCAGGGGACGCGAGGATTTCCACCACGTCCTCGGAAGCAGACGATTTTTGTGGTGGCATGGTAGCCACCTGAGGTTCTTTTGTTTTAGATTTTTTCTGTTTCTCTCGCTGATCCTTCGGCCTCTCACGCTGGGAGGGCTTGGCAAACTCAGTCTCAGGGACGGAGGTTGTCCTTGAGGCCCTACGACCAGCTTTGGATGGCACTTGGTGCCACTCACTAGCATCCACTGAGCCAGTGGGAGAGACTGAGGGAGAAAGGGATTCAAGCGATCCCTTCCTCGCGAGAGGAGCCAGAGTAGGCTGTTATTGCTCTGGCTCACGTGTGGGGACCGATGTCCCGATTGGTTGGGGGATTTTTGCTTCCAAAATGGTTTCGTGGCTGCTGCATAGGATGTTTTGATGCTGACCGGGTGGAGTTTCTCGTATTTCCTCTTGGCCTCGGAATAAGACAGCCGATCCATGGTTTTGTATTGCATGATCTTCCTTTCTTTGTGCAGTACAGAGCAGGTAGGCGAGCAAGGTGGGTGCTGCTGTCCACAGTTAACACAGATGGGAGGTGGTGTACAAGGGAGGTCTGGGTGCGATGGACGACCACAGTCCTGACGGGTGGAGCTGGCGGTACACCTGGAGGACATATGCCCGAACCTCCAGCATTTAAAACAGCGCATAGGGGGAGGAACGTATGGCTTTACGTCACACCAGTAAATCATCACCTTGACCTTCTCAGGCAATGAGTCACCCTCGAAGGCCAAGATGAATGCACCAGTGGCGACCCTGTTGTCCTTCGGACCCCTATGGACTCGCCTTATAATGTGGACACCTCGCCGTTCCAAGTTCTTGCGGAGTTCGTCATCTGACTGCAAAAGGAGATCCCTATGAAAAATCAAACCCTGTACCATGTTCAGGCTTTTGTGTGGGGTGATAGTAACGGGAACATCACCCGGCTTGTCACAGGTGAGCAAAGCCCATGACTGTGCTGGGGATGACGTCGTTATTAAAACCCATCCCGATCGCATCTTCGACATGCCGTCTACTTCTCCAAACTTATCTTCCAAGTTCTCGACAAAAAAGAGAGTCTTCGTGTTCACGAAAGATTCACCATCAGTCCTAGTACATACTAAATACCTTGGAGCATATAGTTGTCCTTGGCTACGAGATCTGCGTTCCTCCCATGGCGTGGCCAAGGAAGGGAACGACTGGGGGTCATAAGTCTCAGCATTGAAGTCTACTTTTCCTTTCTTAGAGACGGTGGTTAAACGCCCACCAGCGTTACTCTGGGTTCTTTTCATCGTGTTCCCACGAGCAGCTAGGGAAATCAAGGTCCACCCAGGAAGAGCCCCGCTTGCCTGGGTAAGCCTTGTACAACTGAGGTGCAGCAGGTTCCTCAGAGGTTGCTCGCTAGCAGCTGTTCAACCTCAACAGCCATGCATCTCCTTGGCACGTAGCACACCTTGAGATTGAGGTTTTTTTTTATAGAGTTTTGTACCGTCATCGCGACCCGGGCGATTAAGCCAAGATCCCCGGGCTCTGAAACGTACAACGTTCCACCGTCGCGCCGAACGATGGTCGCTGAAGCACGCACAGAGCTTACGGTGTAGCGGACTGTTGGCGCGACACAACCCACGGCTCAGGACCCCGGGTTCGCCAAGCCCGTACTCAGCAAATTAATGCTGAGCCCCTGAGGGGGCTTGTAATTGTCTGAATTATTGCATGAACAACTTACCCTGAAGAATGTGTGTAGTAGGATCAGCGCAGCTAACGACGTATTTTCCTCCTTTACATACTATGACTCACCAGCTCCGCAATCAGCGGTAAATCCTGCCAACGATGCCTTAGCCTTAAAAATACATTTGTACCATCTGTTGGAGACGGTTCGAACACCATGTAGAGGGGCCTGCCTTCCTTACAACTAACATTATTTTCGATGTCAAGAAATGAATTTGGGTAGGTTTAACCTAGAGTTCTACGTTAGTTTCTCAGCTGGGTACAGATTCTGCAATGAGTTTAGTGCTCTTGGGTAATCTGAGCACATGGAAAACCGTTTGTCTTGAACATGCCGCATCTGTTCTGGTGCCTTCAAGACATGTGAAGCCCTACTGCAGAAAATAGTACACAGTTGCCATTCGTCTTCGAAAATATTAACCTGGCTGCTAGGTCTGTGAATAAAATCAAAGTGACACAATGATAAAATTCATAACTTAACGGCTTTTAACTGAACAGTACAACGGAGATAAAAGTTAAAAGCTTATTTTAATTGATACATGCAAGGATCTTTGGCGTGACGTCACGAGTGCTGGACTGCTGTGCACATCGCTCTCGATTTTTATATAATATTAGGATTAATATAATTATTTTAACTATTATTTCGTGATAATATTCAATCTAGAGGTGTTGTAGTAAAGGATCGTCAGTTATTTTAGAGTTTGTTGTGCCTTATTTGCTTTAAGTGGTGTTTTTTGTGTTCGCGTGCGCGCCGGTATCGACGTCTTACTGCTTTGTTTACATCTGGTGGCGAGTGGCTCCAGCCGTAGCAGTCTCCGAAAGCTAAGTTCCAATAAGTGTTTGTATTATTGTAGTTAAATTATTAAAGTTAGTAGATTTCAGGAGGTGTGATCACGCTAGTTATTTATTAAATTTAGTACTTTTCAACAGGTGACTTGCTGTTTTTAACGTAGTTGAGGTTGGGAAACTTTACGTTACGGTATTTGATAACTCTTTTACGCTCACTGTGTTTAGTTAGTTTATTAGTGACGCTTGAATTTGAAATTGTTTATGCAAGCAACAGTGTAAAGTTTCTGTGGTAGTGTTATTTGCTCTTTTCTGATACTATTAGTTGTTGTTTCTTGATTTGTAGAGACTGAGGTTGGTGGATTGCTGTAGTTAAAAGGTACTTCCTAGTTCTTTTGTAGAAACGTAACTTCATAACGTAGACGTCTAGTTTTTCTTGACAAATAATTGTGAAATTTTACTGTGAGTGAAAAGTATGGGCTCTGTCGTAGGGTCGTGCGTATTGGGCTGCAGTGTGGGATTTGTAGTAAGTATTTTCATTGGGGGGGGGGAGTGCAGTGGGGAAGCCAGTGGGCATTGTAGTGAGGGTGTCTCCTGGAACTGTAGGATTTGCAGCAGGACTAAGATGATAGAGGAGCAAGAGCGTTTGATCTGCGCCCTTCAGGTGCATTTGAAAAACGCTGAAGAGGAACTAGGTAGGCTGAGGAGGGGAAGGGGGGCTGGGGAATGGGAACTGGCAATTGGCAAGAAGGTAGCTAGGAGAAGGTATTCAGATAGCTTTACATTGCAAGTTTCAAATTGGTTTGACCTACTGTCAGAGTTGAGTGGAGATGAACCTCCTGTAGGTGTAGGAAGTACGTAGCAGACCTCAGCTGTTAGGAAGCCGAAATTCGTAGAGAGGGCTCCTAGGAAGAAGAAGGTTCTGCTGCTAGGCAGTTCTCATAGCAGAGGTGTTGGCCAACAGTTGCAGGAAGTACTTGGGAGTGAGTACCAGGTCACCAGCATAGTGAAGCCTAGTGCAAGGTTACCTCAGATCACTTGTAACATAGGGGACTTATGTAGGAATTTTTCAAAAGAGGATCAGGTAGTTATAGAGGGTGGGGCCGGGAATAGTCTTGATACTGACGGGGAATATGATATAGGTGGTGATCTGGAAAGGATAGCAACTCAAACTTGTGGAAAGAATGTGCATTTCTTGCAGCTGTTTCAGCGTCATGATAGGCCTTGTCTTAATAAAGCTGTCAGCCGTGTTAACATGGGGCTTGAGAAGGCGCTGATGACGGAGGGCATGGATCACATTGCAGTGGTGCCAGTTGAGACTATCCAAAGGTCGGATTTTACTAGGCACGGTCTGCACCTCAATAGGTATGGGAAGTGGAGGTTGGTAAAGCTCATAGGTGACAGTGTAGTAGGGGCTGGGGGTGTCACTCGTGGAAAAATTCCTGTAGTAGTTGGTGTTAGAGCTGCATCTTTTTTAGACCGAATACAGCTGATAGGTATTCCTGCTTCAAGGAAGTCCCTCTAAGAAACGAACCACCTCTGACAAAGTCTCAGAATATAAGTAATAAGGGAATTACTGTTTTTCATCAAAATATAAAGGGTATCAGAGATAAAGTTAATGAACTGCTTATTGATACTGATTCTGATATTATTGGTATTTCAGAGCACTTTTTAAGTGGTGTGACAATTCAGAGACTTCCTTTGCCAGGATACAGGTTAGCTGCCTTCTACTCTAGCAGTTCCTTGCAGTGTGGGGGAGTGGCCATGTATGTAAAAAACGATTTTTCATCGGAGTCAATCGATTTTTCTAAACACTGCACGGAACTGATATTTGAATGTTGTGCAGGAGTTGTTAATGTTATTGGAACTAAACTAGTAATAATTGTTATTTATAGATCCCCTGACTCAGATTTTAAAATGTTTCTGTCGAAGTTGGAATTGGTTCTGGGTTCACTGTATAGGAAGTATAAAAATTTAATTGTGTGTGGAGATTTCAACATTAATTGTGTAGGTGATAGCTCAAGGAAAAGTCAGCTGTTAGATCTATTTAATTCCTATAACATGGTGCAAACAGTATTTTTTCCAACGAGAGTGCAAGGAAATAACAGTTCTACCATTGACAATATTTTTGTTCATTCTTCATTATTAGAGGGGCACTCTGTCAGCAGAATAGTAAATGTCCTATCAGACCACGATGCCCAGCTTTTAATTCTAAAAAGTATTTGTCCTCAAACAAATGTTAAACATAAATATCAACTACTCAGAAAAGTTAATCAGTTGCAATTGAGACCTTTTTAAGCTTAATTAATGAACAAGAATGGCAGAACGTTTATAGTACTGATAATGCTTTTCTGAACACATTTCTTATGCTGTTTGAAAGTTGCTTTCCGCTAAAACGCTCAAAACAGGGTACTTCCTGTAACAGACAGCCAGGGTGGATGACAAAGGGGATAAGAGATTCATGTAGAACTAAGCGGGAGTTGTATCAAAATGTTAGGAACAGTCAGAATGAAGATGCAGTAGCTCATTACAAACAGTACTGTAATGTTCTGAAAAATGTCATTAAGAATGCAAAAAGTATGTGGTATGCAAAAAGAATAGCAAACTCTCGGGATAAAATTAAAACTATCTTGTCAGTCGTGAAGGAAGTGTCTGGTCAGCAGCAGCAGGTAGAAGATGTAACGTCAGTGCGTAGTAGGAATGTTTCTATTACTGACAAGTTAGATATATATGCAATATTCAATAATCACTTTCTGAATATAGTAGGGGAACTAAACAAAACTCTAGTTTCTACAGGTAATCATATAACGTTTTTTGAAAATGCTTTTCCGAGACTGTTACCTGAAATGGTCCTTCATGATACTTCCATAGGTGAGATTGAGTCAATAATTAAATGACTAAAGACTAAGGACTCTTGTGGATATAATAGGGTATCTAGCAGAATTCTAAAGTACTGTTCTCCATATGTTAGCCCAGTCCTAAGCCATATTTGTAATTTTTCCTTTCAGAATGGTCAGTTTCCTAACAGATTACTCAGTAATGAAACCACTTTATAAAAAAGGAGAAAGGGATAATGTAGACTTTTGTGTCCCAGCCTCGTCGCCGCATTTGTCTCGTTTCCGTCGTAGGTGTCGGTGGCCGAGTGGAATGAGACCGACACAGGAATAAAGATAGCACGCTGGTGCAGGTACGAAGGGGAGCAGCCAGAAACTAGAAACACTAGAGTAAATTAGAACGAGATATATATTGCACAGAATTTATACAATACTTAACTTTTACACAATTCAGTACTGCAGAGTGCTGATACCTAGTTGAGTTAGAGGCCTGCCTAGTGTCTATCCGTTAGCCAAGTCTTTACTGCTGCCTATCTGATTCCGAAGTGTTAACTGGTTCCTATCTCAGTCGGAAGTGAACGATGTCGTTCAGTGGTGGCCACGCGCGGAGTTGTAGCAGAGGGCGCTCGTGGCCGACGTCGTAAGAAAGCCGCGCCGTGCGTACATGGCGGCGCGCGGCGAAAGTAGGTGGCGCGCACTTAGGACTTGTGCGACACCACACCCCTCCCCCCCCCCCAAACCTCCGCGCCGTCGTGGCGTAGGGCTGAGGGCCACGGCGACGGCACTGGGAGGAGGGCCTGGGCGGGGGCGTTACTGGTGGGACGGGCGTCGTAGCAGAGGCTGGGATCGAGACGCCGTCCGCGCCCCGGCATCCGCCTTGCGATCCTCCAGGAAACCCGCCGAAACCTGGGGAAGGACGCACACCTCCGCCCAGCGGGAGCAGGTCATCTTCTTCTGAGATGCGTGGCCCAGGCGGCGGGGGCACGTACGGTCCCGGAGTCCTCCTTTGTGACGCTGTCAGCTGCGGTGGCGACGGAGGCGTAGGGGCCGACTGCGTAGGAGGCGCGTCCACCTCCATGGGGATCTCGTAGTCTGGGGACGAACGATGTGGCTGTGCTCCCTGGCGGTGGACTGGATCTGGAATCAAGAAACCGGAGACAGGATCGCGCGGCCTGTTCAGGCGCAATTGGTTTGCGTGGCGCCGCAGCTCCGACCCTGTGGAAGAACGTACAACAAACATATTGCGACCAAGCACGCGTTGAATGGTTCCCGGCAACCATGTCTTCTTGTTTCCAGTAAACACCCTGTACAGCACCCTCGTCGAAACCTGAAAACGCGTTGCGCCATACGAACCGACTCGGTGCGTGGGAGGCTGCAGCAGGTGAAGGAGAGTGCGGTGACGGCGGCCGTGTAGCAGCTCGGCAGGAGACGGGCCGTCACGTGGCATGCACCGATACGTAGACAGGAAAATTTGAAGGGCTTGCTGCCTGGAGTGCTGACCTTTCATCTTTTCCATGTGAGACTTGAATGTTCGAACGAAACGTTCTGCTTCACCATTGGACTGAGGGTGAAAATGTGCGGTGGTGATTTGCTGAATGCCATTCACACGACAAAACTGTTGAAATTCCGCACTAACAAACTGAGGTCCATTGTCACTGACGATGGTTTCAGGCAAACCTTCGATGCAAAACACTGACGTTAAGGCACTGATTGTACTAGACGCCGTCGTTGAGTTCATGGCAATCACAAAAGGAAACTTGCTGAAAGCGTCTACAACGATTAACAGCGCGTATTCCAGAAAGGTCCGGCAAAGTCAATGTGTAAACGTTGCCATGGTCCCTTGGGGCGTGGCCAGTCTGAGAAACGTTGCGGAGGAGCCGCCTGATGCTCCGCACAAACAGTACACTGTGACGTCATGCTCTCTATCTGAGCGTCCATACCAAGCCAGGTACAATGACGTCAGGCCAGTTGCTTTGTCCTAACAATACCCCAATGTCCTTGATGCAGGAGGCGTAACACTTCTCGTTGCAGGGAACGAGGAACAATCACTCTTCTTTGGTCGTTATCCGTATGTAACAACAGAACACCATGACTTAAAGATAATGCATGACGTTGTGCAAAGTAACGTCGAACCAGAGGCCGCTCAATGTCTTTGCCTCTGGCAGGCCAACCAAAGCAAACAAAACCTGCTACCTCACTTAAGTCTGCATCCGCAGCTGTTTCCTGTGCAACCCGACGAAAGTTTAAAGGGAAATCTGCGACAGCGGTAGCATCTCTGGAGTCTATCTGACAACATGCCATTTCCGAAGAATCAAATGATACATCCTGGCCAACCGGAAGTCGGTAAATTGTGTCCGCGTTGGCGTGTTTAGTGGTAGGTCGGTATAAAATCTCATACTGATAATTAGACAGTATTAAGGACCATATCTGAAGCTTTTGTGCCGTTCGTGGCGGAATTGGCTTTGTGGGTGAGAACAACGACGTGAGAGGCTTGTGGTCCATCAACAAATAGAATTTTCTGCGATAGAGATAATGATGAAACTTTGTGGCGCCGTAAATGATTGCTAAGGCCTCCTTTTCTATCTGGCTGTAATTCTGTTGCGTTGGCGTCAGTAGCTTGGACGCAAAGGCAATAGGTCGATCGTGAGATCCAATGCGATGTGACAAAACTGCACCCAGACCGTACGACGAGGCATCAACTGCTAACACTACAGGCTTCTGTGGGTCAAAGGGAATCAAACATGCATCACTAAGTAGTGCAGACTAAGTTGTCAAAGGCAACCTGGCAATCTTTGGACCATACAAAAGGAACATTCTTCCTACGTAAGTGATGCAGTGGAGTTGCAACCTGAGAGGCATTGGGAATAAACCTGAAATAATAGTTATGCTTTCCCATTACTGCTTGCAGTTCGTGCACATTCTTAGGAGGAGGCAAGTCTGATTGCTCTAAGATGTGACTGTAAAGGATGAATTCCTTGGGCATTAATCACATGGCCTAAGTACTCTATTTCAGTCTGGAAAAATGAACACTTCGCTTTATTGCAACGGAGACCTGCTGCAGTCAACACTTTGAAAAGGCACTCCAGGTTAGATAAATGTTATTCAACTGTACGTCCGAATACGACAATATCATCTAAGTAGTTCAAGCAACACGGTACAGAAACTGTCAGCTGTTCCAAAAAGCGCTGAAGAATAGCGGTGGCGGTTTTGTGTCCCAACTTCGTCGCCGCTTTTGTGTCCCAGCCTCGTCGTAGGTGTCGGTGGCCGAGTGGAATGAGCCCGACGCAGGAACAAAAATAGCACGCTGGTGCAGGTACGGAGGGGAGCAGCCAGAAACTATAAACACTAGAGTAAATTAGAAAGAGATATATATTGCACAGAATGTAACAATACTTAACTTTTACATAGTACTGCAGAAGGTTGATACATAGTTGTTAGAGGCCTGCCTAGTGCCTGTACGATAGCAAAGTCTTCACTGGTGCCTATCTGATTACGAAGGTCCTAACTGGTTGCAAACTCAGTCCGAAGTGACCGATGTCTTTCCGTGGTGGCCACGAGCGGAGTTGTCGCAGAGGGCGCTCGTGGCTGTCGTCGTGAGAACACCGCGCCGTGCGTGCATGGCGGCGAAAGTAGGTGGCGCGCACTTTGTACTTGTGCGACACCACACCCCTCCCCCCCAAACCGCCGCGCCGTCGTGGCGTAGGGCTGAGGGCCACGGCGACGGCACTGGGAGGAGGGCCTGGGCGGAGGCGTTACTGGTGGGACGGGCGTCGCAGCTGAGGCTGGGATGGAGACGCCGTCCGCGCCCCGGTATACACCTTGCGATCCGCTGGAAAACCCGCGAAAACCAGCTGAAGGGCGCCCGCCCCCGCCCAGAGGGAGCAGGTCATCTTCTGAGGTGCGTGGCCCAGGCGGCGGCGGCACGCACGGTCCCGGAGTCCCTCTCGGTGACGCTGTCATCTGCGGCGGCGACAGCGGCGGCGTCGCGTCGATCTCCATGGGGACGATCTCGTAGTCCGGGGACGCTGGACCCGTTGACGAACGATGTGTTTGTGCTCCCTGGCGGTGAACTGGGTCTGGAATCAAGAAACCCGAGACAGGAGCGCGGCCTATGCAGGCGCAATTGGTTTGCGTGGCGCCGCAGCTCCGACCCTGTGGAAGAACGTACAACATACATATTGCGTCCGAGCACGCGCCGAATGGTGCCCGGCGTCCATCTTGTCTTGTTGCCAGCAAACACCTTGTACAGCACCGGCGTAGAAACCTGAAAACGCGAAGCGCCATACGAACCGACTCGATGCGTGGGAGGCTGCAGCAGGTGAAGGAGAGTGCGGTGACGGCGGCCGTGTAGCATCTCGGCAGGAGACGGGCCGTCACGTGGCATGCACCGATACGTAGACAGGAAAATTTGAAGAGCTTGCTGCCTGGAGTGCTGACCTTTCATCTTCTCCATGTGAGACTTGAATGTTCGAACGAAACGTTCTGCTTGACCATTGGACTGAGGGTGAAAAGGTGCGGTGGTGATATGCTGAATACCATTCACACGACAAAACTGTTGAAATTCCGCACTAACAAACTGAGGTCCATTGTCACTGACGATAGTTTCAGGCAAGCCTTCGATGCAAAACACTGATGTTAAGGCACTGATTGTACTAGAAGCTGTCGTTGAGTTCATGGCAATCACAAAAGGAAACTTGCTGAAAGCGTCTACAACAATTAACCAGCGCGCATTCCAGAAAGGTTCGGCAAAGTCAATATGTAAACGTTGCCATGGTCCCTTGCGGCGTGGCCAGTCTGAGAAACGTTGCGGAGGAGCCGCCTGATGCTCCGCACAAACAGTACACTGTGACGTCATGTTCTCTATCTGAGCGTCCATACCAACCCAGGTACAATGACGTCTGGCCAGTTGCTTTGTCCTAACAATACCCCAATGTCCTTGATGCAGGAGGCGTAACACTTCTCGTTGCAGGGAACAGGGAACTATCACTCTTGTTTGGTCGTTGTCGGTATGCAACAACAGTACACCCTGACTTAAAGATAATGCATGACGTTGTGCAAAATAACGTCGAACCAGAGGCCGATCAATGTCTTTGGCTCTGACAGGCCACCCTGAGCGAACAAAACGTGCTACCACACTTAGGTCAGCATCCGCAGCTGTTTCCTGTGCAACCCGACGAGAGTTCAAAGGAAAGTCTGCGACAGCGGAAGCATCTCTGGAGTCTATCTGACAACATGCCATTTCTGAAGAATCAAATGATTCATCCTGGCCAACCGGAAGTCGGGAAAGTGTGTCCGTGTTAGCATGTTTAGTGGTAGGTCGGTACAAAATCTCATACTGATAATTTGACAATATCAAGGACCATCTCTGAAGCTTTTGTGCCGTACGTGGCGGAATTGGCTTTGTGGGTGAGAACAACGACGTGAGAGGCTTGTGGTCTGTCAACAAATAGAATTGTCTGCCATAGAGATAATGATGAAACTTTGCGACGCCGTAAATGATTGCTAAGGCCTCCTTTTCTATCTGACTGTAATTCTGTTGCGTCGGCGTCAGTAGCTTGGATGCAAAGGCAATAGGACGATCGTGACATCCAATACGATGTGAGATTACAGCGCCCAGACCATACGACGAGGCGTCAACTGCTAACACTACAGGCTTCTGTGGGTCAAAGGGAATCAAACATGCATCACTGAGTAGTGCAGACTTTAATTTGTCAAAGACAACCTGACAATCTTTAGACCATACAAAAGGAACATTCTTCCTACGTAAGTGATGCAGTGGAGCTGCAATCTGAGAGGCATTGGGAATAAATCTGAAATAATAGTTCAGCTTCCCCATTACTGCTTGCAATTCGTGCACATTCTTAGGAGGAGGCAAGTCTTTGATTGCTCGAAGATGTGAATGTAAGGGATGGATTCCTTGGGCATTAATCACATGGCCTAGGTACTCTATTTCAGTTTGAAAAAACGAACACTTTGCTTTATTGCAACGTAGACCTGCTGCAGTCAACACTTTGAAAAGGCACTCCAGGTTTGCTAAATGTTCTTCAACTGTACGTCCGGACACCACAATGTCATCTAAATAGTTCGAACAACACGGTACGGAAACTGTCAGCTGTTCCAAAAAACGCTGAAAAATAGCGGGAGCGGAAGAACTGCCAAAGGGTAGGCGTTGAAATTGAAAAAGGCCCATGTGAGTATTAATGACGAAAAACTTTTTTGACTCGTCATCAAGTGGAATCTGTAAGTATGCCTCTGCTAAATCAATCTTAGAAAAGAAACGAGACTGTCCTAATTTGTCCATTAGTTCGTCAGGTCTGGGCAGGGGGTAAGTGTCTACAATTGTTTGACTGTTGACAGTTGATTTGAAGTCCGCACAGAGACGAAGTTTTCCTGACGGCTTGGGTATAATTACTATAGGCGAGGCCCACTGACTCGCAGAAACAGGAGAAATCACCCCACTATCTAGTCAACGTTTAAGTTCTTCGGCAACTGTATCACGCAAGGCGATAGGCACTGGTCTAGCTTTACGAAACTTTGGAACTGCAGATTCTTTTAAAGTTACATGGGCCACGAAGTCTTTTGCACAACCTAGTTCCGGCGAAAACAAGTCACTATATTTGTCACACAATGCATTGATTTTATCCTGAGGCACTATTGACGAAATTTGTAGCACATCTCGTTGAATTGATAAACCAAACAAGTCAAAAGCATCTAGTCCAAAAATGTTCTGTGTCGATTTGGCCTGAAGAACTACAAAAGCAACTGTTTTTGTTACACCTTGAAAAGAGGCGAGCAGGCTACATGTTCCTAGCACGGGAATATTTTCACCTGTATAAGCTGTTAACACTTGCTGTGACGGCGACAATTTTGGCGAACCCAGAAGTTCATAAGTATCTTTATTAATTAATGTAACAGCGGAACCAGTATCAAGCTGAAATTGCACAGTCTTATTGTCTATGGAGAGATTTACAAAACGTTTGTGCTTCTGGCGCACGACAGGTGCGCGAATGTGGGCAACGTCTGCTACGGTTTGTGTGCTGCGTATGCGCGGGCCGCGTAGTGAAGGAAGCGACTCAGACTCGGCACGCAGGGGATTAACAACACTGTCACTAGATGGCACTACCGCCGGATCGGCGTCCGCGCAATGCGAGGCTACTGCACTAAAATTACTTTCAGTATCTACACCAAGTCTACTGTCACTAGCTACACAGTACTGGGCACTATTACAAGGAGCAGTTGCAGAAGGCACTATTTTCACTACAGGAATGCACTGTTCATAGTCATTTTGCTTGTCCCGAACCCTTTTCCGTTGCACTGTTTTACGCTCTCGTCGGCGCTTGCTACGTGGTGCACTATATAGTTTTGCCATAGGCGCAGAGCTACTTTCTTGCAATTGAGATCCAAGGAAAGCACTGTTCAATTCCACAGCCCGTATAACATTCACAGAATGAACCGTTCTCGCACTCTGCGAAGCACTGTTTCTAACGTGTCTGTTCTTTGAGTTTTTAATTTGCATACACACAGACTGTACATGTCCTGATTTGCCACATTGATAACAGGTTGCGTTGCGACTCGGGCAATGAGCACGCTTGTGGCGAGACACACACTGGGGGCAAGATTTACGTACATTTTTCTGAAATGAGCGTTGACGCCCGTTATGCAAATTACTGTGTCGAACACTACGGGGCGACCTTTGCGTCGCACTTTTACACTGGCTACTGTTCACTGTCTGTTCAGCACGGCCGGTAGAAAAATAAGAATCACTAGTGCTATACTGAAAACTACGGCTAGGAAATCGTCCGTTGCGGCGCACTGAATTAACACTGTGGCTTTGCATTTCTACATCTGCTAAGTCAAAAGTATCATGCGCTTCTATAAGCTGCAGTACACTGTCTGATGAAGGGTCAGATTGTTTGAGAATTGCTGCCCTAATTCTGGGGTCCTGAATATTCTGCGTAATCGCATCCCTCAACATCACGTCACTATACGAAAGTCCACAAGAGCAAGTAAATTTACATTTGCGGGTTAAGCCCTGTGGACGTGAAAGTGACCAGGGAGCGATGCGATAAGGCCTGTGAAAAGCAGGAGGGATAGGAAGGGACTCAAGAGACGACAGGACGGAACGAACACGCACCGCGATCGGAAGACCCGACCTCGGTCGTCGTTGTGGAGATGGAAGTGCAGCAGTTGGAAAAAGAAGCCTGCGATTCGGATGATGTGGTATCTCATGAACATGGGCAGCATAGGAGGCCAACAGCTGCCGCCGCCGAAATCGCAGGGGAAGGACTCCAGCTTCGCGTAGTAGGCTTTCCACTGGACTTGTCCGAAAGGCCCCTGTCGCTAAACGGACCCCACTGTGAAGTACTGGGTCCAAGGCCTGCAATGCAGATGGGGCTGCTGAACCATACACAAAGCTCCCGTAATCCAATCGCGACTGAATCAGCGCCCTGTAGTCGCTCCATTCTTCCTCACGTTCGTTGTACTGGCGGAACGTCGGAAGCGGTGCGGCGGCAGGTGTGGGCTGCTGATGCGACGGCTGTTGTTGAGTTGTCAACTGCGCCACTGCCTGGAGAAGTTGTGTTATTTGCGCCGTCTGTAACTGAATAATTTCCATTAAGTTTGGGTTCGGGGTAGTGGCCATGCTGACCGATTAGGCGCCGCGCATACAAGTAACTTATAACAAAACACAAATGCAATATGAAAGAGGACGCTCTGCAACAAAAAAGTCCACAAAATACGTAACGGAATATGTTCCCCTAAAAATCTTATAGTAAGGGTGGGTGGGCGGGAGCAATTTTTGCGTGCTCCGACTGCTGCTGTCTGGCTGCTGTAAGCGGGCTGATCCACGGGTCGTCTATCACTCCTCGTCGCCACTTTTGTGTCCCAACTTCGTCGCCGCTTTTGTGTCCCAGCCTCGTCGTAGGTGTCGGTGGCCGAGTGGAATGAGCCCGACACAGGAACAAAAATAGCACGCTGGTGCAGGTACGGAGGGGAGCAGCCAGAAACTATAAACACTAGAGTAAATTAGAAAGAGATATATATTGCACAGAATGTAACAATACTTAACTTTTACATAGTACTGCAGAAGGTTGATACATAGTTGTTAGAGGCCTGCCTAGTGCCTGTACGATAGCAAAGTCTTCACTGGTGCCTATCTGATTACGAAGGTCCTACCTGGTTGCTAACTCAGTCCGAAGTGACCGATGTCTTTCCGTGTTGGCCACGAGCGGAGTTGTCGCAGAGGGCGCTCGTGGCTGTCTTTTGAGAACGCCGCGCCGTGCGTGCATGGCGGCGAAAGTAGGTGGCGCGCACTTTGTACTTGTGCGACACCACAGGCGGAAGAACTGCCAAAGGGTAGGCGTTGAAAATGAAAAAGGCCCATGTGGGTATTAATGACGAAAAACTTTTTTGACTCGTCATCAAGTGGAATTTGTAAGTATGCCTCTGCTAAATCAATCTTCGAAAAGAAGCGAGACTGTCTTAATTTGTCCATCAGTTCCTCAGGTCTTGGCAGGGGATAATTGTTTGACTGTTCACTGTTGATTTGAAGTCCGCACAGAGACGAAGTTTTCCTGACGGCTTGGGTATAATTACTGTAGGCGAAGCCCACTGACTCGCAGAAACAGGAGAAATCACTCCACTATCTTGCCAACGTTTAAGTTCTTCGGCAACTGAATCACGCATTGCGATAGGCACTGGTCTAGCTTTACGAAATTTTGGAACTGCAGATTCTTTTAAAGTGACATGTGCCACGAAGTCTTTTGCACAACCTAGTTCCGGCGAAAACAAGTCACTATATTTTTCACACAATGCATTAATTTTGTCCTGAGGCATCACTGACGAAATTGAAGCACATCTCTTTGAACTGATAAACCAAACAAGTCAAATGCATCTAGTCCCAAAATGTTCTGTGTAGATTTGACCTGAAGAACAACAAAAGCAACTGTTTTTGATACACCTTGAAAAGAGGCGGGCAGGCTACACGTTCCTAGCACGGGAATATTTTGACCTGTGTACGCTGTTAGCACTTGTTGACACGGCGACAATTTTGGCGAACCCAGCAGTTCATAAGTGTCTTTATTCATTCAGGTAACAGTGGAACCAGTATCAAGCTGAAATTGCTCGGGCTGATTTTCTATTGAAAGAGTCACAAAAAGTTTTTGCCTATGGCGCTCGACAGGTGCGCGAATGTGGGCAACGTCTGCTACGCCTTGTTTGATGCGCTTGCGCATTCGCGGGCTGCGTAGGGAAGGAAGCGGCGCAGACTCGGCACGCAGCGGATTAACAACACTGTCACTAGATGGCACTACCGCCGGATCGGCGTCCGCGCAATGCGAGGCTACTGCACTAAAATTACTTTGAGTAGCTACACCAACTCTACTGTCACTAGCTTCACAGTACTGGGCACTATTACAATTAGAAGTTGCAGAAGGCACTAGGTTCACTACAGGATTGCACTGTACAGAGTCACTTTGCTTGTCCCGAACCCGTTTCCGTTGCACAGTTTTACGCGCTCGTCGGCGCTTGCGGCGTGGCTCACTACATAGTTTTGCCGTAGGCGCAGAAAAATTGTCTTGCATTTGAGAAACACAGGAAACACTGTCCAAGTTCACAGCGTGTATGATATTTGCAGTCTGAATTGTTCTTGCACTGTGTCTAACGGCGCCGTTCGTTGAAATTTTGTTTTGCATACACACTGTCCGTACAAGTCCTATTTTGCCACATTGATAACAAGTTGCGTTGCGTCTTGGGCACTGAGCACGTTCGTGGCGAGATACACACTGGGGGCAAGATTTACGAACATTTTTCTGAAATGAGCGTTGGCGCCCGTTATTCAAATTACTGTGTCTAACACTACGGGGCGACCTTTGCGTCGGACTATTACACTGGCTACCGTTCACTGTCTGTTCAGCACGGCCGGTAGAATTTAAAGAATCACTAGTGCTATACTGAGAACTACGGCTAGGAAAGCGTCCGTTACGGCGCACTGAATTTACACTGTGGCTTTGCATTTCTACATCTGCTAAGTCAAAAGTATCATGCGCTTCTATAAGCTGCAGTACACTATCTAATGAGGGGTCAGATTGTTTTAGAATTGCTGCCCTAATTCTGGGGTCCTGAATGTTCTTCGTTATTGCAACTCGCAACATAACGTCACTATAAGAAAGTCCACAAGAGCAAGTAAATTTACATTTGCGGGTTAAGCCTTTCAATTCCGTGATCCACTCTTGGTGTGTCTGCTCAGGTAATTTTTTAAGTCTGAAAAATCGGTACCGTGCAGCAGCTACGAGAACTTTTCTCTCATAATGAGCATTTAGTGCCTCTACTATTTGTTCAAAGTCTACATCACGAGAAGATGCGTTGGGGAATAGTTTCTGCAGTAACACGAAAGTCTTGGTGCCAACTACGCCGAGAAAGAAATGTTTCACTGTCTGACCTGTTAGTTTATGAGCCGCGACGAGTTCTTGAAACTGTGCGAAGTAGTCGCTCCATTCTTCCTCATGTTCAGTGTACATTCTTCCTCATGTTCAGTGTACTGGCGAAATGTAGGAAGCGTTGCAGCGGCAGGTGTGTGCTGCTGATGCGACGGCTGTTGTTGAGTTGTCAACTGCGCCACTGCCTGGAGAAGTTGTGTGATTTGCGCCGTCTGTAACTGAATAATTTCTGTTGTTGTTGTTGTTGTTGTTTAGAGGGGACTAGACTGCACGGTCATCAGTCCCCTGTTGCAAGCAAAGTCAATGAGGCGTATAGCAAGATGAAAAAACGATCATTGAAACACAAAAAAGAGAAAGCACATTGGGTACACAATGACAAGGAGGATTGAGGTCACGACACGCAAGGAAGAAAACTCAAAAAGTAAAGAAAAATAATTGGACTAAAAAGTTACAGCAGAATGTAGTGGCTGGCTGATCACGAGGATAATAAAGGATGAGCCAGCCACTCTGCACATTCTAAAACATACGAATAAAAGCAGGGTAGACAACAAAATAAGAAGGGTAAAATGTTGTGAGAGATAGGTGCCTGAGAGTTCAGGCTAAGGAACCCACCGTTATATCAAATGGTAAAACCCAGCTGCACGGATAAAACGTAGAACACGATCAGCTGTAACAGCGTCGTCACCCAGAATAAAAGGAAGCGCAGCTGGCAGGTCAAAGGACTGTCGTAAGTCAGCTAAAAGGGGACAGTCCACCAGGATGTGGACCACTGTCAATAAAGTGCCACAGCGACACTGTGGAGGATCCTCCCGTCGAAGTAGATGGCCATGTGTCATCCACGTATGACCAATACGCAGACGACAAAGGACGACTGACTCCTTCCGAGAGGCCCTCAGGGAGGACTTCCACGGAGCTGTAGAACGCTTCACTGCAAGGAGCTTATTTGGGGCAGGTGAGTCAACCCACTCAGTGTTCCAAAGCCCAAGTACCTTCCGGTGGAACTCTAATCGGAGGTCCCTCTCTTGAACGCCAATTTCTAAGAGGCTGGAAGTAATAGCCTGCTTAGCCAGTCGATCTACGCGTTCGTTCCCCGGAATTCCAACGTGTCCAGGGGTCCAAACGAAGGCCACAGTGCGGCCAGACTGGACGAGAAGGTTAATAGAGTCCTGGATGGACCGCACCAGGGGGTGTTTTGGAAAGCACTGGTCAAGAGTTTGCAAGCCGCCCAGGGAGTCGCTGCAGATAACATAAGACTCCCCGGGACAGGCTATAAGGTGCTCAAGTGCTCGACAGATAGCGATCAGCTCTGCAGTCAATATACTACTCCCACAGGGTAAGGCGTGTTGTTCTATGTCCTCATTATGGGTGTAGGCATACCCACAACGGCCATCCACGAGAGACCCGTCTGTGTATACGACTTCGGCGCCGTGGAAAGAACTCAGTATCGCCTGAAATTGGCGGCGGAGAGTCAACGGTGCAACAGAGGTTTTACACTCGCGGGACAAGTCTAATCGAAGCTGCGGACGTGGTACAGACCAAGGAGGAGCACGGGAAAAGTAGTGAAAAGCGGGAGGAATAGGAAGGGATTCAAGAGAGGAGAGAAGGGATCGAACACGGACCGAAATCGGGAGACCCGACCTTGGCCGCCGTCGTGGAAAAGGGAGGACAACATCCGGAAAGAGAAGTCTGTAATTGGGATGGTGGGGTAAGGCGTGTACATGGGCAGCATAAGAAGCTAGTAAGCGCTGCCGGCGGAAACGCAGGGGTGGAACCCCTACTTCGGCTAGCAGACTTGTCACCGGGCTCGTGCGAAAGGCCCCTGTCGCCAAACGGACACCACTATGGAGGACCGGGTCCAATACCTGCAGTGCTGATGGCGCTGCAGAGTCATACACAATACTCCCGTAGTCCAGGCGCGATTGTATGAGGGCCTTGTATAGCTGGAGAAGAGTTGGGCGTGATGCTCCCCAAGCCGTGTGGCCAAGACAACGGAGGATATTCAGATGTTTCCAGCATTTCTGTCGCAGCTGACGGAGGTGCGGCTGCCAAGTCAGCCGGGCATCAAAAACCATACCGAGGAAGCGGTGCGTTTCTTCAACACGAAGACGTTCATTACCTAGGTACAGCTCTGGATCGAGGTGAAGTGCCCGACGACGACAGAAGTGCATTACTCGGGTCTTAGCACCCGAGAAGTGGAAACCGTGGGCTGAGGCCCATGACTCTGCCTTTCTAATGGCCCCCTGCAGCCGCCGTTCAGCGACACCGATTGTGGCGGAGCTGAAATAAAGGCAAAAATCATCCGCAAATAGGGAGGAGGAAACTGATGACCCAACCGCTGCTGCTAGACCATTGATGGCAATCAGGAAGAGGGGAACACTGAGAACAGATCCCTGTGGGACACCATTCTCCTGGATATGAGGAGAGCTGAGACAGGTGCCTACACGAACTTGAAAATAGCGGGTCGATAAAAAGTTCCGTATAAAAATTGGAAGGGAGCCCCTCAGACCCCAACCATGCAGTGTAGCCAAAATATGATGGCGCCAGGTTGTATCGTAAGCCTTACGGAGATCGAAGAAGACCGCAATGAGATGTTCGCGCCTGGTGAAGGCAGTGCGAATAGCCGATTCCAGCGAGACAAGGTTGTCAATGGCGGAACGGCCTTGACGGAATCCCCCTTGTTGTGGAGCAAGAAGTTCGCGGTCTTCAAGGAGCCACATCAGCCGCCGACTCACCATTCGCTCGAGTAGCTTGCAGAGCACATTGGTAAGGCTGATTGGGCGATAACTGTCAGCCACCAATGGATCTGCTCTAGGTTTCAACACCGGGATCACGGTGCTTTCCTGCCACTGTGATGGGAAAACCCCATCTGCCCAGATACGGTTGAACAGGGAGAGAAGGTGATGGTGAAACTCAGCTGAAAGGTGACGGAGGAACTGACTGTGTTTTCGATCTGGTCCCGGAGATGTATCGGGGCACGCAGCCAGAGCGGTTTGAAGCTCCCACTCGCTAAACGGGGCGTTGTAAAGTTCCTGGCGGCGTGTGCGGAATGACAACTGCTGCCGCTCGACCCTCTCTTTGAAGGTGCGGAAGTCTGCACTGTATGTTTCAGTTGCAGAGCAACGGGCATAGTAATCTGCCATGAACTCAGCTATGGCTTGTGGGTCAGTGCAGAGAGCACCCTGAATGGTGAGCGATGGGATTCCAGGCGGTGGGCGATACCCGAAGAGGCGCCGTACTTGGGTCCAGACCCGAGAAGGGGAGGCGCGAGAGCCGATGGAGGCTACAAACCTCTCCCAGGAATCCTTCTTACTCTGCAGAATCAGTCGCCGAGCCCGTGCACGGAGGCGTTTAAAGGCGATGAGGTTCTCTAGAGAAGGGTGTCGCCGGTGTCGCTGGAGCGCACGCCGACGTTCCCGAATGGCCTCAGCGATCTCCTGTGTCCACCAAGGGACCGACTTACGTCTAAGTGACGCGGATGCGGTTGGAACAGTTTTCTCGGCGGCGGAAACTATGGCCTTTGTGACTTGCTGGACAGCCACTTCAATGTCAGCCGAAAGTGGAGTCGTAACCACTGCAGCTGAAGCATATGCCGGCCAGTCAGCCCTATGAAGCGACCAATGAGGCAGCCGGTTTGCGACTTGAGTCTCTGGGAGCGACAGAAAGATGGGAAAATGGTCGCTGCCACAGAGATCATCATGCACAGTTCAATTCAGACGAGGGAGAAGACTCGGGCTACAAATGGACAGGTCGATGGCCGAGTATGTGCCATGAGCTACGCTGAAGTGCATCGGAGCACCCGTGTTCAGAAGGCAAAGGTTCTGCTGTATCAGGAGCATCTCCACATCCCTACCACGCGCCGAAGTCTGCATCCCACCCCACATCGGGTGGTGGGCATTAAAATCCCCCAAAAGGAGAAACGGTGGGGGAAGTTGAGAGATCAAGGCACCAAGGTCAGCAAGACAAACAATCTCATCTGGCGGTAGGTAGAGGGAACAGATCGTTAGTTCCTGCCTTGCTCTGATCCTAACAGCCACTGCCTCGAGATTCGTGGTGAGGGGCACAGCTGTAATGGGGACAGTGGCAAGGACATAGAGGCACACACCTCCGGAGACCCTGTCACAGAAAGGACGATTTTTAAAAAGCCCCGGTAGCCACGTAGGGCAGGGGTCTTCTGGGCAGGAAACCACGTTTCCTGCAACGCTATGCAGAGCAAAGGGAGTTGGCACATTAGCTGTTGCAGCTCTGCCAGGTGGTGGAAAAAACCGCCGCAATTCCACTGGAGAATTTGATGGTGCATGACTTTAAAGGCCATGATGCGAAGTATAAATAACACTATTGCATGGGTTCATCTGCTGCCGCCGATTTGGAACATTCAGAATCCAGGATCATGCGTTCTGGAGAGGCAGTAAGTGCAAGATCCTCACGTGATGCGAGGATCTGTACCTCATCGTCCGATGCAGAAGATGAGGTGGTAGGTGGCTGTAGAGCCACCGAAGACTCTTTGGTCTTCTTTTTCCGCCCCTCTCGCTGGCCCTTAGGTTTGCAGCGCCGGGAGGGCTTCTCTATAGTGGCGTCAGTGGTGGAGGAAGAGCGGGAAGCCCTTCTACCAATAGGTTTGGGATCCTTCCGCCTGTGGCTGGGATCCGCTGGATCACTAAGTGAAGCCTCGGAAGGGAGTGCCCCAAGGGACCCCTTCCGAGAGAGGGGAGCCGGAGGAGGCTGCTCCTTCTCCGGCTGGGAGGTGGGGACTGGTGTCCCCGATGTTAGTGGTGGAGTGGCCCCCTCAAGTGGTAGTGGGGGGGCAGTGAGAGGAGTGCCCCCGACCTTGACGGGGGCAGATGAGCTTTGATGGCCCTTTGGGCCCACAGATGGTTGCTGCAAGGTGGATAACCGAAGAGGTGGTGATGATGCAACAGCAGCAAAAGACGTTGTCAGAAAAAACCGGGTGAAGCCGTTCATATTTTTTACGCGCCTCGGTATGTGTCAGTCGATCCAGGGTCTTTATTTCCATTATCTTCCGCTCTTTGCGGAGCACAGTACAGTCTGGAGAACAGGGTGGATGCTGCTGCCCACAGTTTACACAGATAGGTGGAGAAGTACACGGAGCGTCAGGGTGTGATGGACGCCCGCATTCCCTACATGTGGGGCTGGAATTACATCTGGAGGACATATGTCCGAATTTCCAGCATTTAAAGCATCGCATAGGGGGAGGAATATAAGGCTTTACATCACACCGGTAGACCATAACCTTGACCTTTTCGGGCAATGTATCGCTGTCAAAGGCCAAGATGAAAGCACCGGTGGCTACCCTATTATCCTTTGAACCCCTATGCACGCGCCGGACGAAGTGGACACCCCGTCGCTCTAGGTTGGCGCGTAGCTCGTCATCCGACTGTAAAAGAAGGTCTCTATGGTAGATAAGTCCCTGGATCATGTTCAGCGATTTGTGGGGTGTTATACTGACCGGAACGTCACCCAGCTTATCGCAAGCAAGTAATGCTTGCGATTGGGCGGATGACGCTGTTTCGATCAGTACCGAACCGCTCCTCATTTTCGACATACCCGAGACTTCACCAAACTTATCTTCAAGGTGTTGAACGAAGAAAAGTGGTTTCGTTGACATGAAGGTTTCCCCATCCGTTCTGTTGCAAACGAGATACTTCGGAGAGTAAGACTCATCCCTATCTTTAGCCCGCCGTTCCTCCCAAGGGGTGGCCAGGGAAGGGAACGTTCGGGGATCATACGTCGCTGCATTATAAGCAACTCTTCCTCTCTTAGAGACGGCGTTTTTGCGACCGCGCACGCTATTTATTGCTCGTTTCATGTCTGTCCCACGAGCAGCTAGGGAACTAAAGGTCCACCCAGGCAGAGCCCCGCTTGCCTGGGTAAGCCTTGTACAACTGAGGTGCGGCAGGTTCCTCAGAGGTTGCTCGCTAGCGGCTGTTCAACCTCAACAGCCATGCATCTCCTCGGCACGTAGCACACCTTGAGATTGAGGTTTTTTTAGAGAGGTTTGTACCGTCCTCGCGACCCGGGCGATTAAGCCAAGATCCCCGGGCTCTGAAACGTACAACGTTCCACCGTCGCGCCGAACGATGGTCGTTGAGGCACGCACAGAGCTTACGGTGTAGCGGACTGTTGGCGCGACACAGCCCACAGCTCAGGACCCCGGGTTCGCCAAGCCCGTACCCAGCAAATTAATGCTGAGCCCCTGAGGGGCTGAATAATTTCCATTACGTTTGGATTCGGGTTAGCGGCCATGCTGACCGATTAGGCGCCGTGCATACAAGTAAATTATAACAAAACACAAATGCAATATGAAAGATGTCTCGGTCTGCAACAAAAAAGACCACAAAACACGTAACTGAATATATTCCCCCAAAAATCTTATAATAAGGGTGGGTGGGCGGGAGCAATTTCTGCGTGCTCCGACTGCTGCTGTCTGGCTGCTGCAAGTGGGCTGGTCCACGATTCTTCTATCACTCCTCGTCGCCACTTTTGTGTCCCAGCCTCGTCGCCGCTTTTGTCTCGTTTCCGTCGTAGGTGTCGGTGGCCGAGTGGAATGAGACCGACACAGGAATAAAGATAGCACGCTGGTGCAGGTACGAAGGGGAGCAGCCAGAAACTAGAAACACTAGAGTAAATTAGAACGAGATATATATTGCACAGAATTTATACAATACTTAACTTTTACACAATTCAGTACTGCAGAGTGCTGATACCTAGTTGAGTTAGAGGCCTGCCTAGTGTCTATCCGTTAGCCAAGTCTTTACTGGTGCCTATCTAATTCCGAAGTGGTAACTGGTTCCTATCTCAGTCGGAAGTGAACAATGTCGTTCAGTGGTGGCCACGAGCGGAGTTGTAGCAGAGGGCGGTCGTGGCCGACGTCGTAAGAACGCCGCGCCGTGCGTACATGGCGGCGCGCGGCGAAAGTAGGTGGCGCGCACTTTGGACTTGTGCGACACCACATAGACAACTATAGACCTATTTCTATGCCGTCGGTTTTTCCTAAAGTTATTGAAAAGGCTGTATATTCAAGAGTAATTGATCATTTCAATTCATATAATTTATTGTCAAACATACAGTTTGGTTTTGGAAGTGGTTTAACGACTGAAAATGCTATATTCTCTGTGAGGCACTTGATGGGTTAAATAAGAGGCTACGGACATTAGGCGTATTCTTTGGTTTAACAAATTCGTTTGATTGTGTTGATCACAAAATATTGTTGCAGAAGTTGGAACATTATGGAATACTGGGAGTAGCCCACAACTGGTTCACCTCTTACTTTAATAATAGAAAACAGAAGGTAATTCTCCACATGGCAGAAAATGGCTATGACGTGCAATCCCAATGGGGCACAATTCAGTATGGGGTGCCCCAGGGGTCTGTTTTGGGACCATTGCTGTTTCTTATTTATGTAAATGATATGCCTTCGAGTATAAAATGTGACAGTAAAATATTTTTGTTCACTACCAAGCTGGTATCATCAGTAAAGGATGTTGCTCGTAATATTGACACAGTATCAAATAATGCAGTTCAAGATATAAGTTCATGGCTTGTAGAAAACAAGTTGATGTTAAATCACAGTAAAACTAAGTTTTTACAATTTTTACACATAATTTGACGAAAGCTGACATTCTGATTACACATAATGGGCATGTGATAAGTGAGACTGAACAGTTCAAATTTCTAGGTGTTCATATAGACAGTAAGCTGTCATGGAAAACCCATGTTCAGGATCTTGTTCCAAAACTAAATTCTGCTCTATTTACCATTAGAACAATATCTGAGATAAGTGATTTTTCAACACGAAAAGTAGTCTATTACGCTTACTTTCACTCACTTATGACGTACGGCATTGTTTTTTGGGGTAACTCGCCTCATGCAAAAAGGATATTTCTGGCTCAAAAACGGGCGGTTCGAGCAATACCTGATGTAAGTTCGCGAACGTCACGTCGACCCCTTTTCAGTAGTCTGGGAATTTTGACTCTGGCGACACAATACGTTTTTGCTTTAATGTCGTTTGTTGTTAATAATATCAGCTTATTCCCACGAGTTAGTAGCTATCACTCGGTGAATACTAGAAAGAAATCGAATCTGCATTTGCATCACACCACCTTAACACTTGTGGCAGTTTATTGAAAATGGATGCCGCAGAATACTGTACCCCTTTCTGCACAAGAACTAAAGAATCTTAGCACTAATCCACACGCTTTCAAATCTAAATTGAAGAGTTACCTCATGGCTCACCCCTTTTATTCTGTCAAGGAACTTCTAGAAAAGTTAAACAATTAAGCTAATTCATTTTTTTTCTTTATTGATTCTTTTCACTTTGTCTTAAGATTGTCGTGTGTAAAGGACTACTAAAAATTTTCTATTACCATTCTTGTATAACAATTAATGTATTGACTTGTTCCATGGAGTCTCACTCCTCAATTGGGTCCTATGGAACAGAAAAAACCAATAAACAATAAATAAATAAATTCGTTCACCGTCCAGAAGGTCAGTTGCTTTTCGGAAGCAGCAGTGATCACTTTGCAAGACGTGAGTAGTTTCGTATTATGAACATTTTTCTGGTGCGTTGGATACAGCCAGCCACCACCGCACCGATGACCTAAGTATTTATTGATGTTCAGTCTCAGCCTGGTCTTCAAAATGTTCACGTTTGTAAAGCTTAAGGTACTTAACTGCGGGGTCATCAGTCCCTAAACTTACTAACTCCTTATGTACTACCTTCTGCTAGAGACGACACAAACATCCATGCCCGAGGGGGTTTCGAACCCCCGACAGGGAACGGCCTCGCGCATCGTAGCATAGCGCCTCAATGCGCTCGGCCGCTTCGCCGCGTCCTCAGCCTTCTGCTTTTTACAGTCGATCCGGTGCAGATCGGAACTGATTTTGTTTTCCAAGGAACTGGTGGTGCCAGTGTTACGCCCGAGATTTTTAGAACAACTGCGGCTGAAAAAATGCCTGATGTACAAAGAACTTGAACCTGTTTTACACTGCGGCACAGTGAGTCAGGTAAACCAGTGAAATGCGCAATATGCCTATGGTGAAGTGATCGGAAAACCGAAGTCCTTTCTGCTGACTGGAAGGTACCCAAAAAATGTTCAAATGTCTGTAAATCTCTATCGGACCAAACTGCGTGGTCATCAGTGCGTAGCTTACAAACTACTTAAACCTATGTAAACTAACCTAAGGACAACACACACACACACACACACACATGTATTTGCGAATTTTATGCAGATTAGTACCTGATTATCAAAACTCAGTATCAGACTCAATTAACTGCAGTGTTGCATAACAATCATTTACTACGGTACCAATAAAGAAATCAGTTCAACAAGATTACCAAAATCAATACTGCACTTTAAATCCACAAATAACTAATTATCAAATAAAGGAAGTAGGTTAATCTTCTAACTACGTAAATGAAACAGGAAAGAAATGTCAACTTTGTTACTTATTATTAATAATCACCATTACATTACCTAAAAGATACAATCTTTTCATAATTACATGAAATGCTATTACCTTCATTCCAAGGGAAATACAATCTTTTTCACAATTATATGAAATGCAATATATATACTTGCTGGCACTGCAGCCTCTGCTCTACATCGGAGCCATACACCCAACTGCTCTCTAAGCGAACTGTACCACACGTCTGACACTGTCTCTCTGCACGAGCTACAATGCTATGCGATACATAATCTTTGCCAAAGATGAAACTTCACTGATTTATGTACAGATATCGATACACACAGTAGAAGCAATATTATACATTTTCTTGCAAGCAAGTTACTCGACACAAAACAGGAGGCACAATATTAGACATTTTCTTACAAATTCATCAATACCCATTTTCTATGGACACGTTTCAAAGTCTTCATGATTAGTCAGAGCACGTTAGTTTATTTAGAGATTATTACGACGAAGGATACTTTCAGCTTCATGTTGATTTAAATTCCTTCGCCATTTACTAAGTTTTTGTTTCCATCAGTTATGTGACTAATATAGTGCCTGGCCATTTACTTGTTAAAAAAACTCCATAATCTCACAGTTGAGTCCCCCTTACAAATCACCGCATGACGCTCTTGGGCCTGAGTGAGAAATGATAGTGAAATAAGTTTGAAGAATGCGTGCTCAAGGGGCGGCAAGCAACTGGTGAGCCATTTTTCAGCACGCGACTGCGACAGTCATTTGTCAGCGAGGCGACGTCGACAATGCCAAGACCCGCCCACGCACAATCTAGAATGGATCGCGTAAGTACAAAGCGACAGCCGGTAGCCAGAGATAAAGTGGACACCTCATCAGTTTTGTAGCACTACCTAAGACCGAAACCACATTAAAAAATGTCAAGCAGCGGCGGATACTATCAGAGAATCAATCCGGATATCATTCCTCATATCACTCACTTATACAACTAAAATCTACCGTAAATAAAGAGTCGACTCGAGACACTGTAATGTCGCAATCTTCCGAGACTTCGAGCTTCAGTTTGACAAATTATGGCACTACGATCCACAAAGTAATATAAATTTTAAAAGTCGACCACTATACTTGACAAGAGCCTTGCTTTGTCACTAAAATTAGTAAATAACGTCCGTGTGAACTACTGGTTACTCCCTGCTACATAGCCTTATTCCCTGGCCCAAACTGAGAAATGAATCGTTTCAAATTACTTCAATAACAAGAAGTTAATACTACAGTGGCCAATATACATAGCAGTTCACACGTTATTACACACAGACATTAATAGGCAAGCCACCACAATTAAAATTATCTTAGAAATGTGGCTAGTAAACATTTATGGCGCAACGGAATTTACACTTTAAAAAATTTGCATCTGAGCTTGTTCTCAGCACTTGTGAAGAACAATATTAAATAAAAGAGGGAAGGTGCTCCAAAACTACAATTTATAGGCAACTTACGGAATATGCTGACCATAAACATGTTTATTTATATAGGAAACAAGCAAAATGGGGAACCAATTTCGTTAATACAATAAAAAAGAATCTCTTACATGGATTAATGCGGACGGTGTGCAGCCTAAATAATACATGATTTAACGCTACTGGGGGAAGGATTCACAAAAAACACTCATTCTCTCTCATACACGCAATGCCACAGCGAAACTCACCACAATCAGCGTGCTGAGACGAGGCGGAAGCAGGCGCAGCTATCGTCGGCGAAATTTAGCAAGTCGGAGGTAGCCCAAAAACACAATATACAAAAACACTTTGAAGCTGGCTCTCGTCTGTCGTGCCTGTTTTGAGATGGTGCGTGAGTATAGCAAGTTAAATTACATCTTAACCAAAAACGCGAGCAAACACGGTAACGGCGACACACGGCTACGTTACATGAACGCTCTTCACTGAAGGTGAAGTGGTTGAAAGTCGGATCCATTATAAAAAATCACGGTGGATTCTTAAGTTGCAATCTGTTAGAATTCGAGCAAGGTACTGGTTTTATAAGAGAAGTGGTGTGAACTCAGGCGACTAGCTGCATGCCCCGGAAGTCGGAACTTGGACCCACGTGGTTCCGAAAATCGATAAAATTGAATAAATTCAGGTTCCGAAAAATAAAGAAAATTAACTATTGCATACAATCCTTATATAATTCTAAGCATTCCTAAGGAAATGAACGAAGGAGTTTGTACAAGGCTCAGAGAGAATTACTGACAGAGTTCGTACTATAAGTCGGAGAAGGAACAGCAACATTAAAATAGGCGGGGGAGAAGATTGCGAAATATTAGTGGAAATCAGAAGGATACCCGCATAATTACTTGCCTGATGGGCATGGAACAGAGAAGAGTGGAAGCTGAGGGCTTTGTTCTATTAACCAACGACATGGAACACATATCACTAACGAAAGGAAACGATGAGAAAATTTTTACATGCACTGTATAAAATGAACATATCACCTATTAGAAATCTGGCCCCACAAAGATAGAAAGTATTTACACACACACCGCCACATGATCACAAAAGGTTTTAACATATCAGGCCATTATCAAACTGCAACTGGAATCACACACACCGCGTTTATCTATTGGAAATCACTGAATTGAAAAACGATAACACATTTCCACACACGATGGGAGAAAATATTCGAAAAAATTATTCTAAGTTCACGAATCAAAGTTTAACGTGCTAGTCAATGAAACGATACCATCACCAGAAACAAGAGCAGAACCAACCTTAACTCACCAGACAACCAGCCAAGAATAAAACGCCGTGCGGCCACCGGGCCGCGGAAAAACCACCGGAAAATCCCTGAAAAAGCGGTGGTGGGGATGGAGAGCGAGTACACTCGCGCAGGTATAGGTCCGCTAACTAGCCCGCAACCAAAGGGTGTGGAAACCTCTTTGGTCACCTCAGCAGCTATCGACTCTGAGCCAGAGAGAACGATGCAAAGCGAGCTATCACTACCCATGTTCAAACAGCCATAAATTCTAGCACACGCTTAAAAGTACAACAACTGCATATTCTCACAGGGACAGTGGCGTAGCGGAGAAGCCGTACTTATGTTAATAATTTATTATCATATTAATTAATGTGGCATAACAAAATAAGAAAAACCTAGCAATATTAACTAATATTTTAACACATGAAATAAAAATGCTTTTCCTCAAGCCTTGAAAAGAGTGGGGTTCAAGTTTTAACAAAATGATAATCTAGCGACATCAAATAAATTGTAACTTTACAGAAACAGTTGTCTTTCAGTTTCGAACTATCTCAAGATTGCGAGTTTGCAGTGTCCTGTGTCGACTGCTTTAATGATGATAGATGTTTGTCATGTAAGTGAGACATATGCCGAAAGTTCACTCACTCATGGCCACGGTGGAATGGCTGAGAGCTCGAAGGTGCCTTACTGCGGATCGCGAGGTTGCTCCCCGTCGGAGGTTCGAGCCCTCAGCTCCTGTGTGTGTGTGTGTGTGTGTGTGTGTGTGTGTGTGTGTGTGTGTGTGTTTTATGGCATTAGTTTAGTTTAAGTAGTTTACAAACCTAGGGACTGATAACCACAGTAGTTTAGTGCCATAGGTACACAAACATTTGAACACACTCACTGACTAAACACTACATCTAAAAAACTACGTCAGATATGAAGCTGAAATTTCCCAGGTATATATTTAATAGGTAAAAGGCGTCAACTGAGAATGGATTTTGTGTTTGTGACGACTTAAGAGGGTCTGTATGAAAGTCTTACATCTTTGCTAACTAAAGCCATCAATAAGATTTTCTTCTCGTTGTATTGCATTATCGATAAATGTGGTCATTTGTAAAGTTTGTATCACCATTTATATTGTGAACATGTTGACTACAATTTCGAGAGAAATGGCTCCAGAATTCAAAAATGTTCAAATGTTTGTAAATTTATCGGACCAAACTGCGTGGTCATCAGTCCGTAGCTTACAAACTACTTAAACTAAGGTAAACTAACCTAAACACACACCCATGCCCCAGGGAGGACTAGAACCACCGACGACGAGCAACCGCGCGCTCCGTAGGGAGGCGCCTTAGACCGCTCGGCTACTACACCGCGGCGCTCCAGAATTGAAGCGCATACATCTACACCGTATATGGTATGGAGTGAGTCCTTTACTGGCCAAGTAATTCAGGCAGTAACTTGGCTGACTGTCGTGTGGATGACTAAGGTTCGAGTCTTCATCCAGCAAACATTTTTGTTATTTATTTCTTAAAAATATAATTTTTAATAAAATTAAGGGTAATAAATATTATCAGTTACATTACATAGAACTTATTTTATTTATGAAATGACGGTTGCAGATAATTAAAATTTTAATGACAATATTTTCTTTTTAAAAAGTGGAAAAATTCCAAATGCATTTTACAATGAATGTAGGTAGATTAAAGCATTTAACGCTATTGCCATTACAGTTTATTACAAAATTAGGTGAGATTGTAAGCTGTGGCAAAAAGAAAAAAAATATTCCTTGCCATTTCGAGAAACTGGTTTCTTCTTGGAGCAGTGGAGTGTAGCTATTGTATGTATTCAATCAGGCTGACGGTCATGAAAAGTCAAATCTATATCTATAAATGTGGTTCAGACGTGATAAACGTACACCGAACAGACATTTACAAGACATAAAGAGCTAAAAATTTGTACAGTTACTAATGTCTAATCGGGGAAGGCTTTAGGCACGATTTTATGACGATCGGATAGCTATTTATTCATATATATTTATGTAAATGTCTGTTGGGTTACGCTTATCACGTCGGGACGACAAGACGCAGAGACTTAAATATTTTTACAGTTACTAATTTATACCTGAGAAAGGTTTTAGGTACGGTTTTATAGCGATCTGATAGGTATTTAGTAATTTGAAGAATATAACGCGAAATGCGGAACAATAATTAGTCTTTGAAAATTATATTTACTCTTTCAAAATGGTTTTATTGGTTGTTTGGTGCTTGATGGTTCATAATGGTAAAAGAGTTGAATATATTGGGTTTGAAAGTTGTCGGTGTGTATAAAATTCTACGTGTGTGTATGTTAATATTTCGCTCTGCAGCGAAAACTACCGAACGCAAATTCGAACTGAAGGCCAGCGATGACGTTTGCGACTCTTTAGCAAGGAGGTTACATACAGCGGAACGTGATGCCATAGACCATATATCTTTGGTGTATGCGTGCTACAATGTCTTCAGCTTTTTCTCTGCTACAATGTCTTCAGCTTTTTCTCTGTAAGGATAAGCATACGAATAAGGAAATATAAGAATAAATAAAGCAGTAAAAAAGAAATTTCTTTTAATACATCTCTTAAAAAAATCAATTTGACGTTTCGCGCATTACATCAAGTGATCGATCTGTGATATTATTACAATCATTATTGTTGAATTTCGTGATTGGATTCTTCGAAACGAGTGCATTTTTACGTGTGATTTTATCTACACTACTTACTTTCCTGATAACGGTTAGTGCATAGACTTCTGCAATCTGGTAGCAATATTTTTCAGTTCCGCTTTATCAGCGATATTTCCTCAAAAATGAGTGAAATTAATTACAATGATTGTTATTTAAACTTCGTATATAAATGTGCATTGCGTTACTTTACACATGTTACAACAGTACGTTTACTTCTAATAGATTACATTCAGACAACATGCCTCGGAAAACGTCATTACTAAGAAACACTGTTAGAGCAAAACGTATTAAAACATCAAGAGCACACGAAAATGAAGAACAACGCGAGATAATATTTTCACAAAGGAGGGACAAGAGGACAGCAATGGCGAACGTTGAATCATCACTACAACGTGACAATAGGCAACGCGAGGACCGAGTGCGAGCGGAGCCGCGGGTTTAAGCTAGTAAATAATAAAAATATTCCTTGAAGGTGTATTCCAATCTGCATCGTCCACATGACAGGCGAACAGAGAGTTCTACCGTGGAAATATCAAATCGGTTAGATTTTAGTATTCGGCAAAATAACCCGAAGAGACTAAGAAAGGGGAATATGTTACCACCTGCGCTATTTAGACCATGCTGCAGCTCAGCCTTCAATACTGTCAGTTGCATTATACTACGCTCAAAATTAAATAATTCGCAGTCTGTGTTGCAGTATTCTTTATTACTCCAATAACGCGTTTCGCACTGTTAGCGCATCATCAAACTGGAAACAGACAAATTTTTTATTACAGTCCGTGTACCTGGCGGGCAGCGAATCTGATATTGCTAACGTGAGTAAATTTTGAAAAGTCAGAACTTACTTGGGTGGAGATGGAGCCACAGAATTATTTAAAGCTGTGATGGAAGTAGCTTAAGTTGTGTTCTGTCATTGTGCACCTGCAAAGAAATTAACGTCCAAAGTACGTAACGGTTATTTGAAGTAGAATAACTTTAGCCCCTATTCGTGTTATTTTGCAACCATGACTTATTAAATTGATAGTTCTGTAATTTTTACATTTTGCAGCTGCTTTCTTTGAAATTGGAATTATGGTATTCTTCTTTAAGTCGGAGGGTATTTCCCCCGTCTCATACATCTTACATACCAAGTAGTACAATTTCTTCACGACTGGATCTCCTAAAGATATCAGAAGCTCATAAGGAATACCATCTACTCCAGGGGCCTTGTTTCGACTGAAGTCCTTTAGCGCTCTGTCAAATTCTTCTAGAAGCATCATATCTCCTACCTCATCTTCCTCCACTTCGTCTTCCATTTCTAGAATACTGCCGTCAAGTTTATTTCCTTTGTATAGGACCTCTATATATTCCTTCTACAGTCCAGCTTTCCCCTCTTTGCTTAGTACTGGTTGTCCATCTGAGTTCTGGATATTCACACAAATGTTTTTCTTGTCTCCAAATATCTCTTATTTTCCTGGAGGCGGTGTTTATCTTTCCCCGTAGTTACGCATTCTTCTACAGTCCTGCATTTGTCCTCTATCCGTTCTTGCTAAGCCAATCTGCACTTCCTGTCAATCTCATTTTTTTAAGACGTTTGAACTTCTTTCTTCCTGTTTCACTTGCAGAATTTTTATATTTTCTCCTCTCATCAATTAAGTTCAGTATATCTTGTGTTATCCAGGGATTTATATTAGGCCTTGTCGTTCTGCCTATATGGTCCTCTGCAGCCTTCACTACCCTATCTTTCAGAGCTATCCATTCTCTATCTACGGTATTACTTTCCCCCGTTTCAGCCAATCCTTGCCTAATGCTCCCTCTGATAGTCTCAGCCACCTCTGGTTCCTTCAATTTGTCCAAGTTCCATCTCCTAAGCTTTCTACCTTTCTGCAGTCTCTTAAGTTTCAATCTACAGTTCTTAACAAATAAATTATGGTCAGAGTCTATATCTGCCCCTGGATATGTCTTGCAGTTTAGAACCTGGTTTCTAAATCTATTCCTTACCATTATAAAGTCAATCTGGTACCTTCCAGTGTCTCGTGGTCTCTTCCACGTATACAGCCTTCTTTTATGATGATTAAACCAAGTGTTGGTGATCATTAAATTGTGCTCTGCACAAAATTCTACCAAGCGATCTCCTCTTTCATTCCCTTGCACTACTGTGGTCGCTGTTGGCTTGATTTCTATCTTTACGACGATAATGCGTTCTCTATGCTGTTCATAGTAACTTACCCGCATTCCTATTTTCTTATTATCAGACCCCCTCGTGTAACACCCCCAACTGATTTTGTGTTGATAACCCTGTACTCACCTTACCAGAAATCCTGTTCATCCTGCTACCGAATTTCACTAATCCCTACGATATCTAACATTAACCTATCCATTTCTCTTTTCAATTTTTCTAGATTACCTACTCGATTAAGGGTTAGAACATTCCATACTCCGACCAGTAGAATGCCTGTTTTGATTATCTTTATGACGACATCCTACTGAGTAGTCCCCACCCAGGGGCCCGAATGGGGGGGGGGACTATTTTACCTCCGGAATATTTTACCCGATAGGATGCCATCATCATATTTCCATACAGTAGAGCTGCATGTCCTCGGGAAAAGTAACGGCTGTAGTCTCCCCTTGCTTTCAGCCGTTCGCAGTAGCTGTGTGGCAAAGCCATATTAGCTGATGTTACAAGGCCAGCGCAGTCAGAAACTAGAAACAGTAGAGTAAATTAGAACGAGATATATATTGCACAGAATTTATAGAATACTTAACTTTTACATAATTCAGTACTGCAGAATGCTGATACATAGTTGAGCTAGAGGCCTGCCTAGTGCCTGTCCGATAGCCAAGTCTTCACTGGTGCCTATCTGAATACGAAGTCTTAACTGGTTCCTATCTCAGTCCCAAGTGAACGATGTCGTTCAGTCGTGGCAACGAGCAGAGCTGCAGCAGAGGGCGCTCGTGGTTGACGTCGTAAGAACGCCGCGCCGTGCGTGCATGGCGGCGCGCGGCGAAAGTAGGTGGCGCGCACTTTGGACTTGTGCGACACCACACCCCTCCGCCCCCCCCCCAAACCGCCGCGCCGTCGTGGCGTAGGGCTGAGGGCCACGGCGACGGCACTGGGAGGCGGGCCTGGGCTGGGGCGTTACTGGTGGGACGGGCGTCGTAGCTGAGGCTGGGATCGAGACGCCGTCTGCGCCCCGGTATACAACTTGCGATCCGCCGGGAAACCCGCCAAAACCAGCGGAAGGGCGCCCGCCTCCGCCCAGAGGGAGCAGGTCATCTTCTGAGGTGCGTGGCCCAGGCGGCGAGGGCACGCACGGTCCCGGAGTTCCTCTCGGTGACGCTGTCATCTGCGGCGGCGACAGCGGCGGCGACTACAGCGGCGGAGGTGCGTCGACGTCCATAATGATCTCGTAGTCCGGGGACGAACGATGTGGCTGTGCTCCCTGGCGGTGAACTGGATCTGGAATCAAGAAACCGGAGACAGGACCGCGCGGCCTGTGCAGGCGCAATTGGTTTCCGTGGCGCTGCAGCTCCGACCCTGTGTAAGAACGTACAACATACATATTGCGACCGAGCACGCGCTGAATGGTGCCCGTCATCCATGTCTTCCTCCCAGCAAACACCCTGTACAGCACCGGCGTAGAAACCTGAAAACGCGTACCGCCATACGAACCGACTCGGTGCGTGGGAGGCTGCAGCAGGTGAAGGAAAGTGCGGTGACGGCGGCCGTGTAGCAGCTCGGCAGGAGACGGGACGTCACGTGGCATGCACCGATACGTAGACAGGAAAATTTGAAGAGCTTGCTGCCTGGAGTGCTGACCTTTCATCTTCTCCATGTGAGACTTGAATGTTCGAACGAAACGTTCTGCTTCACCATTGGACTGAGGGTGAAAAGGTGCGGTGGTGATATGCTGAATACCATTCACACGACTAAACTGTTGAAATTCTGCACTAACAAACTTAAGTCCATTGTCACTGACGATAGTTTCAGGCAAACCTTGGATGCAAAACACTGATGTTAAGGCACTGATTGTACTAGACGCCGTCGTTGAGTTCATGACAATCACAAACGGAAACTTGCTGAAAGCGTCTACAACAATTAACCATCGCGTATTCCAGAAAGGTCCTGCAAAGTCAATGTGTAAACATTGTCATGGTCCCTTGGGGCGTGGCCAGTCCGAGAAACGTTGCGGGGGAGCCGCCTGATGCTCCGCACAAACAGTACACTGTGACGTCATGTTCTCAATGAGCGTCCATACCAACCCAGGTACAATGACGTTTGGCCAACTGCTTTGTTCTAACAATACCCCAATGTCCTTGATGCAGGAGGCGTAACACTTCACGTTGCAGGGAACGAGGAACAATCACTCTTGTTTGGTCGTTGTCGGTATGCAACAACAGTACACCCTGACTTAAAGATAATGCATGACGTTGTGCAAAATAACGTCGAACCAGAGGCCGCTCAATGTCTTTGGCTCTGGCAGGCCACCCTGAGCGAACAAAACGTGCCACCACACTTAGGTCTGCATCCGCAGCTGTTTCCTGTGCAACCCGTCGACAGTTCAAAGGGTAGTCTGCAACAGCGGAAGCATCTCTGGAGTCTATCTGACAACATGCCATTTCCGAAGAATCAAATGACACATCCTGGCCAACCGGAAGTCGGGAAAGTGAGTCCGCGTTGGCATGTTTAGTGGTAGGCCGGTACAAAATCTCGTACTGATAATTAGACAGTATCAAGGACCATCTCTGAAGCTTTTGTGCCGTACGTTGCGGAATTGGCTTTGTGGGTGAGAGGCTTGTGGTCTGTCAACAAATAGAATTTTCTACCATAGAGATAATGATGAAACTTTGTGACGCCGTAAATGATTGCTAAGGCCTCCTTTACTATCTGGCTGTAATTCTGTTGCGTTGGCGTCAGTAACTTGGATGCAAAGGCAATAGGACGATGGTGAAAACCAATACGATGTGACAATATTGCACCCAGACCGCACGACGAGGCATCGACTGCTAACATTACAGGCTTCTGTGGGTCAAAGGGAATCAAACATGCATCACTGAGTAGTACCGACTTTACTTTGTCAAAGGCAACCTGGCAATCGTTAGACCATACAAAAGGAACATTCTTCCTACGTAAGTGATGCAGTGGAGCTTCAATCTGAGAGGCATTGGGAATAAACCGGAAATAATAGTTAAGCTTGCCCATTACTGCTTGCAATTCGTGCACATTCTTAGGAGGAGGCAAGTCTTTGATTGCCTTAAGATGTACCTGTAAGGGATGAATTCCTTGAGCATTAATCACATGGCCTAGGTACTCTATTTCGGTTTGAAAAAACCAACACTTTGCTTTATTACAACGTAGACCTGCTGCAGTCAAAACTTTGAAAAGGCACTCCAGGTTTGTTAAATGTTCTTCAACTGTACGTCCGGATACCACAATATCATCTAAGTAGTTCGAGCAACACGGTACAGAAACTGTCAGCTGTTCCAAAAAGCGTTGAAAAATAGCGGGGGCGGAAGAACTGCCAAAGGGTGGGCGTTGAAATTGAAAAAGGCCCATGTGAGTATTAATGACGAAAAACTTTTTCGACTCGTCATCTAGCGGGATCTGTAAGTATGCCTCTGCTAAATCAATCTTAGAAAAGAAGCGAGACTGTCCTAATTTGTCCATCAGTTCCTCAGGTCTGGGCAGGGGATAAGTGTCTACAATTGTTTGACCGTTCACTGTTGATTTGAAGTCCGCACAGAGACGAAGTTTTCCTGTCGGCTTTGTTATAATTACTAAAGGCGAGGCCCACTGACTCGCAGAAACAGGAGAAATCACGCCACTATCTTGCCAACGTTTAAGTTCGTCTGCAACTTTATCAAATGTTCAAATGTTCAAATGTTTGTATAGTTTATGGGACTTAACTACGGGGTCATTAGTCCCTAAACTTACAAACTACTTATGAACTACTTACGAACTAGGACGGCACAAATATCCATGCCCAAGGGGGGATTCGAACCCCCGACCGTAGTGGCCGTGCAGACCGTGATTGGAGCGCCTCAGTCCCCTCGGCCACCGCGGCCGGCTGCAACTTTATCAGGAATTGCGATAGGCACTGGTCTAGTTTTACGAAATTTTGGTACAGCAGATTCTTTCAAAGTTACATGTGCCACGAAGTCTTTTGCACAACCTAGTTCCAGCGAAAACAAGTCACTTTATTTTTCACGCAATGCATTTATTTTGTCCTGAGGCACTACTGACGAAATTTGAAGCACATCTCTTTGAATTGATAAACCAAACAAGTCAAATGCATCTATTCCAAAAATGTTCTGTTAGATTTGGCCTGAAGAACTACTAAAGCAACTGTTTTTGTTACAACTTGAAAAGAGGCGGGCAGGCTACCCATTCCTAGCACGGGAATAGTTTGTCCTGTATATGCTTTTAACACCTGTTTAGACGGCGACAACTTTGGCGAGCCCAGAAGTTCATAAGTATCTTTATTTATTAATGTGACAGCGGAACCAGTATCAAGCTGAAATTGCACAGTCTTATTTTCTATGTAAAGATTCACAAAAAGTTTTTGCTTGCGGCGTTCGACAGGTGCGCGAATGTGGGCAACGTCTAATACAGCTTGTTTGCTGCCCATGCGCATGTGCTGGCTGCGTAGTGAAGGAAGCTGCGCAGACTCGGCACGCAGCGGATTAACCACACTGTCACTAGATGGCACTACCGCCGGATCGGCGCCCGCGCAAGCATGCGAAGCTACTACAGAGTCACTATCTACTGCACTAAAGTTTTGAGTAGCTACACCAAGTCTACTGTCACTATCTACACAGTACTGGGCACTTTGACAATGAGAAGTTGTATGAGGCACTAGGTTCACTACAGGATTGCACTGTACATAGTCATCATGCTTTTCCCGAACCCGTTTCCGTTGCACTGTTTTACGCGCTCGTCGGTGCTTGCTACGTGGCTCACTACATAGTTTTGCCGTAGGCGCACAAATGTCTTTCATTTTAGAATGAAGTAAAGCACTGTTCAATTCCACAGCGTTTATGACAGTGACAGCATGAACTGTTCGTGCACTCGGCGAAGCACTGTTTCTAATGGGACCGTTCTTTGAGTTTTTAATTTGCATACACACAGACTGTACATGTCCCGATTTGCCACATTGATAACAGGTTGCATTGCGACTAGGGCACTGTGCACGTTTGTGGCGAGATACACACTGGGGGCAAGATTTACGAACATTTTTCTGAAATGAGCGGTGGCGCCCGTTATTCAAATCACTGTTTCTAACACGACGGGGCGACCTTTGTGTCGCACTTTTACACTGGCTACTGTTCACTGTCAGTTCAGCACGGCCAGTAGAATTAAAGAATCACTAGTGCTATACTGAGAACTGTGACTACGAAAGTGTCCATTGCGGCACACTGAATTAACACTGTCTCTTTGCATTTCTACATCTGCTAAGTCAAAAGTATCATGCGCTTCAATAAGCTGCAGTGCACTGTCTAATGAAGGGTCCCTCAACATAACGTCACTATAAGAAAGTCCACAAGAGCAAGTAAATTTACATTTGCAGGTTAAGCCCTTCAATTCCGTAATCCATTCCTGTTGTGACTGCTCAGGTAATTTTTTTAGTCTGAAAAATCGGTACCATGCCGCAGCTACGAGAACTTTTCTCTCATAATGAGTATTCAGTGCTTCTACAATTTGATCGAATTCTAGATCACGAGGTGATGCGTGAGGGAAAAGTTTCTGCAGTAACACAAAAGTTTTGGGGCCCACCACAGACAATAAAAGATTCTTAACAGTCTGACCTGTAAGTTGATGAGAAGCAACGAGTTCTTGAAACTGTGCGAAGTAGTCGTTCCATTATTCCTCATGTTCGTTGTACTGGCGAAAAGTAGGAAGCAGTGCAGCGGCAGGTGTGGGCTGCTGAAGCGACTGCTGTTGTTGTTGGTTAGCTGCTTGCGCTGTTAGCTGGGACACTGCTTGGAGTAGTTGCGTGATTTGCGCCGTCTGTAACTGAATAATTTCCATTAAGTTTGGGTTCGGGATAGTGGCCTTACTGACCGATTAGGCGCCGTGCATACAAGTAACTTATAACAAAACACAAATTCAATATGAAAGAGGACGCACTGCAACAAAAAAGTCCACAAAACACGTAACAGAATATGTTCCCCCAAAATTCTTATAATAAGGGCGGGTGGGCGGGAGCAATTTCTGCGTGCTCCGACTGCTGCTGTCTGGCTGCTGCAAGCAGGCTGGTCCAAGATTCGTCTATCACTCCTCGTCTCCACTTTTGTGTCCCAGCCTCGTCGCCGTTTTTGTGTCTCGTTTCCGTCGTAGGTGTCGGTGGCCGAGTAGGAAGACCGACACAGGAATAAAGGTAGCATGCTTGTGCAGGGACGGAGGTGAGCAGCCAGTGGGACAGCAGAAACTAGAAACAGTAGAGTAAATTAGAACGAGATATATATTGCACAGAATTTATACAATACTTACCTTTTACATAATTCAGTACTGCAGAATGCTGATACATAGTTGAGCTAGAGGCCTGCCTAGTGCCTGTCCGATAGTCAAGTCTTCACTGGTGCCTATCTGAATACGAAGTCTTAACTGGCTCCCAAGTGAACGATGTCGTTCAGTGGTGGCCACGAGCGGAGTTGTAGCAGAGGGCGCTCGTGGCTGACGTCGTAAGAACGCTGCGCCGTGCGTGCATGGCGGCGCGTGGCGAAAGTAGGTGGCGCGCACTTTGGACTTATGCGACACCACAAACTGCATAAAACCTGGCAGCTAAAAATCGTATCTAACTGCGAAATACGTTATTATTTCACCGCAGTTTTTACAACAGTCACGCCAGATGTTAGTAACTAGCGTCAACACATCGCAGACGCGCTTGATAATGGCTTGTTGTTGTTGTTGATGTTTAAAGGGGACTCAACTGCTGGGTTATCAGTCCCCTGTTCCCAGCTAGGAGTAAACTGTTAAAAGTTTCCTTTTCGTCGCATACTACTAAGTCCAGGATGCTCCAGGTACTGAGCGACAGTCAGTCGTAAAATGATGACAGAACAATGGACAAGACAGGAGTGGACAAAATAGACAGAACACTAAAACAAGGCTGCAGAAGAGTGTGGCTGGCTGATCACAAATAATACAGGATGAGCCAGCCACTCTGCACACTTTAAAATCCGTAGTTAAAAAGCAAGTCACAAACCGTAAAATGACAGTGGCCTATTGTTCTGGAGGGGGTAAAGCCCGACAGGGCGGGCTTATAGGCCCCACCACTAAATAGACCCATAAAAGCCAGTTGCGCGAATAAAACCTAAAACACGATCGACCATAGCAGCATCGTCTCCTAACATAAAAGGAAGCGCATCTGGTAGATTAAAAGATTGTCGCAAATCAATTAAAAGTGGACAGTCCACCAGGATGTGGACCACTGTCAAGGGGGCGCCACAGTCACACTGTGGTGCGTCCTCCCGCCGAAGAAGGTGGCCATGCGTCATCCATGTGTGGCCGATTCGTAGGCGGCAGAGAACAACAGATTCCCTACGACACGACCGCAGTGAGGACTTCCATGCGGCCGTAGAGAGCTTCACTGCACGAAGCTTGTTGGGGTGAGCAGAGTTAGCCCACTCGTAGTCCCACAGGCTACGGATCTTCCGATGGAACTCCAGTCGGAGATCGCTCTCTGGAAGACCAATAGCCAATGGACTGGAGGAAGTAGCCTGCTTAGCCAGCTGATCCACACGTTCGTTTCCAGGAATGCCGATGTGGCCTGGGGTCCAAACAAAGACCACCGAGCGACCAGACCGAACAAGCCTGGAAAGAGACTCCTGTACGGATTGCACCAAAGGATGTTTCGGGAAACATTTACCGAGGGCTTGCAAACCACTAAGGGAGTCAGAACAGACGACCAGAGACTCCCCATGGCAACCTCTGAGATGTTCAAGTGCCCGATAGATGGCAACTAGTTCCGCTGTGAAGACGCTACTTCCACAGGGCAGTGAATGCTGTTCAGTATGCTCACCATGGACGTATGCATAGCCAGTACGGCCGTCAACCACAGAACCATCCGTGTACACGACGTCCGCGCCACAGAACGACTCCAAAACCGCCTGAAACTGGCGACGGAGACTCAGTGGCGCTACAGAGGCTTTTGATACATGCGCCAAGTCCAGCCGAAGCTGTGGACGTGAAAGTGACCAGGGAGCGATGCGGTAAGGCCTGTGAAAAGCAGGAGGGATAGGAATGGACTCAAGAGACGACAGGACGGAACGAACACGCACCGCGATCGGAAGACCCGACCTCGGTCGTCGTTGTGGAGATGGAAGTGCAGCAGTTGGAAAAAGAAGCCTGCGATTCGGATGATGTGGTATCTCATGAACATGGGCAGCATAGGAGGCCAACAGCTGCCGCCGCCGAAATCGCAGGGGAAGGACTCCAGCTTCGGCTAGTAGGCTTTCCACTGGGCTTGTCCGAAAGGCCCCTGTCGCTAAACGGACCCCACTGTGAAGTACTGGGTCCAAGGCCTGCAATGCAGATGGGGCTGCTGAACCATACAAAAAGCTCCCGTAATCCAATCGCGACTGAATCAGTGCCCTGTAGAGCTGCAAAAGACTCGTACGGGCGGTACCCCAACTAGTGTGGCTGAGGCAGCGTAGGATATTGAGGTACCTCACGCACTTCTGCTTGAGCTGGCGAAGATGAGGCACCCAAGTGAGCCAGTTGTCGAAGAGCATGCCAAGAAATCGGTGAGTCTCTTCGACACGAAGAAGTTCATCATATAAATATAGCTCTGGGTCCAAATGGACAGCTCGACGGCGGCAGAAGTGCATAACCCGGGTTTTCGATGGAGAAAACTGGAACCCATGGGTTGAGGCCCACGACTGCGCTTTTCGAATGGCTCCCTGTAGACGCCTTTCAGCTACCCCAACGCTAGCTGAGCTGAAGTATAGGCAGAAGTCATCGGCAAACAAAGAAGAAGAAACCGAAGACCCCACTGCCTCAGCAAGTCCATTGATGGCAATTAAAAATAGGGGTACACTAAGTACAGAGCCCTGTGGGACACCGTTCTCCTGGACGTGAGAGGAGCTGAGGGAAGTACCAACCCGTACCCGAAAAGATTGGAGGGAAAGGAAGTTCTGAATAAAAAGTGGGAGCGGACCTCGCAATCCCCAACCGTGCAGTGTAGCCAGAATGTGGTGGCGCCAAGTGGTATCGTAGGCCTTTCTGAGGTCGAAAAAGACGGCAACAAGGTGCTCACGCCTGCTAAATGCCGTACGAATGGCGGACTCCAGAGCCACTAGGTTGTCAACAGTGGAGCGGCCTTGGCGGAAACCCCCTTGACGTGGGGACAACAGACCCCGATGTTCTAGGATCCACATAAGCCGCCGGCTCACCATACGTTCGAATAGCTTGCACAGAACGTTGGTGAGGCTGATTGGGCGGTAACTATCAGCCACCTGTGGGTCAGCACCAGGTTTCATCACGGGGATGACGATGCTTTCTCGCCATTGTGACGGGAAAGCCCCCTCCACCCATAAACGGTTAAACAGGGCGAGAAGCTGGTGTTGAAACTCCACGGAAAGGTGCCGGATGAACTGGCTGTGGATTCTGTCCGGTCCTGGAGAGGTATCGGGGCATGCGGCAAGGGCAGTTTCGAATTCCCATTTACTGAAAGCAGAGTTGTACACTTCGGCGCGACGTGTGTGAAAGGACAGCCGTCTCTGTTCAACACGCTCCTTCAGCGCACGGAAGTCCGCACTGTATTCACATGTTGCAGAGGTGCGAGCATAATGCTCGGCCATGTGTTCTGCAATGGAAATCGGGTCGGTGCATAGTGTACCCTGGATGCGTAGGCTGGGAATCGCCGCCGGTGGACGGTACCCAAATAGGCGCCGAACCTGCGACCACACCCGAGATGCTGAGGCGCGACGGCCGATTCTGGCGACATACGTCTCCCAACAGTCCCGTTTACCCTGCCTGATGAGCTGTCGAGCCCGGGCCCGGAGCCGTTTAAAATCTATTAGGTTTTCGACAGTGGGGTGTCGACGATGCCGCTGGAGCGCCCGACGACGATCCCGAATGGCCTCAGCGATTTCCGGCGTCCACCAGGGCACAGACTTACGCCGTGGGGAGCCAGAAGTGGTGGGAATGGTTGACTCAGCGGCTGAGACTATCGTGCTGGTTACCTGGTCAATCGCCATGTCCACGTCAGCTGGCAGTGGAACAGGAACCGTTGCAACTGAGGTGTAGCGTTGCCAATCAGCTCGATGGAGAGACCATCGAGATGGGCAGCCCGAAGGTTGAAAATCCAGGAGCGACACGAGGATGGGAAAATGGTCGCTGTTGCAAAGGTCATCATGGACCCTCCACTGGAAATGCGGGAGCAGGCTCGGGGTACAAACGGAGAGATCTATAGCTGAGTAGGTGCCTCGTGACATGCAAAAATGCGTGGGTGCACCAGTGTTTAACAGGCAGACGTCTTGCTGCGATAAGAGCGTCTCTATGTCCCTACCGCGAGCTGTTGTCTGCGCTCCACCCCACAAGGGATGGTGAGCATTGAAGTCCCCCAGAATCAGAAATGGTGGGGGAAGTTGTGCCACCAGGGTAGCAAGGTCAGTAATTGAAATCATCTCATCTGGCGGGAGGTAAAGTGAACAGATCGTCAGTTCCTGCATAGCCCGGATCCGAACAGCCACCGCCTCAAGAGTCGTGCGTAGAGGCACAGCGGCACTGGGGACAGTGGCAAGGACGTAAATACAGACACCTCCAGAGACCCTGTCATATACGAGACGATTTTTGTAATAGCCCCGATACCCACGAAGGGCTGGGGTCCTATTAGCAGGAAACCAGGTTTCCTGCAGGGCTACACAAAACGCTGGGAAGCGGCACAACAAGTGCTGTAACTCTGGCAGATGGTGGAAAAATCCGCCACAGTTCCACTGGAGGATCAGAGAGCCTCCTGGTCGCTGGGGCATGCTGAATTCGGCGGCGCGGTAGGGGTCGCAGTATCTTCTGCCGCCGCCGATTTCTGAGGCAGAGCCTCAACGTCCATGACTTCCGCAGACTCGGCAATTGCCAAGTCTTTGGGGGACGCGAGGATCTCTATCTCGTCCTCAGAAGAAGAGGTGGAGGGGGGTGGTGGCAAGGTTGCCACCGGGATATCTTTCTCCTTGGGCGGTTTCTTGACCTTCTTCTTCTTGGTTTCGCGCTTCTCTTTTGGTTTCTCATGCTGGGAGGGCGCTGCCAGCTCAGTCCCCAGGACTGAGGAGCGGCGTGCAGCCCTACGACCAGCTGGCAGTACTTTCTGCCATCCACTGGCATCCGCTGATTCAGCGGGAGAAACCTTAGAGGGAAGGGATCCGAGCGACCCCTTCCTAGCGCGAGGAGCCAGAGCAGGCTGTTGTTGCTCTGGCTCTGGGGTGGGGACCAATGTCCCCTTTGGTGTGGTGGTTACCGCTCCCAAAGCAGGGTCTTTGGGGGCGGTGGAATTTGAGGTGCCCCCAGTAGTTAGGGGGGCAGAGGTAGATGGTTGGGCCTGGGAGCCCACTAGGACCGACTGCACACGTGGCAATTCTTTAGATGAAGATACGGCTGCAGCAAAGGATGTCTTCATACTGATGGGATGCAGTTTGTCGTATTTCCTCTTCGCCTCCGAGTAAGACAGCCTATCCATGGTTTTATATTCCATTATCTTCCTCTCTCTATGCAGAACAGAGCAGGTGGGCGAGCAAGGGGAGTGGTGTTGTCCACAGTTCACACAAAGTGGAGGAGGTGCACAAGGGACGTTAGGGTGTTCCGCACGTCCACACTCTCGACAGGTGGAGTTGGCTGTGCACCTGGAGGACATGTGCCCAAACCTCCAGCACTTATAACAGCGCATAGGGGGAGGAACGTAGGGCTTCACGTCAATCCGGTAAATCATCACCTTGACCTTCTCAGGCAACGTGTCACCCTCGAAGGCCAAGATGAATGCGCCGGTTGCGACCCTGTTGTCCTTCGGACCCCTATGCACTCGCCGTATAAAATGAACTCCTCTCCGCTCCAAGTTCTTACGTAGCTCGTCATCGGTCTGCAACAGAAGATCTTTATGGAAGATTATACCCTGTACCATGTTGAGGCTCTTATGAGGAGTGATCGTCACGGGAACATCACCCAGCTTGTCACAGGCAAGCAGTGCTCGTGACTGTGCTGGGGATGACGTCGTAATAAGGACAGAGCCGGATCGCATCTTTGACATGCCTTCCACCTCACCGAATTTATCCTCAACGTGTTCGACAAAAAACAGGGGCTTTGTGTTGGTGAACGACTCACCGTCAGTCCGGGAACATACTAGGTATCGGGGGGCATAGGCCTCACCTCGATTTCTTGTCCTACGTTCCTCCCATGGCGTTGCCAAGGCAGGGAACGACTGAGGGTCATATTTCTCAGCATTGTACTCAACCTTTCCTCTCTTAGAGACGGTGGTTAAACGCCCACCAGCGTTACTTTGAGTTCTTTTCATCGTGGTCCCACGAGCAGCTAGGGAAATAAGAGTCCACCCAGGCAGAGCCCCGCTTGCCTGGGTAAGCCTTATACAACTGAGGTGCGGCAGGTTCCTCAGATGTTGCTCGCTAATGACTGTTCTACCTCAACAGCCATGCATCTCCTCGGCACGTTGCACACCTTGAGATTGAGGTTTTTTTTATAGAGGTTTGTACCGTCCTCGCGACCCGGGCGATTAAGCCAAGATCCCCGGGCTCTGAAACGTACAACGTTCCACCGTCGCGCCGAACGATGGTCGTTGAAGCACGCACAGAGCTTACGGTGTAGCGGACTGTTGGCGCGACACAGCCCACAGCTCAGGACCCCGGGTTCGCCAAGCCCGTACTCAGCAAATTAATGCCGAGCCCCTGAGGGGGCTTGATAATGGCAAAAAGCTGAAACAGCAGTAGCTCTGTTTAAAAAAAAGTAAGTAGTGATCTGGAACTTTCATTACAAAACCCACAGAAAATTCAGTAGAAATACTTTGACGTCAGCATCTGAGAGACGACGTTTAGTTGGGCCGAGATAAGGCTCTCTTTTTTTTTTTTTTTTTTTTTTTTTTTTTTTTTTTAAATTGCGCAAAAGTACTTTGGTCATTAGCGCCCAAGACTGCCCATGGTAAAATCGAACCGGGGTTAGATCTTAAATGGCTTTCGCCATATTTGCACGATGTATAAAAACAAATTCAGCCAGCCAAATGCGGATCATCAGCTAAAATATTAGACATTTGAAATGGTAAACATAGATCATAACGATTAAAAAACGGACATTGCACTAAAAGGTGGTACACAGTAAAAGGTGCATCACAGTGACCACATAAGGCAGCAGAATCACCACGAAGTAATTACTGGTGGCTATAACGGCAGTGGCCAATATGAAGTCGGGCGAGAACAATCTCCTCTCGGCAAGAGTGTCGAGATGACATTGACCAAAGATCAGGCACAGGTTTAATGGCGCGCAATTTGTTCAACCAATGTAAAAACCAACGGGAGATGATACGCCGGGAGACGCCAGCGCGAAGGTTATCAGAGCTAGTAGAAAAGGTAGACAGCCGAGGGAGGAGAACTGCCTCCTTGGCAGCCGTATCCGCAGACTCATTCCCCAACACTCGCAAGTGGCCAGGGACCCACAGAAACATCTCTGTATTTCCGCTCGCTGAAAGACAGGTAAGACAATTGCAGATGCTTTGTACCAGGGGATGGACAGAATATAGCGTGCGGGGGCTCAAAAGAGCACTCAGAGAGACCGAGCAAATGACACACTTATTGAGCGTGTTTCGCTGGACGTATTGGGTGGCATGATACAATGCATACAGGGAGACGATATTTAAACGAGGCGTTGTCAAGCACAAAGTCACACCCAACACCCTGGTCTGTCTTTTGAGCCATCAGTGTAGGTGAACGAATTGTCATCAAATTTGAACCGGAGTGCGAGATATTCTCTCCGGTAAACGAAACTAGGTGTGGAGTCCTTTGGAAGAGAATGAAGGTCCAAGTTAACACGGACTTCGGGGCTTAGCCACGGGGGCGCAGGACGGAATCCTCCCAACGGCAGGTAGGCGAACAGGGGACAGGACTGAATCCTCCCGAACTAGCACAATGGCACCTCCTGCAGGTACCAGCCCCCAGCATCCACCCCCGCCCCAAGCCGTTTTCGGCCTTACTTGTCACTTCTAACAAAACCAACAGTTTACTTACTCTATGGTATTATATGATTAAATTTAGTATGAAATGTTGTTGTTGTGGTCTTCAGTTCGTAGAATGGTTTGATGCAGCTCTCCATGCTACCCATCCTGTGCAAACCTCTTGATTTTGAATTTGCTTACTGTAATCGTCTCTCGGCCTACCTCTGCGATTTTTACCCCATAAACGTCCCTCTAATGGTAGTTTCACGATAACTTCATGTCTCAAAATGTGTCCGACCAATCTATCCCTTCTTTTTGTCAACATATGCCAAAGACTTCTTTTCTCGCCAATTCTGTTCAGTAACTCCTCGTTAGTTATGAGATCTATCCAATCCGAGCGTGAGCTCCGTCTCTAATGACGACGATCTCGATGGGACGCTAAAAATTAATCTTCCATCTTTCTAATATATACAATGAGCAGTGCTAATTGCAAGATTGGCAAAAGGTCACCGCATCCTTATATACCAACCAGTGTTCAGCGTTGATGCATACTGTCATCCGGTATGATCAGTGTTGATTACATAACAAGTGTTGAAGTTTGACATTATATATCTCGTCTCCACGCGTAAGTTCTCTACTGCTCCTACCGTTTCTTCCAAAGTTGCAACATCATCCGTGCTGACAAATTTGGTGAGTTTTTGTTGTGGTTGTCTTATATAATGTTTACGTTTGAAGCTTTTAACCAGGTACCACTAGCAATAAACAAATTTTTGTAAAAAATACGCGAATACAACTGTCATTCTCCATTGTTATAATGTTTCCGTTGTACTTGTTTATAACAGCCTCGTGCTTCCTTATATCTCTTCAACGTTTCGGTGTTGATTAATGTTTTTTTTTTTTTTTCTCGTGTTACCTTTTTCTACTTATTACCTTCAGATTTCCTATTAAGGCAAGTTATTAGAAACTACAGATGTTCATAACTTGCTTCTATTCACATTAAGTCAAGCCAGTTCAATAAGACTCATGTCCCACCCTCCCATTGAAAGCAGAATTTCTTCTTCCTTAGGAAAAAAATTAGCCTGCCTTGTCCGCTGTTTATAATTCGACGCTATATCAAATAAACGTGTATACCAACTGCTGAAAATGTTGCACAGATTTATCAATTGCGAGTAAAACGTAATCTTTAGATTGTAAGAACCAAAGTGATATTACTGTACTCTGACTCTAAAGTTAACTGGGGCTTAATTCTCACTCTTGCTTTACTGTACAATGTAGGAACATACACTGGAACGTATGCTAGATAGCTTTGCTTGCCTGGAATATTCATAAAGGTCTGGCCGCCACCAACTACCTGCTTAAACAGGTTACGGGAGGATTCAGTCCCGTCCTTTTCCACACCCTTGCAGGCTCGGGAGGATTCAGTCCTATTTTTCTGACCGCGGGAGGAATGGATCCTGCGCCCAGCCACGGTGGAGAGGTGTTCTCTCCAGTCGAGAAAGTAGCAGGCATTATAACGCGAGCTGGCCAAGTAACGAACGCAAGCGAACTCCGGGCGGTAGCAGAGCAGACGGGCGCAATGGAAAGAGCCCAGATAAGTCGGTTGCATTAATAGTTGAATCGCTGAGCACTCGAGTAAGGGCGATGCTGTGTTTTGTTTGTTGGGCAGAGTGACGCGGTTTCCCCGCAGTGCGGCCAGTGACGGAGGGCGGGCTAAAGGGGCGCCCCTTTTGTGTTCCTGGCCTGGGGTCGTCTCTGTCTGGGAGGACGGGACGGGAAGGGACAGGACGGCGCCGGGCCGGCTGCAGGTGGCGGTGCAGGTGCAGGGGGCCACAGCCACAAAAACGCGGCCGTGGTCTGTGCGCCAGTGGCGCGCCAGCTGACTGGCGCCAGTCGCTAATGGGCCGTCCGGTCCGGCGCCACCGCCGGCCATGGGTCGCCGCATTGGCGCGCGCCGCCCATTGTGGGCCGCGCCGGTAATTAACGCCCCACCGTGGCCGGCGGCAGTGGAGTCTGCCGCAGGCGATGTCTGGTGCCTGCTACGGAGCCTCGTATCTGCCGTTATTGGCTCACAGACCGGGCGCGCATCTTACTGCCGCTTTCAAATTTACATCCATACTCTGCGAAATCATGGGATAACTTTGCAAACAAGCTAGAAACCCTGGGTCCAGCCGCGGGAAAACCATTTTGGAGCGTAATTTGCAATCTTCCAAAGGGAGAGAAGAAGGAATTAACAAGTGTTTGGGGACAGGTCAGAAAGCTGCTAGTCAATCCTGCGGATGCCTAGAGCAGATGGAGGGAATATTTTAAAGAATTGCTCAATGTAGGTGAAACGTTCAATTATGTATCAGATTTTCGGGTAGAATGGGATAGGAACGACGATGGAAACAGGATCTCATTTGAGGAAGTGGAGAAAATGGTAAGTAGGTTACAGTGCAATAAAGCGGCTGGGGTGAATGAAATTAAGCCGGAACTCGTCAAATACAGTGGAATATCAGGTCTTAAATGGTTACACAGGATAATGGAAAAGGCGTGGGAATCGGGACACGTTCCGTCTGACTGAGCGAAAGCGATAATCACACCAATTTTCAAACATGGAAACAGAAAAGATTGCAACAACTATCTAGGTATCTCTTTAATTAGCGTTATAGGCAAAATATTCTCAGGTATTGTTGAAAGGAGAATGCGAGTATTAATTGAGGACAACTTAGATGAAAATCAGTGTGTGCTTAGGCCTCTTAGAGGCTGTCAGGACCAGATCTTTAGCTTACTGCAGATAATGGAAAAGTGCTATGAGTCGAACAGGCAATTGAATCTATATTTCATAGACCCAAAAAAAGGCTTATGACCGAGTTCCTAGGAGGAAGCTACTGTCAGTTCTACAAGATTATGGTTGTTGTTGTTGTTGTTGTTGTGGTCTTCAGTCCGGAGACTGGTTTGATGCAGCTCTCCACAATACCCTATCCTGAGCAGGCCTCTTCATTTCCCCATATAAGAACGGCAACCTACATCTGTCTGAATCTGCTTACTGTATCCATCTCTTTGTCTTCCTCTGCGGTATTTACCCCACACACTTCCCTCCAATGCTAAATTCACAATTCCTTGATGTCTAAGAATGTGTCCTACAATTCTATCCCTCCTTTTAGTCAGGGTATGCCAGAAATTTCTTTTCTCCCCAGTTGTGTTCAGTACCTCCTCATTAGTTACGCGATCTACCCACCTAATCTTCAGCATTCTTCTGTAGCACCATATTTCAAAAGCCTCAATCCTCTTCCTGTCCGCACTTTTTATTGTCCATGTCTCACTCCCATACAAGGCAACACTCCATACAAATGCCTGCAGAAAGGACTTCTTTAGGCTTAAATCAATATTCGATGTTAACAAATTTCTCTTTTTCAATAACGCTTTTCTACCCATTGCCACTCTGCATTTTATATCCTCTGTACTGCGACCATCATCTGTTATTTTACTGCCCAAGTAACAAAACTTATCTACCTCCTTTATTGCTTCGTTACCCAATCTAATTCCTTCAGCATCACCTGATTTTCTTATGCTGCACTCCATTACCCTAGTTTTGCTCTTGTTAATCTTCATCTTATATGCGCCTTTCAGCACACTGTCCATTCCGTTTAACTGCTCTTGCAGGTCCGTTGCTATCTCTGACAGACTTATTATGTCGTCGGCAAAACGAGAAGTTTTTAATTCTTCACCCTGAACTTCAATTCCTTCTCCAAATTTCTCCTTGCTTTCCTTTATAGCTTGCTCATTGTACAAATTGAATAACATTGGAGAAAGGCTACAACCCTGTCTTACTCCCTTCCCAACCAATGCATCCGTTTCATGCCCTTCAACTCTGACAACCGCTGTCTCGTTTTTGTACAAGTGGTAAATAACCTTACGCTCACTATATTTTACTCCTGCTTGCTTCAGACCTTGAAAGAGTTTATCCCAATCAACATTGTCAAAAGCCTTCTCCAAATCTACAAAAGCTAGAAATGTGGGTTACTATAAATAGCAAACCACACCAAATAGTTACAAAAAACTACGCAGCTTCACCGGTGTCCACAGGTCGTTTCCAACGTAGAAACAGTGAAACACGTAGCTAGCAAGTAAAAACAAACAGAGCTTCTGGGGCGGTGAACTGCAGCGATAACAAGCATCCAGAAAGGGCCACATTTTATGCCAGTGCAAGACGGGACTAAAGTTTAATCTATACTCCCAAAAACACATCTGTTTTATAGTTTCCAAAATAAAAATCAAAGATCGCACATAATTTATTAAATGACGATCGGTTTCGGTGCACCGTCACCATCATCTGGGCACGTGTTACAAGCTGGTCATTTCTCAAAAATATAAGACATGGAAGAAATGACGTAAAAACATAAAAATAACATACATTTGGGGTTAAACACTTATCCTACCTTGTTAAAAAAATTGGGTATAAAATAACAAGTGCGACATTGCACTTACTCATTATATAAAAAGTAAACAAATTAAAAACATGACAGCTGGCAGCACCGTAGCTGGTAAAAAAAAAAAAAAAAAAAAAAAAACCCCTTATCCAGCTACTGTGCTGCCACCTTGCGCAAAAATGTAAACTATCTTCAGAGCTGTCAGTATTTTGCAAGCTGTCATGTTTTTAACTTGTGTATTTTTTAACAAGGTAGGATGTTGTTTATGGTCTTCAGTCCGGAGACTGGTTTGATGCAGCTCTCCACCCTACTCTATCCTGAGCAAGCCTCATCTCCTCATAAAAACGGCAACCCGCATCCACTTGAATCTGCTTACTATACGCGTCTGTTGGTCTCCCTCTGCGATTTTTACCCCACACACTTCCCTCCAATGCTAAATTTACAATTCCTCGATGTCTAAGAATGTGTCCTACCAAGCGATCCCTTCTTTTAGTCAGGGTATGCCAAAAATTCCTTTTCTCACCAATTCTGTTCAGTACCTCTTCATTAGTTTGCGATCTACCCACCTAATCTTCAGCATTCTTCTGTATCACCACATTTCAAAAGCCTCTATTCTCTTCCTGTCCGCACTGCTTATTGTCCACGTTTCACTCCCGAACAAGGCAACACTGCACACAAATGGCTTCAGAAAAGACTTCCTTACACTTAAATTAATATTCAATGTTAGCAAATTTCTCTTTTTCAAAAATGCTTTTCTTCCCATTACCATTCTGCATTTTATATCCTCTATACTGCGACCATCGCATGTTATTTTACTACCCAAGTAACAAAACTCATCTACCACCTTCATTGTTTCGTTACCTAACCTAATTCCTTCAGCCTCGCCTGTTTTTCTAAGATCGCATTCCATTATTTTTGTTTTACTCTTGTTAATGTTCATTTTATACGCTCTCTTCAACACACTGTCCATTCCATTCAACTGCTCTTCCAGGTCCTTTGCTGTCTCTGACAGAATTGAAATGTCATCAGCAAAACGCAATGTTTTTATTTCTTCACTCTGAACTTTAATCCCTATTCCAAATTTCTCCTTGCTTTCCTTTATAGCTTGCTCATTGTACAAATTGAATAACATTGGAGAAAGGCTACAACCCTGTCTTACTCCCTTCCCAACCAATGCATCCGTTTCATGCCCTTCAACTCTGACAACCGCTGTCTCGTTTTTGTACAAGTGGTAAATAACCTTACGCTCACTATATTTTACTCCTGCTTGCTTCAGACCTTGAAAGAGTTTATCCCAATCAACATTGTCAAAAGCCTTCTCCAAATCTACAAAAGCTAGAAATGTGGGTTACCTTTTCTTAATCTATCTTCTAGGATAAGCCGTAAAGCGAGTATTGCCTCCCGTGTTCCTACATTTCTCCTGAACCCAAACTGATCTTCCCTGAGGTCAGCTTCTACCAGCTTTTCCATCCTTCTGTATATAATTCGTTTTAATATTTTGCAACCATGACTTATTAAACTGATGGTTCTGTAGTTTTCACACCTGTCTGCACCTGCTTTCTTTGGAATGGGGATTATAACATTTTTCTTACCTGTGTCATACATCTTACACACCAGGTGAAACAATTTTATCATGGCTGGTTCTCCCAGAGACTTCAGTAGCTCTGAGGGAATATCATCTACTCCAGGGGCCTTGTTTCGACTTAGGTCTTTCAGGGCTCTGTCAAATTCTTCTCTCAGTACTGTATCTCCTATTTCATCTTCATCTACATCCTCTTCCCTTCCTACAATATTGTCTCGAAGTTCATTTCCTTTGTAGAGCCCCTCTATATACCCTTTCCACCTTTCAGCTTTCCCTTCTTTGCTGAGAACTCGTTTTTTATTAGTGTCCTTGATAGTCATAGAGCTGTTTTTCTTATCTCCAAATGTTTCTTTTATTTTCCTGTAGGCTGTATTTATTTTTCCCCTATTTATACATTCTTCTACATCCTTGCATTTGCCTTCTAGCCACTCCTCCTTAGCCATTTTGCACTTCCTGTCAATCTCATTTCTTAGTCGTCTGTACTCCATTTTGCCTGTTTCATTTACTGCATTTTTATATTTTCTCCTTTCATCGATTATATTTAGTATCTCCTGTGATATCCAAGGTTTTTTGTAGGTCTTGCCTTCCTACCTATTTTGTCCTCTGCTTCCTTCACTATTTCATCTCTCAATTTTACCCATTCCTCCTCTACTGTTTCATTTTCCCCTGTTTCTGTCAATTGTTGCCTAAAGCTCCCTCTGAAATTCTTAAGAACTTCAGGTTCCTTCAATTTATCCAGGTCCCATCTCCTTATTTTCCTACCTTTTTGTAGCTTCTTCAGTTTCAGCCTAGTTCATAACCAACAAGTTATGGTCAGAGTCTATATCTGCCCCTGGGTATGTCTTACACTTTAAAACCTGGTTCCGAAATCTATGTCTTACCATTATAAAATCTGTCTGGTATCTTCCGGTGTCTCCTGGTCTCTTCCACGTATACAACCTTCTTTTGTGATTCTTAAACCAGGTGTTTGTAATAACTAAATTATGTTCTGTGGAAAATTCTACCAGGTGGCTTCCTCTTTCATTCCTTTTACCCAGACCATATTCACCTACTATCTTCCCTTCCCTTCCCTTCCCTTCCTTGTCCTACTACCGAATTCCAGTCTCCCATAACAATTACGTTTTCCTCTCCCTTAATTGTCTGAATAATTGCCTTTAGCTGCTCATATATTTCTTCGATTTCCTCATCATCGGCAGAGCTAGTTGGCATATAAACCTGTATTACTGTTGTCGGTGTTGGATTCGTATCTGTCTTGACAATGATAATGCGATCACTGTGCCGGTCATAGTAGTTTACCCGCATTCCTATTCTCTTATTCATTATCAATCGTACTCCTGTGATACCCCCAATTGATTTTGTATTTATAATCCTCTACTCACCTGACCAGAAATCCTGTTCATCCTGCCACCGAACTTCACTAATCCCCACTATATCTAACTTCAACCTATCCATTTCCCTTTTTAAATTTTCTAATTTTCCTACTCGATTAAGGGATCTAACATTCCACGCTCCGACCCGTAGAATGCCAGTACTGTCTTTCCTGATGATCACATTCTCCTGAGTAGTCCCCGCCCGGAAATCCGAATGGGGGACTATTTTACCTCCGGAATATTTTACCCGAGAGGATGCCATCATCATATGTTCATACAGTAGAGCTGCATGTCCTCGGGAAAGGTAACGGCTGTAGTTTCCCCTTGCTTTCAGCCGTTCGCAGTTGTTGTGTGGCAAAGCCACGTTAGCTGATGTTACAAGGCCAGCTCAGTCAATCATCCAGACTGTTGCCCCTGTAACTACTGAAAAGGCTGCTGCCCCTCTTCAGGAACCACACGTTTGTCTGGCCTCTCCACAGATACCCCTCCGCTGTGGTTGCACCTACGGTAAGGGCTATCTGTATCGTTGAGGCACGCAAGCCACCCCATCTCAGCAATGTCTGTGGTTCATGGGAGTGGAAGATTATGGTATAGGAGGCAAACTTTTGCAGGCAATTAAAGGGCTTTACGTAGACTGTCAGGCAGCAGTTAGAGTAGATGGCAAATTAAGCTCACGGTTCAGGGTAGTTTCAGGCGTAAGACAAGACTGTAACCTGTCACCACTGTTATTCATACTATTCATGGATCATACGTTGAAGACAGTAGGCTGCCAGGGCGGGATTAAAATAGGTGAAAACAAAATAAGCAGTCTCACATATGCGGATGACTTATTTGTAAAGGCCCATTCAATTGAAAGGTTGCAAATTAATATTTCAGAGCTCCATCAGAGGTGCAAGGATTATGATATGAAGATCAGCATGTCCAAAACGAAAGTAATGTCTTTGGGAAAGAGATTTAACAGTGAGTGCCAAATAGGAGGAACAAAAAATAGCTAGATAGTTTCAAGTACCTGGGATGTCTTTTCTCACAGAATGCCAAGATAGTGAAAGAACTGGAATCGAGGTGCAGCAAAGCTAATGCAGTGAGTGCTCAGCTACGATCTACTCTCTTCTGCAAGATGGAAGCAAGTACCAAGACTAAGTTAGCAGTGCACCGCTCTATGTTTCGACCAACTTTGTTGTATTCATAAGGTAGAGTTTACAGATATGAAAGTAGCAAGAATGATTGCAGGTACTAATAGATGGGAATAATGGCAGCAGGGTGTCCACACTGAGTAAATCAAAGAAAAACTGGGAATGAACACCATAGATGAAGCAGTCAGAGCGAACAGACTGAGATGGTGGGGTCATGTTACACGCATGGTTGAAGCATGGTTACCTAAGAGACTCATGAGCTCGGCAGCGGAGGGTAAGAAGAGTCGAAGGTAGACCAAGAAGAAAGTACTTAGATTCGGTGAAGAGCGATTTTGAAGTAAAAGGCATAACATCAGACGAGGCATTAATGTTAGCATTGAATAGGGGATCATGGAGGAATTTTATTATAGTTACTATGCTCCAGACTGAACGCTGAAAGGCATAATCAGTCTCTAATGATGATCATGACTCTGCAAGCCACGTCACGCTGTGTGGGGCAGTGTACGTTGTCTCTCTTCCTCCTCCTATTCGAGTCGAGTATCGCTCGCGGAGAGAACGATTTTTGGGAAGTCTATGTAATGGTTATTGATCTAATTATCCGTCCTACCCATCGCACCCCTCCCCCCTCAGATTTAGTTGTAAGTTGGTGCAGTGATTAGGCCTTGGAAAACTGAACACAAATCAGTCGAAAAAACAAAGAATTTGTAAAAATAAATTAATTAATTAATTAAAAAGGCAAAATATAAGAGCTGAGCAGCCCATGGGAAAAATAAGCAACGTCGAGCACATTGTGAGCGGACGAGCGCCGTGGTCCTGTGGGTAGCGTGAGCCGCTGCAGAACGCGACGTCCTGGGCTCGAGCCTTCCCACAGGCGATTTTTTTTTTTTTTTTTTCATTTTCAGAACACTATTATCTGTCCATCCGATGCAAGGTAACTGCGCCGTAGTATGGGGACGCTATGCCTAAACAAACATCTAAATACACGACGTCAGTCGAGTGTGAAACTGTTGCATTCATTTGTTGCAGTTTATGTGACTAACTCTTTTTTGGGAGCGATTATCACATCCACAAGAAAACCTAAATCGTGCAAGGTAGATTTTGTATCCCATCCTCGTCGCCACTTTTGTATCCCATCCTCGTCGCCACTTTTGTATCCCATCCTCGTCGCCACTTTTGTGTCCCAACTTCGTCGCCGCTTTTGTGTCCCAGCCTCGTCGTAGGTGTCGGTGGCCGAGTGGAACGAGACCGACACAGTAACAAAGACAGCACGCCGGTGCAGGTACGGAGGGGAGCAGCCAGAAACTACAAACACTCGAGTAAATTAGAAAGAGATATATATTGCACAGAATGTAACAATACTTAACTTTTACATAGTACTGCAGAATGTTGATACATAGTTGTTAGAGGCCTGCCTAGTGCCTGTACAATAGCAAAGTCTTCACTGGTGCCTATCTGATTACGAAGTTCCTAACTCGTTGCTATCTCAGTCCCAAGTGCGAAGTGCCCGATGTCCTTCAGTGGTGGCCACGAGCGGAGTTGTCGCAGAGGGCGCTCGTGGCTGTCGTCGTGAGAACGCCGCGCCGTGCGTGCATGGCGGCGCGTGGCGAAAGTAAGTGGCGCGCACTTTGTACTTGTGCGACACCACAGTAGAATCTCTTCACCCGTTCACGAAGTATACAAGTTAGGTGGGTCGACAAGAAATTCCCGTCAAATGACGCTATTACCGTCACCAGTGTTGTATAGAATACATCAGACGTGTTTTCCTGTGGAGGAATCGGTTGACCTATCACCTTGCGATCAAATGTTTTTGGTTCCCATTGGAGAGGCACTTCCTTTCGTCTGCTAATCGCACCGTTTTGTGGTGCGGTCCCAAAACACAGACAGCAAACTGATTATAGCCAACAGAATGTCAATTAAAGGACCGACAGCTTATAATTATATGGAAACTAGCTGAGAACCCGGCGTTACCCGGGTATTTATTTAATTATTTATTCCTGCAATTTTTCAGGTTTATATTAGTTTGTGTAAGGGCTGTATGTCTATAAAATCTGCTGGGAATACAATCAGTAGTAAAAAAGTAATAGACCAAAACTTAGTGCGTGATGGGGCGGTTTTCCACGAACGTTACTGTTTATGTGCTACTATGTGAAACTATGTTTAAAGTTTGTTGCAAGTTGCTAAACCTACTGTCATTCTCATACAGCGTATTTCGAAACTCTCGCCGCATTGTATGGCATTTTTTGCGATTTCTATTGGTCATGACGAAATATCATTTGAACCATGCGTCGTATGTGATTCTAACTCATGCAGAAATTGTTAACTGACGGTAAGGAATGTGTGTACCAAATTTGGTTGAAATCGGTCCAATGGTTTAGGAGAAAATGAGCAGCATTGTCGCAAAATGCAGCAGTTTTTCGAGCATCTCATTGTTTATGACGTCATATCTCGTCAACTATATATAGTATGTGATTCTTGCACTTACGGCGATCGTCGTCATGGATTGAAGCTTACGTGTACAAAATTTCATAAAGATTTGATCAAAACTGTAGATTTGTATGCAACACGTACAAACATACGGACACACTGCTTTATATACTAGATAATGATACAAAGAATTACGTTCGACGGAATGTTAACCAATGATGTCTCGTTCTGCACCTCCACACGCTAGCCACAGGGGCAGGTGCTCTACGACTAAAATCAAATGTTTGTATAGTCTATGGGACTTAACTACGGGGTTATCAGTCCCTAAACTTACTAACTACTTATGAACTAGGACGGCACAAATATCCATGCCCGAGGGGGGATTCGAACCCCCGACCGCAGTGGCCGTGCAGACCGTGACTGAAGCGCCTCAGTCCCCTCGGCCACCGCGGCCGGCCGTGCTCTACGTTGCCTGTCTGTGTCACGGACCTGTAGCGATACATAATTAAATTAGTATTTTTTATCGATCAGCGACGCTTGTCGCTGTGTTTCCCTCATTCTGGAAATATTTTATGTGTGGTAAGGTTTTTTCGCTCGTACTTCGTTTCTTTCAGGAGTGTCGAGAGGACGGAACCGCAATCATTCACTCTCTTGTCTGAAGTCGTTAAGTGTGGATATGTACACAAACTGCTTTGTGAGGTAAAAATTCAATGTTCAAATGTTTGTTAAGCTTATGGGACTTAACTACGGAGTCATCAGTCCCTAAACTTATAAACTACTTATCTACTGCCTTATACTAAGGACGGCACAAATATCCATGCCCGAGGGGGGATTCGAACCCCCGACCGCAGTGGCCGTGCAGACCGTGACTGGAGCGCCTCAGTCCCCTCCGCAACCGGGGCCGGCACCTAATTGATGAGAGGAGAAAATATAAAAATTCAGCAAATGAAACAGAAAAAGGGAGTACAAACATCTGAAAAATGAGATTGATAGGAACTGCAGACTGGCTAAGCAGGAGTGGCTAGAGGACAAATGCAGAACCGTGGAAGAATGCATAACTAGGGGAAAGATAGATACCGCCTACAGGAAAATAAAAGAGATATTTGGAGACAAGAAAATCAGTTGTATGAATGTCAAGAACTCAGAAGGAAGACCAGCAAAGAGGAGAAAACTTAACTGTGGAAACAATATATAGAGGGCCTATACAAAGGAAATAAACTTGAAGGCAGTATTCTAGAAATGGAAGACGAAGTGGAGAAAGGTGCTATAGGAGGTATGATACTGTGAGAAGAATTTGACAGAGTGCTGAAGGATTCGAGGCGAAACATGGCCCCTGGAGTAGATGATATTCCTTCCATCTGAATTGCTGATATCGTTAGGAGAACCTGTCGAGAAAAAATTGTATCACCTGGTATGCAAGATGTATGAGACGGGGGAAATACCCTCCGACTTCAAGAAGAATATCGTAATTCTAATTCCAAAGAAAGCAAGTGCAGTCAAGTGTGAAAATTACAGAACTATCAGTTTAACAAGTCATGGTTGCAAAATACTAACACGAATTATTTACAGACAAATGGAAAAACTTTTGGAATCCAACATAGGGGAAGATCAGTTTGGATTTAGGAGACCTGTAGGAACACTGGAGGCAATACTCACATTACGACTTATCTTAGAAGATACGCTACGGAAAAGGAAACCTACGTTTTTAGCGTTTGTCGATTTGGAGAAAGCTTTTGACAATGTCGACTTGAATAGACTCTTCCAAATTCTGAAGGTATCAGGGGTAAAATATAAGGAGCGAAGAGTTATATTCAACCTATACAAAAACCAGACAGCAGTTATTAGAGTCGAAGGGCAAGAAAGGGACGCAGAGTTTGTGAAGGGAGTAAGACAGGGTTGTAGCCTTTCCCCAGTGTTGTTCAATCTGTTCATTGAACAGGCAGTAAAGGAATGGAAGGAGAAATTTCGAGTGTGCATTAAAGTGCAGGGAGAATAAATAAATAAAAATATTGCAGTTTGCCGATGACATAGTAATTGTCAGAGACCGCAAAAGATCTGGAAGAGCAATTGAATGGGATGGACAGTGTCTTGAAAGGAAGATATAAGATGAACATAAACCAGAGTAAAACAAAGGTAATGGAATGCAATGTCAGAAAATCAGGCGATGCTGATGGAATTAGATTAGGTAATGAGAAAATAAAAGTAGTAGATGAGTTTTGTTATTTGGGTAGCAAGATAACTTTTGATAGCCAAAGTAAAGAAGATATAAAATGCAGAGTGGCTCTGGGAAGAAAAGCATTTCTAAAGAAGCGAAACTGGTTAACATCCAATATTAATTTGAATGTTAGGAAGTCCTTTTTGAAAGCATTTGTCCGGAGTGTAGCATTGTATGGAAGTGAAACGTGGACGATAAGGAGTTCAGACAAAAAGATGATACAAGCTTTTGAAATGTGGTGCTACAGACGAATGATGGAAATTACAAATCTAATCTAAATAATAAAAAAATTATTAATAAGAGTGTCTAAAATACTTTTAGAAAAAAAATTAGGTAGTGGCGGGTTGCGAACCTCTTACTTTCACAGTCTAGTACATTGCCCACTAAGGTATGGGTAACAACTACAAGTTGTGTTCCTTAATGTACTACTATTAATGGCCGTTGTTAACTGATGCTAATATGCTATTTGTAGACACTACATTATCATTTATCGTACTAAGAACGACGAGGCTTTGTTAATTCTTCAGTGCACCATTGCTTTGAAATGACAACGTGTAAGTTGCAATAAGAAAATCATCAAATACGCAACGCAAGATGGCGTATGCCAGAGAGAGTTCTGGGCGAGGAATGTCACGTGACATCTCCCGTGACATCTCCGAACGGCTGGTTTTCGTTAATTCAATGGAGTGTGTCAAATCGCCGTTATTTTTGCAAATGTCTCTGCAACGATGTAAGATATGAAAAAAAAAAAAAAGAACAAACAAACGTAAGAGCGAAGTTGTAGAGAATTTTCCACCTCAATTTTCGAGTCAGATGAAAGGTTCGTTTGCAATTACAATTATATTACATACGGCTTTATTTGGTATTACTACCTTATTTGAAAAAGAGAGGTTCTGGTCTCTGGCGGCCTACAATCATGTCTGTAAAATTTGGTGCTGATCGGTTGATGGTTCGTCTTAAAAACAGGGAACACTTACGGACAGACAGACAGACATACATCCGTAAATCAACGTTATTTTTGCTAATATCTCTGAAACGCTACGAGATATGAAAAACCACAAGAGAGCAAAGTTGTAAAGAATTTTCTCCTCTACAAATTCGGTTATTAAATTTTCGTGTCAGATGAATGGTTAAGCCGTTATTTTCATTTAAATTTCGAGCTGTAAAGGACGATCGCAAAGGCCCACTTTTAGTGTTACTACCGTAACCTAAAGTGGTCCAAAAAGTAAATTGTACAGCATATTAATAAACTTACATTAGGCATAGCGCCTGTCTTTCTCTGCTGGAAACAGTAAAAAAAAAAAGGCAGCAACTACAGGAGACCTAATATATTTACTTATCAGTCTCAAGATCTCTTCATACTCAGATTCAGATTTCCGAAAGTATGTTGCGAATCTACCATCATCTAGTGCCACGTCCTCCATCAGATGATACTGGCCACACTGTTCCCGTCTTTGGTTGATGGGGTGTACCCAATGCGTTCGGTTTGTAACCGAATGCAGCAGCACGTCATTCAACCGAGGCACGTGTTTAGTAAGCGAGCTATCGCACCGCGAACCACTTGCCGTGTCACCTGCTTCAACTGAACCGACTGAAAGAGCAGAAGCGATGCCCCAGTACCTGACAGACCGCTGGTGGCGGTGCGAACTGCTCATCTGTCACGTTACGTGACGTGACATGACATAGTGTGACCGCGGTGTGAAAGGGCCTTTAGCGCTGCTGCCTGTGATAGCGACCACCTGTTGGCGCATTCAACAGCACGACGGCCAGGGCAGCAGTGGGATCAGACACACTCGCCTCACCCCAGCATTCGCGTGAATTTTCGTCCGCTCCCACAGTGCAAAAGCTGACTGACGAATAGCAGGCGTTCTGCCTAATCCACTTATCTCGCTGGCCATCGTCTGTGGTGTGCGCCCCATCGGCAGGCCGTGTCATCTCTGGCCACGCCTTTAGCATATTATTACTCACAGTGATTTCTTTTTTAGATTTAGTCCACTCAACTTGTGCTCAATAGGACCCCCAGCCGGAAAGTTTTGGGGTAGTTGTGATTTCTTCGATTCCATATGTTTTTTGGGGTGCTGAATCCGAATCTGGCATTTCCCAACAAAATTTCGTGACGCAACATTGAAAAAATGCAAAAATTAGAAAAAATAGCATTTTTCGGCGGTTTTCTGCTTATAACTCGGAAACTATCAACTTTTCAGATATTGCCTCCAAGTACAAAATTGAAGTCCATAAAATTTCCTACAGATTTCATTATTTATGTTTTGCTGTCAGACGACGCGTTCCGGCTCAAGCGCTAATTGAAAATTGGCGCTAAAATCCACCTTTTCCACTCAAGAAGTCTAATTCATTCTTAAAAGCTGACATTTAGTGAATTCCTACAAGTTCTAAGTCGTATAGAATGTAGACTGGTATCCACTGCTTCTCCCAGTTCTCTATGCACACCTTTTTTAGATCATATATGTAAAGTTATACGAAATTAAAAAGGTAATTACATGAAGTTCAAGTTATTAATAAAATCAGAAATTGTGCAAATTGTCACAGAAAGTTGAAATTCCGAACAAAATTTTGAAAATTTTATACATATTATTGCATTGTATTACACAGAATACATTATTATGTGCATCAATTATATATGCCGCTGTCGTTCTCAAGAGGGTCCTGCCTGAGGTTCTTCGAAGGCGGTGGGTCCTGGCATAGGTGCAGGCTGTTCTGTCGCCAGTGTTCGGGCTGCTTCATCTGGAAAATGAAGGAGGTGGGTGAGAAATCAATGACCAGTGAACATATCTCAAGGAGAATTGTTACGAAACAGATTGTGAGATTTGACGTACCTTCCACATGGTGCATGTGTGTTTCTTCAGCCTGTTCTTGGTCTTCTTCTTCTTCTTCTTCTTCTTCAGTGCTGATTTCTGGTAGTTTGACTTTATTACAAAGAACAATTCTATTTTTTTCGAATTTTTGCATTTTTTCAATGTTGCGTCACGAAATTTTGTTGGGAAATGCCAGATTCGGATTCAGTATCCCAAAAAACATACGGAATCGAAGAAATCAAAACTACCCCAAAACTTTCATGGTAAAAATACATATTGACTGGACTAATTGTGTACATAAAGTTACAGCTTAAACTTTCCCTTGAAATACACTTTTTCAGTTGTTGAGATATTTTACTCACAAGGAGAGGGTCTGAAATCTGAGTCATCGATTTAGATATAATTTTGCAGCGATGCTTTATATTGAATATACAGTCAAGGTAGTAACACTAAAAGTGGGCCTTTGCAACCTTCATTTGACAGCTCGAAATTTAAATGAAAATAACGGCTTAACCATTCATCTGACACGAAAATGGAATAACCGAATTTGTAGAGGAGAAAATTCTATACAACTTAGCTCCCTCATGTTTGTTTTGTTTTTTTCATACCTCGAATCGTTTGAGAGATATTTACAAAAATAACGGCGTTTTGACACCCTCCATTGAATTAACGAAAACCAGCCGTTCGCAGATGTCACGTGCATTCCTCACTCAGTACGAGATAAAAGAACGGAACTTGTAGATAGCTGTAGCGTAGTGGGCAATGCGTTGTACTGTGACGCTGAAGGTAAGTGGTTCGGAACCCGCCACTACATACATTTATTTTTTCTTAAAAGGGTTTCATTCTCTTATTAATTGATTTTTTATTATTTAGATTATTATTTTGGTCCAAAATGTTTCCAAAAACTTATAAAATTACAAATCTAAAGTGGGCCGTAAAACACAAGTGGGATTTTTTGCTACACAATCAGTTTTTGGAAAAAGAAAATCAAGGTTAAATGTGATTTTTGTAAATCGCGATCTCAATGCTATACATGGAAAGATCGTGTAAAGATGAGAATGTTTCACTAATTTGTCTAAGATCAAAAGTTAATTACGTCCTTGTAATTAACGTTTTAGTGTTTTCATGGTTTAACTTGGCTACTGGTAAACATGAGCCACTTTCCGAGCTTGAACTGTCAACCGTGGGTCAAGTTTCGAACGTCCATCACGGCAATTTTTTGTTAGATTTTTTCGATGTATTTCAGAATATTCTGAAATTTATGATATCGTTTCTTTCCTTACACAACACACGACCAACATATTGCCGCATTCAGATGTTGTCAGAGACACCGTTCGTGGAAAACGTGTGTATTTTGGTTGTTTCACACTACTGGCGGTGAGAAAGTTGACGAATATACGGCAAGAAATTGGATTTACGTAATAATATACTTCAGAAGTTTTTTCTTTCACTTTTTTTTCTTATTTTATTATTAAGAACCGACATTGTCGGGATGGAAGGGCGCGATCTAGGCTGTCTTCCATGTTAAGCATTGTTTTCATTTTCTTATTTTCATTGTTTCTGCACTGTTTATCACAAATTACACTGCTGTAAATACATCTGATTGAATGTTAATCACACTTCCGATGCTGTACTTCAAAATAAGGCAAGAAAAGGTATTACAAATATCAGAATTTTATCAAATTCATCGGAAAAATCTAGGAAAAAATTGCCATGATTGAGATCCGAACCTGGATTTACGGTTTGACAGGTCAAGCCTTGGGCCGCTCGACCGGAGACGGCGCTCGGAAACCCTCTCATACTGACCAGTACCCAAGCTATAGCATGAAAACACGAAAACGTTATTGTAATGTGACAATTTGAGGAGTGCAACTGGTTAGTTATTTAATAGAGAAAACATAAGCAACTGTGGCTTGGAATATATTTTGTTAAAAATCTTGTAATAACTTCACATTTAATACACAACTAGTTTCATCGAACTATGCCGTCATTCTCAAGTGTTCAGCTTTGTTAAAATCAACCACAATAAAGAGGATTTATAGAAATAAAAAGTTAAGACAGAAATATGATATAGGGTACATTGTATTTATGAAAATGTAATGAAATAGTAGGTGTCATTGTGGACAACTGGCTAGGACTGACGACTCTATAAAATGCATGCTATTGTACAACTTGGTCGAAAAACAACCGCTGTCCACAGTGATACTGTAGGTATCACATTTCATAAAGTTCTTCTGACCATTTTCATAAATGTAATGTGCCCCATTTTATATTTCTGTCTTAACTTTTTATTTTTATAAACCATCCTTACTGTGGTTGATTTTAGCAATGCTGAGCACTTCAGAATAACGGTATAGTACGTCGAAACTCCACCCCCATGAACCACAGACATTGCCGAGGTGGGGTGGCTTGCGTGTCTCAACGATGCAGATAGCCGTACCGTAGGTACAACCAGGAGTATTTCTGGAGAGGCAAGACAAACGTGTGGTTCCTGAAGAGGGGCAGCAGCCTTTTCAGTAGTTACAGGGGCAACAGTCTGGATGATTGACTGAGCTGGCCTTGTAACATCAGCTAATGTGGCTTTGCCATGTTACTGCGAACGGCTGAAAGCAAGGGGAAACTACAGTCGTTACTTCTCTCGAGGACATGCAGCTCTACTGTATGACTGTATGATGATGGCGTCTTCTTGGATAAAATATTCCGGAGGTAAAATAGTCCTCCATTAGGATCTCCGGGCGGAGATTACTCAGCAGGATGTCGTCAAGAAAAACAAAACAGGCATTCTACGGGTCAGAGCGTGGATTGTTCTAACCCTTAATCACGTAGGTAAGCTAGAAAATTTGAAAAGAGAAATGGATAGGTTAAAGTTAGATATGGTAGGGATTAGTGAAATTGGGTGTCAGGATGAACAGGATTTCTAGTCAGGTGAGTACAGGGTTATCAATACAAAATCAGTTGGTGGTAACGCAGGAGTATATCTGATAATGAAGAAGAAAATAGGAATGCGGGTAAGTTACTACGAACAGAAGCCTACACCGACCACAGTAGTGCAAGTTTATATGCCAACTAGCACGGTCGACGATGAGGATATCGAAAAAATGTATGAGGATATAAAAGAAATCAGTCAGGAAGTTAAGGGAGACAAACTTGATTGTGATAGGGGGCTGGAACTCTGTAGTAGGAAAGGAAAGAGCAGGAAATGTTTTAGGTGAATATGGACTGGGAAAAGGAATGAAAGAGGAGATCGCTTGGTAGAATTTTGCGCAGAGCAGAATTTAATGATCAACACTTGGTTTAATCATCGTGAAAGAAGGCTGTATACGTGGAAGAGACCGGGAGACACTGGAAGGTACCAGATAGACTTTATAATGATAAGGAATAGATTTGGAAACCAGGTTCTAAACTGTAAAACATATCCAGGGACAGATACAGACTCTGACCATAACTTATTGGTTATGAACTGTAGATTAAAACTGGAGAAAGGTAGAAAGGTTAGGAGATGGAACCTGGACAAATTGAAGGAACCAGAGGTGGTTGAGAATTTCAGTGGGAGCATTAGGCAAGGATTGGCTGAAACGGGGGAAAGTAATACAGTAGAAGAAGAATGGGTAGCTCTGAAAGATAGGGTAGTGAAACCTGCAGAAGTCCATATAGGCAGAAGGACAAGGCCTAATAGAAATCCCTGGATAACACAGGATGTAGTTAATTGATGAGAGGAGAAAATACAGAAATTCAGCATGGGAAACACGAAGAAGGGAGTAAAAATGTCTGAAAAAATTGACAGGAAGTGCAGTCTGGCTAAGCAGGAGTGACTAGAGGACAAATGCAGAACCGTAGAAGAATGCATAACTGGGAAAGATAGATGCCGCCTACAGGAAAATAAAAGATACTTGGAGACAAGAAAAGCAGTTGTATGAATATCAAGAGACGGAAAACCAGTACTAAGCAAAAAGGGGAAAGCTGAACTGTGGAAGGAATATATAGAGGGCCTATACAAAGGAAATAAACTTGAAGGTAATATTCTAGAAATGGAAGACGAAATGGAGGAAGGTGATATAGGAGATATGATACTGCGAGAAGAATTTGACAGAGTACTGAAGGACTTAAGCGAAACAAGGCCACTGGAGTAGATGATATTCCGTCTGAACTGCTGATATCGTCAGGAAAGCCAGTCGTGAAAAAATGTATCACCTGGTATACAATATGTACGAGACTGGGTAAATACCCTCCGACTTCAAGAAGAATATTGTAATTCCAATTCCAAAGGAAGCAAGTGCACACAAGTGTGAAAATTACAGAACTATCAGTTTAATAAGTCATGGTTGCAAAATACTAACACGAATTATTTACAGACAAATGGAAAAAATTGTGGAATCCGACCTCGGGGAAGATCAGTTTGGATTTAGGAGAAATGTAGGACCACGGGAGACAATACTCACGACTTATCTTAGAAGATAGGCCAAGGAAAGGAAAACCTAGTATTTAGCGTTTGTCGATTTGGAATACACGCTTCCAAATTCTTAAGGTATCAGGGGTAAAATATAGGGAGCGAAGAGTTATATTCGACCTATACAAAAACCAGACAGTGGTTATTAGAGTCGAATGGCAAGAAAGGGACGCAGAAGTTGGGAAGGGAGTAAGACAGGGGTGTAGCCTTTTCCCAATATTGTTCAATCTGTACATTGAGCAGGCAGTGAAGGAATGGAAGGAGAAATTTGGAGAGGGCATTACAGGGAGAAGAAATAAAAAAATTTCAGTTTGCCGATGACATAGTAATTCTGTCAGAGACCGCAAAAGATCTGGAAGAGCAATTGAATGGAATGGACTGTGTCTTGAAAGGAAGATATAAGATGATGATGAGCATTAACAAGAGTAAAACGAAGGTAATGGAATGCAATGTCAGAAAATCAGGCGATGCTGAAGGAATTAGATTAGGTAAAGAGACAATGAAAGTAGTAGATGAATTTTGTTATTTGGGTAGCAAGATAACGTCTGATGGCCAAAGTAAAGAAGATATAAAATGCAGAATGGCTTTGGGAAGGAAAGTGTTTCTAAAGAAGAAATATTAATTTAAATGTTAGGAAGTCCTTTCTGAAAGCATTTGTCTGGAGTGTAGCATTGTATGGAAGTGAAACGTGGACGATAAGGCGTTCAGACAAAAAGATGATAGAAGCTTTTGAAATGTGGTGCTACAGACGAATGAAGAAAATTAGATGGGTAGATCACGTAACTAATGAGGAGGTACTTAACCGAATCGGGGAGACAAGGAGTTTCTGGCATGTCCTGACTAAGAGAAGGGATAGATTGGTTGGCCACATTCTGAGACATCAAGGAATTGTCAACTTAGCATTAGAAGGAAGCGTGTGGGATAAAAATCGTAGAGGGAGACTGAGGGACGAATACAATAAGATTCAAAAGATGTAGGTTGCCGGACGTATTCTCAGATGAAGAGACTTGCACAGGACAGGGTAGCGTGGAGAGCTACATCAAAACAGTCTGCGGACTGAAGACAACAACTACAAAAACAACAGGTCGAAACTAGTTGTGCATTAAATGTGAGGCCATTTAAACATTTTAACAAGCAACTGAAGCTTGGAATACATTTTATGTTTTCCCTATTAAACAAACACGTTAATTACTCTAACGCCTATAATGTTTGACGCCCCATATACGTATATATTAGTAAAAAATGCTTATACATCGAAGGATCGTCTAAAGTCATTGAAAACGCCATTTTTCCATCATCAACTTTGACGTCTAATTTTTTCAAAAACGACTGGGTGTCTAGTAAAAAGCCAAACCGTGTGTGTGTCTATATTCTATGTAGAATGTCCATGCAAAATTCTATTTGAAATCTGTGACCCACATGACAGATCATCTTCTTGTTGGATATTTCACAAGTCGTCCGGCGACCTTACGTGGTCTCCCCCTCTACTACTTCTTGCATAGCAGTCAATACTAAATAATTTTGAAGAACTTATTCGTTGCAGCTGTCCGGAATATTCTTCGAACAAGTCGCGAACGGTTGTGGGCGGTCACTTGGAGCATGGTCCGTAGTTGTTGGGGAACCTCGAGTCCATGAATGCCTGCAAATGGTCTCCACCTAGCCGAACATGGTAACAGTCAAACTGAATCGCTCGTTGACTAAAAATGACCAAGTTTCCACAGTGCCTTGCTGAACGGTTGATAGCTTCGTAGAATTTCCGCCATTCACGAAACCCTGCGATCAACTCTTACCAACTAATATCTAAACTCATCTGACCAAGCAACTGCTTTCAAATCGACCACGGCCGAGCCAATACGGTCAGGAGTCCTGCAGAGATTACACAGGCGACGTCAGCAAATTAACTATTTGTTCTGCTGCCATGCCCCATCGCTCCGTACTGTAAAAACATACGTTCATCGTACGTCACATATTGATTTCTGCGGTTATTTAACGCTTTGTTGCTTGTGTGTTGGCCCTGACAATATAAATGCCAAGCTCTTACTTTAGGAGCAGACTGACAGTGCCTGAACCGTAGTGCCTGAACTTTGGTATTTTCCACACACTTTAGACTGTGGATATCTTATACCAGTTCTTTTATTAGAAAGAATTCGTATAAATTCAGCATTAAATTTACTTCCGTACCAAACACTGATTTGAATTTCGTAGCCGGCCGCGGTGGACGAGATGACTGAGGCGCTCCAGTCACGGTCAGCACGGCCACTACGGTCGGGGGTTCGAATCCCCCCTCGGGCATGGATATTTGTGCCGTCCTAGTTCGTAAGTAGTTCATAAGTAGTTTGTAAGTTTAGGGACTGATGACCCCGTAGTTAAGTCCCATAAGCTTAACAAACATTTGAACATTTGAATTTCGTACGTTATATGACGAAAGACCGTGATATTTGAACTCCCTATATATTTAAAGTAATCGGTATTATGTAAAAGTCTAGATTGCAATTAACCAAATATTATTTATATATTTCTTGAATTTAAATTAAATTGAACAACCCTTTACTATTATTAAATATTTGACTGAAAATAACCCAAGCCAAAGCTGCCAGAATATTCCGAATCTATACGACTGAACTTCGATACCAATTGTTACTGTTATAACAACGACTGTGAAAAATACGAAATGAAATGCATTGGGCTATTCTGAATGGTAATGAAACTAAACTGCAGGTTGTCAATAAATGGACACTGTAATTAAAATGGAAACTTTCGATTTATACGTGAAGCTAATAATTCGTATTGCGAGCCACGTCAATGCGAAATATTAAACTACACTGCAGAAATGGAGATTTTTCACAATTATGTTTTCAGGTTAGGTTTAAGGTGTGACTGATTCATTGTGGTAATTACTCACAAAGTAAGAAAAATTATATATATATATATATATATATATATATATATATATATATATATATATATATATATATATATATTGTGGTTTTAGGTCACACAACTTCTCAGGTCATTAGCGCCCAGATCGGAACAGAGATTCGCCACATCTCGAAAAAAATGTGTAACTGCCAGAAAGGAGAGTATCTAGAGAAAGCTAAAACAGAAGGATAAAAATTAAAAACGAAGGCTTAAATATCCTTTGATAAATTAGCCAAGTTGATAAAACGCAAAACTCGAGCAGCTGCTCGTGTGTCATAAGCTAAAAGTTCCTCCAGAGTAGACGGCAAATTAAGGGCTACACAGAGATGATTAAAATTAAGACAGTAAAACAAGTCGCACCGTCAGCAATTCACCACAGGAGCACAGCGGTGCAGGGTCACCAGTTAGCAAATGACTGTCATCCACGTGTGACCAATTCGCAGGCGACAAAGAACAACTTATGCCGTACGAGACGACTTGAGTGAGTACTTTCATATGGCCGTACTTCACTGCACGGAACGTTTTTGGTCGAGCCAAATTAGCCCACTCAGAATTCCAAAGGCCCAGTATCCTCCGATGTAACTCCAGACGTAGATCCCTCTCCGGAAGGCCAATTTCCAACGGACTTGAGGTAGTAGACTGCTTAGCCAGCTGATCCACACGTTCGTTTCCAGGAATGTCGATGTGGCCCGGAGTCCAAACGAAGACCACAGAGTGACCAGACCGAAAAAGACTGGAAACAGACACTTGAATTGATCGCAATAAAGTTTGTTTTGGGAAACACTGATCGAGGACTCGCAAAGCATTCAGGGAGTCAGAACAAGTGCTCGGAAGATGGCGACCAATTCCGTAGTTGATACTTCCATAGGTCAGTGCCCTCGTAGCCCTATAGTGTCAAACATTGGAACTCCCACATATCGTGTGAAAAACATCTTGCAGGTTTTTTGAGCCCACTGGCAGGCCATTGTGTTCAAATGTTCAAATGTTTGTAAAGTCTATGGGACTTAACTACGGGGTCATCAGTCCCTAAACTTACAAACTACTTATGAACTACCTAAGACTAAGGACGGCACAAATATCCATGCCCGAGGGGGGATTCGAACCCCCGACCGTAGTGGCCGTGCAGACCGTGACTGGAGCGCCTCAGTCTCCTCGGCCACCGCGGCCGGCCAGGCCATTGTGAACACCACATTAAGAACTCGGTGGATTTCCTACGACGATTGGAGGGATTGCACTTGGCTGACTCGGATATTTCAGTTAGTTGCAACGAATGACAGTTTTTATGTGGTTTCTCTTTTCACTCGCGTTCGAATTAAGACCAAGTTCGGTACTGATTTATTTCGACATGTTTTTGACTTCCACCTACTTTTTATTTAATGACGAGTATTATGAGCAGATAGCAATGATAGGCGACAAAGAGCTTTCCATCACAACTCCATCTAATTTGTTCAGGGAGGACTTCGAAGATCGTGCACTGGAGTCAGCGGCGTTGAAACCTGCTTGTTTTTTCAGATATGTGGATAACACTTTTGTTGTTTGGCCTCATGGTAGTGAGAACTTTAATTATTTTTGGAACATCTAAATTCAATCCACCCCAACATCCGTTTCACCATGGGAGTGGAAAAGAATGGTTGCCTTCCCTACCTTAATGTGTTGGTCAGAAAAAAGGCGGATGGTACGTTGGGACATGCTGTTAATACGAAGCCAACGCATACTGATTTGTATTTGGAAGCTGATAATTGTCACCACCCAGCTCAATGTGAAGGGTTCTTCGAACCTTAGCTCAGTAGGCAAACTATCCGGGTCAGAAATGACGTGAGCCCTGTGCACTGTCTCATGTGGAGAAAACTTTTCGACAGAATAGCTCTGGTGAAGGACAGATTAAAAGAGCGTTGCGCTATCGACCACATGTGCAACGGGCTAGTGATGATAGCACAGAGTCGGCACCCACGTCAGTGGCCTTTCTGCCATACATTGGCAGTACTTCCAACAAGATTGGTCGCATTTTGCGTAAACACAATGTAAAATGAGTGTTTCGTCCACCTTCTAAAATTAAGGCACTTTTGGGATCCGTTAAGGATGATCTCGGTTTGCGTAAGGCGGGTGTCTACCGTATCCCATGTAGCTGTGGCATGTCGTATGTTGGTCAAACTATTAGGACGAAGACAGTTGTATTCAGCATAAACGTCACACACGTTTACAACAGCTAAACAAATCTGCTGTGGTCGAACACTGTCGTGACACAGGTCACCCTATGGAATACAACAAAACTGAAATTCTGGCATGCACTTCCGACTACTAGGACTGTGTTATCAAGGAAGCGATAGAAATAAAACTAGGTGACTACCTTATGAATATGAATGGAGGGTTCTTAAATTCCGCTTGGGATCCTGCTCTCTCACTCGTCAAAAACAGAGGGAGAAAACTAATCCGACCTCATCCGTCGAGAACTGCTGTTTATTATCGTTATTCTGACCGGTTTCATCTTTGGTCGTGTCGGCGCTGTGTGCTTGCTTGGTGTGTGTTGTCTTTCGTGTTTACTCACTGAAAACCGACGTTTTAAAGATCGTTGCACACTGCAGTTTCGCCTTTAGAATGACAGAGTGTTCTCCTGCCGAAATATCGGCCGTCGTCGATTTTGATACCTGGAAGCATACGCGTAAGTTTTTCAGAGCTGAAAGCTTTTGTTGGGACTCTATAAAGCTGGAAAACTAAACGTCGAGGACTTGTGGGCGAACGACGGATTCGGGATTGAAATTTTCAGACTCACCATGTCTATCTTGCGGTTCCGCTAACTTCGCGTTCTCAGGTTCGATAATAGAGAAACGAGACAAGAGCGAAAAGCTGTAGACCTTCTTGCCCCCATTCGGGAAAATTTTCAGACGTTTGTACTGAACTGCTAACACTGTTAGTGTGTAGGAGGCGATGTTACACTAGACGGAAAGTTAGAAGCATTTATAAGGCAGGTGTAATTTCATCCAGTACATTCCGTCCAAGCCCGCAAAATACGGAATAAAGATACTAGCTACAGTAGACTCACGTGTATACTATACACTGAATATGGAAATTCATACAGGTACGCAACCCGACGGTCCTTTTCAGGTTAGCAACAACCCCATAGACATGGTTGAACGTCTGGGTACTCCTATAGCAAACTCTGGCCCAAATATCAATGCTGCCAGTTGGCTTAGCGACACCGCTCTCATACACGACTTGGCCACGAAATATAAATCGTCCTTCATGGGAACACAAAAAAAGAACAAATGGCAAATCCCCAATGAACTGAAAAACAAAGGAGGGAATCGTTTTCTAGTATTTTTGCATTCCGCACAGAGGGCACTATAGTGTCGTATATGCCTCAAAATAAAAATTGCAAGAAAAACATTGTGATTTCCAGAATGCGTATGGATGGAGCGATTGAAGAAGAAACCGGGGAGAAAATGAAACCGGAAATGATTACCAATGATTACCAATTACACCATCAAATAGGTGTGGACATGGTCGATAAAATGTATTCTTTGTATAATGTTCAAAGAGGCACAAGACAGTGGCCAATGGTTATATTTTACGCGATGCTGAATGTTGCTGGGATGAACAGCCAGATCATATGTCTAGGAAACGTAATCGAAGTTCCGGTTCGCGAAATCTTCCTACGCAATCTGGAAAAAGAGCTGATAAGAAACCAAGCCAGATGCTAGTGCGTTCGCTGCTCCCCCGCTTGCCTCGAACCATTTTTTTCCGCCTTCGGGAACTTCTTCCACACAATGAAACACCTGTGACACTCAGTGGCACAACACCTGAGGACACCAAAACGCGAAAGCGTTGCCAAATACGTTGGGCGAACAAGATAACAAGACTCACTAAATATAAATGCAAAGGGTGTGGCCAATATGTCTACAGCACTGTGCAATGTTTTGTCCCGATGGCTGTGACGCTGAATAAAACATCGAACACTACGGGTGTTGACCCGTGTTCAGTCTTAATTTTACTTCCTCAGAATGGCACTTTATTTGTATCTAGAATCTAATAATGAAACAGGTACAAAATCGGTACAAAATACTTTATGCTGAGTTACGTTTGTAAATGTTGATAAGTAAAGGTTGTAGTGCTCATTTCCTGACAATGCGTGTTCAGTATAGATATATATTTTGTTCTGTGTTTAGTTTACTCAACTGAAGCTTATGGTGCAACCTTGATCCTGTATCTCACAGATACAACGCGACCGACATTGTTCCTCCTCGTGACGCGACCATTGGAGTGTCAAATGTTTATCATCATCTCGATGTTGAAAATGAGCTTAATAGCCACCATCGGACTTGTCCTGTCCAAAGACCTTGTAAAAAATAACTAGACTCCCTAACGGCGCTGCTGTCGCGGGATAATTCGAACCTTCGGCCTGACGCCATGCTAGTGGCAAGCGTCACTTAAATACCAGTGTTGTTAGCAGGTAAATCGTGTATTAAGTAGCTGCTGTGGGATATATACACAATTGATAGTCACGTCTGTACTGTTTGACTATTGCAGTGTGCACGAAGCACGGTGGTGAAGAACTGCTCAACGATTAAATGCATTGATCAATTTAAGAAAGGAATAAAAATGTCGAATACTTTCTTCCCATTTATTTTTCTCAGGAATACAAATAGCCCTACTACTTGAGTTCAGAGATCGACCGTTAAGCAAAAGTAACTGTTAGTCAAGACAATATAGGATTGAATGAAATAGCAAGATTTTACAATACTGGTAGCTCTTAAAAGGAGCTACTTTAGGCAGTAGTGGTTAGGAAGTTCAAAAAGTTTCATTTTATGATTGTGTAAAATAACTATTGGGGTCACGAAATTAGCTGCCACACTGCAGTTCGAATTTTTGTTTATGAAATTAATTTTAGCAAGTTGTAACGCAGAATTTAAAGGCAATCTGCTTTACATATAGGTATAACAACTGAAAGGGGCTTGCAGAACTGTGGCTATGTGTCATTTGTATATTGAACTATACGTACTGGATGCACTTTGTGAAGTTGAACCCTATGACAATAGTTGTTGCCTTCTGAACAGTTCATGCAACTGTAAGGTATTTGGCTTACTGCATATACTTGCTAGGTACCGTAATGCTAATGTTAGATGCATTAGTTAAGAAAAAGTTATGGCGTACTTCGTGTTCTTAAAAGAATTTGGTAGTGGCTGGTTGCTGTATTCACAGGGTAAGAAGATATTTTTCAGTTATGTATCCGACGGCATATTTCACTTCGATTTTTAACATTAGCTGTTCGAGGTAGCCCTGTTTCAGTTTTTGATGCTATGTTCTCCATTATTTAGATTACAGCACTAAATCAAAGACGTAAAGTGTGAAACTCTTCCGTAATGTTTTTACAAAAGTTTCACAATCGTAGAATATACTGAGAAAGTGCCAAAAATCATGAACGGAATTTATCGTCAGACACATGCTGCACTTACAACGATAAAAAGCTGTGTTATATTTCGGTTTCGTTAGGAAGAGGAAACGCTGTTGGCCAACTTCTACACCGTATGAGGAATAAATTTACATATAACCGTTAGTTGCTGTATATTCAAGGAGTCTAAAGCTGTTTTGTAGTTATATATTTCAATTGGATATAGTTTTCGTGACTTAAGTCAAATGAATACCCTTTTTAACCAAAAGAGTCTTACACACATTAAAAATTCGCGCGGAAGTTTGCCACCACAATGGCCGCGGAGGCGCTCTGCAATTTGTCCGCTGTTCGCAGTCGGCCGCTTACGGGATTATGGGGGCTTGATCCTGTTGGTTGGTTGGTTGGTTGGTTTGATTTTTAAAGGGACTAAACGGCTATGGTTATCAGTCCCTTGTTCCAACCGTAGAGAATGGATTAAAAAGCACTACAATGTAGTAGAGAACGATATGTTAAAACTCGCCAAACAAAGGGTGTAATACGCCAAGAAGTAAAGAACGAAAGTAAAACGGATAAAAGAAGAGAAAGGTGGAAAGAGTACTAAAAATCAAATGGATCGGTACAACCCACTCACACGAATAAAATTTAAAAATGCATCAGCCATAGAGGCATTGTCAGCTAAAATAAGTTTCAAATTGTCAGGGAGATTAAAATTCCTTCTTTGCGCTGCTAAGTCCGGGCATTCTAAGACGATGTGGGCGACAGTCAGACGCGCACCACATCGACACTGGGGAGGATCTTCGCGACGGAGAAGGTGGCCGTGCGTAAGCCAAGTATGGCCGATACGCAGCCGGCAGAGAACAACAGAGACCCTGCGGGGGGTCCGTAGAGAGGGCCTCCACACGTGTGTGTTCTCCTTAATAGCCCGCAACTTGTTAGGTGTTTGGAGGGAGCGCCCTTCTGCGTTTCACAGTCCAAGAACTCGGCTGTGCAACTGAGAACGGAGGTCATGAACCGTGAGACCTATAGCCAAGGTAGGTTTATGGAGAGCCTCCTTGGCTAACCTGTCAGCTAGCTCGTTCCCGTCGATCCCAACATGTCCTGGAGTCCAGATAAAGACCACTGGCCGCCCACGTCGGACGATGGCATGCAGGGACTCTTGGATGGCCTGAAGTAAAGTATGGCGAGGGAAGCACTGATCGAGTGCCTGTAGGCCACTCAGGGAATCACTGAGGAACGTCTCCCAGGGCAGATAGAAATATGCTCGAGTGCACGAAGTATGGCCACCAGCTCTGCTGTGAACACACTGCAGCCTTTCAGTAAGGAGCGCTGTTCGTTGTGTCCTGCATGTACATAGGTGAAGCCAACAAGACCTTCTGCCATCGAATCGTCCGTGTAGACGACCGTGGAGTCCCGGTACCCGTCAAGAATCGACAGGAATCGGCGGTGAAGCATCTCAGGGTGTACAGAGTGTTTGGAGCTCTGCGACAAATCCAGTCGAATAACAGGTCGAGGAATACACCATGGAGGCGTACGCGACTGGAATTTGATCAGAGATGGCAGAGAAAGAGACCCCAGGTCACTCATGAGAGACTGGAGACGGGCACTAACGGTCAAACCCGACCTCGGCCGCCGTTGTGGGATATGGAGTACGGCGTTCGGAAAAAGTAGGTTGTTGTTGAGATGACTGGGGTACCATACACATGAGCTGCGTAATTCGCCAGCAGGTGCTCCACTAGGAGACTGTCCACAGGGCTGGTTCGGAAGGCTCCTGTCGCGAGCCTAACTCCACAGTGGTGGATAGGATCCAACAATAGCAGCGCCGATGGCGACGCGGAACCATATACTATGCTCCCGTAGTCCAAACGCGACAGAATAAGGGCTTTATAGCAGCGCAACAGGGTACTACGATCTGCACCCCAAGTAGTACTGCTAAGGCACCGGAGGGCGTTGAGGTGCCGCCAGCACTTCTGTTTCAGCTAGCGAATATGTGGTTGCATAGAACGTTTGTAAGACTGATGGGCCGATAACCGTCTACATCTAGCGGGTCTTTACCTGGCTTGAGCACTGGTACGATGGTGCTTGTATGCCACTGTGATGGGAAGACACCGTCGCTCCAGATGCGGTTAAATACTGCAAGAATTTGGCACTTGAAATCATCAGATAGATGTTTTAACATCTGATTGTGCAGTCTGTCCGGCCCAGGGGCGGTGTCAGGGCAGTGGGCAAGGGCACTGAGGAGCTCCCACTCGCTAAACGGATCGTTATATACCTCAGGGTGGCGTGAGGTGAATGAGAGGGTTTTGCGTTCCATTCGCTGTTTTAATGTGCGGAAGGCAGGTGGATAATTTCAGGATGCAGCGGCGCGAGCGTAGTGCTCCGCAAAAGCCTCGACGACAGCGCCTGGATCCGTACATACAGCCCCCAGGATAGAGATCCCAGGAATTGCTGCCTGGGACTGGTAGCCAAAAAGGCGTCGGATCTTCGTCCAGACTTGAGAAGGAGAGGTTCTTGAACCGATGGTGGACACGTAACGTTCCCAGCATTCCTGTTTTGACCTCCGTATTATCTGCCGAGCACGAGCACGGAGTTTTTTAAAAGCAATAAATGTCTCAAGTGACGGATGTCGCTTATAGTGCTGAAGAGCACGCCGACGGTCCCGAATGGCGTCTGCGACTTCCGACGACCACCAAGGCACTGACTTTCGCCGGGAGCATCCCGTTGAAATGGGGATTGCGTGCTCTGCAGCAGATAAAATATTTTGAGTGACAGTCGCAACCACTAAGTCAATGCAATCACCCGGGAGAGGTCCAGGAGTGGCAGCAGAAACGAATAAATCCCAATTTGCTCTGTTTAAAGCCCATCTAGGAAAGCGGCCAGGGCAACGGCAATGGGGTAGTGATAGGAAGATAGGAAAGTGATCACTACCACACAGATCGTCATGCGTCCTCCAGTGGACAGATGGCAAGAGGCTAGGGCTGCATACTGACAGGTCAATAGCCGAGAAAGAGCCATGTGCCACACTGAAATGCGTGGGGTCTCCGGTGTTTAAAAGACAGAGGTCGAGCTGGGATATCAAGTTCTCGACCTCTCTGCCGCGACCACTGACTACTGCATCACCCCACAAGGTGTTGTGGGCATTAAAATCACCCAGAAGCAGAAAAGGCGGCGGGAGCTGCGAGATCAGCGTAGTCAGTGTGTGTGGTGGTACAGCGCCATCTGGCGGAAGATACAGGCTGCAGATGGTTATGTCTTGTGGTATCCTTACCCTGACAGCCACAGCTTCTAATGAAGCACACAGAGTTAAGGATATACACACAGACGCCACCTGAGATTCTGTTATATACACGCCGATTACAATAATATCCCCTGTATCCACGAAGGGCAGGGGTCCGCATTGCTGGAAACCAGGTCTCCTGGAGAGCAATGCAGAGAGCAGCTGTTATGCTCAAAAGTTGACGCAACTCAGCCAGGTGAGAGAAAAAACCGCCGCAGTTCCACTGGAGAATTACAGTGTCGTTGAGCTGATGGGCCATGATAAAGAGGTAGAGCAGGTTATTCCATGGGAACATCTGCTGTCAACCTGTCTGCCTCTGCTGAAACCAGAATCATAGGATCTGGTGCATCAGTCAGTGCGAGATCCTCAGGTGATGTGAGGATCTCTAACTCATCTTCTGAAGTAGAAGATGAGGGATGGTGTGGCTGTGCAGCCACCACGGATTCCTTCTTTCTATGGGTCTTTGGCTACTTACCCTCTTGCTGCCCTTTCGGTTGGATGGGCTGTGAGGGCTTCTCGGTGGCGTCAGGAGTGGACGAAGTGCGGGAAGCCCTTCGACCAGCAGTTTGGGGATCCTTGAGCCTCTGGCCAGGATCCTCTGAAGCACTGCAAGAAGTCTCGGAAGGGGCCGTCCTGAGGGACCCCTTCCGAGCGAGAGGTGCCGGAGTAGGCTGTTTCTTCTCCGGCTGGGAGGTGGGGACTGGTGTCCCCGATGGTTGTGGGGTGGTTGCCCCCAAAGCAGGTGTTATGGGAGCGGATGGAGGAGCGCCCCCACCCAAAGATGGAACAGCAGCAGAATGGTGGCCCCTAGGGCCCATAGAGGGAGGCGGTACTTGAGGAGTTATACTCTGAGGAGTGTTGAAGATACAACGGCAGCAAAAGATGTAGTGAGGCGCACGGGATGGAGTCGTTCATATTTTCTTCTCGCCTCAGAATATGGAAGACGGTCCAGAGTTTTGATCTCCATGATCTTCCATTCCTTGTGCAGGAGAGTACAGTCAGGCGAGCAAGGCGGATGTAATTGCCCACAGTTCACGCATACAGGAGGTGGGGTGCACGGAGCGTCTGGATGTGATGGACGCCCATATTCTCTGCACGTAGGGCTGGAAGTACGTCGGGAAGACATATGCCCGAACTTCCAGCACCTGAAGCACCTCATAGGTGGCGGGACGTATGGCCTGACGTCGCACCGATAGACCATCACCTTGACCTTCTCGGGCAGTGTATCGCCTTCGAAGGCCAGGAAGAAGGCACCGGTGGCGACCCTACGTTCTTGTGGTCGCCTATAAACGCGCCTAACAAAATGAACACCTCTCCGTTCCAAGTTTGTGCGCAGCTCATCATCTCTCTGTGACAGGAGATCCCGGTGATAAATGAGACCCTGGACCATGTTGAGCGTCTTGTGGGTCCACCCAGACAGAGCCCCTCTTGCCTGGGTAAGCCTTATACATCTGAGGTGCGGCAGGTCCTCAGAGGTTGCTCGCTAACGACTGTTCAACCTCAACAGCCATGCATCTCCTCGGCACGTAGCACACCTTGAGATTGAGTTTTTTTTTTTTTTTTAGAGAGGTTTGTACCGTCCTCTCGACCCGGGCGATTAAGCCAAGATCCCCGGGCTCTGAAACGTACAACGTTCCACCGTCGCGCCGAATGATGGTCGTTGAAGCACGCACAAAGCTAACGGTGTAGCGGACTGTTGGCGCGACACAGCCCACAGCTCAGGACCCCGGGTTCGCCAATCCCGTACTCAGCAAATTAATGCCGAGCCCCTGAGTGGTCCCTGAGAGCACATGTCTTTTATAGATTTCCCACAATCACTATTTATTTAGTATGAAGCCATCCGGCGCCAGCGTCTTAGAAGAGAAAAATGGTACATATGCTTCACTCGTAAAATTTAGACATATGTTCTCACGGACTATTTTTAGACTTTTCTGAGATCTACAATTTAAAAGAAACACCACGTTACGTTCAGTAATTCTCAAATTATAGAAGATTAAAAGGGACAGGCAGAGAGAAAATGTGCTTCTGTTTCATATAATATCATAACTTCTGAGAAAACGTTGGTAGTAACCTCTGTGTTGCTAGAACTTGCAACATCAGATTTGTTTCCAAGTCAGTTTGCTTAAAGCTAATGCTGTTCCATCGAGGAAAAAAAATACCAGTTTCTTTGTAGGTAGACATAACACTTCATTCTGCAAGTCTCTTTTGTAATCGACTTCACAAAAATGTTCGGAACAAATTCTGGAATTTTTTACATCACGTCTTGTTTACAGCGAGAGATTCATATGCGCTGAAGTTCCTCATCTTTTGGAAACCGATGGTACAAAATGTCTTCCGTCTTGCTTCCACTGTTATTGCACTCCACAACACAACAACACGAAGTATTCTTACTCATAATTACAGAATATAAGGAAAAATTGTTCCCTTAACAGGTCACGAAACGAGCGAGCGCAAAACACAACTTCCTTCTTGCACGTTTCATAAGGGTACTGCGGCAGCTGCTCGGCGCTTGCTGCCAGGTGACGTCACAGAAGCAAAGCGCGCGAGTCAAATTTACAACCCCCTGCGAAAGAGTTACGCTCCAGTGTTCGCTTCGACCCTTCACTGCGCATGCAGCCACAGATACATATGCGCCAGAGACGTTTGTAGGCGGCAAAGACGTGTATAATGCACGAGTTGAATCTATGACTCCGACATGTCAACACCGATCGACTGCGATGTATTACTATGAGCTGCAGTGTGACGACGTCTATGTGAGTTTATTACAGAAAGTGCCGGATTCCATGTTTTATCTAGATTGAAACCAGGATCTCTATTAATTAAATTCGTCGTCAAGCGGGTTTCGATTGCCTCCTTCACTATAGAATCCCAAAAAGATGATGCCGTTGCAAAATTCCATCGTTGGGCTCCGTAAAAGATGATTTGCTGCTCCGGAAATTTGGAGTTTACAAACTTCCCTGTGAATGTGGCCTTTCTTACCTCGGACAGACAATTAGTACTGCCCATGAAAGATGTACAGAACACCAGAGGTACACACGACTTTTACAACCTAACAAGTCGGCAGTGGCAGAGCACTGCATTGACACGGGTCACAGTATGTTGACTGACAACGTTGGAATTTTGGCAACGATATAATCTTTGAGGGATTCAGTAGTGAAGGAGGCAATTGAACTCCGCTTGATGACGAATTTAATTTCTATCTAGATAGATCATGGAATCCGGCACTTTCTGTAATAAGCTCACAAAGACGTCGTCACAGTGCAGCTCATAGTGATACATCGAGATCAGTGGTCATCAGTCCGTAGCTTACAAACTACTTAAACCTAGGTAAACTAACCTACACACACACACACACACACACACACACACACACACACACACACACACACACACACCCATGCCCCAGGGAGGACTCGAACCTCCACGGCCAGCAACCGCGCGCTCCGCAGCCAGGTGCTTTAGACCGCTCGGCTACTCCACCGCGGCCCGAAATATTAGAATGAGGAGAATTCTTGCGGCTGCACACCCGAAACTAAATGCAACATTACCTCTTCTTGTATCATTTCATTATTGTAAAAGTGCATTCGGATGGCAGTGAACTTATGGAGTGTCTGGGGCTTTTTGGCCCACTTAAGATTAGTAACACGAAGTGGGGCATTTGCGATGGCCTTCTTTTTGTGTCCCAACTTCGTCGTAGGTGTCGGTGGCCGAGTGGATCGAGACCGACACAGGAACAAAAATAGCCCGCTGGTGCAGGTACGGAAGGGAGCAGCCAGAAACTATAAACACTCGAGTAAATTAGAAAGAGATATATATTGCACAGAATGTAACAATACTTAACTTTTACATAGTACTGCAGAATGTTGATACATAGTTGTTAGAGGCCTGCCTAGTGCCTGTACGATAGCGAAGTCTTCAATCGTGCCTATCTGATTACGAAGGTCGTAACTCGTTGCTATCTCCGTCCGAAGTCGCCGATGTCCTTCAGCGGTGGCCACGAGCGGCGTTGTCGCAGAGGGCGCTCGTGGCTGTCGTCGTGAGAACGCCGCGCCGTGCGTGCATGGCGGCGCGCGGCGAAAGTAGGTGGCGCGCACTTTGTACTTGTGCGACACCACACTTCTAACAGCTATAATTTCAGATAACTCCTTCACCTTTCAGACGAAAATCGAATAAACTGTCTTGTAGAGCAGAAAATTCTTTGCGCCATTGTGTTCGCAAGTAAAATGAAACTTCGGACAGCCCAGTGTGGCGCATTTAATAAAATATATTAACGCTGTCAATGCCGCCGAACCAAAATGTTTGTCTGAAGGCAGTCCTGCAGATTTTATTGTTTCTGTAAGTGCATCCAGAGGCGAACAAAAAAACGACAATTTATGGATCTACCCGCATCGTTTCCACCCTCCATATGGATTGTCGTCTGCTCAGCGGAGCGTACGCGTTATCTTCACCCCTCCAGTCTCACACAATAGCATCTGCAATTCAATTCGGTTGCGTGCATTTCGTTTACCATCTGTTACAGACACGGGTGAAGGACTTTATTTCCACAGTAAATTAAATATCTGATGAGAGCTAAGTATTCAGATATTAACTAATGAACTAAGATTTGTAGCACTTACACTCTTTCAACATGAATGGCCCAAGGCAACATAGCTTTAACTTATTTTCACAACGTAGCCGCGACGGAATAGTCGTGCGCACTGGGGCGCCGTGCTGCGGTGCGCGCGGCTATTCTCCATCGGAGGTTCGAGTCCTCCCTCGGAAATGGCTGTATGTATTATCAAAAATGTTCAAATGTTTGTAAATCAATCGGACCAAACTGCGTGGTCATCAGTCCGTAGCTTAAAAACTACTTAAACCTAGGTAAACTAACCTAAGGACAACACATACACCCATGCCCCAGGGAGGACTCGAACCTCCACGGCGAGCAACCGTGCGCTCCGCAGCGAGACGCTTTAGACTGCTCGGCTACTCCACCGCAGCTATGTATTATCCTTAGGTTAGTTTAACTTAGTGAGGTTTCTATAAGGTGAATAATACTTTTATTACGCTTTCAACTCAGTGTTTCACGACAAACAAGTAATTTCATTTTTCAATAATTTATCTGGTACATATAGTTCCATAGTCATTTCTTCTTTTCATACTAGTTCATTGAAAGCGTATTATGTGTGAAATCATTGAAAAGGGAAAGTGTATGCATTCCTTTTTTTTTTTATTTTACTTTCTCATTCAAATTTTTCAGCTCTCGGATTAAAACTGAAATATAAGTACGATCTCCCACATTTTAGAGTCCTTTGGCAGTCATGGTTATGAGTTTACGTGGGAATAAGGACGAAAATGTAATGTAACGCAACAATCATTATACGCACACAAAACGGATTCATAGTAACGACGTGACTATTAGCATGACTTCACAACCTTTGGAGGTGTCGAGGTCTACATCAACAGAAGAGCAGAATATCACAGATTTAATTTTACTTTTGAGAGCAACGAATTACTAATTCATTTTTTTAATGGGAACCAAAATATTTCTAGAAAATTTTTAGTTGCCCAGTATATTGAAAGCTAGGCTTATTTGAAAATTTGTTTAAAAAAATTAACACACCAGAAAATTCACACTCACCGAGTACGTGGTTGCGAATCCCATTAATTTAAAGCTATGTTTGCAAGCAGTCGTTACTCTCCGTTTACTTCAAAACAAATGGGGATTAGGGTTGAGTATCATTATTTTGACCCTTTCTGACTATCAGTAAAGATGTTCCATACGAAGCTGTCTTAGTTTGCTTATTTTATTCACTAGAAGTAATTATTTCATCGCCAATTTTAATTTAAAAATTCTTTTTTTGTTCCGGGAAAAATAGATTGCATTTCTTATATTTATCAAGAAGACGTGCAGAATACATGTTTCCGGTTTTGAGGGTTCATTTAACAACTACACACGATGCTCTCAGGAAACGGCACGACGTATACTCTACAGAGCATTGCATGTTTCACTCATGAGAATGCCCTGTTCTCGTTGAAAGAGCAGACGGAGCCCGTCGTGTGGTCAACCACGGAGGAAACTGCTGGGTCAGATGATCAAATGTTTGTAAACCTAATACTTACCGACTACAACTAGAACATAATTAAGGAAATCACACTCATTTATGATCTAAGGACGACTCCATCCTCCGACGGGACTGACCGCGCAATTCGTGACCTGGCACCCTAGACCGCGTGGTGGTAATGCTAGTGCCATCATCGAACTTTTAAGTTGCTGGAAGTGCAGTGGTACCCATATCGTGAATGTAACCTTAAAGATAATGAACTGATGTAGAGGCATTTAATTAAAATTTATATCGCGGCCATGATTCGAACCCGGGACCTCCTGCTCTACTAGTGGTTATGGCGATTGTCTAGTAAGCAGGGGATCCCTGTTTCGAATCATGGCCGCGAAATAAATTTTAATTCAATGCCTCTTTCAGTTTAAGAGATGTCGAGACACCATGTCTCTGGACATTATTTGGTTTGAATTTAACCTGTTGAAACTGGGGGTAGAAAACGCTACTTCTAGCCTTGACATCGGCATTTTGACACGAACGCTCGCCGACTAAGAAGAGAGCGACCGATCTACCTCCACGATGTCCCCTACTGGTACCCATATGAACCAGAAACTTACAGGAGTCTCCATGATTTGATGCGTTTGTTAAGGTCACCTGAAGATACAGTCTTCGTTAAATGGGACGATGTACATAAAAATTGAAACAAATAAATGAGCACACTCTTTGTGCCTTAACGTTTATTGCATTCTTCCTCTCTCGTCTAGGTGGGGGGGGGGGGGAGGGGGGGGGATCGGGAAGACCTCTATCTCTCTCTCTCTCTCTCTCTCTCTCTCTCTCTCTCTCTCTCTCTCTCGTCTATATCTCCTTCTCCACACCTCTCTAGTCTGATTCCTCTTCACAACCAATACCACCACCAACAGCACCACCACCCAATATGTTTACAGTAGTCCCTACAAACGCTAAAAAACAAGAATAAAGGTATTGCATCACAAGCTAATCTGTTCCATATTCATCTATTCTTCCCTTTTACACTACCTGTTTTTACCGTTTCAGACCTGATTTTTTTTTCTGGAGGAAGGAATTAATTTTTTTCTGTATTCCTCTTAAGTTACATTTTTAATGATTTTAGAAGCAAGATTTACGCTGTTGTATGCATCCATTTACATACTACAAAATTGCGTATGCTGAAAAGCAAGGCTTCTTTTTATGGACTAAAATAATTAATTTTATAGCACAAACTTTTTTACTAAATTAACTGATCATTCAATAATTGTCATGCAAAATAATTACCACTACTTTTCAGTTGTGGGTTAAGTATTCCACTGTACAACTTGCGCGTTCCTTGGAGTTGACAAGCTGCTGCGCAATGCAACACTGACTACTTGGTATTTTCATAGTGATCTTCCGCAGTTGACAGTAAGTGTGCACGATGAAAAAGTTGAACACTCAGTCTTATACACATTGTTTCAATTGAGACAAAATCTGATCTATCTTAGACACTGTAAAAGGTATGTACACAAGTGTAGCCAGAGGTTCTGAAAGGGTTAAAAGTAATTATGTGTATCGCAATAAAAACTTTCGCACCACTGTCTCCACGTCTCCTGAAACGTTGCATCGCTGTGAACCGACCAATGCCTTTCCCTGCTCAGACCACCGCATCAGACAGGAAGTCGTCGCTTATAGACAGCCACAGCAGGTGCGTTATCGCGTATCAGCCTCGACCGGATCCACAAATTTGTGCACCGCTCTCCTGTCCGCCTTCCCTCATTCCGCATTCCAATTGCCCCCCCCCCACCCTCTCTCCACCTCATCCTCCTCCCTCATTTCCTATTTCCCTCTCACTACGCATCTCCTCCTCTCAACGTATCAATCTCCTTCCGTTCCCCCTCGCCTTGTTCATCTCCATACCGCCCCATCTGTACGTTAAGCTCTTCAATCCCTCCCCCTCCCCAATCTCTCACGCTGTCAACCTCTTCCTCCTCTGTCCATTATCCCATCATCAGGCGCACAGTATTTGTTTCCAGACGGTTATCTACATCTACATGTTTACTCTGCAAATTACGTTACAGTGTCTGGCGGATGTGACATGTGCACAAACTTTACCATCGATCCAGTGGCTTAGGAGGAGACGACGTGTGTGTCACGTATAATGCACACGCATATGTTTACGGTTTTATACCAGCTGCAATACCAAGGGGGAAAAATGTGCGTTACTCGTAATAGTGATGTTTATAAAAATATGTACGTCATATACCTTTCTACATTTACATGTGATACTCGGCAAATCACATTTAAGTGCCTGGCAGAGGGTTCATCGAACCACCATTATACTATTTATCTCCCATTCCATTCTCGAATAGCGCGCGGGAAGAAAGAACATCTGAATCTATCCATTCGAGCTCTGATTTCTCGTATTTTATTCTGATTATCATTTCCACCTATGTAAGTGGGAGTCAATATATTTTCGCATTCGGAGGAGAATGTTGGCGATTGGAGTTTTGCAAGTAGCACACGCCGCAGCGATAAGCGCCGTTGTTCTAATGATTCCCATCCCAGATCCTGTATCATTTCCGTGACGCTGTCTCACCTGTATCGTAACAATAAGAAACGAGCTGCCCTTCTTTGGACTCCTCCGATGTCCTCCGTCAAACCCACCTGATGAGGACCCCACACTGGGCAACAATACTCCAAAAATGGACGGACAAGCGGGGTGTATGCAGTCTCTTTTGTAGTTCTGTTGCATCTTTTAAGGGTTCTGCCAATAAAACGCAGTCTTTGGTTCGCCTTTCCCACGATATTATCTACGTGTTCTTTCCAATTTAAGTCTGAAGTAATAGTAATTCCTAGGTATTTTGTGGAGTTTAGGGCCTTCACTTTTGATTTATCTTGTAAACAAAGTTTAACGGGTTTAGAATGAAACTTTCACTCTGCATCGGAGTGTGCGCTGATATGAAACTTCCTGGCAGATTAAAATTGTGTGCCGGAACATCCCTTAGGCTGTGGCTAAGCCATGTCTCCACCATATCCTTTCTTCCAGGAGTGCTAGTCTTGCATGGTTCAGAGGAAAGCTTCTGTGAAGTTTGGAAAGTAGAGGCGAGGTACTGGCGGAAGTAAAGTTGTTGGGCGGCATCGTGAGTCGTGTCGGGATAGCACAGTCGGTAGTGCGCTTGCCCGCGAAAGGCAAAGTTTAACGGATTTCTTTTCGTACTCATGTGGACGACTTCACACTTCTCATTATTTAGAGTCAATTGCCAATTTTTACACCATAGTGATATTTCATTCAGATCGTTCTGCAGTTGGTTTTCATCTTCAGATGATTTTACTAGACGGTAAATGACGGCGTCATCTGCAAACAACCTAAGAGAGCTACTTAGATTTTCCCCTAAATTGTTTATGTAAATAAGGAACAGCAGAGGACCAATAACACTACCCTGTGGAATGCCCGATATCACCTCTGTTTTAGTCGATGCCTTACCATCGATTACTACGAACTGTGTCCTTTCTGACAAGAAATCCCCTATCCAATCGCAAATTTGGGGCGATATACATAACCACACAATATGATTAAAAGCAGCTTGTGAGGTACGGTGTCAAAAGCTTTCTGGAAATCAAGAAATACGGAATCGATTTGCGAAACTTTGTCGATAGCACCCATCACTTCGTGTGAATAAAGAGCTAGTTGTGTTTCGTATGAACGATATTTTCTAAATCCGTGTTGACCTTGGGTCAATAGATCGTTCTGTTCGAGATAATTCATAATATTTGAATACAGGATTTGTTCCAAAACCCTGCTGCAAATTGACGTCAATAAAATAGGCCTGTAGTTTAGTGGGTTACTCCTACTGCCTTTCGTGAATATAGGTGTGACCTGGGCAACATTCCAATCTTTTGGTACAGATCCTTCTATGAGAGAGCGGTTGTATATGGCTGTTAAGTATGGAGCTATCGCTTCAGCATAATCAGATAGAAATCTAATGGGTATACAATCCCAACCAGAAGACTTTAATTAGACATCGTGCAACAATTTCAGGTTTAATAGCAAATATAAATTCTTGATTATGGTACCGATCTGTCACAAAAGACTAGCTACAATGCCCAGCATGGGCCAGGTCAGAATGCAGCGTGTCCCATTTATCTTTACCGATGTCTCTGGAACAGCAACGACTATTGTAAGACGACTTTCACCGTTGTCAATGTAAGGCAGGGGGGCTCATTAATGAAAATATCGGAGGTGAGAACCCCTTGCTGTTCAGGTCGTACGCCAGTCGCGCGTTTCCCGTATTTCAAGCGTCAGCTTCGCTTCGCAGCATCTCGGGATGTAATTGGGCCGGCCGCGGTGGCCGAGGTGACTGAGGCGCTCCAGTCACGGTCAGCACGGCCACTACGGTCGGGGGTTCGAATCCCCCTCGGGCATGGATATTTGTGCCGTCCTAGTTCGTAAGTAGTTCATAAGTAGTTTGTAAGTTTAGGGACTGATGACCCCGTAGTTAAGTCCCATAAGCTTAACAAACATTTGAACATTTTTTTTGATGTAATTGGCGTATTGAGATGAAATCAACGGTATTGTTTTTGTGAAAGAAACAAACGGTTTCGTTTCAAAATATTTACATTCTTGAGCTCCTGCTTTACATTGATAGCAGCTATTGATATGAAACTTCCTGGTAGATTAAAATTGTGCGCCGGAACCGGGACTCGAACCTGAGATCTTTGCCAGGAAGTTTGTGAGGGGGCTGATATTTATTTCGCATATCAATATATTAGGTGTTATCGAAGTTTTCTTGGTCGGAGAACTGTGTGAAATAGAAAGGGTGTGTGAGAGAGAGACAGTAGATGAGCTTGTACCCCGTGGGAAAGCTCCGCCCCTATTGCAAGTTGAGATCTGATTGACTCCCGCCTATACTAGTTGTTCGCCAAAACTTAAATTTAATAAAAGAAGCTTAAAGTTTCCTATACCTATTAAAATTTATCTGTATACTTTCTGTAACGCTTTTGTGCTAAGCTATATTCTGGTTAATTCAAAGATTTAATTATTTGAATATTTTGTAATAAGTTGAACAATGTTAGTCTAGAAGTTTCGCTAGGCGCCAAAACGGTGGCTTGTGGCGCGCAACGAGAGGCGGCGGCAGTCAGTCGAGCGCCGACCGCGATACCTTGCATATTCATGTAAGTTCTGTGCGGGCCGGGAACAGTTTATACGTTATCCAACGTTTATATTTTTAACATTACTTAGTCTGTATATTTGTGCTTGGATATACACTGGCATTTCTTCAATAAAAACAAGCACTGGCATCCTACAAAAGCTAAAGTTATTCGTAGTTCAGTACTTCCTAGCCACATCTCAACACCTCTTTTAGCATCACTTCAAGTACAACGGATATGCGACCTGTGTGCTTCACCTGCGCAATGGGACATCAACTAAGACACAAGGTTAGTAAAAAGAGTGAATTCAGACATGCACTGAAGTTGCATGTCGACACGGCACCTCGCGTGCAGTGCTGCTCCGTTTACAAACCAGGGCATTGGCACTAAGTGCGTTGGTAACATTGCAGAGGGAAGGCATGAAAGAGGGGAGGTGTTTTAGGAACTTTGTCAACTATGCACTGACCTGTCCCTCCTTGTCTTTTACAAAAAAGAAGCCCCGCCGTAAGTTTCAATCTGCAGGGGAGTGTGCGCTGATATGAAAGTTTTATTCTGGAAACATCTGTTAGGCTGTAGCTAAGCCATGTCTCTACCATATCCGTTCTTCTAGTAGTGCTAGTCCTGCATGTTTCGCAGGAGAGCTGTGTAGTTTGGAACGTAGGAGGCGAGGTACTGGCGGAAGTAAAGTTGTGAGGCGGCATCGTGAGTCGTATCGGGACAGCTCAGTCGGTAGAGCGCTTGTCCGCAAAAGGGAAAGGTCCCAGGTTCGAGTCCCGGCTCCGGCACACAATTTTAATCTGCCAGGAAATTTCATATCAGCGCACACTCCGCTGCAGAGTGAAAGTTTCATTCTGGAAACATCCCTTAGGCTGTGCCTAAGCCATGTCTCCACCATATCCTTTCTTCCAGGAGTGCTAGTCTTGCATGTTTCGCATAGCTGTGTAGTTTGAAAAGTAGGAGGTGAGGTACCGGCGGAAGTAGTGAGGCGGCATCGTGAGTCGTGTTGGGATAGCTCAGTCCGTAGAGCACTTGTCCGCAAAAGGAAAAGGTCCCAGGTTCGAGTCCCGGTTCCGGCACATAGTTTTAATCTTTCAGGAAGTTTCATTTCAGCGCACACTCCGCTGCACAGTGAAAATTTCATTCTGGCAGCTATTGTATAACCACTTTCGCTGGTATTGTTCCAGAGAGATTATGGGTGGAGAAGATATATGGGACACAATGTCATGCGGAACATTCGCCATCTGTCTCAAATCTTTGATTTATATAGTGTATACCAATCTAAATAATCCGCGAGATGCTAAAGCATTATTTTAGTAAACCAGGTCAGAAATAAAAGTTACTTCCTTTAGTAAGATTTATTTTATATAGCGTGCGAATATTTTAATTTTAATTTGTGTGTACACGTTTTTATATACTGTGTTCATCAGACTACGTAGGAATAGATTTTGAGGTGATCCAACTAGTGAGCATGTGACACACAATTCTGCGTATTAAATGTATGGTACACGTAATGCAATGTCACGTAATTTGTTCCTATTGAAAGGTAAATACTTTCATGCTCCTTAGTAATGCGTACACAACTGATCAATTGATAAAAATTGATGTATCGATTTCCATACACGACGTTCCCGTGAACGCGTTTACTACAATCCCTTTCTAAATGATTGCACTCGCCAATTTTATCATATGCCTACACTTTTGTGCTTATGGGAAACGGTTGTACCTCGGGACATTTTTTACATTTTAATTTTTTCATACTATGATTTTTTTACAAGAAATTTACCAAAAATTGATGCCAGTGATGGGGTAAATTTTCAATGTTGAACGAACAGCAGTTTTCGCTAGCTCCAATATTTACACAATTACTCACCAATAAAGAATTTTAGTGACGTCCCAAGGTACAACCTATGGCTTCACCTTGGGACAGTGGCGCTTTTACCTTGAGACACCGTGATGTATTTCAATTTCATAGTTTTATGAATGAAAAAATCGTAGGTAGTAAAAGTTTGTTAGTCCAAATACAAAAGTTATTTTACCTTAAAACAAGAGATGTTGGAAATAAAATATTAAATGAATGAAACCCAAAACACACCACTGGGGCTGGTATTTCTGTCACTATATTACTGCGATTAACAATGATGTTCTCAACATTAGGGAATAGAAAATGGTCCTTTGCTTTCTTAAGAATTTCACAGTTGCATTTTTTGTGCTTTGTAAAACTACCCCTGCATAATAAACATGGGATCTGCCACTGATGTCAAACTTTACCAAGACCCGACTACCTGGAGAACAAGAAAATGTAACTTTTCTAGATGGAAAGAAGGATGAGAAATCCTCTTCTTCAGATGACAAATCAAATATGCTACCTCCAGAGCTACTGCCAAGCTCGGGAATTTCTTCATCAAAAGAAGTGGAAGATGAAAACTCCTTTGTCCGTTTTGTGGCTTCTTTCTTTGGGAAAGACTTCTTTTTCATTTTTTTTCTTTTTCCTCTTCAATTCTTTGCTCTTATGGTGTATCAGTGACAATCATACACCTTCCAGGTGTCCCAAGGTGCAACCAGAAAGTGTCCCAAGGTAAAACCAAATACACAATAACAGAAAAGCTTCAAATGTTTGTTAAGCTTATGGGACTTAACTACGGGGTCATCAGTCCCTAAACTTACAAACTACTTACGAACTACCTTATACTAAGGACGGCACAAATATCCATGCCCGAGGGGGGATTCGAACCCCCGACCGTAGTGGCCGTGCAGACCGTGACCGGAGCGCCTCAGTCCCCGCGGCCACCGCGGCCGGCACACAATAACAGAAAACAGTATCCTAACCTATGTAGACATTTATATCTTTATAAATTATGGTATCAATAGCTTACTTGTAGGGCATTGTTTATAACACTATTTAAGAAACATCAATAATGATGCTTAGCTTTAGTTTATATCTTGTAAGGGTAGTGGCTAAATGTTACTTTCAAAAACGAAAACTTGTAAAACTACTCCTCACATCTCACACATCATCCAAATACAACGTGGCCTCCTATTCCCTCTAAGAACTATGAAGTAAAGTTGTGAGGCCTATTTTCAAAGTTTTCACTAGAGTGCACTGCCTCTATTAAAAAGTGTCCCAAGGTAAAACCGTCCCAAGGTACAACCCTTTCCCCTATACAAATTAATAAATTAACCTATATGATGCTGCGGCTAATTGTGAAGTCAGTAGTGTAGGCATTGCCAAGGAGCACACAAATATTTGCCGCCGGGTGCAGTCGAACACGCGACCGTTCCAATACGAATCCGATCTGCTATCGCTGAGTCAAACACCGCTTCCTAAACTCATTGTCACACGGACAATTGAGAAGTTGCATACGGTGATAGAGCCGTATCAAAATTACTTTTCTTTCGTAAACGCATGACCAGCTCGAGTTCCCATCTGGGGCACTTTCGTGTCTCATTACACTACTACTGAACGAATCCGGCGATGTCGAGTAAGGCCTTCGGCGCACGGTGCTTGTGTCTGAACGTGTGTGGTCAACGTGCCGAGTCCAACGTGCGGCTGAACGCTCTGAAACGGCGAGACTTGTGCATACGAAGCACAGTCTATCACAGATAGTCGCGAAACTCTAGGGAAAAAAATTGCAGCTGAAGCGATACTAGCGTACCAAGCGGCCAGTAGGGAATAACAGCGGAATGGCATGATGCAAACTGAAAACTTGTTTTTAATGCTGTTAATTTTATATTTCTTAGTCACTGAACGTTGCTGTGAACTTTCTAATACAAATACGAGAACACCATTAAAGTAATATTACTGCTTCTGTTAACGGCAGTCTATAATTTAACAAACGGTCAGTGCAATGCAATCCATAGAGTTCACAGTACCGAGTCATATTAATATCGTCTGAAACCTTTTGAAAGCAGAAATGAATTCCAACCTGATGTGCTTAAGAATATAAAAGAAACTGATTATGATTATGTTCGCGTTCTCGGTGCGAACTGACATGTTCCACGAGTTTTGTTTTAGCGAATTTCGGAAACTGTAATGTTTTGAAAAGTACACACGATTTTTATATCGTAGGGGACTTAGATTAGATTAATACTTGTTCCTTAGATCATGTATACGACATTTCGTAATGATGTGGAACGTATCAGTTTAGTAAATTTTGTCTATACTTGACAATCTATATTTTAAAATTTTTTTTGTTTTTTATTTTTTTTATTTTTATTTATTTATTATTTTTTTAAGTTTTATCTAAAAATTCATCTACATTGTAGAAGGAGTTGCCATTTAGAAATTCCTTTAATTTCTTTTTAAATACTAGTTGGCTATCTGTCAGACTTTTGATGCTACTTGGTAAGTGGCCAAAGACTTTTGTGGCAGCATAATTCACCCCTTTTTGAGCCAAAGTTAGATTTAACCTTGAATAGTGAATATCATCCTATCTCTGTCTCCTAGTGTTGTAGCTATGCACACTGCTATTACTTTTGAATTGGGTCGGATTGTTAATAACAAATTTCATGATTGAATATATATATATATATTGTGAAGCTACAGTGAGTATCCCTAGATCCCTAAATAAATGTCTGCATGATGCTCTTGGGTGGACTCCAGCAATTATTCTGATTACACGCTTTTGTGCAATGAATATTTTTTTACTCAATGTTGAATTGCCCCAGAATATGATCCCATATGAAAGCAGTGAATGAAAATAGGCGTAGTAAGCTAATTTACTGAGATTTATATCACCAAATTTTGCAATGACTCTGATAGCATAAGTAGCTGAACTCAGACGTTTCAGGAGATCTTCAATATGTTTCTTCCAATTCAGTCCCTCGTCAATGCAAACACCTAAAAATTTTGAATATTCTACCTTAGCTACAGATTTATGTTCAAAGTCTAAATTTATTAATGGTATCATGCCATTTACTGTATGAAACTGTATATACTGGGTTTTATCAAAGTTTAATGAGAGTCCATTTGTAGAGAACCACTTAATGACTTTCTGGAAGATATCATTTACAATTTCATCAGTTAATTCCTGTTTGTCAGGTGTGATAGCTATACTTGTATCATCAGCAAAAAGTACTAGCTTAGCATCTTCGTGTATGTAGTATGGCAAGTCATTAATATATATTAAGAACAGCAAAGGACCCAAGACCGAACCTTGTGGGACCCTAATTTTGATAACTCCCCAGTTAGAAGAATTAATTGTCTCATCTACATCATGTGAACTGCTTATTTCAACTTTCTGCACTCTTCCAGTTAAGTTTGATTTAAACCATTTGTGCACTGTCCCACTCATACCACAATACGTAAGCTTATCTAGAAGAATCCCATGATTTACACAATCAAAAGCCTTTGAAAGATCACAAAAAATCCCTACTGGTGATGTCCGGTTATTCAAAGCATTTTTCATCAGCGAAGGTATATATAGCATATTCAGTTGAAAAGCTTCTTTGAAAACCAAACTAGATTCTACATCATCGTTTAAACCATCTTTTCACCTTGACCTTGCTTCTGCAACTTTCGTGTACCTATCACAATTTTGTAGCTACATGGCAGGTGTCGAACTGAATATCTTCAAGAATGTGACGTGCTAACATTAACATGTTATATATGGACATAAAGTCAATACGTAACTACAAATAAATAGCATCAAACTAGTAGGTAACCGACAAAATATGTTAGTATACAGGGTCATCATTTTTGTGAACCTGAGGTACGAATCTAAGCAGTCATTCGTACAACACTATTTCATAATATTACTGCTGAATAAAAGTAATCAAGTTTTTGCGATTCTCGTTAACAGTAGAAGTTAGGACATGAATGAATTGTTAAAGATTTACTTGTATGCCTAAAAGTATAACTAACCACTGTAAACGAACACTTGTTATTAATAACATTATTCTGTTATTTCTGAGCATCCTTTGCAATTGAAAGATTTCCGAGTCATATTTTTGGCTGTTGCTACAATTTATAGCGCCACAAAATCTCGTAAATACGAAGTTATTTTGAAAATGCTGCTTCAGTCCAAATACAAATTCATTACTCAATCGCTTCGCGGTGTGTTTTTACGACCCGGCCGCTTGGCAGCGCTGCAGTCGCGAAGTTGCAGAAAATCACTGCGAGTTTCGCGACTCTTTATGTTCGACTCTGATAAACGTGCCTCAACGATCTACACGCGACCGCAGCGCGCTCCAGCGACAGTTGTCTGAGGCATCAGGTTTTGAATCACTCTGTTTCCGAAATCAAAAGAGGAATTTCTGATTTACCTAAAAAATCGCTTGTTTCAGCGCTTGTGCGTATGTTTGTTATGTTCTGTGATGTAGGCCTACATAAGTAACAACAAAATATCTATTAACATAAGCCTCTTATAAAAGTTGCACGTTACGTCAATATGTGCGGCGAATTATAAGAGATTCATAACAAAAGAAGCTATATAAAATTAGAAGAGGCCTTCACATGAGGCAAATATTATTAGGTTACTTTCCATGGTTTGCGCTCCACGACTGTGATATATTTCCAATACTCTGAGAATTTTGAGCTATCAGTCGTCTTTAAATTCTTTATTGGCAAATCATGATTTCGGCCAGTAACTGGCCATTACCAATGCTTATGTTTAACTGTAGATGTTATTACTGTGGAAAAACTCACACCACGCCACGTATGATAACTACTTGGTGTGGTGTGATTTTTTCCACAGTAATAACATCTACAGTTAAACATAAGCATTGATAATGGCCAGTTACTGGCCGAAATCATGATTTGCCAATAAAGAATTTTTTAAAAAGACGACTGATAGCTCAAAATTCTCAGAGTATTGGCAAATATTATTGCAACAGTCTCGCTTTTTAATAAAACTTAAAGGCCATTCTTCCACGGTCAATGTTACTATTCATCCTCTGAGGATGCGCACTTATGTTTACTTAGCTTCGAATGATATGAAATTTCTAGCAAAGCCTGTGTTAGGAAACCCGAATAAAAGAAGAAAAAATATTTAGTTCCGAGGAGCCTTGACCCAGTTCTGAGAACCATCTTCCATTTGACAGTCAGCGGCATTGCTGCGTACTCTACGGCCACTAACGGAGGCAGCTTTTCCTTGAAACGGCAGATTATTGTAATACAGAAATTTTATAACCACTTATTAGACGTTTCCAGTCATATTTATTCCAACAAATAGTACCTCTAATGACCGGTTTTAGAGAGATTCTCAGTTAACTCAGTTACTTTTACTTGCTTTGAAATGTCTTACCCTCGTAACTTAAGTCTGACGAATGTATGTGAATTATTATCCGCAAAGTAGTTATACAATTTTATTATAATAAAATACGAAACTCACAAGAACATCATTTTTCGACATAGTCTCCTTGCTTTTCAATGCACTTCGTCCATCGCTCTACAAGCTTCCTTATGCCCTCATAAAAGAAGGTTTTCGGTTGAGCTGTGAGCCAGGAATGCACCGCTTCCTTCATTGCTTCGTTTGAGTCAAATCGGCGGCCCCTTAATGCCTGTTTGAGTGGACCAAACAAGTGATAGTCAGAAGGGGCAAGATCGGGACTATATGGAGAATGATCCGTTACTTCGAATTTGAGTTTCTAGAGCGTTTCAGCAGCGTGGACAGCAGTATGCGGACGGGCATTGTCGTGCAACAACACATCTTCTGACAGCAGTCCTCGGCGTTTGCTTCGAATTGCAGGCTTTAGCCTGTCAGTAAGCATCTCACTGTAACGTATACTGTTTATTGTTGTGCCCCTTTCACCATAATGTTCCAGTACAGGACCTCGTGCATCCCGAAACACCGTAAGCATCAGTTTTCCTGCGGACGGTTGGGTCTTGAACTTTTTCTTGCACGGCGAATTTGGATGTTTCCATTCCATACTCTGCCGTTTACTCTCCGGCTCGTAATGATGGAGCCATGTTTCGTCACCAGAAATGATTGTCTAAGAAGTTGTCCCCTTCGTTACCATAGCAATCCAAATGTTTTTTGCGGATGTTGGGACGCGTTTGCTTATCCAACTGTGTGAGATGTTTTGGGACCCATCTTAATCTTTACGAAACCCAAGTATGTTGTGAATAATTTCGTAGGATAGAACCATGACTAATTTGAAGACGATGAGCCACTTCGTCAGTAGTTAATCGTCTGTCTAAGAGAATCATTTCACGTGATCGCTCAATGGTTTCTTCATTTGTGGCGGTAAACGGTCGTCCGACTCTCGTCGTGCTTAACAATCGTGCGACCATTTCGGAATTTTTCAATTCACTGGTACACACTTCGTTGTGGCAAAACACTGCTCCCGTACTGTACTGAAAGTCTTCTATGAATTTCGGCCCCTGATACACCTTCCGCCCACAAAAACGTATCACTGAACGTTGCTCTTCTTTGGTGCAAGTAGACAGCGGAGCAGCCATGAGTCACGGTCAGCACGGCCACTACGGTCGGGGGTTCGAATCCCCCCTCGGGCATGGATATTTGTGCCGTCCTTAGTATAAGGTAGTTCGTAAGTATTTTGTAAGTTTAGGGACTGATGACCCCGTAGTTAAGTCCCTTAAGCTTAAAAAACATTTGAGCAGCCATGATTAACAGCACGGCAGTGATAACGAAACTAACGTAGCAGCTTGAAAATTGCAATGATATAACATCAAATAAACAAAGCATGCGCCACCAACGTAAAACGACAGTACTACCAACATAAATAAAAATATAACTAAATTGCGGATAATAATTGGCTTACCCTCGTACATAAAGTCCATGAAATACGACGGCCAATGTGGCGTCTTCGTCTCTCTACCGAAAAGAGCTGCCCCCCTCCCCGGACAGCCACGTGGTGTGACGTCGTAGCGTTCTCCCACCTTATTGGTGATGGTTTAGACTAACGTTGAGAATATCTGGCATGCCTGACTGCCCCACATGTTGGGAAAGCCCCGCCAACGTGCGGTTCGCACCTTGTGACGTCAGAAACTCGCCACGTTGGCCACACTCGTTCAGATACACGCTCCGTGTGTCGACGGCTTAAGCATCCTCTCCTTGTTAGACCCTGATCATGGATAAAGGAGATCGAAAAGGTGACCAATCGGCTGAAATAGCGAACACGATATTCCCCCGACACTTTCACAGAATACAACACCTGTCCAAGAAGTTCCGGAGATAGACGATGCGAAACGAAGGTATTCACAAGTGTCGTTGGGACAGATAGTCGCTACTGCTCGCAAAACTAAGTTATATTTCTGCACAGCGTAAGGAATTGATCGGATGTGGTAATGTATTTTTGAATAAAATTCTTCAATATCAGTCTCGAGATCGCTCTTATTTTCTAGAACATGACTACGAAAAAAGGCACAAAGTATAGCAACTCTGGGGTATACAAGATTTGATGCGCCAGTTGTGATAAATATTACATAGGGTAAACTGGACGCAACTTTGAAGTCCGGTACAAAGAGCACTGCAATAACAGCAATCGTATAGCATTTCGAGCGCATCCTAAAGACAACAAACACCAAGTTAGCACTATAGGCAAACGAATGGAAGTGTTGCGCAGGGCACAGAAAAGCTTTCATTTAAATGTACTTTAAGAGCTTTAAGTATTTGCGCACAAGGAGAAAGACCCGGACAAACTTCTAAATGAGCAGACAGATTTCATGCATAAAAACGTTTTTGAAATATTTAAAGACATTTTTGGCCTTGTCTGGAATGGAACGCGCTGCCAAACACCAGCTACGGCGGCCCTCAGCACACTGGCGGCGGTGAATGAGACACGGCGACGCTACTGCTGCCTGACACACCGAAACTTCATCCGCAGGCGGGAAAGAAGACATCGTCCACAATATTTTTTTTTTAAAAACCATCTTAAGAGATTATAATATTTAACCATATTTTTTTATATTTTTATTTTTTGACTCAATAACAGTTTCACTTAAAATGTTATTATATGTATCCAGAACCCAATTTTATCTTATTTCTACGTCCTTTTATAGTTGACAGCTGTGTATCTCATTTGTAACTGCTATTTTATACCTTGACTACTATCTTACCCCTTGACGTCACCGAGCGAGGTGGCGCAGTGGTAACACACTGCACTCGTATTCGGAAGGATGGTGGTTCAAATCCACCTCCGGCCATCCAGATTTAGGTTTTCCGTGATTTCCCTAAATCACTCAGGCAAATGTCAGGATGATTCCTTTCAAAGGGCACGGCCGATTTCCTTTCCTCATCCTCACCCAAAAATCCGAGCGTAAGGTCCGTCTCTAATGACCAAGCTGTCGACGGGACGTTAAACCCTAAGATTCCTTCCTCCTCCTTGACGTCATAATGGCTTTTATATGTAAGTCAATAATTACTTATTGAGAATAATTTTAACAAAATGATTTTAAGTACATTATATAAATCCCCAGGAAGCTACTATGTTTTAGTAACGTCGGCGAACATTCGTTCATCACAGGACAGGTTACTCACTAACTTCATTAATTTGGTATGTTTTTAATATTTTTCCATTAATTTTTTAGATATCATACTTTGTAAATAGGTTACATTCAGTTGTAACATTTGTTTAACAGATCTGAAGATGGGCAGCTGTCCCGAAACCGGTCATGTTCTATAAAATAAAAGCGATCTGGAGACTGATATTCAAGAATTTTATTCATATGACGATCGCAGAAACTCCCTCGAGACCCGTAAGTCTTGCTTTGATAAAAATGTAATTTTTCTGTTCTAGAAATATAACTCTTAAGAACCGACAACAAACGTTTTAAGTTGACGACAAACGGAACGTAAAATGGTTGCATGGGGATGGTTGGCAATGGTAGGACTAATAAGATTAAGAGTTATACAAGAACACTCGCGAAATGGGGGCATCTGCAGCCAAACATCGTTATGAAAATTAAGACCCTCTGCCTGTAACAAAACTTAATTGTAGACCAGTGCGACCAGTTTGGTCTACTATTGCTACGCAAGTTTTGCAGATCTCTCCTGCATTGCTATTCGAATGAGGTGTCCATCTTCTCGGAGAGGGCGTTGTGTGTGGTGCGACCAGACCAATCTCGCCGTGTTCTGTTGCCTTCTGTGAACCCGTCTGCACCCATCTACATGCATACTCCGCAATCCACCGTAAGGTCGTGGCGGAGGGTACACTGTACCACTACTAGGCATTTCCTTTCCTAATCCACTCCCAAATAGAACGAGAAAAAAAAGAACGCTTATATGCCTTCGTACGAGCCCTAATTTCTCTTATCTTGTCTTTGTGATCACTACGCGAAATGTAAGTAGGCGGCAGCAAGATCGTACTGCACTCAGCTTCAAATTCTGGCCCTCTAAATTTCCTCACCAGAAATTCACGAAAAGAACGTCGTCATTCTTCCAGCGATCTCCAATTGAGTTGCCGGAGCATTCCGTGACACTCGCGCATTAGTCGAACCTACCAGTAACAAATCTAGCTGCTCGCCTCTGAACCGCCTCTATGTCTTCCTTTAAACTGATGTGCTGCGAGTCCCAAACACTTGAGCAATACTCAAGACGTGGTCTTACAAGCGTTTTATACGCCGTCTCCTTTACAGATGGAGTACATCTTCCCAAAATTCTCCCAATAAATGGAAGTCGGCTCTCCGCCTTACTCACAACTGTCCTTACATGTTCGTTCCATTTCATATCGCTCTGAAATGTTGCGCCTAGATATTTGAACGACGCGACAGCATCTGGAAGCTCACTACTATTGCTGTATTCGAACATCATGGGATTGTTTTTCCTACGCATGCGCTTCAGCTTACGTTTTTCTACATTGAGAGCTAGCTGCCATTCTTCGCACCAACTAGAAATTTTGTCTAAGTCATCCTGTATGCTATTACAGTCAGTTAAAGACGACACCCTCCCATACACCACAGCATCATCATCAGCACACAGCCGCAAATTACAACTTACTCCGTCCATTAGATTATTTATATAGACAGAAAATAGTAGCGGTCCTATCACACTCCCCTGGGGCACGCCTGAAGACACACTCGTCTCTGTTGAACACTCGCCGATCTATTACTGCGTTTTATTACTTAGGAAGTCTTCCAGCCAGTCACAAATCTGTGAACCTATTCCATAATCTCGTATCTTCGCTAGCATCCCTTGCACTGTCGAAGCATTTCGCCCCAGTACGAGCAGCACCTTTCCGGATGGATGTATCACTTTGAAATAGGAGCATTATTGGCGTGAGAAACTCACTGAATTCCCAGGGTGCGTTCACACTGCCGGCCGGGCCGAGCCCATACAAATTTTCCACTGCCCTTGAACATAAAATGTCTACTTTGCATTTCGTGCGACGTTTTAGTTTCGTTGCGCTTCTCGCTTTATTTTGATGAAAGTATGCAGTTAAAAATAGATTTTTGGACACACGGTAGTAAAATATCTCAGCTTTCTAATAAATCATTCACCTTTTCATAATTCGTAACAGTCGTTTTCGAATGACGCTAAAAGGCAAGTGCTTGCGCTTGATTTACAAATCGTGTATTGAAAAAGTTGGATATCGGACAACTTACTGTTCGCCGCGGCGGAACGGCCGACCGCATTGAGGTGCTATGCTGGGTTCGAATCCCCCTTCGGGCATTGATGTTTGTCCGTATTTAGTATAAGCTAGTTCATAAGTAGTTTGTAAGTTTAGCGACTGATGACCCATAAGCCCTACTAACATTTGAACATTTAGCTTACTATTCTGTGCGTTTTAGACCATACATTACAGCGAGTGAAATGGAGCTAAAATTGCAGAGAAGTTTTTGAAATGGTCGCACCGATATCTACCTCCTTTCACAAGTAATTGCGAGTTATCTGAGCGGCGTCATGCCGCGTTCGCAAGCCTACGAACTCGGCGGGTGATGGGCGTAACGTGAAGCACTACAGCGCCCAAAACATGAATTGCCAGCCACGTGTGTCAGTCCCTAGTGATGTTTTCTAGTTATGGATCATCAACAGTAACACAAGTATACATTAATTTTCCTTGAATCGCGCCCGATTATAATGGGCAATGATCTGCTGTGGTTTTACGTCATGACATATTTCACTTTATAAGAGCTCGTTTATATTAGTTTGCGTAAGGCAGGTGTATATCGTATTCCTTGCAGTTGTGGCATGTCATATTTGTCAGACAATCAGGACTGTGGAAGACGGTGTATTGAACATAAACGTTTCACGCGCTTACAACTGCCAAACAAACCCGCTGTTGCAGAACACTGTCTTGGCCCCCGTCATCCTATGGACAACAACAACACGGAGATTCTTGCATGCACTTCCACCTACTGGGATAGTGTTATTAAGGAAGCTGTTGAAATTAAACTAGCAAGCTACCTTATAAAGAGAGATGGTGGTTTTTGTTTAAATTTTTGCTTGGAATCCGGCACTGTCTCTCGTTAATCAACAGGTGATGCAGCATTAATTTTATCTCTCTGTTCTTTAAGTCACTTTCGATATTATTGATGTCTGGTCATCTTTGGTTGTCTTGACTCTGCAGTGACTTGTACTGTGTGTGTTATCTTCGTTGTTTACCCTTTGCAAACCGAGCTATTAAATACGCTTGCACATTGCTTCCTTAAGTGCAGTTGTGCCTTGAGAATGGCAGGGTGTCCTCCTGCCAAAATATCGGCGGTTGTCGACAACGTCACCCGGCAGCATACTCATAAGTTGTTTAAATATATATTTTGTATTTGGAACTAGAAGAGAAGAATAAATTACTTTTAACTGTGACTTTGATGTTGGACTGAAATAAAATTTTCTGATATTATACTTCCTGGCTTGTTAATTGAAACTGATAACAGGAAGAAACCCAAAATTATACTGAAGTCTATAAGTGCATCCACGCCTACCTCATATAGACTCAATTTTTAAATGTTCACTTTTGTAGCTCTCGTACCACAAGGTAAACATAATTTTATAGAACTTCTCCCACATAAAAACAATATCACCCACGACTGACATTGAACGAAGAACGAACTAAGAAAGTAAAAATGTTGCACTGAATACATGTAGTTACCCCAAAGGATAAAAATGCAGCCCTCGGTCGCAAAATTAAAATTATTTAACCTTGTTTCGGAAATAACTATGATAGCCTCCGTCCAGGCGTGCAGCCCATAGTGCCTACCTCTTTCTAAACATTTCTTTTTAAATTTTGTGACAATGTTTTCAGCTGAGTTGTAACTTTTATTACGTGATTTGTTTTACTTTATAATTTCCGATGAAGGCAATCATAGTTATTGCCGCAACCAGGTTAAATAATTTTAATTTTGTGACCGGGGACTGCATTTTTATCCAGTTGCAACGGTCGCTGACATTAGCAGCTATGTCTATTTATTTGTTTTGTTCAGAAGCTGTCCGAGGGGAGCCGCGTTTCTACGAACATTTTGCTCAAACATGTTAAAAATTTTTCTTTGTCTGAATAGTACATCGATTTTTTATTTTAACCGAAAGAAGAATGCGTGGATTTAGTTTAGCCGGCAACGCATACAGGTCGTGTCAGTAAAGAATCAGAAGCGTGTGCCACTGTTTCTTGTGGCTCTTTTGTTTTTTGCTTCTTGGTGGGCTTTTAAGTACCAACTAGGGATCCTTACTCACTCTCGGCTGAATATCGAAAGAAGCACGGTGTTTACCAAAACTTGTTCACTGCCGTCTGCTTAGAGCCAGCTAACGGTTCTTTGATATTTTATTTCTATTGTTCTCACACTGCAGTGACTCACCGCATTTTACGCACATAAGGAACAAGTGGTAATCGACTCGACCCATGAATTTAGACTGACATTTGGAGAGGTTTTCCTCATGAGAAAAGCTAAAAAAATCCTGAATTTTATATTCGTTTCACAGAATTAATAGTAATAAAAGGTTAAATAAATAAAACATTTTTACAATTGCTATAAAAAAAAGCTATCAAGCAGACACTTGTATTGAAAAGAGGCATGAGGCATGAGACGTGAGATATTTGTTTCTGCAGAAGCAACACCGTAGCCCAGTCGGGTTTCGCCGGCGCCGGCTCGATCCGGAAATATTAAACATTTCGAATGTCGTCGGCTCCGCGTGAGCCGGCTGAAGCGGAATCGTCTCGGCCCGGCCGGCAGTGTGAACACGGCCTTAGGTTATCTGCTCGAATGACACTGTGATTCTTCAATTGTTCGTACAGCTTATGGGACTTGACCCCGTAGTTATCAGTCCCTAAACTTACAAACTATTTACGAACTAATACTAAGGAAGGCATGCCGAGGTGGGATTCGAACCCCCGATCGTAGTGGCCATGCAGACCGTGACTGGCGCGCCGCAGACCGCTTGGCCACCGCAGCCGGCCTGTAATTCTTAATGACACTATAAGCCTTTTGACACCATACCTCACAAACGGCTTTTAATCAAATTGCGTGGTTATGGTATATCGCCCCCAGACTTGCGATTGGATACGCAATTTCAAGTCAGAGAGGACACAGTTAGTGGTAATCGATGGTAAGGCATCGATTAAAACAGGTGATATCGGGCGTTCCACAGGGTAGTGTTATTGGTCCTCTGATTTTCCCTAAATCGTTTATGTAAATAAGGAACAATTCTAGTAGCTCTCAGATTGTTTGCAGATGACGCCGTCATTTACCGTCTAGTAAAATCATCTGAAGATCAAAACCAACTGCAGAACGATTTGAATAAGATATCACTATGGTGTAAAAATTGGCAATTGACTCTAAATGATAAAAAGTGTGAAGTCGTCCACATGAGTACGAAAAGAAATACGTTCACTTTTGATTTATCTTGTAAACAAAATTTACGGCCTTAAACTCCACAAAATGCCTAGGTATTACTATTACTTCAGACTTAAATTGGAAAGAACACGTATATAATGTCGTGGGAAAGACGAACCAGAGATTGTGTTTTATTGGCAGAACCCTTAAAAGATACAACGGAATTAGTCAAGAGACTGCATAAACTTCGTGTGTCCGTCCATTTTTAAAGTATTGCAGCCCAGTGTGGGATCCTTATCAGGTGGGTTTGACGGAGAACATCGAAAGAGTCCAGAGAAGGCAGCTTGTTTCGTATTGTCACGATACAGGGGAGACAGCGTTACGGAAATATACAGGATCTGGAATGGGAATCATTACAACAACGGTGCTTATCGCTACGGCGTTTGCTACTTGCGAATCTCCAATCGCCAACATTCTCCTCCGAATGCGAAAATATGTTGACTCCCAGTTACATAGGTGGAAATGACTTGCAGAATAAAATACGAGAAATCAGTGCTCGAACGGAGAGATTCAGATGTTCTTTCTTCCCGCTAGCTATTCGAGAATGAAATGGAAGATAAGTAGTATAATGGTCCAGAATGAAACTTTTTTAGTATAATGGTGTTTGATGAACCCTCTGCCAGGAACTTAAGTGTGATTTGCAGAGTATCCCATGTACACGTAGCTGTAAAAGCTGAACGTAATGAATCAGTCACGTTTTACCAGTGCGTGGCGTTGCGCCGCGATAATGATGAGCCTAAAACCACAGCCCGACATGGATCAAATGTTTGTAAACCTAAGGGACCAAACTGCTGTGGTCATTGGTCCCTAGAGTTACGAACTAAACGACGGGAGCTGCGCGAATGCGTAATAAGACGCTTTAAACTGCGCGGCCATACCCGCGCGGCCACATGGTTCACATTCTAATTATTTCTGTATAACATACTACTGTTCACGTCACTTCATATGAATATCAATTTCCTACCTCTTTCAAAGTGATATTTTTCTGAGCATTGTATAAAATATGTTAACTAGTATATTGCCTTTTGGCCCACTTTAGGTTACGGTAGTGACACTAAAAGTGGGCATTTGCGATCGTCTTTTGACCGCTCGTAATTTAAATGAAAATAACGGAATTTGTAGAGGAAGAAAGTCTCTACAACTTTTCTCTGCTATATTTTTTTCATACCTGCATCGTTTCAGAGATATTTGCAAAAAATAACAGCGATTTTGTGATGTCTGTCTGTTTGTCTCTCTGTCTGTCCGTAACGTGTTCCCTGTTTTAAGACGAACCGTTCAACCGATCAGCACCAAATTTTACAGACATGACTGTAGGCCGCCAGAGACCAGAAACTTCCTTTTTCAAATTTTTCGGACAAAAAATACGGCAGTAATACCAAAAGAAGCCGTTTGTAATGTAATTGTAAACGAACCGTTAATCTGACACGAGAATTGAATTGCTGGTTGTTGTTGTGTTGTTGTGGTCTTCAGTCCGGAGACTGGTTTGATGCAGCTCTCCACAATACCCTATCCTGAGCAAGCCTCTTCAACCCCACATAAGAGCGGCAACCCACATCTGTTTGGATCTGCTTACTGTATCCATCTCTTGGTCTTTCTCTGCGGTTTGTACCCCACACACTTCTCTCCAACGCTACATTCACAATTCCTTGATGTCTAAGAATATGTCCTACCAATCGATCCTTAGGCTTAAATCAATATTCGATGTTAACAAATTTCTCTTTTTCAAGAACGCTTTTCTACCCATTGCCATTCTGCATTTTATATCCACTGTACTGCGACCATCATTTGTTATTTTACTGCCCAAGTAACAAAACTCATCTACCTCCTTTATTGCTTCGTTACCCAATCTAATTCCTTCAGCACCACCTGATTTTCTTAGACTGCACTCCATTACCCTAGTTTTTCTCTTGTTAATCTTCATCTTATATGCACCTTTCAGAACACTTTGCATTCCGTTCAATTGCTCTTCCAGGTCCTTTGCGATTTGCCGACGACATAGTAATTATGTCAGGTACAGCAATTTTTTTAATTCTTCACCCTGAACTTTAATTCCTCCTCCAAATTTCTCCTTGCTTTCTTTTATAGCTTGCTCAATGTACAAATTGAATAACAATGGAGAATGGCTACAACCCTGTCTTACTCCCTTTCCAACCACTGCATCCCTTTCATGCCCTTCAACTCTGACAACCGCTTTCTGGTTTTTCAACAAATTCTATATAACCTTACGCTCCCTATATTTTACTCCTGCTTGCTTCAGAACTTGAAAGAGTTTATTCCAATCAACATTGTCAAAGCCTTCTCCAAATCTACAAAAGCTAGAAATGTAGGTTTGCCTTTTCTTAATCTATCTTCTAGGATAAACGGTAAAGTGAGTATTGCCTCCCGAGTTCCTACATTTCTCCTGAACCCAAACTGATCTTCCCCGAGCTCGGCTTCTACCACCTTTTCCATCCACCTGTATATAATTCGTGTTAATATTTTGCAACCATGACTTATTAAACTGATGGTTCTGTAGTTTTCACACCTGTCTGCACCTGCTTTCTTTGGCATGAGGATTATAACATTTTTCTTAAAGTCTAAGGGTACTTCACCTGTTTCATACATCTTACATACCAGGTGAAACAATTTTGTCATGGCTGGTTCTCCCAGAGACTTCAGTCGCTCTGAGGGGCCTTGTTTCGACTTAGGTCTTTCAGGGTTCTGTCAAATTCTTCTCTCAGTACAGTGTCTCCTATTTCATCTTCATCTACACCCTCTTCCCTCCCTACAATATTGTCTCGAAGTTCATTTTCTTTGTAGAGCCCCTCTATATACTCTTTCCACCTTTCAGCTTTCCCTTCTTTGCTGAGAACTGGTTTTCCATCAGTGTCCTTGATATTCATAGAGCTGTTTTTCTTATCTCCAAATGTTTCTTTTATTTTCCTGTAGGCTCTATCTATTTTTCCCCTATTTATACATTCTTCTACATCCTTGCATTTGCCTTCAAGCCACTCCGGCTTATCCATTTTGCACTTCCTGTCAATCTCATTTCTTAGTCGTCTGTACTCCGTTTTGCCTGTTTCATTTACTGCATTTTTGTATTTTCTCCTTTCATCGATTAAATTTAGTATCTCCTGTGATAACCAAGGATTTTTTGTAGGTCTTGCCTTCCTACCTATTTTGTCCTCTGCTGCCTTCACTATTTCATCTCTCAATTTTACCCATTCCTCCTCTACTGTTTTATTTTCCCCTGTTTCTGTTAATTATTGCCTAAAGCTCCCTCTGAAATTCTTAAGAACTTCAGGTTCCTTCAATTTATCCAGGTCCCATCTCCTTATTTTCCAACCTTTTTGTAGTTTCTTCAGTTTCAGCCTACAGTTCATAACCAACAAGTTATGGTCAGAAGGAGACAATTCTCTACAACTTAGCTCCCTTATGTATTTTCTTTTTTTTTTTCATATCTCGTATCGTTTCAGACATATTTGCAAAAATAACGAATGTTTGACACCCTCCATTGAATTAACGAAAACCAGCCGTTCGCAGATGTCACGTGACATTCCTCGCCCAGAACTGTCTGGCATACGCCATCTTGAGTTGCGTATTTGATGATTTTCCTTATTGAAACGTACACGTTGTCATTTCAAAGCTATGGCGCACAGAAGAATTAACAAAAACACATCGTTCTTCGTACGATAAATGATAATCTAGTGTATACAAATGCCATATTAACAACAGCCATCAATAGCATAATATTAAAGAACCTAACTTCTGATTGTTAGTTGTAGCGTAATGGGCAAAGCGTTGGACTGTGACGCTGAAGGTCAGTGGTTCAGAACCCGCCACTACCTAAATTATTTTTCCTAAAAGGGTTTGAGACACTCTGGATAATCTAAATTAAAAAAAAAAAAAATCAATATTTAGGTCCAAAATGTTTGCAAAAACATTTATCACTAAGTACAAAATCGCAGTGACGTGTTTTACGGCCCACTTTAGATTTTTAGTTTTGTGTCTCTCTGAAGTATCCTTTTCTGACTGGATGAACAGCCGAACGAGAAGGAAACGATGTGTCTTGTAAGTCTGGAGGCAGCGTCTGAGAAGAGACGGCTGTTGGCTGGCAACTGCCGCGGCAGTACGGGGAGTCATCCGTCTCAGCGTGTGTGTGTGTGTGTGTGTGTGTGTGTGTGTGTGTTTTCGCTTCTTTCACCGGGACCGACAGCCGTTCTGGGGCTGTGGGGCTTCTGCTGATGGCTCCCAAAGCACGTGGGCCACACACACACACACACACACACACACACACACACACACACACACACACACACACACAGTGTTTCCCTGTTTATTATTTAACTGCTATTTACGTTACGTCTACTGGAAGCGAACTAGCAGCGGCCAATTGTCTCACTTCACGAGGAGAGAAGGAGGATTAGGGCTTAACTTTCCGTCGACACGGTGGTCATTAGAGGCGAAACACACGCTAGAACTGTTTTTGTCTGGAATGGGGAAGGAAATGGGCCGTAGGCATTGAAAGGAATCATACTAGCATTAGCACTGAGTTATTTAACGGTATCACGGAAAAAGAAGGAAAAACTGTTCGCTGTGTGTCATTTCCTATGGATTACAGATTTCGGCTATCAATGTTGCCATCGTGTGCTCTCCTTTTATACTCACATTAGACTATGTCCTGTCAGATAGACTTGTGCATAATAGATCGCGATCGGAATCGCTCACTTTAAGTCGTGGCTCAGCCGCGAACTAGTTAGTTCTTTTAGTTCGTCCGCTCCCAGTGACGGCTGAGCAGCGTGGTCTGCGCTTGCAGTTGGAGGGAGAAGTTCCCCCACCTAGCTGCTTCATGCGCTTGCTGCTTGAGCCGCTAAGACTAGCACTCCTGGAAGAAAGGATATGGTGGAGACATGGCTTAGCCACAGCCTAAGGGATGTTTCCAGAATGAATCTTCACTCTGCAGCGGAGTGTGCGCTGATATGAAACTTCCTGGCAGATTAAAATTGTGTGCCGGAATGGGACTCGAACCTGGGACCTTTGCCTTTCGCGGGCAAGCGCACTACCGACTGTGCTATCCCGACACGACTCACGATGCCGCCTCACAACTTTACTTCCGCCAGTACCTCGCCTCCTACTTTCCAAACTACACAGAAGCTCTCTTGCAAACACGCAAGACTAGCACTCCTGGAAGAAAGGATATGGTGGAGACATGGCTTAGCCACAGCCTAAGGGATGTTTCCAGAATGAATCTTCACTCTGCAGCGGAGTGTGCGCTGATATGAAACTTCCTGGCAGATTAAAATTGTGTGCCGGAATGGGACTCGAACCTGGGACCTTTGCCTTTCGCGGGCAAGCGCACTACCGACTGTGCTATCCCGACACGACTCACGATGCCGCCTCACAACTTTACTTCCGCCAGTACCTCGCCTCCTACTTTCCAAACTTCACAGAAGCTCTCTTGCAAACACGCAAGACTAGCACTCCTGGAAGAAAGGATATGGTGGAGACATGGCTTAGCCACAGCCTAAGGGATGTTTCCAGAATGAATCTTCACTCTGCAGCGGAGTGTGCGCTGATATGAAACTTCCTGGCAGATTAAAATTGTGTGCCGGAATGGGACTCGAACCTGGGACCTTTGCCTTTCGCGGGCAAGCGCACTACCGACTGTGCTACCCAGACACGACTCACGATGCCGCCTCACAACTTTACTTCCGCCAGTACCTCGCCTCCTACTTTCCAAACTTCACAGAAGCTCTCTTGCAAACACGCAAGACTAGCACTCCTGGAAGAAAGGATATGGTGGAGACATGGCTTAGCCACAGCCTAAGGGATGTTTCCAGAATGAATCTTCACTCTGCAGCGGAGTGTGCGCTGATATGAAACTTCCTGGCAGATTAAAATTGTGTGCCGGAATGGGACTCGAACCTGGGACCTTTGCCTTTCGCGGGCAAGCGCACTACCGACTGTGCTATCCCGACACGACTCACGATGCCGCCTCACAACTTTACTTCCGCCAGTACCTCGCCTCCTACTTTCCAAACTTCACAGAAGCCCTCTTGCAAACACGCAAGACTAGCACTCCTGGAAGAAAGGATGTGGTGGAGACATGGCTTAGCCACAGCCTAAGGGATGTTTCCAGAATGAATCTTCACTCTGCAGCGGAGTGTGCGCTGATATGAAACTTCCTGGCAGATTAAAATTGTGTGCCGGAATGGGACTCGAACCTGGGACCTTTGCCTTTCGCGGGCAAGCGCACTACCGACTGTGCTATCCCGACACGACTCACGATGCCGCCTCACAACTTTACTTCCGCCAGTACCTCGCCTCCTACTTTCCAAACTTCACAGAAGCCCTCTTGCAAACACGCAAGACTAGCACTCCTGGAAGAAAGGATATGGTGGAGACATGGCTTAGCCACAGCCTAAGGGATGTTTCCAGAATGAATCTTCACTCTACAGCGGAGTGTGCGCTGATATGAAACTTCCTGGCAGATTAAAATAGTGTGCCGGAACCGGGACTCGAACCTGTGACCTTTGCCTTTCGCGGGCAAGCGCACTACCGACTGTGCTATCCCGACACGAGTCACGATGCCGCCTCACAACTTTACTTCCGCCAGTACCTCGCCTCCTACTTTCCAAACTTCACAGAATCTCTCTTGCAAACACGCAAGACTAGCACTCCTGGAAGAAAGGATGTGGTGGAGACATGGCTTAGCCACAGCCTAAGGGATGTTTCCAGAATGAATCTTCACTCTGCAGCGGAGTGTGCGCTGATATGAAACTTCCTGGCAGATTAAAATTGTGTGCCGGAACCGGGACTCGAACCTGGGACCTTTGCCTTTCGCGGGCAAGCGCACTACCGACTGTGCTATCCCGACACGACTCACGATGCCGCCTCACAACTTTACTTCCGCCAGTACCTCGCCTCCTACTTTCCAAACTTCACAGTAGCTCTCTTGCAAGTTGTCTGGAAAAGAGGAAAATCTGGAAAAACCAACAGCTTCTACCAGTGTGCTATCAATACCGTTCGTCCAATTGCGATAAAATTTGGATATTTCGTGTTGAAAGCAAGATGGTTTGCGTCAAATAAAAATTTGGAGAAGTCATCCGGAAAATAGGAAAATTTAGGAAAAACCGAAAGCGTTTTTTTCTACGAATAAATATAAATTGCCACATGGTAGTAAGAGCATCACTTGAGTACGGCTTCACAGAACGAGGTATGTATGAAATATTTTTTTTTTTTTTTTTTTGGAAAATCTACCGTATATTGAAGAATTTGAGAAAGACTGAAAGTGCGCTTTTCAATGTGTTTTTGATTGAATTCAGCACGATAGCTGACTATTCGCAAGATGGAGAGGGGTAATTCTTTTGTTCATTATGCTCTTGGAAAAGTTTTCACTAAAAACTTAGAGTTAAAAAGGAAAGTGGCAAAATTCGAACCATGTTTCTTATTCAATGTGTTTCTAGATGTACTCTATACTATAAGTTGGGAACCGTTCATCCGCTTGGGATAAAATTTTGATCATTTAACGTTCAACGTAAGATGAACGTTCTTGTGAACTAATAATTCAGACACGTTACCCGGAAAATTTGGAAATCCGCCAGAAACTGAAAGGGCTTTTTTTCAATGGGATATCAATATCATTCGTCTGGTTGCGATAAAATTTTGCACATTTGACGTTCAAGGCGAGAGGAAGGTTTGAGTGGAGTAAAAGTTTGGAATAGTTGACCAAAAAATAGGAAAATATGTGGAAAACTAAGAGCTCTTTTCGGATATCAAATACATTCGTACAAGTGCGATAAAATTTTGCACATTTGACGTTTAAAACAAATGCCTTTACAAAGCTACTGGGTCTAAAATACATATGATTTAGATTAATATGGTTTATATTAAGAGGTAAGTGATACGAAGTTCACCGGGTCATCTAGTATTAAATAAAATGGGGGAGGTGCTCGAAAACTACAATTTACAGGCAAGTCAAAATTATACTAACTAATTTATTCAGGTCAAACGCAAGCAAAATGGGGGACCAATTTTGTTAATACAATAAAAAAGCATCCTATTTACAGGAACTAATACTGACGATGCCCAGCATTGAACTTAACATAAATTACACAGACCTTAACGCTACTGGGGAAGGGGGCAGGGAGGATTTACACTCACTCGCTCACGCTCACACACACACACACACACACACACACAATGCAACAGCGAAACTCACCAAAATCAGCGTCCTGAGACGAGGCACAAACAGGCGGCGCTATCGTAGGCGAAAATTCAGTAAACCCTGAGGTACCACGCAACACAATATAAAATAAAACTGCGAAGATGGATTTGATCTGTCCTGCCTGATTTGAGATGCTGCGTGAGTATAGCAAAGTTAAGTTGCATCTAGATTAGACCGCGGGCGCACACGCTAACGGCGACACACGGATACGTTACATGATCACACTCCACTGAAGGTGAAGTGGTTAAAAATCGGATTCATTATAAAAGAGTTGCAATCTGAGAGTATATCTAGGCACTGGTTTTATGAGAAATCGCGTGAATTCAGTTGACTAGCTGAAATCCCTGAAAACTGAGTTCGGATCCACGTGGTTCCGAAAACCGATAAAAATGAATAAATTCAATTTTCGAAAGATAAAGAAATTTAACTACGGCATGAAACCCCTAGAACTGTGTAGAATTTCATAAGGAAGCTACTCAAATGCAGCAACATGCGATTGGGAGTGTTAGTGGAAATCAGAAGGATACACGGATAGTTACTTACCTGATGGGCACGGAACAAACGATAGTGGAAGCTGAAAGCTTTGTTCGAAGCACCAACCATGTGGAACACATATCACTCACGGCAGGAAACGATAAGATTTTTACATGTACTGTACAAAAATGAACATATCGTCTGTTAGAAATAGGGCCCCACAAAACTCTAATGAGTTTACACAGAATTCGTACACCGCCACATAATCACAAAAGGTTTGAATATACTAGGCCATTATGAAACTGCAAATAGTAACCCATACACCGCGTACATCTGTTGAAAATCACTGCATTGAAAAACTGGAACACATTTCCGCGCACGATTGGAAAAATATTCCGAAAAAAAGTTCAAGAGTTAGTTAAACATGCTAGACATCGAATTGCTACTATCTCCGCATGATCAAGAGCAGAACCAACCTTACCTCACCTCACCACGGTCCGAGCACAAAGTGAAGATCTAGCGGCCAGGAGACGGGGAAGCTACCGGAAACTGGGCAAAACTCATGATAACAGTGATGGTGGGGAGAGAAGATTGTGACACTCGCCCTGGAGAAGGCTAGTCGACTAGCTTGTAACCAAAGGGCGTAGAAACCTCTTTGGTCGCATCAGCAGCAGGGGTTGGGAACGACTAACTATCGACTCTGAATGTGGGTGGTAATAGCTCGCTTTGCATGGTTCTCTCTGGCTCAGACAGACATTAGATCTTCGCACATCCACTTAAACGTAAAACAAGTACACACTCTCACAGGGACAGTGGCGTAGCGGAGAATCCGTAGTTATTGCCACAGTCATAACAACAATAATAAATTATTAAAATAAAATCATAGCAATATTGAGTAACAATTAAGAAACTAATGTTTTAAAACGTTACATAAAATGCTAACCCTCATGCCTTGAAAAGAGGGGTTCTAGTTTTAACAAAATGCTAGTCTAGCGACATCAAATGAATTACAATTTTTGTAAATAATATATGGAAGACGACAGAAGGTCGTCTTTCATGTTTATGGACTATGTAACACATTGCAATGGGCTTAAATGGTAAAAAATTTCTCAATTCTAATTTTATGTAGCCAAGTTTTCCAGCGGTATCAGTGTAAGTTAGTTTTGAAATGTTAGTACAATCTATTCACTTCCCCCTGCCATTTAAGTACGAGGGTCACGGAAATCGGTAAGTATATAGATCCCATAAAATATAGGGAGCGTAAGGTTATTCACAACTTGTACAAAAACCAGACAGTTATCTGAGTTTAAGGGCATGAAAGGGATGCATCGGTTGGGAAGGAAGTAAGACAGGGTGATAACGTTTCTCCAATGTTACTCAATTTGTACATTGAGCAAGCTATAAAGGAAAGGAAGGAGAAATTTGGGGAGGGCATTAAAGTTCAGGGTGAAGAATGCGAAGATGCTGGTCTTCATATCATAATCTTTGCACCTCTGATTGAGCTCTGAAATATTAGTTTGCAACCTCACCAGTTGCGTTACAAAAATATCAACTCACCAGTTATGGGTTAAATCTAGATTTGGTGCAGAATATCTTTCAGACAGCTTGCTTTTGTTTACGTAATCTATATCTATAAATGTGAATGTGTTATGTTTGTTAAATATTTGTACGGTTACTAATTTTTACCTGAGAAACGTTTTAGGCACGGGTTTATAGCGATATGATAGATATTTAGTAATTTGAAGAATATAACTCGAAATGTGGAACAATAATGATTCTTTGAAAATGGTTTTATTGGTTACATTGTTGCTTGAGGGTTGATAATGATAAAAGGGTGGAGTATATTGGGATGGAAAGTTATCGGTGTATATAAAATTGTGTGTGTGTGTGTGTGTGTGTGTGTGTGTGTGTGTGTGTGTGTGTGTGTGTGTGTGTGTGTGTGGTGTGTGTGTGTATGTGTGTGTGTTTTTTAATATTTCGCACTACAGCGAAAACTACAGAACGCAAACGAATGGTGTGTGAGTAATTGATGTCCTAAGTCTCCCGTTGTACACCATAGCAGTCCATGGCGACAGCTATAAAGGGGTGGAAGACATGGTGGTTGAAAGTCGTGAGATTATAAAAAAAATTCGGACTGAAGGCCAGCGATGACGTTTGCGACTCTATAGCATGGACGGCGAAACGTGATGCCAGAGACCATATCTTTGGTCTGTGCATGCTACAATGTCTTCAGCTCTTTCTCTGTAAGGATAAACATAAGAATAAGGAAATGTATTAAATTTCTTTTTTACTGCTTTATTTCTTACATCTCTCTAAAAAATCCATTTGACTTTTCGCGCATTACATCAAGCGACCCATGTGTGATATTATTACAATCATTATTGTTCGTGATTGGATTCTTCGAAACGAGTGCATTTTTACCTGTGTTTTCTTATATATTCTCTGATAAATGTAACATGTTTTTAGAAAAAAGGGAGAGAGAGAGAGAGAGAGAGAGAGAGAGAGAGAGAGAGAGAGAGAGAGAGAGAGAGAGAGAGAGAGAGAGACGATAGGAAAAGTACTAACTGAAGGTTCGAATAAATAAATACCCGGGCAACGGCGTGTTTTCAGCTAGTCTGCTTTATGTGTTAGAGTGTCCGTATGTTTGCACGTGTTGCATAAAAATCTACAGTTTTGTTCCAATCTTTATGAAATTTTGTACACGTAAGCTACAATCCATGAGTTCTAAGTGTAAGAATCACATACGATATATAGTTCACGAGATATGACGTCATAAACAATGAGATGCGCGAAAAACTGCTGCATTTTGCGACAATGCTGCTCATTTTCTCCTAAACCAATGGACCGATTTCAACCAAATTCGGTACACACATCCCTCATCGTGAGGTAACAATTGCTGCACGGTTAAGAATCACATACGGCACATGGTTCAAAAGATATTACGTCATAACCAATAGCAATCGCAAAAAATGTCGTATAATGCAGCGAGACTTTCGAAATACACTGTAGGAGAATGACAGTACTTAGCGACTTGCAACAAACTTTAAACATAATTTCAAACCTTTATTAAACTTTTTCTCGCTGGCAACCATAGTAAAATGATGAGATAATGGAGTAAAACTACGGCTCTCGGTATGACGTTACAATTTATAATTTGAACACTACAAATTGTAGGCACAGGAAATTTTACAGAGATTGTACACGTATATATTTGAGTGTAACTTTTAAATTCACAGTACGACACGTAGTGCATGAGATATGAGCATATCAACAGTAACGTTTATGGAAAACCGCCCTATCACGCACCAAGTTTTTATGTATTACTTCTTGACTAATTGTATGGCAGCACCGCGGTGGAGTAGCCGAGCGCTCTAAAGCGTCTCGCTGCGGAGCGCGCGGTTGCTTGGCGTGGAGCTTTGAGTCCTTCCTGGGGTATGAGTGTGTGTGTGTGTGTGTGTGTGTGTTTTGTCCTTAGGTTAGTTTACCTTAGGTTCAAGTAGTTTGTAAGCTACGGACCGATGACCACGCAGTTTGGTCCGATAGATTTACAGAGTTATGAAAATTGGCAGCAATAAAATTAAAATGTTCAAAATGTTTGTAAATCTACACACACACACACACACACACACACACACACACACACACACACACACACACTCGAGGTGTGGCGTCGCACAAGTCTAAAGTGTGCGCCACCTACTTTCGCCGCGCGCCGCCATGCACGCACGGCGCGGCGTTCTTACGACGTCAGCCACGAGCGCCCTCTGCTGGAACTCCGCTCGTGGCCACCACTGAACGACATCGTTCACTTGGGACTGAGATAGGAACCAGCTAACACTTCGGAATCAGATAGGCACCAGTGAAGACTTGGCTATCGGATAGGCACTAGGCAGGCCTCTAGCTCAAATATATATCAGCATTCTGCAGTACTGAGCTATGTAGAAGTTAAGTATTACTAAGTCTCTAAGAAATATATATCTCGTTCTAATTTACTCTATTGTTTCTAGTTTCTGCTGTCCCACTGGCGGGTCACCTTAGTACCTGCACAAGCGTGCATCCTTTATTCCTGTGTCGGTCTTTCTACTCGGGCACCGACATATACGACGGAAACGAGACACAAAAGCGGCGACGAGGCTGGGACTCAAAACCAGGGAGGACTGGAACCTCCGACGGCGAGTAACCGCGCGCTCCGCAGCGAGATGGCGGGAATAAATAAATAAATACCCGGGCAACGCCGGGTTTTCAGCGAGTTGATAATAAGGTGTTCCGTTTAGCAGTGAAATGGGCCCCGCACCTGCTGGGCGGCTGCTATCGCGGAGCATCAGCCCTGCAGCGGAAGACGGTCGCGTGTCCCGCGGCCCTTAGGCGGGACGGTGACGTCACGGCGCACAGGTTGCGCGCGGCGATAGCCATCGCTGGCGCTTATCTGGGCTTTTTAATCCGCGCCGATACCAACACCAGATGTCGCGGAGGGCCCGCCCGGGGTTTCCAGCAGACAATCTGCGTGGGGCCCCAGACGTGACGGGGCCGCCTCACGCCTCGCGCTGCCTAATTAGGCGCGTGGGGCGCTGGCTGGCTGCTCAGCGTCACTGCCACTGCCACTGCCAGACACCGCTGACGAACGACGGGGTGCTACACTCACTGGAGACCCGTCTGTCTGCCCTCTGCTGCCGTCATTTGCGTCTAATTTGCTGCCTAAGCTCACCAATCTTACTAGGGGAACACCAAGTGTGGCACCAACGGAATTTGATGGGTCGTAGTTATGTTGCGAGGGAATTCCTCCAGACCATCGAGCTAAAAGGATTTATTATTTATCAGTCACACTCTTCTTACTACAATGTCATAAACTAGCTGAAAACACGGCGTTGCCCGGGTATTTATTTATTTATTTATTCGAACCTTCAGTTAGTACTTTTCCTATCCACACACTCACTCTCTCTGTCCGCCGGCCGCGGTGGCCGTGGGGACTGAGTCGCTCCAGTCACGGTCTGCACGGCCACTACGGTCGGGAGTTCAAATCCCCCCTCGGGCATGGATACTTGAGCCGTCCTTAGTCTTAGCTAGTTTGTAAGTTTAGGGACTGATGACCCCGTAGTAAAGTCCCATAAACTATACAAACATTTGAACATTTTTCTCTCTGTCCATCTCCTTTTTTTTCTAAAAAATGTAAGATGTTATCAGAGAATATATAAGAAATCACAGGTAAAAATGCACTCGTTTCGAAGAATACAATCACGAAATTCAACAATAATGATTGTAATAATATCACAGATGGATCACTTGACGTAAAGCGTGAAACGTCAAATAGATTTTTTTAAGAGATGTATTAAAAGAAATTTATTTTTCACTGCTTTATCTTATTCGTATGCTTATCCTTACAGAGAAAGAGCTGAAGACATTGCAGCATGCATAGACCAAAGATATGGTCTGTAGCATCACGTTTCGCTGTACGTAAACTCCTTGCTGGCCTTCAGTACGAATTTTTTAGTAATTTGACGACTTTCAACCACCATATCTTCCACCCCCTTATAGCTGTCGGCATGGAACTGCTATGGTGTACAACGGGAGACTTCAGAACGCAAAGGAATGGTGTGTGTGTAATTGTTGTCCGAAGTTTTCGCTGCAGAGTGAAATATTCACACACACACACACACACACACACACACACACACACACACACGTAGAATTTTATATACACCGATAACTTTCCATCCCAATATACTCCACCCTTTTGTCATTATCAACCCTCAAGCAACAATGCAACCAATAAAACCATGTTCAAAGACTAAATATAATTTTCAAAGAACCATTATTGTTCCGCATTTCACGTTACATTCTTCAAATTACTAAATATCTATCAGATCTCTATAAAACCATGCCTACAATCTTCCTCAGGTATAAATTAGTAACTGTACAAATATTTAAGTCTCTGCGTCTTCTCGTTCGGACGTGATAAGCGTACACCGATCAGACTTCACATTAATATACATAGATAAATAGCCATCCGATCGCCATAAAACCGTGCCTATAGTCTTCCCCGGCTAGACATTAGTAATCGGTAGCAAATACAACACCAGAAAGCAACATTACAGAAGAAGTCGGCGGAATCTAAATTTTACCTTATTGAGAGCTGGTACTAATATTTCGTTCATATTCTGTAGTAATTCTAGCTGAGATGACTGCAATATTACTTCGATAAATTGATGCTGGGACTGTGCATTTCGTCTAATACAGTTCTATGTCCGTGTTGAAAATTAATCATGATAGTCGCCAAAAATTGCAAAATTATCGGACTTCATAAACATCGCGAAGATTTTTCTGCAGGCATTAAAATGTAATAAACCATTCATAGACACGAAATAAATAAAAGTTGCACAGAGAATGTTCTAGTACAATCACGAAACAAATCGCAACAATACCCGAGCATCACTTTATGAAGTACTGGATCTGCTAGAAATAATAAGTATTTAGACGCGACGACGGCGTCAGCTTCAATTACCTCACCGCAGATGCAGTAATACGTCCGACCTCGCACGGGAATCCGAAATGGCGAGTGCAAGAGGGCATGGACGATAGGGGCGCTACAAACATAGCGTGCGACTTGTGGGAGATTGAGACGGCCAGGAGGCAAACACGGGTGGCCAAGTGGTTAAGGCGACCGCTGGCCCAAAGCGGGAAACCCGGGTTCGATGCCCGGTCCCGCTCACATTTTCACTTGTCGCCATTGTTTCATTTCAATGCCCTACAGCAGCCACTGTCAATCCTTTCCTTCCTAATCCTCCTTCCTTCCTCTCCTTTATAATTAATTTAAAAATAAATAACTTAAAAATTAGTGAGAATGGAGAAGGGAGTGTAAGTAAATAAGGTATTTCAAATTAACTGTGGGGTTTTATTGAAATTAATAAAAAAACTAAACTCACATTAGACAAAATCGTGGGACACGTCCTAGCACATGAAGGAGAAGAAAGTAAGTGACGAACAGTTCCGCTCTCTCCCTTCAGCTTGTTGCAAAAAAGTTGAAGTGACAAATGTCATATGTTTATCGATACGCTGGCAGAGAGAGGGCGGAAGCCGGCCGCGGTGGCCGAGGGGACTGAGGCGCTTCAGTCACGGTCTGCACGGCCACTACGGTCGGAGGTTCGAATTCCACCTCGGGCATGGATATTTGTGCCATCCTTAGTTGTAGCTAGTTCATAAGTAGTTTGTAAGTTTAGGGACTGATGACCCCTTAGTTAAGTCCCATAGACTCTACAAACATTTGAACATTTGAACAGAGGGCGGAAGTTCGCGACAAGCCTCGCACAAGTTATTAAAAACAATTCCTTAATGTATTACTACATTAGGAAACATCGTTCAAGTGAAACTCAGCTTGCCCTTTCCTCACATGACATCTTTTGAGCCATGGATGAAGGGCAACAGGCGGATGTGTTTTTCTCGACTTCAAAAGAGCGTTCGACGCGGTGACACACTGCAGACTGCTAACGAAGATACGAGCTTACGAAATAGGTTCACAGATTTGTGACTGGCTGGAAGACTTTGTAAGTCATAGAACCCAGTACGTTGTTCTCGACGGCGAGTGTTCACCAGAGACCAGTGTATCGTCAGGCGTGCCCCAGGGGAGTGTGATAGGACCGCTATTATTTTCTATCTATATAAATGATCTAATGGACAGATTAACTTGTAATTTGCGGCTGTTTCTGATGATGCTGTGGTGTATGGGAAGGGGTCGTCTGTAACTGACGGTAATAGCATACAGGATGACTTAGACCAAATTTCTAGTTGGTGCGAAGAATGGCAGCTAGCTCTCTATGTAGAAAAATGTAAGGTGATGCGCATGAGTAGGAAAACCAATTCTATAATGTTCGAATACAGCATTAGTAGAGAGCTTCTTGATGCAGTCGCGTCGTTCAAATATCTAGGCGTAACATTGCAGGGCGATATGAAATGGAACGAACATGTAAGGACAGTTGTGATTAAGGCGGACAGCCGACTTCGGTTTGTTGGGAGAATTTTGGGAAGATGTACTTCACCTGTAAAGGAGATCGCGTATAAAACGCTTGTACGACCACATCTTGAGTATTGCTCAAGTGTTAGGGACCTGCAGCAGATCAGTCTAAAGGAAGACTTAGAAACAGTTCAGAGGCGAGCAGCTAAGTTTGTTACTGGTAGGTTCGACCAATGCGCGAGTGTCACGGAAATACTCCGGCAAGTCAATTGGGGATCGCTGGAGGAAAGACGATGTTCTTTTTCGTGAATTTCTGTTGATGAAATTTAGAGGACCGCAATTTGAAGCTGAGAATAATAAGATCTTGCTGCCGCCTACTTACATTTCGCCTGGTGATCACAAAGACAAGAGAAATTAGGGTACATACGGAGGCATATAGGCATTCTGTTTTTCCTCGTTCTATTTGGGAGTGGAATAGGAAAGAAAATGCCTAGTAGTGGTACAGTGTACCCTCCGCCACGCAGTTTACGGTGAATTGCGGAGTATGTATGTAGATGTAGAATCTTACAAGGGAACACCTAGTATGTTACCATCGGAATTTGATGGGTCGTAGGTGTGGGGATTCCTCCAGACCATCGAGCTAAAAAGATTTGTTTCAATGGGCCTCGATTTCTAAGAAAATCGAAATCAAATTCGCTGCAAATTTCGCGCAAGCCTCATCAAGCTCTATCATAGTAGCATACTCGTATCTATTATGGGCTATGGTTCCGGCAGCTGGGATCCGGGTTGTGCCTGCCATGGCGGTGAGAAGTGTACAGAGAAATATCCTGCTACACTCGGTGGGCGCTTATAGGACAACTCCTGGAGGGGCACTTCTCGTGCTCATGGGTCTCCACCCTTTAGATATCAATATTAGGGAGCATGCGGCCTGGTACTGTGTAAAGAGGGGAAACAAGGACAAGGTTGTAGACATTTTGGCTGAACCTCTTCAAGGAAAGCCATCTATTAAAAGGAAGAGTGAAGAGCTATGGCAAGAGATGTGGGAGCGGGATGAAACCGAAAGGAGAACCTATTGAGTTTCTGCCGAGTGTGCAGGAACGGCTGAAAATGAAACATTTCCAACCTAGCCGCGGACTGATACACTTGAATGTCGGCCATGGTCCCTATCCGACATATCTATGTCGATTTAGGAAGAGGGCGACGCCCGAGTGTGACTGTGGAGCCCCAGACCGAACGCCAGAACATGTGATATACTTGTGCCCCATGTACGACGGGGTAGCTTCCGAATTACGACAACAACTACCAAATTATGACACACACACACACACACACACACACACACACATTAATCAGACAACCTTACACTTTCCAGATCCTGGACAGTCTCGCCGAAGTCATCGCCAGCAAAGTGTGAGGGGACTTCCTCCGGGATCGACAGTGAAGTGTCCACACGGACATGACCTGCGCCCAGAGTCATGCCGACGGGGTTTGGACCGGCCGCCAGTTAACCTGGTGTAATCCGCCATGCTCTGGTCCTGGGGGAGTGGGCGCTACACCGGACTAGACTGTAGGTTACGTAAGAGTAGACAAAATAGTTTGAAATTTGATTTTAATTAACAAAAACTAACTTCGGTAGATGCAGTGACGTCAAGGCCAGCCCAGTGCCAGGGGCACGTCCACTGGGTTTCGCTCGGTGGACATCCGTGGCCACCACAGTTGAAATAATCGTATTTCATATCTGAAACTACTGTGTGCAGTGTGTTTTGACATTGCGCCGTCGCTCCCACTAGAGGTTCGAGTCCTCACTCGAGGATGGGTATAGGTGTGTGTGTGTGTGTGTGTGTGTGTGTGTGTGTGTGTGTGTGTGTGTGTTTGTGCGCGCGCACGGTTTCTTACGTTTACAAACACGCAAACTTATCTGGGTACAGATTAAGAATGAGTAGCTGATAACCCGGCGTTGCCCGGGTATTTTTATTTATTTCTGCTATTTTTCAGGTATAAAATTCATTTGTATAAGGCCTGTATGTCTGTAAATTGGGAATACAATTATTACTAAAGACGTATAGATTAAAACTTTGTGTCTGATGGGGCTGTATTCCATGAACATTACTGCTAATGCGCGCATATCTCATGAACTATGTGTCGTACTGTGATACAATTTAGAAGGTACATTCAACTTCATGTGTGTATCCTGTCTGTAAAATTTCCTGCGTCTATTATTTGTAGTGTAAAATTATAAATTGTAACGTCATACCGAATGCCGAATGCCGTAGTTTTAGTCCATGAACAGCGCAAAAGTAGTAAGCGAGAAAGTTTTCTCCTTTCAATTTTTTGATGCTTTTGTCAGCAGGAAAAAGTTTAATAAAGGTTTGAAATTATGTTCACAGTTTGTTGTATGTCGCTAAGTACTCTCATTCTCATATAGCATATTTATAACGTCTCACCGCATTATGTGCCAGTTTATTGCGAGTCCTATTGTATATGACGTCATATTGTCTGAACCATGTGTCGTATGTGATTCTTAACCTTGCAGCAATTGTTACCTCGCGGTAAGGAATTTGTGTACCACATTTTGTTGCAATCGGCCCAGTGGTATAGGAGAAACTGAGCAGCATTGTCGCTAAATGCAGCAGTTTTTCGCGCATCTCATTGTTTATGACATTATATCTCGTGAACTATATATCGTACGTTATTCTTACACTTACGGCGACCGTCCACATGGATTGAAGCTCACTTGTAAAAAATTTCATAAATATTGGAATAAAACTGTAGATTTGTATTGAACACGTACATACATACGGACACTATGCTTTGTATATAAAGATGTAGCAGTAACGAATAAATCCTCAGAACTAAATGACGTGAAAGTACTGATCGCTGGAGCAGACACTGAAAAGGAAGTGTGGCCGAATTGTGTGAAGCACATGAAAATAAAAAAATAAAAACTGGAAAAGCAACGTAGAATATGGATAAAATTGTTAGTTTTATCCAGCACAGACACACTGACGCCAATACCTGAACTCTCATAGTGAACTAAGGACTTCGATGAATAAAACTATTCGCCAGTAATATTATTTGTGCCATTCTTTCTTGAAATCCAACTAAAGCGCTTGAGTCACAGGGAGCAGGAAAGAATTAGTACGTGTATGTGCCGAGAACTACATATTTTGCTCTCATTACTGTTCATTTCCGACGTTTCACCCATGCTAAACACCTGGCTGTTGTAACAGCTCGCCTTTTGTTTGGTTCACCTTCCCAGCGAACACGTGACCATGCCGCGCACTACACCTCTGTGGCGAGGTCCAGTGTGTGCCGTTCTTTACCCGCACTGCGTCGATTCGGCTAATGGAGCGTAGATACTGTCATCATATTTTGCATACAATCGGTCCTCTAACTCCAGATTGCCTCTTATTTAATAAATGTATTTTGCTTTGCCTTTGATTCAAAATGGTCAAGTCCTGCGGATCCTTAATATCTCTAAGATGATAGCGCTCTTTCTAAAGTGCCTCTCAAACTTAAAGTGGATTACTGCTAGTGCTCTGTGTGTATGAGAATAATCCCGTCCGCAACTGCTCAATAAACACCGACGTCCGCATATTCTACAATACCGGAACAAAAAATGTTCCTTTCACAGCACAACAGTAGGCGAATGTATCTTGCTGATATTACATACAGGTTGTCTGATCCTGTCAATGTTTAAACTATGGCTGCCTGAGGAAAATCTAATGGCAGACAAATTTTTAAAAAAGAGAATATATTTCTTCCTTCAAAATCGTCTTCATCAATGAATTTAGTTAATATGTTCCCAACTCTCTAAAGTAAAATATGAAAAATATATCCTCTGAAATAATATGGCACAGGATATACTAATTAGTAATACTAGATACGCAAACACAGACCTCGCTGTCACATTGACTGCCATGCGTAGCTGATACACGGCCGAAAAAATAAATAAATAAATAAATATAAGAAAAAGAAAACCGAAGAGTCATTTGATATCTGAGGAGCCCACAGTGTTAGTGACGTCGTAAATCGACATTTTAAAATTAAGAATTACATAATTTCAACACTGTATGTTCTTAATTCGTATTAGTTACACTATAAGCTTATTTCGACTTAAAAGTCATCATCAGGTGTTATGCCTGCAATACATAAGTTTTCATAACATTTAGTACTATGCTGCATACTTGTTTTATACAGAGGGAAAAAAAAATGATACATACCACATTTTGTTATGCTGTACATTTCGATATTATTGGGACGATTTACTTTTTCTTTTTTATATAATATTAATATCACGTAAATTATAATGTTGTGTTGTCATGCGAGATCTTTATTTTTTTTTTTAAATATTTATTTGACAGCTGTACAGAGATGTATGTTTACATTATTTACACAGAGAATATATATCTATGAGTGTTAAGAGATATATTATATGCTCGTTTTGTGAGTGTGGTGTCGATTCTGTGCATTTGAGAGAAAGCTTTTATTTGAAATTAAACTAAATATGTTGGGTTTTTTCAATCTTTGATAATTTTGTTGGCATATTTTTATGTCAGATCAACGACTAGATTGTCTCCATGGATAATCATTAATGGTAATTTTGTTATTGCACTATTATATATGATTGACAATGGGATTGTTTATCCGTTGTCATGCACTACAATATGAATAAAATTATCGAAATAATTTGTGTGCCAGAAATCCGTTTGATCGTTTAGCAAATTAGTTGTGTTGTTAATTGCATGTAGGCATACTTCCATTTCTTCAAGAATATTCATCTCTTATCCTTTCTGTACAGTGTGCAAAATTTCTAGTGGTTTTCTATGGTGTCTAATGTGTGATTTTCGGACTGCAAATGTTGATAAAATGTGGAAGGGTTCTTTTCACTTTCTCTAGTGTGTTCTTTGTATCTTATAGTGAAATTTCGCCCAGTCTTTCCTATAGTGAAATTTCGCCCAGTCTTTCCTATATCCACCCCCATGAACCACAGACATTGCCGAGGTGGGGTGGCTTGCGTGCCTCAACGATGCAGATAGCCGTACCGTAGGTGCAACCACAGCGGAGGGGTATCTGTGGAGAGGCCAGACAAATGTGTGGTTCCTGAAGAGGGGCAGCAGCCTTTTCAGTAGTTACAGGGGCAACAGTCTGGATGATTGACTGAGCTGGCCTTGTAACATCAGCTAATGTGGCTTTGTCACACAGCTACTGCGGACGGCTGAAAGCAAGGGGAAACTACAGCCGTTACTTTTCCCGAGGACATGCAGCTCTACTGTATGGAAATATGATGATGGCATCCTCTCGGGTAAAATATTCCGGAGGTAAAATAGTCCCCCATTCGGATCTCCGGGCGGGGACTACTCAAGAGGATGTTGTCATCAGGAAAGACAATACTGGCATTCTACGGATCGGAGCGTGGAATGTTAGATCCCTTAATCGGGTAGGAAAATTAGAAAATTTAAAAAGGGAAATGGATAGGTTGAAGTTAGATATAGTGGGGATTAGTGAAGTTCGGTGGCAGGATGAACAGGATTTCTGGTCAGGCGAGTACAGGATTATAAATACAAAATCAGTTGGGGGTATCACAGGAGTAGGGCTGATAATGAATAAGAAAATAGGAATGCGGGTAAACTACTATGACCAGCACAGTGATCGCATTATCATCGTCAAGATAGATACGAAGCCAATACCGACAACAGTAGTACAGGTTTATATGCCAACTAGCTCTGCCGATGATGAAGAGATTGAAGAAATATATGAGGAGCTAAAAGAAATTATTCAGACAGTTAAGGGAGAGGAAAACTTAATTGTGATGGGAGACTGGAATTCGGTAGTAGGACAAGGAAGGGAAGGGAAGGTAGTAGGTGAATATGGTCTGGGCAAAAGGAATGAAAGAGGAAGTCGCCTGGTAGAATTTTGCACGGAACATGATTTAATCGTAACAAACACGTGGTTTAAGCATCACAAAAGAAGGTTGTATACGTGGAAGAGACCAGGAGACACCGGAAGGTATCAAATAGATTTCATAATGGTAAGACATAGATTCCGGAACCAGGTTATAAACTGTAAGGCATACCCAGGGGCAGATATAGACTCTGACCATAACTTGTTAGTCATGAACTGTAGGCTGAAACTGAAAAAATTGCAGAAAGGTAGGAAAATAAGGAGATGGGACTTAGATAAATTGAAGGAAAGTGAGGTTCTGGAGAAATTCAGAGGCAGATTTAGGCAAAAATTGACAGAAACAGGGGGAAATAAAACAGTAGAAGAGGAATGGGTAGCATTGAGAGATGAAATAGTGAAGGCAGCAGAGGACAAAATAGGTAGAAAGGCAAGACCTACAAAAAATCCTTGGATATCACAGGAAATACTAAACTTAATTGATGAAAGGAGAAAATATAAAAATGCAGTAAATGAAACAGGCAAAATGGAGTACAGACGACTAAAAAATGAGATTGATAGGAAGTGCAAAATGGCTAAGCAGGAGTGGCTAGAAGCCAAATGCAAATCTGTAGAATAATGTATAAGAAGGGGAAAAGTAGATACCGCCTACAGGAAAATAAAAGAGACGTTTGGGGATAAGAAAAGCAACTCTACGAATATGAAGAACTCAGATGGGAAGCCGGTTCTCAGCAAAGAAGGGATAGCTGAAAGGTGGAAAGAGTACATAGAGCAGCTCTACAAAGGAAATGAACTTAGAGACGATGTTGTAGGAAGGGAAGAGGAAGTGGATCAAGATGAAATAGGAGATACCATACTGAGAGATGAATTTGACAGAGCCTTGAAAGACCTAGGTCGGAACAAGGCCCCAGGAGTAGATGACATACCCTCGGAGCTACTAAAGTCTCTGGGAGAGCCAGCCATGACAAAACTATTTGAACTGGTGTGTAGGATGTATGAGACAGGCGAAGTACCCTCAGACTTTAAGAAAAATGTTATAATCCCCATTCCAAAGAAAGCAGGCGCAGACAGGTGTGAAAACTATAGAACCATCAGTTTAATAAGTCATGGTTGCAAAATATTAACACGAATTATATACAGAAGAATGGAAAAGCTGGTAGAAGCCGACCTGGGGGAAGATCAGTTTGGGTTCAGGAGAAATGTAGGAACACGGGAGGCAATACTCACTTTACGGCGTATCCTAGAAGATATATTAAGGAAAGGCAAATCTACATTTTTAGCTTTTGTAGATTTGGAGAAAGCATTTGACAATGTTGACTGGAATACACTCTTTCAAATTCTGAAGTCAGCAGGGGTAAAATATAGGGAAAGGGACTTATTTATAACTTGTACAAAAGCCAGACCGCAGTTATTAGACTCGAAGGGCATGAAAGGGAAGCATCAGTTGGGAAGGGAGTAAGACAGGGTTGTAGCCTTTCTCCGATGTTATTCAATTTGTACATCGAGCAGGCGGTGAAGGAAAGCAAGGAAAAATTTGGAATAGGGATTAAAGTTCAGGGGGAAGAAATAAAAACATTGCGTTTTGCTGATGACATTGTAATTCTGTCAGAGACAGCAAAGGACCTGGAAGAGCAGTTGAATGGAATGGACAGTGTGTTGAAGAGAGCGTATAAAATGAACATTAACAAGAGCAAAACAAAAATAATGGAATGCGGTCTTAGAAAGTCGGGCGATGCTGAAGGAATTAGATTAGGTAACGAAACAATGAAGGTGGTAGATGAGTTTTGTTACTTGGGTAGTAAAATAACATGCGATGGTCGCAGTACAGAGGATATAAAATGCAGAATGGCAATGGGAAGAAAAGAATTTTTGAAAAAGAGAAATTTGTTGATATCGAATATTAATTTAAGTGTAAGGAAATCTTTTCTGAAGGCATTTGTGTGGAGTGTTGCCTTGTATGGGAGTGAAACATGGACGATAAGCAGTGTGAACAGGAAGAGAATAGAGGCTTTTGAAATGTGGTGCTACAGAAGAATGCTGAAGATTAGGTGGGTAGATCGCATAACTAATGAAGAGGTACTGAACAGAATTGGTGAGAAAATGAATTTTTGGCATATCCTGACTAAAAGAAGGGATCGCTTGGTAGGACACATTCTTAGACATCAGGGAATCGTGAATTTAGCATTGGAGGGAAGTGTGTGGGGTAAAAATCGCAGAGGGAGACCAAGAGACGCGTATAGTAAGCAGATTCAAATGGATGTGGGTTGCCGTTCTTATGAGGAGATGAAAAGGCTTGCTCAGGATAGAGTGGGGTGGAGAGCTGCATCAAACCAGTCTCCGGACTGAAGACTATAACAACAACTTTCCTATATAAAATACTTATTACAGGAATTACAAGATATTTTATAAAATCTTGAGTTAAGAAATTTTGAAGGTTTTCTGGTATGTGTGGCGAATTTGTATTTAAGGGCGTGTCTGTTCTGAAACTCTGTATAAAACAAGTATTCAGCATAGTACTAAATGTTATGAAAACCTGTGTATTGCACCTGAAGATGACTTAAGTCGAAATAAGCTTATAGTGTAACTAATACGAATTAAATATATAATTTCAACACTGTATATTATTATTAGTCTTCATTTGGTTGCTCCGTTTTGGACCATTAGTGGGCACGGTACTCACGGTGGATCTTTGTTTCTTGACGCACTTACCCTGTCCATACTGTACAGATGCTGACTTAAAATAGACAAAAGGATACCATTTAGTTCCAGTCCAAGGTAGAATAAGTGGGATGAGGAAAAATGGCTTATCTGATATTCCTAACGAAAATCGGCCTCTTGCCTGCTTGATTGATCTATTAACATTACTAACCATCGACGTTTTGACATGATCATTGAAATTTCACATTGACACTGTGGAAGACATTCGGCCCGTTTGTAGCTGTAGTGTCTAACTTATTTCCTTTGAATGTGCGCTGCCGATATAGGTATTTAAGGCAGTTTTAGATCAGTTTGATGAATTGTTCATAAGAGAAGTTATCTGTTCCATCTACAATGAATCTACAGGCTTCTATGCTTGGTAGGTTAAAGTCCCCTTTAAGTAATGTTTCACGATGCAGGTATTTCCTACCTAGTGAAGTAGGAACTGGCACGGTGGAAGGGCTGGCCGATAAAATGACCCAACAGTTTATTTCTCCTAGACCTATTATGCCCGTCGAGATAAATTCACTCAAGTTGAAATTCAGTAGATAAACTAATCTACTGCAATGAACGAACCCTTCCTATTCTGCCTCATCTGTTTTTCCCGTAAATGTTCCATGCCTTTCTAAATATTCCAGAGTGTCCAACCTCTGGATATACCCAGCCCTTTATCGTGGGAATGATTAGAAGTAAGTAAGTTCTTCGGAAAGATGTAAATATTAAACATTTTTAAGAATACTTTGAGGATCTACTGGTAATATCTTGACAGTGGAAGTAACATTACTCTGAAATCTCCAGCTATATGGGAATACTTCCGGAATGTTTCTTTTGAACAATATATGCTTCCATTTATTTGAAAGGTCACGATGTTTTCTGTCATCCACACGGGTGCACGGTGATATCTCTCCAATGTAAGTCTCTTTCGATACATCAACTGTTTTCTCCGTTTTTCCTCTTCTCATATTTTCATACTAGTTTTCCACTTTTTGAAACACACTGCTAAAATATCTTTCTTATTTTAAATATCTGTTGTGTTCCAATTATGTATACTTGAAAGTTATATAAGAGAGAGAGAGAGAGAGAGAGAGAGAGAGAGAGAGAGAGAGAGAGAGAGAGAGAGAGAGAGAGAGAGAGAGAGTGTGTTCTATGATTATACTTAAGCACTTATTTGATAATTAGGTCCGCCTTACAGTCTAGAGGAAAGTAACAACACTTCACATGCAGTACGCTCGTCTCCTGGGGATCAATCTGTCAATGAGATCGCATTGCCTAAAGTTTGACACTTTATCTCCTAACCTTAAACATTTGTCGTTTACTCACTTAAAAGAAGTTACTGCACTCTGTAAATGCAGTAAAAATACTATAACAACATAACTTCCATAACCACATTAACAAGGAAAGTACATGGGCTCGAACAAACATATCTGTATGAACGTTTGGTTACAGGATCTCTACTACACCTCAATGTGCTGGTGGGTGTCGTTTTTAAGCAAAACTCTGCAATGATGCTCTAGATAGCACTGTGCATTACGTATGGCGTCTACAATTACATCCAGATATATTAACTGTAACTTATGTAATAATCATCGTACATGTTCTCTAGCGAATTGTCATTAAAAGCCGTGATGATAGTTGCAACTTTAACCTTCTTCCCGAAAGACTGTTGGAATTCACTGCCACTGATTCCATCGCCTCTTCCCGCACTTACCGTAGCACTACCGCTTGCAATGAGTTGTCCGTCATTATCATCCCTATTATCATTATGTTCAAATGTTTGTACAGCTTATGGGACTTAACTACGGGGTCATCAGTCCCTAAACTTACAAACTACTTATGAACTACTTACGAACTAGGACCCGAGGGGGGATTCGAACCCCCGACCGTAGTGACCGTGCAGACCGTGACTGAAGCGCCTCAGTCTCCTCGGCCACCGCGGCCGGCTTACAACAGTACCTAACTTATGCTCATATTTCTGTACCATAACAGATACGAGAAAGCATGCGAATGATTCATCTTCTACACTAATACCATCTTCACGAAGAAGGGTTTTTGGTAACTTCATCTCAACTAATCGCAATACATTAGCAGGATTGATTAGCAATCGCCGCCCCAGCTGACGCTTCACCACACAAATAACATCACAAAACGCAACTTCGGATGCACACTGCACCGTCCCTACTGGCCAACCGACAGGTCAAAGAGCAATGCGACATGGCACACGCAGAGGCCTCTAACGGACGACTGCAGAGTTTTGCAGATGCGGGAGTATCGCTAGAACAGTAAGGTATCTTTAAATTATCTCATACGATTTTGGTGTATGTGTGTTTGTTCGAGCCCAAGTACTTTCCTTGTAAGACTTTTTCTGCGTCGGGCTCCGCTGCCCGTCGAGACGACTTCCCTTTCGACGGCACGGTGTCACCGGTTGCATAATCCGTAGGCGTGACAGCAATAGCCTACGGCACAGCCACTGCCACATCCATAGCCGCCAGCTAACCTCGGATGACGTCACGCTACAGGATGAGCCATGAAAAAACAGATAGTTGACGTGATTGGCTGCCGCCGTGCAGAATAACTGAATGTAGTCTTAGGTCCTATTTACACGGGGATATCGCGTCTCCACATACCTGAATGACAACCAGGAGACTTGGAGAGTGTACAAGCCCATCACATCCGCTTAAGCACGATTCTAGTTTCCCGTACTGCAAATTCGCTTGCGGTGTGAAACAAATTACATCTTTTTCCCGGTCTGATGGTGACGGAAGCTCTGTTTTGCGTACCCTGCCGCCATCTAGTACAATATCTAGTGACAATGGTACCAGTACATGCAGATGGACCTGAATATTCCTACCCGGGATTTTTTTAATAGTTAGCACATGCAATGATCCTTTAGATAACAGACACCAATAGTACACCAAAGTCACAAAAGCTTTTGTTGCACTACAAATGAATTTTCCCAAACATCTACTTCCTATTATATACTCCATGTATCTCTTGTTTTAAATTGTAAAGGTACTGTCGCAGCAATTTAAAATACATAACAGACTTTTATGTCTACACTAATGGATTAGAAATTTGTGTGGGATTGGGTGAAATAATACTTCTTAGTTTTAAAAACATTCAAAAAATTTACGTAGTATTTTCCTGTTTTTACTCACTTTACTTCATCGTGCCCGGACTATTTAAAGGGTATCGGCGCAGTACTGGGCTACGTCCATTCCATTAGTATTCGCGAGCCACAAATCTTCGAGGGCACACCGGTGTGGACATTTTTCACTTGTAAAAAGGTGTTCCATATCTTGACTTTCTCCACAGTCGTAGTTTACATCAGTTTGGTCGATTATACCCCACTTACGCATATTTACTTTAACAGGCTCAGAACGGGGGTCGCCCCAGTAACAGGTTCTCCAGGTTTTAAAATTTAGGTTTTGGCCGGTCCACTGAATCTCTGGGAGAGGGAAATTTTCAGGCGGTTCGTCCTGGACGGTTCCAAGGAAACTTCTCCTAGACTTCAGTCGCGTCTCTGGTGGTCGAGCTCTGTAGAGGACATGCCGCTCATCTGCGAGTTGTTTTATTTTCTCTACATGTTCTATAGCGTTTCTGCGAGCTGTGGGATCTGCAAAACCAGCTGCCTTGTACAAGAGTCTGACCGGCGTTGGTTTCATGCACCCTGTCACTATCCTGCAGGTCTCATTGAGGGCCACGTCTACTTGTTTCGTGTGAGCGCATCTATTCCATACAGGGCACGTGTACTCAGCCGTTGAGAAACAGAGCGCCTGTACCGTTGTTCGTAGCACACCAGGACACTACATTGAAATTTTTAAATCGATATCCAACATTATAATGAGATTACAGCAGACATGTGGTAACTTTCAGGTTAATTTCACTTTTATTCTATGAGTCAATTCAGTCCCTCCTCCCATGTATAACTCGTGAAAAGACTGAAGGTGAAACCTAGGGAGAGCCAAGCTCACATGGGGTTTACTAGGAATCATTGTTACCGCGAAATACGCGTTATAGGAACAGAGAAAAAGCAGTGGAACAACATGTTCTCTCAACCACACACACCACATAAGAAATATTTTCATTAAGTTCTAAGATATATTGACTGTGGTAGAAAAGTCATTGCCGGCTTCCCAATGAGTTAAACTTTAAACAAATTCCAAATTAAAATATTTTTTGCCCATTGACCAATCAAATGGTACAAAATACGACCAGAAGGCTTGGAGACTCTGACAATACGCGACCCTGTATGCCGAGTCGCAGTTTCTGTGACGCCACTGCTCAAGTCTGCCCTTATGAATGACTCCATTTAACTACATATGCCGCGTAAAGTGTTCGCTAAGTATATAAGGTGCTGTGTCCCATCTCTCGCACGCCGACTATAACACCACTTTAAGACTGACTCAGTCGTAATAACCTGCCATCTGTATCTGGCGTCTATGCTCACTCGAACTGCAAGTTTACTGACTGCGTGTTATGCGACTATTCTGGCATCTGATGGATGAGAGCATTTCCATTGGTTTTTTTCTCGTGCTCTTTCGAGTATGTCACGCTCGAAATGTCTTCCTCTTCTGGGGAAGACCATCAGAATCTGAGAACATAGTTTAATAATTTTTTTTTTTTAACAGAAAGTTTTACTTGGTTTGAGAAAAAGAAAAACTATTAGTTTTTCATTTGCCGGCATATATTCAGTTCAACTACGTTTCGCAGACGGTTTTTCAAGAGTGTGGCTGTTAAACAATTTTATCATTTCCGTTACTGTAAAATCTTTTGTTCTAAAAAATCTGTCCTATTCTATAATTCTAATAGTATTTGTGAATTGTCGCAATTTGTCTAGCTTGTTCGCTGGACTTTCAAATCTTGTATTGAAAGAGTGTGATCGTTACGATGCAGACACACTACGGCAAATGAAATGGACCGAACCCGAGAGTAGAAAAGAGTTTTCTAAATTTTACTGATATTGATGCTGTTTAATTTACTTGTAAGAATGGCATATCAATGCCGCCTTGACAAGCCAACCGAATTTGCTCGAGTTTATCATGTAGTGTCAAACACTTAAGGAGACTAAACCGAATTACTAGCGATCAGCGTAATACTGGAAAACTGGTACGCGTGTAATTTTGATGGTTCATTCAAACAATTCTTAAAACTGAACGAAAAGAGTTCCATTTAAGCGCTAACGTCTTCACCCATTAGAAAGGAAAGGTCCCAAAAATTGAAGTTCCGACTTCCTGTTCTTCCTTTTTTCCATGAGCTTTAATGCACGGGAATTGGAATTTTAAGATTGTTGATATTTATTTTACGTATGCCATAATTTCTTGACACTGTCAACTGACTTGAAAACAGAAGTCTCACATATAGCGTTTATCAGCTTTAGGACAGTTTTTAACATTGGTATTTAGTCTGGCAGGGTAAAAAACATTTATAGAAGACACTGAACGTGAACTATTAGAATTGCCGGCCGCGGTGGCCGAGGAGACTAAGGCGCTCTAGTCACGGTCTTCACGGCCACTACGGTCGGGGGTTCGAATCCCCCCTCGGGCATGGATATTTGTGCCGTCCTACTTCGTAAGTAGTTCATAAGTAGTTTGTAAGTTTAGGGACTGATGACCCCGTAGTTAAGTCCCATAGACTATACAAACATTTGAACTTTTTTTTTTTTGAACTATTAGAATTGCCAATGTCGCGAAAGCTGTTACTGCTTTCCACGTAGAATTTCATCACTTTGGAAGAAGTAGCAGGTCCACTTGACTGTCTTGTTTAGAGTCTAACAGCTCTTACAGGAACCATCCAACACCTGCCACCGAAAGTGGTCAGTGCTACGTCACAAGAAATGACTAGTTAGTTGCGAGTCGTTCTGGCGTGATTATTGCCTGGAATATTCTGTTACTAATTAAGTCCCTAAACCCCAATATGCCTGTGCCAATGAACTACAGCCTCAAATGAACTTCTTTGAAACAATGTTGAAATGTGTAAAATTTTTCGTGAGGCTCATTCTTATAGAAGCTTTGTGCTAGTGGCTTGAGGTTGTATAATTAAGTTGTTGTTTTTTTTTTTTTTTTTTTTTTTTTTTTTTTTTTTTTTTTTTATGTTCGAAAGGTTCCCGTGATTCACTTCTTGGAAGCGATGAGCTTTTGGCCCGCGGGATTGCAGGAAACACATCAGCTGCGCTGCTACGATATGCGTGACGGGCCAGCCACGTGTATTGTGAGGCCCGATTCGGGTTTCGTGCAGAGGCACTGCATTAGAACGTCGGTTTTGGAATTACGGAGCAAATTTCTTCCGTCTCATTTCTGCTAACCTAGTACGTATTCTCCCTTAACTTCTACTGCGTCCCTAAATTTTAAGTAAAAATCTCCCGTGATAAACTGATGTTCATCTGAATATTATAACTGCAGCAGTCTAGATGGTATTACGATATTTAACAGTGTTACTCTTCAAGAGACGGGCAAGCTACCCATAAGGATATGATCTGAGTATGATTTTTATTGACGAAACCGGTCATCATAATAAAATACATTGCTATCTAGACTGCTGCAGTTATGTTATTCCGAATTGTTTGACCGCCGTTAATATTTTATGGAACATTTTTCCCGTGGAAAATAAAATTTCCATCTACCTTTGTATACTAAATTTCCCGGTTAGTCGTCATCGTCTACATGAGATGGAGAGAAAAAGTGCATGCGGAGTTCCAATGTACGTTGTCTTATTTAGTTACAATAACGAAATGACGAGAGTAAGAGGTATACTGCAGTTCATCATCGTCTGTCAAAGTTGACTGGTGCAGCTATACGATGATTTTGTGAAATAGTAACCGGTCCCCGAATTAATAAACCTCTCTACACTCTAGACTGATTCGCTATTTATTTTCAGTGTTTTAAAAACATCTTGGAGATGCTGCGATTTTTACAAAGTGGTCAGTTAAGCTATCACAATCGTCAACCGATAAAATTACGTCGTTCTCCCTTTATCCGGTCAATTTGTGAGCAGTGAGTCTTCCAAAGATTTGATTGATGCAGCTCTCCACGCTATCCTGTCCTGTACTGTGTAAGTCCGTTCATCTCTCAATACGCCCGACAATCCACATTCTTTTGAACCTGCTTACTGTCTTCGTCTCACGGTCTTCCTCTTCAGTTTCTACTCCAAAAGCTTTCCTCCTATGCTAAATTGACGATTCCTCGATGTCTCAGAATGTGTTCCACTAATCGATACTTTCTCTTAGTCATGACGAATTTCTAGATTCTCAAATTCTGTTCAGCACCACTTCATTATATGACCACCACTTCATTAAGTTATACGAAACCTGCAATTGGATGTTTCCCTTAATATTATGAGCATTGTAACATGGTGTGGCAAACTTCTGAAGATCAGATTTATACTCACAAGGAGAGGGGTCTTAAATGTGGGTCACCGACTATTAATTTTTGATGGTCGTTCTATATCGAATTTAACCTATGTCCTGAGGGATGAAATTTGACACCAAATGCTGCACAATTCGCGGGGCCATTCAGCGAACGCCACTGTTGTACGACGTTTGCAGTTGTGCCGGTAGATGTCAGTAGCATTCAGTAGATGGTTGATAGTTGGCTGTGCAGTCTTCTTCCTTCCACTGTAATTTTATGAAAATGGCGGCGCGCGGAAAACGGAACACGCGTTTCTATGATCAGGGGTGGATAAGAAGTAACTAAATTCGTAAATTTATCAAAGTAAATATTCTGTCTTATCAATTAAACTATGAAGAATATTTTGGCAAAAGAACAAATTTTGTACGGTTTTGTATTCAGACGGTAGACAGATGTGAAATGGGTGGTTTCAATTTTAGGACATTGGGTCTCAAAAACTACTAACACGATTTCCTAGTTTAAGTACAGAAGTGATCAGTTGAAGAAAGGGCAAAGACTGAAAAAGATTAAACATTAAGACTGTTCGAAATTGACTTTGCAAGAATCTAATAAAAGAAGGAAATGAGAAAAATGAGGGATCAATTCCTATGAAGATAATGAAGACAAACTTCAAGATTCATTCCTCAGCCAAGCAAAAAAAGGCACACAACACATGAAAACAGCAGATTGCAAAGACGCAGAAGCAAAACTAATGTTTCTATGTCTAATTTCAAAATGAAATCATTACGCTCAATATCACACAGATTAAAACAGTTTTCTTACTCTCTAATGTTCAATACATATTTTTTTACCCATTAATAAATTGTATATCTGCAATTAGTTTATCGATTGAGTCCTGATGTCCAAAATTTCACCCCTACTTTTGTAGCAAAATTATACAACAAAGAATTTTGTCAGTGTGTTATATTCACAGATAACAATTGCCTTATCAATGATTTTGTTTAACAAAATAATTCCCAGGACTGAAGAAGATAAAGAGACACGTCTTTCGGTTTTTTGATAGGTACTCCGTAGTGTTTTTTTTTTTTTTTTTTTTTTTTTTACAAAATGAAGGTGAAATTTGACGGGGAAATCGCGTTTTTAATGCTATACATCGAAAGACTGTCTAAAGATGAGCATTTTTTATCAGTATGTAAGGGGTCAAAAGCAATTAACATTTTCTTTCTTCCATGCTGTGTACTTTTTACGCACATCAACATTAGCGACCGATTGATCGGAACACCGCCTGGTCCGTCAAACCGTGTAACTAGTTTCGAAATCATCAATTTCTTGTTAGATTCTTTCTATGTATTTGCTAATATTCTCGTATTTGTAATACCTTTTCTTGCTTTATTTTTAAGTAAAGCATCGGTGAGTGGTGTTAATATTCCATTAAGTCTATCATCTGCTTTGTGATACACAGGGCAAAAATAAAAATAAGGAATAAAACACTTCAGTATCTAATATATAAAGCAGAGTGTCCGTATGTGTTTACGTGTTGCATACAAATCTACAGTTTTCATCCAATCTTTCTCAAATTTTATACAAGTAAGCATCAATCCATGAGAACGGTAGCCGTAAGTGTAAGAACATACGATACGTAGTTGACGAGATGTGACGTCATAAACAATGAGCTGCGCGAAAAACTTCTGCATTTTTTCGACAATGCTGATTTTCTCCTAAATCATTGGACCGATTTCTACAAAATTTGGTACACACATTCCATACCGTGAGGCAATAATTGCTGCATGGTTTAGAATCACATATGGCACATGGTTCATAACCAATAGAAATTGCAAAAAATTCCATATAATGCGGCAAGTCTCTGGAAATACACTGTATGAGAATGACAGTACTTAGCGGCTTGCAACAAACTTTAAACATAATTTGAAAACTTTATTAAACTTTTTCTCGCATAGTAAAATGATGAAAGGAAAGTTTCTTGCTTACTACTTTTCCGCTGATTATGGAGTAAAGCTACGGCTCTCGGTAAGACGTTACAATTTATAATTTGAACACTACAAATTGTAGGGACAGGAAATTTTACAGACAGTATACACATATATATAATTGAATGTAGCCTCTAAATTGCGTCACATTCCGACACCTAGTTCATGAGATATGAGCACGTAAACAGTAACGTTAATGGAAAACCACCCCATGACGCACCGAGTTTTCCTCTATTACTTCTTTACAACTTATTGTATTTCCAAGAGATTTTACAGACATACAGGCCTTACAAAAATGAATATATACCCGAAAAATGGCAAGAATAACTAAATAAATACATACATACATACATACCCGGGCAACGCCGGGTTTTCAGCTAGTGTTATATAATTCCAATTACTGGCCGTCTATTCGTCAGCATTCTCACAGCCAGTAGGGAGAAACTTATATTTGTTATGATTGTTTTTATTACTCAAACCATGCACAACACACGAACGACATTTTGCTACATTCCCACGCTGTCCGAGATGTCGTTAGTGGAAAACATACCCCTTCTATATTGTTGAAGACAGGTCTATCAGATATTAATTTCGACGCGTTTCAAGAAAAGGAAACAATTTCTTGGCACGGACAACTGATTGTGAACCAAGGCATGAATTTCAATAGCACCTGCATGAGAGCAGAGGAATTCGTGATAGAGCAATGTGGCATTATTTCGAAATCTTGCGATAAAATTCGTGATCTGACGAAAGAACTTACAAATTTGACCATGAAAGCTGCTTTCCGGTGATATCAACAGTTCAGGTCGGTTCAGAATCATCTACATCTACATCTACATCTACATGGGATACTCTGCAAATCACATTTAAGTGCCTGGCAGAGGGTTCATCATCATGGCCAAAGCAACAGATAAAGGATATTTGGCCAAGAGAATCGGTACCTGCATGTTATACAAGCCATTTCACAGCCAACCATAGCGACGATGAACGATTTTTTCGATTTAAGGCCAATTCACACAGTCATCACGTCACCGTTCGTCAGAACATTCCTCAATGTATTTCTAAAGGCGGCATTCACACTGTCCGTCACCGGACCGTCACCTCACGTCAACGTCACGTCAAACTTTCTCGAGAAGAATGTTTTGACGGAACGACCGTCTGCGAACACTGGAAGTTAACCTACTTTCGTCACGCGAATTACATATTGCAGCCTAAGATAGCTCTGTTTATATGTAATATGGGTCTTATCTTTATTTTGTTGTTATAACTTCGTTTTAGGTGTGAATTTCAAATGTTTCACGACTACTTAAATATTTTTGCCAATTGACTGTCGCCCTAAAATCGAGGTCTGATATCTGAAACCAAATAATGGTTTATGTTACGTAACATTGTAACAGAAAAGACTGAAGCAAACTGTTTATTTGAAGATTGTAATTGGATTACGCGTTTTTCATTAAGTAACATTTCAAATAAAAAAGTCTTTTCTAATGAAAGACAAAAATTCAGTTTTTTACTACGGTATTAACAATGTCAGCGGGCAAATCATAATGTATAAAGTAAAAGGGCGCTATTTATGCTCTTATAAGTATTGTTTGATGTTTTGATATATTTATTTTTTCGCTTGAAAATAGATGTCGATGTTTTGAAATGTTTTATTTCCCAGTAAGTTGGCCAACAACATACACTGTAAAGTTTTCTTTGACCGTCAATAGCATTTAGCATTGTTGTTCCTCCGATTCTAGTATTAAACTATGACTTTCTACATAACAGATCGCCACTCATAACCTCACTTTCAACATCGCGTATTGAGACGGGCGAATTGACTTGACGGACACGGACGGACAGTGTGAACTGCGCTTTAGACGCTTGCAGTATAGCCACAGACGGTGAATTCTAATTGTCCATATTGCCCTTGCCGTTTCTGAATCCGTATTCGTAGTGAAGCATTTCTGTTTTAAAACCATTATTCCTTTCCCATTTCAACCATTATCTGAAGTATTTGCGCAACATACGACAACAAAGCGATCGGTCGATATCTAGAAAAAAATATCTGGATCCTTTCCAGTTTTCATAATTGTAATTTTAATTTGCATCCTTGTTTACAGTAGCTTATGTTTCAACCAATACTGATTTAAACTGACCAAGAAAAAATGTTTTGCTTTTATTGGCATGACACTATTGTTTCATGACAACGTCCATTCATTACATTTACAATTACGTTATTCTTTACAAGGAGGAAACAAGATGATTCTATTCATCTTCAACGAGAGGTAAATCACTGTGGAATGCGATTGTAGAAGCAGCGAACGTATCAATAAATTGCTCCAACGAGACATTTGTGGTATAAAGATTTGATGGCAGACAGCTACTTCAAAAAGCAATGTGTTGCTCCTACTGGTCGAGTCTTCACATTATTTTTCTTGCGCCTTTGTTCCAGTTGTACAGAGTGGGGATAGTTAACTATGGATTTGGCCTTGTTAATTTTAAGGCGTGGTAGGGTGTACCGTCGCTTCGTTACCCCCTGGAGAGGAGATGCGAGTAAGTTTCACACGTGAATGTGTGCAGGAGTTTCTCTAAATGTCTGTGAATCGTGTAACTCAGATGGAACGTGGTAAAAGATCCGTATTCACGTAATGGGATGTCGGAAGCCGCGTATCGTACGTCCCTGTGACTCGTGACGATACCCTGATCTCTGATTACAACTCTACGTCCAGAACAGTGTATTGCGTGCGGTTACTTAAGAAATCTAACAGCCTCTCACTTACGGGCCATTCCACTTCAAATCTGTTTACGAGGTTTCATTTTTCTGTCATAGAAAGAAGACGTCAAGTTAATTTCTTTACAAACTCCTAGCTGTGTTACGGAAAGGTTTCTGGTTGTTTTTTTTAGGAGCGAAAGTAAATCAATTCCATGAAATCACGCGATTATGACATTCTTAGCCCTGATATTAATCATAGTAAAATTTTGAAATAAATTACAATATGAAGGCACATTGATCTTGAAACATGTCTGTACAAATTCAATAATATTGTTTCGCCTGTCTTGTATCGATATTTGGATGCAAAATGTTATATGAATTTCTCTGAGTAACTACGTCTATGGTTTACTATGTTGTGTAACATCTCTGTCAAAGAGTATGTATGTGAGTAGTAGTTTAACAGTCTGTGTGTAGCTCTGGTATTTGATCGGACGTGTTTTGGTTAGCTGCTTTTGCACGAGCTGATAGAACTGTCTGTAAAAATCAGATTTCAAAATTATTCCGTCTTTATAAGATTTTGTATCATTCATATATGTATCAGTCTGAGAAGATTTTGTTGTTCATGAATCACAAGGTAATGTAATCATTATTGTTAATAATAGAGAAAGTTGAACTTTACCTTTTTCACTTTTGTAGTTAGCCAATAACTTTCAATGAAAAGAAAAGGGTTAGCTTTCTATTAAAATCAAAACACAATATTGACTAAGCTGAGTTTGATTAACATATTTCTTTATTGATGTGACGTTTATTATTGCACAACAGTCGCTATTTTTATTACACAGATGAACAAGATACTAAGTTTCTGCAGTCAGTCAGTTAGCGAAATAAATTCTTGAAGGTTGCATTATTAGAAAGTGGTTTGTGTTTTTCTAGATTTCTCTGGCAGTCAAATTTATACTGTCGTCAGTGAGCCTTATGCAGCCTGCGTATTGTTCTTGCTATGTTCAAAATATCCGTTGCTCTTTCAACCAGTCTAAACTCACTTTTTCCTAATTCACTGTGTAGGTATTAATATTAGGGCCATAACTAAACAGAATTATAGTGTTTATGAATAAAAAAATGTGTTCATCTAATCTGTAATCAGCCTGATTGGAAAGTTAGTTATTGTGAGTGTTAAGTATCAGCTGATGACAATTATTAATGCTGCATTTAAAATGTGTTTCAAAAGCTACTCATTCAAAACTAATCTGACCTCCTTTAGCTGGCTCACTATTGCCAAATCCTTGTAGCGACCCAATTAATGGAACACACATTTTATTGCACAAACAACATAGTAGTTTTAATATATGTATGAGGTACTTGTAGAATTGAAATTTCAAGTAATTTTAAAAATCTCCCATATTTTACCTATAAAATGTATTTTAAAATACAATAAAATTTATTCCATATTATTGCGAGCGTGAAGGTCGGGGTGAGAGTTTAAAATAGGGAAAGATTAATTTTTAAAACTCACAACCACCAACTGTGAACCAAATTACTAAATATGCAAAAACACTAACTGTGATTGCTACTGTTTGACTCGTTTTCTAGGGGGTGATATCACACGTTCGCACCTTTCCTTCCCTGCATATGATTAACAACAAAATTCATAATAAAGTCAAGTTCATGAGAGAAAAGGGTGTACTAACTACTATTTTTGAAAACACATAAAAGTTCACTTTATGTTGTTTATTTCACAATCTTAGAGCTCTGTGGCTGATACGTCTGTACGTCGGCACATTTATCAAATAAAGTTATAGCTCGTGAGCCCCCAGACAAAATAAAATATTTGTTGGAAACTGTTTTAACACCATGTAGCTGTCTCAAACACCTTTTGTGTTCATGCCTATGCGACGACACGTGTTATATTAACAAATCACAGTCACTTTAATTCAATGCGATGCATACCTTGTTCCGCCGGCTAAATATTCACAAACACACAGTAGCACTCGATTCAACTTTGTGCAATCTACGACGAGCACCCACGCGTGGCGATTGCCACACACAAATCTATAACCTCCACCTCGAGGTCCACATGCCGACTGATGCAGAGCGACGCCGCCTGGCCAGCTCCCCACGTGCTCCGGAGTAGTCACTTCCAGCCATCGCGCGCGCGCGCCAAAAGCTCAACTGCCGGGGTTTTTTCCCCCCCTACGTCATCAACTTCCCCATGTGAGCTGTTCTAACCGATTTGCCAACGTACAGCGCTCAGCCAATACATTTCTAAAACTTTACTTAAAATCAAAATAAATACACTACATATTAAATAAATTGTCTTCTTAGGTTTTTATATTGGTATAAACATACTTTGTACTATTTATCATAATTGTGCAATTTCTTATATCACAGATAAGTGATTTAACTGAATACTTCAAGATAAAATAACAAGATTAATTGAAAATAAAATGAGAAATAGTTAATATATTATTTTTATAGACAAACATTGACATGCTAGTTGTGTAACTGTCTTGTATTCATTGATAATTTATTACTTTTCATTGTCAAACATATTACGTCATATGTGACTATATCAGCTAATGTATTGTTTATTTGTCAACAGGCTATTTTGTAATGAGGGCCTTAAAGGTTCCTAACTGCATTGTATTACTTCAAATGCCAGTAGTATTAGAATATTTTATTTCACGCTGTGCACTGCACTGTGCCTGGCACTCGCCATTGTCCCTCTCTCCCCTCACCGGAAACGAACTGGAAAATCCTAAGCTGGAACAAGACACCAACGTCGGCCTGCTCGCTGGCCTCCCGTCAGCTACAAGCACACAGCAAATCTCAACGTGGAGAATTTCTACCTATGCCCTAACTATAAATGTTGTCACCCAACTGTGTACATACATTGCTACCATAATTAATAAGATTAAAATTGTGTAACATTTAGTGCATTGGCATGGTCAATGTTTGCAGTGCACTTCATACTGTTTAATTATCAAATGCTATTAATTACCTGTATTTCTATTGGGCTGTAATCTCACATTATGCAGCATTTTATTTAAAAACAGTATAAGTAAACAGTTTTATGTTGTCTTGAAAAGAGAGATATCTAGAAACTACGACCAATTTGCAGTCTGCGGTGCGCCATGTTGTATGCGCCTGCAAGGTGAGGGGCTCCATAATATCCGAATTTAAATATCAACTTGCAATAAAAAAGTTCAAGGCCATGCGAATTTAAACCTTGTAAAAATGCACTTATTTTACAAAATGAAAAATAATTCATTGTTGTAAAACTATGTTACTGTTATACACCTACAACAACTTCAGTTATTCAGCTTCAAAATGAACCGTGGTACACTGAATTCCGGTATGAGATTCTTGATTTATACAGCATACAATGTGTCGTGTACGGAAAACAACGTTGAACTTCGTCCAATGTTAACTTGAAAAATAATAATCATTTAAAGGATAAATTCAAAACATAGCCAATACTGGGGAACCTATTCTGTATCCTCGTACTTCCGTTATCCGTCTGCTGTGGGATGCCATGTCAAGCTCATATCGGAAATCAAGCAACATATTGTCTGCCTACTGCCCTTTTGGTTCGCAAGAAGTCAAATGAGGAAGGGGGGGGCAAGATGAATATCGCACAAGCAGTGCTTTCTAAAGCGCCCTACACACGGTCAGATTAATCTTCAGACCAGCCGACTGACCGATTGACAGACCAAATTCGTAGCAGCCTACACACTTTCCGACCAACTGCGTGCGATTGCAGCACCTCCCTGCTCTGGTGTCTGGCCGTCAAACTGTTGTTTTCTTTTGTTTTCGTGTGTTTACTGTTCGCTGTGCTTTATTAAAAGTCATGTTTTTGTCTCAAAAGCAGAGATCAGGGGTTGCCTTGGCCGTGTTGGAGACAACAAGGCAAAGGAAAACCGAAAGAAAGCTATGGGCTAAGAAATGGCTTTTACAGCGACGCAAGTTTACTCACGCCCTTTTACTGAAGGAGCTTGAGGCTGACAATTTTCGCAATTATTTGCGGATGGATGAAGATTGCTTTACGGAGCTGCTAGAGCTTATAAAGCCGTTTTTGGCGAAAAAGGACACTCTGATGAGAGCGGCAGTAAGTTGCGAGGAACGATTGATGGCCACATTGCGTTTTCTTGCCACTGGCCGAACTTATGAAGATCTGAAGTACAGCGCCGTAATATCTCCACAGCTGCTCTGCAAAGTAATTCCAGAAACATGCAGCGCTATTTATCGTTGCCTGAACAAATACATCAAGGTAATTTAAAACCAAACCATTCATCTGATATTCAAGTACATCGTAATGGGTGTTACTTTGATCTATTTTTGGACTTATCAAAATCGTATAATGAGCATAATTGAACCCTTGGGTTTGACATCATAGGGAAGGAAGTTAATAATGAACAAATGCATCAATTGACATTACCAAAAAGGTAATTTTACCCACATGTAGTGACTGTTTCTCATTATATGGCTCCAAATCATGATATGGTATCAATTTGTAATTCCAAATATATTCTATCAACTTTGCTGTGACAAAGATTTTTTTACATACTTCGTCACAGATGGTATCCCATTCTTAGATTGATCCATGCCGATGTTATTGTAGATATATCAGTAACTGAATATATCCTTAAACTATATATGTTGATTAAAAGGGAATTACTTTCTTTGCAAAACATTGCCTTATCAGTGCATGTCATCATGGTTGTTAGGAATGCACAATCTTATATATCATAAATTATACCCAATTCTTTAATGTTTCAGATGCCATCATCTGCAGCTGAGTGGAAGGAATGTGCTACAACATTTGAAAGGAAGTGGAATTTTAACCACTGTGTAGGAGCCATGGATGGCAAACATATTGCCATTAAAGAACCACATGGAAGTGGCTCTCTGTTTTACAACTACAAACATTTTTTCAGCATTATTTTATTTGCAGTTGTAGATGCAAACTATCAGTTTATGTATGTACATGTAGGTACTAATGGTTGTGTTTCAGACTCAGCAGTTTTCACCAAAACCAAGTTCTACCATAAACTGATGGCAGAGGACTTGGACCTGCCCACTCCCTCGACACTTGAAAATAGTGAGAAAGTAGCCCCATATGTATTTCTGGGAGACAGTGCTTTTGCCCTTCATAAGTATGTTCTGAAGCCATTCCCATTGAAGGGCATATACAACTATCGCCACTGCAGATCAAGGCGAGTAGTTGAGAATGCTTTTGGCATTCTTGCATCAAGATTTCGGGTTATGCTGCAAACACTTGGCGTTAACCTGGATGCCGTAGACAGCATAGTATCGGCATGCTGTGCTTTGCACAATTATTTGGCCCAAAAGAGCAGGAATTATATAGCAGGCAAAACTGTTGACAGGGAAGATGTCGCCAAGTCAACATTAATCCCTGGCGACTGGCGGCAGTCTCAGCCCCTACTACCTGTAGCTCAAGGAGCGAGGCACCGCTATGAAGAAGGGAGCGAGGTGTGTCAAGTATTCGTGGAATACTTCAATAATGAAGCTCAATTAGACTTTCAGGAGCGAATGATTGTTGGTATGAATGATTAATGAAAAACTGTGAATGATGTTACACAAAGTGTTTTTATGTGTGTTTTATTTGTGTGTTTTTATGTGTGTTTTATGTTTCAATCGACGAGCCTGTACTTTGGGTAAGTCAATACACTGGGGAACTCGCCATGTAAAAAGAAGAGTAACGCATCAAGCTTGGTACCTCTTTGGTGATGTGGAAATCCAAGCAATGTCAATAAAGAATATAATTCACACTGTGCCTATTTATTTTGAATCCCTTGTTACACATAACATCAGAGCGCCCAAATGAGGTTCTGATTCATCATGAAGATGTGAGTGCAGTTTACAGTGTGAAACACTGGAATGGTCTATGAGTCTGTGTGTTTCATTTTTTAGGATTGTGTAAGATGCTAGGCAATTGTGTTTGCAGTTAGTGTTTAGTTCTCATTATTGTTAAATTGCAACCCTGACATTCCATCGTGAATCATGTAAGTTAAATACGTGGGCATGGGAAGAGAATGTTTGTTACATTAATGGTAACCTCTTACCACTTCATCACATATCTGACATTTCTACTTTTGTATGTATTCCATGTAAGAAGTACCACAGCAAAGTTAATAGGCTAATAAAAATTTAAAAATACCACTACACAAGAAAGTGATTATACCATGTTTTGTGATACGTATTTGCAATAGGACACAAAAAAAAACATGCTTCTTTGTCCATGGTTTAGAATGTTAATGTTGTATATCAATGATTTTCTTTGGATTTATTATATCACGCAATGTATGGCCTAACTGCATTCTGACGAACTTAATCTGTGCTTTACTACCTAACCACATTTTCTTAAACTGTGACCAGCTAGGGTAACATGAAATATGTGTTGGTCCTCAAATAATGTGGATTATTGCTTCAGAAGGGTTAAATGATACTACAGTGGCAGTGTAGTATGCTGATGTTGGAAACCAACTGCTAATTCTAGTTACTGAATTTAGCCGGTGAAGTTCATTGGTTATGTGTACAATTATTAATTGTATACCAGTGCCTACTCATGTGATTCTCAGTTTCTTTTTTATTTTTTTACAATAAATACTTTGCCTAGGGTTTACCTAGTGGGCGTATTTTGCATTCCCACAGGGGGAACTCACATCAGGTAAAGCAGTGTAAGTAGGAGTTAACGTACTGCACACTGCACCATTCACTTACCTCTGATTTCAATCTAATGTACACTGTGTGTATTTCAGGCATCTTGCTTGCACTAACTTGCATCACAATTCAATCTGTACCAAGTTTAAGTCACCACCGACTGAATTACTGAAAATTGCTTATTTTTATACAACGTGTAGCTTCCAAGATTTTAGTTACAGTATCCTTACAATTGTGAATAAACAACGGATCACCAAGAACACATACAATTTTTTTAAATATATCACGGAAAAAGTAAAACTGCCACAGACCTACAATGATGATAATGTACCCAAATGTAATAACTGTAGCTCCATGTGATAGATGCTCTCCTGTTCTTTGTGCCAAACACTGATAATTAAGTAGAGCACTGTGATTCCGATAAATGCTTCAGTACAGTAAACAGAGGTACTATTTGATAGAATGATCTTTCAAGTTTGTGACACTGAAATTACTAAAATTCAGATTTCTCAATAATTTGGAGATTTTCTGAAATTGAGAAACTGCCTTGATAAATCAGTAGTAACTGTAATGGATTTCAGTGAAAATAGACAAATAACACTACCAATTACCTTGTTTCAGACAACTGGTGTTGCTGACACTTAAAACTTGTGATAACACATTTGCAAATATATAAATAGACATGTTTTTGCATCACAGTTTTTTGAAAAGATAAATAAAGTCATAAAACAGAACTAAATTCTAAAAACATTAAATAATAATAATAATAATAATAATAATAATAATAAACAAAAAACGACAAACACTACTGTATAATCAGAAACCATCGCTGCTCTCAGTAAGATGGATTTCCACTGGTGTAGCGGAACCCGAAATTGAAGTTTGTTGACTGACCATTATTGAAGATGAGGAAGGGGAGGATGGGGACGGTGAAGGAGAGGACAGGACATGCCTAATAGGGGGTGAAGGGTTTGGTGGAGGAATAATTCTTCCTTGGGTGGGGTAAGAGGGTATCGTGATAGACGAAAATGGTGACAGGAGCCGTAACCTCCCTAAACACAATACCTCTGAAATGAGTTTCTGTGCTACTGCCTGTTGATCATCTTGCAACTCACGCAGCTGAGCGCAATAAGCCAAAGACAGGCCCTCCCATTGGTCTGGCTTTGACTCGAGTAGCTTCTTTGCCATTGTAAACAGCTCCTGCCTCTCTCTATTATCCCCCCGTCTTCTCTTGCGTGGACGATTCACTTCGGCTTCCAATAGCTGTTCCTGAAAACAAGAGGAAAATATATTAACACGCTATAACAGAAAGAAATGAAATCATGGAAGTAATTGAGATTTCATTCTTTGTTAAAGATAACCTCAAAGCAACTGCAGTCATAGCATAAAGGGGGTTAATTATGAGCCAGCACAAAAAGTCATATGTTATTTCAACATAAACAGGTATTTTAATTCATAAATAGGATCACCTGTAGACGGGGATACCGTCAGTCACCTTTGACGCGTGACATAATCACAGCACGGTAGTTTTGAGGTGCGTTCATTTTTTTTATAATGAGTGAGTGATTATGTGGTGGTTGAGTTAAAGACGGTAGTTTGTTTACATACAAAACAGATTAATATTTTGTGTTTATAAAGTGATCTGCAGCTTCTCTCTGATTAGGTGTATGCTAACCATGAGATTTTTCTTTTTTTGGTATGTGGGCACCGAAGGTGTGAATTTTGGGCCAAGACCTGTGATCAATGGTACATCCTGTTATCTATAATAACTACAGATTATTTGTATATGCAATACAGAAGTATTAAGATATCCCATTACTGGTTTTCGACATCTTGACGACATCATGGGTCAAAGCAGACGGGTGGTATCCCAGTCTACATTTATGCCCATAAATATTTCTCCTTCACATATCAAGTACCCTTTAATTAATCAAGTAAAAAAGACAAGGAATGAAAATTTTCATTCCCAAACTTTTACTGTTTTTGCTTTAAAAACTTTCTCTAAGAAATTCCTGATGCTACTTCACATTTACATTGTTGAGAAGCTTCAATGCTATAATTTAAACAAAGGACACTCATTGATTGAAGTGATGTACTAAACACAACTAAACACAACCTTGTCATGTTAGAGATTAGGTTAACAACTGTTTACACTTTTAGGGTGAATATGATACTGGATTTTTTTGTGCTTTCTTTGGTAGTCTTCAAGATAACCGTAGGTTAGCTGCACCGTGGGTAACATTGGTTGTAGGGACTTGCCATTATATATTCACAAACTTGCAAAGCTGGTTGTTTTTGCTAAAAATTCTAGTGTAGTTATCACACTTGACAGACAAGAAGTAACTGATTAATTTGTAAACAATGTGTTTCAGAAAGTCATTAAGTGGATTGCTACAAATGGACTATCATTAAATGTTGATAAAACACAATACAGTTCCATACAGTAAATGGAGTGAAACCATTAATAAATATAGACTTTGATCAGAAATACACACACACACACACACACACACACACACACACAGTATTTGTGTAAACAGACACTAGCTGAGGAACTGACAAAACCATTCACATAATAATTCATTGTGTTGAATCTTGCTTCTTGCTGACCTCCACATTACTTAAACAAAGAAAAGTATAACAGCCATACACTGCACCAAGTATTCTTAAGTTGTGCCACACTAGACTGATGTATTCAATATATTTCCTTCAGTGAACTAATGGTGTAAGAAAAACATCTATGTAAATACCTATTTAACTACATTAGCTGTAATTATTTCTCCCTTTTCTATACCAAGGTTATTATTAAATATCTGTCAACAGCAGTCATGATATCTTGGTATGCTGCCAGCTTGCATTTTACACTTACCGAAATTTACCGATACTCAGAAGAACTCTGTAATATTTATTAAACTGCACATTTTCCTTATCTCAATGACACAAAATAAAATTTTAGCCGAAGAACCAACTTAAACAGTACACTAAAGAACATAAAAAATTTGTCTTACCTGTACATTAGTGGCATCATCCTCCTCTTCATCGCCTCCTGTCTCTTTGCCAGCCCTCGTGTTTACATTATTCTCATTGAGGAAGGAGAGAAGATCATAGTACTACAGGCGTGGAGTATGGATACCATCCACTCCTGCTCCAGACGACCTGGTGTCTTACCTGCAATACCATGCAATACGATAAATTCACTAGTGCACAATATCGACACAAATTCGAAAAACATATCTGTTTATGGCGTTAGTGTAATTATTACATTTCAAGGATATTTTGGTAAAACTGCAGAGTCTGTTGCCCATGTTTTTAGCATGGCGTGTATGTTGGCAATAGATCGTGTCTATGCGCCCTCACATACTAAAAAGAAACCTTACTTTCACTTAAAATGATCACAGTTTCGTACAGATCACAAAATAAGTAACACACATACCTGCTCTGTGGTTGACTGCTGTGGTGAACATTTGCAGAGCGAGGGCAACAGACTCCGCAGTTTAGCCGATATTTTCATAACATTTCTATTTCATATGCATATCTTACCTTTTTAAATTCTCACCTATAGGCGGTCCTCATATTGTCGATTTTTCGCCTCATGGTGGGGAGCGTCGCTCTGGGGTGTGCTATTTGAAAAATTTGCAACAGAGAAGCGAGTGCTTCATTCCTCACTTCTCTGTTGCTGTAGCCTTCAAATGAGGTGTCCCATAAACACCTGTATTCTCTGTATCGTTCTAAAAGTTCGGTCATAACGACACGTTCGCCATTGTACTTCTTTATTTTTCGCTGCGAGCAGACAGCAGACGATTGCCAGGCAGGAAGTTGGTCGAGGAGCGCTACACACGCTACAATTTGTACAGGGGAGTGGTGGGGGGTGGGGGGGGGGGGGGGGTTCGGATGTCGGACGGTCAGGCCAGACCAGACCAACCATCAGACAAGAAGAGTTGGTCTGGAAGAGCCTTCACACGTACAATTTATCGGACTGCTTATAAATTTGACCGTATGTAGGGCGCATAAAGCCTTACTGACGAATAGGCAGACGCTTTTACGAGGGAATTTATCATATCCGAAGTGAAGATATGTACAGGATGATGTGTTGCTTTCGTACTTTGGTTTGGTGTTGTGAATATATGGATTAAATACCGCTTATGGAATTGAATGAACATAGGAACAGCTGAAGCAATTTTTTTTGTGACTTTAGGGCAAGTAGGATAGGGGCTGAAAAAAGTGGTAGTCATTGTTGAAGTTAAGAGAGAACACCTGAAGGCATAACTAAAAAAGAAAGTTGGCGAATAACTTTTTACAATTTTTTATATTTACATGCAAGGTGAGACGTGGATCAACATTACACATTGTTTTTGCTGCAGTAGGGAGCAGGCGGCGGTGGCCGAGGGGACTGCGGCGCGTCAGTCACGGTCTGCACGGCCACTACGGTCGGGCGTTCGAACCCCCTCCCCCCTCGGGCATGGATATTTGTCCCGTCCTTAGTATTAGTTAGTTCATAAGTAGTTTGTAAGTTTAGGGACTGATGACCCCGTAGTTAAGTCCCATACGCTCTACAAACATTTCACCATTTGAATTTTGCAATATCTCACGCCTCGCGTAACAAAGTTTCACGATAGCGTTAAATTACTGACACAATAGGGGATTAAAAATAAAATATCGGACCACCAAATAAAAACAATTGCAGGCTCTGAAAGTCAAAGCAGTATAAATTTAATATAGGAAAGAGTTTGATCCAAACTAAACTTATTCAATCGCTAAACAAATCGTAATAATGACCAAGAATCTCATGATTGACCGCAGCTTGCTGAAAACATACTATTGAGACTAAGACGGTCAGTTTTAATTACAAATTTTTAAAATGTAACTGGGAGGTGGTGTCATTGTAATAAAAACATAAATGCTCACACTTACGTTTGCATAGCTGAGAGTATGAAGGGGCGTCCAATAAGTAAAAGAGTGCAGAGAAGAAAGACGAAGAGCGCTTCCATTCTCTCTCCAAGCCGGTTCAAAAAATTGATAATCGTAAAACAAAACGGCAGAGGTTTAATGGTCCGGATTGTATACCCATTAGATTTCTATCTGATTATGCTGAACCGATAGCTCCTTAAAAGCCATAACCAACCGCTCTCTCATAGAAGGATCTGTACCAAAAGATTGGAAAGTTGCACAGGTCACACCTATATTCAAGAAAGGCAGTAGGACTAACCCACTAAACTACAGGCCTATTTCATTGACGTCAATTTGCAGCAGGGTTTTGGAACATATCCTGTATTCAAATATTATGAATTACCTCTAACAGAATGATCTATTGACCCAAGGTCAACACGGTTTGAATAAAGAGCTAGTTGTTTCGCATGAACGATATTTTCTAAATCCAAGTGATGAGTGCTACCGGCAAGGGTTCTCAAATCGATTCCAAATTTCTTGATTTCCAGAAGGCTTTTGCCACCGTACCTCACAAACGGCTTTAAATCAAATTGTGTGGTTATGGTATATTGCCCCAAATTTGCGAGTGGATAGGGGATTTCCTGTGACAGAGGACACAGTCGATGCCATACCATCGATTACTACAAACTAAGGTGATATCGGGCGTTCCACAGGGTAGTGTCACTGGTCCTCTGCTGTTCCTTATTTACCTAAACGATTTGAGAGGAAACGTAAGTAGCTCTCTTAGGTTGTTCGCAGATGACGCCGTCATTTACCGTCTAGTAAAATCATCTGAAGATCAAAACCAACTGCTGAATAATCTGAATAAGATATCACTATACTTCAGTCATATACTGAAAAGAACGTCGTGGGAAAGGCGAACCAGAGACTGCGTTTTATTGGCAGAACCCTTAAAAGATGCAACAGAACTACTAAAGCAACTGCATACACTACGCTTGTTCGTCCTATGAAGTATTGCTGCCCAGTGTGGGATCCCTATCAGGTGGGTTTGACGGAGGACATCGAAAGGGTCCAAAGAAGGGCAGCTCGTTTCGTATTGTCACGATACAGGGGAGACAGCGTTACGGAAATGATACAGGATTTGGGATGGGAATCATTACAACAACGGCACTTATCGCTGCCGCTTGGGCTACTTACCAAACTCCAATCGCCATCAATCTCCGAAAGCGAAAATATTGTTGCGTGCCACTTACATAGGTAGATAAGATCATCAAAATAAAATACGAGAAATCAGAGCCCGAACGCAGAGATTCAGGTGTTCATTCTTCCCGCGCGTATTCGAGAATGGAATGGGAGATAAATAGTGTAATGGTGGTTCGATGAATCCTCTGCCATGCACTTAAATGTGATTTGCAGAGTATCCCATGAAGATGTAATGAAGTGAGAACGGATACGCAAGCGACAAGCATCGCGGAAATAATTTTAGTATAGATTGTTTATGTAATGCTACAAAGAATTATGCAGTAAACCCGTGTATTTTTGGAGATCCGTTCTGTTACCCCTGCTGTACACAGACGTTACCTGCGCTTCTCACCCGTCACTTGGGACACTGTGCGGAGAGAGATTTGCCGGTCTCCTTCCTCTCCCGCCCTTGTCCCGCGTGGCATGATTGCCGAAATTAATCGGATTTGGCGTGGTTAATTAGAGGGTTGGCCGATGTCCTATCCGCGGCTATCCTGTTACTCACCCACCCCCATTCTGAGGGCGGTGGAATGTGTGTGCTCCAACTTTGTGCTTGTTATCCAAAGAAAGTGTTTACACTTTTTTTTTTCTTTTTACATTCACGCAAATCATGTAACAGATGGTGAAAGTTTCTCGATTCTCCTTCTCTCTTACAAAATTTACGTCTGCTTTGTGTTTGACTTGTTCTAGCTGAATGCCTTTGTACGACGTTATGTTAATCTGACTGCGTATTTTTAACTGTATTCTATGTGAATGTAAAGGTATTGCAAAACCTTACTGCGTAATGTTATTATAATAAGACACAAACTGCTAATTGTTTCTGAATGAAAATTTAACAAAGCTAACTGTCTGAAAATTACTGATAATAAAAATCACTGTGTTAATGATTCTGGCCCTACAAACTTCTTTCTGACTGAACTAACAATCTTTAACGGAATGTAACGAACACAATATTTATCAATGCAATCTGACTCGGTGCAAAAACTTGTTAACCTGAATTGTCGTCCGGCCCTGGAATCTGTAAATCATACTGAACTGTAAGCTTGACAAAAACTGATTCTTTCTCACCTTCACTTACTGCATAAATTTGCGCAGCCCCTCTGTCATTAACATCCTCCTTCCTAGGCGCATCTATTCCGGACCACTGTGTCCGTTGATCTTCCCGCCACTGTATAAGAAAATTTTCTTGTAATTGAAAAATTTCGTGGTCATCGGTGTAACGGTGTCGACATATCAGTGAATGCCGTATGAAATGATGTTCAACATTTTGTTGCCATCGAATTGACGGTATGGGAAGTCATAAAATACGAATCTAATCGGGTGATGCTTGTACAAAATTACTAATTTCGATTTTTAGGCAGCTTTGGATTTTCCCCTTTACTTTTTATAAACCACCCTTGCATTAAAGTGCACAAAACTATAAAAATGACTATTGAAATCGGTATCCATCTAGTGACGCTAACACACAGCAATTTATGTTTATAGAAGTTTGTCATAAATGGGAGGCCAATCTGTTCGACTAATTTGTTGTGGAAAATAGCCAAGACCGCTTATAATCTTTATTCGGACGACGGGTTTTGGGAGATTAATATGCCAAATCAGATCTTTCGTTCATTCACCATTTATGATGTGGTCATCTGAATAAAGATAAGCGATCACTGCTGTTTTTATATATAAAATTATCTATTATTGTAGAGGTGTCACGAATACCCCTCTCTTTCGATATTGACACTATTTTAAAGAAAATGTTTGAATTTGGATTGGCAGGCAACTTTATTAACAGAGGGAAGGATTGTAAGATTTCTAACACTTTTCTGTTTAAAAAGAACTGTGGCTGACACACGGAAAAGTGTATGGATAGAGGTAATCGTTGAAGACTCATAACAAAAACAATGTATTCAGGATGCGGCATAAGGTGGTGGTCCTTGAATAGTAAGGATGTGGACATGGGTCTGCAACTAAAATGACTGTCAATAAATCCTTTGGGGACTAATCAAAGGAATCAGTACTTAGCTTTGAATGGCCTGTGGTGGTACAAATTCTTCCTTTCTATTACAATGTTCACCAAGGTATCAAAAATGTGACATCTGGCAGTAGTACTGTAGACTGCTGGCTCTCCTCTATTGACCTCCTGTATTGTAACTGTAGAACTTCGTACTGACTGGAAATTTTCCCCACTGTCTAGTGCAGTAGTGCGCCGTCACATGTAGGTGAACCCCCTTCTTTTCATTGGCGACGCCACAGCAGTTTTTTAGTTTTTACCCAGGGGGCCGTACATCCATTAGCGTTAGGGGTAGCAGTGAAGATTTGAGGGAACAAGCTGTTGGTCTTCAGCAGCGTAAGAAACAGACTCCGTTCACGGTGTAAGATCGGTCGTTATCAGCAGATTGCTCTCTCACGAGATGATATAGTTGCCTGGAGCCCCTCTCCTGAGCATATTGGTTCGACCCTAGGGGGCTGGGCATATCAATTCAGTACTTCGAGATCCGAAGTGTCGATAAGTGCCCAGAATATCACATTCCAGCCGTTACCTTTCACTATGGAGAAGCAGCGTACTCTTACAGGGATACTATAAGGTTATAGGATTATAGAATTTCTTTATATTTATGGTACGTGAAGTTCAGAACTCAAACAACAACCAGCCAAAGCCATTCGACGGAACTGTAAATTTTTTTCGGGGTAATCGACACTAAAATTTTGCAAACTACACGTACCAATAGTGAAAATTGTAGCCGCATCTGTTCATGTAGCTCAGGTGGTAGCGCTCTGGCTTTCCAACTCCGGGGTCGGTGGTTCGAATACTGTGATGGCAAATTCTTTTTTTCCGTTGTATTCGGGCAGTTACATAATTTTAGTATGTAATGGTAATTTTTACGAAAAGTACACGTGTTTTTGTAATTCGTAATATTCTGTATTTTATGGAGGGTTGTTGATAAAGACGTAAGTTACATTTCATACAGTATTGGCGTCACTATTAGTGCCGTAGCTGTTCACAAACTGAACAGACTGCCATTGTCACCTGTGTTTGGAAAGTCAGCTCCCTATCTACTAATGGCTTTCCAAGAAGCTACCCTAATCAACCATCGTTTTACGTGACCACAAGGATTTCAACTCGTCTACATACACACAAACAAAAACTGACAACAAGTGGAATTAGAGATACCAATATATTTTATATAACTGAATGGGAAAAAACAAAAAAAAAACGTATTTCCCATGCGAACCTCCGACTATGGTAATGAGGCCAGAACGCTACCACCTGAGCTAAATCCACAGATGCTGCAACCGTTTCAATTACTGGTACTTACGTGCACTTTAAAAGTTGCAAAGTCAATTTTCTCAAGAATGATTTGAGAGTTACGTCGAATGACTGTTTGTCATTGAAGTTCTGGACTTCACGTACCTCAAATATAAAGAAATTCTAAAATCCGATAGCCATGTGGTCTCCTTGTTAGAATGAAACGGAATTTGTCAGTTTTAGCAGACAAGCAACACTGCTTAACGTAACCGCAGAATTCATCATGGGACATATGACGAACGCACCCATTACTGAAGTGCGGTGCAATTTAGCGTTAATGGGCTGAGAGAGCCATGCACTGTCTAGTGCCTTTGCGAACAACGCGATATTTCCCAAAGCACCTCTCATGAAGTTGGAACCCAGACGACTTTACAAACGGCTCTTACACGTGTAATAGGGACTCGTGAGCAAGCCAGTTTCAGTTTTTGGAGTGTGGGGTATATCACGTGGAGAGATGGACCTAAGTTTCCAACACGGCACTGTTTCTTCTGGCGATGGTTCCGTATTGGTGTGGTATGTTCTTACAAGGAACGAGCCGTGTCGCTTAGTCCAAATGCTGCAATATTTGACTAAATGATTATGTTCGGCTACTTGAGGTGATTTAGAGCCATTCTTTTATTTCATGTTTCTAAACAACAATGGAGTTTATATGCGTGACAATGCGCATGAAATTGTGCGGAATGTTTTTCAAATAAATCGTTATTTGTGACCCAATTTCAGCGAATAGACCAAGCAACATTTACGCAACATAACCAAGAGGTCAATTCGAGCACTAAATGCTGCAGTGGCAACACCTTCGCAATTATGGACAGCTTGGCTCGAGTGTCCACACTTCGCAGGGAAAAGAAGACGCGATATCATGTCTACCTCTACGTCCACACTCCGCACGTCCCCTCATGGTGTGTGGCTATGCGTACCATTGTCACTTCCTCCTAATCAAGTCGCGTATATTCGCGATAAACAAAATATATAGTGGCCAAAGCCTCTGTGTACGTAAGAGGAAGTAATATATTGGTTGACTCTTGACACATGTGCTGTTTGAAATTTGACAAAGTTCCACACAGCAATACTGTGGTGTCGCACAAGTACAAAGTGCGCGCCACCTACTTTCGCCGCGCGCCGCCATGCACGCACGGCGCGGCGATCTCACGACGACAGCCACGAGCGCCCTCTGCGACAACTCCGCTCGTGGCCGCCACTGAAGGACTGGCCACTTCGGACGGAGATAGCAACCAGTTAGGACCTTCGTAATCAGATAGGCACCGTGAAGACCTTGCTATCGTACAGGCACTAGGCAGGCCTCTAACAACTATGTATCAACATTCTGCAGTACTATGTAAAAGTTAAGTATTGTTACATTCTGTGCAATATATATCTCTTTCTAATTTACTCTAGTGATTGTAGTTTCTGGCTGCTCCCCTCCGTACCTGCACCAGCGGGCTATCCTTATTCCTGTGTCGGTCTTATTCCACTCGGCCACCGACACCTACGACGAGGCTGGGACACAAAAGCGGCGACGAAGTTGGGACACAAAAGTGGCGACGAGGAGTGATAGAACCTTGGACCAGCCCGCTTACAGCAGCCAGACAGCAGCAGTCCGAGCACGCATAAATTGCTCCCGCCCACCCACCCTTATTATAAGAATTTTGGGGGAACATCTTGAGTTACGTGTTTTGTGGACTTTTTTGTTGCAGAGCGTCCTCTTTCATATTGCATTTGTGTTTTGTTATAATTTACTTGTATGCGCGGCGCCTAATCGGTCAGCATGGCCACTACCCCGAACCCGAACTTAATGGAAATTATTCAGTTACAGACGGCGCAAATAACACAACTTCTCCAGGCTGTGGCCCAGCTCACAGCGCAAGCAGCTAACCAACAACAACAGCCGCCGCTTCAGCAGCCCACACCTGCCGCCGCAACGCTTCCTACATTTCGCCAGTACAACGAACGTCAGGAAGAATGGAGCGACTATTTCGCACAGTTTCAAGAACTCGTCGCGGCTCATCAACTTACAGGTCAGACTGTTAAGCATCTTTTATTGTCCGTGGTGGGCCCCAAAACCTTCGTATTACTGCAGAAACTATTTCCGCAAGCATCTCCTCGTGATGTAGACTTCGAAGAAATAGTAGAGGCACTTAATGCTCATTATGAGAGAAAAGTTCTTGTAGCCGCTGCACGGTACCGATTTTTCAGACTTAAAAAATTACCGCAGCAGTCACACCAAGAGTGGATTACGGAATTGAAGGGCTTAACCCGCCAATGTAAATTTACTTGCTCTTGTGGACTTTCGTATAGTGACGTTATGTTGAGGGATGCAATTACGCAGAACATTCAGGACCCCAGAATTAGAGCAGCAATTCTGAAACAGTCTGACCCCTCATTAGACAGTGTACTGCAGCTTATAGAAGCGCATGATACTTTTGACTTAGCTGATGTAGAAATGCAAAGCCACGGTGTAAATTCAGTACGCCGCAGCGGACGCTTTCCTAGCCGTAGTTCTCAGTATAGCACTAGTGATTCTTATTTTTCTACCGGCCGTGCTGAACAGACAGTGAACAGTAGCCAGTGTAAAAGTGCGATACAAAGATCGCCCCGTCGTGTTAGAAACAGTAATTTGAATAACGGGCTCCAACGCTCATTTCAGAAAAATGTACGTAAATCTTGCCCCCAGTGTGTGTCTCGCCACAAGCGTGCTCATTGCCCTAGTCGCAACGCAACCTGTTATCAATGTGGCAAATCGGGACATGTTCAGTCTGTGTGTATGCAAATTAAAAACTCAAACAACGGTACCGTTAGAAACAGTGCTTCATAGAGTGCGAGAACAGTTCATTCTGTAAATGTTATACGGGCTGTGGAATTGAACAGTACTTTCCTTGGATCTCAATTGCAAGAAAGTAGTTCTGCGCCGATGGCAAAACTATATCGTGCACCACGTAGCAAGCGCCGACGAGCGCGTAAAACAGTGCAACGGAAAAGGGTTCGGGACACGCAAAATGACTATGAACAGTGCATTCCTGTAGTGAAAATAGTGCCTTCTGCAACTTCTCCTTGTGATAGTGCCCAGTACTGTGTAGCTAGTGACGGTGGAATTGGTTTAGCTACTCAAAAGTGTAGTGCAGTAGTTAGTCAATCTGTAGTAGCCTCGCATTGCGCGGACGCCGATCCGGTGGTAGTGCCATCTAGTGACAGTGATATTAAGCTGGGTGCCGAGTCTGCGCCGCTTCCTTCACTACGCGGCCCGCGCAAGCGCAGCAAACACGGTGTATTAGACGTTGCCCATATTCGCGCACCTGTCGAGCGCCGCAAGCAAAAACTTTATGTGAATCTTTCCCTTGCAAATAAGACTGTGCAATTTCAGCTTGACACTGGTTCCGCTGTTACCTTAATAAATATACTTATGAACTTCTGGGTTCGCCAAAATTGTCGCCGTGTCAACATGTGCTAACGGCGTATACGGGTCAAAATATTCCCGTGCTAGGAATGTGTAGCCTGCCTGCCTCTTTTCAAGGTGTCACAAAGACAGTTGCTTTTGTAGTTCTTCAGGCCAAATCTACACAGAACATTTTTGGACTAGATGCGTTCGACTTATTTGGTTCATCAATTCAAAGAGATGTGCTTCAAATTTCGTCAATAGTGCCTCAGGATAAAATTAATGCATTGTGTGAAAAATATAGTGACTTGTTTTCGCCGGAACTAGGTTGTGCAAAAGACTTCGTGGCACATGTAACTTTAAAAGAATCTGCAGTTCCAAAATTTCGTAAAGCTAGACCAGTGCCTATCGCCTTGCGTGATACAGTTGCCGATGAACTTAAACGTTGGCAAGATAGTGGGGTGATTTCTCCTGTTTCTGCGAGTCAGTGGGCCTCGCCTATAGTAATTATACCCAAGCCGTCAGGAAAACTTCGTCTCTGTGCGGACTTCAAATCAACAGTGAACAGTCAAACAATTGTAGACACTTACCCCCTGCCCAGACCTGACGAACTAATGGACAAATTAGGACAGTCTCGCTTCTTTTCTAAGATTGATTTCGCAGAGGCATACTTACAGATTCCACTTGATGACGAGTCAAAAAAATTTTTCGTCATTAATACTCACATGGGCCTTTTTCAATTTCAACGCCTACCCTTTGGCAGTTCTTCCGCTCCCGCTATTTTTCAGCGCTTTTTGGAACAGCTGACAGTTTCTGTACCTTGTTGTTCGAACTATTTAGATGATATTGTGGTATCCGGACGTACAGTTGAAGAACATTTAGCAAACCTGGAGTGCCTTTTCAAAGTTTTGACTGCAGCAGGTCTACGCTGCAATAAAGCAAAGTGTTCGTTTTTTCAAACTGAAATAGAGTACCTAGGCCATGTGATTAATGCCCAAGGAATACATCCCTTACAGTCACATCTTCGAGCAATCAAAGACTTGCCTCCTCCTAAGAATGTGCACGAATTGCAAGCTGTAATGGGGAAGCTGAACTATTATTTCAGATTTATTCCCAATGCCTCTCAGATTGCAGCTCCACTGCATCACTTACGTAGGAAGAATGTTCCTTTTGTATGGTCCAAAGATTGTCAGGTTGCCTTTGAAAAACTAAAGTCTGCACTACTCAGTGATGCATGTTTGATTCCCTTTGACCCACAGAAGCCTGTAGTGCTAGCAGTTGACACCTCGTCGTACGGTGTGGGTGCAGTTCTGTCACATCGTATTGGATGTCATGATCGTCCTATTGCCTTTGCATCCAAGCTACTGACGCCGACGCAACAGAATTACAGTCAGATAGAAAAGGAGGCCTTAGCAATCATTTACGGCGTCACAAAGTTTCATCATTATCTGTATGGCAGAAAATTCTATTTGTTGACAGACCACAAGCCTCTCACGTCGTTGTTCTCACCCACGAAGCCAATTCCGCCACGAACGGCACAAAAGCTTCAGAGATGGTCCTTGATATTGTCAAATTATCAGTATGAGATTTTGTACCGACCTACCACTAAACATGCCAACGCGGACACACTTTCCCGACTTCCGGTTGGCCAGGATGTATCATTTGATTCTTCAGAAATGGCATGTTGTCAGATAGACTCCAGAGATGCTTCCGCTGTCGCAGATTTCCCTTTGAACTCTCGTCGGGTTGCACAGGAAACAGCTGCGGATGTAGACTTAAGTGTGGTAGCACGTTTTGTTCGCTCAGGGTGGCCTGCCAGAGCCAAAGACATTGATCGGCCTCCGGTTCGACGTTATTTTGCACAACGTCATGCATTGTCTTTAAGTCAGGGTGTACTGTTGTTGCATACCTCGTTCCCTGCAACGAGAAGTGTTACGCCTCATGCATCAAGGACATTGGGGCATTGTTAGGACAAAGCAACTGGCAGACGTCATTGTACCTGGGTTGGTATGGACGCTCAGATAGAGAGCATGACATCACAGTGTACAGTATGTGCGGAGCATCAGGCGGCTCCTCCACAGCGTTTCTCAGACTGGCCACGCCCCAAGGGACCATGGCAACGTTTACATATTGACTTTGCCGGACCTTTCTGGAACACGCGCTGGTTAATTGTTGCTGAAAGCGTCTACAAGTTTCCTTTTGTGATTGCCATGAAATCAACGACAGCTTCTAGTACAATCAATGCCTTAACATCAGTGTTTTGCATCGAAGGCTTGCCTGAAACTATCGTCAGTGACAATGGACCTCAGTTTGTTAGTGAGGAATTTCAACAGTTTTGTCGCGTGAATGGCATTCAGCATATCACCACCGCACCTTTTCACCCTCAGTCCAATGGTGAAGCAGAACGTTTCGTTCGAACATTCAAGTCTCACATGGAGAAGATGAAAGGTCAGCACTCCAGGCAGCAAGCTCTTCAAATTTTCCTGTCTACGTATCGGTGCATGCCACGTGACGGCCCATCTCCTGCCGAGCTGCTATACGGCCGCCGTCACCGCACTCTCCTTCACCTGCTGCAGCCTCCCACGCACCGAGTCGGTTCGTATGGCGCTACGCGTTTTCAGGTTTCCACGCCGGTGCTGTACAGGGTGTTTGCTGGAAACAAGAAGAAACTATGGATGCCGGGCACCATTCAGCGCGTGCTCGGTCGCAATATGTATGTTGTACGTTCTTCCACAGGGTCGGAGCTGCGGCGCCACGCAAACCAATTGCGTCTGCATAGGCCGCGCGATCCTGTCTCTGGTTTCTTGATTCCAGGCCCAGTTCACCGCCAGGGAGCACAAACACATCGTTCGTCAACGGGTCCAGCGTCCCCGGACTAAGAGATCGTCCCGATGGAGATCGACGCGACGCCGCCGCTGTCGCCGCCGCAGATGACAGCGTCACCGAGAGGGACTCCTTCTGAGGTGCGTGGCCCAGGCGGCGGCGGCACGCACCTCAGAAGAAGATGACCTGCTCCCTCTGGGCGGGGGGGTGCGCCCTTCCCCAGGTTTCGGTGGGTTCCCTGGAGGATCGCAAGGCGGATGCCGGGGCGCGGACGGCGTCTCGATCCCAGCCTCAGCTACGACGCCCGTCCCACCAATAACGCCCCCGCCCAGGCCCTCCTCCCAGTGCCGTCGCCGTGGCCCTCAGCCCTACGCCACGACGGCGCGGCGGTTTGGGGGGGGGGGGGGAAGGGGTGTGGTGTCGCACAAGTACAAAGTGCACGCCACCTACTTTCGCGGCGCGCCGCCATGCACGCACGGCACGGCGATCTCACGACGACAGCCACGAGCGCCCTCTGCTGGAAAGCCGCTCGTGGCCACCACTGAAGGACATCGGCCACTTCGGACTGAGATAGCAACGAGTTAGGACCTTCGGAATCAGATAGGCACCAGAGAAGACGTCGCTATCGTACAGGCACTAGGCAGGCCTCTAACAACTATGTATCAACATTCTGCAGTACTATGTAAAAGTTAAGTATTGTTACATTCTGTGCAATATATATCTCTTTCTAATTTACTCTAGTGTTTGTAGTTTCTGGCTGCTCCCCTCCGTACCTGCACCAGCGGGCTATCCTTATTCCTGTGTCGGTCTTATTCCACTCGGCCACCGACACCTACGACGAGGCTGGGACACAAAAGCGGCGACGAAGTTGGGACACAAAAAATACAGAATTAAGAAACTGCACTGGCAGACGCTGGAAGACATCTCCGTGATGCTTTCACACTCAGTGACACTGTAGCGACGTCTTCTGCTCTCCGTTGGATCTTTTCTATGTTATCAACCCTACCTGGTAGAGGTCTCTCACTGAGGAGCATTACACAAACACTGGCGGAACGAGAGTTGACAGACTACACTTCCTGAGGATACTTCCAATCAATCTGTCTGCCATCTGCCTTACCCACGACTCACTTCACAAGGTCATTCCATTTCAGATCGTACCTTTTTTATGGAAGTAACTACTTCCAGTGCTTGTCCTACTGTTGTCGAATTTTAGCCTGTAGTACAACATATACAAAAATTCAGCTTAGGAAAATAAAAGTGAAGCTTAAAGGACTTAAATGCTGGGTCGTCAGTCCCTAAACTTACAAACTACTTATGACTACCTTATACTATAGACGACATCCATGCCGTAGGAGGGATTCGAACCCCCGACGGGGAACGACCTCGCACATCGCAGCACAGGGCCTCAATGCGCTCGGCTGCACTGCCGCGGTTCAGCTTAGGCGGCAGGAGATTTTACATTGTAAATAGGCAGGGTCTGAGAAGAGAGTGCGGGTTAACCGAGATTTCGGTGTATTCGATTTGTAAATAAAAAGGGTCAACTGTAAACTAAACGATACGAGTATTGTCACACTTTCCTCAGTCTCTTCTTACGATAAACTGAAGAAAAAAAATCTAATATATAAAGCAGAGTGTCCGTATTTTTGTGTCCCAGCCTCGTCGCCGCTTTTGTGCCTCGTTTCCGTCGTAGGTGTCGGTGGCCGGGTGGAATGAGACCGGCACAGGAATAAAGATAGCACGCTGGTGCAGGTACGGAGGGGAGCAGCCAGAACCTAAAAACGCTAGAGTAAATTAGGACAAGATATGTATTGCACAGAATTTATACAATACTTTTACACAATTCAGTACTGCAGAATGCTGATACATATTTGAGTTAGAGGCCTGCCTAGTGCCTATCCGATAGCCAAGTCTTAACTGGTGCCTAACTGATTCCGAAGGTCTTAACTGGTTCCTGTATCAGTCCCAAGTGCACGATGTCGTTCAGTGGTGGCCACGAGCGGAGTTGCAGCAGAGGGCGCTCGTGGCTGTCGTCGTAAGAACGCCGCGCCGTGCGTGCATGGCGGCGCGCGGCGAAAGTAGGTGGCGCGCACTTTGGACTTGTGCGACACCACACGTATGTTTGTAGATTTGAATGCAAAACGTACAGTTTTCTTCCAATCTTTAAGAAATTTTGTACACGTAAGCTGCAATCCACGAGGACGGTCGCCGTATGTGTAAGAATCACGTACGATATATCGTACGAGATATGACGTCATAAAAAATGAGATGCGCGAGAAACTGCTGCATTTAGCTACAATACTGCTCATTTTCGCCTACAACAAAAGACCGATTTCAACTAAATTTGGTACACACGCATTCCTTACCGCGAGGTAACAATTGCTGTTAAGAATCACATACGACACATGGTTCAGAAGATATGACATCATAAACAATAGGAATCGCGAAAAACTGCCACATAACGCGCGGGACTTTAGAAATACGCTATGTAAGAGATTACTCAGCGACTTGTAACAAACTTTTGTTGTGGTTGTCAGTGAGGAAAAGTTTGATCTCCTTTCAGTATTTAATAAAGGGTTGAAATTATGTTTAGTTTCTCGCTTGCTACTTTTCCGATGTTCATCGAGCAATCCTACGGCATTCGCAATTACTTTCTAATGTAAAAATCATAAACTGCAAATTGTAGTCGCAGGAAATTTTACAGTGGACTCGCATATAGTCGAGTGTACCTTCTAAATTGTATCACAGTACGACACGTAGTTTCAAAAAAATAAATAAAATAGATTTACAAACGTTTGAACAGTTTTATTTTATCAGACCAAACTGCGTGGACATCAGTCCGTAGCTTACAAAAACCGCGCGCTACGCAGCGAGACACCTTACACCGCTCGGCTACTCCATCGCGGCGACACGTAGTTTATAAGATATGAGCATGTAAACAGTAATGTTCATGGGAAACCTTCCAGTCAAGCAGCAAGTTTTAATCTATTACTTATTTACTACTAATTGTATACCCAAGAGATTTTACAGACATACAGCCCTTATACAGATCAATATATAGCTGAAAAATGGCAGGAATAAATAAATAAATACGCGGGCAACGCTGGGTTTTCAGTTGGTAACAAATAATTATAAAAATAAATGTAACGAGCTATAGCCAACAATCGGGCCAGAACAGCCAACAATCGGGCCAGAACAGCCAACAATCGGGCCAGAACAGCCAACAATCGGGCCAGAACAGCCAACAATCGGGCCAGAACAGCCAACAATCGGGCCAGAACAGCCAACAATCGGGCCAGAACAGCCAACAATCGGGCCAGTTATGATGTTTTAATGTATGCCATATGGTTATACGAAGTACACGATCATTTTTGCTTGTACCTACATATTGCACATTAGGTGTAAGTATGTTTGTTAGCATAGGTTTACTTTTTCGATACATCAAAACAAGAGCTCACGGTAGCCCCAGATTCGTAGCGCGAAGATCAACAGCCGCGCGCAGCTGATGGGCTTTGCTACCTCAGAGCGGCAGTCCATCTCGCCAGAAGCCGACCTGTGGCTCCGGTCGGTTCGCACCTCCCGCCCCTCTTAATTGATCGCCGGGTTTAATTGGAGGAGTAACGAGCGAGCGGGCAGGGGCGCGCGCGGCGGCCGCCTCCAATTACCGCGGCGCCCAATCGCGGCCCCTAATTGCGTTTCGCGGCTCTTCTGCTCGCCGGCTTAATTGTGTGGAGCGGCGCCGAGGCGGGCGAAAGGCGGACGGGCTGCCTAGCCGATGGGCGGCACAGTGTTTGGCCAGATGCGGCCCGCCGCGCTGTCTTCGTTAAGGGCGCCTTTGTAGGCGTAACGAGTCTCGGGGTCGTCAAATGAGACCGAGGCTGTCGTCTCACTTTGCGCCGAACGACGCGGCGCGACGGGCTGCGAAACCATTAGACGCGAAGTGGGGGATCAGGTGGACAGGGGAAGACCCTGCAGTCGCTGGAAGAAACTGCGCAATTTCTGGCTACAGTAGTCACACCGAAGGCTCACTTCTTGAGTGAAAAATGGAACGATCTATAAGGGGCAATGAGAAGCAGTCAATTTACTAAGAACGAAAATGCACGTAATTTATGTATGTGTGTGTGTGTGTGTGTGTGTGTGTGTGTGTGTGTGTGTGTGTGTGTGTGCTCTCATAAAAAAAGGCTACTCTTAGACCCCAGCTGGGGATCCCTTTCGGCCTGACTGGTTCAAGTCTAACAAGTACATGGGCTCCAACAAACATATCTGTATGAACGTTTGGTTACAGGATCTCTACGTACACCTCAATGTGCTGGTGGGTGTATTTTCTGCAAACCTCTGCAACCGTGCTGTAGGTAGCACTGTAGATGTAATTGTAGACGCCATATGTAATGCAGATATCTTAACTATAACTTATGTACCATAATTATTACATGTTCTCTAGCGAATGGGCATCAAAAGCCCTGATAGTTGCAACTGTAACCTTCTTCCCAAAAGACTGTTGGTATTCACTGCCACTGCTTCCATCGCCTTTTCCCGCACTTATTGCTAGCGGTTGTGCTACGGTGAGTTCTTCGTCATTATTATCCCCATTATTATTATGAGTTTGTAACAACAGTGTCTCTCGTATGTTATGGTACAGAAATATGAGCATAAGTTAAAGCATGCAAATGATTCATCTTTTACACTAATACCATCTTCACGAAGAAGGGTTCTTCGTAACTTCATCTCAACCAATCGCAATACATTAGCAGGATTGATTAGCAATCGCCGCCCCATCTGACGCTTCACCACACAAATAACGTCACAAAACGCAACTTCGGAGGCACACTGCACCGTCCCTACTGGCGAACCGACAGGTCGAATTGAAATGCGGCATGGTACACGCAGAGGCCTCTAACGGACAACTGCAGAGTTTTGCAGATGCGGGAGTATCGCTAGAGCAATAAGGGATCTTTAAATTATCTCATACGATTTTGGTGTGTGTGTGTTTGTTCGAGCCCAAGTACTTTCCTTGCAACTGACGCCACTTGGGCGACTTTCATGTCGATGATGAAATGATGAGGACAACACAACACTCTTGTCTCCGACCGAAAAAATTCTCCGACCCGACTGGGAATCTGCAATCCAGGGTCCCGGATTAATCTACCACGCTCTCCACTGGACTACGGAAGTGGGCTTCTTTATTGGATCACAAAAAAAGGGGGGGGAATAAAAAGAAAAATGCGACGAAAGAGACGATGCCGTTGGCAGATGTGGAATGTAAGAGCCAGGTCAGTAGAGAGTAAAAAAAGCCACCAGTCACAACTCATGTTCCTAAGCAGTTGCGGAAGTTTCAAACGGTTTGTATTCCCCTAAGAGGCAAGTTTGTTTATAGATATTGAAGTTTTCACTCCAGAACACGCAGGCTGGCACTGGTATAGAGGCCTCCTCCAACATTTGAGCATGTGTGGTATGACATTGGAAAAGTCTGGCCAGGAAGGATTCAAACATTCTGTCGGCAGTCCATAGAACTTGCTGTGCGTAGGCTTTTTTTTATTAACACAGAGTGCTGTGCCATCTGGCATAGATTGTTTCTCTGTACCATCAAAGCCTGCGAAAGCACTAGTAGAAATTACCTGAACGCATACCCTATAGCACTCAATACCATGATGTCTCTCCACAACATTTACAATATATCCTCTTGCCCTTTATACCTCCAAACCCAAACACGATGGTCATCTGACATTATGGACAAACGGAACTTCCAGTTACGGCACTCCAACAACGGTTGCCATTGACTGCAGAATACCAACGCCGAAGCATGGGTCAGTCGGACTCCATCCCGCAGTGCAAAGCATCGAGACACTGCGGAAACTCGCTGGATGCTGAACAGTCTCCAGCACAAATTAATGGAAGACGGGTGCCCAGTTGACTGGATTCCACGGTGTTCACTTGTATCCACTCATTCCAACCACGGGCTACTGTGGCATGTGATGGAGTGCATGAAGTGAGCTGGTCTTAATGTATAACTGTCTGGCATGTGGGCCAACGACGCGGCCGCTGCCAAAGCATTCAGCTGGTTGATAGGCTGTTCACTGTGTGTAAACGTCTTGTTTCACTGTGACTCACAGTAGTTGACTGGTACCAGCATCTCAACCCCAGGGCAGCGTCATTGTGAATTTAGTCATATTACAGAGTGGTGTGTATTTTATCACTCCCACATGAATGGTAAGCAATGCTTCAGTGGTTTAAGTCTTAATGCACACGTATGTATTACCTGTCGTGTCTGGAAGAATCAGGGGTCCCACTCCAACTGCACATGCTCTACTTCATTACAGAGCCTCCACTAACTTTAACAATCCAGCGCTGACATGCAGGGTCCGTGGATTCATTAGGTGTTTTATTTCCATATACGTCCATCCAGTCGATACGGTTGGAAAACAACATGTTTCTGTGGTGTCGCACAAGTCTGAAGTGCGCGCCACGTACTTTCGCCGCGCGCCGCCACGCACGCACGGCGCGGCGTTCTTACGGCCACGAGCGCCCTCTGCTGCAACCCCGCTCGTGGCCACCATTGAACTGCATCGGGCACTTGGCAATTAGGACAGGCACTATAACGGTCTCTCATCAGTAGGCAGGCCTCTATCTAGTTAAACTATGTATCTGCATTCCACTAGTCTGCTGCCCTCCAAGTTAAGTATTGTATTATTTCTACGAAATATATATCTTGTTCTAATCTAGCTTAGTGTTCCTCGTTTCTGCTGCCTCACTGGCTGGTCACCTCAGACACTGTACCCGCACACGCGTGTATCACACTTTCCTGTGTCGGTATCTCTGCCACCGACACCTAGGACCACCGGCAGCAACGGGACACAAAAGTTTCGATTCAGTAGTCCAACGTCGATTTTGTCGTACCCAGGTGAGCATGAATCTTAGTCGTGCAGTCAGCGAGAGTACAATCGGCTGTATCATTCTATTGATTATGCTTAATTAAATATTTTCCCACGGTAGGACGGGCTACTTTCTTACTTTAAAGAAGTAAAATTCCAAGATCGCAATTTATTTTTCGATGACCGGTTTCGGTACACTTAGGGTACCTTCATCTGATCACTTGTGTCTTTCACAAAATGGAAAGCATAGGACAACTGCCAGATGGCACCTTAAATGTAACGAATCCGGCCGTGGAAAAATTGTGATCTTAGCATTTTAATATGATTTGGCTCCTATATTTCAGGTATGATTGTATGAGAGCGTTGTAGAGCCGCAGGAGTGTCGGTCGTGAGGCTACCCAAACAGTGTGGCTAATCCAGCGTAATATGTCCACGTAGAGCCAGCACTTTTAAGCTGTCCAGTGAGTGGCACCCAAGTGAACCGGTCGTCGAAGGGTACTTAGCAGTTCATCAGCCAAGAAAAGCTCTGGGTACAAGTGAACGACGACGAGAAAAGTCGGCTTTTAGATGCAGAGAACTGGTAGCCATGTGCTGAGGCCCATGAATGTGCCTTGGTAATTTCTCGCTGCAGACGCCTTTCAGCAACACCGATGCTCATGGAGCTGTAATAAAGGCAAAAGTTATCGGCGAAAAGGGAACAAGAGACTTATGAGCCTACTGCAGCTACGATACCCTTAATCGCCACCAAAAACAGGATCGTTCTTGGAATGGAACGGAGCTCTGTGGGACACCGTTCACCCGAGTTTGAGTGGAACTCAAGTGCCGACCCCAACACCAAAGGTGCGAAGGGAAATGAAGTTTTGGACGAAGATCGGAAGAGCACCCCGTAAACTCCAATCGTGAAGCGTGGCTAGTATGTGGTGACTCCAGGAGGTATCGTACGCCTTCTGAAGGTCGACGAAGATGGGGATAAGGTGCTAACACCAAGCGAAAGCTTGACGGTTGGCTGACTCAACAGACACAAGGTTGCCAATGGCGGAGCGACCCTGGCGGAAGGCCCCCTGTTGCTGAACCAGGAATCCGCGATCTTCCAGCACCGACACGAGCCGCCGTCTCGCCATATGTTCAAGGAGCTTGCAGATAACGTTGGTGAGGCTAATCGGGGGGAAATTACATGGTGGCGCAGGGAAACGGGAAATTTCGAAATAACGTCATTTCCATGAAGAAATTCATAAAACTAGTAATTTAAGAACGAAAGAGAATGTATTCAGTATGCCATTATTCAGTATGTCCTTACAATCAAATGTCCAAAAGTGTGTCTCTACTTTTTAAAGATGACATAGGAAAGATGTGATCCCATTCGGCGTTCGCACTCTTCATAACAGGCTGTTAAGCTCTGGAATGTGCGGTGTAGCAAATCTTGGGGGATAGCAGTGATTTTGTTTTTAATGTTCTCCTTTAAAAAAAATGTTCAAATGTTTGTAGAGCTTATGGGACTTAACTACGGGGTCATCAGTCCCTACACTTACAAACTACTTATGAACTAACTAAGCCTAAGGACGGCACAAATATCCATGCCCGAGGGTCGAGGGGGGGATTCGAACCCCCGCCCGTAGTGGCCGTGCAGACCGTAACTGGAGCGCCTCAGTCCCCACAGGAAGAAGTCGCACACACTAAGATCAGGGGATCTCGCAGGCCATGCAATGTTACCGTTACGTGAAATAATGCGACTTCCAAACAACTGAACTGCTGCCATCGATTGTCGAGCAGTGTGTGACGTGGTTCCGTCCTGCTGAATACACGTGTTTTCGACAGTAAGTTCATACAGTCTCGGTGTAAAGAAAGTAAAATCCGCTCGATATGTTGAAATGTTTCAGTCACTGCACTACCATCCTTACGTTCAAAAAAATAAGGGCCGATAACACGATGACATGATACAGCTCACCATATTGTGACCTTGACACTATGTAGTGGTCGCTGGTGACAAGGATTGTCCTGAGCCCAATAACGAAAATTCTGTTTGTTCACGAATCCGTTCAGGTGAAAATGGGCTTTGATATCCATAAGTTACCAAGCAAATTCGCGTCCTCGTTAATTTTAGCCAATATCTCGCTACTAAACTCCATACATTACGCTGGATCTCGTTCATGTAAGTGTTGCACAATCCACAACTTAGACTTCCATCCCTATAATTCGTGCTGTTTTCTTTGTAAGCTTCGTCTTTAATCCCTAACGAAGATGCAAGCTGTCGAACGGAGCGTCGAAGACTTCTCTCGATTGCAGCTCTAGCAGCAGCAATGTTCTGTGGGGGTACGTACCGGTGGAATGCCACCTGGAGGTTTCTTTTTCAAGGCACGTTGTAATCGCATGCGCAGATGGGACACGTCCATGACGTCAAGCTGGTAATGCTGTCGAAATGTTCTCTGCGCGGCGGTCAAACTATCACCATTTTTGTAAAAAGCTGTCACAGCTACTGCACGTTCCGCACCAGTCCATTTCTCAATGATTACTAAATGGCAATGCTTTCATATCAACTGTGCAAAGTTTCGAACATCTGCCGGCGCCACAGTGCTGCCAACTGTAACGTTCAAAATTTCCCGTTCCCCTGTGCCACCCTGTATTTGCCTTTTGTGGATCTGCGCCAGGTTTCAGCACTGGGATGACAACGCTGTCTCGCCACTGCGACGGGAAAACACCTTCAGCCCAGGCACGATTAAACAGGGCAAGTAGTTGGTGTCGATAATCTACTGACAGGTGACAAAGGAATTGGTTATTGACGCGGTCTGTCCGTGGTGAAGTATCAGGGCATCCAGCTAGGGCACTTTCGAAATCCCACACACTAATTGGAGCCTTGTACGGCGCGTGCGGAACGATATACGTCTCGACTCGCTCTTTTAGGGAATCGTGGGCTGTAGGCAGCCATTGCAGAAAAAACGTTTGTGATGTTCTGACATGTGCTCTGTAATTGCAGTGGGGTCTGTGCACAGTGAACCCTGGGATTGCATTCCCGACAGTGGGCGGTGGCCAAAAATGTGTCTGACTTTTAACCACACCCATGGTGACAAAGCGCAAGAGCCGAGTCCTGGTTAGCCTTCTCGATTAGTCGCCGAGCTCAGGCCTGGAGATGCTTGAAGGCGATCAAGTGTTCAGTCGGAGGGTGGCCCCGGTGGCGCTCGAGTGCTCGCTCGCAGACGTTCCCATATGGCTTCGGGATTTCTGGTCACCACCAAGGCACCGACTTGCGTTTTGGCAAGCCCCGAGAACTGGGGCTATGGCTTCAGCAGCAGAGACGATGGACACAATCACTTGTTGAACCGCCCTATCAATATCAGTAGGAAGTGGAGCAGCTACCATAGCAGCCAAGGTGTAGGCCAGGCAATCTGCTCTGTTGAGTGACCATTGGGGCAGGATAGAAGAATTGCGAAGTGGTCGTTACCACATAGATCATCATGTACCTTCCGTCTGAGATGGGTAAGAAGGCTTGGCCTGCAAATGGAGAGGTCAACAGTTAAGTACAGGCTGGGTGCCACACTGTAGTGCATGGGCGCACCTGTGTTTAGGAGACAGACGTCCTGCTGTGCCAGTACAGTCTCGACATCTCTACCATGGTGGGAGATCTCCTCCCCACAGAATGTTGTGTGCATTGAAGTCCCCCCAGAGGAGGAATGGTGGGGGCTAGTTGAGAGACCAGGGCAGCAAGATCCACAGCAAAGACAACCTCATTCGATGATAGGTAAAGAGAACAGAAGTTCCTGCGTTACCCATATGCGGACAGCCACTTACTCGAGGGCTGTGCGGAGAGACACAGGGAACAGTGGCTAGGACGTAAACTCAGACGCCACCAGAGACTGTCGTAAACAGAACAGTTTTGTAGTAGCCCCGGTGGTTCGTTGAGAAGGAAAGCACGTTTCCTGTAATGACAAACAGAGCAAAGGGAAGCGGCACAACAGTTGCAGCTGAGCCAGGTGGTTCAAAACCGCCACAGTTCCACTGGAGGATTTCAGTCCCTGTTTGCTGAAAGGTCATAATGAACAACGAAATATCGTTAACTCAGTGGATCACCTTCTGCCAAGGGCTTTGTGTCTACAGTATCAAGAACCATTAGTTCAAGGGTCGGACTGAGGGCGAGATTCTCAGCAGACTCGAGGATCTCCATCTTCTGAGGCAGAAGACGTAAGGAGATGGGGCTTCTACGCCACAGAGGAGTCGACCTTCCTGTGCTGCTGCTTCTTCCCCTCTTGCTGCCCTTTCGGTTTTGGAGGGCTGGGGGTTTTTGTCATAAGTGCTTTCAGGTACCAATGTAGATTGGGTAGCCCTTCACCTAGTAGCTGGTGGATCCTGCAGCCTCTGGCTGTGATCCGCCATTCCACTTGTGGAAGCCTCAGAAAATGACCCCTTCCGAGTGAGAGGGGCTGGGGAAGACTGTTTCTTCTGGGTGGGGGCCTGTCTCCATCCATTGACCCCCGCCCTCATCGTGGAAGTGGGATGGTCCACAGGGCCCATGGGAGGAGGTAACACCGGTGTTATCAAGGAAACTGGTGCAACTGACTGTGGCTAAAGTTTGTTCCATACAAGATGTTTGCATATGGACAGGCTGTAGCCGCTCCTACTTCTTACATGCCTCAGAGATGGTCAGCCAGTCCACGTTCTTCATTTCCATAATAATCTTTTCCTGATGTAAAACAGAGCAGTTTGGCAAGCGTGACAGGTGATGTCCACGATTTACACAATGGGGAGGTGGGGTGCATGGAGGCATTCCCTGCAGGATGGGCTTAAAGTACATCAGGACGACACATTCCCGAACTTCCAGCCCTGGAAACATTTTTCATCACACCGATTTATCTTCTTGGCCTTCTCCGGCAAGGTATCACCTTCAAAAGCCAAGATAAAGGCACCAGTGGCAACCATGTTGTCTTTAGGTCCCCTGTATACCCGCCGGTCGAAGTGAACTACTCGTCGCTGCAGGTTCGCTCACAGGTCTTCATCGGTCTGGGGCAACAGATGTCTGTGATAGATGAGACCCTGGACCATATTTAAGGATTCGTTGGGCGTGATACCGGGATATCACCCAGCTTATTGCAGGCAAGTAATGCCCGCGGTTGGGCTGGGGACGCCGTCTGTATCAGAACCGTCTCACTATTCATCTTTGAAAATAACGCTACTTCCAACAACATACCTTCGATATGGTCTACGAAAAACTGAGGCTTAGTGGACGTAAAGGACCATCAGTACGCTCACAGACTAGATATTGTGGCGAATGTGGCTCCGATTGGATTGGGCCCCTGTATCCTTTCCATGGGGTGGCATGGGAAAGGAACGTCTTAGGGTGGCATGTCGTTGCGTTCAACGCAATTTTTCCACGCTTAGAGATGCCGGTTTGGCGTCCCACAACACTATTACTTCCTCATTTCATCGAGGTACCACGAACAGCTAGGGATCTACAAGTCCACCCAGGCAGAACCCCACATGCCTGGGTAAGCCTTATACGACTGAGGTGCGACAGGTTCCTCAGAGGTTGCTCCCTAGCGACTGTTCAACCTGTCAAATTTCCGTTATTTTTGCAAATATGTCTCAAACGATACGAGATATGAAAAAAACATAAGGGAGCTGAGTAATAGAGAATTTTCTCCTCTACAATTTCGGTTATTCAATTTTCGTGTCAGATGAAGAGCAGTTGATTTAAATTTCGAGCTGTCAAAAGACGATCGCAAAGGCCCACTTTTAGTGTTACTACCGTAACCTTAAGTGGACCAAATAACTTAAAAATCTTTGTTTTTGAGGAGTCATTGAATATTTAAAACGGCTAAGAGTTAGACAACCTTCTTAAGAACGGAGAGGTGCCGGAAGAGTCCATGTTGGTCTCTTACGGTATTAAGAATTTATATACTAACGTACCCCCTAAGGAATGTATTCGAATCATTAAAGCTCAATGAAGTACCAGAAAAATTCAATGGCACTGCGATTGAACTGATAGAGCCTTTGGAAGCCTAAAATGAAAATTGAGAAAGCTAATGACAAATTTTATTACCAAGATAAAGACTTGGCGATGGGTAATTGCGTCTCCGGTACTTCAGCTGATATTTTTGTGATCCACTTATGATTTTCATGTTTATCGAAAAATTTTCTAAGAACAGTACTGTATTACAAAAACTATGTCACCTTTAATTAGGGCCACGATATCATCGACAAAGATGCTGAGTGTTATCTAAGGGATCTGAACGACATGCATAAAAATATGGCATTCAAAATAGATCTGGAAACCAATAACTGTCTAAACTTTCTGGATTAACGATAGGCAAATCGCGGGGGTAAACATACCTTTGAAGTTTATAGGAAAACCCCTACAGATATGGTAATTATATCAAATTGGATGCGATGAATTGGCATTAACTGGCATATATTTATTGGATGCTTCATAGCCTTAAATCTCCCACTGGAGCAGGCACCTATTAACAACGAAATTGCGGTACTGAGATATAATACCGGTAAGAATGTCTATAGTGCTAGATTAATTGACGAAATGTACAGCAAGGTAAAGAGTAGTTTACAGAACAAGGATAAGGTTAAAAACAATAAAACCATGAAATGTCTATGATACATAACGGTCCCATCTCAGACAAAAAAAATTACCGTAAAATATTAAAGTGCCTTTTAGTACGACTGATAAGCTGCGAACAAAACTGCGCCACAGAGTTGGGACAAACGAGGATTAGTAGGGAAAATCGGGGAGTACGAACTACAATATGCGGATTGTGAAAGTTTATTTGTTGGCCATACCTTTTTTTTTGGCGAGGTTTCGTGAGCTTACTGGCAACCACAATAAATCTACCTTTTGAGAACACATACGGTCGAGAAAGCACAAAATCCAAGACATTCGTCAGAGAATGAAGATCTTGCATAATGGTTCCAAAGGATTGAAATGTTTTGGGGAATATACAGGTATGTAAAAATTTTAAACATCAAGGGAAAAATATGCTCAACGGTCAACTGGAGACGATAGATATTTCTTCAGCATTTTTGATGATGTACTGTAAGATCAACCAGTCCCCCCTCCACGCGAGAAGTACTATAGCCGAGATACACGTGTAATTATGAGAAATATCACGACCCATGTGCGCTATTTGTTGATCAGTTAGATCTGAGCGTGAACACATCTCGAGCTTGCGCAGTTGAATGTGATGAGGCCTGACGCCAGGAAGACGCATGTCTATAGTGAGAGAAGTTGCGGGGGCAATACTGTACATTGTAGTGGCGTAGCTAAGTAGTTTGGCACTCGGTGCTGTGATCCAACTTGTTACCATTTTGCGATATTACGAAAAACCAAAATTTTCAGCATTCACCAACAATTTTCTCCCAGATGAAGGGAGTTGAATTCACAAAAATTGGCACAAGTAATATATAACACGTTTCTTCAAAAATAGTTTTGGTATTTGCTTTACTAAAAAGTTTTCATACACCGAGTCAGTATTTTATACTTAGAATTTCCTCTTCTAACTTGAATACAATGTGCAGTGTCCGTGATCCATGTAAATGCCCGCCAAGCATACCAGGAGGACATTTGCATTCATGACACGTCTCTGCAAGGTATGCGACATTTTAATCAAGGCGGCCCCTGCGCCGTTATTAACAGCAGTCGGGGGGCAACAGACAACGTGTTGCATGCCGAAGTCTGGGCATGTCCACGACACGTGCAAGGGAATTGATATCTCTATCGTTGACGGGAGCGCTCGGAAATTCTGCACTATCAAATTTTGCGTGAGACAGTCCTGTTGTTTCAGGGGAAGCACATTGGTAGACGGCTTAATCTGGATGTCCATGCGAGTTATCTCCTGCTTTTTTGTTTTGGCCTTCTGAGTGTTAATGTGGTCATCTACAACATACAGTGGAAATGTACATATATTTACATACAGACAAAACAGAAGTACATTTTGTCAAAATGGGAAAGTGGAAACAAAGTGAAAACTGCATTACATTACAACTGAAATACTGTTCGAACATTTTCACATATTCACAAGCAAAACCTATTACCAACACACTTTATGCTTATAGATTGTGTATAGTGATCTTAATAAACTTAATTATGATTTGTTTACAAAAGACATTCCTGTATATAAAAAGGGAAGAAGCTGACGGGGGAAGGGGATAGCCCATATTCACCAATGTCTGCAGGAAGTTCAAACGTTCTCGGTCAAATTTGTGACACCTGAACAGGATGTGATGGAATCAGCTTCCGTTTCAGGATCACACTCACATGTCGCCAAATCGTAGATGCGATGTATATGTTTTGGACAAGAGGCGTGATTGAAGCGAAGACGAATAATGGTAGAAATCTCTGATCGGTCCAGCTGAGTCCTCAAACCACGGCTGCGTAGATATCCGAGGTTGCAGCACAGCTTAAGAAGCGCCTTTCGTTTCTTGTGAAACGTTCCACATCAACATCCTTATTATAGCAGATACCAGCGTGAGAAGACACCCACAGTAAATTAACTGTCCGTCCCGTATTTGTACAGCGGATATATGCCGAAATCACATCCAGAATATAGCTGTTGGTTTTTTTGTTCCATCTCCGGTGTTGTAGGGTTTGAAGGACACTTTGAGAGTCAGGTTTGTTTCTACTATTTCCTTCCCGAAAATATTGTCTAAGAGCTTCCAGAATTGTCACTGTCTCCGCCGTAAATATAGAGGTATTCGTTGGCAGTTTGAAGGTTCTCCGAATCTGAGTCTGTACTGGATGTGCCTTTTTCTGCCCTCACACTTCTTGTGGAATTTTTGACCCCTCTGTATATACACAAAGAAAATCAGGCCACTGTTCTGCAACGAGGCGACTCAATCTGTTAATAACAGTGTTACTTCCAAAGCAAGTCATATTAAAACAGAAGACTGGAATCTGGCAGCCAAGTGTTTGATGCCACAGTACAACAATGACCCGTTCCACACGCTGCATTCAAAGTATTAACGGGGGCGTGTAATCTACAGTGAAAGAGGAGAAAATACGCAGCGCGCTTGTAATTAACATTGTCTCTCATTTCCATTCACTTCGAAAGGTTAATTAGAGTTGTAGCAATTAGCGCTCCCCCGTCATTGTATTGTTCCGCTGTAAACCCTTCACATCTCATTGACTGTCAACCAAAGGGTAGACGTTGTAAAATGAGGGTTGGTAAAACATAATAAGCAGCGAACTTTTTTTTACAGCGGTGAAATATACACGTTCGCTCGTTCCCGTGAATGCGGCGTGTACCATCACCGTCGTGCGATGCCTTAATACGGCTGAAATCTCGCTTTTAGTACACGCTTTTAGCAGGAGGTACAGTGTCATTGAAGTCTGTTTCACCAATCTACATGCTTCTGCATGGATGAATGGATTTCTTACGTTTGAAAGAATGTTGTCTGCAGTCATCCCTAGGTTTTTAACTTTGTAAATTATCTAAGCTCACTAGACGGCTTTTTTTTTTTTCTTTTCTTTTGCTAAACGAGAACCCCTCTCGTTCGAAGGTATGAGGAATAGCATTTCATTTCATTTTTTTAAAATGAAAGTTTCTGTAATATTGCTGAGATTTTATGCTAATAATTTATCATTGTGTCTATGAATATGGCAATATGAACGGTTTCTCCGTGAAGCCACTGTCCCTTATAGAATAAAGCAAGTACACATTCTCAATGTGCATGTATGAGCATCTTCTAGCATGGGAGTCAATGTATGTATGAGACTTTTCGTCGTCAACTGCTGGCTGCTCGCTATTAGTGTTCTCTGGCTTTGTATCGATAGGTAGTCGTTACCAACCTATGCTTTTGATGCTACCAAAGAGGTTCCTCCACCCCTTGGTTACAAGTTGGGTTGGCAATGTCCAGTTAGCGAGCCTCGGTAGGACGCGCGAGTTTAAGCTCTCCCCCCCCCCCCCTCCCCACCTCGCATTTCGTGGGTTTTGCCTTTTCCGGCTGCTGGTGGCGGGCTCGTGGGCCGTCTGGACATTGGGTGGCTGCACTTCGACCTGGTAAAGACGTTCTGGAATTTTCTTTCCTCTCTTGAGATGGTAGCGATTCCTTGCCTGGTTTATTAGACTTCAGATCTTAGGATCTTTTTTGGGATAAGTTTCTCCGATCATGTACGGAAATGTATTCAAATTCATTTTGGTGATTTTGCATAGGTAAACGCAGTGAATATGCAACTAATTCGGTTTGATAACGGTTGGGAATCGGTAACCTGCGAGCGATTTACTGGCGGTGTATGAACTCTAATTTCTTTCTAGTTTTACAGGATGCAACTAAACAATGTGTGGGAATATTTTATTCTGTGTAGTGCATAAATTCTTTTCCGTTTTCTCCTTCTGCGAGTGATATGTACTCCACGTGGTGTGTTCTTAGAACAAAGAAACAGACACAGGAGTAGCTGAAGCCTATGCCCTTCAGACAACAAATTATGTATGTACAGTCTTAGACAAAAAAATTAATCGCCGGCCGGCCGACGCAGAGGCTAAGTCCGAGTCGGTCGCGCAGTGTGGACAATAAATTCGATCGCCCCTCAGAATTCTAAGTCCGGCGATATACACGATCTGGCAACACTGTAGAATGCGGTACTATCAGGAGGAAGTGTTACTTCCTTCTCATCGCAGCTCTGTACAGTATGAGCACTTGGTCTCGTGGTAAAAGTCGCGTTTACGAGCGTGTAAGTAAGCAGTCGCGAGATCGAGTCCAACAACCTCCAAATACTTTTTTTTAACCCCATATTGGCTGTCTTTGTTATCAGTGTGGAAGTAACTCATATTTAACAGCGAAAACTCCCAGAAATAGTTACACGAAAGAGCTCGCTGCTGCATCAAAACTGAACTGTTTACTCTCGGGAGTAGTGGGCCGCGGCTACGGCGACGAGCCAGCGGCCGCATCGCGGCTGCCGCCTGCGGACTCAGTGACAGCGGCGCGCCGCTGTGTGTCTATTTACCGGCTGTTATATCCTTACTTCAAGTTCTAGTACTTATTTACCGCTGCGTATTAAATTATTCTGACTGATTATATATATATATAAACGTCGTAAAGTGGAATCGGTACAAAGGGTCATGGGAGTGACTATTACCACATTTTTCTTGAACGTTATCAGGCCGCTCAATCAGGATTCCTGCTCACGACTGTTACTAGTGACGAGTTATGATGCTCTCATTCTGACATCTTAAGAGAAAAAGGACTAAGTACTAAAAGATTTTTATACTCAGCGAAGTGCAACCACAAAGCCAGGGTGCGCCCAATTTTTGCATACAACTGAGACACTATTTAGTCGCACTCTAAGGACAAACGTCCAAAAAGATTACATCATGTGCTAGTACTACACCATAATAATTCCCATTGATTTCACACACAAAACATCGAATAGTGTGGTTTGGGAGTCACCCTGTCCTCACCTACTCTTTCGTTCACATGTTCTCAAATGTTTATCTTCCCTGCCCCTCCTCGAATAACCTTCGACAAAAATTATTTCCAGACGAAAATACACGTCGAACATAGATTGGCGTCATAATTAGCTTGGAATCAGTTCGATTTTACAGGGATAAATTTGGTAAACTACCACAACGTTGTCAGACTTTCCCATAATCCGAGAGAATATAGCAAGTAACCACAAGAGGTTTCTTGTTGCTTTAGATGTGGATTCGTGCAACTCCTGTCACGAAAACAGCTAAAAAAATTCTACTCCAATGAGACCCGAACCACGACCAAAGCCACCTCTCCATGGCAGCCTACTACTTTACCTCAGAGCTAGCGAGGAGCTATGTAGGCCAGCTCTTTCCTACTGCCACATACATCACTAGAACATATAACTCGCAACGTAAAAGACGAGATTAGTTGGAATTTCACCGTGTAAACAATTTTCTGGACCCAAAAGCATGAAATAATAGCCTTCTGTTGCCTCTCGACTGAGAAATCAGTCAGATTATTCAATGGAAATTACAGGAAACATAAAGTGAATTTATGAGCATAGTTCTGTGCCAACCAGGAAGTAAGACCTCGGTACCAGCGTTGACAGACTTACACTGCGATGTTGCCAAGCTTTAGTCATACTATCAACAGGAAGAATAAGAGCCGAGGTGATTGCGAAGCGAGCTCGACAGAGACTTATCTCGCGCCTCGCACGCCTGCTGGGGATCCGAACACCTACAGTATATGTCATTGATCCCTGCTCGTAATTCCGTAACTAGCTTTAATGAGTCGATCGTTGTCACCAATAAAAATATACACATGCACTGACCGCTAATATAGTAATAAGTGTCAATTATTTGCGTATTCTGTCTTAAGCGCAATAACAACAAACGTCATTCGCCAGTGCTGTTTCACATTTCTTTGAGCATTTCCATTGATTATACTGAAAACATTAGAGGTAAGCGTCAGTTTTCTTTACAATTATAGACTCAGAAAATATCTTTGTTGATGTAGCTGTCAGTGGCACAAACGAACGAAGAGAGGCAAGCATGCGTAGAGAAATCAATGCAGCATTGTTTTTAAGATGTGAACATTTCTGGGAAGGCTTAGTAACATGGAGTTCAAAATAAGAAGAGCTTCTGTTATCCAAACATTTAATTAGGGACAGTAATGTATAGATTCATTTATCCGTCATAATCTCCCATGTTGTAATTAATTTTTTTTCAGGTTGTTTCCAATTTCTTATTTCGTCTTCTTTCAATAGTTTCTAACTTTATTACATTCTTTATTGTTGTTACTTCAGCTTATTTGATGTTTCCTTCTAAGCATTTATTTACTTCTTGGGTCATGCTAATGTTGATTTATTCTTTCAGAAGTATACGTATAATTGTTTCTTTAGTATTTTATCATTCGTTTAATACATATGTCCAACAAATGTTTGCCCTCACTTAGCCACTCAGACTGATTTTTTCCATATTTTTGTAGGTCTCATTGCTCTGGATTTTCCAAACGTCTGTACTTGCTCTTGGACCTTTTTCTTTCTTATAATCCGTCTATTATTCTTTTTGTGTCGTCTGCATATCTGATAAGGTGTATATTTGCAACACTTAAACTAATATTAATATTCATTCTAGTATTAGCATCACATAATCATAATGTATAAGAATTTATACAATGCTGGCACTATTTATGATTTTCAACATCCCTTGTGCGGTCGTTACCTGTAACGAGGTCGATGGGAGTTATGTGGGCAGTATTGTTGCGAACACAGAATATCAAACTGTTCAGAGTTTTTTATACCTCCTAAGGTGACCATTAAACCCGAATATCAGTACGTGGTTACCGGCTTTTCCGACGGAATAGATATTGAGTGAGTTTTGTTTTGAGATAGAGGTAGTGGTGCTGTGGCTATGGTTTGCGGTTATCATGCGGACGTGTACAGAACATCGTTATAATATGCCATGGAAAATCATTCAAAAAATGCTTTTGTCGTAGTAGTTGCATTAATAAACTTTCTTCAAACATGAATTATATTTGTGGTAGGTAGTTACAATCTCACGTGCGTGGATAACATTCGCTTGAGTCCAGACTGATCAGGCACTTGTCCATCAAAACTTTGTAGAGAGAAGAAATGTAGGCTCTTGCAGTGTAAAATTATACCGCGAGTAGGTACTCCACTTTACTGAATCTGTGATGTTTCTTTTTGCAGGCAGGTTGAAGGTTTCACTAAAATGTATAAACAAAGCAACTTGTTTAAGCCTAATAGAGAAAATATATCGAGGAGAGTTTCTATGATACGATGCGCGAGGCTGTTCCCCGTCGGGGGTTCGAATTCCCCGTCGGTCATGGATGTTTGTGCCGTCTTTAGTGGTAGCTAGTTCATAAGTAGTTTGTAAGTTTAGGAACTGATGACTCATAGGTTAAGTCCCATAAGTTCTACAAACATTTGAACATTTCAATTTGGAGTTTCTATAAAAATACAACATTCTGTTCTGCGTCTGTTTAACGTGCCTGCTTTCACACTAATGATGAGATATGCGTGGTTAACGTCCAAATTGAACACAGTAATAAAAATTTTTGGAATTTAAATAAACTATGTTTTCGGGTGTCACCTGCATATTCCATGAAATGTGTACAGCACTCCAAGAATTGGTGTTTCAGTTACCTGTGCGACGAATTCTGTTCCTAATTCTTTTCTGGTACAGCTAACGATAATGCCTAAGAAGACATTCCGTAACAAACGGACTACACATTTGAAGCAAGTCTGCTGTAATGAAATGAAATTACTGTGTCTAAAAAGACTATTTTTGAATAATCTTACACGAGATACACTAAATGATTTGGTGTGTAGTTGTGGTTGTAGTCTTCAGTCCGTAGACTGGTTTGATGCAGTTCTCCATCTCCACGCTACCCTATCTTGCGCAAAACTCTTCGTCTCTGAGTAAGAAAGACAGCCCACATCCCTTTGAATCTGCTTGCTGTATCCATCTCGTCCTCTACCCCTGCGATTTTTACCCCACACGCTCCCCTCCAATACTAAATTGACGATTCGTTGGTGTCTCAGATTGTGCCCTACCAATCGTTCCCTACTTTTAGACAAGATATTCCAGAAATTTCTTTTTTCCCCAATTCTGTTCAGTACATTCTCCTGTTGCAAGAAATTTCGAAAACTATCCTCTTCTTATCTGAACTGCTTTATCGTCCACGCTTCACTGCTGTACAAGGCCACATTTCGGACAAATTTCTCTTCAGAAATACGTTTTCTCCCATTGCATTCTACATTTTATGTCTTCACTACTCAGGGCATCAGAAGTTATTTTACAACCCAAATAACAAAACTCAGTGGAGCGAGTTAGGGCAGTGGTTAGCACACTGGACCCGCATTCGGGAGGATGTCATCCTGATTTAGGTTTTCCATGATTTCCCTAAATCACTACAGGCGAAAGTCAGGATGCTTCCTTTCAAAGGGCACACCTGATTTACTTTCCATCATTATCCAAAATAGGGATTGATAACCTGAGTAGTCTAGTGCCTCCAAACCACAACCCAACCCTCCAACCTCCCCCCCCCCCCCCACACACACACACACAACCAACAAAACTCATCTACCACTTTTAATGTCTCGTTTTTTAATCTATTACCTTACAAATCACCTGATTTTCTTAGACTAAATTTCTTTTTTTGCGGTTGTTAATGTTTATTTTATACTCTTTTCAAGACACTGTCCATTCCATACAACTGCTCTTCTAGGTCCATTGCAGCCTCTTACAATTACTACGTCATCGGCAAATCGCAAAGTCCTTACTTCTTGTCCCTGAACTTTAATCTTTTCTCCAAATTTCTCCTTTCTCTCCTTCACAGCCTGCTCAATGAACAAACCGAACAACAATGGGGAAAAAGCTACAAGCCTGTGTTACTCCCTTCCCAACTACTGTTCCCCTTTCATGCCCTTCGGCTCTCACAAAAGCTGACTGGCGTTTGCACAAATTGTATACTACCTCCGGTCTTGCTGTACGATGATGTGAGTAGCTCGTTATCAAAGGCGGACATCTGTCGTTTGCGAATAACTGAGATAAACGCCATTTTTTACGAAACGTGGAGTGAATACGTATGCATGTTAGTTTGGTCATCACTTTGTTGCAAATGATCACCAAAGCAGCATCGAAATACACGTTTCCTAATTAAAACGGCGTTTATCTCAATTATTTGCAAACGACAGATAAGAAGCTACTCATATTTATGCAGATTGTGACCTGTACTGTCGGCATAACAACTTCCGACTATAGCCGCTGCACTTCTGTTAGTTGCGAAATATAGGGATCACGTTAGTGGTATAGATGGCACGCATTTTACTTCAGTTAGAAGCCTGGTATTCAGTGGACGTTCCTCCTGGTTGGGCGACTGCTCCGATGTTCTTCTTATCAGCAATAAACTGCATAATTTGGTATTATTCAGCCATTCATGCTCAATTTGACGTGATGGACACGGAAATGTTTAACTGACAAAGGCCTCTAAGCGATATTTGAACCCGATTTGTTAGACACCGTATACAAAACATTAATACAGTGCGTGAATTACAAATATGTTCTTCAAATATAAATAGATGAAATAACTTGATAGCTATTTATTTACAGGACCACAGCCCCATCCATGAAAGCTGCGCCGTTCAAGAATGGTTTCGCAGCCAAGATCGCATAAAGCTGATTGAGTTCGTTTCACGGTCACCGGACCTTAATCCTATTGAGAATATGTGGGCGGAAGTAACGAGGTCGTTGCCACTTGGATCAAGAAACGCAAGCGACAGTTGGGAAAATATAGAACATACATGGTGAGAAGTAAACCACAATGAAAATTATCAAGGCAGTTAGTACAGTCAGTTCCAAGACGCCTTAGAGAAATATTACGAAATGATGCTGTATGGGTAGGCTATAGGAATAGTCCCTTCTCAAAAAGTCGTGTGTGTGTGTGTGTGTGTGTGTGTGTGTGTGTGTGTGTGTGTGTGTGTGTGTGTGTGCGAGTATGTAAAAGACAAGCAACAATAAGAATGCATAAAACATCAATATGGAATGTTTTTATGACTTCTAAAGCTACAAAATTCAAGATTACCCAAACAATTTCCTCCAAATGACATAAAATGAAATAATGGAAAATGTTTTACGTCTGTAAAATAGCTGGGAAAGGCAGTGCGTTGCGGCCGTAGAGACTCGCAAAAAGTGCATATTTAAACAGCGCCCCACTCCAGCACACGCCAAGACACAAACAGGAAGACGTCGTCTTGGCTCTGAACGCAGTGTGCCGACACTATCTGCACAGGTTTCTCGTAACCAAAATCAGACTATTCCGATGAGTCTCTTCTTACTCCGCTCAGAAATACAACCTAGGTGAGACAAAAATTCATGCAACACACGCGAAAATGAGCTTTCCTGCACTCGACAGTGGTACGACTTTTATGAAAAGCATATAATAAATTTCCTTCTCTCGCATCACAGCCCTTGTCAGTGTGAAGTGATAAAATCAATATGCTAGGGTTGCGAAGCCTTTCCGTAATAGTAGTCCGGATCGTAAACATCATAAACTCCAGAACTTTCCTTCCTACGTAACTATTCCTCAGAACCCTTTATTTATGGAACTGCGGCGTCCAGAGCACGCCTCTCCAGTGATTTAGCAGTAAATTCAGTTGTAAGTGTAACCGGTTTCTCTCTAGAAGCTACATATTTTTACTTTTCAGTGCGTTTTTCCCTTCAGTTCGTTAAATTTATTGTGTGCTCGCGCTTTTATTTGATTAATATTTGCGTTAAATATCTGATTAGTGTGTTATTCCGCCGTGTGAACCGCGTCGCGACAGTCGTCTGTCTTTATTTTCTGATTAGAAGCGACATATAGTATTCTGATTTTCGTCTGCACTTCCTCGTCTCAATTTGTAAATTTATACTGAGCTATCGTGCGTATTAGATCCACATCCGCGTTTTAACATAGTGTAGTTTTCCTTTGAACGCATCGCGACTGTAGTTTTTGTTTTTGTTGGCACTGTAATCATGAATAGGGACTGTGACTGCTGTGTGCGGATGCAGTCTGAGCTGATGACAATTCGCTCCCAGCTTCAAGCTGTGTTAACCTCGGTTGCACAGTTGGAAGCTGCGATCGATGGGCGTCGTTGTTGTTGGCCGGCAGTGAGGACTGAACGGACTCCCGTCGTCTCCACCGATCGACCTGCGGCAGCGACATGCCCTGAAACTCCTAGCAGTGAGGAAGACATCCCACCTGTGATTGCGTGGGAGGTTGCTCCAAGTGCGTGGCAGGAGGCGCAAGACATTCCGGGGGACCGATCGTGAGGACTCCCCGGTTCGTCTTGCGAACAGGTTTGAGGCGCTGTCTGCTCAGGACAACGTTCCTGAGTCGGATGGTGTGTCTCACCCTGTCACCACCCAGCCTGCAAAATCCGGGCTTTCACAGAGGGTGGGTTTACTTGTAGTTGGGAGCTCCAACGTTAGGCGGGTTATGGAGCCCCTTAGAGAGATGGCTGCCAAGGAGGGGAAGAAGGCCAACGTGCACTCCGTGTGCATACCGGGTGGAGTCATTCCAGATGTGGAACGGGTCCTCCCGGATGCCATGAAGGGTACGGGGTGCAGCCAACTGCAGGTGGTGGCTCACGTCGGTAACAATGATGTGTGTCGTTTCGGATCTGAAGAGATCCTCTCAGGTTTCGAGCGGCTAACTGAAGTGGTAAAGACTGCCAGTCTTGCTTGCAAGATGAAAGCAGAGCTCACCATCTGCAGCATAGTTGACAGGACCGACTATGGACCTCTGGTACAGAGCCGAGTGGAGGGTCTGAATCAGAGGCTCAGACGGTTCTGCGACCGTGTAGGCTGCAGATTCCTTGACTTGCGCCATCGGGTGGTGGCTTTCCGGGTTCCGCTGAATAGGTCAGTAGTCCACTACACGCAGGAAGCGGCTACACTGGTAGCGGGGGCTGTGTGGCGTGGACTGGGCGGTTTTTTTAGGATAAAGAGCTTCGGGGAAATAGAAAATGGGCAATCTCAAAGGGTGCAGGTGGATGACAGAAGAAATGTAGATCCGGAAACTATCGGTATAACAGTTGTAAATTGTCGTAGCTGTGTCGGGAAAGTACCAGAACTGCAAGCGTTAATAGAAAGCACCGAAACACACATCATTATAGGCAGCGAAAGTTGGCTCAAGCCGGAAATAAGTTCAGAAGAAGTATTTGCAAAAGATCTATCGGTGTTCAGAAAGGATAGATTAAACAAAATAGGTGGGGGCGTGTTTTTCGCCGTCAAAAGTAGTATTTCATGTAGTGAAGTTGAAGTTGATAGTTCCTGCGAGCTATTATGGGTAGAAGTTGTACCCGAAAATCGTAAGAAGTTAATAATCGGTTCATTTTACCGGCCTCCCGACTTTGAAGATACAATAGCAGAAAGGTTCAAAGAAAACCTGAGTCTGATTACAAAAACGTACCCGAGTCACACGATAATATTAGGTGGTGATTTTAATTTACCCTCGATCTGTTGGCGAAATTATACTTTCAAATCAGGAGGTAGGCATAAAACATAGTCCGAAATTATACTCAACGCATTCTCTGAGAATTACTTCGAACAATTAGTTCATGAGCCAACTAGAATTGTAAATGGATGTGAAAACACACTTGATCTCTTAGCAACAAATAATCCTGAGCTCATAACGAGTATCAAAACGGATACAGGTATTAGTGAACACAGAGCTGTCGTAGCGAAATTGAATATCGAAAGTCCCAAAGTTACCAAAAATAAACGCAAAGTATATTTGTTCAGGAAAGCAGATAGAAACAAAATACATTGCTTCTTGAAAGACAGCTTCAACTCGTTTCTAACACTAAACGTAGGTGTAGATCAGATGTGGCTCAAATTCAAAGAAGTGGTATCGACAGCAATTGACAGTTTTATACCAAATAAATTAATAAAAGGAGGCGATCCCTCTTGGAACACAAAACAGGTCAGGACACTGTTGCAAAAGCAAAGGAAAAGGCATACTAAATTTAAACGAACACGAAATCCCCAGGATTTGCGATCGTACTCAGAAGCTCGAAATTTAGCGAGGATTTCAATGCGAGATGCCTACAATATTTATCACAACGAAACGCTCTCTCGTAATTTGAGTAAAAACCCAAAGAGATTTTGGTCATATGTTAAATATACTCGGGGCAAATCACAAACAATAGCTTCACTACGTGATAGTAATGGCAAACCTGCCGATGACAGCGCTACTAAAGCAGAGTTACTAAACTTAGCTTTTAGAAACTCATTCACCAAAGAAGACGAAACCATTATTCCAGATTTCGAATTACGAACAGATGCCGTAATGAGTAACGTAGAAGTAGATATCATCGGAGTAGTGCAGCAACTAAAATCACTTAACAAGAACAAGTCTTCTGCTCCGGATTGTATACCCATTAGATTTCTATCTGATTATGCTGAAGCGATAGCTCCTTGCTTAAGAGTCATATACAACCGCTCGGCCATAGAAGGATCTGTACCAAAAGATTGGAAAGTTGCAAAGGTCACACCTATATTCAAGAAAGGCAGTAGGAGTAACCCACTAAACTACAGGCCTATTTCATTAACGTCAATTTGCAGCAGGGTTTTGGAACATATCCTGTATTCAAATATTATGAATTATCTCGAACAGAACGATCTATTGACCCAAGGTCAACACGGATTTAGAAAATACCGTTCATGCGAAACACAACTAGCTCTTTATTCACACGAAGTGATGGGTGCTATCGACAAAGGTTCGCAAATCGATTCCGTATTTCTTGATTTCCAGAAAGCTTTTGACACCGTACCTCACAAACGGCTTTTAATCAAATTGCGTGGTTATGGTATATCGCCCCAAATTTGCGATTGGATAGGGGATTTCTTGTCAGAAAGGACACAGTTCGTAGTAATCGATGGTAAAGCATCGACTAAAACAGAGGTGATATCGGGCGTTCCACAGGGTAGTGTCATTGGTCCTCTGCTATTCCTTATTTACATAAACGATTTAGGGAAAATCTAAGTAGCTCTCTTAGGTTGTTTGCAGATGACGCCGTCATTTACCGTCTAGTAAAATCATCTGAAGATCAAAACCAACTGCAGAACGATCTGAATAAGATATCAGTATGGTGTAAAAATTGGCAATTGGCTCTAAATAATGAGAAGTGTGAAGTCGTCCACATGAGTACGAAAAGAAATCCGTTAAACTTTTTTTACAAGATAAATCAATCAAACGTGAAGGCCGTAAACTCCACAAAATACCTAGGAATTACTATTACTTCAGACCTAAACTAGAAAGAACACGTAGATAATATCGTGGGAAAGGCGAACCAGAGACTACGTTTTATTGGCAGAACCCTTAAAAGATGCAACAGAACTACTAAAGAAACTGCTTACACTGCGCTTGTCCGTCCATTTTTGGAGTATTGCAGCCCAGTGTGGGATCCGTATCAGGTGGGGTTGACGGAGGACATCGAAAGAGTCCAAAGAAGGGCAGCTCGTTTCGTATTGTCACGATATAGGGGAGACAGCGTTACGGAAATGATACAGGATCTGGGATGGGAATCACTACAACAACGGCACTTATCGCTGCGGCGTGGGCTACTTGCGAAACTCCGATCGCCAACATTCTCCTCCGAATGCGAAAATATATTGTTGACTCCCACTTACATAGGTAGAAATGATCATCAGAATAAAATACGAGAAATCAGAGCTTGAACAGAGAGATTCAGGTGTTCTTTCTTCCCGCGCGCTTTTCGAGAATGGAATGGGAGATAAATAGTGTAATTGTGGTTCGATGAACCTTCTGCCAGGCACTTAAATGTGATTTGCAGAGTATCCCATGTAGATGTAGCCTTTCCGTAATAGTAGTCCGAATCGTAAACATCATAAACTCCAGAACTTTCCTTCCTACGTAACTATTCCTCAGAACCATTTATTTATGGAACTGCGGCGTCAAATTTTTCTTGTGACTGAACGATGTGTTACTTCACCTACTATGGCACTAGCTTTACCTGTCCACGCGTTGGTCTGGCTTGTTGCAGATTAAATGGAAAAGAAAGATAAGAGGAACCATACATTCCTTTTATACGTAATTTTCTACTGCCTTGTGGTAGGAATTTGATATACGTCTTACATTCTCCGCTCCCCTTGTCTCTGTCCCCTCTCTCTGCACCTCTCCTCGTTCCCCCCTCTTTGTCCATAATTTCCTCCCGCCTCTCTCTGTCCATATCCTCCCCCCTCCCACACTCCTTGTCCATCTTCTCCCCTCTCTGTCTATCATAACCTCCCCCCCCTCTTTCTGTGCATCTGCACCTCCTCCCTCTCCTACGCCTCATCATTACGCTCTCCCTATTCGTCTTGTCACTTCTATTTCCTCTTAGAACTCTTTCTAACCTAGAGCCATGTTTAGTGTTATGTTCAAAACCATATATCTCTTGACCTAAATGTTGACACAACGTTCTAATAAAATATGTGCATGTTTTCATATACCAAATTTTTCAATATGTGCTATATAATAATTTATATAAACTTTATAATTGGAAAAAGGCTTATACTGAAAATCGCAAAAGTAACGCATTTATAGGTTATATATTTGGATTTAGGAGAAATGTAGAAACACCGGAGGCAATACTCACATTACAGCTTATCTTAAAAGATAGGCTAAGGACAATGTCGACTGGAATACACTCTTCCAAATTCTGAAGGTATCAGGCGTAAAATTAGGGAGCGAAGAGTTATATTCAGCCTATACAAAAACCAGGCAGCGATTGTTACAGTCGAGGGGCAAGAAAGGGAGGCAGAGGTTCGGAAGGGAGTAGCCTTTCCCCAATGTTGTTCAATCTGTAGATTGAGCAGGCAGTGAGGGAATGGAAGGAGAAATTTGGAGAAGGCATTAAAGTGCACGGAGGAGAAATAAAAACATTGCGGTTTGCTGATGACCTAGTAATTTTGTCAGAGACCGCAAAAGATCTGGAAGAGCAATTGAATGGGATGGACAGTGACTTGAAAGGAAGATATAAGATGAACATTAACAAGAGTGTAACGAAGGTAATTGAATGCAATGTCAGAAAATCAGGCGATGCTGAAAGAATTAGATTAGATAATGAAACAATCAAAGAAGTAGATGAAGTTTGTTATTTGGGTAGCAAGATAACTTCTGATGGCCGAAGTAAAGAAGATATAAAATGCAGAATGTCTATAGGAAAAAAAGCGTTTCTAAAGAAGCGAAACATGTTAACATCCAATATTAATTTAAATGTTAGGAAGTCCTTTCTGAAAGCATTTGTCTGGAGTGTGGCATTGTATGGGAGTAAAACGTGGACGATAAGGAGTTCAGATAAAAAGATGATAGAAGCTTTTAAAATGTGGTGCTACAGAAAATTAGATGGGTAGATCACGTAACTAATGAGGTGAACCGAATCGGGGCGAAAAGGAGTTTGTCATATCCTGACTAAGAGAAGGGATAAATTGGTTGGAAACATTTTGAGACATCAAGGAATTGTCAACTTAACATTAGAAGAAAGCGTTTGGGGTAAAAATCGTAGAGGGAGACCGAGAGACGAATATAGTAAACATATTCAAAAGGATGTAGGTTGCCGAACGTATTCTCAGATGAAAAGACTTGCACAGGACAGGGTAGCATGGAGAGCTGCATCAAATCAGTATACGGACTGAAGACCACGATAGCAACATATAATATATTCAAGAAATGTGTAGCTAAAAAACATCCTGAGCTAGAATGCGACATTGAGTCAGAATTCCAAAGGAATGCGTCAAGAAATTTCGGAGATAAATGGCTATACGCCTAACATTTTTATAAATAGACGTGGGGACATAAGAAGGGAAGTACAACCGCCCCCTCCTTTCATCGGTGAATATCGCTGCGCATGTGTTCATTCATTACAGACTCAGTTGCCACAACGCTTTACATAATTAACGCAATTCAGGCCCTGTAGATGAACTGTAATAAAATTGACGTTGCCTTCCAAGCCATATTCATCCAAAAATGGAATATTACTTAAATCAGATCCCGCAGCTACACTTGGATAATTACTATGCGTTTAATTTGATAGCTGAAAATGTTCGTTAGTGTGGAACTGCCTGGAATTTATTTAGAAGTCAAGAATGTAGGCATTCTGAAACAAAAATTCTAATCTGTAAGGCGCTTCTCACGTTTCGTGGAAAAGCATCAGCAGCAATTATATTGTAACCATCGCTAATGTTGGACAGTATAATTTCTATATCAGAACAGTAGGGGTGCTTAGAGAGCGACACGGCGTTACGCTGTCTACCGGCTTTACAATGTGGTAGTCCTGGTGGGGTTAATCTAGCGCTGACATCGTAGGTGTCGGTGGCGTCTTCTATTCTTATGACCAGCAGACCATCAAGAACATGCAGAGAATGGAACCAAGAACCCTTAACATTTGAAAGAAAACACGCGTTTGTCTGCTCCATTCCAATATACGATACACCTGACTGAATAGGAATAAGAAGAGACAAAGTTAAATCGTATGGTAAATAATGAATTCTGTAAATAATTGCTTAGGCAAATTACCGTCTGCTACGCAACTGAAATGCCGGACATCACACAAGAATCCTACGAAACACCCGAGTTCGCAATCGTCAGACGACTTATAGAATTCGCCACACTTGTCAGTTACTACTATAATATTGTTTATGTCAGAAACGAATTTATGTCAGTCATTGAACTGCACTTTGATTGGTGGATCTGTAAGAATGGAGGGGTTTATTTTTTCAGAATACAAGTACAATAGCCTCTCCAAAACAGCTGACAACGAGAAGCAGATAGGGTAGGTATGAATTTGGATACAGTGTCATAGTTTATTTAACATCTCCGGTTGCAATTCTCATTGTCCGGGAAGATTGTGAATTATGTTGCGGTGGACTGCAAAAATCGTTTTTCTCTTCCAAAACGAGGTAACAGACTACTGCAAAGCAGAAAACAGAAGAAAGGAAAATATAGTCGCTGCCAGAAAGACACCGTCATATTGTATTTCACTGCTACTGACTGGCATGTTATTTGTCTGTGTGTGGTACCAGAATGTGGATGCTTTATCACCCACTGCTGACAAACTCTTTCACGGGCAGAAAATTAGTCCTACAATCCGACGTAGTTGAGCGTCAGGAACCAGTAGCGCAAGGATAGTCTCTACAAGATCTGTCTGCCTGTCCGACACAGAAGCACTCTATGGAAGATGATCTCAACGCTCAGCTAGTTGAACGTATTGCAATTTCGGAAAGTCTCTGTTTTGAGCGCAGTGCAAGTTTGAGAACTCTTTGGCAGCGGCGTGATTGCCGAGTTACTTCCGGGATGGCACAGAAACATGATAAATTCTCTTAATATTTACTTTTCTGTTTGGTTGAATAGTCTCAGTTACTTACTTTAACGGTGAGACATCGGCGCATTACTTTCTACTACAAATGAAAGGTCATACCATGCGGAAATTGGCGATTAGCTGTAGCCACCAGTGAAACAAGCAGGAAGTGAGACGTAGCAGCGCGTCAGTAGCCCTGAGATGACGTGTCTACTTCAGCGAGGGCTGCTTTGGGTCATGGTTCCAGTCCCTCTGTAGATCAGAATTTTACCCTATTTTGATAGGGCTACCAGCCTTTTAAGAAGATAACATAAAGGCTACAGAATAAGTCACTAATAACTGCATTATACTTAAAGAGTGAACGAAAAACGTCTATGCAAAAACACAATATTTAGGATTTTGTCGCTTTGAAAGTGTGTGTGTAATACTCCTGATCCCAACTTTTGAATCCTGTCTGACCAGTGACAACGTCTCACGATGGTCAACTCATCATAGTCCATGACTTACGTGAGTTATAAGAGTCTTCCCTCATGTGTAAAAATCATGAATACCGGACAGATCTTTCTTGAAACGGAAAATATCTTTTGTGAGGTGATTTGCACAAAAGTACTCTCACCATTCATACGTTTCGAGCTATCTCCACTGCTGTCATACCTATGTAAGACCCAATGACAACATGATTTGAAAAAGTTGAAGCATATTGAATATTATTTGCATAAATAGCCAAGGCGATTCTTCCAGCTCGCTCGTCCAGAGGAGTGAGCGCATCTGCAATTTTTAGTTGTCTTTTTTAAGGGAGGGAAACTCAGATCAAGCTTACCAGTAAACAAAGACCAAAACTATTCAACGAACGCAAAGAATAGCTCTACTAGGGAAAAGAAAGCAGGATTCCAGTCCCAGTGCGGCACAAATTATCAATATTACCGCTGTCTACCTGAATTCACTTTCCTGCAACTACCGAGAAGTTTAAAGGATTCGATTAATAAAACAACGAATATCACACGGAAAGTGATTGTCAACTCTGTAATAATAGATGGAGTTCCAGGACCTGTAATACTAATGAAATATTCGCATGTTTTATCCCTTCTTTAGTGACAGTGATATGGACCAAAACAAAAGAAGGCCTAAGTAATGTATTTCTGTGAAATCCATAAATTTGTATTGCAGTGGATTGTAGGTGAAGAAAGTATTTTTCATGTTCTTCCGATGGAGTTTGTAAGCTTCCATTAACTGTTATTTCATTTTTATTTTTTGGCATATAGACGCTTTTTATTCACTTAGTTCCACCATTTTTTGGTTTGTGGAACTGAAATGGACACCTGAAGATGAATACTCAACGTAAATACTTATATTCATTTGGATGAATATCTGAGAACAATAGCAGAATACTGTCGGGAAAAATGACAACAACTCCAACCTGTATTTTGTTTCATAATTTATTAGACATCTACAGTGGGTGGGTGATGAAGAGCAGGAAGTGGACGTGAACGAGAAGTGATGCACTCATGCTTGTTAAACACTTTCAGCATGTAATAACACTATTGTGTAAGGAATGAAATCATTCATAGGAAAATAAAGTCATAGAAATTTAGCCGCGTATAATTTGCAACATATGGGTTTGTGTTACATGCAGGCGTGGTGATCCTATTCACTAACAGTTGAGCAATTCTTTCACAAACAGAACATAATCTGGAATATATTCCGACATAGTGACAATTTGGAGTTACCCATTGGAAGCATAAAAACAGTCACTACAATTTCTATAACCATCTGATCAACTGTGACATCATATTAAGTCCGAAGAAACCCCCCCCCCCCCCCCACACACACACACACACTGTGCAACTACTGCATACAATATCAGCACTATTCTCGGCTTCGTTAACCCATAGTTATTTTGAATATGTGGTTCTTTCTGCCCTGAATGTCCTGCACAATCAAAAGGTTTTCAATATTCTGCTGTTCGAATTTGTTAGGGGCTATAATGGGACTCTAGCCAACAGGAGATACGTTTCATTTTTGCAATATTTGTAGCCTGGATGACAGTTTGGCTTAAAGATATATTAATCTATATATTACTGTCGCTAATTACATGTTTGGATAACAGAAGCTCTTCTTATTTTGAACTCCATGTTACTAAGCCTTCCCAGAAATGTTCACATCTTAAAAACAATGCTGCATTGATTTCTCTACGCATGCTTGCCTCTCTTCGTTCGTTTGTGCCACTGACAGCTACATCAACAAAGATATTTTCTGAGTCTATAATTGTAAAGAAAACTGACGCTTACCTCTAATGTTTTCAGTATAATCAATGGAAATGCTCAAAGAAGTGTGAAACAGCACTGGCGAATGACGTTTGTTGTTATTGCGCTTAAGACAGAATACGCAAATAATTGAGACACTTATTACTATATTAGCGGTCAGTGCATGTGTATATTTTTATTGGTGACAACGATCGACTCATTAAAGCTAGTTACGGAATTACGAGCAGGGATCAATGACATATACTGTAGGTGTTCGGATCCCCAGCAGGCGTGCGAGGCGCGAGCTAAGTCTCTGTCGAGCTCGCTTCGCAATCACCTCGGCTCTTATTCTTCCTGTTGATAGTATGACTAAAGCTTGGCAACATCGCAGTGTAAGTCTGTCAACGCTGGTACCGAGGTCTTACTTCCTGGTTGGCACAGAACTATGCTCATAAATTCACTTTATGTTTCCTGTAATTTCCATTGAATAATCTGACTGGTTTCTCAGTCGAGAGGCAACAGAAGGCTATTATTTCATGCTTTTGGGTCCAGAAAATTGTTTACACGGTGAAATTCCAACTAATCTCGTCTTTTACGTTGCGAGTTATATGTTCTAGTGATGTATGTGGCAGTAGGAAAGAGCTGGCCTACATAGCTCCTCGCTAGCTCTGAGGTAAAGTAGTATTTTTTGTTTTTTTTTTTTTTTTTTTGTTTTAGGGCGCACAACTTCTATGGTCATTAGCGCCCAGCCAAGAACATAGATTCGCTATGATCTAAAAAAATGTAGACTGTCAGAACATCAACAATAGGCTAAAAACGAAAGATAAAAGACAATTAAAAGAGTTAAATATCCTTGGATAAGTTGGCCAAATTGATAAAACGCAAAACTCGAGCAGCTGCTCGTGTGTCATCAGCTAAGATTTCCTCCAGAGTAGACGGAAAGTGAAGGGCTACACGGAGATGATTAAAATTTACACAAGTCAGTAAAACATGTCGCACTGTCAGCAGTTCACCGCAGGAGCATAACGGTGCAGGTTCGGCGGACAGCAAGTGACGGTGGCTGAAACGGCAATGACCGATCCGCAACCGAGCCAGGATAACCTCCTCCCGCCGAGAGGGGCGTGAGGATGTCCTCCAAGCGGTCGGGATCGGTTTGACAGTTCGCAATTTATTGTTGTACAGTGAAAGCCACACACTGTGCCATTGCGACACGATACTCCGGCGAAGAGCCCGTTGAACATCGTCCGATGGGACGCAAAAGGTAGCCATGCGAGGCAAAAGAGCTGCTGCCTTGGCTGCTGTGTCGGCGGCCTCATTCCCGGGCACACCCACATGGCCAGGGACCCACAGGAAAGAAACGTGACAGCTGTCATCCGCCAGCAACTGGAGGGAACGTTGGATCCGATACACGAGAGGATGGTTCGAGAAAGGGTCCTTAAGACTCTGCAGGGCACTAAGGGAGTCAGAACATATGGCATAGAAAGGGTGGCGGTGGCGGCAGGTATACAAAACGGCCTGGTGGAGGGCGAAAAGCTCAGCCGTGAAGTTTGAGCACCGGTCAGGGAGCTTGTATTGGAAACGGTTGTCCCCGACGACGAAGGCAGATCCGACACCGGCAGTGCTCTTGGAACCATCAGTGTAAATAAATACGGCATTAGCGAACCACGAACGGAGTTCGACAAGCCTCGAGCGGAATACCAAATCCGGAGTGCTCTCCTTGGGGAGCGAACTAAGTTCGAGGTGTGTGTGAACCTGGGCCTGATGCCACGGTGGCAATGGGCTTTCGCTCAACCGAAGGGTGGAAGGAAGGGTAAAATTGAGCCGTTGTAGCAGACGGCGAAACCGAACTCACGGTGGAAGCAAGGCAATCGCAGACAACTGATATTGGCGATCGAGTGAGTCGTCAAAAAATAATCTGTAAGATGGATGGTTGGGCATCGACCGTAGGCGGCATGCGTACCGACACAAGAGTATGTCACGTCGATTGGTCAAAGGTAATACAGCAGCCTCGGCATACAGACTTTCAACAGGGCTGGTATAAAATGCACCGGTCGCCAGACGTAATCCACGATGGTGGATAGAGTTGAGACGGCGGAGAATCGACGGCCGTGCTGAAGAGTATACAAGGCTTCCATAGTCGAGCTTCGACTGAACAATGGCCTGGTAGAGGTGAAGCAGGACGGTACGATCCGCTCCCCATGACGTGCCACTGAGGACACGAAGAACGTTAAGGGATCGGGCACAACGGGCAGCCAGGTAGGACACGTGCGTGGACCAGCAAAGTTTCCGATCCAACATGAGTCCCAAGAATTTTGCAGTCTCCACGAAAGGGAGAGCAACCGGGCCGAGACGTAGAGAAGGTGGAAGAAATTCCTTGTATCTCCAGAAATTGATACACACAGTTTTCTCAGTGGAGAATCGGAAGCCGTTTGCGATGCTCCAGGAATACAGACGGTCAAGACAGCGTTGGAGAGAACGCTCCAAGAGAAACGTCCGCTGGGCGCTACAATAAATTGCGAAATCGTCAACAAAAAGAGATCCGGAGACGTCGGCTGAAAGGCAGTCCACGATCAGATTGATTGCAATGGCAAAGAGCGCCACACTCAAGACGGAGCCCTGTGGTACCCCATTCTCCTGGCAAAAGGTATCTGACAAAACAGAGCCCACCCGCACCCGGAACTTGCGATCCGCCAAAAACGCTTGAATGAAAAGAGGAAGGCGGCCCCGAAGGCCCCATGTGTGCAATGTGCGGAGAATGCCCGCTCTCCAACAGGTATCGTATGCCTTCTCCAAGTCGAAGAACACGGCTACTGTTTGACGCTTCTTCAGAAAGTTGTTCATAATGAAGGTCGACAACGTAACGAGGTGGTCAGCAGCAGATCGGTGTCGACGAAAACCGCATTGGATATTAGTCAGGAGGCGGCGAGATTCGAGGAGCCAGACCAACCGAGCGTTAACCATGCGTTCCATCACCTTACAGACGCAGCTCGTCAGAGAAATAGGACGATAACTGGAAGGAAGGTGTTTGTCCTTCCCTGGTTTGGGGATGGGGACAACAATGGCTTCACGCCAACTTGTGGGAACATGACCTTCAGTCCATATGCGATTGTAGGTACTAAGAAGAAAGCACTTGCCCGCTGGAGAGAGGTTCTTCAGCATTTCAATGTGAATGGAATCGGGCCCGGGAGCAGAAGATCGGGACAGGGCGAGAGCACGATCTAGCTCCTGCATGGTGAAGGCGACGTTATAATTTTCCCGATTAAAAGAGCGGAAAGAAGGCGGCCGTGCCTCCTCTACCTGTTTGCGAGGGAGAAAGGCAGGGTGGTAATGGGCAGAGCTCGAAACCTCCGCAAAGAAACGACCCAATGCGTTTGAAACATCAGCTGGGTCCACGAGGACCGCGTTCTCCACGGTCAGGCCAGGAATCGGGGAGTGGACCTTGATGCCGGACAAACGGCGGAGGCCACCCCAGACAACCGTGGAGGGAGTAAAACGGTTAAAAGAACTAGTAAAATCTGTCCAGCAAGCTTTCTTGCTGTCGTTTATGATACGACGGCACTGCGCTCTCATACGTTTGTAATTGATGCAATTCTCCAAAGTTGGGTGGCGGCGGAAGGTGCGTAAAGCACGGCGCCGGGCTCGAAGCGCGTCGCGGCAGGCTGCAGTCCACCAAGGGACCTGGACACGACGTGGAGTAGAGGATGTACGAGGTATGGAACGTTCAGCAGCAGTGAGGATAACCTCTGTGAGGTATTCGACCTGACTGTCACAGTTGGGAAAATTCTGATTGTGAAAAACAGCCATGGAAGAATAAAGCCCCCAGTCGGCTTTAGAAATGTTCCAACTGGTGGGACGTGGAGATGGGGAATGATGTAGGAAGTGGATGATACAAGGGAAATGGTCGCTCGAGTACGTGTCAGAAAGTGCATACCACTCAAACCGACCGGCAAGCTGAGGAGTGCATATTGCGAGGTCTATATGGGAATAAGTGTGTGTTGTGTCAGAAAGGAAGGTCGGTGCACCGGTGTTGAGGCAGACAAGATCGAGGTGGTGGAGAATGTCCACCAAAAGGGAGCCTCTCGGACAAGGTGCCGGAGAGCCCCATAGGGGGTGGTGGCCATTAAAGTCGCCTACCAACACGAAAGGTGAAGGGAGCTGGTCAACAAGGTTTAGCACATCTGCCCTAGTAAGGGCAGATGACGATGGCGAATATATATTACAGAGGGAGAAGGTAAATGTGGATAGAGTGATGCGGACGGCAACTGCCTGTAGGTGAGTGTGCAAGGAAATGGGATGGAAATAGACGTCGTCTCGAAGGAGCATCAGAACCCCTCCATGGGCTGGGACACCTTCCACGGGTGGCAGGTCGAACCGCACAGAGGTGTAGTGTGGAAAGTCTGCACGATCACGTGGACGCAACTTAGTTTCCTGGAGGCAGACTAGAAGCGGGCAGTGCAATCGAAGGAGTAGTTTTAACTCCTCCCGATTAGAACGAAAGCCGCGAATGTTCCATTGAAGGAGCGCCATGATAAAAATGAGAGAAGAAATAAGGATAAAAACCAAGTAGCGAGCGGGGTCACCTCGACGGCCGCTGAGGACCGGATTTCGAGGGAGCACTGCTATCGCTGTCTGGGGGCAAAGGGTCATGTTCCATTGGTTCGCCCGACGCGCCTGCCACCTCCCTGAGTTGATCAGGAGGGGCAGTTTCCACCGCCGGTAAAGGGCCGGGCGCCCGGCAAACGGAGCGTCCCGGTGAAACAGAAGACGGCCGAGGCCGGCAACTGTTGGACGGCGCGACAGATGGGTCACGCCTCGGCGGGGAAGGAGAGGAACTCTTTTTCTTGTCAGCTCTTCTGGAAGAGTGACGGCGGGAAGAGGCAGTTGACGGTTGGGAAGCCTGAGAACGCAGAAAATCCTCACGGACGGGTTCCTTTTTTAAGGTCCGGGCATCTTGTTTAGGTGCCCGCGGTTTACTAGAGTTGGACGAAGACTGTACCCTAGAAGCAGCAGGAGGAAGCGGGGACGTGGAACGGGCAATCTTCGGGCTGGCAGATCGCACAACTGTGTCAGCGAAAGTCAAGTCACATGTCTGGGTACTGGAATCCTTGGTAGGTCGAGTTGAGGTGAGTACCTTACTGTATGTACCCGCTGGGAGGACAGTGGGCTTTCGACTCGCCAACAACTTTCGAGCGGCAGATGTTGATACCTTCTCCGTAACCCGAATTTGCTGGATTACCTTCTCATCCTTGTATACAGGGCAGTCGCGAGAGGAAGCCGCATGGTCACCGTTGCAGTTTAGGCAGTGAGGGGACGGAGGTGGGCAATCCCCCTCATGGGCGTCCCTACCACAAGTGACACACTTTGCTGCATTTGGGCAATGTTCACGGGTATGGTTGTACCTGTGGCATTGAAAACAGCGCGTTGGGTTAGGCACATAAGGTCGGACGGAGATGACTTCATACCCTGCTTTGACCTTCGACGGGAGGTCAACTCTGTCGAACGTCAAAAACACAGTACGAGTCGGTGTCAATTGGTTATCGACCTTTTTCATCACCCTGTGGACGGCTGTCACACCCTGATCGGACATATACGATTGGATGTCTTCATCAGACAACCCATCAAGGGATCTCGTGAAGACTACCCCCCGTGACGAGTTGAGTGTGCGGTGCACTTCGACCTTAACTGGAAAAGTGTGCAACAACGTAGTACGTATCAGTTTTTGGGCTTGGAAGGCACTTTCCACTTCCAGCAACAATGTGCCATTGCGCTGACGTGAACAGGTTTTAACAGGGCCAGCAATTGCATCTACACCTTTCTGTATAACGAAAGGATTGACAGAATTGAAATCCTTTCCGTCGGTGCGAGAGACAACCAGATATTTAGGAACATTAGGCAGAGTCTTTTTAGGCTGAGGCGAGTCTAACTTACGTTTGTGGGTCAACGTCATGAAAGAAGATAAGGAGGAAGTCATCGCGGAAGTGTCCCCCGTGATTACCGGCGTCTCCGATGGCGCGCTCCTTCCTAGTGGGGGCCCTCTCCGAGGGCTTACCCGCCTTAGGTGATTGTTCACACCTCAGGTCACACCTCCCGAGAACTGACGGAGGGACCAATCGGCACGTTCGGAAGGTACCAGCTCGGGTAATCACCCCTCCCTGGGCCTGGCCTTTACCAGGGGGTACGTACGTGCCTTACATGTCTACCCGGGGCGGGGAATTACGCGTTACCCCGTCACCTGCTACGCACGATAATGCGTGGGTCGGCCTTCAGACACGCACAGGGAGGAAAGAAGAAGGGGATAGGAAAGGAAGAGAAAGAAGGAAAGAAAAGAAGTGTCTCAAACGCCGAGGCGGAGACTAATGAGGAGAAGAAGGCTAGGAGAGTTCAAGGAGAGAGACAGAAAACGAAGGGTAAGAAAGGAAGGAACGAAGGAAGAAAAACAACAAGAACCACCGTATCTCACGAAATATGCCCGTCTCCGGGCGAAGGCATAAACCGGGAGGGAAAGTGAAGCAGCCTGGGGCAGAAGAAAGGCTGCTCCGGCTCGGGGCCCCGTGCGCGCCACACACGTACCCACAAAAGAACTGTGGGCCCCCTGGGGGGGGTAAAGTAGTAGGCTGCCATGGAGAGGTGGCTTTGGTCGTGGTTCGGGTCTCATTGGAGTAGAATTTTTTTAGCTGTTTTCGTGACAGGAGTTGCACGAATCCACATCTAAAGCAACAAGAAACCTCTTGTGGTTACTTGCTATATTCTCTCGGATTATGGGAAAGTCTGACAACGTTGTGGTAGTTTACCAAATTTATCCCTGTAAAATCGAACTGATTCCAAGCTAATTATGACGCCAATCTATGTTCGACGTGTATTTTCGTCTGGAAATAATTTTTGTCGAAGGTTATTCGAGGAGGGGCAGGGAAGATAAACATTTGAGAACATGTGAACGAAAGAGTAGGTGAGGACAGGGTGACTCCCAAACCACACTATTCGATGTTTTGTGTGTGAAATCAATGGGAATTATTATGGTGTAGTACTAGCACATGATGTAATCTTTTTGGACGTTTGTCCTTAGAGTGCGACTAAATAGTGTCTCAGTTGTATGCAAAAATTGGGCGCACCCTGGCTTTGTGGTTGCACTTCGCTGAGTATAAAAATCTTTTAGTACTTAGTCCTTTTTCTCTTAAGATGTCAGAATGAGAGCATCATAACTCGTCACTAGTAACAGTCGTGAGCAGGAATCCTGATTGAGCGGCCTGATAACGTTCAAGAAAAATGTGGTAATAGTCACTCCCATGACCCTTTGTACCGATTCCACTTTACGACGTTTATATATATATATAATCAGTCAGAATAATTTAATACGCAGCGGTAAATAAGTACTAGAACTTGAAGTAAGGATATAACAGCCGGTAAATAGACACACAGCGGCGCGCCGCTGTCACTGAGTCCGCAGGCGGCAGCCGCGATGCGGCCGCTGGCTCGTCGCCGTAGCCGCGGCCCACTACTCCCGAGAGTAAACAGTTCAGTTTTGATGCAGCAGCGAGCTCTTTCGTGTAACTATTTCTGGGAGTTTTCGCTGTTAAATATGAGTTACTTCCACACTGATAACAAAGACAGCCAATATGGGGTTAAAAAAAAGTATTTGGAGGTTGTTGGACTCGATCTCGCGACTGCTTACTTACACGCTCGTAAACGCGACTTTTACCACGAGACCAAGTGCTCATACTGTACAGAGCTGCGATGAGAAGGAAGTAACACTTCCTCCTGATAGTACCGCATTCTACAGTGTTGCCAGATCGTGTATATCGCCGGACTTAGAATTCTGAGGGGCGATCGAATTTATTGTCCACACTGCGCGACCGACTCGGACTTAGACAAAAAAATTGATCGCTGGCCGGCCGACGCAGAGGCTAAGACTGCACCTTTCTGATTTCCGTGAGTACCTCGCGATGTCCTCTCCGCCTATTGTAAATTGATGTTTAGTTTCCAAACTTTTAATTTGCATTCAGACTCCCCCAGGAAATTCTCTTCTAGCCTTGTAGGACCCACTTTATTAGCTTGCTTATGAAATACTACGTATTTCTAGGGGCTGCGTGCCGTATTTCTCAGTTGATTTACTCCGACTCTGAATTTATTCCACTTTTCTAACATTTGGAGACTGGGAAGGTTTTACGCGGATGGACGAAGTCCAATCACGTCTAACTGTATTTCTTTAGCTTCCTTTTGATATCCTACGTATTTATAAGGGCTGCATGCCGTAGCTATTTTTTTATTTTTCAAAAATGGAATTTTTATAATTTTACTGGCTTTCGGAACCACGTGGCTCCGAACTAAGACTTCAAGGGTTTATAGCTAGTCACTTGAGGTCCCGCCACTGCTTACACATCAGTACCTTCCTATTGTGTATTCTTGTTTCGTAATCTGTGATTCCGCTGGTTTTTGTTGAAATGAATGCAATCCTTAAGCACTTCGCCTTCAGTGGGGTGCAGGTATGTAATGTAGCAGACACATGCCATGTGTCAATAATTCTGCACGCTCACTGTTGGTTTGAATGAAATTCAATCTCACTTATTATCGCGTACCATCTCAAGTAAAGAAAGACCAGAGTGACCTACGAAGTTTATTTTTCTTGTGTTACCGAGCGAGGTGGCGCAACGGACTCGCATTCGGAAGGATGGTGGTTCAAATCCACCTCCGGCCATCCAAATTTAGGTTTTCCGTGATTTCCCTAAATTACTCTAGGCAAATGCCGGGATGGTATTTTCCAAAGGGCACAGCCGATTTCCTTCCCCATCCTTACCCAAAACTCCGAGTGTTAGCTCCGTCACTAATGACCAAGCTGTCGACGGGACCTGAAACCCGAAGCTTCTTTCTTGTGGTGTGTGTGTGTGTGTGTGTGTGTGTGTGTGTGTGTGTGTGTGTGGTACATCCTGGTTCGCTGAATTTCGCCTACGATAGCGGCGCCTGCTTCTGTTTCGTATCAGCACGCTGAGTTGGTGACTTTCGCTTTGCTTCGCGCGTGTGAGTGGTTGAATGCTTGTTGATTGTAAATCCCTCCCCTGACGATGTTCAGTTCAGATTACCTTAAGTTAGTAGTTCAATGAGATGCATTTTTATTGTTTAACAAAAGTGGTTTCCCCTTTTGATCATGTTTGAGCTGAATAAATTGTCAGTAAAACATTATCCTACTTATAATAGTTAGCGTATACCTTCCCCTTCTTATTTAATGTTGTTTTTCACCAGTGCTGAGAACAAGTTCAGATGCATATAATCATATATTTAATTCCGTTGCGCCATAAATGTTCTCACAGTCACCTTCATGAAATGGTTTAGTTCGGGGGTGGCTTTTATGTTAATGATAGTGTGTAATTCTCGTGATCTACGACGTATGCTGGCCACCGTCTGTCTTTCTGCTGCTAAAGTGATGTCTGAGTCAGTTCTAAATTCTGGGCCAAGGAACAAGATTCTGTTGCAGGAAGTAGTCAGTTCACGCGAATCCTGTAGCTGGTTTTAAGGCCAGAGTTATAAATTTAAAGTAAACTTTTAACTGGCTCACTTCAGATAGAGTTAATTTTACAATTAACGGTGGTCTTTCACGTTGTATGTTAGAGCGCTACATGCTGCATGTAGAACTATGGCTATGTCGTACACGAGCATACAGGGTGTTTTCGGCTTATTTAGTGATGTGACATCATTTGAGTTGATTTTATCTGAGGATTTTACTTTTGAACCGATGTCAGTAATCAAAAGAAAGGAAGAAAATGCAATCTTAACCTCTGATAACTTATGAAATCTTAAGTTTGCTTCACCAACTTTTTCGTCTCTACTACGTCTGTAGTACCCAGCGTTTGTGAGAAACTTCAAAAAAAAAAATGTCCGTTATCTGTTCAGTTATACGCTAAAGCTAGTTTTTGACGCACGACTATGTTCATGACGACGTATCCGGTGAACTATGTGTCGTACTATGACAGTTTTGCAGGGAGGTTCAGTGATATAAACGAATGTTCGCAAAATTTACAGAAATAAATTGTCTCGCCATATATAGGAGATTTACTGCCAATATAAGCGAATACAAGTGTTTATCACGTCATATGGAATGAACTATGTGCCGCACGGTGAATGTGCACGCACTGATATATTTAGATGTTGTATGCAAAGAGTGATGCGAATAGGATCAGTAGATAGAAGATATTAATACTCCGTAACAGGTCCTCAAATTTTGTCTGCATGAACAGCGATGAAGCTTTTTCACCCTCTTTCTGTTGGGGTTGTCAGTGAGACGATTTCCTAAAGGTTTCACATTCTACCTGAATTTTATTCCTAGTAACTGTACTCAATGGCGAGTGATGGTTAAAGTTGCAGTGTTTCAGTGATGTCAGGTTCATTGTTCACGCGTTTATAAACCTAATGGACCGAATCACAATGGTTGGCAGTCAGTCACTAGACTGACAGAACAAGTTAGTTAAACACACACACACACACACACACACACACACACACACACACACACACACACAGAGAGAGAGAGAGAGAGAGAGAGAGAGAGAGAGAGAGAGAGAGAGAGAGAGAGAGAGAGAGAGAGAGAGAGAGAGAGAGAGATATTCAAGCACAACAGTTTCTAACTGCTACACTCATCTCGTTTAATTTCACATATATTTATTAATAGGTACATTATGCCATTCTACCTGGGAAAATTTTCTTTCTTGATCGGCTGTTTTAATTTTCTTACTTAAAGAGAGAAATGGATACATTGACGTCATATGTTGGGGATTAGTGAACTGCAGTGGTAGGATTAATAGCATTTCTCGTCAAGTGAGTACAGGATTGTAAGTACAAAATACTCTCCGGGGGACACCACCTTGACGAAGCACTGTCTGTGCGGATGGAGAGGCTTGCGCATCCGTGTGAAGCTGAGCGCTATATATCGAAGGTAGAGAACCTACTGCCGGAAAGGCCTCAGCTGATGGATCAGACTAAGAGTGTCCCACAACGTCCCGTCTTCCTTATCCTCTCCCAGTCCTTTCCCAATTACTTTCCCAACCCAAGGTGGGATGCGATCCGTGCCGAGGGGTGCGTGGCACATGGGTGTGTCTCGAACGGAGTCTCAGGGATACCGGGCGACCTCCCTGAGTAAGTAGCCTTGCACCGCGCGGGGTTATCGTGGTGTGGACCATATAAAACCTCAAATCTCATGGGACTAAGATGATCACAGAGAAAAAAAGTATTTTAAAAGAATCTGAGTATCTGAGGTCTCAGATTTCCCCCTAAGACATCGGGATCAGCACCAATGGAGTGCACTCCTACTTCTGAATCAGGGTCTACACCTGAGCAAGAAGTGGGAACTGTAACAGAGAAGTTGGACCAGATTAGGATTAAGGCCTTGTCTGGGGCTCAGAGGAGGAACCTTCTCAAGGAACAGAAGCAAAAGGAAGGAAAAGAATGGTTTCCTAAGCATAAGTGGAGGGAATCAAAAGGGCTTGAGTCCAAGACCCCAAAAAGAAACTGCCTCAGGTCGAAGGGGATATGCAGACCCCCTCGACATCAAAGACATGTGGCAAGAGGGTTAGGGAGGAATCTAAGACTCCCTCCTCTCTGGACAAGCGTGATCCTAAAAGGCTGAGGCAGGAAATAGGGAAACAGACCTATAGTACTGCAGTCTCGGTCTTTAGAATGGCGGTTGTCCAAGAAGGATACCCACTGGTGAGCATCACCTCGCAGCAGGAGCAGCTCGTTCAGATGACCCTCTTTGAAGAGATTGGGGGGGGGGGGCGCTGGTCCAGGACCCAAATTCAGGAGGGTCTATCTAGACTGCGGTGCCCTCATTTTGGTCTGAGGGGAAGCACTCAGCAGAATGGCTTAAGGACAAGGTGCCCATGATATCACCATGAGAGGATGCAAAGCTGCTGGTCAAGACAGCAACTGAACTCCTGAAGACCGCAAATGTATCAATATGGGTCCCAAAGATCCTTAAGGATGTCCCTCCAAAGACTATGTTCGAGAAAATAAGGGCCCAGAACCCAAAAGTCTCGACAGAGGACTGGAGGCTAATTAACCAAAATTCGTTCCGGAAGGACGAACCCTGGTGTTGGAGGTCGGAGAGAAGTTCCTGAAGGCAATGCGAGAGCAAGGCTTGAAACTTTTTAGGGTTCTCACAGGTCGCTGTCAGGGTAATCAAAGACATTAAAGGCAATAATGGCAGCAAGATGGGGACTGGAAGTGCTGCAGATAAACCTGCAGCACAGTAAAGGGGCCACTGCTGACCCATCGCCTGGGGAGACAGGAGGTGGACGTGGCTCCGATACAAGAACCCTATTTATACAAAGGGGGTGTATCGGGCCTCGGTGGTACTGGAGGTAAACTGATTTATGATAGAAATCTAAAAAAACTCCAGAACATGCATATATGTTAGAAATGGAATACTTTTCATACCAATGATGGTCACCAGGTCCCTGGAACAAAAATCCATCAGGATGCTGCAACGTGAGGAAGGTATCACGAGGGATATTATTTTGGCCTCAGCATACCTTCCTTACGAAGACAGCTCTCTTCCTTCAATGGAAGTGAGGAACTGTTGATGGGATGTGATGCCAATGCCCACAATCTATCGTGGGGCAGCAAGGACACCCACAGTAGAGGTGAGCACCTTCTTGAATTTCTCCTATCTAACAACTTGGAGATCCTGAATAGGGGTGATGAAACTACATTCAGGAATAGTAGAAGGGAAGAAGTAATTGACATATCTTTTGGTTCCATGATGATGGGAAGTTATGTCGGTGACATGTGGTCCTGGAGCCATCCTCATCAGATCACATGTATATTAAATTCAAGGTTGAAATGGGAACCAGACAGACCATGGCCTATAGGAATCCCAGGAAAACGGACTGGGAGACATATATGAAACACCTTGACTTCAGCCTATCGGAAATTAAAACTTCAATAAGGACAATAAGGAATTCAGCAGAGTTGGAGGGAGTAGCAGAGGCCGTAACCTCTGCTATAGTGACCTCATTCCAGGACATCTGCTCAATCACTAAGAAGTGCACAAATAGGAGTGTGCCTTGGTGGAATAATAACCTGGAAATGCAAAGGAAACAGGTACGAAGACTGTTTAACCTTGCGAGGCGCAAAGGACAATGGGCAAAGTATCGTGAGGCCCTTGTCAATTACAATCTTGCCATCAGACGGGTAAAGGAGGTATCCTGGAAGGTATTCTGTGAGGAAGTGGAGGGCACGGCTGCTCAAGCGAGACTTCATAAAATCCTCACTAGGGTACCAACTAATCCAGGAGGAACATTGAGGAAGGAGAATGAGAAGTATACAAAGACAGCACACGAAACCCTGGAACTGCTCCTCAAGACTCACTTTCCTCAATATACTCTGGGGGATAATTCAGACCAGAATGCGATTCCTGAGACACAACGGTTCTCAGGTATTCGCAAAGAGGACTGGGATCTGTCCAAGGAGTGTGTCGATTTCAGTAAGGTCCGATGGGCAGTGGGAACATTGCAACCGTTCAAGTCACCTGGCCCCGATGGAATCTTTCCAGCTCTCCTGCAACAAGCGGGAGAAAATCTTATTAGATTCCTATGCAGGTTATTCAGGGTTAGCCTAGCAGCAGGAATCATTCCCAATGCCTGGAGGGCAGTGAAGGTTGTCTTCATTCCAAAACCAGGGAGAATTGATCACACCAAGGCTAATGATATGAGACCAATCAGTCTGTCGTCCTTCATTCTTAATACATTGTAAAAGCTGGTTAATGAGCATGTGCATGTTGGAGAAAGGAGGTTAAGTAGGGCTCCTCTACATTCAAACCAACATACATATCAACCAGGTAAATCATGTGAGACAGCTCTCTAGCAACTCGTTGACAAGGTGGAAAAAAACTGAACTTTCAGGAAATAGCCCCCTCGATGTCCAGGAAGATCCAGAGGGCTATTAGCAAAAAGACCTTCGATTCCATGGTTAGGGCAGCAGAAGTGCATGACCTAGGGACCACAATATGTAAGTGGACCAGGGCCATGCTCCGTGGAAGAAAGGTAGAGGCTACCATGATGAATGAAAAAATGGTAACTAACACCACTAGGGGTTGCCCGCAAGGAGGAGTTCTTTCCCCTTTATCGTGGAATCTAGTGATGAATGAGCTCATTGGAGAATTAAACTCTAGGCAGTACTTTTGCCAAGGATACGCAAATGATCTTGTCATAGTAATGCTTGGCAAATTTGCTGACAGTGTCAAAAATATGGCACAAGGTGCATTGGACATTGTGCAAGACTGGTGCAGAAAACAGGATCTGGGGGTTAGTCCTAAGAAGACTTGTTGTACCATTCACAAAGAAGCATACCCAACATTCAAGTTGGAATCTAAAGCTTTTCAATGAAGCGCTACCTGTGATGGGGACAGTGAAATATCTAGGGGTTACCCTAGATGAGAAACTGACATGAACCCCTCACATCAGGAATATTTGCTCCAAGGCAAAAGGTTCTCTTAGGAGTACCAGGAGAGCTTGTGGCAAAAATTGGGGCTTGAACCCCAAGGGTACGCACTGGATATCCACCATGGTGATTAGACCCAGGATCACCTATGGGGTGGTCGTGTGGTGGAAGAAGGTAGAACAGCAGGTTGCTGCTAAGGAGCTTGGTAAGGTGCGTAGATTAGCCTGCTTTGCCATAACAGGCGGAATTAGCAGCACACCAACTGCTGGGATGGAAACCATGCTGGATATGCCCCCATTACACCTTTGGGTCAAGATGGAGGCAGCGGCTGGTGCATACAGACTAAAAACTTGCAAAAACTGGGCCTCTTTGGGATATCCAGAATCACAGACTAAAATAGTGAGTGAGGTAAATATAGGAAAGATTGGGGAAATGCCAGCTGATTATAACCCCATACTGCTTCAACAAGCCTTTCAACATAATTGGAAGTAGGGAGCAGTGGGAGAAAATAATTCGACACTGTACAAGGGATATTGTCTCGTTCACTGACGGGTCAAAATCAGACCAAGGCGTTGGAGCCGGGATATACGGGGTGCAGCCAAGACTGGAGGGCGTCATCTCTAGGGAAACTGGCCTCATTATTCTAGGCCGAAATCACTGCCTTCAGGGCGTGTGTGGAGGAGAATTTGCGTAGGTGCTACATAGATCGTAGCATCTATATTTACCCAGACAGCCAGGCAGCCCTGAGATCACTGGCAGCTCCTGCAACAAAGTCTAAAATTGTTGCAGAATGTCACAGGGTTCTGGTGGAGCTAGGGGAAAGCAATAGAGTAAACCTATTGTGGGTCCCTGGCCATTCGGGGATCAGTGGCAACGAACATGCTGACAGATTAGCCAGGATAGGGGCAGAGACTCCATTTATTGGACCGGAACCTGTCCTTCAATCACCAAGGCAATGATCAAATTGGAGCTACGTAACTGGCTCAGAAGACAGCACGTAGAATATTGGACCAAAGTCCATCAACAAAAACATGGCAAGGTAATTATGACAAAGCCATATTTTAGAAGAACCTCTGCAATCCTGAGCTTGAACGGGAGAGAGATTAGACTCACGGTTGGATTGCTGACAGGTCATGGGAATTTCAAAAAACACCTACATACAATGGGAATAACAGTAGGACCCTAAATGTAGGATCTGTGATGACGGTGATGAAACTGCATCACATCTAATCTTCGAATGCATTGCATTGGAGAGTAAAAGGCACAGAACATTTGGGACAACCATACCTGCATAAATTGTGTCTAATAAAGAACTGGTAAAGGGACTACTTGCACTGTTCAAGGGCATTGGTTGGCTTTACTAGATATACATGTAGCGATACCGCACAATGAACTTGGTCCAACCCGCCACTGTCCGCACCGAATCAAATAATGAAGAAGGAAGTAGGGAAGCCGGTAAGTTAATACAAACGGCGTAGTAAAAGCATTGTCTTACCCGAAACAGACATGAAAACTACCCACAGTAGTAAAAGTTGATATGTAAATTAGCAACTCAGATTATCACAAGAGAGAACAGCTTGTTTTATCACATACATTTTTTCACATGGTTAATGGAGATGAAATTCAGCATTGGAAAAGCTAACACACGGAAAAGAAATGATTGGCGAATGTGGGCCGGGAAAAGAAACAGGAAGTCACCCGATAAAATCGTACACAAAGCACAATATAACCATCAAGAATTTGGTGCAAGAAACAAGGTTGTATACGTGAAGGAGATCAGGAGAAAATTTCAGACAGTTTTCAACAACAGGTCTTAAACTACAAGACCTGTCCAGGAGCAGATAGACTGACCTTATTAGTTATAAATTGTGCAGTTAGGACACAGCAAAGATAAAATCTTCGCAAACAAATATTAAAAAGTTGTGTAATAATAAATGTTAAAATGAAAATTATTGGACTCTTAAAGACATTTGAAAATCCATGTCACAGTGAAATCACCTCAATTTCTTACAAAACTTTAAAATTTAAGAGATTAATGTATAGTAGTAGTAGTAGTAGTAGTAGTAGTAGTAGTAGTAGTAAGTCCAGAGACTGGTAACCTACATCAATTTGAATCTGCTTACTGCATTAATCTGTCTCCCTTTTTTTACTCCACTATTTTTACTCCACACACTTCCCTCCAACGCTAAATTCAAGAATGTGTCCTATCAATCGATCCTTTCTTGTAGGCAAGGTATGCTAGAAAGTCCGTTCCCCTCCATTTCTGTTCAGTGCCTCTTCATTAGTTACGCCATCCACCCACCTAATATTCAGAATTACTCTGTAGCACTACATTTGAAAATCCTCTTCCTGTCCACACTGTTTGTCTCCTATGTTTCACTCCCATACGAGGCAACACTCCACACAAATGCCTTATGAAAGGATTTCCTTACGCTTAAATTAATATGCAATGTTTAATTTCTCTTTTTAGAAAACGCTTTTCTTCCCACTGCCAGTCTGCCTTTTATATCCTCTCTACTGTGACTACCACCTTCATTATTTTTTTGCCTGATCTAATTCCTTCAGTATCGCCTGATCCGACTGCACTTCATTACCCTTGTTTCGATCTTGTTAATGTTGATCTTTTACGCACCTTTTAAATCACTGTCTATTCCGTTCAAATGCTCTTTTAGGTTATTTGCTGTCTCTGGCAGAATGAACTTTGGAAGGGAGTAAGACACGGTTGTAGCCTTTCTCAAACATACTGCATACCTTTCATGCCCTTCAATTCTGATAACTGATGCCTATGATATCCAGAAGCAGTTGTGTGAAAGGGTTGAAGAGTACCTAGACGCTATTTTTAAGAGTCATGATGTACTTTAGGCACCTTCAAAATTTACAGCACTAACAAGGGGAATACAAAGTATGGTACCAACGGATTTTGATGGGCCTCAGGTATGTTGTGAAGGAGTTCCTCCAGACCATCAACCTAAAAGGATTTGTTCCAATTGGCCTTGATTTCTAAGAAAATCGAAATCAAATTCGTAGCAAATTACCACGCGTACCGTGTCTACTTATACATGGCGGTTACCGCTCAGCGAGACAGCGTGGTGTAATCGGCAAGGTGCGAGGCTGCCATGTAGGCGACCTGGGTTCAAGTCCGATAGGTCTATTACTTTTCACACCTGTCCGATGATTGTGGATATTTTTATAACCATTCTTATGTAAACGTTTGCAGTAAATGGTCAGGATAAAAAAACATGTAACATTCCCTCAATATTTTATGTATTGCGCGACGATTATTCATTTAGTTTTTTCGAAGCACACTTTTAAGGCGTATTTCGAAATCAGTAAACAGTCTTGTTAATACCTATAATATTTGGGCAATATTTAATACCTATGCTTACAGTTCCTGACCGTGCTGTTTTCATCTCCTATGACGTGTGTACCCACGTGACGCGTCCCTGTGGACTATTATGCTACGGCCAGTCGGTCAGTCATTCGTAACGTGTCGTTCATGCGTGCGGCGAATAGTGCCACGTGCAGAACATATGCGCTATGATAGAAGCAGGCCCATCACACGTAACCTCTTCGGAAATTTGTGTGTTTTCTTTGCCTTTTTAATAGTTTGACTTTTCATCATTTGTTATTTTTGTCTTTCTTTGCTCAATCATTTCTTAAATTTTTTTAAATATAAAAAGTAGCAATTACAATTTTTAAAATTTGTTGTGCTGCTGGGTAACGAACCCGGACTGCTGCATGGGAGCCTAGCACCTTGCCGATTACACCACACTGTCTCGCTGAGCTGTAACCGCCATGTATAAGTAGACACGGTACGCGTGGTAATTTGCTACGAATTTGATTTCGATTTTCTTAGAAATCAAGGCCCATTGGAACAAATCCTTTTAGGTTGATGGTCTGGAGGAACTCCTTCACAACATACCTGAGGCCCATCAAAATCCGTTGGTATCATATTTGGTGTTCCCTTTTAAATATTTTAACACCGTACTTCGCGCTAACGTTATAAGCTGGATTAACGTTATAAATTAGTTGTGATGAAGCAGCTACGGCAGATTTCTTGTGGTCTTCATGTTCTTCAAGCGAAGGGGCTATCTGAATTATCTGTTAAGAATATTTTCTTTTAGATGACCAGACATAAATTGAAAGAGCAATAGGAAGGAAACGTAGATGAAAATGTTATTTCATACAGCTCCCACAGTTAGAAGCACATTCATGAAGGTGACAAATGGTACGGTTAGAATGGGAGAGGGAGAGATTAGAATACATTCTACATTCTTTCATTCAAACTGGGGGAACAATTTGTCTGTTATTCATAAGGTTACTTTTATATGATTCGTAGTTTTACATTCATTACCTAGAGGCTTTTTTTCACCCGGACGATGCTGTGTGTTACTATGTTTCAGTTTAATTCGCTAAGGCCAAGACGCTATACACTAACGTATTAAGTTTTGCACAACTTCTGTCAGAGTCTTGTAACAATTTTCTTGTAACTAGTGCTATCTGATATCTTTCAGAGTCCGATGTTAAAAAAACATTCACAATAGAAAAAGAACATAACCAAATAAACTTCTTGGATATAACCATCAATAAGGAAAACAATAAGCATACCCTTGACATTTACCGTAATCCGACAGCAACTGATACGATTATACACCAGACCTCCCATCACCCACATGCACAAAAACAATCAGCAATTAAATACATGCTCCACAGACAACACAGTACCACTCAACAAAGCAAATTACCAAAAGGAACTAGACATCACACAAATAGCAACAAGCAATGGATATGACAGTAATATAGTAGAAAAGTTAATTTTTTGTTTAACAGGTACGGGCAAAAAACAGCAAACATACAGACCCACAGACAACAATACAGCAAAGCAGCACACAAACACACACAATACAAACTGCAGTACAAAGAACACATGAAAGAAAAAAGAAAATTCAAGATGGTACACAATGACATACAAACACTAACACATAAAATAAACGTTTTCAAAAGACAAGGCATAAAAATAGCTCTCAAAACATAACCCAATCCAGAATTATACCCCAAAAATCAAAACGGACACACATCTACCAAAGAGCTGGAATATACCAACTACAATGCAACTCATGTGATGGAAGGTATGTAGGACAAACCAGCAGAACATTCGATACCCGATACAAGGAACACATCAGGGCATGGAAATACGGAACAAACCACTCCACTTTTGTAGAACATCTAAAAGAATATAACCACAAACCCACCACAATAGAAAAAGACTAGAAAAATATATGAAAGTAATTAGAATAAATAATGAAAAACATCTAACATTAGAAGAAACAAATTGTGTAGTCCCAGGCCGCAGCTTCGCCGACGCCTCCAGAGGAAGGAGACCCGCCGCCCAGCCGTCGCAGCCAGCCACGGAGGACAGCCGCCCGGACCGGCAAGCAAACGCGGAAGCGGGCGTCGGCACGCCGGCGATCGCGAGCCAACAGGCACCCCGCCGTGGACGACCGCAAGGGAACACCGCTGCCGTCGCCTCAGCCAAGCCAACGCCCACTAATGCCGCGCGAGTTGCACGCAATCAGGGCACGCCTTCTCGCGCACGGCCCACCGTCCAGCCGCAGCCAGCCGCCGCCACAGTGACGCAGCCAGCCGCCGCCACAGCCCCTATGAGCGACACCTACATCGGCCGAGCTCAGCACGCTTCTGCGATCGCTGAGCCAGCTCCTGGAAAAACTGCCAATTCTCATGCAGGCAGGCAGCCCTCCAGGCCAACGCCGCGAATTCAAGCAGTCACCATGGATAATCACCACATACACGGACTAACCGTCTGCACGTTCAATGCGAGGAGTCTCCATCCTCAGCAAGGCGAATTTCGCCTGCTCCTACGGGAAGAGGCGGTCGACATCTGTCTTGTACAGGAGACCTTCCTCAAACCTGGGGTGAACGTGCGAGCGGCAAATTACTGCTGCTACCGAGACGACAGGCTTACCCAAGGGGGTGCCACTGCTGTTTACGTCAAGAAGTCGCTGCGGCACCATCGAATACATCTCCCAGGGACACCTACACTGGAAACAACGGGAGTGGCCGTCGACACTACCGCCAGAAGGATTCATGTCGGTATACCGACCGCCCGGCAGAACCCAATGACAGCAGGGTTTCAAAGTCCGCTCCCTCGAGGAAGGACGGCTATTCATCGCGGGTGATTTCAATGCAAAACACGCCGAGTGAAACTCTTGCGTCACCAACGTAAATGGGCGCCGACTTTCCCGAATAGTGCACCGTAGCGGCGCCATCAGCCTGGGGCCTTTTGACCCCACGCATTTCCCGGACCGAGGAGAACCCGACGTGCTCGACATCGGCCTGTTGAAGGGTATTGGACACTTCGCAACTGCGGAGACGCGAACGTCTTGAACTCAGACCATGTTCCGGTCATCTTTGAACTGGACGTGGTTGCTTCATCCCTCCGAGAGCAGCGCCCAAACTACAAGAAACTAAACACAGAGCGCTACAAAGAGGAAGTGCTTGCCGCACTTAATGAAGCGCCGACCCCGCAGACGTCGGAACCGACGCGACCTCCTTGTTTCTTTCCAGGACGATCCTGAAAGCAGCAGAAGCAGCAACTCCGAGACCGCCGCGTCAACCGCGAGACCTTTCGCGGCAGCTCCCACGCCATATCATGGCAGCCATCACCGAGAAAAATCGACTGTTTCGTGAATGGCAGCTTACTCGCCAACCGGACACGAAACGCCGACTGAACCGCATGAGGCGGGAAATCAAGGCCGCAGTCGAACACCACCGCAACCAGGATTGGGCAGACCTCGTGTCAACGCTCAACCCTGACGACGACAGCGCCTGGAGGGTCGTGAAAGCTTTCCTTCGACGCCGTCAACGTATACCGCCCCTCTTGGTCGGAAACGAATACGTCAGTGACCCAGACGCAAAGGCCAGTGCGCTGGCTGACGCGTTTGCTGCAAATTTCACGCCAGTGGAAGACGTCGTCGATGAAGAGCATATTTGCAGAGTCGGTGAGCAACTGCCAATATTCCTCGCCGCCAGGGAAGAAGATGACGTTATTGACCCAATAACAGAAAACGAGGTTGCAACGCAGCTTCGCTTGTTGAACCAAAGGAAGGCGGGAGGTAGCGACGGTATCACTAACCGCCTACTGACGAACCTCCCTCAGGAAATACATCGGCTTCTAGCGGATGTCTTTAACGAGGTCCTCCCCAACGCAGGGAAACACGCAGAGGTGGTGGCAATCCCGAAAAAAGCCTAGTGTACAAACTCTTTGTTCACGGGTTCCCGACGTCCCATGGAAGACTGCTGCAGTCGTACCTGTCCGAACGGAGTTTCCACGTAAGGGCAGAAGACGGCAGATCCACAGAAAGGCGGATATGTGCGGGAGTGCCGCAGAGTTCGGTCATCGGCCCCCCCTTTTTTTTTTTTTTTTTGTGGTTTTAGGGCGCACAACTTCTATGGTCATTAGCGCCCAGTCAAAAACATAGATTCGCTATGGCCTCAAAAAAAAACGGGGACTGTCAGAACTTCCAGAAGAGGCTAAAAACGAAAGATAAAAGACAATTAAAAGGGTTAAATATCCTTGGATAAGTTGGCCAAGTTGATAAAACGCAAAACTCGAGCAGCTGCTCGTGTGTCATCAGCTAAAATTGCCTCCAGAGTAGACGGAAAGTGAAGGGCTACACGGAGATGATTAAAATTAACACAAGTCAGTAAAACATGTCGCACTGTCAGCAGTTCACCGCAGGAGCATAGCGGTGCAGGTTCGGCGGACAGCAAGTGACGGTGGCTGAAACGGCAATGACCGATCCGCAACCGAGCCAGGATGACCTCCTCCCGCCGAGAGGGGCGTGAGGATGTCCTCCAAGCGGTCGGGATCGGTTTGACAGTTCGCAATTTATTATTGTACAGTGAAAGCCACACACTGTGCCATTGCGACACGATACTCCGGCGAAGAGCCCGTTGAACATCGTCCGATGGGACGCAAAAGGTAGCCATGCGAGGCAAAAGAGCTGCTGCCTTGGCTGCTGTGTCGGCGGCCTCATTCCCGGGCACACCCACATGGCCAGGAACCCACAGGAAAGAAACGTGACAGCTGTCATCAGCCAGCAACTGGAGGGAGCGTTGGATCCGATACACGAGAGGATGGTTCGAGAAAGGGTCCTTAAGACTCTGCAGGGCACTTAGGGAGTCAGAACATATGGCATAGAAAGGGTGGCGGTGGCGGCAGGTATACAAAACGGCCTGGTGGAGGGCGAAAAGCTCAGCCGTGAAGTTTGAGCACCGGTCAGGGAGCTTGTATTGGAAACGGTTGTCCCCGACGACGAAGGCAGATCCGACACCGGCAGTGCTCTTGGAACCATCAGTGTAAATAAATACGGCATTATCGAACCGCGAGCGGAGTTCGACAAGCCTCGAGCGGAATACCAAATCCGGAGTGCTCTCCTTGGGGAGCGAACTAAGTTCGAGGTGTATGTGAACCTGGGCCTGATGCCACGGTGGCAATGGGCTTTCGCTCAACCGAAGGGTGGAAGGAAGGGTAAAATCGAGCCGCTGTAGCAGGCGGCGAAACCGAACTCCCGGTGGTAGCAAGGCAATCGCAGACAACTGATATTGGCGATCGAGTGAGTCGTCAAAAAATAATCTGTAAGATGGATGGTTGGGCATCGACCGTAGGCGGCATGCGTACCGACACAAGAGTATGTCACGTCGATTGGTCAAGGGTAATACAGCAGCCTCGGCATACAGACTTTCAACAGGGCTGGTATAAAATGCACCGGTCGCCAGACGTAATCCACGATGGTGGATAGAGTTGAGACGGCGGAGAATAGACGGCCGTGCTGAAGAGTATACAAGGCTTCCATAGTCGAGCTTCGACCGAACAATGGCCTGGTAAAGGTGAAGCAGGACGGTACGATCCGCTCCCCATGACGTGCCACTGAGGACACGAAGAACGTTAAGGGATCGGGCACAACGGGCAGCCAGGTAGGACACGTGTGTGGACCAGCAAAGTTTCCGATCCAACATGAGTCCCAAGAATTTTGTAGTCTCCACGAAAGGGAGAGCAACAGGGCCGAGACGTAGAGAAGGTGGAAGAAATTCCTTGTATCTCCAGAAATTGATACACACAGTTTTCTCAGTGGAGAATCGGAAGCCGTTTGCGATGCTCCAGGAATACAGACGGTCAAGACAGCGTTGGAGAGAACGCTCCAAGAGACACGTCCGCTGGGCGCTACAATAAATTGCGAAATCGTCAACAAAAAGAGATCCGGAGACGTCGGCTGAAAGGCAGTCCACGATTGGATTGATTGCAATGGCAAAGAGCGCCACACTCAAGACGGAGCCCTGTGGTACCCCATTCTCCTGGCAAAAGGTATCTGACAAAACAGAACCCACCCGCACCCGGAACTTGCGATCCGCCAAAAACGCTTGAATGAAAAGAGGAAGGCGGCCCCGAAGGCCCCATGTGTGCAACGTGCGGAGAATGCCCGCTCTCCAACAGGTATCGTATGCCTTCTCCAAGTCGAAGAACACGGCTACTGTTTGACGCTTCTTCAGAAAGTTGTTCATAATGAAGGTCGACAACGTAACGAGGTGGTCAGCAGCAGAGCGGTGTCGACGAAAACCGCATTGGATATTAGTCAGAAGGCGGCGAGATTCGAGGAGCCAGACCAACCGAGCGTTAACCATGCGTTCCATCACCTTACAGACGCAGCTCGTCAGAGAAATAGGACGATAACTGGAAGGAAGGTGTTTGTCCTTCCCTGGTTTGGGGATGGGGACAACAATGGCTTCACGCCAACTTGTGGGAGCATGACCTTCAGTCCATATGCGATTGTAGGTACTAAGAAGAAAGCACTTGCTCGCAGGAGAGAGGTTCTTCAGCATTTCAATGTGAATGGAATCGGGCCCGGGAGCAGAAGACCGGGACAGGGCGAGAGCACGATCTAGCTCCTGCATGGTGAAGGCGACGTTATAATTTTCCCGATTAAAAGAACGGAAAGAAGGCGGCCGTGCCTCCTCTACCTGTTTTCGAGGGAGAAAGGCAGGGTGGTAATGGGCAGAGCTCGAAACCTCCGCAAAGAAACGACCCAATGCGTTTGAAACATCAGCTGGGTCCACGAGGACCGCGTTCTCCACGGTCAGGCCAGGAATCGGGGAGTGGACCTTGATGCCGGACAAACGGCGTAGGCCACCCCAGACAACCGTGGAGGGAGTAAAACGGTTAAAAGAACTAGTAAAAGTAGTCCAGCAAGCTTTCTTGCTGTCGTTTATGATACGACGACACTGCGCTCTCATACGTTTGTAATTGATGCAATTCTCCAAAGTTGGGTGGCGGCGGAAGGTGCGTAAAGCACGGCGCCGGGCTCGAAGCGCGTCGCGGCAGGCTGCAGTCCACCAAGGGACCTGGACACGACGTGGAGAAGAGGATGTACGAGGTATGGAACGTTCAGCAGCAGTGAGGATAACCTCTGTGAGGTATTCGACCTGACTGTCACAGTTGGGAAAATTCTGATTGTTAAAAACAGCCATGGAAGAATAAAGCCCCCAGTCGGCTTTAGAAATGTTCCAACTGGTGGGACGTGGAGATGGGGAATGATGTAGGAAGTGGATGATACAAGGGAAATGGTCACTCGAGTACGTGTCAGAAAGTGCATACCACTCAAACCGACCGGCAAGCTGAGGAGTGCATATTGCGAGGTCTATATGGGAATAAGTGTGTGTTGTGTCAGAAAGGAAGGTCGGTGCACCGGTGTTGAGGCAGACAAGATCGAGGTGGTGGAGAATGTCCACCAAAAGGGAGCCTCTCGGACAAGGTGCCGGAGAGCCCCATAGGGGGTGGTGGGCATTAAAGTCGCCTACCAACACGAAAGGTGAAGGGAGCTGGTCAACAAGGTTTAGCACATCTGCCCTAGTAAGGGCAGATGACGATGGCGAATATATATTACAGAGGGAGAAGGTAAATGTGGATAAGGTGATGCGGACGGCAACTGCCTGTAGGTGAGTGTGCAAGGAAATGGGATGGAAATAGACGTCGTCTCGAAGGAGCATCAGAACCCCTCCATGGGCTGGGACACCTTCCACAGGTGGCAGGTCGAACCGCACAGAGGTGTAGTGTGGAAAGTCTGCACGATCACGTGGACGCAACTTAGTTTCCTGGAGGCAGACTAGAAGCGGGCAGTGCAATCGAAGGAGTAATTTTAACTCCTCCCGATTAGAACGAATGCCGCGAATGTTCCATTGAAGGAGCGCCATGATAAAAATGAGAGAAGAAATAAGGATAAAAACCAAGTAGCGAGCGGGGTCACCTCGACGGCCGCTGAGGACCGGATTTCGAGGGAGCACTGCTATCGCTGTCCAGGGGCAAAGGGTCGTGGTCCATAGGTTCGACCGACGCGCCTGCCACCTCCCTGAGTTGATCAGGAGGGGCAGTTTCCACCGCCGGTAAAGGGCCGGGCGCCCGGCAAACGGAGCGTCCCGGTGAAACAGAAGACGGCCGAGGCCGGCAACTGTTGGACGGCGCGACAGATGGGTCACGCCTCGGCGGGGAAGGAGAGGAACTCTTTTTCTTGTCAGCTCTTCTGGAAGAGTGACGGCGGGAAGAGGCAGTTGACGGTTGGGAAGCCTGAGAACGCAGAAAATCCTCACGGACGGGTTCCTTTTTTAAGGTCCGGGCATCTTGTTTAGGTGCCCGCGGTTTACTAGATGTTGACGAAGACTGTACCTTAGAAGCAGCAGGAGGAAGCGGGGACGTGGAACGGGCAATCTTCGGGTTGGCGGATCGCACAACTGTGTCAGCGAAAGTGAAATCACATGTCTGGGTACTGGAATCTTTGGTAGGTCGAGGTGAGGTGAGTACCTTACTGTATGTACCCGCTGGGAGGACAGTGGGCTTTCGACTCGCCAACAACTTACGAGCGGCAGATGTTGATACCTTCTCCGTAACCCGGATTTGCTGGATTACCTTCTCATCCTTGTATACAGGACAGTCGCGAGAGGAAGCCGCATGGTCACCGTTGCAGTTTAGGCAGTGAGGGGACGGAGGTGGGCAATCCCCCTCATGGGCGTCCCTACCACAAGTGACACACTTTGCTGCATTTGGGCAATGTTCACGGGTATGATTGTACCTGTGGCATTGAAAACAGCGCGTTGGGTTAGGCACATAAGGTCGGACAGAGATGACTTCATACCCTGCTTTGACCTTCGACGGGAGTTCAACTCTGTCGAACGTCAAAAACACAGTACGAGTCGGTGTCAATTGGGTATCGACCTTTTTCATCACCCTGTGGACGGCTGTCACACCCTGATCGGACATATACGATTGGATGTCTTCATCAGACAGCCCGTCAAGGGATCTCGGAAAAACTACCCCCCTTGACGAGTTGAGTGTGCGGTGTGCTTCTACCTTAACGGGAAACGTGTGCAACAACGTAGTACGTATAAGTTTTTGGGCTTGGAAGGCACTGTCCACTTCCAGCAACAATGTGCCATTGCGCTGACGTGAACAGGTTTTAACAGGGCCAGCAATTGCATCTACACCTTTCTGTATAACGAAAGGATTGACAGAATTGAAATCCTTTCCGTCGGTGCGAGAGACAACCAGAAATTTAGGCACATTAGGCAGAGTCTTTTTAGGCTGAGGCGAGTCTAACTTACGTTTGTGAGTCAACGTCACGAAAGAAGATAAGGAAGTCATCGCGGAAGTGTCCCCCGTGATTACCGGCGTCTCCGATGGCGCGCTCCTTCCTAGTGGGGGCCCTCTCCGAGGGCTTACCCGCCTTAGGTGATTGTTCACACCTCAGGTCACACCTCCCGAGAACTGACGGAGGGACCAATCGGCACGTTCGGAAGGTACCAGCTCGGGTAATCACCCCTCCCTGGGCCTGGCCTTTACCAGGGGGTACGTACGTGCCCTACTTGTCTACCCGGGGCGGGGAATTACGCGTTACCCCGTCACCTGCTACGCACGATAATGCGTGGGTCGGCCTTCAGACACGCACAGGGAGGAAAGAAGAAGAGGATAGGAAATGAAGAGAAAGAAGGAAGAAGTGTCTCAAACGCCGAAGCGGAGACTAATGAGGAGAAGAAAGCCAGGAGAGTACAAGGAGAGAAAGACAGAAAACAAAGGGTAAGAAGGGAAGGAACGAAGGAAGAAAAACCACAACAAGAACCACAGTAGCTCACGAAATATGCCCGTCTCCGGGCGAAGGCATAAACCGGGAGGGACAGTGAAGCAGCCTGGGGCAGAAGAAAGGCTGCTCCGGCTCGGGGCCCCGTGCGCGCCACACACGTACCCACAAAAGAACTGTGGGCCCCCTGGGGACATCGGCCCCCCTGCTCTACTCCCTATACACTGCTGATGATCCGCGAGTCGCAAGCGTCGAATTGGCACTATACGCCGGCGCTTTTCACCCGCAGTATGAACGCGCTCACAATGTGACGCCGACTCCAAGTCGGCTGCGACGCCCTGGGTGCATGGGCCACCAAGTGGCGGTTGAAATTCAACGCCGCGAAAAGCCAGGCAGTCGTCTTTACTAGACGCAAACTGCCCGATGCGCTACCGCCGATCGAGATCCTGGGGACTCCCATCCCCTGGTGTACAACGGCGAAATACCTAGGGGTAACCTTAGACCAAAGGCTCGCCTGGAAAAGATCACGTCCGTGATGTAAGACGGAGGGCCACAGGACGGCTAGGGGTCATTTACCCACTGCTCAACCCGCAGTCGCCACTACCGTCGGAACACGGCATTACGCTGTACCTGTCACTGGTCCGCCCTATGCTCGAGTACGCGTCCCCAGTCTTTGGAAACGCCGCCGACGTCCACATCCAGCTGCTGCAGACCATCCAGAACCGCGCTCTGAAGACTGCCCTGCATCTTCCAACGCGCTACCCAACCGACCAGCTTCACGAAGAAGCCGGCATTCTACCGCTCCGAGAGAGATTCCGCGTCACCGCCAGGACCTTCTACGAGAAGACAGAGCAGTCCCACAACCGGCTCATCCGGCAATTGGGGACACAACACCACTTCAGGCGAACAACCCGCTGGCCTGACCTGCTGCGAAATTTTGTTAATCTCGTAGCAAACCAGGAAAAAGAAGAGTATAATACATCGTCAGCAATCTGACAGTCTAAGTCCACACATACAGCCAGGTACTAATACTTTTTCCCTATGTTTCAGGTACAGCAGGAATAGCAGCAAATGCTTAGCCTGCACAACCATCGGACCAAGGTCGAGGTCCGTCAAGAAAGCGAGCGAGCGAGCGAGGGCTAGAACTCAGTTCCTTTCGAGCAGCCGTAGCGTGCGGATCTCCGTGCCGGCGCGTTTCCAGGAGCTCAGTCCGTCAGTTCACCTGATGATGGCGACATGTATGATCGCCGAAATATTGTGCCCGTTGGACACTATAGACCGGCAGTACACCCGTGGATATTTTGATCATCAAATACGCCGGGAGAAACTGATCACAAGAGACGTACTGACAAGCAGACGGCACAACCGTGGGGTCGGAGATTTGTCCGACATTATGTGTGGTGAAAGAGGACCCCTAACACCTCACGTTGTTAAAATATTAGGACGCACTACTTGGATAATCCCAAGAAAAATCGATCTGAAGTTTCTTAGGTGCGTTACAAGTATAAAACGTTAATCCATTGCCTTCCGCCGTCTGGCCTAAATGGTTAGGGCTCTGACTCTTAAGCCAGAGGTCTCGGGTTAGATTCCACCTTCGGCACTTTTTTTCTGCCATTCCGCCGGCAGCAGCGGCCGTGAGCGGACGTCCTGCTGTGCTTCGCGCCACGGTCGTTTGTTTGCATCCGCAGGGTAAGTCGGTGCTATTGCGCGCGCGCGCTGTGAATTGTGTATATGTGAATATGCAGTGATGGCTGAATTATCTGGAATAGATACTTTGAAATTCACATTCGATCGAACTCTTATTCGACCTAAGTCCTTCGAAATTGGCTAGAGAAAGTAGTGAAAATACGCTCTGAAGATACAATAGGATATCACTTGTCTATTGTCGATACTGTTGTGTATTTTAAGATGAGAAAACCCCAACTTTGTGATCAAGTTATCGAACGTACTGGCGGTATATTGAAGTTTACTCATAGAGATGGTAAAGTTGGTGACGTAACAGTAGATTAAGTTGGACTTGGTATTCGAACAATCCGAATATTTGAGTTGCCATTTGAGGTCCCTGCCGATGCGATAAATAAAGTAATCTCTCCGTACGGTCGAATTCTCAGTAATTTAGCTGAGAAATGGTCGACTGCCCACAAGTTCCCTGTGCTGAACGGTGTGAGGCAACTTAAGGTGGAACTTTTGCGACATATACCGTCGTATATCAACGTTGGTGGTTACAGGGGAATAGTCATTTACGACGGCCAACCAAGAACGCGCTCAGCCTGTAATAAAACAGGTCACGTACGTTCTCTGTACCTGCAGAGACGAATTGCTCGATTGCCAACTGGTGAAACAACGAATCCGCCACAAATGACCACCACTTACGCTGCTGCGGTACGTGGCCATTCGACAGACAACTCGATTAGTGAAACACACTTCGAAATTCCTCCCAGGGACACAACCCAAATCCAAACCGTGGTGTTGGAGACTTCTGAGACGGAGGATGGACCGGTATCGGAGCCGAAAGTGACAGGAATCCCAGAAGTCGGAAGAACACCAAATAGGCCCACGTACCGAGTTGAGGCACATCGAAATGATTGACAAATCGCAGTCCGAAGTGGAAAAGCAATCTCAGAACCCGGAAAAACAACAAACTGATACAAGTTGACTGATTAGAGACGTCATAATACTCCACGGAGAGCAGCCACCAGTAACCCAAAGTGACACTGCTGATTCAGATGACGGTCAATCACCTGGAAAATCTCGTCGCCGAAGGAATAAGAAGCGAAGACTGGCGCACCAGGGAGCCGAGAAGGCGGCGGCGTCATAAGAGAAGGCGAAGAAGGTTATAGAAAAACTAAATTTACTTGCATCTGGCAAACCACAGGAACAGACATCGGCACGAATGAAGCCTGATGACAGGACAACCACCAATAATGATGGCAGGGTGGACCTCATCGAAGAGACGGCTACAGAACATCACGAAAAACCTGCACAGGTGCCAGAAGAACAGGTGAATCGCCTCAATGAGCCGTTAAAAATGCCCAACACATTTGACTGGTCAGCGGACGTCGAAAATGAACACGCGAACGCCGATGTACTCGCTTGGGTGTACCAAGGAGCACTAGACGCGATTCACACAACACTCAAGAACCAACAGCAGGCCCAAGCATGGACACACGAGAAGGAGGCAACGACGAGGACTGAGTTCTATTAAATACAGAAACAACTGGCTCCCGTAAAAACAACTCAGAATGACTGACCTACAAGCTTACAGGATAGCAACATCCAACATAAGAGCCAGAGTTCCCTCAAGCTTGACAACATTAAAGACTTCTTGTACGCCGCGGACATTGATATACTTCTGCTTCAAGAGGTAGGGGAAATAGATTTAGATCGAATCCCTGGGTACATCGTCACGGCAAATCAGGGAGGTGGTGCCGATTTGGGAACGGCCATCCTGTTCAAAGAAGGTATTGTTCCCACGACATAGAACGGCTAGCAAATAGAGGGATTGCTGCAACCGTTAACACCACCAAAACAAATGTGTACGCTCCGTCTGGTAGTAACAACAGGAGACGCAGAGCCTAATTTTTCAAAGAAGATATCCTTCCGCTATTTACAAAACAGTATGACCAACTAATTTTAGCGGGAGACTAACTGCGTACTTCATGCAAAAGACCAGACTCCGCATCTTAAATTAACAGAACTACAACTAGAAAAGATAGTTAAAGATCTAACGGTAACCGACACGTGGGAACACAAGTTTGGCGATAGGCCCGGATTCACCCACGTTACCAGTCACTCGGCTAGTCGAATAGACCGTATATGTGTTTCAGTGAACCTTAAACATCAAGTTTTACATGCAAAAGTCTGGCCAACCAGCTTTTCTGATCATGCTGCCTTTATTTGCACTTTAAATCTTAGGAGACAGGGAACATACCGTGGCAAAGGGCAATGGAAACTGTCTCGCATTTAGCGGATCAAGCGTGTAGGGAGGCATTCACTCAGGCCTGGCATGAAAGCAAAGGTAAGTTTACTTCTTACAACTCAGTGATCAAATGGTGGCTCGAATGTGACAAACCGAAACTACGGAAAGCTATCCAATACTCGCGAGACAAAAACTGGTGGTTTAAAAGAACTTTTGAATTCTACTACCAATGTCTCCGGGAATTATATATACTCGACGCCACAATGATTGACAATTGTTCACAAATTAAAAAGTTCAAGCAAAACTTTTACTTTTAAAAAGGAAACAGCTAGAAGGTTTTAAAATCAGATCCAGAACTCCACATACTGTAAAAGATGAAGAGCCATCCATATATCATCTTATACGGGAGACCAAACGCACGAAAACAAAGATGATAACCGAACTAAAAGATAGCGACGGAACAATTTTAACAAGACCAAAGGACATCAGACAAGCTATTGAAAACAACTACGCCGAACTGATATCCAATACAATGATAGACGACGCTTCACTTTACACCTTACAATGGAACTTTATGACAAGACTTAGCTCTGCGGATGCCGTGGAGTTCACTACGAACGTAACAGAAGATGAGGTGAAAGACGCTGTATTCAACAGTCAAAACAAATCACCGGGACGCGATGGTATCCCGGCTGAATTTTATCAACTTTTTGGCCGCAACTGAAGACAAAGTTGACAGCGATTTTCAATGATCTGCAGAAGACGGACTCGATTATTCCGCCGGAATTTAAAGAAGGGTTGGTAGTTCTGATACCCAAAAACACTAACAATAGCACAACCACGAACCTGAGACCGATTACGCTTTTGAACGGGGACTACAAAATTTTCGCCCATGTCTTAGCAGCTCGGATGAAAAATGTCATTAACGCAGTCATCACACCACAACAGACGAGCGTCGGAAGAGGCAGAGCAATATACCAAACGCTGGCAGATTACAGGGATATTATAGCCGTTGCAGACGCTTGTCAGATTAAATGTGCAGTAGTAAGCCTAGATTTCGAGAAAGCGTTTGATAGGGTCAGCCATCTGTATCTCTTCAAAATCATGGAGGCAATGGGCTTTCCCCTAGCGTTCATCAGTAGGATGAAGAACTTGATACAAAATAGTACATAGAGGATTGTAATAAACGGCCAAGCAGGCTCTTAAATTTCCATCAACAGTTCAGTCAGGCAGGGGTGTCCCATATCCATGTCACGTTTCGCCATAGCTATAGAGCCATTGCTCGTCACTATAACGAAACGTTTAAACGGTCTCAAAATAAACAATCAGAAGATTGTCTGCAGGGCCTACGCTGACGATGTCGCTTTCTTGATCACTGACGCACGTGAACTAGAGCTTGCTCTCCAGATAATAACTACATACGAGAGAGCATCCGGTGCAAGGCTGAACCGTAAAAAATCAGGAGCAATGAATGTTGGAAGAGGAATGGGCACACTACAACTTGGCCAAATGAAAGAAATCCAAAAACTGAAATGTCTGGGTGTCGACTTCAGAAGTACAATACGGAAGACCATAGCCGCCAATTAAAACATCTACTCACAAAGATACGTGCGTGCGTGCAGCTACACAGTATGAGGAAATTAGATGAGATTCTAGCCAACACATACATAACGTCGAAAATAAATGTAAATTGTGTAGCACAGGTACTACCTATCACTCCCGGTATCGCAAGTAATATGCTGTAGGCACTTTGACACTTTGTATGTCGTTGACATATCTTAACTCTCCCGGTACGGGATGGAGGACCCAATTTAATCGACGTGCACAAGAAGGCACACGCTCTTTACCTCGGTAAAACCTGCGAGTTATGGCGGACATCACCGAACAGCCTTACCGCGCACTTGCTAAGCGAAATCGCGCCGGCGGACCTCCGCCCACCAGCTGATGTCCATCACATACCAACAACGCTCTACCACTTTCGACACTTTCTGATCGAGTCAAGTTATATCCATGACAGACTATCTGTGGCAAAAAGGACAATCGTCCGAAAAATATACAAGACGCTCACTGAAAATAAAACACGAAATGTGATAGAACGAAAAATCCCGAACAAGAATTGGAGTGCAACATGGAACAGTGTTCACAACCCGCATCTTCCATCAAACGTAAAAGCTTTCTGGTATGCACTTGTTAATAGAAAAGTCCCCACTAAATCAAGACTCCATGATATACATTTAACGGACTCCCCATTGTGCTCAATATGCAACCTCGTTGATAGCGATGAACAGCTTTTCATGTGCGATGGTGTCAAACATAAATGGGACTATGTTCGGCAGAAACTGGCAAGCATCAAAAGAACCTCACCACATGTCATAACGGCAGTCTATTTTACGAACCCTGAAGAAATCCCATTCCCAAAAACAAAACGGAATGCTGTCAACTGGATAACGGGTCATACAGTGTACTATCTTTTTAGTACAAAAGAAAAGACCAAGGAGGATTTTGTACTGTACCGTACCTCACCATACAGCAACATATAGTAGAGCAGAAACGAAACTACAAGGAACACTTTACAGTATAGTCTTGCTCAAGAAATTAGCAAACACGAATTACTCACCAGAAGAAATTGTCAGAGAAAGAACTAACTTCGAACGAAGAAATCCATTTTATTAATTTTGTTATTAGTTATTTTGTATATTTTTATAAATGGAGTAATCACTGTCACCGAGATGAGAAGAAACAAGTGCGTTTGTGCAGAGGCTTATGCAAGTTTATTTCCCTTCCTTCTTAATTTTATCACACGATGTGCTAAAATAGGAAAACCGTGTTGTGTATTTTATACAGCTTTCAACAATTTATTTCACGCCAGAATGGCTGTTACGTTACTTTCATTACACAAATTTCTAAAGGTGTTCACCACTCGAGAGACATTTTAAATGCGGAAATCTAAGTTCACTGGCAAATGCAGAAGAAGAACTTTATTTTCTAGTTACCCTTCTACAGGAGAACGTTATTTTGCTTAAATAATGCCAACCACTGTGTAAGCAATGGAAAGTTAGTAACATCACGGCAGCAGAAAGGATTCTTTCTATTCCTGCAACAGAAGAAGATAGTACGTTCATTCGAAGGACAAAGAATCCTTCGCCGAGGAAGGCGAAATATGGCGAGCGGAAGGACGGGCTACGAGGTGAGGATGGAGGCCCGAGAAAAAAAAATCGTTAAGTCTCGGACGCTTAAGCCAGAGGTCTCGGGTTCTATTCCTTCTTCGGGACTTTTTTCTGTATCATTGTTTGTTCCACCAATTACTCAAAGTTTCCCTAATCCACATTGTCGCTAACAAATTAGTTTCATTATTGAATAAAATTATTTTCTTTTTCTCCAACAACACAATTCACTGTTTTAATAATGAATCACAGATCATAAACAAATGTAAAGTAGCAGGAAGAGGTTTGGTCTGGTATATGATTACGACTGTACACTGATTCATTACGAGGTAAACAAGACGTGTTCTGGTTTTTAGTGTGGTCACTTGTTTTAATTGTAATAATAATAATAATAATAATAATAATAATAATAATAAGGCTTACGCTTTGGTGTGCGTGACCCAAGGAAATAAGACATAGTAACAGAAGTTGGACGATGGCACGTACCATCTATTGGCTACGCCTATAAGGCTACTGCATCATGTTCATGGTACGAGAACAGTTGCAAAGTGTTGTATGAAATTATATTTGTAAATGATTTGTAGCTGTAGGTTTAATTAATTCATCATGTAACAGGATACTGTTGTTATTCCGACTTATGTGTCATGTAGCACCATATCGGTTGCTTAACTGAAATACAGAACTGTATATGTTTTCCCATCCTATTCCGTGGAAACTCAGCAGCTTAGCACTACACAACGTGCTACATTTTTTAAACACTAGATAACGCTGCTCATTGCTCTGCCGAGCACATAAAAATACTGACCACAGAATGTTATTTGTTATTGTTTTATTATTGTCAATTATGCTACATTATTCAATTTTTTAAATTAATATTCCAACTTTTGTAATGAGTTTAATATGTAAAAACTTTGGTCTACGCTATATCGAGAATTGTTCTTTCATTGGATCCATAACAGAAAAATGATAGAACCGATTTGATTCATTTAATTATTTATTTCAATTTATTCATATTGTTATATATATATATATATATATATATATATATATATATATATATATATATATATAAAATGTAAATTACAATATGAATAAATTGAAATAAATAATTAAATGAATCAAATCGGTTCTATCATTTTTCTGTTATGGATCCAATGAAAGAACAATTCTCGATATAGCGTAGACCAAAGTTTTTACATATTAAACTCATTCGTATGACAACAAATAGTATCACCTGTATGTAGCTATGTTGTCAACGGATATGTTAGACGTAAATGGCATTGTACGTTTCACAAAATGCTGTTTCGAACTTGGTATGTATTAATTAGGCCTACTCATAATCTTTGTACCTATTGGAGAGTTTGTACTTTGGTATTAGTTTTTTTGATTTTGTATATTTCTTGTTGGGCCAGCTGACAGTACTGAAGATGGTTTCATGGAAAACCGAAATCGATTTGCCTGAATGAAGCAAATTTTTTTTACGGCTAACGCTGCTCCTTTCATTGACAATTCATGGCGGTGGATTTTCCACTTTTCATTATAACGTTTATGAGGAGAAACATTGCATTTTTAATCAGAATAAAAGTCATTTGGGAAACATTCAATTTTTATACATATAATTATAAACAAGAACCGCAATGGGAATTATCGTAAAAACAAGCAAAGCAATAATTTTTTGCGACATCTCGCGCAACATATAAAAGCAGATCTTTTTTACAATCAAAGGGCGTTTGCAATAAATCTGAACAGAAACATGCCCAATTAACATTGACGAAAATATTTCGAGTTTGTGATAATTTTGAGGCAAACCAGGAATAATCATGTTTCGGAATATTGGTGATGATAATTGATGATTATTCTATAATTAAATTTTTATATAACATAATTATTGGTGGAATCGCAAAAGAAAATGAAACAGAAGGAAAAAGTGCCGGAGGAGGAATCGAACCCGAGAAAAGCGTTTCTAAAGAAGCGAAACTTGTTAACATCCAATATCAATTTAAATGTTAGGAAGTCCTTTCGGAAAGCATTTGTCGGCAGTGTAGCATTGTATGGCAGTGAAACGTGGATGATAAGGAGTTCAGACAAAAAGATTATAGAAGCTTTTGAAATTTGGTGCTACAGACGAATGATGACAAGATGGGTAGATCACGTGACTAATGAGTAGGTGCGTAACCGAATTGGGGAGAAAAGGAGTTTCTGGCATGTCCTGACTAAGAGAAGGGATAGATTGGTTGGACACATTCTGAGACATCAAGGAATTGTCAACTTAGCATTAGAGGGAGACCGAGGGACGACTACAGTAAGCAAATTGAAAAGGATGTAGGTTGTCGAACATATTCTCGGATGAAGAGACTTGCACAAGACAGGGTAGCGTAGAGAGCTACATAAAACCAGTCTGCGGACTGAAGACGACGACGACGACGACGACGACGACGACGACGACGACAACAACAACTCATCAGGCACTAAGAAACTTTGGATCGATTGTTCTCTGGATTATGCGAGTAGTGCATCCTAATATTTTAACCACGTAAGGTGTTAGGCGGTCCTCTTTCACGACACAAAATTTTGGACAAATCCCGACCCCCTGTCGTGCCGTCTCCTTGAGAGTGATGCTTCTTCGTATCTGATGCTTTTCTGTTGGTGTATGTTTCAATGGAACATTTTTGACGTAAGAAAAGACGCGTTGAAACTTATGGCGCATGGTTTACGACATCAACGACCGCCTTTGAAAATGGCCTGCTGTTTTCGGCAGGCCACTTACGGGATTGTGGGGCTTTTTGTTGCACGACTCAGAAACATTTGGAAGAACCTGTGCACACTCTCTCTCTATATGCAAACAGATGGGAGAGGGCAGGGGGGGGGGGGATTTAATGCGGCGGCCACAGGAAGCGTTTCCGGCCACCCCAGCAGACCCGCATCGCCAACATTTCCATAAATATGGAGCTGAAGCGAGCACCGATGACGTCACAGTTGGCAGCGCGGCTGTAAAAGAACGGTAGCAGACAGCCGGCATTATTCACAAACTGACAGTTTCCGAAGAGAATGCGGCCGAAACTTTGTGAATTTTAACAATATGGCGCTGGTAGAAACTCGAGAAAAATTATCAGTAAAATTACTATTATTCAATGCTGAAGCCTGGTGAAGCAACCTGTTATCAACAGTTGCGAGTATGATTAATATTTATAACACGTTTCGCCGATTTGGAAAATCTTGAGATTTTAAACAAGATGCGTTAAACCACGAGTCTAAGCTGAATGGAAATAAAAAGAAAAAAAAATCTCACTAACGTGTCTTACGGCACACTTTAGATTTGTAGTTTATAAGTTTTTGCAAACATTTTGGACCAAAATAGTAATCTAAATAATAAAAAATTAATAAGTGAAACCCTTTTAGGGAAAAAATTAAGTAGTGGTGGGTTTCGAACCACTGACCTTTATTCAGTATCACAGTCTAAAGCATTGCACACTTCGCTATGGCTAACAAGTAGAAGTTTGTGTTGCTTAATCAAACTATTCATGGCCGTTGTTACCTGATGCTAATATGGCATTTGTAGACACTAGATTATTATTTATCGTACGAAGAAAGACGTGTTTTTGTTAATTATTCACTGCGCCATTGCTTTCAAATGACAACGTTTAAGTTACAATAAGAAAATCATCAAATACGCGACGCAAGATAGCGTATGCCAGAGACAGTTCTGGGCGAGGAATGTCACGTGACATCTGCGAACGGCTGTTTTCGTTAATTCAGTCCCCTCGGCCACCGCGACCGGCATAAAACTACGAATCTAAAGTGGGCTGTAAAACACGTCAGTGCGATTTTTTTTATTCCCCGACATCAGGAAATCACATTTCACCTCTCAGTGGGACAGTTACTTCAGGTAAGAAACAACTCTTCAATGGACAATACTCATACTGATATTACCTGCCATCGCAGGAAGGAGACCATCTATAGTGATGGACTCCAAAAAGGAAAGACGCTAAGATCACCGATTTATTTATTTATTTTTCATTTATTGACGAACGTTTTTGCCGTGCTTTGCCATGTTCTGGCCGCATGTATTTTACAGACAGCTTCGGTATTTAAGAAATGAAAGTTAAAAAGTTCAAGTGCAACATTGCATTTAAGACGTAATGTCTACATGTTACAGTACAGGGGTACGGATAGGGAGCACGACAGCTAGGTGTTAAGCGCCCTTACAAGAGTAGTAGAATAAGAGTGTGACTGAAGGAAAAATGTAATGAAGAAAAACAGGCAACAGGATGAGATGTAATAGGCAAGCTACAGAGCTAAATTTTCATCACCCAAATAACAAATTAAACAAATTATTTTATTAGAACGTCAACTATTATATGCCAGTTTGTGATCTCGGAGTGTGTGTAATATAAGAAACATGATTTTTAGGTAATGTAATGGTCAAGAGAAGATACATACATTGCTAGGAAGACAGACAAATAACATATAAAATAGGAAAAGCAAGAGCACATGGCCAAGAAACTAAAACCTGCTAATATGCACTTTAGGAAAAAAAAGGTGAAATAGTATGCTTAGAGATATATTCTATTGTATATTTGAGTAGGCTCTGGCTATGAAAACAAATATGATAAATTGTTTCGAATATAAACGTGCCAGCATGGGCAGCATTGTAGATTAACTAAGCCTATATGAAATATTTCCATGTTCTTGAATACAGCAAAACAACATACTTTATTTCATTATTATGTACATTGTAGGAACATTTGTTTATACTATCTTGAAAAATAGTGAAGGGCAAACACTGTATTGTTGTATTTTACAGTTGAGCTTATTTCAGATCTGCAACCAAATATATGAAAGCAGGATTATTATGAATTGATGCAAATTGATGATTACCTTACTTTTGAATGTAAAGCTACTATAATCTTGCCATAACATGGCCAAACTAATTGTTTTTCATATCTTTAATAGTTTTAACAATGTATGTGTGGCCTGCTTTTATAATCTGGCCTACAATGCCAAAGATCGAAAAAGGCAGTCTTAACAGTTTTCCAAGCCGCCACTATGCCCGTTTAGGCACCGATGTACATATTGTAATGCATTATAGAGTAAAAGTGATAAAACTGAACAGCTTTTCATATAACTGGTGTTTGCTCTTGAGTTCTTGCCTTAATTTTGACGCACACATAAAATAGAAAATATTTCTCTAGCTGCACCTATTCTGAATAAATTCTAGGGTTTCCTGTAAGCAGGTTATGTAGATGCTGTGTTTTAAGAAGATTCTACATCCACGAGATATCAAGGTAACTGTCCTGAACTTTGTGTTCTACGTCTTAATAAATCTCCACAGCATCAATCACCGAGTCGATGAACAGAACATTGTGGCATGGGGCGAAGCAATCACAACACCAGGTACTGCATGTCAGCAATGTAAGATGGCCCCCACTGAAGTACACAGTCATAAGGAGCTCTTAAGGCAACTTCAAGGTACAAGCGACTGTTGACGTTACATTCAGTACGGGCTGGCTAGAGTCTCTCTCAAGCAGTCCATATTTAGGGTTACCGAATCACCCTGTATTTACGGGGCCCACCTGGTTTTTAAGCTCTATTTCAGCCCTCCGTTTGAAAACATCCAAAACAGTAAAAATCCCCCGATTTTTTGGTCCTCCACTTCAAATTATTGTTCTGTGGAGTCGAGTGTGATTTGACGGAGTGAAACTGGAGAGATAAAAACAAGATGACAACTAGATGAGTGTCGTCAGTCGCGGCACACGGCATAATTACAAGTTTCTACATTGTGTCGAGTTACTTACACAAAAATATTGCGTATTGAAGGTGAAAAAAATACTGTCGTAGAAGTCTATTCTGTCCTCTCTGATATTGCGTCAAGTCTACAAGACAGCTAAAAATAACTTCGTTCCACTAAAAGTAAGAGATGTCATCTCTAAATGTGTCAATGACCAGGTTGTTCACATGTTCAGGAAAGAAATGAACGCTTTTTATACTGTATGTAGTGATTACATTAGTAAGTGGAAGGGGCAGTATGAGGAATTAACTCTATTCAATTGGTTAACTCTAAACAAGGAAGTTGATTGGGAAAGTGTGGAAAATATCGTTGCCTACTTGAGAAACAAAAGTTATTGTGAATGACATTGAATTGTTTGATGAGGTAACTCGCCTAAAAACGTTTGTGTGAACCGTTCAAATACGAAACTGGGCCATAATTTTTGGAATAAAAACTGTATCTGATAGATGGTGTGAGTTATGAATCATCGTTCAAGAAATGAATATTCAGAACTTGAAAAACTTTTAAAAATTGTTCAGTACTTTTTCGCAATCCCTGCCCACAATGTCACTGTGGAAAGGGTATTTTCATTATTAAATATAAAATTGACTGATGAAAGAAATCTAATGTCTATAATTGAAACAGAGAATCAACAAATCCCTCACACATTGTACAACGATATCACTTGCTCTCAGTTCTATGTCAATATCAAAACCAACAAAGAATTACGTAAGAAAATTCGAGGAAGTCAGAAATATGAATTTGTGTTGAAAAGAAGCTATTGTGGTTGAAATAAAGATTATCCGTAATAACCCTCGGTTTTTTTTATTTTAAAAACTTGGTAACCCTATCCATATTGTAACTTGTGGATATTACGTCTTTAATAAGTTGCTCTTTAATTTATTTAACTCATTTCTTAAATACCGAAGGTAAAAGGTAAAGCAGTCAACAATCCGAAGCTTGAACACCACAGTGCTTTACTAGGCTTGGTCCTGTTTGGGGGTGGTATGCCGTTGCCTTCCTCCGACCTTCAAACTGACTTATCCAGCCAGTTATAGGGGGCTACTCGGTATTTTTCACATGAACAATGCTGCTAGAGGTGAAAGAAGTGGAAAGTGACAAAAATCCTAGGACCTGGTGGGGATCGAACCCGCGATCTTTGGATTTGTAGCTTGGCACTCTACCACTGTGCAACCGAGGCGCACATGATTGTGAAAATACATGCGCCAGAAGGTGGCAAATCACATCGAATCCGGGCGTCAATCAAACTGCGATCTTGGCTTTTTCCTTTTTCGAGCCAATTAATTCCACATATTTCCCGTCCAATGTTCACTGTTCACTGGTCGTTAACATCATACAGCCGAAAAAAAAAAAAAAAAAAAAAAAAATTGGGCTGAAAGCATAGCAGTCAAGTTCGCCCTATGTACCAGCGCTAGAGGGGATAATCACCTGTAAGTGTGTTAAATTGGGTATGGCAAACCTCATGAGACTGCGCGTACAGTTCATTCTTCCACAGCAGTGCGTCGAGTGAACCTCCTTACAAAGAAAAGGGAGCCAACCGGATGGGCGGATGGTTCCATTACGCGCAAATTTTTGTATTGTGTATCAAAGCATTATTAGATGAAACATCGAGCCACCGGACCGTCGATACACGCTCGACTCGGCAAAAAGGATAAACGGCTTAAACGCGTCGAGCACCTGCGCGGGCTGGGACCGGGCGCAGCTGCGGTGCTTATAATAAATTCGGCGGGCATGCATATTGAGGAGGGAGGGCCGCGGCCCGTGAACACGACGCCGCCACGCTGGGGTGCGGCGCCATATGGCCGCTAGCGCTGCCCTTCTCGACTGCCTGGCCTATCGACCCGGCCCTGTCCTATCCTGTCTGCTCTCGTCGTACAACGAGCCGCCCTTGTCCACCGTCACACGACAGCCACTTTCACCGGCGAGTGGGCCGTCGATTACCAGAGAAGCGAAACACCGGTAGGTGGGACGCTGTAGCATGATATTGTGTCGCCACCTGTTACAGGTAAGCCACGTGCCGTGACCAATATCCGAGGGACAGCGGGATACGTCAATTGGTGGCTCTGCAGAACGAAACTTTGACATCTACATTATACAGGGAGTTACAAAAAGGTACGGCCAGACTTTCAGGAAACACTCCTCACACATCTACATCTACATACATACTCTGCAAATCACATGTAAGTGCCTGGCAAAGGGTTCATTAACCACTTTCATAAATTTTCTCTACCGTTCCATTCTCTAATAGCGCGCGAGAAGAAAAATCTCATCGAAAACAATGATTTAGGTGTTCTCTCATTTTATTGGGATGGTCATGTCTCATTAAGTAGGTGGGGCGCAGGGCCGGCGCTAGCCCAAATGGCGCCCCGTGCGAGCTGCTAAATTGCAGCTGCTAATTCGTGCAGACTATTGTCAAAATATCCAGTTGTTTCTTTAGTATGTACTGTACTTCCTCGATTCACCGCCAGTTGGCCCAATTGAAGTAGGGTAATGACTTCAGTGCTTGTGTAGACATGCGACTCATTGCTCTACAGTACTAGCATCAAGCACATCAGTACGTAGCATCAACTGGTTAGTGTTCATTACGAACGTGGTTTTGTAGTCAGTGCAATGTTTACAAATGCGGAGTTGGCAGATGCCCATTTGATGTATGGATTAGCACAGAGCAACAGCCGTGGCGCGGTACGTTTGTATCGAGACAGATTCCGTGACCGATGGATTGGTAGAGGCGGAACAATTCCATGGCCTCCACGCTCTCCTGACCTCAACACTCTTGACTTTCATTTATGGGGGCATTTGAAAGCTCTTGTCTACGCAACCCCGGTACCAAATGTAGAGACTCTTCGTGCTCGTATTGTGGACAGCTGTGATATAATAGGCCATTCTCCAGGGCTGCATCAACGCATCAGGGATTCCATGCGAGAGTGGATGCACGTATTCTCGCTAACGGAGGACATTTTGAACATTTCCTGTAACAGTGTCTGAAGTCACGCTGGTACGTTCTGTTGCTGTGTGTTTCCATTCCATGATTAACATTAATTTCCATGTTAGACCTCATTTTATTACTTCTCTTCAATTAAGCGTTTCCGACACATGTCCACATAACATATTTTCTTTGTGTGTGAGGAATGTTTCCTGAAAGTTTGGCCGTGCCTTTTTGTAACAACATGTATAATTACTCTCCCAATCACAGTTAATTGTCTGACGGAAGGTTTATAGAACCGCATACGTAATATTCCTCTATTCTTGCAGTAAAGGGCTATTCACGGCACTTTTCACAAATCGCAAAGAAACCGTATATTTTTTGTAGTCCGGAAGTACATTTCCACATGCTCTATATGGATAATGCTTCAGATGACTGGGGGATCGTTTATTTCAGTTCCGCATCCACATAGTGGCGCCGTGGAATCTCCCTCTCCCCAAAGAGAATTACGCACCTCTGCAAGTGGTGCCGGAGGAAAGAGCCCCGGTTTGCTCCAACCCCTTTAGATAAATTTTCTTTAAACGATCTGCAGAACGTCTCACCTCTGCTTGTTTGCACTTGCTTGAACTCTGGCTAAGGCGTTGGCCTACAAGTTTTATTGGACAGGAAAGTTTATCATATTTTTGTAATGACCTAAAATGAAGATTTCGTTGAGTGTTGAGTCAAAATACAGATTGAACAATGATTGTCACGTTTGGGCATCAAAATGTTACTGTCAAAGTCGATGACGTATGCGCCCATATCAGTATTAATAAACAGTGCTATTAGGACGCTGTGTAAAATTATAGAGCCACAGATAGTGATGTGATCATGCGTTTATTGACGCGTTTCGATTAAATCATCTTCAGAATCTGTGAAGTTACAAACATCAGTAAGCCTGGTGTCACAAAAAGGTAGAAACTGTATGGACTAAACGCATGATCACATCACTATCTGTGGCTCTATAATTTTACACAGCGTCCTAAATAGCACTAACATTTTGATGCATCAAGGAATGTAAGAGGTAACTTTCTAACGTTAATGAAGTTGCTTTCAGCAGATTCGTCAGCATTATTAAAGATTGTCAATCTGTTCAATGCTTACGGTAATCTGTACAGGATCAATGCAATGGCCTTCGCGTCGAATGGCGCTAATGTTATGTTGGGGGACTATCATTCCTTTAAGTCATTATTGCTGAATAAATTCGTTCACTTTTTGTAACGAAATGTGTCACTCATTACAATTGCATGCTTTATATGCATGCCAGAATTTGCTTACTCTTGTGGAGGAGTTATTGAGAAATATTTTTAATTATTTCAATGGCAGACCTGAACCAACAGAATTTTGCAAAAATTCAAAATTTCTGTTACTTTTAAAATACGCAAAATTTTGCACCCAGCCCAGGCAAGATGCTCACTGTTCACGAGGAGGTTAAATGGAATTTAGAGCCCCACATTCTTGTAAAGGCGTATTTCATTGAAGCTGTGAGTAATAATCATGCAGTAGCTGCTGAGACCATACAGCTGAAGTTGACTGACCCACTTTCGAAACCTTCCCACTGTATCTAGATTTTGTTCTCTCATTTTCAATAGGGGAAATCCAAGCCGAATGTCCCAAAATAAACTATCTATACAACAAAGTAGTTCTGCTATTCAAATATTTTTTATTGTTTCTTGGATACAGCTTAGCTAAATAGCCCTGTGGTGGGATGTATTTATTTCACATATATAAAAATTTTTCTTAAACTTGAGTATATGTACTTGAGGGTTGCAGTCGCTAAGAGCGCACCATAGGGTGGTAGGTTTCCTAGTTCCGCCGAATAGGTCAGGAGTCCACCACAGGCAGGACAGGCTACACGGGTAGCGGGGGCTATGTGGAGTGGACTGGGCGTTTTTTTTTTTTTTTTTTTTTTTTTTTAGGATGAAGGGCTTCGAGGAAAAACAAAATGGGCAATCTCAGAGGGGGCCGGTGGATCACAGGAGAAATGTAGATCTCGGAACTATCGGTATAACAGCTGTAAATTGTCGTAGCTGTGTCGGGAAAGTACCAGAACTCCAAGCGTTAATAGAAAGCACCGAAATGCACATCAGCAGTGGAAGTTGGCTCAAGCCGGAAATAGATCTTTTGCAAGTACTACTTCTGAACCTAACGGTGTTCAGAAAGGATAGATTAAACAAAATAGGTGGAGGCGTGTTTGTCGCCGTCAAAAGTAGTATTTCGTGTAGCGAAGTTGAAGTAAATTCACAATAGCAGCTCTTTTGAGTAAGATGCTTTGATTTCCATATTGAAGGCTGCTGTCAGATTGTGATCATTAAATGGGATACTTTTAACTAACTCAAATGTTTTGACTTTACAAATCCACAAACTTCAGAGTATGGCACTGTAGTATCGATAGAAAATACTGCAGCTTTGTTTCCAAATCTAGTGAAGGACACACAGTTGCAACAATTGGAAACTGAGTGGAGAAGTTTAAGAAATTTCCGTGACAAAATGTTCGAAACACTGCGGAGCTTTTCTAGCACAATTTAAGAAGATTCAAATATGGTTATGGCACTGTAATGTTTACAACTTACGGAAATGCTGCTAGGGAGGGGAAGAAGTCCAACGTGCACTCCGTGTGCATATCTGGTGCAGTCATTCCAGATGTGGAACGAGTCCTTCCGGATGCCATGAAGGGTGCGGAGTGCAGCCAACTGCAGGTGGTGGCTCACGTCGGTACCAATGATGTGTGTCGCTTTGGATCTGAAGAGATCCTCTCAGGTTTTGAGCGGCTATCTGACAATCTTTACCACTTCAGTCTTGCTTGCAAGATAAAAGCGGAGCTCACCATCTGCAGCATTGTCGACAGGACTGACTGCGGACCTCTGATTCAGACCCTCCACTCGGCTCTGAACCAGAGGCTCAGACGGTTCTGCGACCGTGTGGTCTGCAGATTCCTCGACTTGCGTCAAAGGGTGGTGTGTTTTCGGGTTCCGCTAAATAGGTCAGGAGTCCTCTATACTCAGGAAGCGGCTACACGGGTAGCGGGGCTGTGTGGCGTGGACTGGGCGGTGTTTTTTTTTTTTTTTTTTAGGTTAGAGGGCCTCGGGAATACACAAAATGGGTTTCAATCTCAAAGGCGGCAGGTCAGACACAGGAAGAAAGCAGCTCTAGAAACCGATGGTGTAACAGTTGTAAATTGTCGTAGCTGTATTGGGAAAGTTCCAGAGCTCCAAGCGCTGATAGAAAGTACTGAGGAAGAAATCGCTATAGGTGGTGAAAGCTGGCTGGCGCTAGAGAAGATCGGCCGAAATTTTTTCAAAGGGCCAAATGATTTTCAGAAAGGATAGAATAAATAAAAAGGGTGTGGCCTGTTTATTGCTGTTACAAACAATTTATTCTGCAGCGAAATTGAGGTAGATACTTCCTGTGAATTGGTATGGATAGAGGTTATACCTGACAACCGGGATAAATTAGTAATTGGATCTTATTATCGGCCTCCTGACTGACGATGCAGTTGCAGAAGAAGAAAGCTTGAATCACATCTCAAATAGGTATCAGAAGCATACTGTTATAATCGGTGGCGACTTTAATTTACCCTTCAAAACCTGCGGCAAATATAATACATCGTTCACACTAGTTCTGAATGCTTTTTATGGAAGCTACTTCGAACAGTTCATGGACCCACTAGAATAGCAAATGGCTGCAAAAATACCCTTGATCTAGCAACAAACAATACTGAGCTAGTAAAGAGCATCAAAACAGATACAGGGTTTAGCGAACATCGTATTGTAGTAGCGAGACTAAATGTCGAAATTCCCAAATGCACCAAAAATTAAAATATATCTATGCAATGAAGCAGATAAAAATTGGCTTCATGCTTTATGGGTGATAGTCTCCAGTTTTTCCAAACCTAAAATTGCGAGTGAAGATCAGTTGTGGCTTACTTTTAGAGACAATATTAGTAGCAATCTAGAGATTTAGACCAAATAAATTAATAAAAGAGGGGACTGATCCCCCGTGGTACACAAGACACGTCAGATCACTGTTGCAGAAGCAAAGGAAAACGCATGCAAAATTTAAAAAGACACAATCCACAAGACTGGCAATCTTTTACTTAAACTCGCAACCTAGCGCGGACTTCAATGCGAGAAGTTTATAGTAGTTACCACAACGAAATCCTGTCTCGTAATCTTGCAGAAAATCCGAAGCAATTCTGGTCACATGTGAAGTACACTAGCGGCAAAACACAAACAATACCTTCACTACGCGATAGCAATGATATTACTACCGATGACAGTACTGCTACGGCAGAATTACTAAGCACAGCTTTCCGAAATTCGTTCACCAAAGAAGACGAAGTGAACACACTAGTATTCAATCCAAGAACAGCTTCCAGCATGCGAAACTTAGAAGTAGATGTTCCGGGAGTAGTAAAACAACTTAAAGTCACTACACAAAAACAAACCTTCCGGGCCAGATTGTACACCAACTAGATTCCTCTCAGAGTATGCTGATGCAATAGCTCCGTACTTAGCTATAATTTACAACCGATCACTCAGAGAAAGATCCGTACCCAAAGACTGGAAAGTTGCCCAATATTTAAGAAAGGCAATAGGAGAGATCCCCAAAATTACAGGCCTATTCCATTGACGTAGATTTGCAGTAGGATTTTGGAACATACTTTTTTCGAATATTATGAACTACCTCGAAGAGAACGACTTGTTAACCAGTAGTCGACACGGATTAAGAAAGTATCACTCTTGCGAAACACAGCTTGCCCTTTATTCACATGAAGTGTTAAGTGCCATCAACAAGGGATCTCAAATCGATTCCATATTTTTGGATTTCAGTAAGGCTTTTGACACTGTACCCCACAAGCGGATTCTTATGAAATTGCGTGCTTATGGAATATCTCCCCAATTGTGCGGTTGGATTCACGATTTCCTATCTGGAAGGACACAGTTCGTTGTAATTGACGGTAAGTCATCGAGTGAAACAGAAGTGATATCTGGCGTTCCACAGGGAAGCGTTATAGGTCCCTACTCTTCCTTGTATTTATAAATGATTTAGGAGACAATCTGAATAGCTCCCTTAGACTGTTCGCGGATGATGCTGTCGTTTATCGGTTAGTGAAGTCAACAGAGGATCAAAAGCAACTGCAAAGCGACTTAGACAAAATTTCTGCATGGTGCGAAAATTGGCAATTGACACTAAATAAAGAAAAGTGTGAAGTAATACACATGACCACTAAAAGAAATCCACTGAACTTCAATTACGCGATAAATCAAACCTGAAGGTCGTAAATTCTACCAAATATATAGGACTTACAATTACGAACAACTTTGACTGGAGAGAACACACAGAAAATATTGTGGGGAAGACGAACCAAAGGTTACATTTCATTGGAAGAACGCTTCGAAGATGCACCAGCTGCACCAAAGAGACTGCCTACATCACACTTGTGCGTCCTCTCCTGGAGTACTGTTGTCCATTGTGGGACCCTCACCAGGTGGGACTGACGGAATATATTGAGAAGGTTCAGAGAAGGGCAGCTCGTTTTATCACGTTACGGTGGGGAAGAGTCACGGAAATGTTGCAAAAATTGGAGTGGAAATCATTAAAAGAAAGACATTTATTGCGGTGTGATCTGTTTGCGAAGTTTCAATCATCGTCTTTTACTTCTGAACGTGAAAATAGTTTGCTAGCACCCACATACTTCGGGAGACTTTACTATCCCAATAAAATAAAAAATCAGATCGAAAACGGAACGATTTTGGTGTTCTTTCTTCCGGCACGCTATTTGAGAATGGAAAGATAGAGAATAGTTATGAAAGTGGTTAATGAACCCTCTGCCAGGCACTTAAATGTGATTTTTTTAGTATCTATGTAGATGAAATTCGTTACTTATTTACTGCCTTACCACTGATCTGCAAATCTTGCAGTCAATTTAATTAAAACTTGAGTAAACAGTATGGGGAAGTCCAATTAAGAAGAGATATATGAACACAAGTAACTGCTTCAACTTTTAAATTAGACCCTTCTTAGTAGAATATGATGAAGTGAATTGTTTGCGTGACAGAGGACAGTGATAAGAAGTAATATTAAACAGTCCAATTCAGAAAAAAATTGTGTTCGTAACATTTACGTTATTTACGGTGATGTAAATTACTGTACTCATGGTACCAAATGTATGAAAATATTGATTAAAAAATTCAGATTTTACTTGTGCGACTTTTCGTGTTTAAGAAATACGAATTTTCCTTCCATTGTACTGATATTTTCTCTTGTCTACCGAAATTCGTTCCCTACTGATTGGCAGAAATGCTCCTCCCTCCCTCGATACACGAAAAATTCCTTTGCTCTGCCATGTTCTATGGCGATTGGTCGAACAGTGCTGAAGTCTGGCCTGAGGTATCTTTCATGCACCAACTTACGTTGAACTTGTGTTGTTTGGGAAGTCAAGGGCGAAAGATTTGACAAAGGTCGCATTAGAACAATTGTGTTTAGTGTCCTCTGCCATGTACTGATCGAATTATTTAGACACTGACATTGGTCTTGTTTTGAAGAATTAATGTGCAAAATTTTATGGTTATCAGCTAGTCTGTGTTGATGGAAATTGTCGATTGTCACTTGCATAAAAACTTCTCACAAGTCGCGGGTATCTTACTAGCGCAAAAAATGGATAAAATCTTTAGGCGGGTTGTATACAGAGTGAAAGAGCTTATAACATGTTAAATAGGGAACATGTATTATCGTAATACTACTGCCTCCTAAGATTTTCTAATTTACCGTATATCCTAATATGAATTTACTGGATGCTATATTCATTGCCGTGAATAAAAAAATACTATCTTGAATTCCGTAAATGTGTCTACATTTCAACGCCATGTGAAGAATTTAGTGGTTTTCAGATGTTGAACTATACATTTATAAATTTAGTTGGTTTTACTGTGGGAAAACTTTATCAAAACTTAGAAAATATATATTGAGCTTAAGTGCATGTAATGACTACCAAACATCTGCTGAAGTGGGGAGGACCAGTCGACTAGGTGACAGCAATGATAGCAGCTCGAGTAATCACATTAGACACATCAGTGAAGACATCTATAGAGTCAGATGGGGATGTTGTGAAAACCACCTGTGATGTATACAAAGGCCAATCAGCATGACTGAACACCCAACGAGGTATCCTGTCCCTCGTCCCATGTGAGGGGAGTGGTCACTGTCGCAAAGGTCGTTTTGCTGTGACCATCGAAAGAAAGGGTAATGGGGGGTGGGTGGAAGAAGTGAGTTAAAGGTCTATGGAGGAAAAGGGCACTAGAATGGGTTGGGAAGCCGTCATTAATGAGGCACAGGTCTTTATCGGCAATGAATTGGTCGATATGGCAGGCCCCGACTTCTTGTACAATCACTGCCCCATGAAAGATGATGGGCATTGAAGTCCCCAAGAATAAGGAAGGGAGGAGGGAGATACAGATTACAAACTGTTAATGGAGTGTTTAAGTGGACCCTAACCGCAACCACTTCCAATATGGTACCCAGAGGGATCCATGAACTAATAACGTCTGTACGAACTAGGGTGCAGACTCCACCAGATGGCTGTAGGGGGCGAACACAGTTTCGGCAGATGGCACGGAACCCACGGAGTGTTCGTGAATGACAATCAGTAAAACGCAATTCCTGCAAAACAACACAAGCTGCTGAGTAAGAGGCAATAAGATGTTTCAACTCCAGCAGGCGACGGTAGTAGCTGTTACAGTCCCATTGGATGAGAACAGATCGACGACCCATATGGAAGGCGAACGGACGGATGCAAGTCACAAAGCTGTGTTAACGTCCATCACCAACGAAGGAGGAACGACATCCATAAACAGCGGCTCAGACACACGTTCAGTGGGGTTACTTGGCTGTGAGGACAAAGGTGGTGCCTCCGGGAGTACCAGAGGGGCCTTTACTTCGTTTTCCGCCTCCCCCCCCCCCCCCCCCTCTCTCTCTCTCTCTCTCTCTCTCTCTCTCTCTCTCTCTCTCTCTCTCTCTCTCTCTCTCTCTCTCTCTCTCTCTCTCTCTCTTTTTTTTACAGGACTGGAAGGACTGGTTAGAGAGAGAGAGAGAGAGAGAGAGAGAGAGAGAGAGAGAGAGAGAGAGAGAGAGAGAGTCAGGTTTGCCACCAATGAGGACCGGGCAACCTTTGTAGTATCAGCCTGGATGTCCGGCTGCCAGCTGGTGGACGCCGGGAAGAGGAACCCTTGGAGAGGGCACCTTCACTATCAAATTCCAGAGAAGGGTAGCTCCTACTAGGAGGAGAAAGGGGGACGCTGGGAGAGGGGCATGGGTGAGGGGAAAGAATAGGGTATGAATTTTATGAGGAAGGGGGATGTGTAAAGGATGTAACCGAGGCGCAAGTAGTAGGTAGTTGTACAGGATGCAGACAAATTTTCGGCGGGCCTCCTAGTAAGGCGGTCAAGGGACTTATATCCTTGAATCTTCTCATTTTTATATCCCGGGCACTCTGGAGAGCGAGAATAGTGGTGCTCATGACAACGCATACAGGATGAGGAACACAGGGGTTCCCCTCATGGAGTGGACGACCACATTCACCGCATACTGGAACTGCTGTGCAACGAGAGGACACATGCCCGAACCGCATACATCGGAAACATACGACTTCACGTCACAACGATAGATCATTACCTTGACCACCTCTGGTAGAGTATCCCCCTCCAAGGCCAACATAAATGCGCCGGTATCCACGCGATGATCCTTAGGGCCTCGCTGCACACTGCGAACAAAATGAACACCTCGCCGTTCGAGGTTGGCCCGCAGTTCATCAGTTTGGAGGAGGTGGTCACGATGGAAAATTACTCCATGAACCATGTTCAGTGACTGATGAGGGGGTTATCGACACTGGAACGTCGCCAACATGGTCGCAGGCACACAAAGCTGCAGACTGGGCAGCAGATTGTTTTAATTAGCAGTGATCCAGCGCTCATTTTGCTCATCGTTTCAACTTCCCCAAACTTATACTCAATATGTTCCACGAAGAACAATGGTTTGGTGGTGGCGAACGTCCCTCTATCTGCCCTTGTGCAGATCAGGTAACGTGGAAAGGGTGCCACCCCACGCCGACGTGCCTGACCCTCCTCCCCAGGGGTAGATAGAGAGGAAAGGTCCTTGTCATAGCTAGCTTCTTCTTCCTGCCTTCTGAGACGGCCGCATCACGACCATTATTTAATTTCAGACGTTTCATAGTGCGAAAAGTCCGCTCTGGTACCACCCACTCCCATCCGGGGCTTTCCCCATGGGCGCCACCCAGCCACAGCAAAGGCCACCTGGCACGATGGCCATTGCCGGGAGCCCTGATACCACACAAGGACGGGTATCAACTCCTTGGCTTGCAGGGGAGGTTGCTGCTCAGGTATCAGCAGTGTGATCCCTGCGTTATCAGGGGGCTCAGATAAGGGTACATAACAGCCCCCCCCTACATGGACTGGGGACCTAGCGTGGGAGAGGGCTATGGGAAGGAAGGAAGGAAGGAACGAACGAACGAACGAAGTGGGAAAGGGATCATGCTATAGGGGCTAGGTCGGTAGTTCTTCCCCAAATGGCTTGCATTAAGGAATGTAAATTTTTGTGGTCAAACCCCGAGGGGGACTGAACTATGCCGAAAACAGATGAAAACGACTAAGATTAAAATTGTGGAACCATGGGAATAGCCTTGCCGTCTTAAAGGAAACCACCGAGAGGGGGGGGGGGGGGGTGATGATGAGAAGGACGGGGAGGAATTAGGATGGGGGGAGGAGGATAGGCACTAGTGGAGGTAATGCAGCCCAGGAATGTAAGAAGAAAGGCTGCAAAGAGCTGTGGGCCCCCTGAGGGGGGGGGGGGGGTGAGATACTGGCATAGTAGCTGGTACATGTGGCTGAAGGATAGGCAATTCTGATACTGAGCGTCATTGTTAAGCTAATTTATCTAAAGTACTTACTAGAAATTTGAGAAGTGCATTTTTACCAACTGTTCTAACATGGCTTTGCGTAACGGGAGCAATTCATGTGTGACCGAAGCATTACTGATGTGTGCCACTATTACCTAATAAAGATTACTTAAAAACCAGCTCAATATATAAAAATAACGATTGAAGGAGGAAATTTCCGACTTGCCAAAACAAAATCTTCTGTGGGAGACAACTTTTATTAAAGGCTAGCTGATAACGTGGCGTTACCCGCATATTTTTCTGTAGTCCAGTCCGTCTATCTACTCTCTCGTCCTCTGTTCTTGTTTTGAAGTTAGTGTACAATTTTTTTCACGTCGGCAACAAAACTGTTGACTGAAGTTTGTACGGGCACTGTACTAAATTTTGTGTGGATATTGACCACCTCGTCCTTTTGAAGGACTAGTGTGCAAAATTTTATCGAGAATGCAGCAGAACTTGTATTGAATACAAATCTACAAAATACACGGACAATGTGTAAATATCTAGTGGACGTAATATGGTATAGCAATGCGTTGGAAGGAGCTAAATACTGAATACTTGTAAGACGAAAGGAGGGTGTTCCTTTGTGTTGGAAGTATTGGTAAATGATTCGAAGCGTCCAAGCGTGCAGTGTCAAGTTTAGCGAACAGGAGAATGGGGGCGACCAGCGATCGACCGCTCTCAAAAATACTGATGATGTTGCGTTGTTCCCAGTGTGTAACTCTTCTTCTCCTCCTGCTCCTCCTCCTCGTGTCATGATCTGCCAATGTCAATGCCTCAGGCTTGCTTAGCTCTGAGGAGGAACGTGCAGGGCAGTTTCGGAGTGTTAGAAGACGTTCCGTGTTTTGTTTTACCCCATACTAGCACTTGTTGAAACGTTCAAATGTTTGTGAATCTAACGGACCAAACTGCGTGGTCATCACTTAAACCTACTTAAACCTAAGGACAACACACCCACACCCTTGGGAGAACTCGAACCTCCGACAGCGAGCAACCGCACGCTCCGCAGCGAGGCGCCTGAAACCGTTAGGCTACTCCACCGCGGCTGCAGTTGTTGACACAACCTTTTTTTTTTTTTTTTCTTCTTCTTCATTTCTCACAGTGACTACAGTTTACGATTTGTAAACAATTGGGCCGTGTAAACTTATGTTTTACTATTTGCATTGCCAAATTCTGACATTCTTAGAAAAAAATGTCAATTTCTATGGGTAGCCTACTGTTACGCCGCAAACATTGTGACAGGGAAATGTGTTAAGATCTCTGTTTGCTCACATTAACAAGACGGAATAAGTCAGCAGCCGGTAGCAGAAAATGCTCACCCGCCTTGCGTGATGACGGCAGCCGCTGCGTCGGCAAGTTTGAAAGCCTACCGTCAGCGAACTGTGCATGAGTGAAGTGGCTGTCAGACAGACGCAGCTAGTAAACATTTCATAACTACACGTAACTCTGTGGCAAGAGTGAATAAGACCGCGGATGCGTCAGCGGTAAAGACACATCGGGCGAACACTACATTTTTAAAGCGAACACATTCAAACCGTTTCATACGTCATAGCTTCAGCCAATTTTATGTATAAATTCTCCCACTTGGTCTTCTGAATCGATGATGCTCAGGAGGTAGTCGTCAATTCACTGACCTAATCGTTGTGCTCAGTCCGTCACAGATAGCAGTACATACGGGTAGCTGCTAGAGGCAGCTAAGAGTGGTCGAGGCCATACTTCACACTAAACATCATCTGGGAAGATGGTGATCCGCATTACACCTCTATGGTGGCTGCCTAAGACCAGCTCAGTCTTCAGTGGTTGGTTACTGAAGGCCAATGTTCCTGTCGTCGAGTTAGCACGCTGGTGGTAATCCGGCCAGCCCGTGTCCCGAGTCGGGAGACAGCACGACATCCGACTTCAGAGGGCTCCCTGCATGGATCCACTGGCCGCTGCATAGCCTGGTGAAGGGATAGAGCACTTCACAGCAAGTCTTGGCATCGCTTCCCGGCATCGCGGCGCGGCGCGGGCACTACCATCATATGAAACACTAAGGTCGCAGCTCTAAGGCGATGCCATCTACTGCTCTAGCTCCTGTCGAGCTAGCGCCTTCATCGAACTTACGTATGTTACAGAATAAAATGTGTCAGCTATCATTCTGTTTGACTAGCGTCCCTTGGCGCTCCACCAGGTTCCACGCCTCATCCTGACCTAAAGGTCGAAACACACCGATCGGCCCCAGCAATACTATGAAATGTATTTGTATGCCTGTATGAAAATGAGGTCATAGCACCACAACAATAATGAAAGCCTGGTGAGAGTCTTGCATATAGTAAACGTAACGGCAGTTGCGAGCTGTCATCGTAATACTGATGTATGTAAGTTATATCGACTACATTATCAGGTAGACCATTAAACTTCGTATATACCGGCAACCCTGTCGAGGGGCTGAGCGACAGGAGGGGGGATGAGACAAAATCCCGGGGCTCAGGCCTCATGTGGACGCCAAGTCAGTGAATGGGTCAGGTTGTCCGGGGAATTCAGATGGAAAATCAGAATGTAAAATGTGTGTCATCGTAAATTTATCATACTGTGCGCAGCATATCCAGAGCATATGTGGTCGGTGTCACTAGAGGCTGCTTCACACTATGCCCGTAACTTAGTGAGGTAGCAAGTGATTTAGTAGCCCACTTTGACGGCAAAAAGGCCAGGAAGCAATTTAAGTTCGCACATGATTTTGTTGACAGTCATGTTTTGGCTGCTGTCGAGCGTGCACTGAAACGCTAATAGCGAGAGCTAACTGAGCAATTCATCTTGCAGTTGCAGCAATGGATATTCAGGAAGAGGTGGAAGAAATGAGACGGAGGAACGAAAATATTTTGTACGTAAACTTATAGGCTTAAGAAGTTTTCTTAGAGTATCCAATGTGCTTCTGGAACACCTCAACAGAACACCGAAAAGAATAGTTTTCATCATATAGAAGGTCAGAAAGTTGGTTAAGTTTTCCATTAGATAAATTACATCGTTAAATCCATCGTACCAATACTAATATTAGATAAGCTATACATACTGAAGTGTGGCCGTAGTGTTGCACCTTCTTAGTTTTGGGTGTATCCGAAGGACCTTGACTCACCTCTTAAGTAGAGAGGTAAGTACTGACTTCACAATTTTTTATTTCATCTCTTCCTGAAACCCCGATATTCTTGTCTATTTCAAGATTGTGACTGCGGTTGCTTTCGCTGCTTGGTTTTTGTAGGCATCTCGGCTTTCTTTAACACTTGTTTTCTACAGCAAGACAAAAATCTTGAGTTTATTGGTGAGTTTACGGAGTGGATGTCGGAAAGGAATACGGAGTTGTCCGAAGAAATAAATTCTCGGGTAAAAGAGGCTGTGGATACTTCGACAGAAAGCGGAATACCAGCAGTAGGTAGTATGGTCCACAAACTGGACTGAGTTACAAAAAATCAAATATTACAGTGGGTTTCCGTTAGTCAATGTTGCTCTATGGACCACGGAAGCCACAGAAACGTGTTCTACATATAACGAGTTCGAGAAAATGTGGTGGTGGTGGTGGTGGTGGTGGACATGAGGGACCAAACAACGAGGTCATCAGTCCCTTCAACCCCAAATTGTATACGCCACGGAACCCAACGAAAAATAGGTGAGAGCCAAAAGACCATTACACTAGGAAATAAAATCGACTCGCCAACAAGACTAAGACCAACCCAGGGCAGCAAATGCTACAGTGTCCGATCCCACAGCTCTGGAAGCGACCTCTAGCCTAACCACAAGGTACTAATGACACGGTGGTCAACGTATCATAGCTCCAGAGCAGGGAGAAATAAAACTACATTAAAATGTAAAAGAGTGGGGGGGGGCTGATGGGGATAAGGCTCTAAACCCCACAATCAGCCAAGAATCACAAACCCACTCACCCCGACCAAGCGAGTCCTAGAGCTGACAATAAAATCTACTTTCACGGAGGAAGGCAAGGACGCGATCAACCATCCGTGGGTCATCCGCCAAAACCGAAGACAATGCAGGCGGTAGGCCATAGTCGCCACGAAGTGTCGAATAGAGAGGACATTCAGTCAGAATATGAGAAACGGATTGTACGGCTCCACAATCACAATGTGGTGGATTGTCATTTTGTAAAAGAAATCCATGGGTCAGCCTGCAGTGTCCAAGACGGAGGCGACAGAGGACAATTGATTCTCTCCGGGAAGGGCGTAAAGATGAACTCCAAGCTGCAGTCGTATCTTTGATGGTGCGGAGTTTATTGGAAGGGGCAGTAGCTTTCCAACTGCTATCCCATGAGGAGTGAAGCAAAGATCTGATCTGCACCCGCAGATCGGCACCCGGAATTTGAAAGGGAGACGGGCAGCGAGTAATTGCCGATCTAGCCAACTGGTCAGCTACTTCATTCCCTGTAATACCAACATGGCTTGGCACCCAGAGAAAGGTAACTGAGCAGGCAGCACGATGAAGGTCAGCAAGGAGTTCATGGATGGAAATAACTAAAGGATGGGAGGGGAAACAACGATCAATGGCCTGCAGACTGCTCATGGAGTCAGCACAGATTAAACCACGGTCCACGGCCGAATGTTTAATAAAACAGAGGGTTCTATAAATCGCCATCAGCTCTGCCGTAAACACACTGCATGCCTCTGGCAGAGAATGGCATTCCGCCCCAACAGGAGATGTAAAAGCATATCCGGAGTGGCCCGCTGTTTTCGAGCCATCAGTGTAGAAGATAGAGGCGCCCTGAAACTCTTCTAGAACTGGGCGCACCAAACGCCGAAAGACCATGGGGGAAATTAAAGCTTTTGGGCCCTGGAAGAGATCCGTCCGCATTAGTGGTCGCGGCACCATCCATGGAGGTGTGCGTGCAGTAAAATGGGGGGCGCAATCTAGCGAAGGGAAATGGAAATCCCGGCAAAGAGAGGCAAGCCGCAGTCCGACGGGAAGGCCCGCCCGCGGCCGAGTATCAGGGGGTCGAAGCCCTTCATATGCAAAAAGAACCTGGTAAGCGGGATGAGCAGGATATTGCCGGATGGCGATGGCATAAGACGCCAGAAGCTGATGCCGCCTGACCTGAAGAGGGCAGATTCCCGCCTCAACAAGGAGACTGTCGACCGGGCTAGTCGGGAATGCACCTGTAGCCAAGCGGACACCATAATGGTGAACCGGGTCTAATAATTTCAGGGCAGAAGGAGCTGCCGAGCCATAAACTTGACACCCATAGTCCAATCGGGACAAGATTAGAGCCCGATAGATACGGAGGATAGTTGTTCGGTCTGCACCCCAAGATGAATGAGCAAGGAAACGTAGGGCATTGAGTTTCCTCATACAACTAATCTTTAGGTGGCGAATATGGGGCACCCAAGTCAATTTTTTGTCAAAGAGAAGACCCAGGAAACGATGCTGTGCTACAACTTCCAGGCGCTGATTACCCAAGAACAGTTCTGGATCAGGGTGAACTGTAGTACGACGACAAAAGTGCACCACCCTCGTTTTTGATGAGGAAAACTGGAAACCATGGGACGTAGCCCACACTGAAGCCCGCCGAATGGCGCTCTGAAGCTGACGTTCAGTAGAAGCTAATGAGTAGGAGCTGTACCACATGCAAAAGTCGTCGACATACAATGCCGGAGTTACCAGTGACCCAACAGAGCTCACCAACCCATTGATGGCGATTAGAAAAAGTGTAACACTCAACACTGAGCCCTGGGGGACACCGTTCTCCTGTATCCGAGGGGAGCTAAAGGAAGAGCCAACTCTGACACGGAACAGGCGGAGGGATAAAAACTGACGGATAAAAATTGGTAAGGAGCCTCTGAGGCCCCAGTCATGAAGAGAACGTAAAATATGATGACGCCAAGCAGTGTCATATGCCTTATGCAGATCGAAGAAGACTGCTACCAGATGATGTCTTTTAGAGAAGGCCTGTCTGATCGCAGTCTCCAGTCGAAGTAAATGGTCAATAGGGGATCGTCCCTCCCGGAACCCACACTGGTAAGGTGAGAGAAGTCCCCGGGATTCAAGAACCCAGCATAATCTGCGGGCTACCATCCGTTCAAGTAGTTTACAGGGGACACTTGTCAGGCTTATTGGTCGATAACTGTCCAGCACCGACGGGTCCTTGCCAGGCTTGAGGGCAGGGACCACAATACTCTCCCTCCACTGGGAGGGGAACACCCCTTGAAGCCAAATACGGTTAAAAACTTTTAGGAGAAATTGTCGTTGAGAGGGGTTAAGGTGTTTCAGCAATTGATTGTGGATATCGTCAGGGCCAGGTGCTGAATCACGAGAAGAGGAGAGGGCCAGCGATAGCTCCCAGTCAGTAAAAGGTTCGTTATATGGTTCCACCTGGTGAGAAGTAAAGCCTAATTTGAAGGTTTCGGCCTGGTGTTTCTGAAGGAGAAAGGTCGCCGGATATGAAGTTGTCGCCGAGACATTGGCGAAGTGAGTTGCAAGATGTTCTGCAACAACAGATGGCTCCGTGCAGACCCCATCAGGCAGGGCAAGACCAGGGACGGAAGACGGCCGCCAGCTACCTTGGATAGATCGGAGCATAGCCCACACTCTTGTCAAAGGGACAGAAGAACCCAACGAGGAGACAAAAATTTTTTTTTTTTTTTTTTTTTTTTTTTGTGGTTTTAGGGCGCACAACTTCTATGGTCATTAGCGCCCAGCCAAGAACATAGATTCGCTATGATCTAAAAAATGTAGACTGTCAGAAAATCAACAAGAGGCTAAAAACGAAAGATAAAAGACAATTAAAATGGTTAAATATCCTTCGATAAGTTGGCCAAGTCGATAAAACGCAAAACTCGAGCAGCTGCTCGTGTGTCATCAGCTAAAATTTCCTCCAGAGTAGACGGAAAGTGAAGGGCTACACGGAGATGATTAAAATTAACACAAGTCAGTAAAACATGTCGCACTGTCAGCAGTTCACCGCAGGAGCATAGCGGTGCAGGTTCGGCGGATAGCAAGTGACGGTGGCTGAAACGGCAATGACCGATCCGCAACCGAGCCAGGATGACCTCCTCCCGCCGAGAGGGGCGTGAGGATGTCCTCCAAGCGGTCGGGATCGGTTTGACAGTTCGCAATTTATTGTTGTACAGTGAAAGCCACACACTGTGCCATTGCGACACGATACTCCGGCGAAGAGCCCATTGAACATCGTCCGATGGGACGCAAAAGGTAGCCATGCGAGGCAAAAGAGCTGCTGCCTTGGCTGCTGTGTCGGCGGCCTCATTCCCGGGCACACCCACATGGCCAGGGACCCACAGGAAAGAAACGTGACAGCTGTCATCCGCCAGCAACTGGAGGGAGCGTTGGATTCGATACACGAGAGGATGGTTCGAGAAAGGGTCCTTAAGACACTGCAGGGCACTAAGGGAGTCAGAACATATGGCATAGAAAGGGTGGCGGTGGCGGCAGGTATACAAAACGGCCTGGTGGAGGGCGAAAAGCTCAGCCGTGAAGTTTGAGCACCGGTCAGGGAGCTTGTATTGGAAACGGTTGTCCCCGACGACGAAGGCAGATCCGACACCGGCAGTGCTCTTGGAACCATCAGTGTAAATAAATACGGCATTATCGAACCGCGAACGGAGTTCGACAAACCTCGAGCGGAATACCAAATCCGGAGTGCTCTCCTTGGGGAGCGAACTAAGTTCGAGGTGTGTGCGAACCTGGGCCTGATGCCACGGTGGCAATGGGCTTTCGCTCAACCGAAGGGTGGAAGGAAGGGTAAAATCGAGCCGCTGTAGCAGGCGGCGAAACCGAACTCCCGGTGGAAGCAAGGCAATCGCAGACAACTGATATTGGCGATCGAGTGAGTCGTCAAAAAATAATCTGTAAGATGGATGGTTGGGCATCGACCGTAGGCGGCATGCGTACCGACACAAGAGTATGTCACGTCGATTGGTCAAGGGTAATACAGCAGCCTCGGCATACAGACTTTCAACAGGGCTGGTATAAAATGCACCGGTCGCCAGACGTAATCCACGATGGTGGATAGAGTTGAGACGGCGGAGAATCGACGGCCGTGCTGAAGAGTATACAAGGCTTCCATAGTCGAGCTTCGACTGAACAATGGCCTGGTAAAGGTGAAGCAGGACGGTACGATCCGCTCCCCATGACGTGCCACTGAGGACACGAAGGACGTTAAGGGATCGGGCACAACGGGCAGCCAGGTAGGACACATGTGGTGGACCAGCAAAGTTTCCGATCCAACATGAGTCCCAAGAATTTTGTAGTCTCCACGAAAGGGAGAGCAACAGGGCCGAGACGTAGAGAAGGTGGAAGAAATTCCTTGTATCTCCAGAAATTGATACACACAGTTTTCTCAGTGGAGAACCGGAAGCCGTTTGCGATGCTCCAGGAATATAGACGGTCAAGACAGTGTTGGAGAGAACGCTCCAAGAGACACGTCCGCTGGGCGCTACAATAAATTGCGAAATCGTCAACAAAAAGAGATCCGGAGACGTCGGCTGAAAGGCAATCTACGATCGGATTGATTGCAATGGCAAAGAGCGCCACACTCAAGACGGAGCCCTGTGGTACCCCATTCTCCTGGCAAAAGGTATCTGACAAAACAGAGCCCACCCGTACCCGGAACTTGCGATCCGCCAAAAACGCTTGAATGAAAAGAGGAAGGCGACCCCGAAGGCCCCATGTGTGCAATGTGCGGAGAATGCCCGCTCTCCAACAGAAATCGTATGCCTTCTCCAAGTCGAAGAACACGGATACTGTTTGACGCTTCTTTAGAAAGTTGTTCATAATGAAGGTCGACAACGTAACGAGGTGGTCAGCAGCAGAGCGGTGTCGACGAAAACCGCAATGGATATTAGTCAGGAGGCGGCGAGATTCGAGGAGCCAGACCAACCGAGCGTTAACCATGCGTTCCATCACCTTACAGACGCAGCTCGTCAGAGAAATGGGGCGATAACTGGAAGGAAGGTGTTTGTCCTTGCCTGGTTTGGGGATGGGGACAACAATGGCTTCACGCCAACTTGTGGGAACATGACCTTCAGTCCATATGCGATTGTAGGTACTAAGAAGAAAGCACTTGCCCGCAGGAGAGAGGTTCTTCAGCATCTCAATATGAATGGAATCGGGCCCGGGAGCAGAAGACCGGGACAGGGCGAGAGCACGATCTAGCTCCTGCATGGTGAAGGCGACGTTATAATTTTCACGATTAAAAGAGCGGAAAAGAGGCGGCCGTGCCTCCTCTACCTGTTTGCGAGGGAGAAAGGCAGGGTGGTAATGGGCAGAGCTCGAAACCTCCGCAAAGAAACGACCCAATGCGTTTGAAACATCAGCTGGGTCCACGAGGACTGCGTTCTCCACGGTCAGGCCAGGAATCGGGGAGTGGACCTTGATGCCGGACAAACGGCGTAGGCCACCCCAGACAACCGTGGAGGGAGTAAAACGGTTAAAAGAACTAGTAAAAGCAGTCCAGCAAGCTTTCTTGCTGTCGTTTATGATACGACGGCACTGCGCTCTCATACGTTTGTAATTGATGCAATTCTCCAAAGTTGGGTGGCGGCGGAAGGTGCGTAAGGCACGGCGTCGGGCTCGAAGCGCGTCGCGGCAGGCTGCAGTCCACCAAGGGACCTGGACACGACGTGGAGAAGAGGATGTACGAGGTATGGAACGTTCAGCAGCAGTGAGAATAATCTCTGTGAGGTATTCGACCTGACTGTCAAAGTTGGGAAAATTCTGATTGTGAAAAACAGCCATGGAAGAATAAAGCCCCCAGTCGGCTTTAGAAATGTTCCAACTGGTGGGACGTGGAGATGGGGAATGATGTAGGAAGTGGATGATACAAGGGAAATGGTCACTCGAGTACGTGTCAGAAAGTGCATACCACTCAAACCGACCGGCAAGCTGAGGAGTGCATATTGCGAGGTCTATATGGGAATAAGTGTGTGTTGTGTCAGAAAGGAAGGTCGGTGCACCGGTGTTGAGGCAGACAAGATCGAGGTGGTGGAGAATGTCCACCAAAAGGGAGCCTCTCGGACAAGGTGCCGGAGAGCCCCATAGGGGGTGGTGGGCATTAAAGTCGCCTACCAACACGAAAGGTGAAGGGAGCTGGTCAACAAGGTTTAGCACATCTGCCCTAGTAAGGGCAGATGACGATGGCGAATATATATTACAGAGGGAGAAGGTAAATGTGGATAAGGTGATGCGGACGGCAACTGCCTGTAGGTGAGTGTGCAAGGAAATGGGATGGAAATAGACGTCGTCTCGAAGGAGCATCAGAACCCCTCCATGGGCTGGGACACCTTCCACGGGTGGCAGGTCGAACCGCACAGAGGTGTAGTGTGGAAAGTCTGCACGATCACGTGGACGCAACTTAGTTTCCTGGAGGCAGACTAGAAGCGGGCAGTGCAATCGAAGGAGTAGTTTTAACTCCTCCCGATTAGAACGAATGCCGCGAATGTTCCATTGAAGGAGCGCCATGATAAAAATGAGAGAAGAAATAAGGATAAAAACCAAGTAGCGAGCGGGGTCACCTCGACGGCCGCTGAGGACCGGATTTCGAGGGAGCACTGCTATCGCTGTCTGGGGGCAAAGGGTCATGTTCCATTGGTTCGACCGACGCGCCTGCCACCTCCCTGAGTTGATCAGGAGGGGCAGTTTCCACCGCCGGTAAAGGGCCGGGCGCCCGGCAAACGGAGCGTCCCGGTGAAACAGAAGACGGCCGAGGCCGGCAACTGTTGGACGGCGTGACAGATGGGTCACGCCTCGGCGGGGAAGGAGAGGAACTCTTTTTCTTGTCAGCTCTCCTGGAAGAGTGACGGCGGGAAGAGGCAGTTGACTGTTGGGAAGCCTGAGAACGCAGAAAATCCTCACGGACGGGTTCCTTCTTCAAGGTCCGGGCATCTTGTTTAGGTGCCCGCGGTTTACTAGAGTTTGACGAAGACTATACCCTAGAAGCAGCAAGAGGGAGCGGGGACGTGGAACGGGCAATCTTCGGGCTGGCGGATCGTACAACTGTGTCAGCGAAAGTGAAGTCACATGTCTGGGTACTGGAATCCTTGGTAGGTCGAGTTGAGGTGAGTACCTTACTGTATGTACCCGCTGGGAGGACAGTGGGCTTTCGACTCGCCAACAACTTACGAGCGGCAGATGTCGATACCTTCTCCGTAACCCGAATTTGCTGGATTACCTTCTCATCCTTGTATACAGGGCAGTCGCGAGAGGAAGCCGCATGGTCACCGTTGCAGTTTAGGCAGTGAGGGGACGGAGGTGGGCAGTCCCCCTCATGGGCGTCCCTACCACAAGTGACACACTTTGCTGCATTTGGGCAATGTTCACGGGTATGGTTGTACCTGTGGCACTGAAAACAGCGCGTTGGGTTAGGTACATAAGGGCGGACGGAGATGACTTCATACCCTGCTTTGACCTTCGACGGGAGGTCAACTTTGTCAAACGTCAAAAACACAGTACGAGTCGGTGTCAGATGGTTATCGACCTTTTTCATCACCCTGTGGACGGCTGTCACACCCTGATCGGACATATACGATTGGATATCTTCATCAGATAACCCGTCAAGGGATCTCGTGAAGACTACCCCCCGTGACGAGTTGAGTGTGCGGTGCGCTTCTACTTTGACTGGAAAAGTGTGCAACAACGTAGTACGTATCAGTTTTTGGGCTTGGAAGGCACTTTCCACTTCCAGCAACAATGTGCCATTGCGCTGACGTGAACAGGTTTTAACAGGGCCAGCAATTGCATCTACACCTTTCTGTATAACGAAAGGATTGACAGAATTGAAATCCTTTCCGTCGGTGCGAGAGACAACCAGAAATTTAGGTACATTAGGCAGAGTCTTTTTAGGCTGAGGCGAGTCTAACTTACGTTTATGGGTCAACGTCACGAAAGAAGATAAGGAAGTCATCGCGGAAGTGTCCCCCGTGATTACCGGCGTCTCCGATGGCGCGCTCCTTCCTAGTGGGGGCCCTCTCCGAGGGCTTACCCGCCTTAGGTGATTGTTCACACCTCAGGTCACACCTCCCGAGAACTGACGGAGGGACCAATCGGCACGTTCGGAAGGTACCAGCTCGGGTAATCACCCCTCCCTGGGCCTGGCCTTTACCAGGGGGTACGTACGTGCCTTACTTGTCTACCCGGGGCGGGGAATTACGCGTTACCCCGTCACCTGCTACGCACGATAATGCGTGGGTCGGCCTTCAGACACGCACAGGGAGGAAAGAAGAAGAGGATAGGAAAGGAAGAGAAAGAAGGAAAGAAAAGAAGTGTCTCAAACGCCGAGGCGGAGACTAATGAGGAGAAATAGGCTAGGAGAGTTCAAGGAGAGAAAGACAGAAAACGAAGGGTAAGAAAGGAAGGAACGAATGAAGAAAAACGACAAAAAGAACCACCGTATCTCACGAAATATGCCCGTCTCCGGGCGAAGGCATAAACCGGGAGGGAAAGTGAAGCAGCCTGGGGCAGAAGAAAGGCTGCTCCGGCTCGGGGCCCCGTGCGCGCCACACACGTACCCACAAAAGAACTGTGGGCCCCCTGGGGGGGGAGACAAAATGCTCCCAGCATGTCCGCTTACTTTGTTTGATTAAGTAACGAGCTCTGGCACGCAGACGTTTGAAATTTATTAGACCAGCGAGCGATGGGTGGCGCTTAAGATGTTGCAAGGCCCTACGGCGCTCGCGAATGGCTGCGGCAACAGTTGCAGTCCACCAAGGGACAGGCCGGCGAGTAGGAGGGCCTGTCGACCGGGGAACAGCGGCGTTGGCAGCTTGGGTGATCATGTTGGTCATTTGGCTTATAACATCATCTATACAGCCTGAGGGGGAAGATGGGAACACAACCTGGGATGTATATAGCGGCCAATTAGCACGACGGAATACCCAGCGGGGTACCCTGGCTCGTGGTAGGCGTGAGGGAAGTGAAAGGATCAACGGAAAGTGGTCGCTATCGCAGAGGTCGTCATACGCCGACCAGTGAAATAAAGGAAGGAGAGAAGGAGAAGTGAGAGAGAGGTCTATGGCAGAAAAGGTGCCGTGAGCGGCACTAAAATGAGTTGGGGAACCATCGTTGAGAAGGCTCAGATTGTGGTCAGCAAGAAACTGATCTATGAGGCGGCCCCGGCTAGATGTGTAAGCACTGCCCCACAAAGGATGGTGGGCATTGAAGTCCCCAAGGATGAGGTAAGGAGGGGGGAGTTGCTGAAGGAGGGCCACTAGGGACGTGAGTGTAGGTGTCCTGTCAGGTGGAAGGTAGAGGTTGCAAATGGTCAATGGAGTGTCCAAGTGAACTCTGACAGCAACCACTTCCAATGGAGTTTGGAGAGGAATCCAGGTACTGACAATATCTGTCCGGACCAAAGTACAAACCCCACCAGACGCCTGGAGGGGACCAACCCGGTTCCGACAAAAAGCACGAAACCCACGGAGGGTCGGTGAATGTGCATCCATAAACCTCGATTCCTGCAGGACGACACAGGCCGCAGAAGAGAGAGAGATTAGCTGTTTAATCTCCAAGAGGTGACGGTAGTAACCATTACAGTTCCATTGGATGATCACATCACGAGGATCTAGGCGGGAAGCGAATGGCATAACGTCTGTCACGCTGCTTTGTCAGCGTCCGTCACCAAAGAAGAAGGGACAACATCCATGAATAGCTGATCAGCCTCGGGCTCAATGGGATGAGCGAGTTGCGAAAGCACAGTCGGCGCCTCCGGTGGTACCGGAGGGGCTTTATCTTGTAACTTTGGTTTCTTCTTCTTCTTCTCCTTCTCTTTCTCTTTCTCCTTCTCCTTCTCCTTCTCTCGTGTGGGACGGGCAGGACCCACCCCAGAGAGAGGACTTTTGTCAGTTAGGTCTGGTACTGACGAGGATCGGGCGACCTTTGAACTCACTGACTGGGAGTCCGATGGCCGGCTGGAGGTCGAAGATCTCCGATCTGGGGAACGCCGGGACGGAAGGCCCTGAGATAGGGCACTGTCACCGGCAGGCGACGGAGAAGGGGTGCACTTCTCCGGCTGGGAAGGGGTGGGACACAAAGGGAGGGCTACAGGAGCTACAGGAGAGGGAGATGTGAGGGAGGGGTGTGGACGGGGTGTAGGGGGGAGATGGGAGTGGGAAGGGGAGGGTGAAAGGCTAGACGATAACGTCGTAGCGAAGGTCGTCGCCATTTGCACGGGATGCAGACGTTCATATTTACTGCGGGCCTCAGGGTACGTCAAACGCTCCAGGGATTTGTACTCTTGAATCTTCTTTTCTTTTTTGAACATAGGGCAATCTGGCGACCGTGAAGAGTGGTGTTGTTGACAGTTGACGCACACCGGCGGAGGAACACAGGGGCTCCCCTCATGTAGTGGGCGTCCACAATCACCGCATACTGGGACTGCTGTACAGCGAGAGGACATATGACCAAACCTCATACATCGAAAACACCGCATGGGAGGTGGAATGTAGGGCTTCACTTCACATCGATATATCATTATCTTGACCTTCTCTGGGAGTGTGTCCCCCTCGAAGGCCAAGATAAAGGCCCCAGTATCGACGCGGTTATCTTTAGGTCCCCTCTGAACGCGGCGAACAAAATGTACACCACGCCGCTCGAGATAGGCCCTAAGCTCCTCATCAGTTTGAAGGAGGAGGTCCCGGTGGAATATCACACCCTGTACCATATTCAAGGATTTGTGCGGGACAATTGTTACTGGAATGTCGCCAAGGGTGGTGCAGGCGAGCAAAGCTTCAGACTGGGCTTCCGAGACTGTTTTAATGAGTAATGAGCCAGATCTAAGCTTACCCATAGATTCCACTTCACCAAACTTGTCCTCTATGGTCTCGACAAAGAACAGAGGTTTGGTGGAAGTAAAAGTTCCTCCATCAGTCCTTGAGCAGACGAGATAGCGAGGAAAGGGTTTTGCTCCTAACCGGCGAGCCTGGCCTTCCTCCCAAGGGGTAGCAAGGGAGGGAAACATCCTCTTATCCGCAATAGTAGCATTAAACGATCTCTTCCTGTCTTGAGAGACGGCCGATGCACGACCATTTTGGAGTCTAACTCTTTTCATGGGGCTAGACGTCCGCCCTGGTGTCACCCACTCCGAAACCGGGGCTCTCTCCATGGGCGCCACCCAGCCTCAGCAAAGGCCACCTGGCACGATGGCCATTGCCGGGAGTTCTGATACCCCCGAGGACAGGCATCAACTCCTTGGCTTGCATGGAGAGGTCGCAGCTCAGACACCAGTAGTGTGATCCCTGTGGTGTCAGGGGGCTCAGCCAAAGGGTACATAACAGCCCCCCCACACAGACTGGCTACACGTGCTGGGGACCTAGCGGGGGATGGGGGCTACAGCGAGGAAAGGAAGTGGAAAGGAAAGGATAGGACCCGCGCTGTAGGGGCTAGGTCGGGAGTTCTTCCCCAATTGGCTCACACATTATCGGACAATTTTGGTATGGAAGGTCAAACCCCGAGGGGGACCAAACTGGGCCAAAAACCGGTGTACACAGCTGACAAAACCAAAGTGCAGGACAATCGGTACCATGGGATAGCCGAGCCGTCATCCAGAGTACCACCGAGAGATGGGGTTGGAGAGGGTGGGAAGGAGGAATTGGGATGGGAAGGAGGGGGAACTAGGAGGGGTAATGCAGCCTGGGGAAAGCAGGAAAAAAGGCTGCAATGGCTCGGGGACCCGTGCGCGCCACACACGTACCCACAAAAGAGCTGTGGGCCCCCTGGGGGGTTCGAGAAAATGTTTCTCCAAGTATCGGTCTCCTGGAATGCAGGACCGACTACGCAAGGCGGTGTTTAATCCAGAACAATTCAATCATAATAAAGGAAGACTCATATTTCGAGAAATACCTTAACAAGACTAAATACAGGTACGAGCCCATTTCTCAAAAGGATTTATTATTTTATTTATGGCCATCCTTGATACAATTTATTTGCTGCAAGAGGATGTGCGAGGAGGGAGGGGGAGCAAAATTGTAGTCAGCTAACAAGGAACGGATTTTCTCAGAGTAAGGAGCAAATTACTAGTGAATCTGGTGCGGCGCAGTTTCACCAGAGCAGCAACACACGGCAATAGCAGACCACGCCGATACGGACGAAATACGGACAGCAAAATATGCAAGCCCCGAATCAGCAAAACTGGCGTCGGCCGCCACTAGAAATTAAATATGTAACTCATAAACCAGACAGGCCTCCCAGCTGGCGGAAAACTAGTAACTGCCTCAATATGTCACCAGGTGCAGGCAGGTGAACGAAATAGCGACGACTATGTTACGGAAATACGACTTAAAATGCAACGATGGCATTCACAATACGAAAGGAATTATGCAGCGAAGAGGCTAAGTGTACCGCAAGTTTCCAGCGGTACTGGGTCTGATGTAAATGTGATTTCTACGAATGTTTCGTCAGATTTCGGAAGTGAAGAGAGTGCCTACATTGCCAGTCAGCAATTGTTAATTTTTGGAGCGATTGGTGTGAGGTCAGTAAACATGAAAATACAAATAGGAAATGTAGCGACACATTGCACTTTCCTGATTGTTGCACTTCTTGTTTGTATCTTTGGACTGAGTTTCCTGCAAGAAAAGGACGCAAAAAATCGTATTTTCTAGCGGATTCTTTGGACTACAAGTGGATTTCCAAAATTGAAGACAGATGCTAAGGAAGATCGGACCATGAAATAAAATCTGAACGTGAAATGAAGTTAGCTAAAGCTTCTGAATCTTAACATCTACACAGAGCAGAGTTTTTAACTATTTACTACTCTCAAAAAATTTACCCAAGAAATTTGGTGCAATTAGGGGATATGTATATCATATGAATGTCATGACACACAAAACTTGTCACAGTTTGTACCAAATACCATGGTCGAAGGGAACAGCTGACTAATGCTATCCAAAATATGCTATTGTATAACAATCAGTCCCTATTCGAGCCCCTTGCTGGCCGTGTGTTTTACTATTTGCATAGCCAAATGCTGACATTCTTAGAAAAAAATGCTAATTATTTATGGGTAGCCTACTGTTACGCCGCAAACATTGTGACAGGGAAATGTGTTAAGATCTCGGTTTGCTCACTTTAGCAAGACGGAATAAGGTCAGTAGCCGGTAGCAGAAAATGCTCACCCGCCTTGCGTGATGACGGCAGGCGCTGCGTCGGCAAGTTGGAAAGCCTACCATCAGCGAACTGGTCTGAGTGAAATGGCTGTCAGACAGACGCAGCTAGTAAACATTTCATAACTACACGTACCTCTGTCACAAGAGTGAATAAGACCGCGGATGCGTCAGCGGTAAAGACACATCGGGCGAACACTACATTTTCAAAGGGAACACTTTCAAACCGTTTCATACGTCATAGCTTCAGCCAATTTTATGTATCAATACTCCCACTTGGTCTTCTGAATCGACGATGCCCAGGAGGTATTCGTCAATTCACTGGCCTAATCGTTGTGCTCAGTCTTTGTCACAGATAGCAGTACATACGGGTAGCAGCTAGAGACAGCCATACTTCACACTAAACATCATCTGGGAAGATGGTGATCCGCTGTGCTGACGACTTCACACCTCTATGGTAGCTGCCTGAGGCCAGCGCAGTTTTCAGTGGTTGGTTACTAAAGGCCAATGTTCCTGTCGTCGAGTTAGCACGCTGGTGGCAATCCGGCCAGCCGGTGTCCCGAGTCGGGAATCAGCACGACATCCGACTTCAGAGGGGTCCCTGCGTGGATCCACAGGCCGCTGAGTAGCCTAGTGAAGGGACAGGGCACTTCACGATAACAGTCCCGGCATCGCGGCACGGGCACTACCATCATATGAAACACCAAGGTTGCAGCTCGAAGGCGACGCCACCTACTGCTGTAGCTCCTGTCGAGCTAGCGCCTTCATCAAACTTATGTATGTTACGGAATAAAATGTGTCAACTATAATTCTGTTTCACTAGCATCCCTTGGCGCTCCACCAGGTTCCACGCCTCATCCTGACCTAAAGCTGGGCCCCAGCACTACTTTTCACGGCAGTTGCGAGCTGTCATCGTGACATAGTAAGTTATATCGAATACATTAGCAGGTAGACCATTAACTCTTGGAGAGACAAACTTTGTAGAGTCCCGGCAGGCGTGGCGAGTGGCTGAGCGACAGGAGGGGAATGGGACAAAATCCCAGGGCCCAGGCCTCATGTGGACACCAAGTCAGTGAATGGTTCAGGCCGTCCGGGGTATTCAGATGGAAAATCCGAATGTAAAATGTGTCTGGTATCGTAAATTTGTCATACTGTGCGCAGCCAATGCAGAGCAAACGTGGTCAGTGTCAAAGGCTGCTTCACATTATGCCCGTAACTTAGTGAGGTAACAAGTGATTTAGTAGCCCACTTTCACGGCAAAGAGGCCAGGAAGCAATTGAGGTTCGCACATGATTTAGTTGACAGTCACGTTTTGTCTGCTATCGAACGTGAACTGAAACGATAACAGCAAGAGCTAACCGAGCAGTTCATCTTGCAGTTGCAGTAACGGATATTCAGGAAGAGGTGGAAGAAGAGTGAGACTGAGGAACGAAGAAATTCTGTACGTAAAGAGATAGGATTAAGAAATTTTGTAGGTGTATCCAATTTGCTTCTCTAACAACTCAACAGAACACCGAAAAGAATAGTTTTCATCATTGAGATGGTCGGAAGGTTGCTTAAGTTTTCCTTTAGAAAAAGTACATCGTTAAATCCATCGTACCAATACCAATCTTTGATAAGTTATACATGCTAAAATTAAAGTGCACGTAGTGTTGCACCTTAGTTTTGGGTGTATCCGAAGGACCTTGACTCACCTCTTAAGTAGAGAGTTAAGTAATGACTTCACATTTTTAATTTTTTATTTCATCTCTTCCTGAAACCCTGATATTCTTGTCTATTTCAACATTGTGACTGCGGTTGCTTTCGCTGCTTTGTTTTTGTAGTGGGCATCTCAGGTTTTCCTAACACTTTTTTCTACAGTAAGAGAAAAATCTTAAGAGTTTATTGCTGAGTTTACGGAGTGGATGTCGGAAAAGAACACTGAGTTGTCCGAAGAAATAAATTCTCGGGTAAAAGAGGTTGTGGATACCTCGACAGAACGCGGAATACCAGCAGTAGATCCTACTACTCAGATTAACGAAGTAATCTCAGATCACGCTGGAAGTGACTGAGGAATTAAAATTTTGTAGTCAACTCTGTGGTATTAGAGGTAGTTCAAGTTGATCTTTCCACGTCGAACCGTGACGAAAACAATTGATGCGAGCACACGAGAACGGGTGCCAGCCTGAGAAACATTTCCAGGGACGACCAGGGCACTTTAATCTTTTTCTTTACCAGTAACCATGTTAGCTTACGTGAACATCATAATGGAGGAAAACAATATTAAACATAGGCACTACTAGTTGAATGTTTAATCATTCATTCCTGACAAAAAATGAATACATCCTGTAGTGTTTATACGTTCCTTTCGTGGAGTATTATCCTCAATCTGGACCGAGTTACAAAAAATCATATCTAACAGTGGATTTCCGTTAGTCCATGCTGCTCTATGGACCACGGAAGCCACAAAAACATGCTCCACTTCTAACGAGTTCGAGAAAAATTCCCTAAGTATATGTCTCCTGGAATACAGGAGGCGGTGTTTAATCCAGAACAATTCAATCATAGCAAAGGAACTCATATTTCGAGAAATACCTTAAAAAGACTCTGTACTGGGACGAGCCCATTTCTCAAAAGGATTTATTTACAAGACAAAAGTTGCCTGTAGAAATACGTGAAGAATTCACGAGTGACTAATCTTCATGAGTTTATGGCCATCCTTGATACAATTGATTTGTTGCAAGAGGTATGTGGGGGGGGCGGCATCAAAATTGTTGTCAGCTAACAAGGAAGGGAATTTCTCTGCGTAAGGAGCAAATTACTAGTGGATCTGGTGCGGCGCAGTTTAACCGGAGCAGTAACAATAGAGCAGGCCGATACGAACGAAATACGACGGACAGGAGACAAGGAAGCAGATTCTATCCTAGGTATAATTCCAATACCGAAACAATAGAATCCAGTGGCTGGAAAATATGCAAACTCCGAGTCAGTAAGCATAACTGGCGTCGGCCGCCACTAGAAATAAATATGTAACTCAAACCAGACAGACCCCACAGCCGGCGGAAAAATTGTACCCACCTCACTATGTCACGAGGTGCAGGCAGGTGAACGAAATAGCGACGATTATGTTACGGAAATACGACTTAAAATGCAACGATGGCATTCACAATACGGAAGGAATTATGCAGCGAAGAGGCTAAGTGTACCTCAAGTCTCCAGTGGTACTGGGTCTGATGTAAATGTGATTTCTACGAATGTTTCGTCAGATTTCGGAAGTGAAGAGAGTGCCGACATTGCCAGTCAGCAATTTTAAAATTTTGGGAGCCATTGGTGTCAGGTCAAGAAGCATGAAAATATAAATTAGAAATACAAATAGGAAGTGTAGCGACATAATGCACATTCCTGATAGATGCAATTGTTGTTTATATCTTTGGACTGAATTTCCTCCAAGAAAAGGACGCAAAAAATCGAATTTTCTAGCGGATTATTTGAGTTAAGGATCAGTGGAAAAATTGTTCCCGTCGAATTGTATAAATTTACGTATACCCATGCCAAGCTTTGCCCCAGAAAACAAATTAAGTGGATTTCCAAAATTGAAGACTCATGAAATAAAATATGAACGTGAAATGAAGTTAGCTAAATCTTCCGAATCTTATCTACACAGAGCAGCGTTCTGAACTATTTACTACTCTCCAAAAATTTGCCCACGAAATTTGGTGCAATTAGGGGATATGTATGTCACATGAATGTCATGCCACATAAAAGTGTTACAGTTCTTACCAAATGCCATGGTCGAAGGGAACTGCCGACTGTAATGATATCCAAAAGATACTGTAGAACAATCAGTCCCTATTCGAGCCCCCTGCTTGCTATCGACGAACTTAACAGACAAGTACGATTAGTTCTTGATGCCAGAGAAATAAGATTACACGCTGACGAGGCCTGAGAATACTGATGAAATGATACAGATACCATGGTGTGAAATATTTTACCAGCATCGACCTCCGTCCATCCTATTGGCAATTTCCAGTCGTGCCTCAATCAAGGAAATATACAGCGTTCATTCATGCAGGGACGAGTTACCAGTTTAAAGTATTGCCTTTCGGGTTAAATAGCTCAGGTGTGTTCATTACTGCACATTATACAGTGCTCGGTCAAGTGCCATTGAGTGTCACTGGAGACGATATTCTAATCGCTTCACAAAATTGCTGGAAAAGGTGTTAAGCAAATTCTTAGATGCTGCTGTTGCGGCTAATTTGAGTAAATCGAAATTTGCTTTGGAGAGAATCAAGTGTCTCCGACATTTGATCGCTTCCCATGGTATGCTTCCGACAGTGAGAAATTATGTGCAATAGCATACGCTCAACTCCCAAGAACTAGAAGATAACTGAAAGCCTTCCTTGGTCTTGTGTCGTCCTATCGACTTTTGTTGCAAATTAGACAAACTCAGAACAATTACTGCGCCTACTTTAGCTACCTCTGTAATACCAGAAAGTTTATTATAAAATTTATTTTTTCAGTCACTTCCTGCGTCATCTGAGTCGTTTGATCTACTGCTGGTATTCCGCGTTCTGTCGAGATATCCAGAGCCTCTTATCCGAGAATTCATTTCTTCGGACAACTCCTTTTACGACGTCCACTTCGTGAACTGGCAATACTAAAAATAAAATAGAATAAAAAATAGAAAAATGCATGCTAAAATTGGATCACAGACTGACAGTTAGCTTTTGAATTAATCAAAGACAACATTGCCGATGGCCAATCTGACGCTACAAGGGGTTAGTGAAGATTTGCACTCTACGGAACAACAAACTGACTTCAAGATATTGTTAATGGAAGATGCCACACGCAATATTGCATTGATTTAGGTAGAAATATAACTGCATTGCAATGATCCACGTTGCAGTTCAGTGAAAGAAACTGACGAACCCGGGTCCCAAGACAACACTACCGGACTGAAAATCTACAGAAAAAATCCTACGTCTGAGACACTGTGTCTGCATCGCGTCAGAATTTGAAGACTGATTGATATCTTATCACCTGGTGGCATTTCGGTGTAATAAAATGTGCCAACAAGATTGGGACATATTGCTGTTTCCCAAATGTTAGAAGGATGTACAAAACGTGTTTCGCACCTGTGTAATTTGCCAAAAAGCAAAAATAATTAATGCATATCGGAAAGGTGTGCTACGTCCCATCTTACTTAACTATCCGCTACAAATTGTAGCGATCGATGTTTGCACGGCATTTCCAACAACTAGAGCGGTGCAAAATTATTGTTGCATTTTTTTGTGTCTTTATAAAGCACCTAAAATTTATGTTCTTAAATCTGCCACAAGTACTTCAACACTTAAAACTGATTATATACAGCGAGTGGAAAGGCCACAGGTTATAGTAGCCGACAATGCAACTACGTTTACATAATTAAGGTGGAAAAGATGCTTCGCAGCTCTTCAAATAAAGCAAATCCTTGTTTCGTAATATCCAGAGGCAGCAAATCCAGTAGAAAGGGTATTCCTCGGGTTCAATAGATTTATAAGGACATTTTCATGACAACCGTGTCAGAAGGGATAAATTATGGATTTTTAAGAAATTGCAAGCAACCTTCCACATACAGCAACGAATTACACGCCAGAAGGAAGTGTTTAGGAGACCCGACAAAAACGAGTGGGCAGTAATTTTGCCTCAAATCAAGACTGGAAATATTTTCTTCGATGAGAAAATCAGACAGGCGACAACCTCACTACACCACTAAACCCAACTGAGAAAGAAGTAAAACAGGAGAAAGAAATAAAATAATAAAGATCATTCTCGATTGGTGATAAGATCCTAATTAGGACTCTTGTGAAGCCGTGAATGTTATTGAGAAGAACTAAGTGGTAACTTCTATACACAGGACCCTTTTTAATTGCAAATATACCCATTCCTGATTCTAACCTCAGACATCTAGGCACACGGATTAAAAGGACTATCTTCATCAGGATGTAAAGCAGTACATTGATTATTTGCACACTGATGCATTCAACAGTGCGAGTTAAGATTTATGGACACCAAGTCCAGGTGTGAGCTACAAGTATGTATGTCTCCGTCTCTGTGATGTAAAATTTGGAAAACAATTCGCAAGCAATGCATTTCCTAGCCATGGATGAACTGTAAAGTATTCCTGCAAAAAGAGTAGGATTTTTGTACACGATACATATGGGTATATTCTGTGTGCTGTGTAGTTTATCTTCTTTCCAGAGATGCATAGGATGTACTGTGCAAATTCATAGTTTTTGATGTCATAATGAAGTTCCTTTTTAATTATATAAGCACACGACCAACAGGAACAAACTAAGTGAGTGAAATTTTGAAAATGTTTTGTTTGGAATTAAACTGTTGAGATTTTTATGAACTATTCAGTGCAAAAAAAATTTCTACTGCTATGTATATGTACAGACACACACGAAGAGGCCTTTTCAGTATTTGCAGGGACAACCATCTGGACGACTCAGATGACCTTTTAGCATCAGCTAACGTGGCTTGCCAGTCAGCTACTATGAATGGCTAAAAAACAAGGGACAACACATTTAACCAAAGTACGTGCAGCCTTATTGTATGAATGTATGATGTTGGCGTCTTGGGTAACATATTGCCGAGTCCCCCATTTAGATATCCAGGCGGGGACTACTACGGAAGATATCTACATCACGAGAAACTGAACAGACGTTCTACCAATCTATGCGTGTCATGACCTATCCCTTAATGAATCAGGCCACTTAATTTTTTTATAAGAAATGCATAACTTAAAATATGATAGGGTTATGTATGTTTAGTGGCGAGATGCTCACGGTTTCTTGTCAAGTGAATACAGCTTCAGTTAGGAGAAACAAGAAAAGGCCTAATGATGAATAACGAATGTGGTTAAATTACTATGAACAGCGCAGTGAACGCATTATCATAGAAACTGTAGGCACAAAGCAAACACTGACCACAGTAGGTCAAGTATATATGCCAACTATCTCTTGTTAGTAGCTTGTTTGCAACAGGGGGACCGAACTGCCTAGGTCTTCAGTCCCCCTCCCGGTTTGGAGGCGGAAGTAGTGAGAATTTGTAAAGAGGGAAGGAAGAAAGGTAGACTGCAGTCGCTCGGGTCCCGTGCTCGCCACGACGTTCTCATTGAAGTACCAAGGATAACTAGCTCTGCTAAAGAGGTCGGAAAAATCTGTGATGACATGAAGTTTTTCAGTCATTTAAGGAAAAGGAAAACTTGACTGATGGGTGAAGAACTATTAAGAAAAAGTTGCAAGTTTTAAGTGAATATGTACCATAGAAAAGTAATGGAAGAGGCTAACAGACGAATTCAGTATACACGGTCAAATACATGTCAATTGCTGATGTTAAGCGCGGATGAAGAGATCTGAGGATGACTGTTTATGCAATTTAAGTTCTTTTTGTGGGAACAGGTTTGATCCACAACAGCCAGAGCTACCCTTTGGTAAATGAGGTAGTGCATTCTTTATTGGCAGTCGTATACAGATTGTTAAGTTGAATTTAATAACAACTTGACCAGACAGTTACATCGTAACATTAATATGACTTTGCTTGATGTCAGTCGAAAATGATGTAATAGGTGCGATTGTACAATATGGGAAACTGTACGAAATCAACAGTTTCGAATATGTGTACTAACTATACAGTAGAAGTAATGAAGTTTTATTGAAAAATTTTCCTACGCCGAGTCCTAATTCAGTAAAAACTTATTTCGTATAGTGAAAATACAACCTAATCTTTGTTAACTATAATTTTATAGATCAAGATTTAGTAAATCACGAAAATTTGAACACTGATTGCGATACACTACAATACATGTACAAAACCATTTACTGAACTAACACTGCATACGGTCTAGTACTACCAAAGAATACCGGTTGTTTTATACAAAGAATCTTCTTCCTTCGGACTGTTTTCATTTTGCATGCTTATTACAGGCAGCGTGACAGCAAGCTGTCTCAAGAAGCGCCTTTCATCGACAACAAGTGTCATCTTTGTTATTTCATGTACATTTCAAGTCAGTTATAGAATTTTTGATCTTGTTAATGTACTACTGAATTTGCTGTTAAGCCTCCCTTTGAGTAGAATCCGTACTGTTCCTAATTGTGTCAAGATATTTAATAGTGCACAAATATTCAGATTATATGCGTTAATTATTTGTGGTTAAGTTTTTTTGTGGTTTTAGGGCGCAAAACTGCTGTGGTCAATAGCGCCCAACACTGCCCATAGTAAAATAGAACCGGGGTTAGAAATTAAATGGCTTTCGCCATTTTTGCACGATGTATAAAAAGTAAAACTGTCAGCAGAATGCGGATCATCAGCTAAAATATCAGACAATTCTAATGGTAAACATAGCTCATGTCGGAGACGGTTAAAAATGGACATTGCACTAAAAGATGGTTCACAGTAAAAGGTTGCTCACAGTGCTCACATAAGGGAGCAGGACCACCACGTAATAAATGCTGGTGGCTATAACGGCAGTGGCCAATACGAAGCCGAGCCAGAACAATCTCCTCTCGGTGGGAGGGTCGAGATGACGTTGACCAGAGATCAGACACAGGTTTAATATGGCTCGCAATTTGTTCCCTGACAGGGATGACCAGTATAAATACCAACGGGAGTTAATACGCTGGGAGACACCAGCGCGAAGGTCATCAGGGCTAGTAGAAAAGGTAGATAGCCGAGGAAGGAGAACTGCCTCCTTGGCAGCCGTATCCGCAGACTCATTCCCCAACACTCCCACGTGGCCAGGGACCCACAGAAACGTCACAGTAGTTCCGCTCGTTGAAAGAGAAGTAAGGCAATTGCGGACGCTGTGTACCAGGGGATGGGCCGGATATAGCGTGCGAAGGCTCAACAAAGCACTCAGAGAGTCCGAACAAATGACACTCTTAGTGAGCGAGTTTCTCCGGACGTATTGGGTTGCTTGATATAATGCATACAGTTCAGCTGTGAAGATGGAACTCCACTCAGGAAGACGATATTTAAAAGAGACGTTGCCAAGTACAAAGGCACACCCAACACCCTAGTCTGTTTTTGAGCCATCAATGTAAATGAACAAATTGTCATCAAATTTGAACCGAAGTGCGAGAAATTCTCTCTGGTAAACTAAACTAGGTGTGGAGTCCTTTGGAAGAGAATGAAGGTCAAAGTTAACACTGACTTCGGGGCTTCGCCACGGTGGAGAGGTGCTCTCTCCAGTCGAGAAGATAGAAGGCATTGTAACGCCGAGCTGGCCGAGTAACGAACGCAAGCGCACCCCCGGCGGTAGCAGAGCAGACGGGCGCATGGCGTAGACTGTCAAGTGAGTCGTTAAAGAAAACTGTGTACGTTGGGTGTCCGCGCATGGGCGACAAACGGCTAGCGTAACGGCTAAGTAAGAGTTCCCGACGGTAAGAAAGGGGTAGTTCGGCGGCCTCGGCATAGAGGCTCTCAACGGGGCTAGTGTAAAACGCTCCCATCGCCAGACGGATACCTTGGCGGTGGATTGTGTTAAGGCGGCGCAGTATGGACGGTCGAGCCGAGGAATAAACGATGCTTCCATAGTCCAGTTTGGACCGAACTATAGTGCGATACAGATGGAGGACAGTAGACCTATCAGCTCCCCACGAGGTGCCACTTAACACCCGCAGCACATTGAGAGAGCGGGTACAGCAAGCTGCCAAACGGGATATGTGGGGAGACCAACTTCCTGTCGAAAACAAGTCCCAAGAACGTCGTGGTATCCACAAATGGAAGTACTATAGGGCGCAGACGAAGGGACGGGGGAAGGAACTCCTTCCGCCGCCAAAAGTTCATGCAGACTGTCTTGTCAGCCGAGAATTGAAAGCCAGTGTCCATACTCCACAAGTGGAGTGTCTAGGCACCGCTGAAGGCGCCGCTCTAGAAGACCCGTTTGCTCAGAGCTGCTGTAGATCGCGAAGTCGTCAACAAAGAGGGACGCTGACACTCCTGGCGGAAGGTGATCGGCTATAGAATTGATTGCCACTGCAAATAAAACAACGCTCAGGACCGAGCCCTGGGGGACTTCGTTCTCCTGAATAAAAGTGCTCGATAAAACCGAACCAACACGCACTTTAAAAACACGGTCTGTTAAAAATTCGCCATGTATGCAGAGTGCGGAGGATGCCCATCCTCCAGCAGGTGTCGTATGCCTTTTCCAGATCAAAGAACACCGCTACTGTCTGGCGCTTCCGTAAAAAGTTATTCATTACTGAAGTAGATAGGGCAACAAGATGATCCACCGCAGAACGGTGCTTGCGAAACCTACATTGGACATTAGAAAGGAGATGTCGCGTTTCAAGCCACCATACCAGGCGCCCGTGAATCACACGTTCCATCACCTTGCATACGCTACTGGTGAGGGAAATGGGGCGGTAGCTGGAAGGGAGACATTTGTCCTTCCCAGGCTTTGGTATGGGAATGTCTATGGCTTCACGCCAGCGTCGCCGTAAAGTGCCTTCTATCCACATGCGGTTGTAGGTGGCCAGTAGGCAGTGCAAGCTCGTTGGGGAAAGGTGTTGCAGCATCGACACGTGAATGCCATCCGGTCCTGGAGCAGAGGACCGCGAAGACGAGAGTGCATGGTGGAGTTCTCGTACAGCAAATTCGGTATTGTAGCATTCACGGTTCTGAGAGGTAAAAGGCAATGGAATCGCCTCCACCGTCCGTTTCTTAGCAAGGAAAGCGTCAGTGTAATGTGAGGAGCTAGACACCTCTGCAAAATGTCGACCCAGTGCGTTGGCTATTTGTATCGGATGCAGTTGTAGAGCGTGGGCCGTTGTTTGAAGATTCTAAGAGCACGGCGACGTGCCCTTAGAGCGTCACGGCATTCCGCGGTCCACCACGGGACAAGGGGACGACGTGAGTGGGAAGTCTTGCAGGGGATGGAACATTCCGCGGCTGTCAGAATAACTATGGTAATGTGTTCCACTTGGTCGTCTATACTAGGATAATGATAAGTACCAAAATCCGCCAGTGATGAGTAGAGCTCCCAGTCCGCTTTGGTTAACTGCCAGCGGTGTGGATGCTCAAGGGTGTCAGGTATTATTAGGTGAATTACACATGGAAAATGATCGCTCGAATGTGTGTCAGAGAGCAGACCATTCAAGACGCCGTGCCAGCTGAGCAGTGCAGATAGCGAGATCTATATGGCTGAAAGTGTTTGTGGAGTCCTAAAGATAAGTAGGTTCACCAGTGTTAAGGCAGATGAGCTGAAGGTGGTTTAGTATATCTGCCAGCAAGAAGCCCCTTTTTTTTTTTTTTGGTGGTTTTAGGGCGCACAACTTCTATGGTCATTAGCGCCCAGCCAAGAACATTGATTCGCTATGATCTTTAAAAAAAACGGTGACTGTCAGAACATCAACAAGAGGCTAAAAACGAAAGATAAAAGACAAATAAAAGGGTTAAACATCCTTGGATAGGTTGGCCAAGTTCATAAAACGCAAAACCCGAGCAGCTGCTCGTGTGTCATCAGCTAAAATTTCCTCCAGAGTAGACGGAAAGTGAAGGGCTACACGGAGATGATTAAAATTAACACAAGTCAGTAAAACATGTCGCACTGTCAGCAGTTCACCGCAGGAGCATAGCGGTGCAGGTTCGGCGGATAGCAAGTGACGGTGGCTGAAACGGCAGTGACCGATCCGCAACCGAGCCAGGATGACCTCCTCCCGCCGAGAGGGGCGTGAGGATGTCCTCCAAGCGGTCGGGATCGGTTTGACAGTTCGCAATTTATTGTTGTACAGTGAAAGCCACACACTGTGCCATTGCGACACGATACTCCGGCGAAGAGCCCGTTGAACAGCGTCCGATGGGACGCAAAAGGTAGCCATGCGAGGCAAAAGAGCTGCTGCCTTGGCTGCTGTGTCGGCGGCCTCATTCCCGGGCACACCCACATGGCCAGGGACCCACATGAAAGAAACGTGACATCTGTCATCCGCCAGCAACTGGAGGGAGCGTTGGATCCGATACACGAGAGGATGGTTCGAGAAAGGGTCCTTAAGACTCTGCAGGGCACTAAGGGAGTCAGAACATATGGCATAGAAAGGTTGGCGGTGGCGGCAGGTATACAAAACGGCCTGGTGGAGGGCGAAAAGCTCAGCCGTGAAGGTCGAGCACCGGTCAGGGAGCTTGTATTGGAACCGGTTGTCCCCGACGACGAAGGCAGATCCGACACCGGCAGTGCTCTTGGAACCATCAGTGTAAATAAATACGGCATTATCGAACCGCGAACGGAGTTCGACAAGCCTCGAGCGGTATACCAAATCCGGAGTGCTCTCCTTGGGCAGCGAACTAAGTTCGAGGTGTGTGTGAACCTGGGCCTGATGCCACGGTGGCAATGGGCTTTCGCTCAACCGAAGGGTGGAAGGAAATCGAGCCGTTGTAGCAGGCGGCGAAACCGAACTCCCGGTGGAAGCAAGGCAATCGCAGACAACTGATATTGGCGATCGAGTGAGTCGTCAAAAAGTAATCTGTAAGATGGATGGTTGGGCATCGACTGTAGGCGGCATGCATAACGACACAAGAGTATGTCACGTCGAGTGGTCAAGGGTAATACAGCAGCCTCGGCATACAGACTTTCAACTGGGCTGGTATAAAATGCACCGGTCGCCAGACGTAATCCACGATGGTGGATAGAGTTGAGACGGCGGAGAATCGACGGCCGTGCTGAAGAGTACACAAGGCTTCCATAGTCGAGCTTCGACTGAACAATGGCCTGGTAAAGGTGAAGCAGGACGGTACGATCCGCTCCCCATGATGTGCCACTGAGGACACGAAGAACGTTAAGGGATCGGGCACAACGGGCAGCCAGGTAGGACACGTATGTGGACCAGCAAAGTTTCCGATCCAACATGAGTCCCAAGAATTTCGTAGTCTCCACGAAAGGGAGAGCAACAAGGCCGAGACGTAGAGAAGGTGGAAGAAATTCCTTGTATCTCCAAAAATTGATACACACAGTTTTCTCAGTGGAGAATCGGAAGCCGTTTGCGATGCTCCAGGAATATAGACGGTCAAGACAGCGTTGGAGAGAACGCTCCAAGAGACACGTCCGCTGGGCGCTACAATAAATTGCGAAATCGTCAACAAAAGAAGATCCGGAGACGTCGGCTGAAAGGCAATCTACGATCGGATTGATTGCAACGGCAAAGAGCGCCACACTCAAGACGGAGCCCTGTGGTACCCCATTCTCCTGGCAAAAGGTATCTGACAAAACAGAGCCCACCCGTACCCGGAACTTGCGATCCGCCAAAAACGCTTGAATGAAAAGAGGAAGGCGGCCACGAAGGCCCCATGTGTGCAATGTGCGGAGAATGCCCGCTCTCCAACAGGTATCGTATGCCTTCTCCAAGTCGAAGAACACTGCTACTCTTTGACGCTTCTTTAGAAAGTTGTTCATAATGAAGGTCGACAACGTAACGAGGTGATCAGCAGCAGAGCGGTGTCGACGAAAACCGCATTGGATATTAGTCAGGAGGCGGCGAGATTCGAGGAGCCAGACCAACCGAGCGTTAACCATGCGTTCCATCACCTTACAGACGCAGCTCGTCAGAGAAATGGGGCGATAGCTGGAAGGAAGGTGTTTGTCCTTCCCTGGTTTGGGGATGGGGACAACAATGGCTTCACGCCAACTTGTGGGAACATGACCTTCAGTCCATATGCGATTGTAGGTACTAAGAAGAAAGCACTTGCCCGCAGGAGAGAGGTTCTTCAGCATCTCAATATGAATGGAATCGGGCCCGGGAGCAGAAGACCGGGACAGGGCGAGAGCACGATCTAGCTCCTGCATGGTGAAGGCGACGTTATAATTTTCACGATTAAAAGAGCGGAAAGAAGGCGGCCGTGCCTCCTCTACCTGTTTGCGAGGGAGAAAGGCAGGGTGGTAATGGGCAGAGCTCGAAACCTCCGCAAAGAAACGACCCAATGCGTTTGAAACATCAGCTGGGTCCACGAGGACCGCGTTCTCCACGGTCAGGCCAGGAATCGGGGAGTGGACCTTGATGCCGGACAAACGGCGGAGGCCACCCCAGACAACCGTGGAGGGAGTAAAACGGTTAAAAGAACTAGTAAAAGCTGTCCAGCAAGCTTTCTTGCTGTCGTTTATGATACGACGGCACTGCGCTCTCATACGTTTGTAATTGATGCAATTCTCCAAAGTTGGGTGGCGGCGGAAGGTGCGTAAGGCACGGCGTCGGGCTCGAAGCGCGTCGCGGCAGGCTGCAGTCCACCAAGGGACCTGGACACGACGTGGAGAAGAGGATGTACGAGGTATGGAACGTTCAGCAGCAGTGAGAATAACCTCTGTGAGGTAGTCGACCTGATTGTCACAGTTGGGAAAATGCTGATTGTGAAAAACTGCCATGGAAGAATAAAGCCCCCAGTCGGCTTTAGAAATGTTCCAACTGGTGGGACGTGGAGATGGGGAATGATGTAGGAAGTGGATGATACAAGGGAAATGGTCACTCGAGTACGTGTCAGAAAGTGCATACCACTCAAACCGACCGGCAAGCTGAGGAGTGCATATTGGGAGGTCTATATGGGAGCAAGTGTGTGTTGTGTCAGAAAGGAAGGTCGGTGCACCGGTGTTGAGGCAGACAAGATCGAGGTGGTGGAGAATGTCCACCAAAAGGGAGCCTCTCGGACAAGGTGCCGGAGAGCCCCATAGGGGGTGGTGGGCATTAAAGTCGCCTACCAACACGAAAGGTGAAGGGAGCTGGTCAACAAGGTTTAGCACATCTGCCCTAGTAAGGGCAGATGACGATGGCGAATATATATTACAGAGGGAGAAGGTAAATGTGGATAGAGTGATGCGGACGGCAACTGCCTGTAGGTGAGTGTGCAAGGAAATGGGATGGAAATAGACGTCGTCTCGAAGGAGCATCAGAACCCCTCCATGGGCTGGGACACCTTCCACGGGTGGCAGGTCGAACCGCACAGAGGTGTAGTGTGGAAAGTCTGCACGATCACGTGGACGCAACTTAGTTTCCTGGAGGCAGACTAGAAGCGGGCAGTGCAATCGAAGGAGTAGTTTTAACTCCTCCCGATTAGAACGAATGCCGCGAATGTTCCATTGAAGGAGCGCCATGATAAAAATGAGAGAAGAAATAAGGATAAAAACCAAGTAGCGAGCGGGGTCACCTCGACGGCCGCTGAGGACCGGATTTCGAGGGAGCACTGCTATCGCTGTCTGGGGGCAAAGGGTCGTGGTCCATAGGTTCGACCGACGCGCCTGCCACCTCCCTGAGTTGATCAGGAGGGGCAGTTTCCACCGCCGGTAAAGGGCCGGGCGCCCGGCAAACGGAGCGTCCCGGTGAAACAGAAGACGGCCGAGGCCGGCAACTGTTGGACGGCGTGACAGATGGGTCACGCCTCGGCGGGGAAGGAGAGGAACTTTTTCTTGTCAGCTCTTCTGGAAGAGTGACGGCGGGAAGAGGCAGTTGACGGTTGGGAAGCCTGAGAACGCAGAAAATCCTCACGGACGGGTTCCTTTTTCAAGGTCCGGGCATCTTGTTTAGGTGCCCGCGGTTTACTAGAGGTTGACGAAGACTGTACCCTAGAAGCAGCAGGAGGAAGCGGGGACGTGGAACGGGCAATCTTCGGGCTGGCGGATCGCACAACTGTGTCAGCGAAAGTGAAATCACAAGTCTGGGTACTGGAATCCTTAGTAGGTCGAGTTGAGGTGAGGACCTTACTGTATGTACCTGCTGGGAGGACAGTGGGCTTTCGACTCGCCAACAACTTTCGAGCGGCAGATGTTGATACCTTCTCCGTGACCCGAATTTGCTGAATGATTTTTTTCATCCTTATATACAGGGCAGTCGCGAGAGGAAGCCGCATGGTCGCCGTTGCAGTTAAGGCAGTGAGGGGACGGAGGTGGGCAATCCCCCTCATGGGCGTCCCTACCACAAGTGACATTTTGCTGCATGTGGGCAATGTTCACGGGTATGGTTGTACCTGTGGCATTGGTAGCAGCGCGTTGGGTTTGGAATATAAGGGCGGACTGAGATAACTTCGTACCCTGCTTTGACCTTCGACGGGAGGTCAACTCTGTCGAATGTCAAAAACACAGTACGAGTCGGTGTCAGCTGGTTATCTACCTTTTTCATCACCCTGTGGACGGCTGTCACACCCTGATCGGACATATAGGACCGGATGTCGTCATCAGACAACCCGTCAAGGGATCTCGTAAAAACTACCCCACGTGACGAGTTGAGTGTACGGTGCGCTTCTACTTTGACTGGAAACGTGTGTAATAACGTAGTCCGGATAAGTTTCTGGGCTTGGAAAGCACTGTCCACTTCCAGCAACAATGAGCCATTGCGCTGACGCGAACAGGTTTTAACAGGGCCAGCAATTGCATCAACACCTTTCTGTATAACGAAAGGATTGACAGAAGTGAAATCCTTTCCGTCGGTGCGCGACACAACAAGAAATTTCGGCAAATTAGGCAGAGTCTTCTTTTGCTGAGGCGAATCTATCTTACGTTTCTGGGTCAATGTCAGTGAAGAAGAGAAGGAAGTCATTGCGGAAGTGTCCCCCGTGATTACCGGCGTCTCCGATGGCGCGCTCCTTCCTAGTGGGGGCCCTCTCCGAGGGCTTACCCGCCTTAGGTGATTGTTCACACCTCAGGTCACACCTCCCGAAAACTGACGGAGGGACCAATCGGCATGTTCGGAAGGTACCAGCTCGGGTAATCACCCCTCCCTGGGCCTGGCCTTTACCAGGGGGTACGTACGTGCCCTACTTGTCTACCCGGGGCGGGGAATTACGCGTTACCCCGTCACCTGCTACGCATGATAATGCGTGGGTCAGCCTTCAGACACGCACAGGGAGGAAAGAAGAAGAATAGAGGAAGTGAAGAGAAAGAAGGAAAGGTGTCTCAAACGCCGAGGCGGAGACTAATGAGGAGAAGAAGGCGAGGAGAGGACAAGGAGAGAGAGAGACAGAAACAAAGGGTAAGAAAGGAAGGAACCAAGGAATAAGAGAAACGACAACAAGAAAACACCTGAACTCGTGAAATACGCCCGTCTCCGGGCGAAGGAATAAACCGGGAGGGAAAGTGAAGCAGCCTGGGGCAGAAGAAAGGCTGCTCCGGCTCGGGGCCCCGTGCGCGCCACACACGTACCCACAAAAGAACTGTGGGCCCCCTGGGGGGAGCAGGGAGCCCCGTGGACATGGTCGTGGGGAGCCCCAAAGGGGGTGGTGGGCATTGAAATCTCCCACCAACAAAAACGAACGCGGAAGCTGGTCAATAAGATCTAGAAGATCGGATCTAGTGATCGGAAAAGAGGAAGGAGCGTAAATATTGCACAGTGTAAAGTTAAATCCAGGAAGGTATATCCGGACAGCAACAGCTTGTATAGGAGTACACAAAGGGACCGGTGTACTGTGTCCATCATCCCGAATAAGCAACATTACGCTCCCGTGGGCTGGAATTCCTGCCACTGGAGGAAGGTCAAAGCGAACGGTAGTGTAGCGTGGGAAAGTAATTCCAGTACCAGGGAGCAATTTTGTCTCCTGTAGAGAGAAGCTGCAGTTCTGTCCAATTCGACTGGATACCACGAATGTTCCATTGAAGAATATCCATAATGGGATAAAATGAGATGAAGGTGGACATCAGCCCGACGAAGGCGGCGGGCCACAGTGCGAATGTTCGCAACTGGTGGTGTCTGAGACAGGAGGGTCTTGCTCCATATTCTCAGAGGTGACCACAGCAGCTGCGTGAGTGTGGTCGGCAGCCCCATCTTTGGCTGATGCACCTGGTGGGACTATACGCTTCCAGGGGATGCCATCGTCGCATTGTGAGGTAGAAGGGGGGATGTATTCCCCCTATTTGACTTCTTTGAGCCTTGGTGAAGCTGCTTGGTTGGCTCAGATGTTTTGGTAGGGGTGCGGAGGAAATCCTCGCGCGAATGCTCTTTCTTAGACTTGCGGGTCTCTATCTGAGGTTTCACAGCTGAAGATGAAGATTTAGAAGATGTACTCACAGTTTTCGTTGAACGTGACGCCGTTGTCGATGTAGACTGTTTGACAACTACTGTAGTAAATTGTAGGTCACAAGTCTGTGTGGCCATATCCCGTGTTGGTGGAGGCGTTGCAACTACAGTACTGTAGTTACCACGCGGTGGGGACTTAGGCTTTCGACTGGCGTACACCTTACGTGCAACTTGTATTGGGACCTTTTCCTTCTCACGGATTTCCTGGATGGCCCGTTCATCAGCAAACACAGGACATTCCCGGGAGAAGGCAGCATGATTCCCATTACAATTGATGCAATGGGGGACGGTGGTGGACAAATCCCCTCATGGGCCTCTTTACCACAGGTGACATGTGGCGGGTTTTGCAAGACTGGCTTGTGTGGTTGAAACGATGGCACTGATAAAACCGAGTAGGGTTAGGGATATAAGGTCGTACTGTGATGACCTCATACCCCGCCTTGATCTTCGGCGGCAGAGCCACTCGGTCGAAGGTCAGAAACACTGTGCGAGTGGGGACTGAAACATTGTTTTCTTTTTTCGTCACTCGGTGTACGGCGATGACGCCTTGCGCTGCCAGATATTCCTTTAATTCATCCTCAGTCAGACCGTCCAGACTGGCTAAGAAGACTACCCCTCGAGAATAATTGAGGGTTGGATGAAGCTCAACACGAACCGGATAGCTATGGAGCAGAGTATCCTTAAGCAGTCGCTGTGCCTGGGAGCCACTTTCTGTTTCTAACAGTAGTGTTCCATGACGCATGCTGTTGCAGGACATAACCGGGCCGGCAATGGCATCAACCCCTTTCTAAATAACAAATGGGTTCACCGACGAAAAGGATTGTCCTTCCTCAGTACGGGTCACCACAAGGAACTTTGATGTCTAAATTTTTTCTGTTCCGAGACACTATTGTGCAGTACGTTAATTTCTAAAGACACTCTACATTTTATTTTTTTAATAACCATCGCGGATGTATCCCCCACGATTGCCAGTGTCTCCGACGGCACACTCCTTCTTGCTGGGGGCCCCCAACGGAAGCACACCCGCCTTGGGTGATAGTTCCCATCCCAGGTCACACCTCCCGATCTACAGACGGAGGGACCAATCGGCGAATCGGGAAGGTATCAGCGCAGGCAATCGCCCCTCCCATGGCCTGGCCTTAACCAGGGGGGTACGCACGCACCCTACATGCCAGCCCGGGGCTGGGACTTACGCATTACCCAGTCACCCATTTGGGTGGCCTTCAAGTGCGTACAGGAAGGAGGAAGAGAGAAATAGTGGGAGGAGAAGGCTCAAAAGCAGACGCGGAGGCAAATAAAGAGGTGAAAGAAGAGTGTAAAGCCAAAACGGTCAGAACTTCGGTTCCCTGAAGGATGCACAGACTCGGTCCCCAAGAGAGGGGAAAAGGACAGTAGAAGAAGCGTCATGTAGCACGGAAAGGAAGGAGTGCTACAAAGGTTGGGGCCCCTGCTCGCTACGTACGTACTCCACCACAGAGCGGTGAGCCCCCTGGGGGGGTTGTGGTTAAGTGCCCGTGATGACTACCAAAATTTGTTCAGTACCTGACATAGCGAGTGAGAGCTCACGGCAGGTTCGAAATTTATCAATCGCATTCAATTTCTCTCATTGTTTGATAAATTTTAGTTTAATTATTCAATAACTTCCTAGGATGTGGGTAAGATAGAGTGTGAGATTTCTCCACGAGGTATTTCTAAGATAACAACCATGTATGCTGAATAAAAATTATATAGAATCAGAAACTAGAATATACAATAAAGTTTTCTTTTGTTCATCAACATTCATTGTCACACATTTACAAAGACAATTTGTATATATAATACTTAGGAATGAAGCTTTCATATTTGAAGGAAGGTATGCAATTTTAAAATTTTCTGGTACGTGCTTACCATTTTAGAACTATCAGATTTACTCGTAATGATTTTAAATTCCTGTGAAGTTTTTATCTTCATCTACACTATTGCGTGGAGTAAGATTTTAAGTAAACATTCGGAAAAGCTAATTTTAATGTTTCAAGTCTACAGACAAATTCTATGAACAAAATACTACTCATTCTTCTCAAATAATACATAGTGCTTCACAAATCCTATTACAGACTTTTGGGGATTGTGGAATAAGCTTCATAGCTTTAAAATTACATCGAAATGGTATATTTCCAGATATGGGTACTGTACCGAAAGATCTAGCTGACATCTCCAGAAGGCTGTGACAGGAATTGTGAAACTTATTACACAGTTGGTAATAGCGAGAGCACTCTGTATATTTTACATTTTGCTTGAGTGGTGAGGAAGATTATCTGAAGCAGATTAATGTGCCTAAAGTGAACAACATTTGTCAATAACAATGACCAAATACAGAAACTAAAGTTTACCTGTTCTCTTAATACATTAAGGATATTTAATGTAAACGTTTGACAATGGTTTATTCTTACAAGCTTTTAGTTAAGTGTGTAAATTTAAAAGTGTGTCGTTTCAGTGGCGGACTAAGCTGTCTGAGGCCTGGGGCGGAGGACGAACGAAAAGACCTCTCCGTCCACTTGGCAATATACGTATTACCATAAAAAAAAGTTTTGAGATTTGGAGATCCCCCAGAACGAGAGGCACGGGACAGTCTATAGGAAAAGACTCCTAAATTTGGAGGCCTCATAGCGAGAAGTCAACGGCGCTCAAAAACAGTTGAGGTATTTCGAGGCCCCTAAGAGCAGAGGGGGCCCCCCCTCCTTAGCCCGTCACTGTACAGTTTGTATAGTTTAATCATAATCTTAGGTACTTCATGAGCTAGTTTTATCTCAACTATAGTTAAGTTCCAGAACCAGGTTTTAGTGATAATGTATGGTGTGAAACTGATTTAAATGTTTCCACAAATATACCCTATCGTTAAGAACTATCAAGCTAATAATAGATGTACGAAATTCGTGTAAACCTATTTTACAAATAAAATATGTCTATAATAAATTTACCAGATCTACAAGGGAGTGAACAATACGAAAACAATATTTTTCACAAATAATTATTAATAGTTACATTCTAGTAGCGGATAGGCAAAACCATTCCTTTACAATCGAGAATGCGACAAGAAGCTGTCACAGAAAAAGCGTGTAATGCTTAAATATTTTTCACGCATTTTAAAGTTTTTGTGGCTTAAAGAACTAATAAAGGAATAGAGGAATAGAGTAATGGGAACAGAACACTTTACAACATACTGAATAGTTTATTCTTAACTTTCCACAAAATTCCTGTACCGTGTATTTTATTCGTTGTTTCTTTCGTTTCACCGCTTATGTCTTAGCATACATAGCAGGAATTAATTTCGCTGCTATTACACACAAGACATTTGTCATTAATGCCAGTTGAAATGGAGTCCCATGTAAAAGCGATACAGGATGTGGAATGTTGATGGTCGTCTCGTCACACCACGATCAGCACAGTGGATAAAATCTCACTGTAGACCGGATGACCAAATAAGGACTGACTTCAGTGGCCATCAATTCCCAAGTGAGAAGTGCGTCAGCTGTCTTTTCTGTCTGGCTAGCTGGGCTTCACCTCTTGTCAGCCTCCTGGTATCCTAGGTACATATGTCTTCCACACAATCTTTCCTCTCATGGTAGTCACCACAGTATGGAGGAGGCGATATACTGCCTACGTCTTAGAACATAAGCCACCGTACCCCTAATATTTTCAACATCGCTGTATCACATTGTCATTTGCAAAATATTTTTCCAACTGCCAACGACTACCTCACTTTCTCAGTCCGTTGGGGATTTCGATGCTGATGCTCAGTTGCACTAATCGTTAACAGCAGCCTAATTTGTCTCTTGTTTAGCGGTCACCAGGTTCTTCATTTTCGCTATTCTCTTCTGGTTTTACCGAAGTAAATCCCATAAGGAGGGAACTCGTTTCCAGTAATGCTGTTGCATTCTTTGTGTGCACACGTCCAGGAGCATGCGAAGCAACGGTTCCTACTTCTTGTGGTGTACTTCCCAGTTATGAAGTTACTTGCGGATGTGGAAAGCCAATTCGTCCGTCCACGTTACTTATGATGGAGAGGAATGTCTTGATTCAGAAAGAACTTGATAGTTCGTAATAAGATCATTGCACAATTGCAATATGTATCAGTAGCTTCAGCTACGTAAGCACCCGCGATGCCGTCTTCTTTAGCAAGCTTTGCAAGAAATGGCAGAATGGAAATGAAAGACACCCTCGGGCCTCGCAACCTAATACCGTCGGGGTCGAAAAAGCAAGAGTTGACCAAGAGAGGCCGACAGAAAAGAACAGCAGTCGGACAAAGAGTAGGAAGAAATGTCATACCTAGATAGGAGCTTGCTGGTAATGTGAGACGAGACATTTGAATCATCCGTACGTATAACCCAATTCTTTCTAGGATCAGGCGACGATTGTTTATTTCTTTCCGGCGTTCATATAATACAATTATGTGATGCTTCTAATTAGGACATTCGCGAAGAGCGCTTCTTTACATTCATCAACTCCTTTGCTGACTTACATTTGAAGTATATTAGTAGTTGGTAAATTAAATCACTAGTGATAATGTATATTAAAACAAAAATTACACAAACGCCACAAACAGCTGCGCACAAGGGGATTCTTAACAGTATCAGTATATGTAAAAGTATAGCCGTAACAGCACTACATCTCAATGAATGTAATTATTCTAACTAATTTTTCTATGATACGAGAAGGTATCTCAAAATTTAGTGTATTTCGGCAACCGATGATGGATGAAAGTAATATTTTAATAAGACTAAAATGGGAAATACTTTAATTAGCAAATTTTTTTGAAATAATTCAACTGAACAATTTGCCCTGTTCATCATGACAAATTGTGAATGACAATGTTTCTGGAATTAAGTAACTATTTTATGACTGGCTGTAAAATGTTAGTTCATTCTTTAGTTGTTTTATTCATAATAGTTAATACACTAACTCATATGAAATGTGCAATGTAAAGAATTTAAGGGAATAGATTGAAACGTCCAATTACACATTAGTATCATATTATGCAGAACCAATAAACCATATGGTGAAGCACTTCATTACTAAGTATTTGAACTCGAAGAATCTGAAGCATTGAATAAAAATTTGTGATGGGGGCTGGGAATCGAATCCGGACCTCCATGCGTACTAGGCTGACGTCTTATCGCTAGACCACAGCATCAAAAATTTTTATTCAAATGCTTCAGATTTATCTTTAATGTCTGACATATTCCAGATGAAAATCTGTCTCAGGGATTAGATATTCATATTTTAACTCCAACATATTTAGATTTCCTGTAACAACAAATTTTCCTAACATATCAATGGAATATTTCAGTAGTATTACGTAGCTTTCATTTAAGGCTAGAATGGCATGGACCACATGTCTACTAAGATTACAATTTTAAGTATATGATGTATAAATTAAATTTAAATATAAATACTATGTGACAAAGACAAATTTTGTTTGTTCAGATGAGTGATTCCAGCATCGTGATGTACCGTCTTCTGGTCTATGGGGAAGAGAAATACGTTCTTTTCAGGTATTGAAGAAAGAACATTCGTAACATTTCATATGCCAATCACATACATTGAACCTTACTGCATATATGACTTTACATCAGTGTTCAACATTGTATTTGTCCATGCAAAATGGTGAGTGAAGCAAGAAAAAATGTACAATAAAACAGACCGTTAGATATTTCAAGTTCCCTGTCAGATCAACTTTGTAAGCCTGGCTAGCGGCAGAAGTAGGTGTATTTGCTGGAATTGCACCATCGTGTGAGTATGCTACTTTTAACATTGATTATTTACCCTCTATTTCTTAGACATTTCTTATAGCAACGTCGTGAAAGTCTTATTACTTCTCGTTTGAAAAAACTCCTCAAACAAGTTTTTTGTTAAAATTTAACTTGTAAAAGGACAGTAGTACTTCATACGCAGTTCTTCCACACAGGGAAACATTTAAATCTCAAGACATTTAACTTACTAATCAGTAATAGAGGACAGAAAAATCGAATGTATTTACAATTATGCCTCAATAACAGTACGTCCTTAAGTTCTAACATAACTACAAATGCGTATTGAATGTATTGTCACCTACACACTATTGTGAAACATCACATGAAGGATACCGATGTGCGTCTACATGTAGTATAAAACCAAATTAAACTACTGAATTATGTCGCTCAAGGTGAGCTAGGGAGTGCTATAATAAATTTACCAGCTGTACATGTGAGGAAAAAATACAGTATTTTTCACAAATAATTATTGGAAGTTACATTCTAGTGACGGACAGGCAAAACCATTCCTTTACAATAACGTATCTTAAATGTTATCCAATAAAAATAAATATCGATATTACATAACCTTACTAGTACTTAGAAATTTATCACTTGTGCTGTATTACTGTCTTGCTACGTCTAATTTTTTCTATGTACACAAAAATAGTAACAGTGTAGTCGACAATCCATTACAATTTTTTTTTTCGTCACTAAACAAACGTCTGCTCAAATTTATTCCATTTATAAAGTCATTTATGTATTACACAATGCAAAACATACTGTTGTATGTATTACTGAAAACAAAAGCAATACCCACAGTCTAAAATTCATATCAGGATTTTACAATGGTGCACAACCATGCATCATATTGATTTGTTTATGATGATTCAGTATTGTGTATTTTCATATATTACACTAGAAACAGTGCTTTGATTCATGAAAGCTCTACAGTTGAATTTTACTGCTAAGGGTGAAATGTTTTTACACAGTTTGTTCCTCCAAACAAGACTTCTACCAAGTCCCGTACTTTCTCTACACTATAATCGAATGAAGTATTTTGCATACCTCCTTCCAAGGACACTGATTTGTGATGCAACAAGTAATACATTATAGCATAACTTTTTTTACATTAAGTAACTTGCTGTAAACTAACGTGTTTCTGAAGTATGCGTTTAAGGGCAGATAGTGAGCCACAACAATATTAATATATTTATGAATCTCTACTTGCCATAGATCACTGTAGGAATAAAAGCGATCTATGACAGTTATTTCTTAAGATATTCTGAAGTATATTAAGATCGTATCTTATGTAAAAACTGAATAAGATGCCAGGTAATTATAATATATAAAAAATTTTATTATAAATAAAAAATCAGTCGATGAGTTTGCTGTTTTTCCAAGAGGAAAATGTTTCCAAATTCATTCATATAAACAAAATATGATATCCAACTGATCACTATAATATTTCGTGTAGTAATATTGCATACTTCAACAGGTTGTAGAATAAGCTCCAGACCTTTCCACTTCCAATTATACATCTCTGGACGTGGGTTTCATATTAAAACTATCTCAGCAGTTTGCAGAAGGCTGTAACAGGAATTTTGCATCTCTCAAATAGTAGGCAGTAGTGACAGCAAATTATAAATTTTACTTTTGCTTGAAGGTGGGAATAATTTTAACGGCAATGCAGTTTGCCCGAAATTTTTCCGTGGGTAAGGGGGGGTGGGGGGTTAAGAACAGCAATACATCACTAACGAGTAAAACACAGTTGAAGGATGTTCACTGATACTTTGTATATTTTTATGATAATTATTGACTAACGTCTGAACCTGACAGTCACTCTACAAACTTCTGTTACATCATTCGTACAACACAAAATGTTATCACAGCATTATCTTACTGAAATAGGTAGGATGCAAACATGTATTTTTTCCTCAGAGTCTCCTCATTGGTTCCGCAACTCTTAAGCAAACCTTATTTTAACATTGTTCATATCAACATCGCTTAAAAATATACATTTACAAATATTGTTTCATAGTAGTCCATACAAAACCAATGAATCATATACGCACTTCGATCCTTTACATGTATTTTACGTCGAAGTTACGAAATGTTTTTCATCAATTAAAGTTTCTCTTCAATTTGCAGCCCAGTATGATATATACTGAAGGCTGTCTAAACCATGAAAGTCAAACAATGCTTATATAATAACTGCAAAGAATACAATACAGAGTACATTGAATCACATTAAATGTGACGTGAAATAAATGACATACATTATGAAGCATATTATACCGGCTGTAATATACGCTACTAAATGGATACTCTAAACAGGAAGCCTCAACTAACGTTCAATACACCTTCACTGGCTGAAAATACATTCGTCTCTTAATCCTTGGTATATTTGTACAATATCAAATTCTTGCATAAAAATACCACTGTAAAAATGGTTATTCAGTACTTTAGAGCATACACTATACAAAGTATAAGAACAATTATATGAGCCTAAAACACACTAGTACACTTCAATTACACATGCTGTACGACCTGAAGCGCATTTTATAAATAAAGGTGTAGCAATGATATCCCAGAAGTCTTCATTTTTCCGAGGAATACATAAATACCAGCTTCAAAATCATCAAACAATATCAGCACTAAGAACTGTGGACCTGAAGGTTAATCGTCAGTCCAGTTCTGTGTGTACATACTTCATAAATAAACATTCATTGGACAAATAATTTGCATACATGGTTGTCATCCTGTGAGCGTAATATCAAAAGCAGCTTGCAGTATCATCATACAAGCTGCAGTAATGCAATATGAAAGTTTCTCAAATACTGATCAAATAAAATCCATATATTTACATATTCTATCCGAAAACTATGAATTGTGCAACTATCAATTTCCTGCCTCGAATGGTTTTTGGAACGTTATAGTCATGGATTGGATTAACAGCATTAGTCAATGTTTAATTCGTCTATCATTACATGAAATTCAAAAATTTTCCTGGCCCTTGAGGAACCTGTAACTGGATCACACCTGTTTGATAATTTGTTAATGGAAGGGACCAAACAGCTAGGTCGTCAGCGCAGTCCCGTTACCTCTGGATGAATTATTCTTTTTTTTTTTTTTGTTTTAGGGCGCACAACTTCTATGGTCATTAGCGCCCAGCCAAGAACATAGATTCGCTATGATCTCAAAAAAATGGTGACTGTCAGAACATCAACAAGAGGCTAAAAACGAAAGATAAAAGATAAAAGGGTTAAATATCCTTGGATAAGTTGGCCAAGTTGATAAAACGCAAAACTCTAGCAGCTACTCGTGTGTCATCAGCTAAAATTTCCTCCAGGGTAGACGGAAAGTGAAGGGCTACACGGAGATGATTAAAAATGACGCAAGACAGTAAAACATGTCGCACGGTCAGCAGTTCACCGCAGGAGCACAGCGGTGCAGGGTCGGCGGAGAGCAAGTGACGGTGGCTGAAACGGCAGTGACCGATCCGCAACCGGGCCAGGATGACCTCCTCCCGCCGAGAGGGGCGTGAGGAGGTCCTCCAAGCGGTCGGGATCGGTTTTACAGTTCGCAATTTATTGTTGTACATTGAACACCACGCACTGTGCCATTGCGACACGATACTCCGGCGGAGAGCCCGTTGAACATCGTCCGATGGGACGCAAAAGGAAGCCACGCGAGGTAAAAGAGCTGCGGCCTTGGCCGCTATGGCGGCGGTCTCATTCCCGGGCACACCTACGTGGCCAGGGACCCACAGGAAAGACGTGACAGCTGTCGTCTGCTAGCAACTGGAGGGAGCGTTGGATCCGATACACGAGAGGATGGTTCGAAAAAGGGTCCTTAAGACTCTGCAGGGCACTAAGGGAGTCTGAACATATGGCATAGAAAGGTTGGCGGTGGCGGCAGGTATACAAAACGGCCTGGTGGAGGGCAAAAAGCTCAGCTGTGAAGTTAGAGCACCGGTCAGGGAGCTTGTATTGGAAACGGTTGTCCTCGACGAAGGCAGATTCGACACCGGCAGTGCTCTTGGAACCATCAGTGTAAATAAATATGGCGTTATCGAACCGCGAACGGAGTTCGACAAGCCTCGAGCGGTATACCAAATCCGGAGTGCTCTCCTTTGGGAGCGAACTAAGTTCAAGGTGAGTGTGAACCTGGGCCTGATGCCACGGTGGCAATGGGCTTTCGCTCAACCGAAAGGTGGAAGGAAGGATAAAATCGAGCCGCTGTAGCAGGCGGCGAAACCGAACTCCAGGTGGAAGCAAGGCAATCGCAGACAACTGATACTGGCGATCGAGTGAGTCGTCGAAAAGTAATCGGTAAGATGGATGGTTGGGCATCGACCGCAAGCGGCATGCTTACCGACACAAGAGTCGAGTGGTTAAGGGTAATACAGCAGTCTCGGCATATAGACTTTCAACAGGGCTGGTATAAAATGCACCGGTCGCCAGACGTAATCCCCGATGGTGTATAGAGTTGAGACGGCGGAGAATCGACGGCCGTGCAGAAGAGTATACAAGGCTTCCGTAGTCGAGCTTCGACTGAACAATGGCCTGGTAAAGGTGAAGCAGGACGGTACGATCCGCTCCCCATGACGTGCCACTGAGGACACGAAGAACGTTAAGGGATCGGGCACAACGGGCAGCCAGGTAGGACACGTGTGTGGACCAGCAAAGTTTACGATCCAACATGAGTCCCAAGAATTTCGTAGTCTCCACAAAAGGGAGAGCAACAGGGCGGAGACGTAGAGAAGGTGGAAGAAATTCCTTGTATCTCCAGAAGTTTATACACACAGTTTTCTCAGTGGAGAATCTGAAGCCGTTTGCGATGCACCATGAATATAGACGGTCAAGACAGCGTTGAAGAGAACGCTCCAAGAGACACGTCCGCTGGGCGCTGCAATAAATTGCGAAATCGTCAACAGAGAGATCCGGAGACGTCGGCTGAAAGGCAATCTACGATCGGATTGATTGCAATGGCAAAGAGCGCCACACTCAAGACGGAGCCCTGTGGTACCCCATTCTCCTGGCAAAAGGTATCTGACAAAACAGAGCCCACCCGTACCCGGAACTTGCGATCCGCCAAAAACGCTTGAATGAAAAGAGGAAGGCGGCCACGAAGGCCCCATGTGTGCAATGTGCGGAGAATGCCCGCTCTCCAACAGGTATCGTATGCCTTCTCCAAGTCGAAGAACACTGCTACTCTTTGACGCTTCTTTAGAAAGTTGTTCATAATGAAGGTCGACAACGTAACGAGGTGATCAGCAGCAGAGCGGTGTCGACGAAAACCGCAATGGATATTAGTCAGGAGGCGGCGAGATTCGAGGAGCCAGACCAACCGAGCGTTAACCATGCGTTCCATCACCTTACAGACGCAGCTCGTCAGAGAAATGGGGCGATAACTGGAAGGAAGGTGTTTGTCCTTCCCTGGTTTGGGGATGGGGACAACTATGGCTTCACGCCAACTTGTGGGAACATGACCTTCAGTCCATATGCGATTGTAGGTACTAAGAAGAAAACACTTGCCCGCAGGAGAGAGGTTCTGCAGCATTGCAATATGAATGGAATCGGGCCCAGAAGCAGAAGATCGGGACTGGGCGAGAGCACGGTCTAGCTCCTGCATGGTGAAGGCGACGTTATAATTTTCACGATTAAAAGAGTGGAAAGAAGGCGGCCGTGCCTCTTCTACCTGTTTGCGAGGGGGAAAGGCAGGGTGGTAATGGGCTCGAAACCTCCGCAAAGAAACGGCCCAATGCGTTGGAAACGTCAGAGGGGTCCACGAGGACTTCATTCTCCACGGTCAGGCCAGGAATCGGGGAGTGGACCTTGATGCCGTGGAGGGAGTAAAACGGTTAAAAGAACTAGTAAAAGCAGTCCAGCAGGCTTTCTTGCTGTCGTTTATGATACGACGACATTGCGCTCTCATGCGTTTATAATTTATGCAATTCTCCAAAGTTGGGTGGCGGCGGAAGGTGCGTAAAGCACGGCGCCGGGCTCTAAGCGCGTCGCGGCAGGCAAGGGACCTGGACACGACGTGGAGAAGAGGAAGTACGAGGTATGGAACGTTCAGCAGCGGTGAGAATAACCTCTGAGGTAGTCGACCTGACTGTCACAGTTGGGAAAATTCTGATCGTGAAAGCCACGGAAGAATAAAGCCCCCGGTTGGCTTTGGAAATGTTCCAACTGGTGGGACGAGGAGATGGGGAATGATGCAGGAAATGGATGATGAAATGGTCACCTGAGTATGTGTCAGGAAGTGCATACCACTCAAACCGACCAGCAAGCTGAGGAGTGCATATTGCGAGGTCTATATGGGAGTAAGTGTGTGTTGTGTCTGAAAGGAAGGTCGGTGCACCGGTGTTGAGGCAGACAAGATCGAGCTGTTGGAGAAGGTCCACCAAAAGGGAGCCTCTCGGACAAGGTGCCGGAGAGCCCCATATGGGGTGGTGGGCATTAAAGTCGCCTACCAACACGAAAGGTGAAGGGAGCTGGTCAACAAGGTGTAGCACATCTGCCCTAGTAAGGGCAGATGACGATGGCGAATAGAGATTACAGAGGGAGAAGGTAAATGTGGATAAAGTGATGCGGACGGCAACTGCCTTGAAGGAGCGCCATGATAAAAATGAGAGAAGAAATAAGGATGAAAACCAACTAGCAAGCGTGATCACCTCGACAGCCGCTGAGGACCCGATTTCGAGGGAGCACTGCTATCGCTGTCCAGGGGCAAAGGGTCGTGGTCCATAGGTTCGACCAACGCGCCTGCCACCTCCCTGAGTTGATCAGGAGGGGCAGTTTCCGCCGCCGGTAGAGGGCCGGGTGCCCGGCAGACGGAGCGACCCGGTGAAACAGAAGACGGCCGAGGCCGGCAACTGTTGGACGGCGTGACGGATGGGTCACGCCTCGGCGGGGAAGGAGAGGAACTCTTTTTCTTGTCAGCTCTTCTGGAAGAGTGACGGCGGGAAGAGGCAGTTGACGGTTGGGAAGCCTGAGAACGCAGAAAATCCTCACGGACGGGTTCCTTTTTCAAGGTCCGGGCATCTTGTTTAGGTGCTCGCGGTTTACTAGAGTTTGACGAAGACTGTACCCTAGAAGCAGCAGGAGGAAGCGGGGACGTGGAACGGGCAATCTTCGGGCTGGCGGATCGCACAACCGTGTCAGCGAAAGTGAAGTCACATGTCTGGGTACTGGAATCCTTGGTAGGTCGAGTTGAGGTGAGTACCTTACTGTATGTACCCGCTGGGAGGACAGTGGGCTTTCGACTCGCCAACAACTTACGGGCGGCAGATGTTGATACCTTCTCCGTAACCCGAATTTGCTGGATTACCTTCTCATCCTTGTATACAGGGCAGTCGCGAGAGGAAGCCGCATGGTCACCGTTGCAGTTTAGGCAGTGAGGGGACGGAGGTGGGCAATCCCCCTCATGGGCGTCCCTACCACAAGTGACACACTTTGCTGCATTTGGGCAATGTTCACGGGTATGGTTGTACCTGTGGCATTGAAAACAGCGCGTTGGGTTAGGCACATAAGGGCGGACGGAGATGACTTCATACCCTGCTTTGACCTTCGACGGGAGGTCAACTGTCTAACGTCAAAAACACAGTACGAGTCGGTGTCAGTTGGTTATCGACCTTTTTCATTACCCTATGGACGGCTGTCACACCCTGGTCGGACATCTACGATTGGATGTCTTCATCAGACAACCCGTCAAGGGATCTCATGAAGGCTACCTCCCGTGATGAGTTGAGTGTGCGATGTGCTTCCACCTTGACAGGAAACGTGTGTAACAGTGTAGTCCAGAGTAGTTTCTGAGCTTTGAAGGCACTTTCCACTTCCAGCAACAATGTGCCATTGCGCTGACGTGAACAGGTTTTAACAGGGCCAGCAATTGCATCTACACCTTTCTGTATAACGAAAGGATTGACAGAACTGAAATCATTTCCGTCGGTGCGAGAGACAAGAAATTTAGGTACATTAGGCAGAGTCTTTTTTTGCTGAGGCGAGTCTAACTTACGTTTCTGGGTCAACGTCACTAAAGAAGAGAAGGAAGTCATCGCGGAAGTGTCCCCCGTGATTACCGGCGTCTCCGATGGCGCGCTACTTCCTAGTGGGGGCCCTCTCCGAGGGCTTACCCGCCTTAGGTGATTGTTCACACCTCAGGTCACACCTCCCGAGATCTGACGGAGGGACCAATCGGCACGTTCGGAAGGTACCAGCTCGGGTAATCACCCCTCCCTGGGCCTGGCCTTTACCAGGGGGTACGTACGTGCCCTACTTGTCTACCCGGGGCGGGGAATTACGCGTTACCCCGTCACCTGCTACGCATGATAATGCGTGGGTCGGCCTTCAGACACGCACAGGGAGGAAAGAAGAATAGAGGAAGTGAAGAGAAAGAAGGAAAGAAGTGTCTCAAACGCCGAGGCGGAGACTAATGAGGAGGAGGAGAAGAAGGCTAGGAGAGTACAAGGAGAGAAAGACAAACAAAGGTTAGAAAATGAAGTAACGAAGGAAGAAAAACGACAAGAACCACCGTAGCTCACGAAATATGCCCGTCTCCGGGCGAAGGCATGAACCTGGAGGGAAAGTGAAGCAGCCTGGGGCAGAAGAAAGGCTGCTCCGGCTCGGGGCCCCGTGCGCCACACACGTACCCACAAAAGAACTGTGGGCCCCCTGGGGGGCTGCATGAAAAAGAATGGTCTGCTAAGCTGCTACTGATAGGAAAATGGAGGAATGAAATTGAGTAGAAAGCATTTAGAACTGGACTATAAAGCAAACGCGAATTTCTGCAATGCGCATCGCTACAGATCTAGAACCACAATTCCTGAAGGACGAGAAGGTACAGGTGAACGGTATTAAAAGAAGAAATGGACGTCTGGGGGGTGGGGGGGAGGGTTGAAGCTCCAAACCCTGCTGGTCGCAGAAAAAGATACAAACCCAACCAGCCTGCCCAAGCGTAGCATAAGGGAGTAAAAACAACTTTCACGGAGAAGATCAAGGACCCCTGTCAGCCATTTATTAATCACCCACCAAAACCGAAGACCTACTGACAGCCCTCAGTACTGCCATAGTCACAACACTGCATGATTCTGGTGGCGAAAAGTATTCCGTATCAATAGGAGATTGAAATTCGTATCCCGTACGACCAGCAGATCTATCAGTGTAGAAAAATCGTGGCACCCTGAAATTCCTCAAGTACTGTGTGCAACAAACGTCGGAAGATTATGGGGGAGCTTGGTAGAGATCCAGCCGGATTTGTAGCCAGGTTATCATCCAAGGGAGTGTGCACGCGGTGTAGCACGGCGCATACGGTCAAGGGAAGGGAGATGAAGTCTCTACAATTGGAAGGGAGCTGCAATCTGATGGGTATACCCACTCGAGGGCGAGTATCGGAAGTTCTAAAACCGTCGCCCTCGAAAAGAACGTGATGTGGAATGACCAGGAAATTCATCATTCATTTCCGTGTCCAGATCAAGTTTTGTTTTTCCATTAGTTAGCCACCGCTACAGCTTTGTCATTGGCTTGTAGCAGGTCACTGAAACTGCAGGGCTCCGGCAGTAGTCAGCACGTAAGCAGATGTGCCTCGTCCTGAACATCTCCGAATTCACAAAGAGCATCGTCATCGTTAGTCAGCAGGCCCCACCTGCGCAGATTAGTTTTACATCTGGGTACACCGGCCCTCATCCTGTTTAGTGTTCTCCAAACTGTATAGGGAAGCTTGTTTCCATTTGCTATTTCTTCTTTTGGCGTTATTGGCAGTCCGGTTTGTTCATTCTTCCATATACAGACTTATCTTCCTGCGAACCGTCAAGGATTTTAGTTCTTGCGGTGAAGCTGTTTCTAGATTTGAGCCTCCGAGCCTGGGTGACTTGCCCATTCAATGGGTGTTGGTAATCATGCTCTCTTTGTTCTCTCAGCGTCTGCTGCCACCTGCCTTCTTATCCTGGGTGGGGCAATTCCAGCAAGGAGGTACATCTTACCTGTTGGTGTGGGTATGAGACAGCCTGTAACAATGCACATAGTCTCGTTGACACATCAACCCGTTTAGTGTGGGCGGATGCATCCCAGACTGGTGCTGCATATTCTGCTGCTGACACACAGAGCAAGTGCTGATGTTCTCAGTACTGTTGGTTGAGCTCCCATTCATACTTTGTCAGCCTGCGGATGATATTTCCGGAGCAAACTTTGGCCTTCGTATTTCGGCAATGTTGTTTGAAGGAGAGCGTTCTGTCAAGTGTAACCCCGAGGTATTTGGGCGTTGGACAGTGCTCTAGCTTCTTACCCTGCCACATAACGTCGAGATCAACTCCAGCATCTCTACTGTGTAGATGGAAAGCACATGTGTTTTACAAGGGTTTGGCTTTAGGTGATTGGCATCGTAGTACTGAGCAAGTTCAAGACCACTGGATAGTTTTTGCGATACTTCTTCAAAACTGGATCCCTAGACAGCCACAGCTGTGTCATCAGCATATACGAACAATCGTGTATCGTGTACCGGCCAGGGAATGGCCGAATGACACTGGCATAGTATATCAAAATCTGCTACGATCTACTTTAAGAGCGGGGATTCAAAGGCTTGTCCGAAAGGCACTCTCAGCCAAGCGGAGAACAATGGTGAACTGGGCCTAACCATTTTAAGGGCAGAAGGAGCTGCCAAGCCATAATCCTTGCACCCATAATCTAATCAGCTTTTCTTCAGCTGCCGAATATAGGGCTACTAAGTTTCTTATCAAAAAGGAGGCCCAAGAAATGCAGCTGCGCTGAGTACCCAATAAGATTTATAGATAAGGGTCGACTGTAGTACGACGGCAGAAATGCATAACTCGCGTTTTAGAAGGGGAAAACTGATAACCATGCGAGAGCCCATGTGGAAGCCCGCCAAATGGCACCTTAGAGATGGCGTACAGCCGAGGCTGAACAGTGTGAGCTGTTCCATATGCAAAACTTTATGTTCCACACAGGAGTGCCCAATGGCCCAACAGAGCTTACCAGCCAACTGATGGTGATTGGGAAGAGCTCAACACTTAACACATAACCCATTGCCCTGGATATGTGGGGGACCTGAAGGAATATACAACAAACACTGTAAAATTTGTGGTGTTATTTGATCTACTACTACTGTAATAGCATTTCTATTGTTACTTGTTTTTTAGAGACATTTGTTGATTGCTGTCGTTAAGGTACTTTTTCTTTTGCAGAAACTTAACTTACAGAACCTAGACGTCTCGTTTTTCTTAGCAAGTAATCGTAAAATTTTACCATGTGTAAAAAGTGTGAGCTCTGACTTTGGTTGGTGTGTAGTGGCCTGCAGTGTGGAACTTTAGTATTTTAGTGGAGAGGGGGGATGCAGTGGGGAGGCCAGTGGACACTGTAGTGTGGTTCTCTTGAAATAGCAGGATATGCAGCAGGAATAAGATGATAGAGGACCAGGAGCGTTTGATCAGCGTCCTTCAGGTGCAGTTGAAAAACTGCTTAAGAGGAACTAGGTGGGCTGAAAGAGGAAAAGGTGGCTGTGGAATGGGAACAGTTTGCAAAAATGTACCTAGGTGGTGTTGAGAGAGATTCACGTTGCAAGTTGCAAATATGTTTGACTGTCAAGTCGAGTGGATATGAAGCACCTGTAGCTGTAGGTGTAGGAAGTATACAGGAGACGGCTGTTAGGAAGCCGAAATCTGTAGTTCTGTATTAGAAAAAAGGTTCTGCAGTTAGGTAGTTATCATGGCACAGTTGTTGGCCAACAGTTGCACGAGGTACTTAGTACCAGGTACCTGCAAATGAAGCCCAGTACAGGCTTAGCTCAGGTTACTTTTAACATAGGGGACTTACGTAGTGATTTCTCAAAAGAGGATCAGGTATTGATAGGTGGGGCTGGGAATAGTCGTGGTAGGGACGGGGAGTATGGTATAGGTGGTGATCTGGAAAGGATAGCAACTCAAACTGATGGCACAAAAGTGCAATTCGTGCAGCTGTTTCACCGCCATGATAGGCCTCGTCTTAATACGGCTGTCAGACGTATTGACACGAGGCTTGAGGCTCTGATGACGTAGGGCATGGATCTCATTGCAGTGGTGCCGGTTGAGAGTATCCGAAGTACCGATTTCACTAGACATGATCTGCACCTCGATAGGTATGGGAAGGTGAGGTTGGCGAAGCTCATAGGTGACATATTAGGGGGAGGGGGTGTCACTCATGGAAAAATTCCTTAAGTGATTAGTGTTAAGGCTCCATCTTTTTTGAAGACAGCTGGTAAACGAACTTCCTTTAAGCAGGAATACCTAAACAAAGGAACCACTTTCCACGAAGTTTAATAATTTAATATGGGGATTACTGTATTTCATCAAAATATACAAGGTATCAAAGTTAGTGAACTGCTTACTGATATTAACTGACATTATTGATATTTCAGAGCCTTTTTAAGTGATGCGACACTTCAGAGACTTTTTCCAGCATACAGGTTAGCTGCCTTCTCTAGGCGTTCCTTGCATCGGAGTCAATCTATTTTTCTGAACGGTGCACAGAAGTTATTTGAATGATGTGCAGGAGTTGTTAAGTTTAATGGAACTTAACTACTAATTGCTATTTATAGGTCCCCTGACTCAGATTTAAAAATGTTTCTACCAAAGCTAGAATTGGTTCTGTGTTCACTTTATAGGAAGTATAATTATGTGGAGATTTCAACATAAAGTGATAACTCAAGGAAATGTCAGCCGTTATATCTACTTAGTTCATATAATCTGATGCAACTAAAGTTCAAGGCAGTAGCAGTTCTACCACTGACAACATTTTTGTTCAAATCAAATGTTCATTTTTTGTGGTTTTAGAGTGCCCAACTGGTGAGGTCATTAGCATGCTTTTGAATTGGCTTAACTGGCTGTTATGGAAATAAGGACTGAAGAAGGGACTTTCTGACTCACCAATTCAGTCTTTTACAACCTTCTGTAGGAGACAACTACCTTTTATTGGAGACTAGCTGATACCCGTATATTTATTCCGAATTCTAGTTCGTCGATCTACTCTCTCGTCCTCTTATCGTTTTGAAGTCATTGTCCAAATGTGTTTTTTTTTTTCCTTCAAGAAACGAACGAAAATGTCGACTGTTGTGTGTACGTGCATTTTTTCCTTTATGCAGATCTGTATGCAATACATAAGCACCAACTCACCAGCACTCTGACAATGTATAAATATCTGGTGGGCGTAGTATGTTACAGTAACGAGCTGGAATGAGGTAAATACTGATTTATTCTAAGACTAAACGAGGCTGTTGTTTTTGTAAGTATTGGCAAATATTTTAAGCGTTCAACCCTGTAGTGTCAGGTGCAACGAGCAGCAGAAAATTGGGACGACCAGCGATCGACCGATCGCTCTCAAAAATCCTCTGATTTGCGTTGTTCGTAGTTTTTCTCGTGTCAGGAGCTGCCAATGTTTATGCCTCGGGTTTGTTTATATCTAGGAAAACGTGCAGGGCAATTTCGGTGTTTTATATTTCCCCTCACTCGTACTTGACATTGGGTTCTAACGCAACCAATTTCATTTTTACAGTGACAAGTTTACGCTTTATAAACAATTGGGCGGTGTAGACAATTTTTTACTAGTTGCATTGCCAGATCCTCACATTCTTAGAAAACCCTGCTTTTCACCCAAGTTGCGAGCTGTCATTGACGTAGCCCTGACGTAAGCAAGCTATGTCGATTACATTAGAAGGCAGACTTTTAAATCGTGGAGGTACGTTAAACTTTGTGGGGTACGACAGCCCTGACGAGGGGTTGAGGCGCAGGAGGGGATGGGGCAAAATTCTGGTGCCTAGGCCCTATGTCGGCGCCGACTGAGCTAATAGTTCGGGCCGTCCGGGGTACTTAGATGGAAAATATCAGACTGGTATTGAAAATTTGTCATACTGCGCGCAGCGTATGCTGAGAAACGTGGTCGGTGTACTGAAGACTGCATCGCACTTAAGTAGTAAGTCCTTGACGGCAGAACACCCAGTACCAAAGTGAGGATCAAATGATTTAGTTAGCAGTCAAGTTTTGGTGGCTGTCGGGCTTGCACTGCTACACGATGCTAACAGCGAGAGCTAACAGATGTACATCTTGCAGTAATAGGTATTCAGGAAGAGGTGGAAGAAAAGGTTGAGACTAAGAAACAAATTAAGTACGTAAACAGATCTGCTTAGATTTGCTTGGAGTATGCAATGTACTCTAACAACTCGCAACAGAACACCGAAAAGAATAATTTTCATCACAGAATGTTGGAAAGCTGCTTACATTTTCCGTTGGAAAAATTACGTAGTTAAATCCATCTTACTGATACTAATCTTAGGGGAGCCATACATGCGGGAATTAAACAGCATATAATGTTGTGCCTTTTTGGTACCGAGTTGTTTAAGGACCTATACTCATCTAGTAGAAACTATAAATACTGTATTTTCTTTTTAATCTCATGTTTTAGCACTGATTTCGGCTACTTTGGCTGTTTTATTTTTGTAAAGTGGGCATTGCACGTTTCACGAACATTTGTGTTCTACGTAAAGAGAAACAATTGATCATACTATGTAAGCTTTCACGGCCGGCGTCAACTTAAAACTTCCGGACTCATAAGCCACTACCTCTGAAGATTTCTTCCACAGCCGAAGATGAAACAGAGCAAAGTTTTACAAATCGACCACTGCTTATGAGCCCGGAAATTTTAAATGAAGAGAAACAATTGCTTCGTCACTTGAACGAGCCATGTTACTGAAACGTGACAACCGAGAACGGGACTAAGAACGTGACAGAAAGGTGCGTAGAGAAAACAAGGGTCAGTCATCACTTTGGCTCGTTAAAATTTAAGATCAACTATTCACCAAGATAGTCTCGCAGATTTGTGGACTGTGTCAAATGGCAGGACAACTATCCGATCAAGCGAGGTGAGTGCTAACACAGTCGACTCACATGACAGTTGGCTGTTAAAATCCACCTCCAGCCATCCATATACAGGTTTTCCGCGATTTTTCCTCTTAACACTTGAGGCAAATGCCGGAACGCTTAGTTTTAAAGGATATGACCGATTTCCTCCATCCTTCCCCAGAAACCAGAGCGTGAGGTCTCTGATGACCAAAATTAAATCTAAAAGCTGCTTTCCTTCCAAATAGACTTTGCTGATGTGATTGAGCCATTCGCTGAATTAAAAGCTCGCAAAGCGCCGTTTACAGTGCTATAGGCAAATAGGGTGTTGTATACTACCCGTTGCATACCCCATTGCGGTTTACACGCGATTGTATTGATACTGACAAGAAAAAACTTTTGCTGAATTCGAAGTCCTGCAGACATACAACAGTTAATCTTTATTTAAATAATGAAAAACACCATAGAAATTTATGAACGAGTTACGTGACTTCACTAGCATTTTCTAGTGAATTTTTTAAATATGTTCGGTACCTTTGACGTTTGAAGGTATTTTCTACCACTCTCACTGTAGTGGTCTTTTTGACCAATACTGGGGTGGGACTTTTATCCTTTTGGGAAAAAAAAATTTCTGATACTATGGAATATCCAGTATAAAGAACAGTAAGTTTTCACAGCATTTTTGCCTTGCCTCATTAGATTTAATTAGTATATATATACACCAAAGTACCCATCACTTAGACAATTGATTTAGGGGAAATCCTCATTAAATTAAAAAAAAGCAACATCAAGTGCGTAAATAACAGAGCTCGCTCAAATGCCATTGCAGTTTAATTACTTTCAGTTAAATGACAAGATCTCCAATCAAGCAGAAGGCAGTGGGTAATAGTTTACCAGGAACACCTGTGGCTATTTTTGTCAATTATATTGAGAATGCCTTTTTGATCAGCATAACGAAATATCTCAAAATATAGAAGATATGTTGATGTGACTAATAAATTGTAATTAACAAGATGTGGATGAAATTAAATAGACTATGTACTTCATTACTTTAGTACTTGAAAAGGTAGTACACTTAATGTTTTAGACTTAACCATCAAAAAAGTAAGAGGTCCTCACACATTTATTATATACAGGAAGCCTAACATTGGTGTTTTCCTTCAGCCCGTACACCCAGTTACGGTACACAAAGCAACAAGGTCCCATTGCGCTGTCTGGAGCAGGTCTTCAAGGGACCTGCGATCGCATCGACAACCTTCGGAATGATAAAATGCTCTACAGCAGAAAAGTCCTGATCGTCAGTACGAGATACTACCAGGAACTTAGGAATGTTAGGCAAGACTTTCTGTGGCTGAGAATCATGTTTCCTTTTGGGTCAAGATTATAGAAGATTTGTAAGGTTTCATAGCGGAGGTGTCCCCCATGGTTACCGGCGTCTCCGATGGCGCGCTCCTTCCTTGTGGGGGCCCTCACTGAGGGCGCACCCGCCTTAGGTGACTGTTCGCACCTCAGGTCACACCTCCCGAGAACGGGCGGAGGGACCAATCGGCATGTTCGGAAGGTACCAGCTCGGGTAATCATCCCTCCCTGGCCCTGCCTGTACCAGGGGGTACGTACGTACCCTACATGTCTACCCGGGGCGGGAAGTTACGCCTTACCCCGTCACCGGCTACACAGAGCGTGGGTGGACCTTCAGACACGCACAGGGAGGAAAGGAGAGGGAGAGGAAGAGGAAGGTGAGGAAGGAGAGAGAGGGATGAAGGAGGAGGGAAAATCTCAAACGCCGAGGCGGAGATTAAAAGGGCGGATCTAAGACAAGGAGAAAGAAAGAGGGGAAAGCGAAAGAACAGGAAAGGAAGAGGACCAAGAAAAGGAGAAGTCTGAGAGGAAGCGAAAAAGAAATGTTGGACTGACTGAAAACGCCCGTCTCTGGGCGAAGGCACAAACCGGGGGGAAAGAGGGAAGCGGCCTGGGACAGAAGAAAGGTCGCTTCGGCTCGGGGCCCCGTGCGCGCCACACGTACCCACAAGAGGTGTGGGGGCCTGGAAATACGTGGACGATATTTTCTAATTCTGGTGAACGGAGAACTTAAAAGACACCTCCATTCATGAGAACATTCTGTTTACCGTCTAATTATGGAAAGATTCTTCATCCACTTCTTGATGTCTTTGTTAGTCGGAAGGGTGATGGCTCTGCAGTTAATCGTAGGCCGACTCATACAAATGTCTATTTCAATGTTGCAAGTTGCCATCATTCATCACAAATTATAGGTGTCGTAAAATCTTTGTAGACAGCTCATATAGCGTCGGATGCGGATGGTTTCTCTGATGAGCTTGACCACTTAAGGGCTGTAGTCAGAATGGTTACTACGCTCGGCAAATTACAGGACATTTTCAGTAAAAAAAAATAGTACCCAGATTTTCGGTAAGGAGGACATGCCAGCCAAATCACCAGCTTTTCTTCCCTTCGTTGGAAACCTTTCATTTGAAATACTTAGACTCCTTCACATTTTACATCAGGTAAAATATATCTTTTGGGATCGGTAAAGGGTAATTTGAACAATATGATTCGTGCGACCACAGTGGAAGACTCATTTTCGTTACAATACACCGCTGCGACTCTTAAAACTTTATTCAGAACACGACCGGTTTCGCAAAATGAATTTGCATACTCAGTAACTCATTCAAGTCATTACCAGTGATGCCGACAACAACGCTCCGCCGTGGGTATGGGATGAATTATATTCCCTTATCAATTCATAGTTGACGGAGACCCACTTTAACAAAAAGTGCTACGTTTGTTACACCTGAAGATAAATGATGGGATCAGCTAGTTCCAAATCCGTGTAATATGTGGATATGACTTTAATTAAATAAGCACCTGAGCATGTACGAGGCGCGTCCAGAAAGTGAGTTCAGTTTGGTAATACAATTAAATTGTGCACAGATACAGAAGGAATTTTTATTGCACAAAATTTTACAACGCTACTTTTCCATATAACTGCCGAAATTTTGTAGGCACTTGTCATAGCGTGCCACAAGTTTTTGCATGCATCCTTCACAAAATGTTGCCGCCTGTGTATTCAACCATGGGTAAAAGCTCTATCATAGTTTAAGTGTTGACCACCAAGGACAGATTTTAGGTGTAAGAAGAGATGAAAGTCGCTAGGAGAGAGGTCCGAGCTGTATGGATGATGATCAAACAGGTCCCATTAAAATTTCGGTAAGAATTGTTTCGTCACATTCTGTGTGTGAGGTCAGGCATTATCGTGAAAAAAATCTTGACAGTAATCCTCTTCTTAGACCTAAAATCTGTCCTTGGTGGACAACAACGATGATGACGAGCTTAAAGAACATGTTACCACATGGTTGAATACACAGGCGGCAACATTCTATGAAAAAGGCACACAAAACCTTATTTCATGCTATGACAAATGCCTACAAAATTTCGGAAGCTATGTAGAATAGTAGTTTAAACGTTATAGGTTTTTGTACAATCAATATTTTTTCTGTATCTGCCACCATTGCAGACTTTAGACACAACTGCGGTAACGGTTCACACGGCCCCCAGCTCCAACAGCCCTCTGGTCGAGCAGGACTTCACACTATCCGACTTGTTTAACAAGATCGTGCTTTCGGAAGATCTTAACGCCGAATACTTCGCGTGGCACATGCAGCAGAACAATCTGTCAGGCACCCAACTGTACGACCTGGAGGAGAGCATACGTACGGTCCCGTAGACATTACCCACGTTCCTCATAACTGGCGACATCGCCCTGACGTACTCGATATCCCCGTCATCAAGAACTTGGTTCAGAGGTGGGGGTTGAAGCCCATCTCCGATCTCACGTCGGACCATAACCCAGTACTCGGGACAATTGCGAACGCCATCCAACCACCGACCCGCTATGTTAGTAACTGGGACCAATTCTGGGCTCGGCTCACTCGCGATGTCACGCCGACCGTCCGGCTGGACATGCCAGAAAAGTCGATAGGGCCATTGCTGGCCTTACCCAGGACATCAGACGACGACGCACGACACACGACCACCACCACCGTCCTCGACACCACTTGAGTTCTCGCCGTTACTCCAAGACCTGAGGCACCTCAAGAACAGGGCCCGAAACGGTGGCAACGTTTCTGCGATCCCGTGGATAACCACGAGATGCGCCGTTTGTCACACGAAATTCTCCAGCAGGCCCAGGAATGAAGTTTGGGAGCACCACATGCAACGATTCCTCCTTTGAGAACAACCGCGATTGGTCCCTACTCAAGGCCGTGCGCCGCCGCCGACCGCCGAACATTGCCCTTGTGGGACCCACTGGACTCACCTTCGACCCCCTACACAAGGCTGAACTGTTCGTGGGAACGTACAAACACCAGAATACGCTCAGCGTAGAAGACTTCCCCCCTCCGACCCGCCTACATCCGGCGGGTGGAACGACAGGAAGAAGAGGCCAGACGTTTACCCAGGGACCAGCCGCACCTAACCACTCCAGTGGAACTCCGGTAGATTACCCGCCACTTGGGTTCGAAGTCAGCACCTGGTCATGACGGTGTTTCCAACTAGCACCTCAAAAACCTTCCGCAGAAGCCGCTTGTATTGCTCACCCGCATCTACAACAGCTGCATGCTTCAGGGCTACTTCCCCAGCCAGTGGAAGGTGGCCAGGATCGTACCTATCCCGAAACCGGAAACAGATCCCAAGCTCTCAGAGGACCACCGGCCGATCAGCCTCTTATCTACGATGTCCAAGGTATTCTAACGACTACTCCGCCTCCGAGAACCGTTGCGGCGACATGACATCATTCGGCCAGACCAGTTTTCAGACAGCTGTTGTCAGATGCAGTTACTTTAGATTACGGAGTACATCTCCTGTAAAATGAACAGAGGCTACTTCACCACAGCGGTTCTGATGGATGTCGAGAAGGTGTATGACAAGGTCTGGAAGTCTAAACTGCTCGCCAAACTTCACCTCTTAAGCATTCTTCCCACTTAATTCATACCATTGACAGCTTCCTTCATGACAGTAGGTGCTACGTAGGGGTAGGCAACTACCGGTAGAGCTTGAGATACCTCACTGTCAACGCTGTGAAAACCAAGGCGATCATGTGCACCTGGCGCCGGCCCGACCTGTGGGACAGACTTTTGCTCCATAACTTTGAACTTCCATGGTCCCCCATGTTCGGTACCTGGGGGTCATCCTGGACTGCAAACTCACGTTCCAGCAGCACATAGTATCCAAGAGGGGACCACCTGATATGCCTATTCTACAAGTTATACCCATTCTTCAACAGTACCGACATGGCCATCATTCATTTCACTACCACCATGTATCATTTCAAAAGATTCATTCCCACGTCGCAAACATCTGATAATACTAAACTACCGCTTGGCAATCCGCTCATTCTCGCAGGGTAGTCTGCCCATACCGCTTTGTTTAACGGTCGCATTTATGTTCCGCAGTTAACAATACTACCAGTTGTAGACGTGGACCTGCCGCGAACCAGGGACGCTCGTTCGGGCTCCAAAGCAGTTTCTAAGCGTCGTTGATTGCTTACATTGTACTGTTTACAAACACTAGGAGATGTTTCAAAAAAACAGCCACGAACTTGCGGAGCATTTCTAAAAATGCAACAGTCACAAGGTACGTAGTATCAAAAACCTGACAATACTCCATACAATGAAGAAAGGCTACTTCATGGATTTTTATGAAGAGCTTGCTATATACACTCGCCTAAAATAGTCGAAGGAAGACACGCTTAACGAGCAATGCACTTTAAAGAATTCTAATTTCTTAGATATCTGCCGCTCAGTAATTGACAAAGTTCTATCTTGTACCATGTAATTTTTGTAAACTTATTGCTACAAGTTATATGCAGGTTTGCCACACTTGAAAATAGCCTAACAGAGGCCGAAACCGGTAATGTGGGCTTAAATAAAGCACCAATAAATGCAACTGGAGCTGGACTTCCATAAAATATCCCAGTAATGACAGCTCATAAGTGCCCATTTACGACAAAATCGTCAACTTCTGAATATTGGAAACCACTTACATTTTCTTCATTATGAAAATAAAAGCGTATGTTTAGACATTTGAGGATTTAGAAATTTTTGTGCATAGATACACCGTGCAGGATAAACTACTTACCAAGTCAGCAGGGACTTTGTATTACTTTCATTTAGACTACGTCATTCATTAGCCGATGAACACCAATCATGTCTCGCTTTGCAAGAAGAAACGGCTAACCCCCACTCCCTCCACCTCAGCATCCTATCAAAATAAAGTTCCATTCTTCCGCCAAAAATTCACCAATAACGTCGCTCACATCAGTATACCCAGATGAAGGCCACTGTAGCGTTGGCCGAAACGTCGGTTATTTAAGTAATAGCCTTACATCATGACGCGGTACAACACCCAGAAAACTTTTATGTCAACAAAACATTTCATATTAACACTGTGTGGGGGTGGAAGCTTATCGCAGCGCTAAAGAACACTCGTATATTTTGTATAACATCACAATTTCTTGCAACTCATGACGAAGTTTAACATCTTCCAACTGAAATAAATAAAAGAAAACAACACATCCATTAGAAATAACTCTCCTCTTGTGATACTTCTGTAGAAATTTGTTACCATGCTGATTTCAGTTGATAACAGTCCTCTTTGTTAGTGAAATATTACAGTCCGGTTAGAAAGGATCATTACGTGAATGTACAGTTCTGCTTTTAGTAGCAATTTTGTAGCTGTAGCGTATGTTGCCATCACCTGGTCGAAGTGCAGGGCTTTGGGTGGGCGATGTTCTTTCGACAGGCTACTCTCCACCACCTGAGCCTCAAACTGTCAGCCGTGGTGCTGAGACATCACCTGCGAGGTCTACCCAGCGCCCGTTTGTATGTGGCCACTGTGGTAAGGCTTATGCCCGTTCATCTCACCTGGCACACCACGAACGTACTCACACTGGAGAGCGACCATTTGAATGTCAGTTCTGTGGCAAGACGTACATGCAGTCATCAAATATTACCCATCATCGCCGCACTCATACTGGCCAACACCAGTCTCTATGCAAGGTGAGGAAGTACATATATACAGGCACTTGTATTCTACAAAAACAATGGCATTTGTACACTAACAACTAAAACCAAGGATCACCAAAATATTTACTTTCACAATTTTACTTTGTTGAACAGTAAATTTACGAAGTCATCTTTAACGTTTTTTTTTTTTTCGAAGATAAGCCAATTAAGTGAAAAGATAGCTAATATAATCAAAAAGAAAAATGTGAAGATGGCATTCAAGACAGCAGAGTACCTATAGAGAACATGGACGTCCAAGCAACGCCTCTACATTAGGAGAGCACTTGCAGAGGAGACATCAGCTGCACCAAATTTATGAAGGTCTAAAACGTTGTTCTTAGTATCTTCTAATCACTTTTTAAATCTGATGGAAGAATTTATAATTTACACACAGAATCTGTGAACCATACCACATGTTGTATGAGCAGAAAGGCTTCAATACTAACTGGTACATTCAGTTATTTGAGGAGACACTAAAAAAAATCTTAGTTCTACACATCACTTCATACCCTTCTACCCAGCATGATGCCTCTCCATCTTGCCACGCAGTTTGCCTTCCCTTTTCTTCTCAGTGAAATACCATAAAAACGGAGAAAAACATTTTAAAATAAAAAGCTATCTGGTTACTGATTTTTCGGCGTTCTGTCAGACCCTTTTACAGATGTTTTAATGTTTCTAATCAAGCCATTCTGAATTATATCATTTTTTAACATGTCGTACATGCGCACACACTAGGAGTTTTATTTTGTTGGTATCCAACTTTGTTATTGGACATGGTTTAGTATAGTCCAAGTCAGTTATTCTTATAACGAATTTGAACGTTCATTCGCACCATAAGAACTGCATGTCTCCTACTGATACACTATGAGGTTAATGGTACTTTTCTAAATGTTAACATTTTTACTTGCAACCAGTAAGTTATTATCCATTCTCCATATAATTTCCCATCCTTCCCCTTTTCGATAATTTGGAAGCAAACCATGCATAACTCAGCATTTCCTTAAATATTGGCGCTGATTGTTCATGCAGTATCTAATCTAGTTTAATAGCGTATGTTTCCCGTTATATCAATTTTAATATAAATAGTAACGAATATGACTTAAAGTGACCAACGGGAATCGATCCAGCGACCAACGAGTACGGGGCTCGGACGCTAACCATTCACCTGCCGCCGCTTCATGACAAACGGCCACATAGGTTCATATCGTACATATTTGACGACCGACCGAAATTATCTTGCGATTTCCTCAGTGACGCTTGAGAAGTACGTGCTACTGCTTACACATTTTATCCTCACGGAGTACTACGAGTGTACGAAGTTTGAAGTAAATGCGCAATCGAAACGTCGTGAGTCAAGATACGCTACTTAGATATGCCAACCAACAAAAACCCTAACGACAAATTTAAACATACGGGATAATATCTTAATACTTGTGTATTGTTGATAATCTGATTATCCTCGTAATTACAGATTACAACAGAATATACCATCGATCATAGGGCTCGGCCCAAAAATTCGCGCCTTCGGCGAAAAAAGGATCTATACCTAGCCATCACAAACTACAGAACACTTTAAACAAAATCGTAATCTCTAATATATGTTTTACTTGTAAACTAACTGATGACATTGGTCAAACGTATCGCGGTCTTCAATTGACCAAGAACTTTCAAAAAACAAAGCGGCAGGAACAAACATGGCAAATCAATTAGAAACGAAGGAACTAACAAATCCTAGAATGTAGGCTTTCACAGCCGGCGTCTTCATTAATTAAAACTTCCGGGCTAAGTTGCCGTGGTCCACCCACAAAACTTCTTACTCCCGACGTGGTATGGTGTATATAGGAACAACACGAAGTAGTGTTAATACTCGCAGGTTGGAACATAAAAGAAATTGCCGTCTGGGTCACACAGTCAAGTCAGCTGTGGCAGAGCATGTTTTTACACGTGGTGACCGTGAAATCAAATTTAGTGAAACGAGCGTGCTAGCCAGGACGTCGCATTATTACACACGGATGTACAGAGAAGCCATAGAAATACAAAAACACCACAATAATTTTAACAGGAAAGAAGGTTAGAAATAAAGATTTGCCGGTCAACTTTGACCACCGCCATCTCTCTCGATTACAGATAATCGATTGTCATATCTTTGGTTCAAAGATAGCTTCATAGTCGGCAGCACGTGACAAGTGGTGGCGCCATCTATGCCATCTATATAAGCAGGACCTCCTGTACTACGATGACGTTGATGCACAGTTTCAGAGACGAGTTGGAACAGATTTTAAACATTTTTGATTAAGACAAGCAATTAGTACGGAAAACGCTTTACACATGAGAAACTTTTACAAATGTGGAAATTTTAAAAATTACCCACGCCATTTTCAAATGTCGGAAGAAACGATCATTTTCTTATTGAAAAAGGTACAATGACCTTAGGAGTTCTATGTCAGAACTATTAAATAATTTGTCTATTAGAGCGAATTACTTACGAGAACTGCTAAGCTAGAAAAAATGTAATTTTAATGTTTCAATTACAAGCAAAATTATACTATCAGATGACTATCTGGAGTCACATGCAGAGCGTCCACATTAATAATAAAGGAAGAAAAGCGTTGGGCGCATTGAAACATTTGAATACAGCAAATCGATTTCGGTCACCGAGTGGCCATCTTGCAGTAGTCAAACGTTTCAATGATATCAAAACTGTTTCCTCATTTGTTTGGCTCGAGATGCGAGTCGTCTGTATGTAAATTATTGGCTAGCTGGGCATGTGCAGCGTACTTCAGGTTCAAGAATTTGAAAGTGAAATTGGCAGTTTCAGTTCAACATAATTTCACAAGGGTTGTATTTAACAGATCTATCCATACAGAATAAATATTGAGGTGTGTGTTTCATCCTAATGTTAGAAACCGTAACTTTTTCTGTCTGCTTAAACGTATTGTGCCTCTTCCATTACTCAGAATGTACAACATAATCGTGACTTAGGCCTACCTGTGTACAAAAACCAGTATAAGTGACGATTTGTGTGTTGTGATATCCAGTGTTATGGAGCAGACAATACCTGCAAGTATAGACGTACTGTTTAGTATATAAGAAAGTTACCAAGTTTTTATTATGTATGCTACCATTTACCTCATTACAGTAACCTCAAAAAGACCATCTGTACAAGAGCTGCATAAAATCACATGGAAACTTGTATTTATGTAAACACACTAAAAGCGAGAAAAATTCTCAATGCTTTGTGCTAAGCATAAAAATACATAATGGATGCAGTTTCAGTATTTAAATCCATAGAGATCACAGTTATAAGCCACCTAGAAACATCCGATTGTGATGAACGAAATGAAGTTACGGTACACTGAACATCAATGACTGTCATTTTAATATATTTGTGAAAGAAGTGTGAAATTAAGAATAAGTTTAAACACAGAAACCACTGAAAAGCGGAAGCACACGGATGCCTGCACCACATTTCACAGAACACTCATCACCTTCTTAAAGAACACCAGAACCAGTAACAATGTGAACCGCTAATACCCAATTATCACAATGCAAAATAACGTAAGAGTCACTACAATAACATTAAGATACGCCACAATCCCGGATTGAACACTTTGGAGGTTATAATTCACGCCTAAAATTTATAATAAAGGATTTAAACAACTTGGAGTTTCAAATAAACTAATATCAGACCATAGATTCCGAATTATATCCCGATTGTGCTATTTAACGTGTTCTGGGTGCCACAATCTCTTTCACTAAGCATATTAGTTTCTCACTGTTCATTTCTAGCATGTGAGAACGTCGGTCGATTTGACCGAAGAAAGACTTAATTGAATTTCACTGACTGTCGTCCGAAGTCTCTGCGTTTGGGCGACGAGTTCGGCTACACTGTGACCGTGCCCATAGTGGAGTACTGATTTGAAACGATCGGCCGTTTTCCGCCGATGTCTGTCGTCGGTAAAACCCACATACATCACTAGACTGGCAAACTTGCCTCTGACTGAAGCCTCAAACCGCCATCTTGCCTCACCTCACGTCAAAAAGTTTCCACACAGTAATATTGTGATCTCCTGACATGATTAGATTAGATTAGATTATTTATTTGTTCCGTAGATCCAAATTGAGGGGATCCTCGTGGATGTGGAACATGTCAAGAAACAAAATTTACAAGTTGAATAACAAATAATACTAATAATATAAATACATACACTTATAATATAAATACAGATACATAATTTTTTAAGTTTTTTTTGTGATAATATGATAATACTAATATAGTATGAGTGCATGCATCATTTGGTACAATTTAGAAATTCACTAATGGAGTAGAAGGAGTTGGCCACTAGAAAGTCTTTTAGGTTCCTCTTAAACTGATCTTTATTTGTAGCTAAATTTTTTATACTTGATGGTAAATTATTGAAAATGTGTGTTCCTGAGTAGTGGACCCCTTTTTGAACTAAAGTAAGTGCTTTTAAATCCTTGTGTAGATCATTTTTATTTCTAGTATTGTATGTATGAACTGAGCTGTTTGTTGGGAAAAGGGATATTATTTATGACAAATTTCATTAAGGAATAAATATACTGAGAGGCAGTAGTTAATATACCCAGTTCTTTGAAGAGGCTTCTACAAGATGTCCGTGAATTTACTCCACAAATAATACGTATTACACGTTTTTGGACTCTGAAGACTTTTGACTGACTTGAAGAGTTACCCCAAAATATTATACCATATGACATTAAGGAATGAAAGTAAGCAAAGTATGCAAGCTTTGTTATTTTCATGTCTCCTATGTCTGATAACACTCGTATTGAAAATACAGATTTGTTGAGTCGTTTCTGCAGTTCTGTGGTGTGCTCCTCCCAACTAAATTTATTATCAAGCTGTAATCCCAGGAATTTAATACTGTCAACCTCTTCTATCTGCTCTTCTTCATATTTAATGCATATGCTGTCAGGAAATCTTACATGTTCTGAACTGCATGTAGTGCGTCTTTTCAAAGTTTAATGACAATGAGTTGGCTTTAAACCATTTATTAATGTTCATGAAAATATCATTAGCAGACTTTTCTATCACTATACTTGACGTACTCTTTATTGCAATACTTGTATCATCTGCAAACAAAACGAACTCTGCTTCTGGTAGTGTAACTGATGAGAGATCATTAATGTACACAAGAAAAAGCAATGACCCTAAGATGGATCCTTGTGGGACACCACATGTAATTTCTTCCCAACCCGATGATGACTGTTGGCCTAATTCACTAGTCACTTGCACTGACACCCTTTGTTTCCTGTTAGTGAGGTACGACTTTAACCATTTTGCAGCATTTCCCGTGACCCCATAGAATTCTAATTTACTTAAAAGGATGTTATGGTTCACACAATCAAATGCCTTTGACAAATCACAGAAAATACCTGCTGCTTGCAATTTATTATCTAATGAATTAAGTACATTCTCACTGAAAGTGTAAATAGCCTTCTCAATATCGGAACCTTTCAGAAATCCAAACTGTGTGTCTAGACAATATGCCATTTGTGGTTAAGTGGTTGAGAAGCCGCTTGTACATTACCTTTTCTATAATTTTTGAGAATGCTGGCAAAAGTGAAATGGGTCTGTAGTTTGATGGTATCTCTTTATCCCCCTTCTTGAAGAGAGGTTTAATATCTGCATATTTTAGCCAATCAGGAAATGTTCCCGTTATAACAGACTGGTTACACAAATAACTTAAGATTGTGCTAAGTTCACAAGAACACGCTTTAATTAACTTTGTTGATATTTCATCGTATCCACTGGAATTCTTTGTTTTTAAAGATTTTATTATGGAAGATATTTCTTGTGGTGAAGTGACTGACATATTCATGTGTGTGAAGTTATTTGTAAATGCTAGTTTCAAATATTCAAGCGCATTATTTACTGACCCAGACAATCCCATACTATCAGTAACGGATATAAAGTACTTGTTAAATAGATTTGCCACACTATGCCCATCAGTTACTAATGTCTCAGCTACTCTTAACCGTACCTACTCTTGTTCCTTTCTGGTTCTACCAGTCTCTTCTTTCACTATATCCCATATTGTATTTATTTGGTTTCCTGATGTTGCTATCTTCTTTTCATAGTGCATTTGTTTAGATACCTGAATAACTTTTTTTAATATTTTACAGTATTCCTTATATTTAGTTAAATCATCATCATTGCAACTACTCTTGGCTGATAGATACATACTCCTTTTTGTCTTACATGAAATCTTTATTCCTTGTGTAATCCAAGGTTTTATTATAGACTTCTGTTTAATTCGCGTTACTTTTAGAGGAAAACAGTTTTCAAACATGATACTAATATTATTAATGAATACATTATATTTTTCATTCATGCCATTAGCACTATATACATCTCTCCAGTTCATGTCTGAGGAGTTTTCTAAAATTTTCAATTTTTGGTGGGTTCACTACTCTCCTGTATGTACATTTTGCAGTCTTCATAATCTGTTTAGAATCTATACCTAAAACAAGGAGCTGCATATCATGATCTGACAGGCCATTTATTATTGGTTTTATGATATGATTTTGTTCCTTTGATTTGTCTATAAAAATATTATCAATTGCTGTCTTAGAGGTTTTAGTTACCCTAGTTGGAAAGTTTACAGTGTGTGTTAGATTGAAAGACAAAGTTACTGACTGCAATAAATTTTTACTGGAAGACTGCATAAGAAAATCTGTATTAAAGTCACCAGCAACCAGGATTTCTTTATTTCTTCCTGTTAAATAACCCAATAGAGCTTCTAGATGATTTAGGAATAGATTATAATTTCCTGCAGGTGCTCGGTAAATAGTTACTATTATATAGCATCTGTTATGGAATTCTACTTCTGTTGCGCAAGCTTCTAAATGCTGCTCTAGACAGAATTTATTTATATCAATATTCTTGAATTTATAGCAGTTTTTAATGAATGTGGCAACTCCTCCTCCCTCCATATCTACTCTACAGAAGTGTGAAGCTAAATTAAATCCTGGAATGTTTAACATATCTATACCAGTGGCCACATGATGTTCAGAGAGGCAAATTATGTCAATTGGGCTAGAGGAATCTATTTCATCAATACAAATGAGTAGTTCATCAAGTTTATTTCCGAGTCCTGGAATATTTTGATGTAATAAAGATAACTGATATTGCATACTAATGGCTTGAGTAAGATTTACTGGAAGTTTCTGACTACTTTCTGTTAAATATTGTTTGCTAAAATCTATCTCCTGTTTATCTGCTTTTCCAAACTGAGGGTGTCTTACAAGCTCTCTCAAAACTGGTTTTCTTCCCCCCCTCCCTATCCTAAAAAAGGCATCCGTCTGACACCTGTAACCACTGGTATTTTACCATTTGTGACAGTGCCCCCCCGTAAGTTACTTGCGATCAACCCAGACAATTTTCCCTTCCCTTTCCTGTTGAGGTGAAGGCCATGCCTAGTATAGTCCCACCTACAGATATCATCCACAGGAATCAAACCAATATGGGACCCCATATCTGACATGAGTAGCCGTTCCAACTCCAAGTTTACTCTCCTGACAGAAGAGTTCAAATGAGGCCGATCATGGCGACTCAAGACAGATACAAATCCCACACTAGTATGCTTCGTTGCCGATGATATCTTCACCAGGTCACACTCTATAGAATATTCACAGTTTCTGTCAATGCTGTTTCCCGGACCACCCACTATAACCACGGTATCCTCCATTGTGAAATCCTTACATAAAGAACCTATATCCTCTGTTACCTGACCCAGGTCCGCATTTGGTTTGAAAACGTTTGTGGCCTGGTACCCTGGTCCTAGCTCTTCCTGCAGTAGTTGGCCAACACCTCTACCATGGGAACTACCTAACAACAAGACTTACTTTCTTTTCTCAGTTTTCCCTACCTTTTTCAAGTCCTTTTTGAAAGTCTGTTGTGTCCTTTCTACAGTTACAGCTACATGAGGCTCATCCGATCCTGACTGAGGCAAGAGGTCAAATCTATTTTTCACATTAAGGACAAAGCTGTCTGAAACTGTCCTAAGTCTGTTCCCCCTCTTACCTGTTGCCACTTCCCACCGCTGTTCACCCTTCTCCCTCCTTAACCTGCTCAGAGTCTCCCTTGCCTTATCTAATTCAGCTTGAAGAGCTGCAATTTTCCCCTCCTGTTCCATTATTTTCCTATCTCTATTGCAGATCCTACAAAACCACTGGTGAGCCTCATTTACATCCCCATTTCCCACGCCACTACATTCGCCCCAATGAAAAAAACCACTACAACCATCACACCACACCCCGGAACTAACGATCCTACGGCATGTCACGCACTTCTCACCCATGGTAAAAACAGAAATCGTAAAAAACTTGATTAAGTACTGACTAAAACGTAAAAGTTACACCAAGAGACACTAAAATCTGTTCACGCAAATATAATTAACTGAAAGGGCACTGGATATAAAGAAACTCTGTCACGAAAACAAAAATTAGGCCTAAAAAAACACGCTCACGAAAACAAAATTTAGGCCTATAAACACGGATTACTATATTCACTTTTGATAAATCACGAAATTTACGTCTGACAAACTTTATAAATCCTAACTACTGTACGCCGCGAGTGAAAAATAGAACGATCGGTAATTAGAAATAAGTTTTAGTCACTGTTTACAACGATTCGCGCGAGTTAAATTAGGCCTACAACTACGTGCTATAGGCGCGACAGGTAAAATAAACTTTTTACACCGTTTTTCCTTATTTAACACTACACTAACACTTCCACTAATGTAACAACACTTATATTATATTTATAACAACTGCAAACGATTAAATATAGCTTAAAAACAACGATTTTTGTAATTTACTGGAGCAAATACTCGAAACGTTCGCGCGGGCGCAGTGTTACCAACCTCCAAGCTTTACTAGTTTACTAGTTTTAACATATTTGCATTTGAGCTAACACATCCGCAATAGTTGAATTTAACAGTTAGGCCTACATTGTCGAATCATGTTTTGAGAAGAACGTGTTACGTACGCTTAAATTTTACTTACTGGCTTTACGTGGTTATGTTGTCAATCGTGAGACGTTGGCATTAGCAATTAGCTTGACGATGCAAATGTATTGTCATTACAACTTCGTTTTATGAGGACAATTACTGTTACTAAGTGAATGAGGACATATACAAAAATCTGTCAACTGTAGAGCTCTAACAGCATTATTTGTTTACTTCATGATCTGTACGAAACAATGAACTCTGTATGGATTACTAAGAATATCAACATCTAGGTTCGGGCTTTCAACCGTTTTGTTGATGTTGCCAAGAATCCTACGAGGCCACTGAGATGGTAAGTAAAATTTTACCGCTACAGACATTAAATCAGATTGTAATTATGGGAAAACACAGAAGAATAAAGCTACCTGTCATCCACGACAAATGGCTCAAACATTTAACGTTTCCGCAATCCCAGTATTAAACTATGACTTTCTACATAAAACATCGCCACTCAGAACTTCACTTTGAAAATTGGGTATTAGGTTGACGAATTTACGTTTTCGACACTGAATTGGCCTTTATATCTTCGGTTTGCCGTACGAAAAATTATAGCTGCATACAACACATGAATCAATATGTCAAATCTGTAAAGACAGCGTAGTTACGTGGGTTCATCTGTATTTTTACCAATGTTTCCTGTAAATACACATACGACTGCTCACACGTTTGTAGTATAGAAATACGGCGGCGAGACTTCAGTGATACCAATGATACCTGTATTCGCCATTGCCAGTCTAGTAATGTATGTCTGTGGTAAAACCCACCGATAACTGAGCTAATGTGACGACAGCCTTGGCTGGCCCGAACAGTGTATACGCATAAGATTTTAAGTTGACAAATCAAGTTTCATTAACGTTTTAAATGGAAAATGTCAGGACTGACAGGAAAATCTAAATTTTGTATGACATTAACAATGTAAGGAGGAAAACAGCTGAAATACACAAGTTGTCTGATGTTTATATATACATATTTTCGCTCGCAAATATGTTTTAAATATAGACTTCACAAAGAAGAACACCTAAATAGCATATTTTACTTTATCACGTGAGTAGTTTCGACAACAAGATGTCATTTTCAAACGTAAAATTAAAATTATAAATCTGTATAAAAATTTTCGAAGGCACACCTTTGTGCTGGTTAGTGGGGTACCATTGACATGCTTTGAACATTAACATAGATAACGTAGGACAGTAAGTTCTATCAGTTAAAAATAAACGACTGCGGAGTACTTCATGACATAGTTGAGGTTGCCTGGAAAATATTTGTAGGTAGCTGTTACAAAGTTTAAGTTAAATCGTCACAGCGTCACCAGTCTGCGCCCTAGTCAACCGCAAGATTTATTAGTTCCACAGATATCAAAATATAGCTTTTACACAACTTTTACAAACTGAATACAGATACACATCGTTACTACACCATGAATAAAATGAAAACATACAATTGTACAATAAGTTACATAGTGGCGCTGTGAAGATTTAAATTGTAAACATGACCAATGTAAGACATGACAGTTATGCTCATGGTCTCTTAACAGTTGTAATTGTGTGTGCGCGGGCGCGCGCGCGCGCTGGCCAACATTCCATCCGCCAAATTAAAGGCTAATTTGTCCACATTGGTTGTCTGCAATTACTACAGGTAGTTAACCACATTCACCAGATCATAAGTATTGCTCTGTGACAGCTACCTATATATGTGTGTCTCCAATCAACCTCCAACCCTATGTCACCAAGTACTCTGCAGTCGTCTACTTTAATCTGATGGAATGTACTATCCTACGTTATATGTTATCTATATGTTAATGTTCCAAGCATGTCAGTGGTACCCCAGTAACCAGCACACAGGTTGAGTATTTTATGTTCTGTGTACACCAGATCCATGTGCATTCGAAAGTTTTTATACAGATTTATAATTTTACGTTTGAAAATGACAACTTCTTGTCGGAGAAAGTCACGCAATAAAGTACGAATTAAAATATGCGATCTAGGCGTTCTATGTAACATTTAAAGATCATTCCCTCCACTCGACTATGTCGAATGTTTATGTTTTAAATGTCATTTCACTTCCCAGCACTTAGCACACCAAGTTGTTGGCCGTAAGTAAGATTTGTGGGTGTTATTTCTTCCATTCGGATAGTATGACTTTACACCACGTATTGTAACATCACACCGCAGGGTATTGGGCTAAGCGAATTTACGTGCCAGACTGAATTGGCCTTGTCGCGTGTTATACAAAGGCCCCTTATTTATACATTGCTATCAATTTTGTTGTTACTGGAAAGTAACTAGTGCCACTAGTAGTCACCCTGTTTACAAATACGAACACTGTGTCAAACGTTAGCCTCCAAATAAAACAGCTGTAGTGACAAGGAAGCTGTACTACTGCTAACTCTCCAAGCGGTTCAATTTCTCACTGCAGAAAACAAGATGAGCGATTTCCTTTATCAAACCTAAGCCGAGGCCTTAGATCTGATGCAATATTGGACGACATTCCCCTTAAACTACGTGCAATATTTTTGTGCAGTAATTTCATAATGTAATACAGGCCTAAACAAACTATTTAGACCTCTACAAGAGCGCGGGTAGCGTGATGCAACGCGGAGCACTTTGTAAGGTTGCTTCTGTGATGCATTTTCTTTTCGGACAGTGTCCTGTAATGCCTATTAACCCGCGAGAACTCACGCGTGAGCATTTTGCTCACAGTAAGTTTAAAACAATCGGCCTTTAACCAATTTTAAATAGTAAAATATGTGTGTTTCTTATAAACGCGACTAGAATTATTTGAACATTAAGTACATTACAAAATGCTATACACGTGATCGATCACGTAACTTACAAAGGCGCGAGTTTTCGCGGGTTAAAATAACGTGGTAAACCTGCCTAAGCTAGGAAGGAACCGGGCTGCCATTTTATTGTACTTTGTATTTTCTGTTTCTCTTCTTTCGCAATATATGATTGGGGAATGTGCGAGTCTCCAAGCTACTTTGTTCCTATCCTTTATCAGTGCCGGATTTCCACATTTGCCGCCAGCAGGCTATTCAAATTTTGTCGCCCCTAATGTCCTATTATTCCATACCCTACTTCACAATCTTCTTGGTCAGTGAAATTATAGCTTAATGTTTTGTGCACTCTTTCCGTAATTAGTATGTTTTAACTAGGGGCTCTAAGTGTCACTCCCCCCATGTTTATAAACCAACTATTTGGTCAAGATTGCATAGAAAGTGTGTTTCTGTGCCAGTAAATGCAGTCACACTAATGTGGAGGTACCACATACACCTTAATACTTGTCAATGTACATTCAGTAAAAGTAAATTTCTATTATTACACTTTTAGTTCACAAATTTTTGGACCCAAATTTTAAACCCCTAAAATCTGCCGCTAAGGCTCCAGCCTACTGATAAATCAGTCACTCGTTGATAGTTGTTCCCGTGCCTGTGGAAACGCACGAGTCAATTAAACGAATTGTCTCCCACTAAACAGCGAAACAGCCAAACGTACCCTACCTCTACACACACACACACACACACACACACACACACACACACACACACACACAACTTTGAAAAAGCAGATACTGCTTGGTTGAGCAGGTATGCCCACAATTCTGATTTATAAAAATATCCTTAGTATCATCCGCAGATAGAAAAAATTTGTAAGGAGAATTGCGATTAGAGATCTTAACAGTTAAAATTACATACGAATGGACGACAGTTCATTTAAATGGGCCGTCAAACTGGTGTTTATTTAGAACACGGTTTCACCGGTCTGATTTGACCCACGACAACATACCGGAAATCCCATATTTCCGTCGTAGTCATCTGCAATTTATGTTACATTTAGTGTTTAAATCACAGAGCGTGTTAAAATTTTATTAGTAATTTGGAAGAAGCATTGAATACTGCAGTTGCGGCCTATCGGTACATTTCAAACGCGAGCATCGTTACTTCACTCAATTTAAGCTGTACTCTTAGGTTCCTAGATAGGCACATCCTTTAAAATTATGACATTTGGAAATACTGTACTTAAAATATCTGTAGATTATCAAAATTACTTTAATACACAACACTCCGGTGCCACAGATCAAAAACTAAAGGGTAGAATCGCGTCCTCTAAATGATCAAAACTGGTGCGTCTTATAAAAAAGTAGGAATCCACCTCAGAAAAAATGTATACGTTATAGACAGTCCTAATGTAACTACGATTTCATGCAAGAGAATAAATCAAGTTTTACAGGTAGCACAAATACCGCTTTGTACGTCGACCAAAAAACCAGGAACTTTTAACCTTCTTAGAAAACAAAGGAATTTATATGTGTCGTATGATAGACCTTTTCATTTACTTTTTTATTTTGAAAATTTGGTGTTTCATGAAATGCGGTACTGATAATGCTCGATACAGAGAGACTTCATAACTTTACGGCAGACAATACTAGAAGCCATAACTGAAAAACATATCCGCCTATGCCTGCTAGTCATAATGAACCTGCATGTACCCAAAGGCAGATGTAGGCAGCTACTAAAAGACTTGACATCTAACCTGCCCATCAACACTATTTCTTGCAGAGTATTCTAGTTTATATCGAGCGTCTAATCTTCTGCGTATGTTTATATCTATTACCCAGTCAATGAACACACCAAGAAAACCACAAGCCACGTTTATCTTTACAGGAGTGATGGTAGCGGTTCGGTAATTCCCAAGGCTTTGTGCACGGCGGTGTTCCCGACGATATATATCTAACGTCGTAATATAGATCGATAGTTCGATATAGTGTTTCAGAACGGGAGATACGGGCTAGGCGCATTCACGCTCTAAAAAACGCTTAACCTATACCTAACCTAACTTTGACTTAAAGAAAGTGATCCGTAGCGTAGCCTTAAGGAGGTTAGGTATAGGTTAAACGAAGTTTTGTTTTAGTACGTGAGGGCGCGTAGCGCCAGAATCTCCTGTTCAGAAACACTAACATACCATATTCATTATGAAATGTGCACTATATTAAACGTACGACAACAGGTTTCCATTCGCACCATTGTTTAACATTAAAGTTCTTATTTAGTGCTTATAAAGTGTTTAATGCATTACTCTCGTAAACACGTCAAACGTACTTCACGTGAAACACGCAATCTTATTTGTTGCCTTAAAGTGACACCTGATTGCTATGCTGCGATACTACGACTTTCGATATATATCGACGTATCAATTTGATACATTTCTCACTGCAGAAAATACTGAAATCGAAGGCTGTGTGCTAGCTTTTAACAAATTGGATCAAAGACGAGATTAGAGAAAAGTGCCCTATTACACCACGTCCATTATATTGACCGGCGTTTTTATTAGTTACGTTATGCTTTTACGCAGTCATAACTATAGTTCCTATTTCGACCGGATCGTCATAATTGAAGACCGGTATACTACCCGTCGACTTAGAGCCATGACGTCATTGGCGGTGACATGCTGAACGGAAAATGCGAAAACTTTTAGTGTAGAAAGTTCTGACATTCGTAACTGAAGGCAATCACGCTGACGTCACGGGTCAAATCCGACGGATGGTATCTCGATCTTCAGTTGCTCCATTGAATCTCAGGCACACGGGAAATTCTGCCATATTTGACCAGGGTGCAACCACGACACTTACGTTACCTCAGCGGTTGTTACAAATGCCGTCAAGCCACCGTCATGTACTTCACGAATACTTACAGATTTCACTAAAAATGATTAAATGTACGATAATTTGGCAGAATGATTTAAGTGTGACCGAGCCAGATATTGAACTCGCGAGAATTTAAGCTGTACTCAGGTTCCTGCGTAACCACATTTAAAAAAAAAATCTTGACATTCATAAAAAATAATTTTGTCAATCTACGATCTCCTGTAATATGGCCTAATAGATATTCGTAGGAAAATGGGAAAATTCTTTTTATAAGCTAGCCGATATATGCCTATTTATTCTGATTGACAAAGTACTGCTTTTTATATTCTCTTAATACACAAAATCGATATAAATTCCCCGATTAGATATATGTCGCTACCTCAAATGCGCTGCGCAAGCCATCCGGAAAACATGTTGGGTACTCACCAGGCAGAACAGCTTCAGCCGGTACACAGCAGTGAGACGCGGAGCCAGCAGGCACCGCCAGCAGCACGCAAGCACTCCACTACCCGAGTCGTGGAGTTAATGGGGGCGCCACTGGACGCAGCGGTTCTGGCGTTCTCTTTAGCGGGAATCGACACCTGTAGCAAGCAATGCTCGCAGTCTACATGTACAACTACGGCGGCACACCGAACAGTAATGGGCAGTTCGGATCGTTTCACTGTTTGGAAACATACGGATCATCTGAGCCTAGTGAGGCGACTCACTGGGTTCGTTCAAAGAGCTGCAGGGCTGCAACCGCGCATGCGCAGTACGGAAATTCGTGTTCAAAGAGCAATCCTGCAGCCTACCGGCTGTTCAAGGAAGCTCCCGGCTGCAGCGTCCGGCAGCTTTCTGGCTGCATGAGCTGCAGGGAAAATTTCCTCCTGCAGCCTGACTGACGTCATCGGTACCGCGCATGCGCGATAGTGCCTGCTTTGCTGCTGCAGGAAGTTGCAGGAAGCTGCAGTCCTGCAGCTCTTTGAACGAATCTACTGTTTCGGCACACGAAACACGTGACGTGCCGCAGCCCTGCATGTTGCTACCTCCGTTGATTCGCGTGAGCAGAGAAAATTAGTTTACTACTACGATTTTACAATCGTGCTAAAGCATATAGATTTCCTAAGTTAGTTGTATTTTCATACAAACAAATATTGAAATCAAGGAACCACAGAATAGCAATGTTCAAATGCCAAAGTCATGAAACTTTTTCCAACCTTCAAAATCGCACAATGAAGTTTAAATAGGAAAATAAAGATTAAGGTTCAAATGACTGTGCATCCAGAAATGAATAACTTTTCTAACCCATCAATATAAAGAAAATATTTAAGATTTGTTCCTAAGACATATTTATCGCAATCAACAGATATTGCTACAAGTATCAACGTAAGAAAACACATTCCACAATTTAAGTAACGAAATCTGAAAACCTAACTAAAACTTCCCAATGTCCAGTTAGGTATTCCGATAATCATATTCATTGTCAGCCAGTAAAATAAGAGAGATTCAATTACAGTTTCTTTGAATTGAAATTCAAAAACGTTGTTTTTGACGTCGTCTTACTGAGAATGCGGGTTCGCCTCACTGAAATTATCTGTCCTTGTTTCGAAAAGATGCGTTCACTTGGTATAGATGTAGCAGTTTCGAATAATGTTGAAAACATTCTTCGGTGCTCATTCGACAAAAGAAGAGGTTCTTCAGTTCGGGGCAGCAGCTGCTTGACAATATATTTGTCGACTTCAATGATTCTTGCTGCTTTTGGATTATTCGTCTGGTTTCGAACGACAATTCCTACATTCGCGTCGAAATATCTTCATATAAAAATTTATGTATCGCTCTTTCCAGCTGACTGCTGTACAGGTCTAGGAAACTCAGTTTGCGTTGTGGATTTCCGCAACATCCAACATTTGTTAAATATGCTTGAAAAAACTTACTTATAATGTTCGTTCTGTTTTGACTCAAATCCATATTCTTTGAAACGGGGGTCAAGGTACGGCGCTTCTCAGAGAGGTTTCAAGTTATGATACCTCTTCGACATTTTCTCCTTTAGTTCCGCACTGAGATATCAAACAAGAGATAAAATGTTCTCATCTAGATATTTCTCTCAGAGGTGATCCAGATGTTTCACTAATCCTTAGCTTTAGATAAAGTAACACAGTTTACACAACTTAGTTCAAGCAAAACTTTCTCAAAACACTGAAGGACTTCACGGCTTTTCGCGGTGGTATCCCAGTCTTCAAACCTTAGTTGAAGAGTAGCATAATTCAAAATTCGCGTGGCGCCATAGGGGAACACTATCGTTAAAATTTCAAACTCGTTGCACGCCTCGGCACTGTGTCAAACACACCAAGGCAGACAGACAGTAAAACGCATTTTAACGATACATGAATCACAAGATTCGTTGTTTCGAAACAGTGCCGATTCAAGTTTCGACTCAGTCGAACAGTTCGCTGAGTCAACTCACTGAGTCTAAACATAAGCTAAGTAGCCAACTCTAACACCGAATGTCGGTCGACACGCCACGATATGTCTGTGCTTACCAAATGTTGCGTTTGGTCGGGTGTTTAGATCGCTGCAAATTCTCCTACCCACCACCTGAGAATAACTTCAGTAGTGCAGTCACACTGGCGAGCGAATACGTTCTTTATCGAAGTATATTCATTTCTATCACAGATGGAGGAAATTCTTACAAACAAGAAAAGCCAAAAATAGAAAAATCGGATGAAATGGACTAGGTCAGTGTTTTCAACCTTTTCGAATATCCTAATCCCTTCCAAATAAAAAAAAACTCTGGTGAACTGTAACAAAACTATGTTATCTCAAAGGAAACGCATTTAATCTTCTTTATTTCGCTTCATCTTTCTATTAAATTGTTGGGTGAAGGATTATTTGTGTATTTTTCGGAATGGAACACATTATCCTATTTTTTTCACATAATTTTCGACAGAAAAATATATTTTGCTTAAAGAGTTCAATTCAAATGTTTGTAAATCTATCGGACTCAGCTGCTTGGTTATTAGTCCATAACTTACAAAGTACTTAAACTAAGGATAACAAACACTCATGCCGCAGGAGGGGGCGGGGGACTCGAACCCCCGACGGCGAAAGACCGCACGCACAACAGCACGGTGCCCCAGTGCGCATGGCTAATCCACCGTGGCTTCCTAAAAGAGTGTTTCGCATTTCAAGGAAAAATCAGAAACGAATTATGATCATTAAGAAAGATCGTTTATAGACAATGTGTAAAGTAGATTTTTTTCGATTTTTTCAGAATTACTTATTACATCACCTATCGATTTTTTCTTGAAAACAGTTCATCATTAACACTTTGTATTATAAAACTATGATCAATTAATGTCGAATGTTACACACGGAACTCCGTAACTTTAACATTATATAAATTTCATTAAGGCATACACTGAACACCTAATTATTTTATGGTTCAAATACCTTCTCCTATGACAGCGACCCCTCTGGGCACTGCGATCAAAAATGTTCAAATGTTTGTTAAGCTTAAGGGACTTAACTACGGGATCTTCAGTCACTAAACTTTCAAACCACTTATGAACTACCTACAACTAAGGACGGCACAAATATCCATGCCCGAGGGGGGATTCTAACCCCCGACTGTAGTGGCCGTGCTTACCGTAACTGAAGCGCCTCAGTCCCCTAGGCAAACGCGGCCGGCGGCACTGCGATCTACAGGCTGAAAAACACTGGTCTAGGCAATGGTTGCTGAGGCTATCAAAATACCATAGTGTTGGTATGTGAACTTTGATCCTCCTACACCAAATAGAAAAGATCAAAATCTCTGTAAGCTTCAAATATATATATATATATATATATATATATATATATATATATATATATATATATATATATATATACACTTCACAAAGATTGTTTTAAAACATAACACATTCCCTGTTAGCCACAGGGTGAACCAATCGCACGAGAGTGGTTTGAAAAGTTCTCGGATCGGAATAGACAAAAGTACTTACATCATTGAAACTATTTTTATTTTTCAATGTAGCCTCCTTGGAAATTAACGCACTTGGTCCAGCGATGTTGCAGTGACTTGATACCATCTCAAAATGATAGTGCTTCAGGCCTGCACAATACTAGTCAACTCTGGCTGTTAGTACTTCCTTTCAGTGAATGTTCGTCCACCAAGGAACACTTTCAGTGTTGGGAAGAGATAGAAATCTCACGGTGCCGTATCAGGTGCTTAAGGTGGGTGCCGCAACAATTCATACCTTGTAACGATTCCATAACGTAAATTGTGCTAACCCACCAAAATATTGCAATAAAATAAGAAGTTTCCGCTGTGGGGAGGGCGGATGATATGAAATATTTATTTTTCAAAATTGCGTTCTATGATAGAACATCATCAGTGGAGAATGACTCATGTACTATGCATAGAACAATCACTGGTGATATCCATAAAACGATTAAAAGGTCTTGTGACGTTGCGGTGGGACGGGGTAAGAGTGATGGTAATTCTGTAATTCAATTCCATACTGGAATGGTGAAGTCCGTATATGAATATTATTTCGGAAAAATAATTCACTTCCGTTAAGTTTCAGTTAGTTGCTAGGTAGTTGTTGACTTGTAGTTCATTGTTCCTTAGCAACACCATCTGTTGAAAGTTAACCGTGAAATTTTTATTGACTTCGTTCCAGAGTTCCCGTACCACAGCAAGAATCAGAAAAAAAAACTTTTAAACAGTACTTGAATAAAATATCAGATTCTTGTATGAGCAGGGCCAGGAGAATTGTTCTGTAACCATTACTGAAATATCTAACACAATCACTACTATTCGCTGTTGATAGCCTCAGATCAAACATTAAATTCACCGCCTGCTAAACTCGACGTTTCACATTCACATCCAATATAAGTTCTTGTCACAGTCGAATATAAGTAACTGTTGGACTCCACAATTATATTAAATTGTAGCGTCTTATCGACGTAGCAATTACCTTAAATTAATAAATAAGCTTAGTTGAGAGACACTCGAAAACTTTATTTATGAGAAAAACATAACGTAACTAACTCGAAATCAGAGAGTAAGTTAGTAATCAAAGAGTAAAGAAAACAAAAAGTAAAGTCTGCTCTTCTCAAGAATAAATATACAACTCACTGTGCTGACGGCGATTCCCACACATACCCCCCCCGCGGTAGAGCGGTGCTCCAGGGATATATGGATACTTGACACGTCGGCCAGCTCTAGAACGTCCAGTTGGTACTGTGTGTTCCTCTTCGGTTCCTCTTGTTAGTATGGAAGGTTGGGTGTTTACTTCTTCCGCCACTTCATCTTCTTGTTATGGTTGTTGTACAGGTACTGCCGATTCAAGACGCACCTGTCGCATGTCTTCTTCAGTCAGCAACATATGTGCAGGCTTTACTCGTTCTAATGATACTGTCTGCCGCTTTCCGTGACAGTCGATCTGCATTGTATGGTCAGCTCTCAGTAACACCTTATGTGGCCCGGAATATGGAGGCTGCAGTGGCGGTCGTACTGAGTCTGTTCTGAGCATGACATGGATGCAGTTGTGAAGGTCCTTATGGATAAATGTTTTTCTTTCTCCATGTCGCGATACAGGTGATGGGCGTAGTGTAGCTATTTGTCTGCGTAGCACTTGCAAAACCTCTGGTAAGTTCTCCTGTGATGTCTCCACCTGAGCATTAAAGAATTCTGCCGGCAGCCGCAAGGGCTCACCGTAGACCACCTCTGCTGTGGAAGCTCCCAAATCTGTTTTAACTGCAGTTCGCAAGCTCAGTAACACCAGAGGCAAAGCAGAAGTCCACGATTGTGAGTGACACATTAATGCAGCCTTTAAGGTTCTATGCAAGCGTTCGACTATACCATTACTGGCCGGATGGTAAGCAGTTGTGCGATGACGGCGGAAGCCACACAGATTAGCCAATTCTAAGAACAGTAAAGATTCGAATTGACGGCCTTGGTCAGTGGTCACATGTAATGGGCAGCCAAAACGTGCAATCCAAGTTTCCAGGAATACCCGTGCCACAGTTTCTGCTGAAATATCCGTTAGTGGCACTGCTTCTGCCCATCTTCAAAAAATGTTCAAATGTTTGTAGAGTCTATGGGACTTAACTACGGGGTCATCAGTCCCTAAACTTACAAACTACTTATCAACTAGTTACGAACTACGACGGCACAAATATCCATGCCCGAGGGGGGATTCGAACCCCCGACCGTAGTGGCTGTGCAGACCGTGACTGGAGCGCCTCAATCCCCTCGGCCACCGCGGCCGGCCTGCCCATCTTGTATAACGGTCAATCATGGTAAGGAGATGGCGGTATCCTTCTGAAGGTAATAACGGGTCTACAACGTCCAAATGTACAGTCTTAGACAAAAAAAATTGATCGCCGGCCGGCCGACGCAGAATGCTAAGTCCGCCGATGTGCACGATCTGGCAACACTGTAGAATGCGGTACTGTCAGGAGGAAGTGTTATGTCCTTCTCGAGACGTTTCTGTGATATGTGAGCGCGTGGTCTGGCGGTAAGAGTCGCATTTACAAGCGTATGTGTAAGCAGTCGCGAGATCGAATCCACCCACATTCAACTTTTTTTAAACCGCAAATCGGCTGTCTTCGTTATCAGTGTGGAAGAACCTCAAATATAACAGCGAAAAGTCCCAGAAATATTACACAAAAGAACTCGCTGCTGCATCAAAACTGAACTGTTTACTCTCGGCAGTAGTGGGCACCGGCTACGGCGACGCGCTAGCGGCCGCATCGCGGCTGCCGCCTGCGGACTCAGTGACAGCTGCGCGCCGCTATGAGTCTATTTACCGGCTGTAATATCCTTACCTCAAGTTCTGGTACTTATATTACAGTCACGTATTGAATTTTTCAGACATATATGAACGTGATCTAAACGTCGTAAAGTAGAATCGGTATATAGGGTCATAGGGGTGACTATTACATTTTTCTTGAACATCAGGCCGCTCAGTTAGGATTCCTACTCACGATTGTTACTAGTGACGAGTTATGATGCTCTCATGCTGACATCTTAAGAAGAAATTAATGACTGAGTACTAAAAGATTTTTATACTCAGCAAAATGCTACCACAACGCTAGGGTGCGCCCATTTTTTGCAAACAACTGAGACACCATTTAGTCACACTGTAAGGACAAACGACCTAAAAAATAACATCATGTGTTAGTACTACAACATAATATTTCCCGCTGATTTCACAAAGAATACATCGAATAGTGTGCTTTGGAAGTCACCGATTCCGCACCTACTCTTTCGATCATATGTCCTCAAATGTTTATCTTTCCTGCCCTACTCGAATAACCTTCGACAAAAATTATTTCCAGACGAAAATACACGTCGAACATCGATCGGCGTCAAAATTAGCCTGGAATCAGTTCGATTCTAAAGGGACAGATATGGTAAACTACCAGAAAATTGTCAGACTTTCGCATAATCTGATAGAACATAGCAAGTAACCACAAAAGGTTTCTTGTTGTTTTCGATGTGGATTCGTGCAACTCCTGTCACGAAAACAGCTAAAAAATCCTACTCCAATGAGACCCGAACCAGTGACCAAAGCCACCTGTCCGTGGCAGTCGACGACTTTACCTCTTTTTTTTTTTTTTTTTTTTTTTTTTTTTTTTTTTTCCTATGGGTAGTTCTCTTCGTTGCGGACGCTGATCGTTTTTGTTCGTTGTTGTTCGGTGTGTTGTTGGCTCAGCTTTTTTATTGAGCCAACAACACACCGAACAACAACGAACAAAAACGATCAGCGTCCGCAACGAAGAGAATTCAGACCTAGCGAGGAGCTGTGCATGCGTGTTCTTTCCTACTGCCACATACATCAGTAGAACATATAACTCTCAACGTAAGAGAGGAGATTACTTGGAATTTCGCCGTGTAAACAATTTTCTGGATCCAAAAGCATGAACAAATAGCTTCTGTCGCCTCTCGACTGAGAAACCTGTCAGTTTATGCAATTGACATTACAGGAAACATCAAGTGAATTTATGAGCATAGTTCTGTGCCAACCAGGAAGTAAGACCTCGGTACCAGCGTTGACAGACTTACACTCCAATGTTGCCAAGCTTCAGTCATACTATCAACAGGAAGAATAAGAGCCGAGGTGATTGCCAAGCGAGCTCGACAGAGACTTAGCTCGCGCGTCGCGCGCCTGCTGGGGGCCGAACACCTACAGTATATGTCAATGAGCCATGCTCGCAAGTCCGTAACTAGCTTTAATGAGTCGATCGTTGTCACTAATAAAAATATACAGATGCACCGACCTCTAAAATAGTAATAAGTGTCTCAATTATTTGCGTATTCTGTCTTAAGCGCAATAACAAAAGTCATTCACCAGTGCTGTTTTACATTTCTTCGAGCATTTCCATTGATTATACTGAAAACATTAGATGTAAGAGTCAGTTTCCTTTACAATTATAGACTCAGAAAGTATCTTTCTTGATATCGCTGTCAGAGGCACAAACGAACGAAGAGAGGCAAACAAACGAAGAGAAATCAATGCAGCATTGTTTTCAAGATGTGAACATTTCTGGGAAGGCTTCGTAACATGGTGTGCAAAATAAGAAGAGCTTCTGTTATCCAAACATATAATTAGGGATAAAAATGTATATATTAAATTATCTTTAAGCCAAACTGTCATCCAGTCTACAAATATTGCAAAAATGATACTATCACCTGTAGTATATAGTCCCATCAAATCCCCTAACAAAAGCGAGCAGCAGATATACTGAAAACCGTTTGATGACTGTGCAGAACATTCAGGCAGAAAGACCCCTAAATCCAAAATAACTATGGGTTAACGAAGCAGAGTACGGTGCAGATATTGTATGCGGCAGTCGCACCGTGTTTTATTTTTATTTATATTTTACCCCACTCGTTTTCATATGAATACAAGCTCCCACAATATTCATATGAGAACCATTGGGCCGTAATTTGATGAAACAGTTGATCAGATTGTTATAGAAATTTCAGTGACTTTCTCTATGCTGCCAATGGATAACGCCAGAATGTCACTATTTCGGAATATATCACAGTTTTGTTAAGTTCTGTTGCTCAACAGTTAGTGGACAGTATCGACACCGCTGCACGTAACACGAACCCATCAGATGCCATTTAAACGCAGCTAAATTTTATAATTTGATCTTTCTACGAGCGATTTAATTTCCTTCACGACAGTGTTATTACTTACTGAAAGTGTTCAACAAGCATGAGTCTATCACAACTCGTTCACGTCCACTTCCTGCTCTCACCCCTACACCCACTGTAGAGGTCTAATAAATGACACAAAGTACAGGTTTATATCTACATTAATGGGGCTATTGATGTCAGTTTTCCCCACAGTATTCTGCCATTGTTCTGAAGATGAATACTCAACGTTAATAGTAATATTCAGTTGTCTTAATATCTGAGGTGTCGATTTCAGTTCCACAGACCAAAAAATGGTGGAATTAAGCGAATAAAAAGCGCCTGTATGCAAATAAATAAAAATGAAATAACAGTTAATGGAAATACTTTTTTGATCTACAGACCACTGCAATACAAATTCTTGGATTTCACAGAAATGAATTACTTAGGCCCTACTTTTGTTTTGGTGCATTTCACTTGCACTAGAGAAGGGATAATACATGCGAATATTTCATTAGTATTACAGGTCCTGGAACTCCGTCGATTATTACCGAGTTGACAATCACTTTCAGTATGATATTCGTTATTTGAGTCTGATTAAAGGGGCTTTACGACGTCATTTTATTAATCGAATTCTTTGAACTTCTCGATAGTTGCAGGAAAGTGAATTCAGGTAGACAGCGCTAATATTAAAATTTTTTAGCGCAGTGGTAGTGGAACCTTGCTTTCTTTTTCGTAGTAGAGCTATTCTCTGCGGTCGTTGGATAGTTTTCGTTCTATGTTGATTGGTAAGATTGATCTCAGTTTCCCTCGCTTAAAAAAGACAACAACAAAAAAATTACAGATGCGGTCACTCCTCAGGGCCGAGCGAGCTGCTAGAATCGCCTCGGCTATTTATGCAAATAATATTTAATATGCTTCAAGAGTTTCAAAACATGTTGTCACTGAGTCTCATATAGGTATGACAGCAGTGGAGATAGTTCGAAACGTATGTATGGTGCGATTACTTTTGTGCTAATCACGTCACAAAAGAGATTTCCCGTTGCAAGAAAGATCTTTCCGGTATTCATGATTTTACACATGAAGGAAGACTCAATAACTCACGTAAATCATGAACTATGATGAGTTGAACATCGTGCGACGTTGTCACTGGTCAGGCAGGATTCAAAAGTTGGGAGCAGGAGTATTGCATACACACTTTCAAAGCGACAAAATCCATATTATTGCGTTTGCACATAAACGTCATTAGTTCACTCATTAAGTGTAATGCTGTTATTAGTGACTAATTCTGTAGCCTTTATGTTATCTTCTTAAATTGCTGGTAGCTCTACTAAAATAGGGTTAAAATTCTGATCTACAGAGGGGCTGGTACCATGACCTAAAGCAGCCCTCGCTTAAGACGTAGACAGTCATCTCAGGGCTACTGACGCGCTGCTACGTCTCACTTCCTGCTTGTTCCATTGGTGGTTACAACTAATCGCCAATTTACGCATGGTATGACCTCCTTGCACTTGAAGTAGAAAGTAATGCGCCGACGTCGCATCGTTAAAGAAAGTAACTGAGATGATTCACCAAACAGACAGGTAAATATTAAGTGACTTTATCATGTTTCTGTGTCATACCGGAAGTAACTCGGCGGTCACGCTCTCACCAAAGAGCTCTCAAACTTGCACTGCGCTCAAAACAGAGACTTACCGAGATTTCAATACGTGCAACTAGCTTAGCGTTGAGCTCATTTTCCATAGAGTGCTTCTGAGTCGGTGCACGGTGTAGTTACGAACGATGCCTCCACCCTGTCACAATATTCAAATGATTATTGTAGGCGTTTAGTACGACGGCACAGACAGGCAGACAGATCTTGTAGAGACTATCCATGCGCTACTAGTTCTTGACACTTAGCTACGTCGGTTTGTAGGACTTATTTTCTGCCCGTGAAAGAGTTTTGCAGTAGCGGGTAAATAAGCATTGACATTCTGGTACCACACACATAACTAGACAAATAATATGCCAGTTAATCGCAGTGAAATGCAATATGACCGTGTCTTTCTGGCAGCGACTATCTTTTCGGTTTTTCTATTTTCTGTATTGCAGCAGTCTGCCACCTCGTTTTGGAAGTGAAAAACGATTTTTGCAGTCCACCACACCTTAATTCACACACACTCCATTCCCGGACAGGGGCAATTGCATTTATTTTTTTTTTTGAGAGGTTATTGTACTTTTATTCTGAAGACCTAAACGCCTCCATTCTCACAGCTCTACCAATCAAAATGCAGTTCAATGACTGACATAAATTCGTATCTAACAGATAAACAATATTATAGTAGTAACTGGCAAGTGTGGCGAATTCTATAAGTCATCTGACGATTACGAACTCTGGTGTTTCGTAGGATTCTTGTAGTTGATGTTGCGGTCGTACCCATTTAAAATACAGGAATAGTAAAAGCTTCCGGCTGTAAACATACTCTGTGGTGGGATTTAACTGTATGGTTACAGTTGCAGCAGTACGCAGGTGGTGATATATTGTCGGGTCTGTGAAGATTCTCTCATTTCTTTAGTGCAGGCTAAGTTAGAAGCTGCTGTTAAAATTATTGAAATGAAGTGATCATACGGCATTATTGTCCGGGACATCCCAGGCGGGATTGTTCGGCCGCATTACTATTTAATCTATCTCAAATTTAACATTCTGCAATAATAATAACAAAATAAAAAAAGATAGGAAACCACTCGCCTTAAAGACGAACGATGAGTCACAGGCAGACACAAATAAGACATTCACATTCAGACAATTTAAATTTTAGGCCGCAGCCTTATTCAGAAAGAGATACATTCAAACACACAGTCACTCAGGCATAACTCATCCACACACGTCAGCCATCGCTGGCAGCTCAGCACACCCTGACACACTACAACACATTTCAAGCTCGTTTTGCTCATCGTTAGGCGTTTATGCGTTCTGATCCGTTAGTAAAAGAAATTGTCTTAGCATCGGTTTCGTTCACTCTCCCCTCTAGTGAGGTTATTTTAATCTCAGACGGAAAGCGGTGCTACTGAGTGAACATTGAGACGCTATGCTACAAAGCCGAGGCCGTTCCCCGTCGGGGGCTCGAATCCTCCCTCGGGCATGTATGTGTGTGCCGTCTTTAGTATAAGCTAGTTCATAAGTAGTTTGTAAGTTTAGGGACTGATGACCCGCAGGTAACTCTCACAGGCTTTAGAAAAAGAAAAAAAAATGAGAGAGAACAGAAATCGATGCCCAGTGGTGCCTTCCACTAGCGTAAAGAAATGTCTCGTCATGTGTCCTGACTGAAATCATGGCCTAGATGGGTAGCGGATAGTGTAAATTTCTTCATTTTCGCGTGACATCGTATAATACACATTTTATAAGCCACTTGATCAATCATGATTACTACATCTCACACTTCATCTTCATCCATGGCACAACAACGAATTACGAAAATAGGTTTTCCATGCTGTAAATTACGAGAGACATTGTAATTTACTCTTCAGATGAGCTCGTTGTAGACGAAGACGTAAATTTCCTATGATTATTGATTATTACGCACGAATGATATTTAACTGTTTGTCAGACAATAAACGTAATGGCACTTCAACAGTATTCATTCGTCAGGCGTTGATTGTGAAGAGGCCAAAACATGTCAAATACTTGTGTCTTTGAGTGGGAAGTGTATTTATTCAAATAAATAATGGGTCATACATTTCCTAACAGTGGAAATAATGCAGCATTCTGATTACTTAATTGTAACTTATAAACTTGTGTAATGGCTATCATTTCAACTGTGTAGCAGACGGTAATTTGCCTAAGCAATTATTTGCAGAATTCATTTTTTACCATACGACTTTTTGTCTCTTCTTATGCCTATTCAGACAGGTGTATCCTATATTGGACTGGAGCAGACAAACGATTGTTTTGTTTCAAATGTTAAGGGTTCTTGGTTCCATTCTCTGCATGTTCTTGATGGTCTGATGGTCATAAGAAGAGAAGACACCACCGACACTTACGATGTCAGCGCTAGATTAAGCCCACCAGGACTACCACGTTGTAAAGCCGGTAGACAGCATGACGCCGTGTCGCTCTCTAAGCATCCATACTTTTCTGATATAGAAATTCTACTGTCCAACATAGCGATGGTTACAATATAACTGCTGTGGATGCTTTGCCGCGAAACGTGAGAAGTGCTTTACAGATTAGAATTTTTGTTTCAGCATGCCTCGATTCTTGAGTTTGTTCTAAATAAATTCCAGGCAGCTCCACACTAACGAACATTTTCAGCTATCAAATTAAACGTATAGGAATTATCCAAGTGTAACTGCTGGATCTGATTTAAGTAATATTCAATCTTTGGGTGAATATGGCTCGGAAAGCAACGTCAATTTTTTTACAGTCCATCTCCTGTCTCTGAATGATTTGACAATTGCGTTAATTCTGTAAAGCGTTGTGGCAACTGTGAGTCGGTGATCAACGAATACATGCGCAGCGATATTCACCGATGAAAGGAGGGGGCGGGTGTACTTCCCGTCTTAGGTCCCCACGTCTATATATAAAAATGTTAGGCGTATAGCTGTTAATCTCCGAAAGTTCTTGACCCATTGTTTTGAAATTCTGACTCAACGTTGCATTCTAGCCCAGTAAGGTTTTTAGGTACACTTTTCTTGATATATTATATATAAACTATAAATGAGTTACTTTTGCGATTTTTAGTTTAAGCCTTTTTCCAATTACAAAGTTTATATAAATTCATATATGACACATATTGAAAAATTTGGTATATGAAAACATGCACATATCTTATTAGAACGTTGTGTCATCATTTCAAAGCTTTCGGAAATACACGATTTTTAACATAACACTAAACATGGCTCTAGGTTAGAAAGAGTTCTAAGAGGAAATAGAAGTGAGGAGACGAACAGGGAAAGCCTAATGATGAGATGTAGAGGGAGAGGGAGGAGTTGCAGATGCACAGAAAGAGGAGGGAGGAGGATCGGATAGACAAAGAGAGACGGGAGTGGGGAAGGAGGAAGTTATGGACAAAGAGGGGGGGGGGGGGACGAGGATAGGGGCAGAGAGAGAGGCGACAGAGATAAGGGGAGGTGAGAATGTAGAACGTATATCCAATTCTCTTCCACAAGGCAGTAGGAAATTACGTATATAAGAAATGTATGTTTCCTCATGTCTTTCTTTTCCACTTAATCTGTAACAAGCCACAGCAACGCGTGGACGGGTACAGCTGGTGTCATAGTAAGTAAAGAAACACATCGTTCAGTCACAAGAAAAATCTGATGTCCGCAGTTACATAAATAAAGGGTTGTGATGTGTAGTTATGTAGAAAGGAAAGTCCTGGAGTTTATGATGTTTACAATCCAGACTACTATTACGGATAGGCAACATATCAGACTTCGTAACCCTAGCATATTGATTTTATCACTTCACACTGACACAAGGGCTGTGATACGAGAGAAGAAAATTTATTATATGCTTCTCACAACAGGTTATTACTTGTGTACCACTATCGAGTGCAGGAAAGCTCCTCAATTATTTTCGTGTGTGTTGCATGAATTTTGGTCTCACATAGGTTGACTTCCTGTGCGGGTAAGAAGAGAGACATCGGAATAGAGTCTGATTTTAGTTACGAGAAACCTGTGCAGATAGTGTCGGCACACTGCGTTCAGAACCAAGACGACGTCTTCCTCTTTGTGTCTTGGCGTGTACTGGAGTGGGGTGCTGTTTACAGCTGCACTTGTTGCGAGTCTCTACACGCGGAATGCACTGCCTTTGCCAAACATTTCATGTAATCCATAGGAAAATGTTTGGGTAATTTTGAATTTTGTAGCTTTAGAAGTCATTAAAACATTCCACATTGATATTTTATGCATTTTTATTGTTGCTTGTCTTTTACATACTCGCGCGCGCCCGCGCGCGCACACACACACACACACACACACACACACACACTGCTTAATTTTTTGAGAAGTGACTATTCCTATAACCTACCCATCCAGCATCATTTCGTAATATTTTTCTAAGGCGTCTTGGAACTGACTCTACTAACTCAAATGTTCAAATGTTTGTAAATCTATCGGACTCAACTGCGTGGTATGCAGTCCGTAGCTTACAACCTACTTAAACCTAGGTAAACTAACCTGCGGACAACACACACACCCATGCCCCAGGGAGGACTCGAACCTCCACGGCGAGCAACCGCGCGCTCCGCAGCGAGACGCTTTAGACCGCTCGGTTACTCCACCGGGGCACTCTATTAACTACCTTCATAATGTTTCATAGTGGTTTATTTGCCACCAAGAATGTTCTATATTTTCCCGATAGTCGCTTCCGTTTTCTTGATCCAAGTAACAACGGCGCAGGTTTCATGGATGGGGCTGTAAATAAATAGGTATCAAGTTACTTCATCTATTTATATTTGAAGAACGTATTTGTAATTTACGCACTGTATTAATGTTTTGTATACGCTGTCTAACAAGTCGGGTTCAAATATCGCTAAGAGGCCTTTGTCAGTTAAACATTTCCGTGTCCATCATGTCAGATTGAGCATGGCTGGCTGAATCATACCAAACGATGCAGTTTGGAGCTGATGAGAAGACCATCGGATCAGTTACCCAACCTGGAGGAACCTCTACTGAATACCAGGCGTCTAACTGAAGTATTTTGCGTACCATCTATACCACAAACGTGATACCTATATTAAGCAACTAACAGAAGTGCAGCGGCTTTAGTCCGAAGTTACCATGCCAACAGTACAGGTCAGAATCTGCATAAAGATATGAGTAGCTTCTTATCCGTCGTTTACAAATAATTGAGATAAACGCCATTTTAATTACGAAACGTGTATTTCCTTGCTGCTTTGGTGATCATTTGCAACTAAGTGATGACCAGACTAACATGTATACGTATTAACTCCACGTTTCGAAATAAAAATGTTTTATCTCAGTTATTTACAAACGACAGATGTCCGCCTTTGATAACAAGCTACTCATATCATCGTACAGCAGGACCGCAGGGTAGTATACAATTTGTGCAAACGCCAGTCGGCTTTTGTAAGAGCCGAAGAGCATGAAAGGGACACAGTAGTTGGGAAGGGAGTAACACAGGCCTGTAGCTTTTCCCCAATGTTGTTCAATCTGTCCACTGAGTAGGCTGTGAAGGAGAGAAAGGAGAAATTTGGAGAAAAGGATTAGCCGATGACGTAGTAATTCTGTCAGAGACTGCAATGGACCTAGAAGAGCAATTGTATGGAATGAACAGTGTCTTGAAAAGAGGGTGTGAAATAAACATTAACAACAGCAAAAAAAGAGTAATGAAATTTATTCTAAGAAAATCAGGTGATGTGGAAGGTAATACTTTAGAAAACGAGACATTAAAAGTTGTAGATGAGGTTTGTTGGTTGTGTGTGTGGGGGGAGGGTTGGCTTGGGTTGTGGTTTGGAGGCACTAGACGACTCAGGTCATGAATCCCTATTTCGGATAAGGATGGGAAAGTAAATCGGGCGTGCCCTTTGAAAGGACGCATCTTGACTTTCGCCTGGAGTGATGTAGGGAAATCGTGGCAAACGTAAATCAGGATGGCCGGAGGTGGATTTGAACCACCATCCTCCCGAATGCGGGTCCAGTGTGCTAACCACCGCCCTACCTCGCTACGCTGAGCTTTGTTATTTGGATTGTAAAATAACATCTGATGCCCGGAGTAGTGAAGACATAAAACGTAAAGAGTTATGCACGAGATAAGGTAGCGTGGAGGTGGAGAACTGCATCAAACCAGTCTACGGACTGAATACAACAACAACACCAACAACAACAACACTCCACATCATTAAGTTGTTTATGTTGTGTAAGACTATTCAAAAATTGTCATTTTAGACACAGTAATTTCTTTAATAAAGCACCATCATTTCAGCAGACTTTATTCAAATGTGTAGTCCGTTTATTACGGAATGTATTGCAGTATCTTCTTAGACATTTTCGTTTACTGTACCAGAAAAGAATTAGGAACAGAATTTGTCGCACAGGTAACTGAAACACCAATTTTTGGAGTACTGTCCACATTTCATGGAATATGCAGCTGATACCCGAAAACATAGTTTATTTAAATTCAAAAAATTATTATTATTTGATTAATGATGGAAATTCTCCTCAGAGTAGATTATATGCGTGCGCGCGCGCGCGTGTGTGTTCTGCTTGATCTTTCCTCTTTGCTTATATATTCTCTCTGACTTGACTCAGTACTAAAATACAGTTTCTCTGACTTCCACACTCCGTAACAACATCCTCATGACCTAGGTCGTGATTTACCTTCCCTTTCCGTTCCCATCATTTTTTCTTCCCTTCTCTCCCGCCTGAAGAAGGAACTGTGTTCCGAAAGCTTGTCCGTTTCGTATGTTTTATTTTTTTTATTAATTTGTGTCACTATTGGTGGTACAGCACACAGGTAAGCACTGGCCAGCCAATCTATCGCTTTGAAAAATAATTTAAAAATTATTATTACTGCGATCAATTTTTACGTTAATCACGCAGATCTGATCATTACTGTGAAAGCAGGCACGTTAAACAGATGAAGAACAGAATGTTGTATTTCTATAGAAACTTCCCTCGAAATATTTTCTCCATTAGGCTTATGCAAGCTGCCTGTTTTATATATTTTTAGTGAAACCTTCAACCTGCCTGCAAAAAGAAATGTCCCAGTAAAGTGGAGTACCAGTTCGTGGTATAATTTTACACAGCAAAAGCCTATGTTTCTTCTCTCTACAAAGTTTTGATGGAAAAGTGTGCCTTATCAGCGTATACTCAAGCAAATGTTATCCACACACGTGAGACTCTAACTACCTACCAGAAATATAATTCATATTCGAAGAAAGTTTGTTTATTAATGCAACTGCTACGACAAAAGCACATGTCTGAATAATTTTCCATTGCATATTATAACGACATTCTGCACACGCCCGCATGACAACCGCAAACCATAGCCACAGCACCACCCTATATCTCAGAACAACGCTCACGTTAATGCTATAGGAGATGCGCAAAAACAATATCTATTTCGTCGGAAAAGCGACTTACTGATTTACGGGTCTAACGGTCTCCTTAGGAAGTATAAAAACAATGGACAGTTTGATATTCTGTGTTTGCAACAATACTGAGCACATAACTCCGATCGATGTCCTTACAGGTAACGACCGCACAAACGACGTTGAAAATTATAAATAGTGCCAGCATTGTGTAAATTCTTATACATTATGATTATGTGATGCTAATACTAGAATGAATATTAAATATTAGTTTAAGTGTTGCAAATATACACCTTATCAAATGTGCAGACGACACAAAAAGAATAATAGACGGATTATAAGAAAGAAAATGGGTCCAAGAGAAAGTATAGACATTTGGAAAATCCGTAGTAATGTAACCTACAAAAATATGGAAAACAATATCAGTCAGAGTGGTTAAGTGAGGTTACCTTTTGTTGGACATATGTATTAAATAAATGATAAAATGCTAAAGAAACAATTATTCGTATACTTCTGGAAGAATAAATGAACAATAGCATGAGCGAAGAAGAAAATAAATAATTAGAAAGGAACATAATCAAATAATCTGAACTAACCACATTAAAGAACGTAATAAAGTTAGCGGCTATCGAAAGAGGATGAAATAAGAAATTGGAAACAACCTGAAAAAAAGTAACATACAACATGGGAGATTATGACGGATAAATTAATCTATACATTTTTATCCCTAATTATATGTTTGGATAACAGAAGCTCTTCTTATTTTGCACACCATGTTACGAAGCCTTCCCAGAAATGTTCACATCTTGAAAACAATGCTGCATTGATTTCTCTTCGTTTGTTTGCCTCTCTTCGTTCGTTTGTGCCTCTGACAGCGATATCAAGAAAGATACTTTCTGAGTCTATAATTGTAAAGGAAACTGACTCTTACATCTAATGTTTTCAGTATAATCAATGGAAATGCTCGAAGAAATGTAAAACAGCACTGGTGAATGACTTTTGTTATTGCGCTTAAGACAGAATACGCAAATAATTGAGACACTTATTACTATTTTAGAGGTCGGTGCATCTGTATATTTTTATTAGTGACAACGATCGACTCATTAAAGCTAGTTACGGACTTGCGAGCATGGCTCATTGACATATACTGTAGGTGTTCGGCCCCCAGCAGGCGCGCGACGCGCGAGCTAAGTCTCTGTCGAGCTCGCTTGGCAATCACCTCGGCTCTTATTCTTCCTGTTGATAGTATGACTGAAGCTTGGCAACATTGGAGTGTAAGTCTGTCAACGCTGGTACCGAGGTCTTACTTCCTGGTTGGCACAGAACTATGCTCATAAATTCACTTGATGTTTCCTGTAATGTCAATTGCATAAACTGACAGGTTTCTCAGTCGAGAGGCGACAGAAGCTATTTGTTCATGCTTTTGGATCCAGAAAATTGTTTACACGGCGAAATTCCAAGTAATCTCCTCTCTTACGTTGCGAGTTATATATTCTACTGATGTATGTGGCAGTAGGAAAGAACACGCATGCACAGCTCCTCGCTAGGTCTGAGGTAAAGTCGTCGACTGCCACGGACAGGTGGCTTTGGTCACTGGTTCGGGTCTCATTGGAGTAGGATTTTTTAGCTGTTTTCGTGACAGGAGTTGCACGAATCCACATCGAAAACAACAAGAAACCTCTTGTGGTTACTTGCTATGTTCTATCAGATTATGCGAAAGTCTGACAATTTTCTGGTAGTTTACCATATCTGTCCCTTTAGAATCGAACTGATTCCAGGCTAATTTTGACGCCGATCGATGTTCGACGTATATTTTCGTCTGGAAATGATTTTTGTCGAAGGTTATTCGAGTAGGGCAGGAAAGATAAACATTTGAGGACATATGATCGAAAGAGTAGGTGCGGAATCGGTGACTTCCAAAGCACACTATTCGATGTATTCTTTGTGAAATCAGCGGGAAATATTATGTTGTAGTACTAACACATGATGTTATTTTTTAGGTCGTTTGTCCTTACAGTGTGACTAAATGGTGTCTCAGTTGTTTGCAAAAAATGGGCGCACCCTAGCGTTGTGGTAGCATTTTGCTGAGTATAAAAATTTTTTAGTACTCAGTCATTAATTTCTTCTTAAGATGTCAGCATGAGAGCATCATAACTCGTCACTAGTAACAATCGTGAGTAGGAATCCTAACTGAGCGGCCTGATGTTCAAGAAAAATGTAATAGTCACCCCTATGACCCTATATACCGATTCTACTTTACGACGTTTAGATCACGTTCATATATGTCTGAAAAATTCAATACGTGACTGTAATATAAGTACCAGAACTTGAGGTAAGGATATTACAGCCGGTAAATAGACTCATAGCGGCGCGCAGCTGTCACTGAGTCCGCAGGCGGCAGCCGCGATGCGGCCGCTAGCGCGTCGCCGTAGCCGGTGCCCACTACTGCCGAGAGTAAACAGTTCAGTTTTGATGCAGCAGCGAGTTCTTTTGTGTAATATTTCTGGGACTTTTCGCTGTTATATTTGAGGTTCTTCCACACTGATAACGAAGACAGCCGATTTGCGGTTTAAAAAAAGTTGAATGTGGGTGGATTCGATCTCGCGACTGCTTACACATACGCTTGTAAATGCGACTCTTACCGCCAGACCACGCGCTCACATATAACAGAAACGTCTCGAGAATGACATAACACTTCCTCCTGACAGTACCACATTCTACAGTGTTGCCAGATCGTGCACATCGGCGGACTTAGCATTCTGCGTCGGCCGGCCGGCGATCAATTTTTTTGTCTAAGACTGTACATGTGTAAATCTAGTCGTCGTAAGTGGAAAATCTACAATCTGTTTGTGGACGTGTCGGCCGATTTTACATCTCTGGCACTGAAAGCATGACTTCGCCCAACTCCGGCAATCTCTCTTAATTCCTGCCCATACAAATCGATCTATCGTAAGCTTGACACTTGCGTTTGCTCCGGGATGAGCGAAGCTGTGAATGGCGTCGAAAAAACTCTTTCTCAGTGTCTCGGGCACAAATGTCCTTGGTCTACCTTGAGATACATCGAACCAAACATAAACATTCTCTCCAGCTAGATGTACTTGTTGTAATCGTAGCCCTGAGGTACCATCCTTGCGATATGCTTCAAGTTGTGGGTCCACTTTCTGTGCATTTGCCAATTGTTCATAGTCAATCGTCTGAGAAATAGCATCAACACTTGACAAACAATCTGCGACCACGTTTTCCGCTCCTCTGATATGCCACACGTCGGTAGTAAACTGGGCTATAAATTCTAGCTGCCGAAATTGTCGCGGTGAGCAACTGCCTTTGTTTTTGCAGAAAGCAAAAGTGATAGGCTTATGATCGGTATATATAATGAATAGTCTGGCGGACGAAAATACTTTACAGCTTCATACATAGCTAGTAGTTCTCAATCATGTGCACTCCAGTTGACTTGCGCCGCTGTGAGTTTACGGGAGAAGAATCCTAAAGGTTGCCAGTGGCTATTTATTTGCTGGTGCAAGGCTGCTCCTGAAGCTTGCTGACTGGCCTCGACCACTGTGGCTAATGGTGACTGAGGAACTGGATGTGCTAATAGCACTGCATTCTGTAAGTCTTTTAATTTGTTCGAATGGCGTTTATGGGGTCGCATTTTTTGCCACTAGAGCTGCAGTTAAAGGTGACTGCTTTTCGGGTGCTTGTGGCAAATGCTGCCGATAAAAGTTTACAGCCCCAAGAAATCTTCGAAGCTGTTGGTAATTGGTTGGTTGGGGCATCTTCTTTACAGCTGTAATTTTTTTTTAAAAGTGGAATTATTCCAGCTGTCTTTGTAAATCGTGGCGAAGGTTTGTTGCATTACTGTCGCATGTTCGCACCGATGCAGTGCTCGACGATATCGTCTGTTTTTGCGTGCTCATATTCTCGTTAATTGCTTTAAAACTCGGGGTCACCACTTTGTAGCGTCTTATCGTCGTAGCAATTACTTTAAATTAATAAATAAGCTTAGTTGAGACACTCGAATACTCTTTATTTATGAGAAAAAACATAACGTAACTAACTGGAAATCAGAGTAAGTTAGTAATCAAAGAGTAAAGAAAACAGAAAGTAAAGTCTGCTTTCCTCAAGAAAAATTCACTGTGCTGACGGCGATTGCCACAAAATCTTTTCTCAAATAAAATTAAAGTTCTCCATAAATCAGATTAGTCTTCCAGAAATATAAATCACACATTAAGTAAATCTTTCCAACACTCTTGAAATACTTTTCAATGCAATAGACATTTAGTGTCGTCTGAAATAGTACAAGTCCAAATCAGTACTGCTTGTAAGGAAAAACTCAAGAAATGTAATCAACGTAATCTTTCTTTGAAAACGATCGACGCGCGGCAATAAAGAAGGCGCAGCAGCATTCGTAGCCCCGTAGCTGTCGGTTAAATTTTAATAGTGGCCGTCTGCTGTAATGTTGGCTGCGGCGGCGACGACGCTGCCCTTGCTTATTGAGGCGCCTCGATCGTACATGAAACATACAGAAAACAAACAAATACCTTTTTAAGAATAACATTACAATATTTATACACAAATAAATATATACAGTTTCATAATAGTTAAGTGTAAACAGATTTTCCTTTATATCCCACAAAACAGGGCTGATATAGGGAAGTGGAGATAGTCCAAGTTGGTCCCACTACATAGTTTACCAGAAAGACCTATTAATTGTTTGATGGATATGACCAGTGATTGTTTCAGGCAGAGTACATGAGTCGTCATCACAATTCTGCACTGACGACGTCCTATCATAGAACGAATTCGATATGTGAATTTTGAAATAATAATAATAATAATAATTCATATCGCCCACCAAGCGCAAACTTCTTATTTTATTAATTCACTAGCTGAAAACCCGGCGTTGCCCGTGTATTTATTTATTCCTGTCATTTTTACGTATATATTCAAGAAGGTTGTATACGTGGAAGAGACCAGGAGACACCGGGAGATACCAGATAGATTTTATAATGGTAAGACATAGATTTCGGAACCAGGTTTTGAAGTGTAGGACATACCCAGGGGCAGACATAGACTCTGACCATAACTTGTTGGTTATGAACTGTAGGCTGAAACTGAAGAAACTACAGAAAGGTAGGAAAATAAGGAGATGGGACCTAGATAAATTGAAGGAACCTGAAGCTCTTAAGAATTTCAGAGGGAGCTTCAGGCAACAATTGACAGAAACAGGGGAAAATAAAACAGTTGAGGAGGAATGGGTAAAATTGAGAGATGAAATAGTGAAGGCAGCAGAGGACAAAATAGGTAGGAAGGCAAGACCTAGAAAGAATCCTTGGATATCACAGGAGATACTAAATTTAATCGATGAAAGGAGAAAATATAAAAATGCAGTAAATGAAACAGGCAAAATGGAGTACAGACGACTAAGAAATGAGATTGACAGGAAGTGCAAAATGGCTAAGCAGGACTGGCTAGAAGGCAAATGCAAGGATGTAGAAGAATGTATAAATAGGGGAAAAATAGATACAGCCTACCGGAAAATAAAAGAAACATTTGGCGATAAGAAAAACAGCTCTATGAATATCAAGGACACTGATGGAAAACCAGTTCTCAGCAAAGAAGGGAAAGCTGAAAGGTGGAAAGAGTATATAGAGGGGCTCTACAAAGGAAACGAACTTCGAGACACTATTGTAGGAAGGGAAGAGGATGTAGATGATGATGATGAAATAGGAGATACTATACTGAGAGATGAATTTGACAGAGCACTGAAAGATCTAAGTCGAAACAAGGCCCCTGGAATAGATGATATCCCGTCAGAGCTACTGAAGTCTCTGGGAGAACCAGCCATGACAAAATTGTTTCACATTGTGTGTAAGATGTATGAGACAGGTGAAGTACCCTCAGACTTTAAGAAAAATGTTATAATCCCCATTCCAAAGAAAGCGGGTGCAGACAGGTGTGAAAACTACAGAACTATCAGTTTAATAAGTCAAGGTTGCAAAATATTAACACGAATTATATACAGAAGGATGGAAAAGCTGGTAGAAGCCGACCTCGGGGAAGATCAGTTTGGGTTCAGGAGAAATGTAGGAACACGGGAGGCAATACTCACTTTACGCCTTATCCTAGAAGATAGATTAAGAAAAGGCAAACCAACATTTCTAGCTTTTGTAGATTTGGAGAAGGCTTTTGATAATGTTGATTGGAATAAACTCTTTCAAGTTCTGAAGCAAGCAGGAGTAAAATATAGGGAGCGTAAGGTTATTTACAACTTGTACAAAAACCAGACAGCGGTTGTCAGAGTTGAAGGGCATGAAAGGGATGCAGTGGTTGGGAAGGGAGTAAGACAGGGTTGTAGCCTTTCCCCAATGTTGTTCAATTTGTACATTGAGCAAGCTATAAAGGAAAGCAAGGAGAAATTTGGAGAAGGAATTAAAGTTCAGGGTGAAGAATTAAAAACATTGCGTTTTGCCGACGACATAGTAATTCTGTCAGATACAGCAAAGGACCTGGAAGAGCAATTGAACGGAATGGATAGTGTGCTTAAAGGTGCATATAAGATGAACATTAACAAGAGTAAAACTAGGGTAATGGAGTGCAGTGTAAGAAAATCAGGTGATGCTGAAGGAATTAGATTAGGTAACGAAACAATAAAGGAGGTAGATGAGTTTTGTTACTTGGGCAGTAAAATAACAAATGATGGTCGCAGTACAGATGATATAAAATGCAGAATGGCAATGGGTAGAAAGGCGTTTTTGAAAAAGAGAAATTTGTTAACATCGAATATTGATTTAAGCCTAAGGAAGTCCTTTCTGAAGGCATTTGTATGGAGTGTTGCCTTGTATGGGAGTGAAACATGGACGATAAGCAGTGTGGACAGAAAGAGGATAGAGGCTTTTGAAATGTGGTGCTACAGAAGAATGCTGAAGATTAGGTGGGTGGATCGCGTAACTAATGAGGAGGTACTGAACCGAATTGAGGAGAAAAGAAATTTCTGGCATACCTTGACTAAAAGAAGGGATAGATTGGTAGGACACATTCTTAGACATCAAGGAATTGTGAATTTAGCGTTGGAGGGAAGTGTGTGGGGTAAAAATCGCAGAGGGAGACCAAGAGACGCGTATAGTAAGCAGATTCAAGTGGATGTGGGTTGTCGTTCTTATGAGGAGATGAAAAGGCTTGCTCAGGATAGAGTAGGGTGGAGAGCTGCATCAAACCAGTCTCTGGACTGAAGACCACAACAACAACAAGGGCTGTATGTCTGTAAAATCTCTTGGGAATACAATTAGTGCTAAAGAAGTAGTAGATTAAAACTTGGTGCGTGATGAGGCGGTTTTAGATGAACATTACTGTTTATGTGCTCATATCTCACGAACTAAGTGTCCTGCTGTGATACAATTTAGAAGGTACACTCAGCTATATTCATGTATACCGTCTGTAAAATTTCCTGCAGCTACAATTTGTAGTGCAGAAATTATAAATTGTAACGTCATATTGAATGCCGTAGTTGTAATCCATGAACAGCGGAACTTTACTGTTTGTGTGCTCATATCTCATGAACTACGTGTCGGAATGTGATACAATTTAAAAGCTACATTCAACTATATATGTATATACTGTCTACAAAATTTCCTGTCGCTACAATTTGTAGTGTTCAAATTATAAATTGTAACGTCATATCGAGAGCCGTATTTTTACTCCATAAACAGCGGAAAAGTAGTAAGCGAGAAACTTTTTTTCCTTTCATCATTTTACTATGGTTGCCGGCGAGAGAAAGTTTAATAAAGGTTTGAAATTATGTTTAAAGTTTGTTGCACGTCACTAAGCACTGTCATTCTCATACAGTGTATTTCGAAAGTCTCGCCGCATTATATGGCATTTTTGCGATTTCTATTGGTTATGACGTAATATCTTTTGAACCATGTTCTCATTGTTTATGACGTCATATATCGTGAACTATATATCGTACGTGATTCTTACTCTTACGGCGGCCGTCCTCATGGACTGAAGCTTACGTGTACAAAATTTCATAAAGATTAGAACAAAACTGTAGATTTGTATGCAACACGTACAAACATACGGACACTCTGCTTTATGTTTTAGAAGATACCTCAGTTCGTGAAATTTTGTCATGGCGACGGTACATGTGTGCGGGCATCCATTGTATTTTATGGAAGATGGCCCTTTTTTTCGCGTATCTTTTGTAGCAATTTTCCAGAAGGCTAGTATAGTATTCTCCAGTAATTGTCTGTCCAGTTGGGAGGTAATCTACAAACAGAATTCCCTTCACACCCCAGAACACTGATGCCATGATCTTGTCTTTGCTTTCTTTGGTGATGCAGAATCAGCATGTTTTGTTGCTTTGTCTCTGGGGTATAGTAGTAAACCCGAGTTTCATCTGTCGTCACAAACCGGCGCAAAAAATCTTGTTCGTTTGTGCAAAAAATGCCAAACATTGGCATTCTCATGCGTGTTTGATCCAGTGTCGATAGTCACGGCACCCATCTTGCAGACAATTTTATCAATTCTTGATTTAAAATATGATGTTCCCTTTCATTTGACATCTGAAAAGCGTGAGCAATTTCATGCGCTATCAATCGTCGATCTTCCATGACCGTTTTGTGCACTTCTGCAACGATTTCTGGAGTAGTGACACATCGTGGCCGACCGCTGCGCGGATCATCTTCTAAGCCCTCCCGAACAAATTTAAATTAATTTGTCCACTTGGTAACAGTTGAATATGAAGGATCCATAGACCTTGTAAAAATAAGTAGACTCCCTTACGGCGCTACTGTCGCGGGATAATTTGAACCTCCGGCCGGCCGCCATGGTAGTGGCAAGCGTCAGATAAATACGAGTGTTGTTAGCAGGTAAATCATGTATTAAATAGCTACTGCGGTATATATAGACAATTGATAGTCACGTCTGTATTGTTTGACTATTGCAATGTACATGAAGCACGATGGTGAAGAGCTGTTCAGGGTTTAAATGCATAAATTAGTTTAAGAAAGGAATTAATATAACGAATACTGTCTACCCATTTATATTTCTCAGGAATACAGGTAGCCCTACTACTTCTGTTCAGAGATAGTTACTGTGGTGTCGCACAAGTATGAAGTGCGCGCCACTTACTTTCGCCGTTCTTACGACGTCAGCCACGAGCGCCCTCTGCTACAACTCCGCTCGTGGCCACCAATGAACGACATCATTCACTTGGGACTGAGATAGGAACCAGATAACACTTCGGAATCAGATAGGCACCAGTGAAGACTTGGGTATCGGACAGGCACTAGGCAGGCCTCTAGCTCAACTATGTATCAGCATTCTGCAGTACTGAGCTATGTAAAAGTTAAGTATTACTCTCTAAGAAATATATATCTCGTTCTAATTTACTCTAGTGTTTCTAGTTTCTGCTGTACCACTGGCTGGTCACCTTCTACCTGCACAAGCGTGTATCCTTTATTCTTGTGTCGGTCTTTCTACTCGGCCACCGACACCTATGACGGAAACGAGACACAAAAGCGGCGACGAGGCTGGGACACAAAAGTTACTCTTGCTTAACAGGTTGTTGTTCAAGACAATATAGGCTTGACTGAAATAAATAACAGGGTTTTACAATACTGGCAGCTCTTAAAAAGGAGCTACTTTAGTCAGTACTGGTGGACAGGAAGTTCAAAAAGTTTCATTTTATGATTGTTTAAAATAACGAGCTTAGTTGCCTCGCTGCACTTCGAATTTTTGTTTATGAAAGTAATATTAACAACTTGTAACACAGAATTTAAAGGTCATCTGCTTTACATTTAGGTATAACAACTGAAAGAGGTTTGCAGAACTCTGTATTATTCCATATATGAATGACACATAGAATGGATGAACTTTGTGAAGTCGAACCCTATGACAATATTTTTGCTAGATACCCTAATGCTAATATTAGATGCATTAGTTAAGAAAAGGTTATGGGATACTTCGTGTTCTTAAAAGAATTTAGCAGTGCCTGGTTGCTGTATTCACAAAGTAATGACGCTATTTTTCAGTTATGTATCTGATGGCATATTTCACTTTCACAATCGATTTTTAACATTGGCTGGTTCAGTCAGCCCTGTTTGATTTTTCCATGCTATGAAATATCTAAATATTCGAGTATACAGCATTAAAGCAAAGACGTAAATTGTGGAACTCTTCCGAAATTAATGTTTATACCAAAGTTTCAGAATCATAGAATATACTGAGAAAGTGCCAAAAAATCGTGTCTGACGATAAAGTTCGTTCATATGCTGCACTTAGAATGCTAAAAAATTAAATGATATAGTTCGGTTTCGTTAGGAAGAGGAAACGCTGTTGGTCAATTTCTACATCGTATATGTAATAAATTTACACATACAATTTCCTGTATATTCAAAGAGTCTGAAGCTGTTTTGTAGTTACATTTTTAAATGAGGCAGAGTTTTCGCGACTTAACTCAAATGAATACTCTCTCTAATCAAAAGATTCTTATGCACATTTAAATTCCGCGCAGAAGTTTGCCTTCACAAAGGCCGCAGAGGCGCTCTTCAATCATTTCCTTTCCCAGTGCCTGTCACGTGAGCAATTCGTTGCACTAGCGCTAATCTATCGTGGTGATTTCGAGAACTTTTCAAACCACCCTCGAAATTTCTGTACGAGAGAATTGTATGCAGCTGCTTGTTTTGTCTCTTGACACTATATTCTTTACATTTTCCATAAACAAGTACAGTTTCGATAAATATCAATAAATTCGGCAGTGAATTCCTCGTACACAAACAAGACGAAAAAAAGTCTACACTGATTCAGACTTGCAGCAATCTCCTGTCCACACGTTCTATCTTGTCTGCGCAGATGTGATGTGAACCCACCAAGAAGGTTAGAATACAGGGAGACGCCCTTAAACTGAAAAAGTGAAGCCTGCCTGCACCATATTGCTAAGATTTGGAGAAGTGTTCGTATTGTAGAGCTAATATTTATGTCACTTACAACAGAAATAAAACGTCCGGTTGTGCCGTGATGTACAACGTGTTAAAAGAGTGCAAATTAGCCGCTAAAAATTAAGTTTTCAAATATATTACGATGAGTATTTACTACTATATATTCGAGAAAGTATATTGTTTGAAAGTACATACGTTACAGTGACTGTCAGTTCAATACATTAACAGTAAAAGTGTCGATTTAACGCATAGTTTTAACGGAGAAGTAGTATAACAAAACTGACCAAGATGGCGGACAGGATTCAAGTGGCGTATGTGCTCGGCATAGATAATGCCATCTTCCTTTATTTTAATCTCCTTGGAACCCACAGATACGATCACTTTTGTTGCTCAAACCTCGAACTCCAACTTCCATGTTCGAGTATATCTCATATCTGTGCAAATCTGCGGTCCACACGCAACGGTCTGTGTGGTGTGTGGAGACATTTGCGCAGACAGATCGTTTAGAGTGGACGGGCCTTTACTTTAAGGGCAACGGATCGCAGCAATCCGTCGCATGCGATATCGCTGCAAGCGGTCGCTCGCCTCCACCCCACCACACGGGACCGATCTGTCAAGCAGTTTCGTAGAGGGAAACGAACGCCACTGTGTCGGCAATTTTAGAATGAAAAAGGATCTGCTATGTGTAACGGCAGTCACGGGTGATCTCTGGATCCCCACTAATAATACTTTAAAAATGTTATTCAGGGTGAGTCAGCCAACTTTACCACTGGATTAATTTCATAAGCAACATCAAATACTGACGAACCGATTCCACAGACCGAACGTGAGGAGAGGGGCTAGTGTAATTGGTTAATACAAACCATAAAAAAAATGCACGGAAGTATGTTTTTTAACACAAACCTAGGTTTTTTTAAATAGAACCCCGTTAGTTTTGGTAGCACATCTGAACATATAAACAAATACGTAATCAGTGCCGTTTGTTGCATTGTAAAATGTTAATTACATCCGGAGTTATTGTAACCTAAAGTTATAGCTTGAGTACCACTCCTCCGCTGTTCGATCGTGTGTATCGGAGAGCACCGAATTAAGTAGGGATCCAAAGGGAACTGTGATGTACCTTAGGTACAGAAGAGACTAGAACAGCACATTACGTCCACATGCTAACATCTTTATTGGTCTTTTTCACTGACGCACATATACATTACCATGAGGGGTGAGGTACACGTACACACGTGGTTTCCGTTTTCAATTACGGAGTGCAATAGAGTGTCCCGACATGTCAGGCCAATAGATGTTCAAAAGTGGTGGCCATCATTTGCTGCACACAATTGCATCTATAGCGTAATGAATGTCGTACATGTAGTACATCTGGTGCAATGTCGCCGCAGGCTGCCACAATACGTTGTTTCATATCCTCTGGGGTGGTAGGCACATCACGGTACACATTCTCCTTTAACGTACCCCACAGAAAGATCAGGAGAATGGGCTGGCCAATTTATGCGTCCTCCACGTCCTATGAAACGCTCGCCGAACATCCTGTCAAGGGTCAGCCTAGTGTTAACTGCGGAATGTGCAGGTGCAGCATCATGCTGATACCACATACGTCGACGCGTTTCCAGTGGGACATTTTCAAGCAACGTTGGCAGATCATTCTGTAGAAACGCGATGTATGTTGCAGCTGTTTGGGCCCCTGCAATGAAGTGAGGACCAATGAGGTTGTCGCCAATGATTCCGCACCATACATTTACAGTCCACGGTCGATGTCGCTCTACCTGTGGGAGCGAGCGAGGATTGTCCACGGACCAGTAATGCATGTTCCGTAGATTCACTGCCCCGTGGTTTGTGAAACCCGCTTCATCGGTAAACAGGTAGAACTGCAACTCATTCTCTGTTAATACCCATTGACAGAATTGCACTCGATGATTAAAGTCATCTCCATGTAATTGATGATGTAGCGACACGTAAAACGGGTGAAAGCGGCGACGATGCAGTATGCACATGACACTACGTTGACTCAGTTCACCGGCTCTCGCAATGTCCCGTGTACTCCTGTGTGTGCTCACGGCAACAGCAGCTAACACACCAACTGCACCCGCTTCTCCTGTGACGGGCCTGTTATGGAGCTGTTTGCGTGCTATGACCATACCTGTTGCATACAGTTGGCGGTAGATGTTTTGAAATGTGCGGCACGTTGGATGCTCTCTATCCGTTCTGCATACACCCTGCAGGCTTCAGCTGTATTTTGTCGACACTCGCCATAGATGAGTATCATCTCCGCCTTTTCAGAGTGCAAATACACCATGGTCACAGTTCCTACAACACTACACTATCACAGGCGTCTGGTAACACAGTGTACTATAGTTAGTCTCCGTGCAAAGACGAATGCAGAATAACAATAGCAGCAAGCGCTACATGCGGACACTGCGACACCTAGACCAAACCACAACAGTGCACTACAGCCACACTCGTAAACACGGTCGTCATCGTAAACATGTCCCTGCAGATGCTGCTCGCTGACCGTGGCGCGTGTTTGTTACAACACGGAGGTCTCAAGCGTCAACTTTAGGTTACAATATCTCTGGATGTAATTAACATTTTACAATGCAACAAACGGCACTGATTACGTATTTGTTCATATGTTCAGATGTGCTAACAAAACTAACGGGGTGCTATTTAAAAAAGTAGGTTTGTGTTAAAAAATACTTTCGTGCATTTTTTTATGGTTTGTATTAACCAATTACACTAGTCCCTCTCCTCACGTTCGCTCTGTGGAATCGGTTCGTCAGTATTTGATGTGGTTTACAAAATATATCCAGCGTTAACATTAGGTGACTCAACCTGTATATAATTAATAAGAAGTCTCAAAATTTCACCTGAAAATAACAAAATTTATGACAAAAGTTGCACCAAAACACATAGAAACGCAACTAGGTAAAATAGAGCGAGTTAGTCAATTTAAGTATCTTGGACATGTTATACAGAAGAATGCACTAACAGATGTACGAGTTAGTAAAATGGAAAGAGCATATGACTCGACAAAAAATAACTGCAATAAGAAATGCATATCAAGCAAAAACAAAACTAAAACAGTATACCACTGTAGTAAGATTTGAATGTTTGTATTCAAGTGAATGCTTAACTGTGAGCTATAAGCTGGAGATAATAGAGATCCCTGAAAGACGGATTATTAAAAAAATAGTGGGCGCAATAGAAACTACAGATGATTGGAAAATGAGAAGCAACAAGGATATTTATGAAAATATACGGAAAATCTGATGTGTAATGGCTAAGCGTAGATTATCTTCGTTGTGGGTGTCCTCCGAATGAATGAGAACAGACTGACTAAATAAATTTTACTTTATTTCTGGAAAAATAAATCAACAATAGCGTGGATCACAGAAGTAAGGAAAGATCTAGAAAGAAACAGCATCAAAGAATCATAAATAGCAGACAGAAATAATTTTAAGAATAAAATACTAAACTTAGAAGGCTTTAAAGGCAGGGGAAAAAAGAAAAAAGGACAACATAGACAGCATAAGGGAAAAGGCAGATGGAGTACTGTAATAACAGATGGGTCTGTTCTTCCAGCATTCGAAGGAAAGGAAACATGTAAAATGTAAACAACATGATGCTAGCGTATAACATCAGTAAATATAAATGGCAGACGAAAATTAAATATTTGGATCAATAGCACGTCAAACGTGTGCGGAATGTGCAGGTTATAGTTTTTGCAGTCCCTATTCAAAATGTGTATGATTGGTTTCTCGCCATGATAGTGTGTGATAATAGGTGCCAAACTTACTAAATTAATATTTTGTAAATAATATTTTATTTCCAGGTAATTTAAGCATGGAGAAAATCATTCAATAACGGCCTACCTTCTGATATTTTGATAATATTTGTAGTACTAATTTTCATAAAGAAAAGTCTACTGAAGTGAGTGAGCGTGCGTCGAGAACTTCCTTTCCCGCCATAAGCGCGCATAGAACCCTCTTGCTCTGGTGAAATAACCTCACTCCTCTCTCGGATATCACGAGAGCAGAATCGTGCCAAAGCATGGAAACAGCTGTACGCGTTTGGTCGCTCAAACATCAGAGTAATCTTCTGTAACTGTACAGCAACCCATTTTTACGTAAGAAAAGTTTCCTTATATCTTGTGTCATTTTGGTGAATGATATATAATTGATTGTATACGTGTGCTGTTGTTTGTATTTTGTTACTTTACTAAGACAGAATTTGTTATGACCTTGTAATGTAGCATGGGAGGAGGTTGACCGTGGACTAAGCAAGGATATGGAAATGGATCTGCAACGAAGTGCATTGATTAATCTACATATACTTTTATTGCAGATGAACTGCAACAGGAAACAAATGGCACATACTCACCTGCAACAATAAAATAGTCCACAGCATATGCAACATATTAAAGAAACAAGGACACCAAATAGGATACAGGACAGGCAACACAGTACTGAAGTAACTCGGAACAGAGACAACACCAACAGACAAATTCAATTGATGAGGCATATATGAATTGACATGCAATACATGTCAGTCAGTATAAATTGGACAAACTTGTAGGAATTTCAAAACCAGATATTAAGAATATCTCAGAGCACTAAAAAGTAACAGTTCCCACAGCACATTTGCAGACCACCTAATAGCTTACGTCCAACTAAAATAGATACAGACTTAAATATATTAAAATCAAACCACAAAATAACAGTAGAAGAAAACTATCACATACAAAAAGCAATACCAGAAGGAAAATCAGTCATGAATGAGTACACCACACTATGCAAAAATACATTATTTAACCCATTAAATGAGTTGTACTGAAAGGATGACACAGACAGTTAAAACACACACACATAACAAACAGACACAGAGACAAAACAAACATTATCCAAATCCACCCGCCATTCAACTGGAGTACAACTGAAAGTCAACCAACACATACGCATATTAACAAAGTAGACACAGGCGAATTTCTAAAGTGGGAAGTGAATGTGATAGAAAAAAGTCTGCAGAATATGTTTATCAAACGTGTGCTATCTACAAAAACGCGGAAGAGGAAGCACACAGCAAAAGAAACTGTAAGTAATAGACAGTAAGCAGATGATCAAAATAAACCCTTCATACCAAATGTACGTTTCCACACTACAAGTAGCGTGTTTTAAAACCCTACAAGGTTCAAAGAGATAATTTCGGTTGAAGATCACAACGCTAGCACTACATACCTATGTAGAAAGGGTCCAACATGACCACAGAATATAAAAGAAGGTAAAAACCAAAATAAGACTGACGACTTTTAGGCCTAAATTTACGCATAGTACTGTAGTAAAATCAATATATTTGTTTTCATAGCATTAAATAAATGGAAAACCCACTGATGGTGCTGAAACTACATTGGGTGTATAATAAATCAGTGTTTTGCATATCATGTGGACCTCATACCGACAATATGAACTACTTAACTTTGATGTGCTTGTGATGGTACAATTCTTTCTATCTTTTAAACAGTTCTGAATGATCGCTGGCTCTCTTCTGTTGAGCTTCTTGATTGTTGACTGCATCGTACTCGGGTATCCGCTTCAGATCTTCAGATGTTTGTAAAGCTTATTGGCCTTTACTACGGGGTCATCAGTCCCTAAACCTACAAACTACTTATGAACTAGATTATACTAAAGACGGCACAAACATCCATGCCCGAGAATAAATTCGAACCCCCGACCGCAGAAGCCGTGCAGACCGTGACTGGCACGCCGCAGACCGCTCGGTCACTGCGGCCGGCTATCCGCTTCATACGAACTGTGTAGACCGCTGGCTTGTGGTGAACAGCGGCGCCACAACAGAATTAAAGTAGCTGGCATCCCTAAACACTATATAGTTTACATCATAGCCCACAAAAACTCACTTATGACTTACAGTTCCACATCAACTCAACGGATCTACAATACGAGCGTCATCCATCTACGTTGGGACAACACCTGAGAAAACATCAGGTTAGTGAGAAACTTTATAAAAGACCATCTGTCTTCTATTGTGACATGATACAACTACGTCCCTCAAGCGTTCCGTATTGTTAGTGCAAATAGTGACAGTTGTACGTAGGTCGTTGTAACACGATTGAGCGAAAGGGGACTGAAGAGGGAAGAAGTGTTGTTCAAGGTGGAAATCGTAAAATTTTAAAAGTGTCGACGTCACATAACATGTCTGATGGACTAGTTGAGATGAACTTCATTGCACCAAGCACCACACAACTCTAGTGAAGTCGTAGGCATAATCTTGGAACAGGCTGCAATTATCAAAGCAAGGGGTGGAATTGGAATAGTTATTCTAGACAGACAAGGTGTTCAATATATTACACAAACGTTGCTCGAATCCGAAAGGGCAATCGCCATTGCAATTCAGTATCTTGTTGTGAGAAAGATATTTTCTTGCACAGGCAGATATAAAAACATTTTTTTTTTTTTTTTTTTTTTTTTTTTTTTCAAATCATAAGTTGAAATTTTAATGATACGATTTAAACCAAATAAATAAACATCGGAGGCTACGTCACTTTAGTATTTATCATTCTGAACGAAACTCTCAATAATTCAACACATGGAAATTAGTAGATACTGGACTATCCTTTCATTCTACAAGCATCTCTTTAACATATTTTGCCAATAGTGCCACAAGCAGATAGTACAGGACATATATGAAGGGTGTATCTAAATATTTGGAAACGATCCGGGTATTCAATAGAGCATCGGACAACAAGCAGAACTTGTTCTCTAAACAAATGGTTTATTTGAAACTTCCTGGCAGATTAAAATTGTGTGCCGGAACCGGGACTCGAACCTGTCTCCGCCGTATCTTTTCTTCCAGGAGTGCTAGTCTTGCAAGTTTCGCAGGAGAACTTCTGTGAAGTATGGAAAGTAGGAGGCGATGTCCTGGCGGATTTAAAGTTGTGAGGACGGACTGTGAGTGGTCTCAGTGTAGCCCAGTGGTAGTGCCCTTGCCCGCGAAAGGCAAAGGGCCCAGGTTCGCTACCTGGTTGCGACACACAGTTTTAATCTGCCAGGAGGTTTCATATCAGCGTACACTCCGCTGCAGAGTGAAAGCTTAATACAGGATGGTTTATTTGCTTTCTTTATCGTGTTACTGGCATTTGTTGTAGTGTACATAACACAGACCACTTGACTATGCAGGGTGGTCATGGTTGGAAGACGTTCTACTGGATGTAATTCAGCGCGTGTGGCTCTTGCACGATGGAGCACCGTCTCTTTCGCTCGTGCTGGCTAGATCAATCACACACTAGTGATTCTCAAACAGACGGACAGAGCATCAGGGACTAACACCATGGCCTGCTCGGCCTCCCGTCCTCAGACTGTTAGACTTGTGGGGTCATTTGATGGCCTTTTAGTATGCCACATCTATTCCTAATGTCGAACTGCTGCATCAGCGCATAGAGCAAGAGTGCCAGGAGATGCGACAGACACGCGGAATAAGGCAATGAGTGAGACAGCCGATGATGCGGCGCATAGACGCCTGCCTGGTGGTAGCCACTTCGACTCCTTATTTAGAGAACTGTATGTAGTAAATTCGCTGTATCAACATAAATGACCAACCTGCATACTGAATTGGCCTGTGTTATATAGACATTTTTTTTAATTTTTTAATAGAAAATGAAATTACTCATTTAAAGCCTGTGTGTTACAAGATAATTGTTAATTAACTGTCCTGTAATGTACCGTTTCGTACCTTGTCAGGGATCTTAGGAAAGCTGAGAAAGACAAACGCGGAGCTACTTTTAAATTATTACGTATTTCTAAGGCAGTACATACGTTTCATAATGTTAAAGGTATGTTGAAATCAATATAAACGATGCTATTTGCACTCATCCTATATCGTATTCAGAAATGTTGCTTTCCGGCCGCTTGGAGCGCTGCTGTTGCATCGTATAACAAAATTCTGTAGGAGTATCGCGACTGTATGTGTTAGACTGTAGTAGCAGGGTGCGTTACTAATGCCGTTTGTAAGCCATTTGCATGTGGACTGTATCTACGTTCATCGTACTGCAACTGCTGCGAAACCAATTTTCTGCAGTGCAATTTGAGGACCAGGACAGCAGTTCTGTAAAAGAGTATGGGAAATAACGTATAAGGAATTTTACGACGGTACCTGCCTGTGGGCGTCGATTTAAACAGGAAAGATGAAAATTTGTGCTGTTGTCGCCTGGTCCACGTATTTCCTAAATAACTGCGTTGACCACAACGTCACTGATACACGGTGTCATCAACCTCACGCTAATCACCAAAAACTGAATTCTCAACTTACCGACACATTACTAACCCAGTGCCCCTGGTGGTTCTCACTCATTAATCGCGAAATTCCGACAGTTCTACCAGCAAAGAGTTCGGACCTGGTGTTCATCTGCACTGAAGAAAGAATCATTAGTCCTCCTCGCCTTAAGGGGAAACGGAAAGCAATTTTTATCCCTTTTCTGCCAATACTATTTTACCCTTTCAATAGGTACACTTTTCAAAGGAACTATAAGTGATGAAACAACGAAATGTTTTACTGCGTATATATATGTCTCAATTTACAAGTAAAATGAACATAACTCTAATGGTTTTGAAGAAAGTTTTTTTCTTTCACCTGTAAAATTTAACTTTTTTAGTACATTAATTATTATAAAACAGTTGGTGATTGTTTTCTGGTTCTCATTTCACTTGTAATGATTTATTGCCATCTTCAGTACAAAAAGACCAAATTTCATTTTATCAAATAATGGTACCTGAAAGTAAAAAAATGTAGTTTTGAGAAAAATCAATTTAAATTCTAGTACAGTTACTGATGAAAATTACTTACCACTAATATTTTCCTGCTCCATATTGAGCATCATCTGAATCATTTTGATCTTCTTTTCTTCTCTTGGTCCCTCTTCTTTTGTGCATTTTAAATTAACAATATCAGCTGTGCGGATTCTCGTTTTATCTATTTGCTCCAAGGATTTTGCAGTATTCCCACTAGATTGTATGCCCAATAATTTCAGATGAATTCTAATTTAGGCATTTTTATGAAAACACGCGGGACCAACGAAAATACAAATCAAGAAGTATTCACTCACAACAAACTTCACAAAGTTCAACCAATAACGTTCGAAAACAATAACAAACACGATTGGAACAAAACGTATCGATATTAGATACAGGGTAGGAAACATTGAAGCGATAAAAACAATAGAAGCGTGAAACAATATACACGGAGTAACAGAATGCTGTGTGCATTCTCTCCGCATGGCGCAAAACGGAAGGCGTAGCCAGATTGCACAGAGCGTCAGAAAAACCATCATAGCTCACGAAAAAATTGTCGGATTTATATAAAACAAAAACTGTTTCACGCAGGAAATACCAGGCATTTCAAATACATTAAAATCTAAAAATTGAATTATTGGACCCTGTTGCCTTCCGTCTCCCATTAATCAGATACATAACGTGAATATCTGGGCCACCATTGTAGGACACATTCCCACTGGGCAATATCTTGCACGTGCCTGTTTGGATGGCTAACTGAACTTGAGGTTCTTGCAAAGGGACCTACCTGAGTTGTTCGAGAACATGCTCTTCGCTGTTCGTGACACCAAGTGGATACAATATGACGGTGCTTCACCTCATTTCAGTGTGGATCTCTGCGACCACCTCAATGCTATACTTCCTCGTCGCTCGATCGGATGGGGCGTTCACATGACCTGAACCCCCTACGTTACTTACTATGGGGATATCTAAAGTCACTTGTGTATGAGACTACAGTAGATACGGAGATGACATTAACTGCTTGTGTTGTCTTTCGACACACACCAGTTATTTTGTCAGGATGCGTCAAATTGTTTTCGCCTTTGTTATGATTGCATCATACATTTTGTACGATACAGTGCATGTGGTACGTTCACTGTGTATTTGTAGTTAACCGAAACTAGTGTAGACAGAAATTGTACACAGTAATGTGCCGTTATGCCTATTACCTCCTTCAGATGGCTTCTCCCAACGAAGGAAACTACCGCAAATTGTGTAATGGAGCTATCTGTATGTCCTGTTAGGGTATCAACCCACGGCTGTTAATCCGCCTCGCAGATTCCATAGGGGTCTCGCTTACCTTTTAGCTCAGCTAGAGGGGTAAGTGCAAAGCTTTGGTCTGGTCTTTGACAATGTGGCCTTATTTTTTTGTGTCCGCGTCACCTTTGAAAGTAAAAACTTGAAATAAGATCAGAGTCTATATACTAAAGTTCCGTCTTTTAAATAAACAGCTCTACAGAGCACTGCAGTACAAAACTATAACCAAATCATTAAGCTGAACAAAAACCAAGAGGTCTCCGCATCCAGGGTATCAGTTAGGAGCAGTTCGTGGACATTCCGCCGACAGCATCATATTCGTGCACTCCACAGACCAACCAGTTCATCTGCTCATAGTTCTCTCAACGACTTCCAAGTTTCATGAACACTCAGAAATTTATTATTTATTTCTAAACCAGCACTAAAATCATAACATACTAGAGGGCCCGTGCGAATACTTCGCACCGTTAGTGGAATGACAAAAAAGTTGGGAAAAATGGAAGGAAGTTGAATGTTCAGCTTTCTTCAGAATCAATCAACCCAAGTGTTTAAAAGGACAAATGAAAGAACTTGATCCTCTGAGTGTTGTTAGGTCAAAAATAAATGTGTACCTTAATTAGAACTGATTTAAATATTCAGTTCAAGGATAGAAGGATGCCGCGTTTGAGTAAAAATAAAAGATGGAGAGACTTAACTTAATTCTGATACTCGATGACAAATTTGCGAATGAATACCTTTCGTTGAAAGCAAAAAATGAAGGAATTCGGTGTGATAGAACGGCCTGACCGACTGACTGTAGTTTACAGAAAGGACATCCCATAAGAAATAAACAGAAGGAAACTGCGTTTGAGTATAGAAAAAGGAAGGGGAGAATTTTGTAAATTCTGATACTTGAGGAAAAATCTGTAGCTGAATACCTTTTGTTTAAAATAAAAATGAAGGAAATCGGCCGGGTAGTTTGGTCTGGCCGACTGACTTTAGTTTTCGTAGATTCTTTTAATATGCTACGTATAAGATAGGCTTTCACGGCCTGGGTCATCTTTAATCAAACTTCGGGACTGAGATACCGTGGTCCATCTGTAAAACTTTCTTGTCCCGACGTTTCTGTTGCCTACTGCGGGCAACAGTGGGAGTCATCAACTCACCCCTGAAGATGATGTCCGCAGTAGGCAACGAAACGTCGGGACAATAAAGTTTTACAGACGGACCAAGGCATCTTAGCCCGGAAGTTTTAATTAATGTCAGCAATAAAATGATGGTAAAAGTTCTCCGACAATAATTCTACTAAAGAATTTCATGTGCAAGACGATTTTCCTTCCGAAAAATCATATTCTATTAATGTGTCATGTATGACATATCCGTTCTCTGTGACATGTCATACGCAGATGAGGAACAATGTGAAGAAATTAAAGTGGACAAGATCACTTTAATCAACACCGGAAATATCGAAAAGATACGTGCTTTACACAGTCCAGCAATAGTTACGAAGCTACAGAACAAAAGAACAGTTCAGGGTGAACACGAATGGCCCTTCTATACCTACAAATGTGTTTACTTCCTTACTTCAAAAACAAATTGTTCAAAAAAGTTTAATATTACTTAAAAAATCGACTAATACATTTAAAAGTAATAAAGTGTTTTATGACTTTTTAACTTTTTTAACAGCAATATGTAAAGAGACAGTTTACAAGTAATTTCTGCATTTATTTGGCATGAGGAAAGATTTATGCCGTTTCAATAAGAAAAAAAAGGAAGTAACAGTTAATTTACCTCTTGTATCATCTTGTCTCGTTAGCAACGTGTTGGCTTCCAAAGTTTACAAAAACAAATATATTGGACAATCAGGTGCGCCAACCAAGACACTGAAGATTATTTGTATTGATTTACTTTTAAAGTCTGACTTCGGGATTCTAGAGGAAGACCAAATAACTTAAACTAAGATCCCTAGTAAATTAATGTGCATGCAGGACGATACCCAGAATGTTTCACAGTCTCATGCATCCACAAAGTGTTAAAGTTTCGCTAAAGAGCTGCAGAACGACTTCTTAGATTGTAATGCAAGCAAGAATTCAATAACACCAAAAAGGTCAATCCACAAAGCAGTAATGAGAAAATACGGCGTTGTGTTATTATATCAGTTTTCCACGTAAGGCAGAAGCGGTAACAGGGCAATTGAACTGAACAGTATCACCGTTGCCTAAGAAGATCACGGGTCTCATCCATATTCAAATGTAAGCAGATCCAGTTCAGCATCTGCGTTTCAGATTGATTATTGACCCAAAATCTGCATTATCTCATTGCCGCAGAAATGTAAGCGGAACAGTACACGTGTAATCACGCTGTACCTCACTCCATCTTCACCACGATCCCAAAGATACCTCTGAAATGCATTTTCTGTAAGGAAACGTGTCAAAGCGACTCTATAACGAAAGCAGAATTTCTGGCAAATGATACAATACTCCAATCTGAGAATTCAGCTAAAAGTCCGTCTAGATCGAAATTTTAATTTATTTCTGTGGTCACCGATTTCGGCCACTTAAATGGCTGGCTTCGGATGAGAACTGTAAATATATATATTATGGAATTAGGGAAATAAATTATTTCTAAAGTCAGTATTTAAGCATAAGAATACAATATACGCATAATGTTGACCACGGTTGTTCTCACCTTGAGCTGCCTAAAAGTTTGAATGTCATCTGCTGTAAAAGTGGGTGCAGTCATCCTTTAAAAACTAGAAGCTCCGCCCTTTAATTCAAACGTTCGCCTATCGGGCATAAGTCCTATAGGAAGTTGTTATAAAAATGGATTTCAACATGCACACAAACTAAATTGTTATGTAGATGGTTGAAATAATAGGATATAACATTTAATATTTGTAGTATTCTAAAATTCACATTTAAAATATATTTTAAAATAATATGAAACAGCGCTAATTAGTACATATCTTGCCCTGTGTGCTGCAGTGATTCCAAAGAGATCAAAAGAATATCGATATATGCAGCAGACGATACAAAAACGTTACATGTCCGCACGTGTTACTGTCCTTCAGAGTAGTCACCAGCGCTGTGTAGGCCTAGAACGCGTTACCAGTGATGTGGAAGGCGTAGTATACAGTTAGCAGAGTCTGTACTGTTGATGGTGCGTATGGAGCGGTCTACTCCCTATCGAATCACTGGAACAGTTCTGAAGCGAATGCCACGAAGTGGTTCCTTCATCTTCAGAATAAATAAAAGTCACAAGAAATCGGGGGAGTATGGTGGATGGTACAGTGCTTCCCAGTTCCGAACAGAGCAGCCACAGTGTGCGATATATACGGCCGCGCATTGCAGTGCAAAATGATGGGTGGGTTGCGCAGAAAGTGTTGCCGCTTCTTGTCGCAGGTGATGCACAAAAAATGAACAGTAATACTGTGTATTCACGGTCTGCCGTGGAGAAACGTAATGCGTTAGGATAGCACCATCACAGTCGTATACAAGAATCACCATAACTTTCACCATATTGGGGCTCTGACTCAGACTTCCACGTAGACCCATAATGACGCCATTCATTGGATTGGCGTTTCGGTTTTGGCTCGTACAGTGTTAGCGCTCCAAGTGTGTGTGACCAGCAAAATGCATCCATTACTGCATTTCCGCCAATTCATGCGGAACCCATCATGATTGCAATTTTTCGCATACCCAGGCGTTCCATCAGGATGCGAAGCACAGTCATATGCGCTAATGCGGTTTCGTGGGCGATCTCACGAACCGCTTGGTGTCGATCACTGTCGACTAACACGGCAACAGTGTGCACTTCTTTTTCAGAGACGCTAGGACGACCTGCCCCAATGAATGCCTACCACAGTTTGCCGATCTTCGTTGAAGACTTTTACCTAACGTGCTACTATTCTGTACGGAAATGCGTTTCCCTGCACGCTTCTTGAACACCTTGATGACACTGTCGTGATGTACGACATCTGGAACAATCAATCTTGATCCAACTCCGTTGTTCCTGTTTCGAAAACATAGTGACACCGTTACGTTAGACTGCTCGCTCACAAGTGACTGTGTTTCGCCACGGTTGCTCCCGGTCGGAGGTTCGAGTCCTCCTGGAGGCATGGGTGGGTGTGGGTGTGTTTGTCCTTAGGTTAGTTTATCTTAGTTTGAGTAGTTTGTAAGCTACGGACTGATTACCACGCAGTTTGGTCCGATAGATTATTTATTTTGACTTTGTTTCCCTCGATTGCGCGCACGCCGATTGAAAGTAGCTTGTTAAGTTTTCTGTGTGAGACCTCGGCAGCTGAGATCTGCAAATGCAAGTTAAAACGCTCACTGCAGCTCTAAATTACTCTGTGAGTGGCCACAGTACTTTCGCAACGGGAATTTATCCAACTACTCACTCCTTAAGGGAGCATCCACCATTTTAACAAATACAAAATTATATGCATAAAAAGGGATGGATAAGTAAATATGGGACGAGAATCATGACATTATAAAGCAAAGTTTGGATAGTTTAACTCATCATTTATTCAATAAAATGAACAGGCAAAAAAGTGGGGGGACCAAATTATGCACACCTTGTACAAAAGTGAATTAAATCATAAAGTTACTGCCCTTAAAAAAATTGTTTCTTCCCTTTATGAATATGGAGGTAACATGGGAGGAAATTGGTAAATACACAGTGGTTAAAGGAAAGCTCTTCATTCAGTCACAGTCACACGCATAATGCTTGCGACACATTACTCATGCAGCAACACTTGATAGCAGCGATGAAACGGATCGTTGGCGGCATTTCGACGAGATGGCAGGTGTCTTGAAGCACAAATTAAAATAACACTATTCACGAAACGAACTCATGCGCGGGGAGGCATTGGCATACTATCTGTAAGTACCACATGGTGTGGGACCACGGTGAATTACATATGATATACAAAAGAAATTAATTTAGAATAAGCAAGTATAACATGCGTGAGAATTCATATAGAAGAAAGCTAGTATTAGTAAAACTATGGCCGGCCGCGGTGGCCGAGGTGACTGAGGCGCTCCAGTCACGGTCAGCACGGCCACTACGGTCGGGGGTTTGAATCCCCCCTCGGGCATGGATATTTGTGCCGTCCTAGTTCGTAAGTAGTTCATAACTAGTTTGTAAGTTTAGGGACCTCATGACCCCGTAATTAAGTCCCATAAGCTTAACAAACAAAGTAAAACCATGGCTGAGGCCGAAGTAAAGACCGTGATGAAAACACTTGGTGCAATCGGTCATGCCAAGACAGGAAAGACGGAATCAAACCAGAAAATCTGGGAAATATTTAGCATACTCGCAGATACAGACACAATGCAAAAACATTAGTTAAAAAGAAACATCAAGGAAATTCAAACATAATAAGTTTACACAAAGGGTGAAGGCCACACACGTGAATTCTACCTTTCGAAAACCGGACACAAAATCATACCAGAATTGACATACAAATAGACAATACTAATGGCGGAGAAACACTTGAGAGTAATGAATAACTCAAAATGGAACACGACCACACATTCAGTGGACGTGTTTCACGGTGACGAGGAACGGGCAAGTCTATTTGCTCAGAGATAAGGTAATTATGTCAACAACGTGTACTATCAGCGAAAATAGTAGATTCCATTGCATACTGTCTCCACAACAGTGTTGCCACTATTTAAGTTCCAACCTTCATATATCCTTCGATGAATGACAAAACATTTGCTGGCCTTTCATCGGCAGCGTCAGATTCTCGTCTCACAGCTCGGAGAAGGGCAGGGGGTAGTAGTTTACGTAGTGGAGCTTTGGGATTAATCAGTAACGTAGCTGATGGTGTCGTAATTGAGATGTATGCTCAAGTTCCTCTTTGGAGATTTGCATTCAATAAAATCTAATATTATCTCCATTGAAATGCATGTGCACCTTTAGATTATATTGTGTTTTAATGCTTTACATGTTAGAATATATACACCAGCTGAAAAAAAGCTCCTGCTGGATTACAGAAAAGGCGAATATGTTTTCTGACACAAAAGTGTGGAACCAGCTGCCTCAATCCTCATTCCGATTTCCTCACTAAAACTTTTGGCATACGAACATATTCGCGCATTTTTAGCGCAGAGTCAGCAATGTCGTCTCACTGTCAGTGTCTATATATCTCTCTATCCGTTTGTTTGCTGTCTCTCCCATTGCCGCTTTCTATCTACGTCAAACTTTCAATGTCTTCATCCCTTTCCCTAGCGATTCCTCACTACTGTCTCTTTCTGCCACTTTCTTCATCTCTCTGCCCCACTGTCATTGTCCCATTCACTTCCTGTCCTGTTGTCAGTATCCTTTCTTTCTCACTTAGAGTCGGCTTTCATTGTCTTCAACCGCGATTGTCTCCTTTACATATATGTCAATGGGGATGGTTTGCTTGGGGTGTGACCTGTAGACCAGAAATATTTAGCACGCGGGTACTATTCACGGACCGATATCTCAAGAACCACATATCATTCTTCTCTAAACTTTAACTAAAATTTCGATATGTTATCTACATTTCATACGCAGCTATGTGTAACCTAAAATAAACCATACGAGAAGTCTATGCAATCTGTTTTTACATCTGCAAACTCTTTAAAATATGATGCAATAGTTCACTAAACCGGATGTTCCATATTAACTGTAAAGTAAACGTAAACAAAAATCACCCCTTCATAGAACGAAGATTTCAATCTTTAACTTGTACAAAAACCTAGTTTTTCGCCGTGTACCTTTTTTCAAATCGCATGGTAAGTTTCAGACCTGTCCGAACGCCGTCTTTCAGCACAATACGCACTTTTTCTATCAAAATATCGCGGTTTTTCGGCCGTATCTTGCTAATGGACTAAGATTTACGAAAACTGAAAAATGCCGTTTATAGATAAATGTCTACAGGATGTATTGTAAATATTGGACCAATTTTCTATGGTTACTTGTTTAGATATCTGCGATTCACGGTGCTAAAACGGCTAAAAATGGGGTTTTGTGATTTTGTGCAAAACTATGGTAAGTTTCAACCTCTGGATCTCGGTAACGGATAACGATATCGAAAACGTTTAAAAACGGCCTCGAGAATATCATCATAAGAACGTATGGTAAAAATTTCGAAGATTTGCAATGAATAGAAAGTATCGAAGTGACCATCCTCACAATTCGTTAATTCGGTTTTTTTTACCAAAAAATTATGGGTTTTTTTTAGATTTTCTCAGGAACCGCCCATGAATAAATGGTACTTTTGTAAACCTTTTAAAGCCCACCATAGACTACACGTCATGTACAAAAGCCAACTGATTTGCTCAATTTGGATGGGCACTAGGAAGTGTGTAACTTTGAAAATTTTGACCATGTACTGTAAGATAGGTATAGTATACCCATTCTTCTAATATGTACACAAATGATCACCAGGTCAAGATCTATCTAGAACACTTCACCCCTTCACTCTGATGTGAATAGATCCTGAGATATGAGCCCCTAAAGAATCGCAAATTCGCACGCGCCGTTTACGAACAGATTAATACCGCGGACTGCCGTGCACGGTATGATAATTGTCTGCTTCCCCCCCCCCCCCCCTAAAAATAAAAAACAAATCTGAGTACGTGCCTGCAGCACTCCACTATTTCGCTTAGCCAATAAAGCGAACAGTGACATACAAAGGATCAAGCTTCAGCATTGTAAGAGTATTCTGAATTTTGGTTGCGACCTTCCTAAATGTGAACCACGATCCTGGACCCCCCCCCCCCACTTACAACAAATAGATCTCCAAATTATTTTTCCTCTACGTGGCCGCTTGCAGGTTGGAATGGATGCCTGGGGGTCTATGTAGACCACTATGGGAATCAATGATTTAAAGGATGACTGTTCCTACTTCTACAGCAGTCGACATTCAGTCTTTTAGTCAGCTCCTGCTGAGAACAATCGGCGGTCAACCTTAAAGGTATATTTTATTCTTATTTTTAAATACTTAGAATTAATTTATCTCTCCAATATTGTATATCACATTTGTGGACTGAAGATGGCCATTTAAGTAGTCGAAATCGGTTACCAAATAAATAAATAAATAAAACTTTCCAATCTAGACTGACGTTTACATATATCAATAATTACGATAACTGTTAATTCATAACGTTCTCAGATGGAATCGGTGAATGGCGCATATAAAGAAAGATTTCAAGTATTGTTTCCATAATCATAAATATCGGTCTTTCCCTACGACACCGAGGTGAACGTGGTATTAAATATGCCTTCATGTTTTCTTAAACGGCAGACCTTCAAACATTAGAGATTGCATGTTGATACAGGACGTGTTTATTAGTATCTTGCTGTCTAGTAGACACAGGATATACCGTGGGTCCTGATACCTTCTACATCTACATCTACATACATACTCCGCATTTCTCACCGTAAGGTGCGTGGCGGAGGGTACACTGTACCATTACTAGGCATTTCCCTTCCTATTCCACTCCCAAATATAACGAGGAAAAAAAGAATGCCTATATGCCTCCGTACGAGCCCTAATTTCTCTTATCTTGTCTTTGTGATCACCACGCGAAATGTAAGTAGGCAGCAGCAAGATCGAACTACACTCAGCTTCAAATTCCGGCCCTCTAAATTTACTCAACAGAAATTTACGAAAAGAACGTCGTCTTTCCTCCAGCGATCCCCAACTGAGTTGCAGCAGCATTTCCGTGACACTCGCGCATTGGTCGAACCTACCAGTAACAAACCTAGCTGCTCGCCTCTGAACTGCCTCTATTTATTCCTTTAAACTGATTTGCTGCGGGTCCCAAACACTTGAGCAATACTCAAGACGTGGTCGTACAAGCGTTTTATACGCGGTTTCCTTTACAGGTGAAGTACATCTTCCCAAAATTCTGCCAATAAACCGAAGTCGGCTGTCCGCCTTATTCACAACTGTCCTTACATGTTCGTTCCATTTCATATCGCTCTGCAATGTTACGCCTAGATATTTGAACGACGTGACAGCATCAAGAAGCTCACTACTAATTCTGTATTCGAACATTATCGGATTGTTTTTCCTACTCATGCGCATCACTTTACATTTTTCTACATTGAGAGCTAGCTGCCATTCTTCGCACCAACTAGAAACCGAGACGAACGTGGCATTAAATATGCCTTCATGTTTTCTTAAACGGCACACCTTCAAACACTAGAGATTGCATGTTGATACAGGACGTGTTTATTAGTATCCCGCTTTCTAGTAGACAAAGGATATACCTTGTTCCATGCGTGACTGATTTGTCGCGTATCAGGTATAAATGTATAGTCATCCATGCTGCAATCAGCTGGTTCCGAAGTTCCTCTGTGGTGGTTGGCATTGGGTCACAGTGCTGTATCCGCCATTTCACAATACCCACACAGTTTCGATTGGCGACAAGTCTGGTGACCTGGAGTACCTCGGCGAAAGACACACATCTTGTGACATCAATAAGATACGCGTTCGTGCCACAAAATATGGTCGTGTATTGCCTTGTTGAAAAATAGTACCTCAGGTGTCACGCAGAAAAGGTATGGCTACGGGTCGCAGGATGTCATTCACGTAGGTCAAAGTGGTCACAGAATCCCTGGTCACGCACCATATGTGAGTTGTAGCTGCACCCAACAGCACGCCACACCACATGACCTTGAGTTGGCATTCCCTCGTGCGAATGCGGCCACTATAATGCCGCTCCCCCCGACGGTCGACATCACCTGATGCCGTTTTTATACACACTGACGTATTACACCACAGCCGTGTAGCACGTTCCTGCGCCAACTGGGCATGATAAAATTACGATTCAAATGATACGTTTTCTCTTAGAACTACTACTACCTATAATGACAGACATTTTCAACAAATCTCTGATCTCCAGTACTTTCCGTTACCAAACAAAGGAATCGGCCACACAACCTTACGACTGCAGACCCATTTGCACTTTAGGCGGCGTTATCCAAGGAGTTAGAATACATATTTCACGATAAAACGTTACTAGGTTATTAAGTAATTACAATTCAGTCATTCTACCAATTTCAAACATATCAAAGACGATACTCAGCTTTTCAACATTATGATGTATGGGGGTTCTGCTAGCTGTAAAATTATTCACCTGGGGCGTAGGTACAATTTTTCACTTATTATTTAATTTCCAATCAAACTGCTTCTTATTCCAGCTAAACATTACAACTTCATAACTCGCTTATTTAACTGATAGTACTTCCACTTTAAAACACAGACTCACTTAGATTACTCCAACTCCCCCACGCAAGACGGTGAGGCAAATATATAACATTGACAATAATGACATTACATTATGTATTGTTCATAACAATTGAATATACTAATTTACAATTAATGAACACACAAGTAAAACATTTCATGTATGCAAAAATAATCACAATATAAAATGAAAATAATACATACAATAATTTTAGATGGCGCATATCTTTTTAAGTCTTAATCTCGGTCCATTTTGTTTGACAACAAAGCGTGATGTTAAATGTCAATGTTTAAATGTTTGTATAGTCTATGGGACTTAACTACGGGGTCATCAGTCCCTAACTTACAAACTACTTATGAACTACTTACGAACTAGGACGGCACAAATATCCATGCCCGGGGGACGATTCGAACCCCCGACCGTAGTGGCCGTGCAGACCGTGACTGGAGCGCCTTAGTCCCCTCGGCCACCGCGGCCGGCAAATGTCAATTAATTAGTTAATGAGTACATCATACATGTTCCTAACATATATTGAACTATCAAATATATACTCAAAATCTCAGGTCAGTCAATATATATAAAGAATCCCAATATTCAAATCTCGACTATTACATTAATTAACACAATTAGCTGGTCAACACAACTTTTTATGAGCCTAACATATATACAACGCTTTTTATTTTCATGTCTTTATGTAAATCCAATACTTTCTACAAATCGTCTGTCTAGTTTTTGAAATAACGTAAATGACGAAACTATTGTTTATAGAACTGTCTGGAAAGCACCTAAACGAATCTCTTAATTAATGAACTCTATCACTAATTAACTAATCACAGTATTACCGAGACACTGCCCTACACTGATTTCTAGGCTGGCTATTTCGATTGTAACTAACTTCACACGCAACATATATCACTATTAGACGACACGATTGCGGGTCCGACGCAGACGGTATCGTACGATAACATTGAGATGAGAGGCCCAGCAGTATCATCACAACGAGCAGCTTACAATTTTTTTTAAATCTCATAACCTTTTAGACGAAAACAACTCTGGTTCCCAGAAAAAGTACAGCAATATGACCGCTCTTGTAAAAGTGACTGATGATCCTAACGCGCTATCGACAACCAACAGGCAACTATTTTGTGCTTCATAGATTTCAGTAAAGCCTTTGACACTGCATACTTTGACATTCTTTTTGCTAAACTTTCTACTCTAAATTTTTCTTCAAGTGGTGTTCAGTAGTTTCATTCGTACTTTAAACCCCCAAAAACAGCGTGTAATGATTGGTAAAAATAGGCCACAATGGAGGGATGTTGTATCACGGGTTTCATAAGGATCGGCATTAAGGCCTTTGATGTTCTCATTGTATGTAAAGGATGTGTCAACTGTTCTCTCGCACTGAAAAAACCAATTACAAACTGATGACCTTCAGCTATATCTAAATGCAAGCCCAACAAACATTTTCACAGCCATATGGCATGTGAATGCTGACTTACTTACTCTATCAAAGTGGGCACAAAACATTGATCTCAAACTCAATCAATCCAAAACACAAGCAGTTTTAGTTGCTCATAAAAGGCTGATGACTCCTCAGTACAGAGAATCGCTACCATCATTAGTTCTAAACGGCACAGAAATAACTTTCTCTCGTTCAGCAAAGAACCTGTGTATAATAATAGACCATCACTTGGACTAAACACACAACAGCCTACAAGACAGTGTCAGCGTCACTTCATTCACTACAGAGATACAAAAATTAATTCCTTTCCAGCTCAAAAAGAAGCTCGTTGAAACACTAATTCTCCCCATAATTGACTATGGTGATGCCATTCTCCAAGGACTTTCATACGAAAGCTCATACAGGAGGGAACTCGCCATGAATGCCTGCATACGATACATCCGTGACATAGGCTTTTTCGACCATATCACTCCTGTTTACAAAAGATTGTCTTGGCTATGTGCAGATAAGTGTCGGAACTATCATACCCTGAGTGTGCTGCATCGTTTTCTCAATTGTTACACACCTTATTTATCTATAGCATTTACACTACTGCCTGTATTCCACAGCAGAAATACTCGCACTCGCTAAAATAAAACTCTATCCATGCATACCCTGCCAGATCACTACCTTCTTTTCTAAATCATATTCTGTGTCAGGATCCTGACTTTGAAACAATCTTCCTCTAAGCCTGAAAGAAATTAAATCCATTTCAAAAGATAGCTAATGGTGCACCTTCTGTCACAATAGCCATCTCTTCCATATACCATCATGAATTCCTCCTCCCCAAATTTATTCTCTTCGCTGTGTCAGCAGAGGTATTTATTAATAATTTCCTCGCTGCTAACAATCACTGTCACTGTCATTTCAACCTTCCCCACTTTCTTTAATCTTGTTGCATCAGTTTATACCATAAATGGTTTCAGATGTGCTAAACTTATCTACACTCCATGTAAATACCATTTGTTATTATTAGAATTACTGCGTATTATTATTATTATTGTTACCATTATTATCACTACTTTTATTATTACCAAATGGCTTACAAAGAAAATAGCGGAAACTCCTGGCATTAAGATACTACTGCATACTGCTGCACTACTGCATAACAAAATTACTTTGTGAGGTTTACATTTGTCACGCCATTTAAGATACTATGTTAGATGATAATTTTTTTAAAGTGTTGGGCAGAAGAAAGTAAAGCAATCGTCTCTGCTATAAAGTGTGTAACACATCGGCGCTTCATGATGTCAGGCGAAAATCTAAGGAAAAAGAAAAATAACTTACTGTTTTAGATCTCCGAAAACAAATCAAATTGTAGATAGCTCTTATTTCAGACCACTGTAGATGTTTTATATTCAATGAGACGAAACGCGCCCTGTTGTTGCATGAGCGGACGAACAAAACCCTTCTTAATCTGTACAGCTGTCTATTTGGATATTATTCGAACTGAAAATAACACAATGCATGACGTAAGTTTTAACCACATACATGAACCCACATTTCATGAGCAGTTAGACAGCAGAACGAAAAGAAGTGCATCAGACCAAATACTAGAAATGACAAGGGAAATGTAAGAGTTTAGCCTTGTGTTTTATATATATATATATATATATATATATATATATATATATATATATATATATATATATATATATATTTACTAGGAAAATAAAAAAAACTGAAGTGATGGTACTGTGCTGATACTTCTAAAGATTCGTCTAAGCCTGAAATAAAGAGAAAAAAAAGAAAAAGAAACCTTTGCTGTTCACTCGCGCACAATGAAATAGTACTTCGCTTTCATAACGTGTCAAGCTAGTGGCTTAGGATCATGATAAACTATCAGAAACAAACACACTTGGTTTAAGACCACAAGTGCGGTGTACAGATGGAAGTTAAAGTTTCCCTAAACTTCTAACTATACATTAAATCAAGATTTCATGAAATAATATCTAAGAACGGTCGCTATGGCGTTCGTTTAGCACAGGGAGAAGATAACTATAGAAGGTTACAGTTGTTAGATCAATACACCACTCTACTAAGTCGGAACACAAAATATGCAAAAAGTTAACAAAACCAATTTCGAAGAGATTAAGATCGCGAAATATATCGTATAACCAATCTTTCTGATCAGAGGAATGATATCTATTAGATAAGCAAGGTTACAGATTGCTACAGCACAATACAGAGTTCGGTCACAAAAATTTAGAGAAGTGAAATAATTCTATTTCATGAAAATTAAAAACACGATAGACGTCATGCAACGGTTCTTTCTACACAGATTACAAGTTAGAATGAACAATTTTTGGGGAAAATTATCACCCTACACTCACAAGGAAACACATTAGTAAATTAGCTATACAATTATTAACCACTCATGTGCACTGAATGATGGAAAAGCTGAAGGCTTAGTCTGATATCGTCCACGTGTTTGGTCGACAAAGTATGAACAGTATAGGCACCGCCAATCCCCGAAAATATTAGACTTCAACTACGATAAGAATGCAAAAGACACTGAACATATTTAAACAGATGAAGAAGTGATTTAAAAGTTATAAAGTGCAAGAGCTATGCTAACGAAACACCATCAGAGCCTCGGAATCAGATTCCAGCAATACCGACATAAAATTAGCAATCCTGTACGAAATTAACCAAAATCTCACTACTACCCATAGTGTAGCTGCTACTCCCAGAATTAAACTCGCGAGAAGGCATAAGTAAGACTATGGAGCCTGAACTAAGACCAAGCCACGACGCCACAACAGAACCAAACCCAGAGTACTTACCCTACCAGGAACCAAGAAGCGAATCAATAGCTCTCTTCATCACTGCTTAACCGTTACCGAGGAGGGATAGTGGAGCCCAGAGAGCGTCACCGTTCGTCAGGCAGGTAACCTGACCAACCCCCAACCAAGGAGGTTAAGAGCAAGCTACATTAGGAATCTTTGCTAAGACTGGATTCTGCTCAGCAGTTGGCAAACCTACTTCTCGCCCAGAGACATTCAACGCCCAGAGTTTGAAAGCAACGACGACACAAAACAGACGAGGCGCGCCTATCACTTCCTAAACTTTCTTACATACAAAGTTTCATTCATTCTGTGGAAGCCAGGGCCAGTGGGAGCACATCACAGTACACACTAATAGATATTTGGGGCCTCATGTACAACATAGACACTTCGAATTTTACATACAGATAAAACTAAATCAGTATATAATGCCTGGTATCTCGCATATTGCGAGTGGAGTGTCTTGCTACACTAAAAAAATGTCTGGAGCTCGTCAACATTTCTTCATGGGGAGTCAATTAAATGGAACATGTTATGTGGACGTGTTTCACTATCGAATGTTAATACCATATTTTAGAATTTTGTGGTAACTTCGACAGTTGGCAGTTGATTAATAAGAAAGAGATATTTGAGTAGCTTGTTATCAAAGGCGGATCTCTGTCGTTTGCAAATAACTGAGATAAACGCCACTTTTATTATGAAACGTGGAGTTAATACGTATGCATGCTAGTTTGGTGATCATTTGCAACTAAATGATGACCAAACTAACATGCATACGTATTAACTCTACGTTTTCGTAAAAAAAAAAAAAAATGGCGTTTATCTCAGTTATTTGCAAACGACAGATGTTCGCCTTTGATAACAAGCTACTCATTTCATGTTTGTTATGTATCTCAAAAAATGATGCTATTTCAGAATTTTCTGTCTGCATATCTATCGCTGAAATTACTATATTATTATCGCATTCCACCCCGATATAATGCATTTTAAGTGTGCTCCTATCTTATAACTCTTTCCTACACTGGGAAATACCAGAAACATCATTATGTACCTACTGTTAGGAAGATATTATCACAGGAAAACGGAAAAATACCGATACTATCTCATTGAAACAGCAGAAACAGACTCAAAATAGGTAACTGGATATCTATAACGGGTAAATAGTCACGCCCCCTCCCTTTTTCATGTTACATCCCGTAACCATTTATAGGATTGTTAATAGCCAGTAATACGCAGCCTATAGGGAGGTGTAGCACCCATCTCAAAAACAAATCCATGAACTAACAAAAAGCTACAAAATACCGTATAAAAAATTTACTGCTCACCAGATTCTAACTCGCGTCCTTTACAACAGTAATTCAGTATGGAACCACTAGACCACGCAGGAATTACAAAGACAGCTGTTCTATTACTGATTTTCATAAATGTCTTTCTCGCATTGAGCGGGGGGCAGCAGAAAATATTTACTTCATACAGACAGGAATAATTCATTGTTTTCCGTAAGTCGACTTGTGATTCCCGCTTTCTCTGTTAACTTTCACCACCTAATGTTTCCGTTTCTCCTCATTAATTGCAAACACAAATATCATATAATAAGCTTCACTTCGATTTTTACAGCCAGTAGATGAACAACTAGGCATTTCTCTTGACTGTCCTCTATGATTATGTAATGCACATTATTAATTACACTCAGTAAATCACTTCAAATCAACATTTAATCTTAGAAATTGCCGCGAACTTCTAAAGTTATCGTCAACGACCGACGGACAACACGTTAATTGACGTAAATAGAACCGACAGAAGACGTGCAAAAGAGGAGCAGTGCCTACAGTAATACAAGCTGTATGTAACTGTACAGTGTAATTGCTGTCAGAATCTTTTAAGACACTCCACAGTACAGAAACGCACACTGTAACTATTAATACATACACAAAGCCCGCCAAATCTGGTAAAAAAAAAAAACATGGAGTCCTGGACTGTTAGGCAATCAGGAGCGGTTTCATCCATGACCACTCTCTCCTTATACACGCTCTCTAGTTCGCTGCAGACAGGGGGAGCGGTATCACAGCGACAGCATTCGCGCGAAACACACAAAGCCAACGCCTTATTGATTTTAGCCATGAGATACAGCTGACGCCCGTTAAGAGGCACTGTGTGCAGTTTTACTTACGTGAATGACATCCTGCGACCCGTACATATACGCTTTCGGCACCACAACCAAGACGCCATTTTTCAACAAGACAATGCACGACCACATATTCCTGCACGGATATGTGCCGGCTTATCGTCACAGGACGTCAGCCTTTGTCGTAGCCCAGGCTTGTCACCAAACGAAAATGTGTAGCACATTGTGACCCAATGCCAGACACGAAAGGTGAATTGGAGCAGGTGAATGCAGCGCCATTCGCGCCTTAAACGCACCGATGCCATCACGCACAGCTTACGTATGTGTATGCGTACTATGGTGTGTAGCGTCCACTGGAGAATGACATCAGTATTCGGTGACATAAGCGCAATGATGTCGAAAATATAATTAAGTACCTGGATGTTGAACTTCAGTTGTCTAAGCATGCCAGCCATAGACGTTGCTATTTAGTTTCTTGACAATTTCAAATATGTCTGCTACCTAGTGTTACTAGAACAAGAAATTAAAATACGTTTCCATTCCACTGCCACACCAGCCTATTATATCACATATTTGCGTTAATTTAATACAAGTGATAAACAAGCATTTCTTGTCAAGTACAAACTAATGGAAATTCGTTTGCCACATTCTAACATGGCGGACAACGCGAAATCATGAGCAAAACATGTGAATGTGCAGGCACGTTACATCGTGATTCATAAAATTCTTCATTTTGACTTTTTTTCCCCTTTTTTTTTTTTTTTTACTTCACTAATACCATCAATCGTTACTCATGTCTTTGAAAATTCTTTATTATCTGCAGGCTCCTAGACATTTGCATAAACCAAGTTTCCCAACTTGGCTATAAATTCGTGTATACTAATCCGAAATAAAAATTTCTGAAAATCGGCGCTGGTAAAAATGAATGCCTTTGAACAGGATAATAGAGATGCACATCCATTAAATGTAATTCTTCAGTAGACAATGCAGTATAATGTCACATGTTGGTTTCTATTTCTGCCCACCACTGCCATCAGCATCATTGGATGCTATACATGCAAATCAAAACAGGATTCGGCTGCTATGCACTATTAAGAATTATTAATGAATTCTCATAAACAGTGTCATCAGTGCCAGAAGGCAACAATGTCAAATATTCCTTTGAACTGGTGATGGCATTGACACACGTTAAACTTACATTATTGCCAATTTATATGAAAACAAAGCAAAATGAAATGTAAATGATGGGCTGAATCATTGAACCCTGTTGGCACTACTAATTTGTTTTAATGATTCGTTTATAAGCTGCTATTTCACTGTTACAATATACAGAGAGAAGCAGTCTCAATGCAGAAACATGCAGATCTGATAAAATACCAAACGCAACTGCATGAAACTCAATTTTGTGCAGAGGTGGACACCATACGTTTTGATTGGTTGCTCCTCATACGTGCGTGGAGATAAAATTTTCGCGGCAAATTGTCCTGCCTCACCCCTCTCTCCCCATACCCTCAACTCCTCCCGCCATCCAAATGTCGCCTACGGAAAAACCGAGCAGTGTGAATCGAGCTGCTACACAAGAAGCGTACGAAAATTGAGGGGTGGCAAATTGACCTACTTTATTGGTGCGTATTTCGAAGAATCGGCGGGAAATCTCGTGTTATTACAAGGAATTCAACAACTTTGTCTCTATTAGAATCTTCCGCAAGCCCTCGCGAAACTCGAAAGTCCAAGGTTTATATATATCACAAACGAAGATCGCATTACTGAGAACAATATTGTATCGAATTTCCAAAGGAGGTTCCAGTAAATATGAACACGAAAAGTTCCTCTGGGGTATAGACGAATTGCACGTGCACACAACAAACGTAAGATATAACATCCAGTGGATAAAGATGAATACTTTGTTGACAAAAATATAAAGAATAGTACTAATCAGACCTACCATCCAATATGTTGTCAAAGAAGGCTATGGAAGCGTTAGAGCTATGGTAACATCAGGTACTCCCAGATCCAGGTGAGACACAACGAAGACACTACTGAGTACTTACACACACTGTATTAAACGGCTCCTTATACGATTAATCCATATTAAGGTCAATTTACAGTGTTTCACGTATTACACAAAAAATTAGCAGCAATGTAGTTTAAGCAGGCAGAATGTATAATATAGCAACACTTTGCAACAACAAAAACAACAACAACAACAATAAAGCAAATATGTGGACGTGTATTTCTCTTTAAACGCGATGAGGCTTCATCTCAACGAGTTCAAATTGAAAAAAATGTTCACAATCAACATTTGTGGGCTGACGAGAGTCCGCACGCAATAGTGCAATTACGTCATCAACACAGATTTTCTTTGAACGTTTGGGCGGGAATTGTTGGTGATATCTTGATTGGGCATCATGTTCTTACACCTACGCTTCATACGGGATACTCTACCTGTGCCGCTAGAACATGTGCCTTTAAAAGTACGACACAACATGTGGTTCATGCACGATGGAGCTCACGCACATTTCAGTCGACGTGTTCGTACGCTTCTCAACAACAGATTCGGTAACAGATGGATTGGTAGAGGCGGACCAATTCCATGGCCTCCACGCTCTTTTGACCTCAATCCTCTTGACTTTCATTTATGGGGGCATTTGAAAGCTCTTATCTACGCTATCCCGGTATCAAATGTAGAGGCTCTTCGTGCTCGTATTGTGGACGGCGGTGATACAATACGCCATTCTCCAGGGCTGCATCAGCGCATCAGGGATTCCATGCGACGGAGGGTGGATGCATGTATTCTCGCTAACGGAGGACATTTTGAACATTACCTGTAACAAAGTGTTTGAAGTCATAGTGGTACGTTCTGTTGCTGTTCGTTTCCATTCCATGATTAAGATGATTTGAAGAGAAGTAATAAAATGAGCTCTAACATGGAAATTAAGCGTTTCCGAAAACATGTCCACATAAAATATTTTCTTTCTTTGTGTGTGAGAAATGTTTCCTGAAAGTCTGGCCGTGCGTTTTTGTACCACCAGTGGCGTACCTAGGACTTGGCTTTGGGGAGGGGGGGGGAATAGATATGCTTGCCGAGCAAAATTTTAGTCAGTTTCCAGTATTTTAGTAATGACCTCAGGTGTGTATTACGGATGTAATACTTTAAAACACAGTGAGGAAATTTTCTTGTATCTTAATTTTGTACATTGTGGTCAGTGTTTCTTCTATGGTTGTTTTACAAGCAAGATACCGCACAGCATTTCCAACAAAGCAGAACGCAGTTGTACACCAGTAATGTGATAGTCACTATAACTTAAAGATACATATCCAACACTTTGTGTTGTGCCAATACACACGATCTGTTCTTAGACAAAGAGAGAATATGTATTGTGAGTAGTTTAATGCAGTCTGTTTACTGTCTCCATGGTGTCTTATCTGACTCTGAAGGTATGGAGTATGAACATACTGTTAATGCTTCCACACCTTTCTATTGAGATAACATTTTCTTTAAATTTTTGTTGATAAAATAGTCACTGTATACAGTTACTATGTGCACGTATTTTTCCTGTCACCCACTTTTGGAATAGTGATATAGTTTCAATGAACCGGTAATGCAAGAGTTACTTCTGTGATTTTTTTATTTATTTATTTTTAATTTTCTTTTTTACTTGAACCACATTTGTAGTTGTTTCTCCTTCGAGATTCGCTACAGTTGTTCTTAGTAACGAAATCTTGGTTTGACATCTGGAAAAGTAGGATTTTTTTTTTCGGTCACCTCACATGCTTATAAAACATAGTCATCGCTTAAGTGCGTAGGATCTCGCATTTTAGGGTCATCCGGGTTGGTACATTACTTACAGTAACTTATCATTGACTCGGTATGTGAACATTTTAAAATATAATTCTTATTTGCGATCTGGAATGTTAATTGTAACCTAGCGTGCCCGAGCTATAGTATGGTATCAATCCGAGAATTAAATTTGATCCGCATGTGGTTTTTCTACAGAGATTTAGCCAGGGGAACTGGGGTATTTGTGGTGCAACATTAACTCAAATATGACTATCGGCAGATATGTAACCTTATTCGATATCTAATATCTTTGCTGTTACATATTTACAGTAAACACGTTTTATTTTACCTTTTCTTTAACGAACTAGATAATCTCCGCTGCCAATGTTGTGGATGACCGCAGACACGCAGCAATTATGCATTGCCACAGTGTACACAAAAGCAGACGTTCGTTCAGAGCACTGCGGAGCGTTAAAGACGCGTTTGTGAGAGTTGTCGGTTGCTTCCTGTCCCAGTACTGGCGTAGGACTGAGCGCCTATTGTTTTGTAATTAGGCATTAAATTCTATGTTACTTGCGGTAGACACCAGTTCACTGATGTGTGTTCTTCGGAGCAGGGGTTCCAGAAGAGTACTGATTATCCTTGTGTTAAGTTTCTGTAATCAGAAGTTAGTAATCATACAACTGTAAACCCCTTCCAACATTATTCTTTTTTAAGATATTTTCGTCATATAAGTTTTACAGTGAGCACTGCACTCATGGCCTACAACATACTGCATCACTGCACATGTGCTTAATGCCAAAAATTGTGTCAGAGAAATGTCACAGTACGCCATCACAGCCTGTTTTCGATATTGGGAGTAGTGCCGACGTTGGGTCAAGTTGAATGAAACAATGAGTAAGAGTTACTGAGCTACACTCCTGGCCATTAAAATTGCTACACTACGAATATGACATGTTACAGACGAGAAATTGAACCAACAGGAAGAAGATGCTGTGATATGCTTTTCAGAGCATTCACACAAGTTTGGGACCGGTGGCGACACCTACAACGTGCTGACATGAGGAAAGTTTCCAATCGATTTCTCGTACACAAACAGCAGTTGACCGGCGTTGCCTGGTGAAACGTTGTTGTGATGCCTCATGTAAGGAGGAGAAATGCGTACCATCACGTTTCTGACTTTGATAATGCTCGGATTGTAGCCTATCGCGATTGCGGTTTATGGTATCGCGACATTGCTGCTCGCGTTTGTCGCGATCCAATGACTTTTAGCAGAGTATGGAATCGGTGGGTTCAGGTGGCCAATACGGAGCACCGTGCCGGATGCAAATGTTCAAATGTTCAAATGTTTGTTAAGCTTATGGGACTTAACTACAGGGTCATCAGTCCCTAAACTTACATACTACTTATGAACTACTTACAAACTAGGACGGCACAAATATCCATGCCCGAGGGGGGATTCGAACCCCCGACCGTAGTGGCCATGCTGACCGTGACTGGAGCGCCTCAGTCACCTCGGCCACCGCGGCGTGCCGGATGCCAACAGCCTCGTATCACTAGCAGTCGAGATGACAGGCATATTATCCGCATGGTTGTAACGGATCATGCAGCCACGTCTTGATACCTGAGTTAACATATTGGGACGTTTGCAAGACAACAACCATCTGCACGAACAGTTCGGCGATATTTGCAGCAGCATGGACTATCAGCTCGGAGACCATGACTGCGGTTACCCTTCACGCTGCACCACAGACAAGAGCGCTTGCGATGGCGTACGCAAGGACGAACCTGGGTGCACGAATGGCAAAACATTTTTTCGGATGAATCCAGGTTGTGTTTACAGCATCATGATGGTCGAATCCGTGTTTGGTGACATCACGGTGAACGCACATTGGAAGCGAGTATTCGTCATCGCCATACTGGCGTATCAGCGATGGTATTGAGTGCCATTGGTTACACGTCTCGGTCACCTCTTCTTCGCATTGACGGTACTCTGAACAGTGGCCGTTACATTTCAGACGTTACGACCCACGGCTCTATCCTTCATTCGATACCTGCGGAACCCTAAATTTCAGCAGGACAATGCACGACCGCATGTTGCAGGTCCTGTACAGGCCTTTGTGGATACGGAAAATGTTTGACTGCTGCCCTGGCCAGCACATTCTCCAGGTCTCTCACCAGTTGAAAACATCTGGTCAGTGGTGGCCAAGCAAATTGCTCGTACAATACGCCAGTCACTACTCTTGATGAACTGTGGAATCGTGTTGAAACTGCACGGGCATCTATACCTGTACAGGCTATCCAAGCTCTGTTTCACTCAATGCCCAAGCGTATCAAGGCCGTTATTACGGCCAGAGGTGATTGTTCTGGGTACTGATTTCTGTGGATCTATGCACCCAAATTGCGCGCAAATGTAATCACATGTGAGTTCTAGTATATTTGTCCAATGAATACTCGTTTATGAGCTGCATTTCTTCTTGGTGTAGCAATTTTAATGGCCAGTGTATATGAAATAAAATCGTTATCTGACGCGCGCACCGCAGTCGGGCGCCTTAGTGCGCAGGGCTATTCTTTCGCGGCTTGGGACGGCGAATCCGCTTAAGATGATCGGGAAGTCTCTTCACATTCAACGGATGACTGTGTGGTGTGCAATGTCCAACCACTGAATAATCGGCGAGATATTCCTTGATAACAAGGTCGTTACCAAATGTCATGTAAAGGTGTTGGAAGATGATTACATCCCAATTATAGAAAGTGGCATTGATTTCGATACTATGTGGTTCATAAAAGATGGATTCCACTGAAGCAGGTGAGTGTTTGATGGTCTGGAGCTGCACCATGTGAAGAGCATTGTGACTCTGGGATATCTGTAAGCCATGGACATGGGCTTCGATTGGCCACTGAATTCTCCGAATCTGAACACATGAGAACCCTTTCTGTGGAACTATATTAAAGACAAAGTGTACAGCACCAACCCCAATACCAAGGCTGAACTGGAAACATCAATTCAGGAGTTCATGGACAGCATCGATGTTCCGAAAGTTGAGCGCGTCATGCAGTCTTATTCGACTGTGCCCCATTATCGCCACGGAAGTCAGACATATCGAACACGAGACAACATAAATCTGAATATCTGTACTGACGTTTTCATGTTGAATAAAGTATGTGTGCGCCGTATTTTGTAACTAATTTATGTTTTGTTTCATATAGTCGATAATTGTCTGTAGCCTGAGACCCGGAAATGGAAATATTTATAATTTTTGCTGAGAAGTTCGGCACACCTCTATGTAAGTCACAATCCAGCCTTCAAAGCGAAACCCAAGCAGTCAATAGGTACTTTATATCGGTAATGCATACAAACGCTGAGCAGTAAACTGTGAAGTCGGTCGGTGTGCCTGTTGGAGTACAGAAGCTGAAGCAAATATGTGCGACGTAAGTGTGCAAGAGCATAAGCGCTGAAACTGACGTGAAATTTCGAAATGTAATGCGGCATTATGCGTTCTTGTTTCGTCATCATTCGTGTTGTTGATGTGTTCGTTCAACTTACAGCAATGATTCAAGGGAGAAAATGCGGTCATGTTTCGTTGCCGACCGTTGCCTACATACAGAGACATTCAAGATGCAGGCAGATAACCGAAATATTGCTTACAATACAAGAAATCGTTACTGACAACATGGGTAGGAGTACCAATGATCATCTGTACGTTTTATTTAGGAAGTCAACCAACATAATCTATAATTTATTGTTCAAAAATTCTGATTAATAAAAGGCACTCTCAGAATGGAAAAATGCAAGAGGGCATACCATTTCCAGTGGATTCAGTGGTGAGAAAGCAGATATCTCCTTTCATTCTAAAAGGTAATCAGGATAGTACATAAAATTACAATACGTTTAATTCCGGTTTATTCTGTTCTCGGGTACTAAAGATCAGTTATGTTACCATAACCAACCGTATCCACTGAAGATGATCCTGCAGTGGCTCGAAAACTAGTTCTGGATTAAATAAATAATAAAAAAACATCCAAAAAGGCTTCCGGTTGCAATTCTTTTAACGAAAATAAACCGTTAATTTACGCTATAGCTGCAGTTCGTGTCAAACATGGATATCTTGAAAGTAATAAGGATAGTTACGGGAAAGATATTCATTTTGCAATGTCCGATAATTAGTCGCCAAATGAGAAAATATCGCATGCTCAACTGATAAAAAAAACTGATAGAAAAAATAAAAAAACCACTGGAAACTGTGGTTGCAACACGATCGATGTAATATGAAAGTTACCTTTCGAATGTCCTGATTACGAGACGCCAACCAATTCATAGTGGACATATATGTGAGAAAGCGAATACCATCTTCCATTCTTTAACCTAGGATCTTACAATACGAGGGAGCGAAAGAGATAGACAAACGGCAGTAAAGGAATCCACATAAATGTGAATAATAGTGAAAGGTATATAACATGACTGATATAGAAATATGGATGGGTTGTTGTACAGTTTTGATGGTTGCTCGCAGTGGAATAGACAGCGGTCTTTACGAAACGTAAGTTACAAAAAAAAAAAAAAAAAAAAAAAAATAGAACAGTTGTTACAATTTTCTACTGTACATTGTCCGCTGTTTCGAGCGATGAATAAGTAATTGAAAGAGAAATTCTGAAGTTAATCCCAGGATGATATAGCCAAGGGTTCCAATTTAGAAAAGGAAAAGAGAGAATAAGTCTGCCTGAAAATATTTAACTACTGGTGGGCTGCCAGAAAATACAGTAGTACGGCATTTATTGTACACACTTGAAACAGACAGAGATATCCATACATCGCAAAAAGCTATTTAAAAAGAATTAATAGCGGTACAAAAACGCGGTCCTGTTATATCTGTAGACGAGAAATTCTTGTACATATATATATTCGATGAAGGTTTGTATTTTCACGGTTTTTTGAAGTTCACCTACATAGTTGTACTTTTCGTAAAAACGCGATTTTCCATATACAAATATTTTGTGTTTTCCGGATCATTAAAGATATGTTAGTCTCGAAGAGGCGATGAGTAGCACCTCGCCACTGGGATACTACAATAAATGTTAGATACGGTTTTCTTTGGCTACACTAACGAATCAGTTTCTGCATTTGTAGGCAAGTTGCGCACTTCGAAATATCTAGGAAATTTTGGCTTAAATTATTTACTGTCACACTGAACAGGTACATTCATAGTTATTTTCGTTTAACGGGCGCAATTCCTGCGTAGGTAGTGTTGCAAAAGTTTTATGTAATAATACCACTACGCAAGAGGAAATAAAGTCGCCCGATATTTAACGTTTGTATGCTGTATACAGATATTAATAATATTAGCACATAATTATTCTATCACTTCCATAATAAATCTTTGAATATTTCGGACTAAGTTACAACAGAAAATGATTGCAGGTTATTCTATGAGTAATAAGAATGGTAGTTACACGTAAATGTAAATCATTTAAATATAAAAAGACTGCTCACAACCACAGATTACACACCGAAACTGACGAGGTTGTTAGAAAAGAAATATAACTTCTTATTTAGTTAATTAATTGAAATACTTATTCGAAAATTGATAAGCACACTCACAAAGTCGTAGATCCATAAGCGGCGGAATGAAAAAGATTCCTTGCTCATAATATTCCCAAATCAAGCTAAGATGCTAAGACGTGTAAGAACAACTGCATTCTCCCCCTCTTCTATAAGGAATAATTGGCTATCCATCAGCATTAAAAAGGAAGGAAAAGGCGGGTGAAAGAACAATTATCTCCGCCCTAATGCCAAAGAACGCTCGTAATCCTACAACGACAACGTCCCCACAAAATCTTACAAGGGGAGAAAAGAAATTAAAACGGTTTAAAATTCGTGCTAAAGAGGATTATTGACATGGAAAAAGGAAGGTATAAGACGTGATTGATGCGCAAACACCGCTAGGTTGATCTTTGTTTTCAGTGGAGTAGAGAGCAGTCTTTATAGATGGCATTTTAGGAATTTGGGAACAAAAATAATGTCAGGAAAGTAGCGGACTTCGTAATGAAATTTCCGTACATATACTCTACCTGGTCGGCAATAGGTATTGCACAACAAAGGAACTCGCGTTGCAAGTTTTAATGTCTTATTGTGATGGATGTGTTCTCCTAGACTGGCAATCTCTTACAGAAACTAGAAATTTAGCTCGAACTTCAATGCGAGAAGCTTAAAATCGCAAGAAATTCTGGTCGCATATAAATTATACTAGAGGTGAAACACAATCAATACTATACGATATAAACTATGGTGGTAATGATAACAGTTGTGCTAAAGCAGAATTGCTTAACACATCGTTCCGAAATTGCTTCATTAAAGAAGACAAATATACCCCAATTCGAATGAAGAACACTTACCAGGATGCGTATTTTAGTATTAGATATACCTGGAGTACTAAAGCAATTTAATTCACTTAACAAAAGTAATTCTACTGGTCCCGCCTGTATTCCAATTAGATTCCTTTCGGAGTATGCTGATGCAATAGCCCCATACCTAACTATCATATACAAACTCTCGCTCAAGAAGTATATTCAAGAAGTATTCAATAGGAGAGATCCACATAATTACAGGCCTATATCCTTGACGTCGGTTTGCAATAGCAATTTAGAACACGTACTTTACTCATTAAGAACTCCTCCAAGCGAACGTCCTATTGACCCATAGTAAACAGGGATTCAGAAAGTATCTGACAGTTTTCAGCCTTACAATCATTTTATAAGATTGTATCTGTTTTACTGTTCCTTTTAACATGTATAACTTGTTTAGTTGTGGATGCCATAGGTATAAGAATATATGGTCAGAGTCTATATCGGCCCCTTAGTGTGTCTTACAGTTTAAAACCTGGTTCCGAAATCTATGTCTCATCATTATCTCGGACATGGATGTGTGTGTTATCCTTAGGTTAGTTAAACTTAGGTTAAGTAGCTCGTAAGAATAGATACTGATGACCAATATAGTTTGGTCCCATAGAATTATAATTTTCTTATAATCTATTTGGTACCTTCCGGTGTCTCCTGGTCTCTTCCACGTATACAACCTTCTTTCGTGATTCATAAACCAGGTGTTTCTTATGATTAAATTATGTTCCGTGCAAAATTCTACCAGGGGAATTACTCTTTCATTCCTTTTGCCCAGTCCATATCCACCTACCAATTTCCCTTCGTGTTCTAAAATTATACTGCAAACCGACGTCATCGACATCGGCCTGTAATTTTGCGGATCAGTCCTGTTGCCTTTCTGGAATATTTGAGTGACCTGCGCAACTTTCCAGTCTTTGGGTACGAAACATTCGCTGAGCAAACAGTTATATATGATAGCTAGGTATGGAGCTACTGCGTCAACATACCCTGAAAAGAACCTAATTGGTATACAATGACCGGGAGACTTAATTTTGTTAAGTTGCTTTAATACTCCAGGAGTACCCTGTCAGAAAAGAGACAGTACATAGTAATTGATGGCAAGTGATCAAATAAAGCAAATCTGATATCTGGCGTTCCCTAGGAAAGTGTTTACTATATGGCCACTGTTATAAACGATTTAGGAGACAATGTGAACAGCTCTCTGATTGTTCGCGGATCGTACTGTCGTTTATCGGTTAGTAAAGTCATCAAAGATCAATAGCAACTTCAAAATGATGTAGATATCTACATGGTGTGAAAATTGGCTATTGACGGTAAATAATGAAAGAAACTGAAGTCACCTATATGAGCTCTGGAAAAAAATAAAAAAAAAATTTAAAAAAAAGAAGGAAAGAAAAAAAATTAAAGAAACAAAAACCTCTGTAACCTTCATTTACACGATACATCAGGCAAATATAAAGGTCGTAAATTAAACACAAATATGAACTTTAATTGGAAACAACACACAGAAAATAATGTAGGGAAGGTGAGTCAAAGACTACGTTTCATCGGCAGAACACTTAGAATATGCAACAGTTCTAGTAAAGACTGTCTACACTCCACTTTTCCGACCTATTTTAAGGCGGCGAACCGTCCCGGTTTCAGCGGGACAGTATCGCATTTGTTCTCGTTGTCCCGCATTGGGATGATTACTGAAAATGTCCCGAAAAACGGCAAAAGCGTCCCGCATTCCAGTACTTTTGAAATTGTTGGTCTAAGGACACACGTCGAAACTATTTGTGTACGGCACGCTATGTCATACTGCGTACCAGTCAACTTCACAATGCATCATCTACGAATAAATGAGTTTTCTTACATTAAATACAAACGAATTAGATTAGATTAGATTATTTATTTGTTCCGTAGATCCATATTGAGGGGATCCTCGTGGATGTGGAACATGTCAAGAAACAAAATTTACAAGTTGAATAACAAATAATACTAATAATATAAATACAAATACATACACTTATAATATAAATACAGATACATAATTTTTAAGGTTCTTTTTTTTTTTGCTGATAATATAATAATACTAATATAGTATGAGTGCATGCATCATTTGGTACAATTTAGAAATTCACTAAGGGAGTAGAAGGAGTTGGCCACTAGAAAGTCTTTTAGGTTCCTCTTAAACTGATCTTTATTTGTAGCTAAATTTTTTATACTTGATGGTAAATTATTGAAAATGTGTGTTCCTGAGTAGTGGACCCCTTTTTGAACTAAAGTAAGTGCTTTTAAATCCTTGTGTAGATCATTTTTATTTCTAGTATTGTATGTATGAACTGAGCTGTTTGTTGGGAAAAGGGATATATTATTTATGACAAATTTCATTAAGGAATAAATATACTGAGAGGCAGTAGTTAATATACCCAGTTCTTTGAAGAGGCTTCTACAAGACGTCCGCGAATTTACTCCACAAATAATACGTATTACACGTTTTTGGACTCTGAAGACTTTTGACTGACTTGAAGAGTTACCCCAAAATATTATACCATATGACATTAAGGAATGAAAGTAAGCAAAGTATGCAAGCTTTGTTATTTTTATGTCTCCTATGTCTGATAACACTCGTATTGAAAATACAGATTTGTTGAGTCGTTTCTGCAGTTCTGTGGTGTGCTCCTCCCAACTAAATTTATTATCAAGCTGTAATCCCAGGAATTTAATTCTGTCAACCTCTTCCATCTGCTCTTCTTCATATTTAATGCATATGCTGTCAGGAAATCTCTTACATGTTCTGAATTGCATGTAGTGCGTCTTTTCAAAGTTTAATGACAATGAGTTGGCTTTAAACCATTTATTAATGTTCATGAAAATATCATTAGCAGACTTTTCTATCAATATACTTGACTTACTCTTTATTGCAATTTATTGCAATTTATTGAAAAAAAGATACACATAATCTATTTCAAAATGACAAATTTGTTAGAGATGGACGTTGTGTTTGTTTTAAGCTGGTACCTGCATTTGGTGATAGGATGACTCATTAAAAAAATATGTTTTTCACATATTTTCTGTGTCTTTTTAAGTACATTTCAATAAGTGCAATGGAAGATTTTTCGGTGCACAAGGTGGCATACAAGATGTAATATTACCACAGTTTGTATAAAAAAATTTTTTTTAATCTGACATGCAAATACAATATCAGCTGTCATCTTACTTCCTCCAGGAATAAAAAGATGGTGAAATTCTGAAAATGCAACAACGAAAGTGAGTGAGCATTGCATGTAGTAAGGCACAATTAAACTCTACACTTCATCGAAAGAACTACTATAATACAGTAGTTCAAATGGTTTTAACAAGTAGTTTTTATCAAATTTTAATTCGAGGTTATTGCAAAACATAATTCTTTGGGCGGAGTCAGCTACTTATCACAATTTGTGGAGCACGATGCTCTAAGAGCTAGAACAAATAAAAGTAGTACAGACAACGAAGGTGATCGGAAGCACGTAACGGATACAGAATATGTAAAAATTGTCAGAAACTAAACTTCAAAATAGGAGCGCGAAAAAATATTTATGAACTGTAAATACAGATTGAAAATTAAGAATAAAATGACAGTCAGATATGTTACTTTAAAAGTAAATGAGGAGGCCTACTCTTCGCGCCTAAATTTCTTTCCTAGTTTCAGAGTAACTGGCACAATTTGTCACGTGATCTTAGTCCTCCTTCACCTCCTCGAAATCTGCCGCATTGAGTTTTGAAAAAGTTCACCGCCTTATCCTACTTTCGAATTTTCGAATACAGCTGCGTGTTGTAGGATCGCCACCTACTGGGACTGACGGATGATATAGACCTAGATCCAAGATCGTCCCACGGCTCACGACTCGTTACCAGAAAGATAATCGCTTCGAAAACTATAAAGAGCTATTGTATCGCGCAAATAAATACGGTATGTCCCTTAAGAGAATCATAACTAGAGACGAGATGTAGATCTGCGGTTATGATATGATACTTAAGGTTCAATTTTGACAATGGGTGGGAAAGTATCTCCTAAACTAGTTATTTTTGCTGATGATACAAGTATAGCTATCACACCTGACAAACAGGAATGAACTGATGAAATTGTAAATGATATCTTCCAGAAAGTTATTTAGTGGTTCTCTACAAATGGACTCTCATTAAACTTTGATAAAACTCAATATATACAATTTCGTGCAGTAAATGGCATGACACTATTAATAAATTTAGAGTCTGAACATAAATCTGTAGCTAAGGTAGAATATTCAAAATTTTTATGTGTTTGCATTGACGAGGGACTGAATTGGAAGAAACATATTGAAGATCTCCTGAAATGTTTGACTTCAGCTACTTATGCTATTAGAGTCATTGCAAAATTTGGGGATATACATCTCAGTAAATTAGCTTACTATGGCTATTTTCATTCACTGCTTTCATATGGGATCATAGTCTGGGGCAAAGCAACATTGAGTAAAAAAGTATTCATTGTACAAAAGCGTGTAATCAGAATAATTGCTGGAGCCCACCCAACAGCATCCTGCAGACATTTATTTAGCGATCTAGGGATCTTCACTGTAACTTCACAATATGTATATATTCACTCATGAAATTTGTTAGCCGGCCGCGGTGGTCGAGGGGACTAAGGCGCTGCAGTCACGGTCTGCACGGCCATTACGGTCGGGGGTTTGAATCCCCCCTCGGGCATGGATATTTGTGCCGTCCTAGTTCGTAAGTAGTTAATAAGTAGTTTGTAAGTTTAGGGACTGATGACCCCGTAGTTAAGTCCCATAGACTATACAAACATTTGAACATTTTTTTTAATTTGTTATTAACAATCCGACCCCATTCAGAAGTAATAGCAGTGTGCATAGCTACAACACTAGGAGAAATTATGATATTCACTATTCAAGGTTAAATCTAACTTTGGCTCAGAAAGGGGTGAATTATGCTGACACAAAAGTCTTTTGTCACTTACCAAGTAACATCAAAAGTTTAACAGATAGCCAACTAGTATTTAAAAAGAAATTAAAGGAATTTCTGAATGGCAACTCCTTCTAAAATATAGATGAATTTAACTTAAAAAAAATTCCTTAAAATATTGATTGGCAAGTGTAGACAACATTTACTAAACTGACACGTTCCACATCATTACGAAATGTAATATATATGATCTATGGAACAAGTATCAATCTAATCCTAGACCAAAAAATCTCGTCATGTCAGCTCAAATGTAACTCTATGACGTTTTCTTGGAAGTCAAATGATCCCTTGATGAAAAATTCATCCCACAGTGACAAATTGTTACTAAGTAGTACTATCTGGACGAATTGCGACGCTTACTAGAAAATGTACCGAGGATAATAACGCAGCCACTAAATAAACCCTGATGATGTATGATTGATAAAAAAAAAAAAAAAAAAAAAAAAAAAAAAAAAAAAAAAAGAGAGAGAGAGAGAGAGAGAGAGAGAGAAACGTAAATCACTGTGCAGCCTCACTCTTGGTATTCTGATGACCCAGCCCCGCGGGTCCAAAGTTAAATCCCCATTGAAAGAATGAATGTTTGCAACGATAGACGAGATAAAATTCCCTGACGGCCTCGGCACGATTAAGAAAGATGTTTACCCAGACTGCTTCAAGAACTGGAAACAGCGATGGGAGCGGTGTATTAATTGTGGAAGACGCTATTCCGAAGGAGATCGTGCACAGTAAGTGAAACGCAAACGCCGAAAAATTTTGTGGACGAAGATACAGATTTTTTGAGCAGACCTCGTAAATCAAATATAGCATTCGGAAATGGAGGGTCGAGATGTCGTTTTCTCACAAGAGGGAGGAAGAGGGCAGGGGGCTGGCAGAGAGGACCGGGGCTTTATCCCTAATTAGGCCCTAAGAGCGCAGCATTGTCCGCAGTCGCGGGTATAGGAATTAGCGAGTGGCTCGGGAAGGGGAGGAGAGGGGAGGTTGGGCCCGTTAGCTCTCATTCAGAATTACGGTCGCTCCCGCTTTGTTCCCCTACTCATACATTTTAATGCCCTTTGCTGTTACGTGTATTATTTTCATTCTAATTGTCAAGGGATCAACTGTTTCCAAGTGGTTGAAGAACGTAGATTGGTTTGTGTCGCTATTTCTTAAGTGTTTTCTGCACGCGGTCTCCCGCGTCGGAGGTTCTACATCTACATACACACTCCGCAATCCACCGTAAGGTGCGTGGCGGAGGGTACACTGTACCATTGATTTGATTTGATCTTACCAGGGAAGCCAAAACAGTCTTGGTCCAACCCGCCACTGCCCGCACCGAAACTAAGTTTATTGTGCGGTATCGCTCCCTGTATATCTAGTAAAGCCAACCAATGCCCTTGAACAGTGCAGTTCTTTATTAGACACAATTTTTTCGGGTCTGGTTGTCCCAAATGTTCTGTACCTTTTACTCTCCAATGCAATGTATTCGAAGATTAGATGTGATGCAGTTTCATCGCCGTCATCACAGATCCCACATTTAGGGTCCTCTTCTGTTATTCCCATTGTATGTAGGTGTTTTTTGAAATTCCCATGTCCTGTCAGCAATCCAACCATGAGTCTAATCTCTCTCCTGTTCAGCCCAATATTGCAGAGCTTATTTTAAAACATGGCTTAGGCATCATTACCTTGCCATGTTTTTGTTGGTAGACTTTGGTCCAATATTCTACGTGCTGTCTTCTGAGCCAGTTATGTAGCTCCAATTTGATCATTGCCTTGGTGATTGTCAGGACAGCTTCCGGTCCAATAAATGGAGTCTCTGCCCCCATCCTGGCTAATCTGTCGGCATGTTCGTTGCCACTGATCCCCGAGTGGCCAGGGACCCACAATAGGTTTACTCTATTGCTTTCCCCTAGCTCCTCCAGAACCCTGTGACATTCTGCAACAATTTTAGACCTTGTTGCAGGAGCTGCCAGTGATCTCAGGGCTGCCTGGCTGTCTGAATAGATATAGATGCTACGATCTATGTAGCACCTACGCAAATTCTCCTCCACACATGCCCTGATGGCAGTGATTTCGGCCTGGAATACTGAGGCCAGTTTCCCTAGAGAGATGACGCCCTCCAGTCTTGGCTGCACCCCGTATACCCCTGCCCCAACGCCTTGGTCTGATTTTGACCCGTCAGTGTACCAGACAATATCCCCCATACGGTCTCGAACTATTTTCTCCCACTGCTCCCTACTTCCAATTGTTATACTGAAAGGCTTGTTGAAGCAGTATGGGGTTATAATATAGTCGGCTGGCATTTCCTCAACCTTTCCTATATTTACCTCACTCACTATTTTAGTGTGTGATTCTGGATATCCCAAAGAGTTCCAGTTGTTGCCAGATTTGAGTCTGTATGCACCAGCCGCTGCATCCATCTTGACCCTAAGGTGTAATGGTGGCATATCCAGCATGGTTTCCATCCCAGCAGTTGGTATGTTGCTAATTCCGCCAGTTATGGCTAAGCAGGCTAATTTCTGCACCTTACCAAGCTCCTTAGCAGCAACCTGCTGTTCTACCTTCTTCCACCACACGACCGCCCCATAGGTGATGCTGGGTCTAATTACTGTGGTGTATACCCAGTGCATACCCTTGGGGCTCAGGCCTCAATTTTTGCCACAAGCACACTGTACCATTACTAGGCATTTCCTTTCCTATTCCACTCCCAAACAGAACGAGGAAATAAAGAATTCCTTTATGCCTCCGTACGAGCCCTGATTTTTCTTATCTTGTCGCCGGCCGCGGTGGCCGAGGGGACTGAGGCGCTCCAGTCACGGTCTGCACGCCCACTACGGTCGGAGGTTCGAATCCCCTCTCAAGCATGGATATTTGTGCCGTCCGTAGTATTAGTTAGTTGATAAGTAGTTTGTAAGTTTAGGGACTGATGACCCCATAATTTAGTCCCATAAGCTATACAAACATTTTAACATTAATTACTTACCTTGTCTTTGTGATCACCACGCGAAATGTAAGTATGCGGCAGCAAGATCGTACTACACTCAGCTTCAAATTCCGGCCTCAACAGAAATTCACGAAAAGAACATCGTCATTCCTCCAGCAATCCCCAATTCAGTTGCCGGAACATTTCCATGACACTCGCGCATTGGTCGAACCAACAAGTAAAAAACCTAGCTGCTCGCCTCTGAACCGCCTCTATGTCTTCCTTTAAACCGATCTGCTGCGGGTCCCAAACACTTGAGCAATACTCAAGACGTGGTCGTACAAGAGTTTTATACGCGGTCTCCTTTACAGATGAAGTACATCTTCCCAAAATTCTCCCAATAGACCGAAGTCGGCTGTCCGCCTTGCTCACAACTGTCCTTACATGTTCGTTTCATTTCATATCGCTCTGCAATGTTACGCCTAGATATTTGAACGACGCGACAGCATCAAGAAGCTCACTACTAGTGCTGTATTCGAAGATTATGGGAATGTTTTTCCTACTCATGCACATCACCTTACATTTTTCTACATTGAGAGTAGCGGTCCTATCACACTCCCCTGGGGCACGCCTGTCGATACCCTCGTCTCTGATGAACACTCGCCGTCGAGAACAACGTACTGCGTTCTATTACTTAGGAAGTCTTCCAGCCAGTCACAAATCTGTGAACCTATTCCATAAGCTCGTATCTTCATTAGCAGTCTGCAGTGTGGCACCGCGTCGAACGCCTTTTCGAAGCCGAGAAAAAAAATCAGCCTGTTGCTCTTCATCCATGGTTCACAGGATGTCATGTGAGAAAAGGGCAAGCAGAGTTTCACATGAACGATGTTTCCTAAACCTTTTCTGATTCATAGAAAGAAGCTTTTCCGTTTCAAGGAAATTTACTATATTCGAACTGAGAATATGCTCCAAAATTCTACATAAAACTGATGTGAACGATATTGGCCTGTAATTGTGTGGGTCAGTTCTCTTTCCTTTCTTATAAACGGGACTCACCTGCGCTTTTTTACAATCAGTAGGAACTTTGCGCTGAATTAAGGATTCGCGAAATGCAAGCTAAGTAGGGGGCCAATGCCACAGAATACTCTATTTAAAACTGAACTGGTATTCCAACCGGACCAGCAGACTTTTTTGTATTTAGCTCTATCAGCTGCTTCTCTACACCAGAAATACCTATTACTATGTCCTCCATTTCGGAATTAGTACGTTGATCAAATGATGGACATTTGTGCGGTCCTCCTGCGTGCAAGATTTCTTAAAGGTTAGATCGATTTTACAAAAGATCAGAATTTTTTCGGGTTCTCTGAAAGATCTTTTGGTAACGTATGCTTCCAGCATCGACCTTTTTATAGATGCACGAATCTCTACAAACTTTTGCCTGTCATCATTTGCGTGTTCTTTTTTGAATCGAGAGTGCAACAGTCTTTGCTTTCTCAGCAGCTTTCTAACATTATTATTATACCAAATTCAAATGTTCAAATGTTTGTTAAGCTTATGGGACTTAACTACGGGGTCATCAGTCCCTAAACTTACAAATTACTTATGAACTACTTACAAACTAGGACGGCACAAATATCCATTCCGAGGGGATTATTATACCACGGTGGATCTTTTCCATCCTTAATCGTCTTAACTGGCACATATTTCTCTAATTCTTTATTTACAATGCATTCAAATTTAGTCTACAATTCCTCTACATCCATAGTCCCGGAATTAAACGATGCCCATTCGTTTTCTGAGCGCGATCCTAACATTTGCTTATCTGCTCTTCCCAACAAAAACACGCTCGTAGCCTTCTTGATTGGTTTATGAACTTTGGTCACCATCGACGCTATGACGATGTCATGATCACTAATTCCTGTCTCTACACAGACATCGTTAATAAGGTCAGGCCTGTTCGTAGCTATAAGATCTAAAATATTTCCATTACGCGTGGGTTGCCGGTTTAACTGCTCAAGACAGTTTTCGGAGAATGTGTCCAAACGTAGCTCGCAAGACTGTACCGCCTGAAATGTAACTAGCGAGGTCCCAATCTATACTCTTAAGGTTGAAGTCTCCCCCAATATTACATGGCCCGGATACGTACGCACTACCTGGTGTAGACTTTCTTTGAATGGCTCTAAAACTGCTACAGCAGCACTGGGGGCGGTAAGAACACCCAACTATTAACTTTACTTCTTTTAGACCTATTATACGTGCTCAGATAACTTCAAAGTTACTTTCAACCTCGATGTCAGTAGAAACAATACCTTTGTCCACAGCAATGAACATACCTCCTCCAGTTGTACCCGATCTATCTTCCCGATATACATTCCACGCCTCGCTAAATATTCTGAACGTGCCACATCATGATTTAGCCAGCTTTCGGTGCCTAAAACTATCTGAGCACAATAATTTCCATGCAGTGCGGCAAATTCAGGAACTTTGTTTCTAATACTTTGTAAGTTCGCGGCTAATATTTTCATATTAGAATATTTGCACCGAACGTGGCCTGAATTCGCTGTTTGAATGTTGACAGGCGAGTGCTCATCCGAGTTAGCGCCTAGCCTAAAAAAAAACCATGTGCACTCCACAAGTACTCTGCTACCCGAGTAGCCGCTTCCTTAGTGTAGTGCACCCCTGATCTATCTAGGGGTAAGCTACAATTCCCCACCCGATAACGCAGATCCAGAAATCTGCAGCCATGACTGTCACAGAGTCGGCGAAGCCTCTGGTTCAGCCCCTCCACTCGGCTCCAAACCAAAGTACCCCAATCAACTCTGGGAACAATGCTACAAATCGATAGCTTTGCTTGCAACCAGCGTGCGAGGGCAGCAGGCTTCACCAAAACCATCCGCCCGTAGGACCTGAGGATGTCCTCAGAACCCAAGCGACAAGCGTCATTGGCGCCGACGTGAGCCACGACTTGCAGTCGACTGCACCCCGCACCATCGACAGCCGCTGGCAAGGCCGCCTCCACATCTCGGATGAGGCCCCCCCAGCAGACACACCGAGTGCACGTTGAAATTCTTTCCGGATGTTGAAGTTATCTCCCTAAGGGGCTCCATCAGGCTGAGCAAGAATATCTATGGAATACGCGCGTGAATATAAGCTTTCTCAAGGTAGAACACGAAATAAGGAAGTGATAATATGACACGTAGCTTGCAGCAGACGAAAACTATACACACGGTATTTATCAAAATCGCAAGAATAAACTCTTAAAGCAGTAGCACAAACGAAATCTGCCAAGTAGGTGAGAAGAAACCTCTTAAAACAGAAACACTAACGAAAATTAAGAAATTAACTGGCAACAAAATTTCACGCAATTAAATTATAATACTTAGCGCTCTGGGTGATGAGGCAGCGACAACAGCTGGCACTGAACTGACTGCTAACTGACAGAAGGCTAATCTGCTAAGTACGCGGAAATAAACCTCTTAAAACAGAAGTACTAACTAAAATGAAGAACTAGACTGGAAAATTAAATTTGACACAAATTAAATTATGATACTGAGCGCTGTTTACGATGTGACACTGTCAGCAGCTGGCACTGGACTCCTTCCTAGGGCATGGATGTGTGTGTTGTCCTTCTGGTAGTTTAACTTAGTTCAAGTGGTTTGTAAGACTAGGGACTGATAACTAACGTAGTTTGGTCCCATAGGATTACAAACATTTGAACATATTTTAAGTGTTTTCTGTATTTAAATTCCAAGTTACTTTGTGTTTGTACTACACAGTATTTATCAAAAATTTTCGAACGTTAGTAAAAATAAGGGATTTTATTACTGAGGTTATCAGTCCCTTGGTTTACTAACCTAAGGACAACACCACACACCTATGTCAGAGGGAGGGCTCGAACCTCCGATGGGCAGCAACCGCGCGCTCTGTAGCAAGGCGCTTGTCCATTCAACCGCGGGCTGTATCACAGTCTTTACAAGTGAGTATATCCCTGGATGTATGTTTAGTGGTGCTTTGGTTTTTCCTAGAAACTACTAAGGATTTTGGCTTAGAACTCTTTCCAAGAAAAAATTGTGGTTTACAAGGAATTGAGAATGTTATTTGCTATTCCACTTACAGGGCAGTAAAATACTGAGCTGTTTTGGTGGGAGCTAAATTTGTTTGTCGTCCTAGGACAGGAGAGTGGAGTGAAGTTGCGGAGAAAAACGGAAGGAGGAGAGGGGGGAGGGCCACGGGGGGTAGAAGGGGGCCGTGGAACGAAAGGGGGATGTACAAGAGAAAAAAATGTTCAAATGTTTGTAAAGCTTATGTGACTTAACTACGGGCTCATCAGTCCATAAACTTACACTGCTTATGAACTAACTTTTACTAAAGACAGCACAAACATCCATGCCCGAGGGGGGATTCGAACCCCCTACAGGGAATGATCTCACGCATCGGAGCGTAGCGCCTCAGTGTGCTCCGCCACTCCACCGCGGCTACAGTCATAAGTAGAGACGAAGGGAAAAGGAAATTTAAGAGAGAGGGTCAGGTGTCGGAAGGGTGTTGAATTGGGGAAGGAAAGTTAAGGTAATATTGATTGCAGAAGGTCCATTGCACTTTTGCTACACGTATATGCTGCATGGCAGAGGCAGGCCTGCACACTGGACTATTCTTCTGCGGGTGGGCCAAATCGAAGAACTTTGTGTATGGAGGGAATACGGAATAAATATATAACCCACGAAATATATTCCGGGTGATCAAAAAGTCAGTATACATTTGTATACTTAATAAATCACGGAATAATGTAAATAGAGAAGAAAAATTGACACACATGCTTGGAATGACATGGGGTTTTATTAGAACAAAAAATAATAAAATAAAAAAAATTTTAAAAATTAAAACATGACGTAGTAAGAACATTAATGAGAGTCGCAGCAGATGACAAGCTCTCACTACTAAAATCTACATCTATATCTACATGGGATACTCTGCAAATCACATTTAAGTGCCTGGCAGAGGGCTCATCGAATCACGAAGTTATACATATGTCACGGTACGACACATTGTTTAAGAGATATGATGTCATGAACACTGTGATACGTGACAACGTGCCGCTTTAGGGATGACGTTTGAATTCTTCTTTGCTGCTGAATGTATTTATATCAAATACCCTTTTTTCAAACAGTATCCATTTATGGCAGTGGGAAAGTTCAAGCAATACGTTGACTGTCATCCGAGTCGGATGAACGATATGGCAGCGCATAAACTACGAACAAACATTAATTTTTATGTATTGAATTTATTTATTTATTTGTCCTTAGGGTAGTTTAACTTAGTTTATTTATTTATTGAATTGGACGGTACCCTCCACCACGCACCGCAAGCTATCCCATGTATTAATGAAGGTGAAAGCTACCACTGTTCCAAAAGTCATTCACATCCGTCCAGCCATTTGAGCGTGATGGCGTATGAAACTAATTAACTAATTATCAAGCACCTTCCACCATTCACCATAAGAAGTTAATTTTAGTATGCCTATAACCTTTGAGAGAGTGCAATGAGTTGAAAAAGTTTTTTTGCGATCGGATGTCCAGTATGGCCGTGCATGAAATACAAACAAAAAGACAAATAAACAAACATTATTTTTTATATATTCGATTTATTTTCAAATTCCCATTAAAACCATACGCTGGTAACAACAAATTCGCACTGATAAACTGAACTGTTCAATCATATTTAAAAATTTCATCAGGATCGGAATACAACAGTAGAATCTGACAAAGTCCATATGTAAAGTATCCTCCGTCATGCACCATCCAAAATTTTATGTGGCAGTGCCCTTCCTCTTGTTTTGAAGGTCAAGTGTCCAAATTGTTATGAAGATTTTAGGACGAATAAAGTGTTCTTATTCGCATGTCGCATGATGCCACAGGTTTTCAACCATATACTTGTTTGTAGCGTCATATCTCCTCAACTATGTGTCGTAAGCAGTTCTTATCCCTACGTCAATTGTTACCTCATGGTAGGAATATGTGTACCAAATTTGGTTGAAATCGGTACAGTGGTTTAGAAGCAGACGTCGCATGATGCTGCACGTTTCCGCGCATTTCATTCTTTAGTACTTCATACCTTCTGTACAATGTGTTGTACAGCTCCTATGACCATCGCGAAAGTGCAGGCAATATGTTGACAAAGTTCCATAACAGTCGATTGAACGGTACGGCCGCGCATAAAATACGAACACACAAACATTCATTTTTATATATTAGAATGACAAAAAGTTCCTAGTTATGTGACTACGAGTTAGTGTCCTCTCGTCCTTACGTGGTTGGAGGTGTTTATTATTACAGGATGGGGACTGTGATAGACCCAGGCATCCCTGTTTCCTTATTGGCAGCAATCGTATGCCTCAGGTGGTATTCAGATTCAAATGCACTAAAATAACCAGGGCGTAGCTCGAGAAAGTAAACTAAGCACGTCATGTGACATTCACAGCCTTTTCCACTCTGATTAGCACTAAATTAAGTTATTTTTTATGTAGTGCTTTGTATTAAGGTCTAGTTGTAAGAATACTGGATAGTTTAGGTACCATAATATCTTCCTTTACGGTCCTTTAATTGTTTTATAATTTGAAAACGACAGTTTTATTACGCACGTTAAACGTATGCATACACACAAAACTTTCAGTTCGTTACTAAAAAAGAAAAATGCATCAGAAGCATAGGAACATGAACTTAAAATGAACGAACCTGTACCTAACCAACACAAAATAGAATCGATAGAATCGGAAACACCTAATGAACTGTCAGACTCCTATAACATTATAGTAATAACGTACCATTTGTGAACAGATTTTATTTGTATCAGATACAGTAAATTACTATCTGTTTCCAAATCCTTCAAAAAGACTGTACAGGATGTGTTCGTTAGGTGGTGGCGGGGTATGATTTCCGTGCTGGGTTTGGGGAGTGATTGGAGAAAATCATGAGTAGACGCAGCAAGTTTCGTCTCCAGGAGAAGGTGTGTTTCCGCTTAAGGGATACATGAGCTGGTCCTTAAGGCCTGACAAGTGGCACCAGTGGTAGATAGGAGTTTAGCATTGTGCTAGGAGACTGCGGGTGCCAGTCTGAAGGGCTGCAGAGCGGACGGATCGCGCTGCTCGGTCGAGAGTTGAACGCGGAATCCATCATGGACTCACTGCCCGTCTTGCAGCTAGCGGACACCGAGTCTAGGGCGTTACACGCTCTGGTCCCTGATTGGCGGGAATCTTTTGGTAGCTCAACGTTCTGGGCTCTGTTTGGCTGCGCTCGGTACTAGCGTGTTGTTCAGCAGTTTTGTGGCCGGTAGTTGCTGCAAGTGCTGGTACAGAGGATTGCCGAACTAGGGTCGATGGCACCGGGCGCGCGGTGTTGAAACGCACGGCTGTCGGCCGGAATTGGGGACAGGGCAGCGACCTCACGGTGGCGCACGGAAGGGGCTTGTTGCCTTGGTGAACGGAAATTTGACTTATACTTCAAAAGTAAATTAAATACCAGTAAAACTACCAAGAATATTTTGAAAACTCGCGACTCCTACGTGCCACTGGTGTACAAGACATTGCAAACATCTGCATAAATAGTTTCTGTGTATGAAAAAAATGTCTTATCGTGCACATTGTGATATGATGTATACAGTTATTGTTGCAATATGATTTGAAAAATGATCTTAGAAAAGTATGTCGGGAAACATAATACCTATTGTTTTCTGTAAGAGGCAAATTTAAAACCAAACCATGATTTTATTACCTATAAAAATTACTTACAGTTGTCACAAAACAGTGGGCTACAAACATATATTTCAAACACTGACGGCTCTTACATAGTGTTACATATCGATCAAGAACCATACGCAACACTTCTATCATTGTAGGACTAAAATTCAAATCTTTATTGTCATCACTTCACTTGGAAGTTGACTGCCGCGGTTTTGGTAAAAGCCGTCCACTTTAAAGAAAAGGTAGAATAAACATTTAAGATGCTCTCAACAGCGGAACTAATGTGAGGGTTGCTTATAAGCAATCGAGATTTGAAGATCATTTTATTTTAAGCAGGAAATCAGACTGTTGTTCACCGTAATGAAATATTGGTCGCGGTCGATCTCAGGGCCCAACCTCTACTTGCCCCCTCCCCCTCCCACCCCCTCACTCAATCACGGGGCCCACTCAACTTGAGGGCCCCTCAATCTCAGGACCCCTAGCAGCTGCTGTTTTTGCGATTACGTACCCACAAAATAGCCTTGGATCTACTCCACTTCTCATGAGGCATCCTATTGGAATCATTCATATACTTTTTCCACGTTAAAGTAATGTAGTAATCTTGTGTAGTTCGCGAACGAACTAGTTCGGAAGAGCGCTCCCATAGGCAAACTACGCGAACTATTTCGCAGATCCCTCGCATCTTAGTTCGTCCGCTCCTTTTCCGAAGACTGACGGGGAGCAGCGAGAGGACGCGAGAGCGCGCAGAATCGCGTGATTCCCTTCTGACAGTTACCGTCAGTTCGAGCTGAGATGCAGCTCAGGTGTGGTTTCATAGTTCACTGCCACAAATTTTCTTTTCTAAGGTATTCAGCATTGTCTAAATATACTCCTCATTCCATAGTGTAAACTAAATAACTGGTTTATTTGCTTAAGTATTTGATGTCTAATTGCCCAAAAATACGGGTAATAGCACACGCTTGGGCAACACTGATCATTATATAACAAAGCTGTCATAACAAAAGAAAGAGCTCTTTTAGTAGTGGTAGCAAAAGCCAAAATGAGCGGACGAACTAAAATGAGCGACCTACTTCGCTGTCGAGCTGCGAACTAAAAGGAGAGCTACCGGTCGCGAACTAAAATATGCACGATCGGTCGCGAACTAAAATATGCGCGAACTAAAGTTCGTTGTATTCTTTTCCGAAGTCTGACGGGCGAGAGGACGCGCAGCAGAATTAAAAATCATGTGTTTGCCTTCTGCTGATGCGAGCCATTTCTAGGTGAGCGTTTACCTGCTGGATTACATAGTTCAGTGCTACAAAATTTCTGCTTTGAAGTATTCTGCACTCTGAAATATCTGACTAATAAATTCCATAATACCAAAATATGGAGATAACTCTCAACTTCAACGCGAGAAATTATCCACAAACTGTTTCTTTTGGTTTGCGTGATATCGTTAGCGGCTCAAGCAGCAAGCGCATGAAGCAGCTATGTGGGGGAACTTCTCCCTCATCCTGCATGCGTAGACCACGCCGCTCAGCCGTCACTGGGAGCGGACAAACTAAAAGAACGAACTAGTTCGCGATAGAGCCGCGAACTGAAGTGAGCGCCCCCGATCGCGAACTATTATGCGCAAGTCTATCGTGTAGCCGCGGCGAAATGGCCCGACGTTCTAAGGCACCTTAATGTGGAGCGAACGGTTGCTCCCCTTCGGAGGTTAGAGTGCACCCTCGGGCATGAGTGTTTTTGTTGTCCTTACGTTAGTTTAAGTAGTTTGTAAGACCAACAAATTTACAGAAATTTGATTATTCGAAAGGCATGTATATCTTCCTTAGTAGAATGAAACTTTCACTCTGCAGCGGAGTGAGCGCTGATATGAAACTTCCTGGCAGATTAAAATTGTGTGCCGGTATCTAGACTTGAACCTGGGACCTTTGCCTTTCGTGGGCACACAATTTTAATCTGCCAGGAAGTTTCTCCGCTGCAGAGTGAAAGTTTCATTCTGGAAGCATCCCTTAGGCTGTGGCTAAGCCATGTCTCCACCATATCCTTTCTTCCAGGAGTGCTAGTCTTGCGTGTTTGCAAGAGAGCTTCTGTGAAGTTTGGAAAGTAGGAGGCGAGGTACTGGCGGAAGTAAAGTTGTGAGGCGGCATCGTGAGTCGTGTCGGGATAGCACAGTCGGTAGTGCGCTTGCCCGCGAAAGGCAAAGGTTACAGGTCCGAGTCCCGGTTCCGGTACACAATTTTAATCTGCCAGGAAGTTTCATCTTCCTTAGTATTTGAACAAAGGTACTAACCATGAGACTATTCTTCTCTGTTACGTAATAGTCCAGATACAGTCATATATCGCCTAAACTTTTCCTTGTGTGCTCAAATATGGCACTGAGAATGTAGACAAAGGGAACTACGTAGCTCAAACCTGTCTTTCGCTGATCTATTTCAACTTCGTGGAAATCCTTATGAAAGTCCAGATTCAGTAATGTTACGAGACAATCGCCTACTCCAGGGGTGGAGCGCTCACACCGGTTGCTCGTGGGCACTGCCAGCAACAAGTTCCCCCCTCCACCTCCCCCTCCACCTGTTAACATCGCTCAATTCGCTGGTGAGAGCGCGCTGAGGCGGGCCTATTCACTTCGCGTCATGGCAATAATGTCATCTCTGTAGTAGCCTGCTTCGAATTTATGGCAGGACAAAAAAAAAAAAAAAAAAAAAAAAAAAAAAAAAAAAAAAAAAAAAAAAGGGAGGAAAAATATATTGAAATACTAGATGATCCAGTGAACTTCTTAACACTTACCTCAAAAAATAAACCATATTAATATTAATCCAGTAGCTTTATAAAGGCATCATCACATAGTCCAAATGTCGGCTCGATATTAGGCGGAAAGAGTGATCAAATCGCGCCCACATGTCCAGCATAATGTTCATGTCTCATTCGTGTAAGTTCAGGGAAGGTTTCAACGGTGATAAAATATGAAAAAACTTTATCGTAATCAGATGAATGGTACTGATATTTTATAGAAAAATCTCTATTTTTTCTGAATGTTCCAATTTTCGGGAATACTTTTCCAAATTTTTATTTCATAAGAACGTTACTCTTGCTTTGAACGTCAAATATGCAAACTTTATTGCAATCAGACGAATGATATTAATATCCCATTGGAAAAAGCTCTTTCAGTATCTCGCGAATTTTCAAATTTTCCGGGTAACTTCCCCAAAATTTTAGTTCATAAGAACGTTCAACTTTCGTTGAACATCAAATAATCAGAATTTTATCGCAATCGGATAAACAGTTCTCAACCTACAATGTTGAATACATTTAGAAACACATTTAAAAAGGAACTTGGTTCGAAGTTTTCGATTTTTTAAATTTTTTTAATTTTATTTATTTATTTATGTTTTTTCAAAAAACGCACTTTCAGTTTTTCTCAAAATTTTTAGTAGATTTTCCAAAAAAGGTATTTCATACGAACCTTGTCCTGTAAAGCCGTACTCAATTGATGCTCTTACAACCATGTGGCAATTGATTTTTATTCATAGAAAAAAGGTCGCTTTCGGTTTTTCCTAAATTTTACTACTTTCTGGGCTACTTTTCCAAATTTTTATTTGCTGTGCATCTTCCTCTTGCTTTCAACATGAAATGTACAACATTTTATTGCAATCTGACGAACGGTATTGACAGCTCACTGAAAACAATCTTCAGGTTTTCTCCCATTTTTCCTGTTTTTCTGGGCAACGTTTCCATATTTTATCACCGTTTAAACATTCTCTGGACTTACACGAATATTTCAAGACTAAAATGAGTCAAATCGGTTCAGTCGTTCTCGAGTTTTAGCGAGACTAACGAACAGCAATTCATTTTTATATGTTTAGATTTTACAAGGACTTCGCTCGAGATGAGTTCCCGCAGCTAACTGCTGGAGTCTGTGAGCTCGAAACTAAATATTTGTGTAAAGGTGTTTTTTTTCTTCTTTTATTTCTAAGATGAAATTAACTGAAGTGTAGATCAGGTGTACTCTTACTGACGTTCAACTAAGTGGAGCGATGCGGTTGATGACCAGTAATGCCAGTTCAAACATCGTGATGTTAATAAAACCGATATTTAAATAGAATTAGAGTGTGATGAAAACAGACATTTCTTTCCTTTTCATAAATAGGTCAGTTCTAAATACTTCTCAATAATATTGTATGTATTACGTTAATACATGTTCAATAAAAATACATGTACTTTCTTTCTTTTTTGTCTGCGTTGTTTTTTGTGACAAGAAAAATAATTTGACGGAGGAGATGGTTCATTCTCTTTTATTGATTCGTATTAGTCCCCGCTACCGTCCTCATGCTTACCAGTTACCTGAACGACAGAACTTTGAACTTAACTGCTGTCAATCTAAGCAAATTATTATTTTGCGACCTTGCTGTACTCATTATAGCAACAGGAAACGAAAATGTTTATTCTTAATTTGTTCCTTTGACGTTGTGTTGTGCCACTTTGTGACGAAATTGTTATAATTTCCAATTGCTTATTCATTCTATGGCATTCTTTGTAGTAATAAATACTGTGCAAGAAATACTCGCGACTACAAGTGAGTTGTCGATCTTGTATTGTCGGCTGTCTTTGATGTAACCCGTTTTAAACGATCGATTTCTCGGTGAAACTGTTTACTCAAAGTGCGTGCGCTTGTCATGGTTGCATATAAATCAGCAGGGTGAAAGACGACCGTCTGTCCTCTTCCATATATTTTTGTATATTTCTGTAAAGTTATAATTTATTTAATGTCGTTAGATTATTATTTTGTTAAAACTTGAACCCCACTCTTTTCAAGGCTTGAGGAATAGCATTTTCATTTCATGTGTTAGAATATTAGTTAATATTGCTAGGTTTTTCTTATTTTGTTATGTTAATAATTCATTATTACATTAATTAATGTGGCATAAGTACGGCTTCTCCGCTACGCCACTGTCCCTGTGAGACTGTGCAGTTGTTTTACCTTTACGTGTGTGCGAGAATCTATAGCTGTTTGAATGTGGGGAGTGATAGCTCGCTTTGCATCGTTCTCTCTGGCTCAGAGTCGATAGCTGCTGAGGTTACCAAAGAGGTTTCTACACCCTTTGCTTGCGAGCTAGTTAGCAATCCTTCCCTCTAGCGCGAATCTTGCCTTCCGTCCCCACCACCGCTGTTTTCTTGGATTTTCCGGCTTCCGGTGGCTTCCCGCGTCCTGTAGCAGTTTCCCGTCTGGTGGCTTGCTTATTAATGTCTGTGTGTAATAACGTGTGAGCTGCTATGTATATAGATCACTGTAGTATTAACTTCCTGTTATTGAAGTAATTTGAAACGAGTCAGTTCTCAGTTTGGGCCAGGGAACAAGGCTTTGTGGCAGGTAATAACCAGTAGTTCACACGGACCTCATTTGCTAATTTTAATAATAAAATAAGGGTCTTGGTACGTAGATGGGTGCTAGTGCACATATGACGCTAGTGATCTCTAGATTGAGTGAGAGTGTGGAGTTCTAAATTTGTGAGTGTGTTGTATAATGCGGACACGCAAAAGAAAGGATCTGTAGTGGCACCTGCTACCATCGGAAGTTAACCTATTCCGGTCAAGTTCACTTATCTTCCAGAAATACTTTCGATATTTTTGCTGTTCTTAAACTGAAGTCTGTTATTTGCATTATGTTATCGTCACACCAACACAGCTTTGTATTAATTCTTCTACCTGAATTCTTTCACAAAACAGATGAAATATCTACAAGCAGAAAGATTTTTTTTTTTTTTTTTTTTTTTTTTTTTTTTTTTTTTTTTTTTTTTTTTTGTGAATAATGAAATGCCAAGCTCACGGTATTTCTTCTTTATTCATAACAGACGACCGATTTCGATGTACATAGACATCATTTTCTGCTCTCTGCACTAAATTATAACATAATTACAGAAATACATATTGTAGCAAGTTGGATAATACTGGTGGGTATTTGGCATCCAACTTGCTACAATATGCAATTCTGTCATTATAATTTAGTGCAGAGACCAGAAATGTGCCTATGTACATCGAAACCGGTCGTCTGTTATAAATAAAGACGAAATACCGCGAACTTTTCATTTCATTATTCACAAAAAAATACATTTATAAGATCGCTCCCTGCCATGAGCAAATTATACAGAAAGATTTTACGTTTCACAGGGAAAATGCGCACATTATGCATAAATACGGACGTAAATATACGAGGCAACTATTTATTCACAAACAATACAAAAGCATTACAAGTTTGCACCTATTACTGTCCTAGAAAGTAGTCACCAGCGTTGTGTAGAACCCGTTGCCAGCGACGTAGAAAGCGTAGTATACCGTTAGCAGAGCCTGTTCTGGTGATGGTGTGAATGCAACGGTCTGTTGCCTGTCAGATTTCTAGAGCAGTTCTGAATCGAATGCCGCAAAGTGTTTCCTTCATCTTTGGAATCAAATCAAAGTCGCAAGAATTCCGGGGAGTATGGTGGATGGTACAGTACTTCCCAGTCCCATTGACCGCACAGAGCAGCCACAGCTAGTGCTGTATGCGCCCGCGCATTGTCGAGCAAAATCATGTGTGGGTTGTGCAGACAGTGTTTCCGTTTCTTTCGCAAAGCTTCAGTCCTTGTAACTTTTATTTGATTCCGGAAATGAAGAAACCAGTTCGTGACATTCGCTTCACAACCGTTTCGGAGATTTGACAAGCAGTAGACTGCTCCATTCGCACCATCAACAGAACAGACTCTGCTAAGGGTATACTACGCCTTCACATCACTGGTAACGTGTTCTACACAACTCTGGTGACAACTTTGAAGGATAGTAACAGGTGGAAACATTTAAAGCTTTTGTATCGGTCGTGAATGAATAGTTGCCACTATTTAAGTTCCCATTGACATTGTAACACAGGGTAAACAGTCACTGCCATCTACAACTACTGTCGGCAAGTAGTCATCATAGTGAGGTAGGGAGGGATGGGGATGATTTTTTGCTGCCACCCATTAGCCTCCGCCACGCTCAGACTACCATTAGAGTGGACTATCCTTGGCAGCGAATAGACTGCGTCTTCTGGTCTACCTAAACCGATCATTTACAGAAAAATGGATAAGTTCAGATAGTTATACACAATTTTCAGCTATTCACGGACTACTGTTCCCAAACAACACACCAACCCCAACCCACGCACTAAGCTACAACTCTTGGTCAGCCTCGGCGTTTATGGTGAGGCCACTGAGCAGCGCTCGTTATGTGCCGGATGTTGCGAGACCAGTTTTCACATTCTTGCAACAGGAAGGCGACGTATTGTTCCAACAGGATACTGCTCCCACGCACTACGGGTGAAACTCAACGTGGTCTCCGCGACTTGTGGCAAATTGGAAATCTCTAAGAACTTGTGGTTATTTTTTATTAGTCGCAGTTTATTTGAACGTAGCAAGGTTAGTCATCTTTTATAAATGATACTGGACGGGAATAATTTATCCATAAAACTAATCACACTTCTTGTTGGCAGTGGACCAAACTGTTCATGGCAGCTAGTGACATTTGTAAAATACACATCTCAGAAGAGGTTTTGAATCAACTGCGTTTGCCATAAACACAGTCTTCCTGCACTTATGTTGACGTGATTAGAAAGTCTTGGTCCTTTGAATTGTGTAAAATGTAAACTACGGCACAGGCCCGTCTAGTTGAAAGCACACCCTTAACGTTGAATACGGATGAGGCAGTTACAGCTGTATCATTATTCAACACACAGTATAGGGTTAATACAGGGCGTTTGTAGACAATGTATAAACGTTGTCCGATAGTAAGAAGAAGTATCGCGCACGGATCCTGAGCTGGTCTTACGTCGAAGAAACTCAAGGCTCCACAATAGAGCCGCGGTGGAGTAGCCGAGCGGTCTAAGGCGCCTCGCTGCGGAGCGCGCGATTGCTCGCCGTCGGAGGTTCGAGTCCTCCCTAGGGCATCGGCATGGATAGGTGCGTGTGTGTGTGTGTGTGTGTGTGTGTGTGTGTGTGTGTTGTCTTTAGGTTAGGTTTAAGTAGTTTGTAAGCTACGGACTGACGACCACGCAGTTTGGTCCGATAGATTTACAAACATTTGAACATTTGAATCGAGCGATGGACATTCTGCAACACGTCGTTCAACCGTTTCATCAGTATTTCGTGGAGGAATTCAAGTTTAATTTCAGCCATCGTTTACGGTGTTTATTCCTTTTACAGTTTTTCTTTTGTAAAATGAAAGGAACTCGCCTCCAGTCACAATCGTGATTTAATGACACGATACCTTTCCAGCATAAATCACGATTGACACTGAAGGCGTATGTTGTAGATGCGCCCCCAGAGCTCTAAATTCATCGTTGCATTAATAAGTCAGGAAAGCGAGTTTTTTCTCATTTTACAGAAGAATTCAAGGTTACGGACAACGCTGAACACCGTTGTGCATGCATCGTTCAGCTGCATGACTGGACTGGCTTCCTAATGGCGTCCTATTCCTTATAACTGCTGATCGCTGATGGACACCTACCCACTCATGAGGTACACTCTTGAACAACAAACACTGATTTAAACTGAAGTGAGGAGTCGTGTCCGTTGCAGCCTGTTTTAAAATCGCACGTCGAGTGGTTGGCGTGCGATAGTCAACAAGGCGAGTCTTCCCCCTTGCTTGACACATTAAGTTGGTTTCGCGGCGTTCCACACTCTTGACATCTCTGCAAACTAGCCTTATTGCAACTGATCTCCGACAACGCGTTATAAGCCATTCGGAATTCTGAAACACTCAAAAGCTAAAGAGAATAGTATATGTATGTGTATACAGACATGCAGATACGTAAGCACTCATAGCTCTGTGGTAGGCAACGCCTCGGTGTGTGGCGCAGGCGTAAGTCGCGTTACTGCTGCTACTACGGCAGGTTATCACGATTTAAGTTCAAAAATGTTCAAATGTTTGTAGAACTTATGGGACTTAACTACGGGGTCATCAGTGCCTAAGCTTACAAACTACTTATGAACTAGCTAAGCCTAAGGACGGCACAAAAATCCATGCCCGAGGGGGGATTCGAACCCCCGACCGTAGTGGCCGTGAAGACCGTGACTGGAGTGGAGTGCCTCAGTCCCCTCGGCCACCGCGGCCGGCCACGATTTAAGTCAGTTTGACGGTGGTGTTACAGTCGGCGGACGAGATGGGACACAGTATCTCCGAGGTAGCGCTGAGAGGGGGGGGGGGGGGTTATCCGCAAGATCGGAGTGCGTCGTGAATACCGGGAATCCGATAATACATCAAATCTCCGACATCACTGCGTCCGGAAGATCTTCCAAGAACCGGAGCAACGACAACTGAAGAAAATGTTTCACCGTGTCAGAAGTGCAACCATTCCGTAAATTTCTTCCGGATTTCAATTCTGGGTCTTCGTCAAGTTTCAGCGCTCGAACCATGCAAAGAAACATCATCGATATGTAATGCGACATGAAGTCGTGAAAGAGGCAGGCGACCACGAGGAAATTAATTTGCAGTCTGCATGTGTGTGCATAAGAAACAGCATTTTGAAAATCGATGAAGATGCATAGTTCTGGCTGTCGTCACAAATGGACATATCCGAAACGCGTAACTGAAGTCACACTGTACTTGAAGTGTGATCTGTAATAAAAAAAAATTTTGCGACGTAGCCAGTTACCAAATCAACAGTATTTTTTCAAAATTTTATTTACATGACAATGTCTATCAACTCTTATTATTTTACAACTTGTAATATTTCTTATTCAAGTGCGTAGCGGAGGGTACACTGTACCACTAATAGGCATTTCCTTCTCTATACATCTCCCAAATAGAACCAGGGAAAAATGTCCATTAGGCTCTGTAAGAGCCCTAATTTCTCTTATCTTCTCTTTGTGATCCTTACGCGAAATGTAAGTAGGCGGCAGGGAGATCGTTCTACACTCAGGCCGTGGCGGATTACCGTGCGCACTGAGACACTGTGCTGCGGTGCGCGCTGCCGTTCGCCGTCGGGGGTTCGAGTGCTCCCTCGGACATGAGTGTTGGAGTTGTCCTTAGGTTAGTTTGCCTTTGTTTAACCCTTTATTTGACACACACAGAAATTGAATGAAGGAAAAATATTAAAGTACTTAAATTAAACGTGCATGATCTTGTGAACAATTTTATACGATTTGTTTGAAAATATTTTTCTTTCTTGTATGTAACATTGTTCAAAAAAGGAGTATGGTTGCTACAATACAAGTTCTATAACGCTGTTCCAGTGGCTGTAAATTTTTTTGTTTGCACTATTCCGTGTGAAATGTTTTAAAATACTTCGTTTATGGTACAGAGCCTAGAACAATTCCATAAAATTACACGTTTTATAGTGAAATACCTGTGATTCTAAAGCCTATATTCATTTTCTTTTTGGTGTATGATCTGGCAATTGATCAAAACCCCTTTAGCATACACCATTCACTTGTAAGGGAGAGGCTCTTTTCTCCTTCTTGAGTGGTTGTCCAACCTATAGTGTTTTGTCGGGCCTCCTCTTTCCAGTGAACACAAAACCATTTGCAATTTCAAATATAAATAATAAAAAGAAAGAAAGAAAAATACTACATCGGTAACATAAGTTTGCAGTGACTGCTAAAGATTGAGAATATTGCAAAACTTTTCACGAAAGTCAATAGAACTTCACTGTATATGAGAGCTTAAATGTTGGTTTCAAGCACCATTGCCTTATCGAGGACGAAACTTGGTGCATATTGCAGAAAATCCTGCTAGAATTTGATGTAGCAACATTACCAAATAAAGGATTAAGTGGTTTGTAAGATAGGGACTAATAACCAAGCAGTTGAGTCCCATAGATTTAGAAACATTTGATTTCTACACTCAGCTTCAAATTCCAGGCCTTCTAAATTTCTTCAACAGAATGTCTCGAAAAGAACGTCGTCTTTCCTCCAGCGATGCCCATTTGAGTTCTCGGAGCATTTCTGTGACACTCGCGCATTGATCGAATATACCAGTCACGAACCTAGAATTTTTGTACGTTCTTGGCTTAACCCCACATGTGTGGTATACAAATAAATATTATTGAATATGTCTGGGATGCCTCGCAACGTGTTGTTCAGAACTCGTACTCTCACGGATTTAGAAACAACCTTGCAAGACGCACGAATTCCCTCCAGTACTACTTCAGACATTAGTAAAGTAAATTGATTGGTAGTGCTGCCGACAAGCTGTCTAGGTCGCAAACATTTTTATTGGAAGTCACACTTCATATACAGTATGACTTCAACTACGCATTTCGGATGTGTCCATGATCATATTTGTATTTTATGATGGGCATATCCGAAACGCGTAATTGAAGTCATACTGTATTTGATGTGTGACTTGCAACAAATAAATGAATACATAAAAACGACCTAGCCACTACCAATTAATTTCATCATGGTCGCATTAACTGGAGAAATGATACAAGGATTGGATGACGAAACACATACCTTTATCTTCATACTAATCCAAGATATGTATGAAACTGGAGAAATACCAGAAGATTTTAAAATGTCATAATTCCTATACCAAAGAAACCAGGCACTATAAAATGTGAAGAACATCGTACCTTGAGCCTAATATCACATATGTCAAAAATACTAACAAAAATAATATATAACCGAATAGTAAGTAAAAACTGAGCAGAATCTGGATGAAGATCAGTTTGGATTTCGACAGAATAGAGGAAAAAGAGAAACTATCATAATGTTAAGACAAATCATGGATAAAATGCTGGACCTAAATGGACCACTGTTCATTGCTTTCGTGGATTTGGAAAAAGCCTTTGATAACGTGAATTGGATTGTTCTGATGGAAATTGTGACTAATGTTGGTCTAGATTTCAGAGACAGACGGATAGTACATGAACTCTACAAAAATCAAAGAGGGGTTATAAATATACATTGTGAAGTACAAGAGGCTCTCATAAAGAAAAGAGTACGACAAGGATGCAATTTATCACTAGTGCTCTTGAATTCGTATATTGAGGAGGGAATTAAGGAATGTAAAGAGTCTATGGAAGGAATTAAGATCAATGGAGTACAAATTAAAATGATAAGGTTTGCTGATGACATAGCCATCATTGAAGAGAGCGAAGAAAATCTGCAAAAGGCCTTATCAAGAATTAATGAGATTCTGCCAGCTTAATATAACATGAAAATCAACACAAAAAAGACAGACATCATGGTATGCTGCCACGAGCAAATTACAACTGATATTAAGATTAATGACTTACCATTGAAACAAGTTAATGTATTCACATACTTAGGAAGTAAAATTACACTGGATGGCAGACATAAAAAAGTAGAATTGCGCAAGCTAAACTAGCCTTCAACAATAAACGGATGCTTCTTACATCAAGAAATATAAGAGAGCAAAAAAGCATTTATAAAATGCTATGTGTGGAGTGCGGCGTTGTATGGCGTTGTACGGCGTTTGCGACAAGAGAAGACTAGAAGCATTTGAATTGTGGTGTTGGAGAGGATGCAGAAAATCCCTTGGACGGCCAAAATGACAAACGAAGAAGTTCTTAGAAGAATCGGCGAAAAAAGAGCACATGTGAAAACGATAATGAAGAGAAGAGACAAGTGAATAGGTCATGTGTATGGGCACAATGAGTTTATAATTAATAGTATGGAAGGGATGGTAGAAGGAAAAAGAGGCAGAGGAAGACCCAGATTGCAGTACTTAAAACAGATACAAAGAGATATAGGAGTGGAACCATATCAGAAAATGAAGAGGCTATCCGAGAACAGAGAAGTGTGGAGCAGAAGAATTGCTGCCAACCAATCTTCGGATTGAGAACGAGAGAAGATGGTCACCTGCCTCTTCCACGACTTCATGTTAGATTTGCAATTATTGAAGTGCATTCCATGTCGTGTTTTGACACTTCTGAATGCTCGCTGGAGTCCTGCACAATATTAAAAAGGTGTACCAGTTTATTTCACTCTACCGTGTAGGTATTGTACACAGAGAACACGGGACATTAGGTTATAAGTCCTTGTCCAGTAATGCAGCGTTCGGGAAATAAACGACTTGGAAAGAACTTCCAAGAAAATGTTGCACCTTCATCTACATCTACATCTATACTCTGGAAATCACATTTAAGTGCCTGGCAGAGGGTTCATTAACCACTTTCAAAACTTTTCTCTACCGTTCCATTCTCTAATAGCACTCGGGAAGAAACAACACCTAAATCGTTCCGTTTTCGATCTGATTTCTCTCATTTTATTGGGATGGTCATGTCTCCCTAAGTAGGTGGGTGCTAACAAAATTATCACATTCAGAAGTAAAAGTCAGTGATTGAAACTTCGCAAACAGATCACGCCGCAATGAATAACGTCTTTCTTTTAATGATTTCCACCCCAATTCGTGCAACATTTCCGTGTGCGTTTCCCCCCCCCCCCCCGTAACGTCATAAAACAAAACTAGTTGCCCCTCTCTGAACCTTCTCAATGTCTTCCCTCAGTCCCACCTGGTGAGGGTCCCACGTCCCACACTGGGCAACAGTACTCCAGGAGAGGACGCGCAAGTGTGATGTAGGTAGTCTCTTTGGTGGAGCTGGTGCATCTTCGCAGCGTTCTGCCAATGAAACGTAACCTTTGGTTTGCCTTACCTAAATATTTTTAGTGGTCACGTTTATTACTTCGCACTTTTCTTTATTTAGTGTCAATTGCCAATTTTCGCACCATGTAGAAATTTTGTCTAAATCGCTCTGCAGTTGCTTTTGATCCTCTGTTGGCTTCACTAACCGATAAATGACAGCATCATCCGCGAACAGTCTAAGGGAGTTATTCAGATTGTCTCCTAAATCGTTTATAAACACCTATAATGCTTCCCTGTGGAACGCCAGATATCAGTTCTGTTTTACTCGATGACTTACCGTCAATTTCAACGAACTGTGTCCTTTCTGATAGGAAATCGTGAATCCAATCGCACATTTAGGGAGATATTCCATAAGCTCAAATGTTCAAATATTTGTATAGCTTATGGGACTTAACTACGGGGTCATCAGTCCCTAAACTTACAAACTACTTATGAACTAGCTAAGATTAAGGACGGCACAAATATCCATGCCCGAGGGGGGATTCGAACGCCCGACCGTAGTGATTCCATAAGCACGCAATTTCATTAGAAGCCGCTTGTGGGATACAGTATCAAAAGCCTTCTGAAATGAAAGAAATACGGAACCGATTTGAGATTCCTTGTCGATAGCTAATAGTGTTTCGCATGAACGATATTTTCTAAATCCGTGTTGACCTTGGGTCAATAGATCATTCTGTTCGAGATAATTGATAATATTTGGATACAGGATATGTTGCTGCTGCAAATCGACGTCAATGAAATAGGCATGTAGTTTAGTGTGTTACTCCTATTGTCTTTCTTGAATATAGGTGTGACCTGTGCAACTTTGCAATAAACGACTTGGAAAGAACGTCGGAGGAAATGTTGCACCTTCATGAACCAACTCGTACTTGCGTGAGCAACAACATATTACAAATTCGTCCAGGGCGACATTTCTCATAAAAGGAGTCAGTGATGAAGAAGAAGAAGAAGAAGAAAATACACGTTTTCTTGAATAGCGCACGCAGTATACGCGGGCGTTTTCACTCCGTTCCGCATTCACGGTTTTCGACGGCGCAGAGACGGAGGACAAAGGTTCGGCGACGCACGTCGTGGAGATGCGGCGCTCGGATTTTGTGGAGCGCGCGCAGTGGCGGAGGAAGAAGTGGAAACGGCGAGACTGTATGGTGGGGGGTGTGGAGGAGCAGGCGGTGGCGGTCTCGGTGTCGTTTGTGGAGGAGGGCAGCGGCGTGTCGGGATGAGATGGCGCGCGGGGACCGCTGTCAATCCGGGGATTACTGCGAGAAGCGGGGGCGGTGGGGGCGGCGGGGCGGCAGTGGGGGCGGCATCGATCAGCCGGGGGCCGGGGCTTTGTTCCCGCGGCGCAGGTCGCGGCGCGCTGCTCACCGCTGGGGTCCACTTGGCGAGGCCGCCGCGCGAATTCAGTGCGCAATGAGACAGCGCGGCTTAGCACTGTACTCGAGGGACGACCGCGCAGCGAGGTTGTCCATTTATATTGCTACAAATGTGCAACCAGTTGCCTTTACGACTGTTTTTATTCTCGTGGAATTTTTTCATCAATCAATTCGAACGCAACATCCAACATGGAGGTCGAGATGTTTTAAGCCCTTTAATTGTTTTTAAGCACTGATAATGACCGCACGGTGGTCGAAATCGTGCAAATAAATAACTATTTTTACGACTGATAAATCTGAAGCATAGAATTAAAATTCGTGATGCGGCCGGGAATCTAACCCGGACCTCCATACTTACTAAGCAGACGTCTCACCGTTAGACCACCAAATCACTAACGCTAAAGGCCCATTCGGTCCGATATGGTCGGGATCCATCTTGCATAAACCATTCAGTACCTGGTCGATCCTCTAACGCTGGTTGTGTGGCGACAAATTGTTCCAAAATTGCAACGTAACGTGCACCAGTGACCGTTTTTCGAATGGAAAAAGGGCCAATAATGCCTCTGATGCATACTGCAGCCCACACAGTAGCTTTAGGACAATACAGGGATTTCGCTTCACACCAATATGGCTTGCCGGAACCGCAAAATAGCCAGTTCTGCTTATTCGCGTATCCATTCAGGTGGAAGTGTGCTTCATCTGTAAACCAGATGCAGCCAACATCAAATCCTTCACTATAATTGTGAGCATCTGATTAACAAAGGCAACCCTTTGTTGCACAGCTCGTACGGGTATGGCCTGGTGCGTTTGAATTTTGAATGCAAACATGTGTAGGCTCCTTCTCAGTATTTTCTGCGTGCAGGAACGCTTCAAACCAGTCTCGGATGTAATTCTACGGACGGATGACATTGGATTTCGCTGAATAATTAAAAAAACTGTGGCGATATTTTCAGGCGTACCGCTCTGTTAGCTTGCGGCCAACATGCCCCACTAGATCATCAGTTACGCTGCGTGTTCGTTGAAATTTTGCGCAGAGCGTACGTATGGTTTTCGCATCGGGTCCTTTTGGAACATTAAATCGTGCTTGAAAACTTCGCCTTGTTCCCGTAGGACTCTATTCTAACCTATGGTACTCTAGCACCAGAAAAACGCGTTGTTCAATGGAGTACATGGTTTTGATCTCTTCCTTCGGTACGCTAATCTCCTTTCACTTTTCAATAGTGGAACTGATCGCTCAGGGCTTCGGATTACTATTTATACTAGGCATTACGTATGGCAATTACAGCGCCATCTGTTAGCTTTTGTAACTATCATTTCAAACTGCTCTATAAACTTCTTACTGCTTTCACAATAAACATATCGTTTACTGCATTTTTCTATCGATCTTTGTTTTCGAGATAATTAATTTTAAAATCGAGGAGTCCTTTTCTGGACCCCCTGTAAGATAAGTCGTAATGTGAGTTTTACTTCGCATGTTCCTAAGGTCGATTGATTTTGTTATAAACGTGCAACCAGTTGCCTTTATGAGTGTTTTTATTCTTCCATAACTTGTTTTCAAGCTGCTGCAGGCTCATCATCAGGAGAGATTTTAGAGGAACATTATAGTTCCTGTTGTGGGGGTGTTATTTGGTACACTTCAACAGAAACATGTCACAAGGTTAGGAACGCATGTGAAGTTTATTACGTATAGTCCGCCTCTGTAGTCTAGTGAGCAGTGTGGTGGGTTACCGAGCAAGGGACTCGGGTTCATTACCTGTCGGGTCAGGGAGTGGGTGTTGTGCCGTGCTCATCATTACTGACAAGCAAGTTCCCGAAGTGGCGTCAGCTAAGAAGACTTGCACGAGGCAGACTGAACGCGACCCCAGTTGGGGTCCAACGGCCATAAATGCCACACCACCACCACCACCATCATCATCATCATCATCATCATGGTCATCATGCAGGGTGTCCAGAAAGGACTCCCAGATTTCAAAAATTAAATATCTCGAAAATAAATATCGATAGAGGAATGCAGGAAGCGGTATGTTTATTGTGAAAGCTGTAGAAGTTTATACAGCAGTTTGAAATAATAGTTACAAAAGCTGTACAGCTCATATCAGCATACATAACTCAAATAATCGTATGAAAACACTCTTTGCAAACAATCACATCACAATGTTTTCAAAATGTTTACCATTGGCACTACAGAGGTGGCGCAAACGAAGAATGAAATTCGCCATCACATTTCGTAGTGTCTCAACCGAAATGGATTCACATGCCACAGAGATTTCCGATTCAAGCTCGTCCACCATGGTGGCATGCTTCGGGTAGACCATGTCTTTCACTGTGCCTCAAAAAAAAAAAAAAAAAAAAAAAAAAAAAAAAAAAAAAAAAAAAAAAAAAAAAAGGTCACAGGAAGTCAAATCCGGCGAATATGGAGGCCGATCCATGCCTGCACGAGTAAATTTGGGACTCGATTACCGAAGTATTCCTCAAGAAAGCGAAACACTTGTTCGGTCCGATGTGGTAGGGCTCCATCTTGCATAAACCATTCAGTACCTGGTCGATTCTCTAACGCTTGCTGTGTGGCGACAAATTGTTCCAAAATTGCAACGTAACGTGCACCAGGGACCGTCTCTCGAATGAAAAAAGGGCCAATAATGCCTCTGCTGCATACTGCAGTCCACACAGTAACTTTAGAAGAATACAGGGGTTTCGCTTCACACCAATACGGCCTTTCGGGACCCCAAAATCGCCAGTTCTGCTTATTCGTGTATCCATTCAGGTGGAAGTGTGCTTCATCTGTAAACCAGGTGTAGCTAACATCAAATCCGTCACTATCAATCATTGTGAGCATCTGATTAGCAAAGGCAACCCTTTGTTGCACAGCTCGTACGGGTATGGCCTGGTGCGTTTGAATTTTGAATGCAAACATGTGTAGGCTCTTTCTCAGTATTTTCTGCGTGCTGGAACGCTTCAAACCAGTCTCGGATGTAATTCTACGGACGGATGACATTGGATTTCGCTGAATAATTCAAGAAACTGTGGCGATATTTTCAGGCGTAACTGCGGTTTTCTTGCAGCCAACATTCCCCACTAGAACATCAGTTACACTGCCTGTTCGTTGAAATTTTGCGCAGAGCGTACGTATGGTTTTCGCATCGGATCCTTTTGGAACATTAAATCGAGCTTGAAAACTTCGCCTTATTGCCGTAGGACTCTCTTCTAACCTGTGGTACTCTAGCACCAGAAATACGCGTTGTTCAATGGAGTACAAGGTTTTGATCTCCTTTGACCTCCTTTCACTTTTCAATAGTGGAACTGATCGCTTCGGGCTTCGGATCACTATTTATACTAGGCATTACTTATGTCGATTACAGCGCCATCTGTTAGCTTTTGTAACTATCATTTCAAACTGCTCTATAAACTTCTTACAGCTTTCACAATAAACATACCGTTTACTGCATTTCTCTATCGATTTTTTTTTTTTTTTTTTTTTTTTTGAGATATTTAATTTTAAAATCTGGGAGTCCTTTTCTGGACCCCCTGTAAGATAAGTTGTAATGTGAGTTTTGCTTCGCATGTTCCTAAGGTCGATTGATTTTGTTATAAACGTACAACCAGTTGCCTTTATGAGTGTTTTTATTCTTCCATAACTTGTTTTCAAGCTGCTGCGAGCTCATCAGCAGCAGATATTTTAGAGGGACATTATAGTTTCTGTTGTGGGGGTGTTATTTGGTACACTTCAACAGAAACATCTCACAAGGTTTAGAACGCACGTGAAGTTTATTACGAATAGTAATAGTAGTCTAGTGAGCAGTGTGCCGGGTCCCCAGGCAAGGGTCTCGGCTTCATTCCCGGTCGGGTCAGAGAGTGGGTGTTGTGTCGTGCTCATCATCACTGTCAAGCAAGTTCCCGAAGTGGCGTCAGCTAAGAAGACTTGCACCAGGCAGACTGAACGCGACCAGTAAATGCCACACCATCATCATCATCATCATGGTCATCATATCTAATATATAAAGCAGAGTGCCCGTATGTTTGTACGTGTTGCATACAAATCTACAGTTTTGTTCCAATCTTTATGAAATTTTGTATACGTAAGCTTCAATCCATGAGGACGGTCGCCGTAAGTGTAAGAATTAAATACGATATATAGTTCACGATATATTACGTCAAAAACAATGAGATGCGCGAGAAACTGCTGCATTTTGAGACAATGTTACTCATTTGCTCCTAAAACATTGAACCGATTTGAACCAAATTCCTTACAGTGAGGTAAAAATTGCTCCAAGGTTAAGAATCAGATACGACACATGGTTCAAAAGATATGACGTCGTAACCAATAGAAATCGCAAAAAATGCCGTATAATGCGGCGGGACTTTCGAAATACACTGTATGAGAATGACAGTACTTAGCGACTTGCAACAAACCTTAAACTTAATTTCAAATCTTTATTAAACTTTTTCTCGCTGGCAACCATAGTAAAATGATGAAGGGAAAAAAGTTTGTCGCTTACTACTTTTCCACTGTTTATGGAATAAAACTACGTCTCTCGGTATGACGTTACAATTTATACTTTGAACACTACAAATTGTAGCGACAGGAAATTTTACAGACAGTATACACATATATAGTTGAAAGTAGCTTCTAAATTGTATCACATTCCGACACGTAGTTCATAAGATATGAACACGTAAACAGTAACACTCCGCTGTTCATGGACTCAAACTACGGCATTCGGTATGACGATACGATTTATAATGTCTACACTACAAATTGTAGCCGCAGGAAATTTTAGAGACAGTTTGAATGCATATAGTTGAGTGTACCTTCGAAATTGTATCACAGTACGGCACGAAAGTTCATGAGATATGAGCACATACAGTAACGTTAATGGAAAACCGCTGCCGGCCGCGGTGGCCGAGGAGACTGCGGTGCTTCAGTCACGGTCTGCACGGCCACTACGGTCGGGGGTTCGAATCCCCCCTCGGGCATGGATATTTGTGCCGTCCTTAGGATAAGCTAGTTGATAAGTAGTTTGTAAGTTTAGGGACTGATGACCCCGTAGTTAAGTCCCATAAGCTTAACAAACATTTGAACATTTGAACTGTTCCTCGTAGCGTTGCGCTTTGTCCTGGATCGTAGAACTCTACGCGCTGCACCACTCGACTGCTGACTCACGCACATTCTATTCTACAGGCCAGGTGACTGTTTACCTATGCTTCGGCGAACCAGGTTTCACGCTCGTGATACTGAGGCCTAATCGATACTTGTGTAGCACTTTCTTTAGTTTCCTCACAATACGCGAGTTTATTGTACCAAGCGTACGCTGTGCTAAAGGATTTTGGTTTTACTCTTGGTAAATCTGTTTCCATCTCGTATATTGGGCAGTGTCAATATGCCTACAACACAGTGACACGGTTAATTACAGCAGGCCGATATGAACGTAACCAGGAAACAATCATGGAAGGACTGGGCGGTAGGGAATGGAATATCACTCGTTATCTAAGCTCATTTTAAACATCATTTATTACCGAACCCAAGTAATAGTTTTAGAACGAACAACAGAATATTGAGACATGGATCTTTATCAAAATGTTTTTTTTTTTTTTAATAGACTCGAAACTCAAAAAGGAAGATGCTACAATTAAGGAATACATTGATTAGCAAGGCTCTAGCACAAGAACTGGCTATAGTAAATTTATCTGCATTGCGTATAAAGGACTGTCAAACTATTTAAGAAAAAGAACTTCAAAATTATATACCCAAGATTAAGAAAGTAAGATCAGGGTGAAAAACCACATCCAACAACTTACATGAAACATTCTGGAACAACTTATATGCTTCAAGTAAGATAAGCTTTAGAACAAGTAAACCAAAACTGTATGAAAATCTACATATGAACAGTGCGCGCTCGTCTTCCGTTGCGTCCGTCAACGCGCTTAGCACGTAGCGTTCCTCGTGACGTCACCAAGTGTCTCACGTCAGCGGCTGCCGCCCAGTTCAACAACAAGCGCCCGTACATATACAGGTAATTGACTCTAAAACACACAAAGAGATACTTCAGCTTTAAGATACAAACACATAAAACTGAGACACTGGAGCATTTCCCATACCTCCCAATGAAACAGATTGAGCTGAAGCGAAACTCAGAACTTTAACAGCCAAAATATTTTAAAAACTAACTTATGCCATTTTTATACCCTTTGGGATTAGCCAACCACTAATCATCATTACAAGTTACGAAACACCGATATTGTCTCAATTACGAAAAGACACAAATAACATTCCCTTGGAAAACTGAGCCGTAAGACTGCGAATCATTGTAACGAGCGCCTGCTCCTGAAAACACCCATGCAAAACATTTCCAACAGTTGGCGCCGTAATGACCAGGTCTTACCCTACTTAACCAGGAATGTAAACCCGCATTTGCACTGATAACTGTGCACCGGGGAACTTGCCATCATACACACTTTTAGGCGAAAGTTACAAAAGTTTCTCAGCCGGGGCAATAGGAGAGTACCCGCACTGTGGTGACAGGAGAACCTCAGTACAGGTTAGTGTCCAGCTTGGCAGCAAGGAAACACAGAAGGCGGACTTGTCTCTGTAGCGACGACTTGCTTCTAATTGCTCTCGTCCCGTCTTCCGGTCAGATCGTTACTTTAATTTGCTGCTTCCAACGTACTGTCAGAGCACGCCCCGCGTGCCCGACAGACAAACACAACAGCCACACACAGTATACTACGAAATGAGCCCCACGACCCAGTGGAACAGCCCAAGCCGCAACGTTAGTCCGCCACGACGTCACTGCACGTCCCCTCGTCAGAGACCAGCGCCCGCACCCTCTCCGTCGTCACCACTGAGGTCCCCCGACCCCGCCAGAGGTCGTCTCTCCCGGTCAAGCGCTCAGCCGAAAGATAACATCTTCAAGAGCCAGACGCGAGGTATCGATCGCGGAATGACTCACATAGTATTTTGCTACAATTGCCATTACAATTTTTATTTTCAAAACACTGTGATGTATGCATATTGACACTGTCCAAGGTAGGAAAGATTTACCAAGAGTAAAAGTACAAGCCAGCAGCATCACAGCGTCGTGCTACTCTTTGTACAATGGGGACAGAAAGATTAGCTGGCCCGAATAATTTGAAGTTGAAGAACAGAGCACTGCGCATGCGCAAGCTCGTAAGCGCGAGTGTTGCCAACTTGCAGCTTCAGGTTGCTGTTTACATCGTGAAATAAAAGCAGTACAATAGCTAAGATACAGTATATGTCGAGATTCATTTCACTTTCACTCACGCATCATTTATTTTGGAACATCGTTTGAGCACGTAGAAACGGTTGAGGTATGAGAATGACACGTGGGTACATTTACTACAACATTCCGTTTCTCACATATGATTCATTGGCTGATTGGGTAGGCTGACAATTTATGAACGCAACAGACGCGCGTTCGAATCCTCCTGGAGTCAACTTATTTTCTTTTTTTACACCTCTTGCAGGTAATATTTAAAAAGTTAATTGGCTAAAAATTGTACAGTTGTAGGCTTTTATAAGTTTTTAGAAGATTCTGTTTAATAATAATCTAATCTTTACTCTCCAGTAATAGTAATAAATCAATGTAATCAATGGACTTAGAAAATTATGCCTATCTGCTGATACATTTACCTTAGCTTAACACTATAGATTCACCACGTGGCAGTCTAATTACAAATACATGCATCCATTTTCAACACTTTTACTGTCTTTACTTTTCTATCAGTTGTCTCTTTGCTTAAAGATCAAGCTATTACAAAGTGGAATATGTTTAAGAATGTGGAATCTGTAAAAGCCTATAATTCACAATTCGTAGCGAATTAATGTTGAAAAATATTACCTGAACAGGTATATATTAACTCGAACTCGCGCCCCCTTGTGTTCTTAAACCGTCAGCCTAACCATTCAGCCAACGAAACATATGTAAGACGCGGTTCCCTGCAGTAAATCTACCCACGTGCAGTTCTTATACTTCAACCGCTCCTGCGTGCTCGAATAACGTTTTCCAAAGCAAATTGTTTCTAGAATTAAACTTTCACTTTGCAGCGGAATCTGCGCTGGTATGAAACTTCCTGTAAGATTAAAATTGTGTGCCGGAACCGGGACTAGAACCTCGGATCTTTGCCATTCGCGGGTAAGGTTCGCAGGAGAACTTCTGTGAAGTTTGGAAAGTAGGAGACGAGGTAGTGGCAGAAGTAAAGTTGTGAGGCGGGATCGTGAGCCGTGTCGGGATAGCTCAGTCAGTAGAGCGCTTGCCCGCGAAAGGCAAAGGTCGCAGGTTTGAGTCCCAGTTTCGGCACACAATTTTAATCTGCCAGGAAGTTTTACATTGCTTCTGTTTGACGATCTGCACACCAAGCTGCACACCAAGCTGAAGCCCGGAAGACCGCTAGATTTGGCAGCACTCGCAGTTCGGAACTAGCGCGTGCGCAATGCTCTGTTCTTGGACTTCAGATTAACAGACCAGGTAATATTTTTGTACCCCATTGTACTAGAAACGATAACGATCGTATAACATCTCCAATGTATGTTGAGCTTGCAGTGGCTTGAAAACTAGTTATGGAAGAATAAAAACATCTATAAAAGCAACTGTTTGCACATTTATACCAAAATAAATCGCCAATTCACACTGCAGCTGCAGATTGTAATCAAAGATGATAAACTGAAACATAAAACTTATACTTCTACATGGAAATACTGGAAATGACACTATATTACAACCGGCATTTCTCCTTATGGAGGTGGGATTCAAAAATATACACTGATCAGCCAAAACACAATGCTGCCTTACCTGCAATCAATATATACACGTCCAGGGAACAGCAGTGTAACCTGATAAAGAATGACTGCTGGATGGGTACACACACTGGCCATGCAGTATCACTGAGCGTACTGTCCGTGTGTGTAGAATGGCGAAGGTGGGTGATGTATCAGAGTCTGACCGAGGGCAAATTGTCATTCCCCAGAGGCTCGGAACAAGCGTTTTGGAAACAGCAATACTTGGCTGTTCGAGCTGTGGTGACTGACTTCAACAAATGGTGAAAGTCCACACTTTGAGTAGTTGGAAGGCCACCCCTTAATAGAGGTGTCGGACGTCGAAGGTTGGGCACACTGTTAACAAGGGACAAGCGGCGAACTGTGCCAGAGTACAAGCGTGACTGAACACAGAGTGCACCGAACACTCCTAACAATGGCACTCCGCAGCCATCGACCCGTCCAGTGTTACCACCACAACATCGACAACTAATACTGACAGGGGCGCCGACTCCGTGAGTGCTCCAGGTCCCGTGCACCCCCAAGAACATTTTGGGGGTGCTGAGCACCCACATAAAATTGAGGTGGAAAATAAAATTGAATAAAAAAAGAAGAAAAAAAAACGGGAAAAATCAAAACCTACCTTATGACTCAAGAGGCAATGCAAAACGTGACCACAGCGAGAGACGATATTTCATACGTGAAAGAAATGATCAGTTTTGTACACGGGTCCCCAAGCGCAAATGTTCAAATGTTTGTAAATCTTATGGGACTTAACTACAGGGTCATCAGTCCCTAAACTTACAAACTATTTATCAACTAACTAATACTACGGACGGCACAAATATCCATGCCCGAGGGGGGATTCGAACCCCCGACCGTAGTGGCCTTGCAGACCGTGACTGAAGGGCCTCAGTCCCCTCGGCCACCGCGGCCGGCGGTCCCCAAGCGAGTAGATTAGATTAGATTAGATTAATACTTGTTCCTTAGATCATGTATAAATTTCGTAATGATGTGGAACGTGTCAGTTTAGTAAATTTTGTCTATACTTGGCAATCTATATTTTAAGAATTTTTGTTTTTGTTTTTTATTATTATTATTATTATTTTAAGTTTTATCTAAAAATTCATCTACATTGTAAAAGGATTTGCCATTCAGAAATTCCTTTAATTTCTTTTTAAATACTAGTTGGCTATCTGTCAGACTTTTGATGCTGCTTGGTAAGTGACCAAAGACTTTTGTGGCAGCATAATTCACCCCTTTTTGAGCCAAAGTTAGATTTAACCTTGAATAGTGAATATCATCCTTTCTCCTAGTGTTGTAGCTATGCACACTGCTATTACTTTTGAATTGGGTCGGATTGTTAATAACAAATTTCATGAGTGAATATATATATTGTGAAGCTACAGTGAGTATCCCTAGATCCCTAAATAAATGTCTGCAGGATGCTCTTGGGTGGGCTCCAGCAATTATTCTGATTACACGCTTTTGTGCAATGAATACTTTTTTACTCAATGTTGAATTGCCCCAGAATATCTTCCCATATGAAAGCAGTGAATGAAATAGGCGTAGTAAGCTAATTTACTGAGATTTATATCACCAAATTTTGCAATGACTCTGATAGCATAAGTAGCTGAACTCAGACGTTTCAGGAGATCTTCAACATGTTTCTTCCAATTCAGTCCCTCGTCAATGCAAACACCTAAAAATTTTGAATATTCTACCTTAGCTGCAGATTTATGTTCAAAGTCTAAATTTATTAATGGTGTCATGCCATTTACTGTATGAAACTGTATATATTGGGTTTTATCAAAGTTTAATGAGAGTCCATTTGTAGAGAACCACTTAATGACTTTCTGGAAGATATCATTTACAATTTCATCAGTTAATTCCTGTTTGTCAGGTGTGATAGCTATACTTGTATCATCAGCAAAAAGTACGAGCTTATCATCTTCGTGTATGTAGAATGGCAAGTCATTAATATATATTAAGAACAGCAAAGGACCCAAGACCGAACCTTGTGGGACCCCATTTTTGATAACTCCCCAGTTAGAAGAATTAATTGTCTCATCTACATCATGTGAACTGCTTATTTCAACTTTCTGCATTCTTCCAGTTAAGTATGATTTAAACCATTTGTGCACTGTCCCACTCATACTACAATACTTAAGCTTACCTAGAAGAATCCCATGATTTACACAATCAAAAGCCTTTGAAAGATCACAAAAAATCCCTACTGATGATGTCCGGTTATTCAAAGCATTTAACATTTCATCAGTGAAGGTATATATAGCATTTTCAGTTGAAAAGCTTTTTTGAAAACCAAACTGACATTTTGTTAGAACTTTATTTATACTAATATGTGAAGCAACTCGAGAATACATAACTTTTTCAAAAATCTTTGATAAAGCTGTCAGAAGTGAGATGGGCCGGTAGTTGTTGACATCGTATGTATCCCCTTTTTTATGGAAAGGTTTAACGATAGCATATTTCAGTCTATCTGGGAAAATACCCTGCTTTAATGAGCTATTACAAATATGAATGAGAATCCTACTTATCTCCTGGGAACAAGTTTTTAATACCCTGCTGGAAATGCCATCAATACCATATGACCGTTTACTCTTGAGAGAGTTTATTATTTTCCTAATTTCTGAAGGTGAGGTGGGTGGAATTTCAATTGTATCAAATTGTGTGGGTATGGCCTCTTCCATTAATTGCCTTGCTCCTTCTAATGAACATGTAGATCCTATTTTCTCCACAACATTAAAAAAGTAATCATTAAAAATGTTTTCAACTTCTGACTTTTTGTTAATAAAGTTTTCATTTGTTTTGATGGTAATACCCTCTTACTCTGCTCTTGGTCTCCCTTTTAATAATATTCCAAATTGTTTTAATTTTATTATCAGAGGAGCTAATCTCAGACATGATGCATATGCTTCTTGATTTTTTAATAACCTTTCTTAATGTAGCACAGTAGCTTTTATAATATTTTATTGTTTCTGGGTTATTACTCTTTCTTGCGGACAGATATAATTTCCTTTTTCGGTTACACGATATTTTTATTCCTTTAGTAAGACATGGTTTTTTGCATGGTTTCTTAGAATTAAATTTTACTACTTTCTTGTGGAAACAGTTATCAAATACCCTTACAAATGTATCGTGAAATAAATTATATTTTAAATTAACATCAGGTTCCTTGTAAACCTCATCCCAGTCTAACTGCTGTAGACTTTCTTTGAAATTGTTAGTTGTTAAGTCATTAATCGAGCGCACAATTCTGGTGGGCAGTTTCGAATTACTGAACGGAGCTATTTCATATACTGTTACTAGCTGTGCACCATGATCCGATAGACCATTCTCAATGGGACAAGCATTTATGTTGTTAAACTTATCTCGGTCTATAAAAAAGTTATCTATCAATGTACTGCTGTCCTTTACTACCCGAGTAGGAAAATCAATAACGGATGTCAGATTGAATGAACCAAGTAAGACTTCCAGGTCTTTCTTCCTATTACACTCTTTCAGTGAATCTACTTTGAAATCACCACAAATAATAATTTGCTTCCCCCAATCTGACAGATAGCACAACAAGGCATCCAAGTTTTCCAGAAATAACTGAAAGTTCCCTGAAGGGGACCTATATACTGTTACAATTATAAGATAATCATCATTAAGTTTAAGCTGGCAGGTACATGCTTCAATATGCTGCTCTACACAAAACTTCTTTGTTTCTAAATTTTTTACACTGTGATAGCTTTTGGCATATATGGCAACTCCTCCTCTTATCTTATTATCTCTACTTACATTTGAGACTAATTTATATCCACTGACATTCACATTTTCCATACCGGTGACAATGTGATGCTCAGACAGGCATAGTATATCTATTACATTATCAGTTTCTATACCATCTAAACAAACTAAAAGCTCATCTATTTTATTCTTTAGTCTCCCAATATTCTGGTGAAAAATGCTAACATTATTTTTTACTTTACTTTTCTGAGAAGTATTTGATTTTTCAACATTTTTAGCACCTGCCTGCCTGAGCTTCTCACTGGACACTGATCTTAGCCTAAAAAAGAAGTACCTTCATGAATTGCAGTGTCCCCCCTTAAGGATTTTGCTATCAACCCAGCTAGTTTCCCCTTCCCTTTCCTATTGAGATGCAGGCCATGTCTAGTGAAATCCCACCTATCAATAGCATCCACAGGAACCAAACCTATGTCCGACAGAGTGGCCGCCCTAAGCAGTTGATCAATCTCCATATTGACTCTCCTGACGGAGCGGTTCAATTGGGGTTGATCATGCCGCATGAAAGCAGGCAACAGTCCAACATTTGTCTGGGTCGTTGCAGAAGCTATTTTAACCAGGTCACACTCAATATTGTAGCCCTGATCCCTATCAATGTTGTTTCCCACTCCACCCACTATAACAACATGATCCTGTTTTGTGAAACCCTTACACAAGGAACCTATATCCTCTACCACCTGGCTTAGACCTGCACTGGGCTTGAAAATGTTTGTGACCTGGTACCTGTCACCTAGTTTTTCCTGCAAAATCTGGCCCACACCTCTTCCATGACTAGTTCCTAACAACAGAACTTTCCTCCTACAATCTACTTTTTTTGAAACCGTTGGTTTCCTTGTGAAAATCTGTTGCTTCCTAACTGCACCTACTTCTAAAGGAGCTTCTTCCTCACTTGACTGTGGTAGCAAGGCAAATCTGTTGTTTGTGCCAATTGTGAAGCTGTCAGGAACTATACTCTCTCTGTGGCCCCTGTTCCCTGCTACCACTTCCCACCCCTGCTCACCCTTCTCCCCCCTTAACCTCGTAAGTTCCTCCCTAGCACTATCCAGTTCAGCCTGAAGGGCCCTAATCTTCCCTTCCTGTTCAGCTATTTTTCTGTCCCTTGAACACACTTTGCAAAACAAAGGAAGAGACTCGTTTGCTTCCCTCTTTCCCACACCGCTACATCCCCCCCCCCCCCAATGAAACCACTTGTCGCAACAGCTGCATTGAAACCCCAAACGAACAAACCTACTGCAGCTCAAACACATTGCATTCATGATTGTTACTACGTGATATCGACAATATATATTAACTAAAGATACAAAGGGCTACTAGATTTGCTTAGGACACTAAGATACGTGTAAGCTGTTAGTAAATGCACTGAAAATTGCGGTATAAGACTAAATTTTCACACTCTCGAATTTGGCCTATGAATGTACACAAAACAACTTTTCGTGATTACTGAGACAATGCGCGAAAAAAGAAAAGAACTTTTAATGGTGAGCTTGAAGACGACACTAATAAACGTATTTAGTTAGTTAACTGTGTTAAATGCACTTAAAATTACGGAGAAAAGCTAAATATGCACACTCGGAATTTAGGCCTAACAAGGACGTATGTAAACAAACCGTACTTTTAGTGATTACTGGATAAATACGTGAATAAAAGAAAAACCTTTAGTGGTAAGCTTTAAGAGCACGCTAATAAATGTTTTTAGCTACTTATACTGTTAAACTACGCTTTATTTCAACTTAAATTACTTATCTTTTCCGATCGCACTGACACCGCACGTCTGGCCTTGTGCAGGGCTACCAACCCAGGAGTAATGAGTGTCCGTGTTTTACCCACTTTGCTAGCTTTATTCATCCTGAAGCACGTCGTCCTTTTGACCTTTCGGGTGTACGTATTTATGAACATTCAATTGTGTTCTTTCAGGAATGTAGCTTGAAGAATCTGATCCTGATGTTAATCGTTTTTCATTTATCATTGTCACTTCCCTTGTTATTAAAATTATAGATTCAGTTGAAATTTGTAATGCTTTTATCTCAGGCTGAAAAAAACCTTGGACTATATTAATACTGTCAGAAATGTCATGAAGTTATCTCGAAGTGATGAACGTTTTGATGAAGTATACAGCTCTTGTCTGGAACTGACGAAAAAAGTTTGATGTCGGACTTCAAAATCTCAAAATATTACAAAGAACTCTTTCAACCTTGGTGACGGTGTTCAACCAAACGCTTTTGTCAGAAAGAATAGCTTCGCACAAAAAGAGTTAGATTATTGTACAGTGAAAAATTATTTCATTGGTCGTGTAGAAGTTTTGGAGTGTTACTTATATCGAAATATCCACTTCGGCCAATTAGATCGCTTTATTGTAGTGTCCTAATGCAGCCATGCTTTCCTTTTCTTCCTCCTCCTTCTTCCTTCTATCTTTAAAAGGCCATACAACTGCCTATTTACTTTTATCAAGTATTGCTCATTCAAAAATTATTTTCAGGAGGGTTGGTTTCGAACATTTGTGAATCGTGATATAGAGGACCCACACTGATTTTCAAAAGTAGGCGCCTCTCTAATTTATTCAAACGGGAACGCGACCATTGTTACCGGACATAGGCGCAGTACCACGGTTTGACGAATCCTGATACCTTGTTCATCATGCCGATGGCAAGTGGGAATCCATCGCTTCCAGGAAAACAGCTCCATGACAACTGTGCTACTGGATGGAGAAAAGCTGGCGACGCCTCAGTTATGCTTTGGGCAACATTCACGTGGCCATATATGGGTCCAATGGAGCTCGTGCAAATCACCATGAAGACCACGAAATCGTCCACTGGTTGCAGACTACGAACATCCTTTAGGGCGATCATATTTGCCAGTAGCAGCGACATTTTCAGCGACACTATATACCGTGTATCAAGGCCAGGAGTGTGATGCAATTCGAGGAACACAGTGGCGAGTTGTAATTGATGTGGTGGCCCCCAACTCAACAGATCTGAACACAAGCGAACAGATATGGAATGTGAATGAATGATGCATCTCAGAGCTCACCGGCAACCCTTCCAGGAATTTACGCGAATCATGTACGTGCAGAAGAGGTGCTAACTCCCTCCAGCGACTTACCAAGGCATCATTTTTTTGTGCCAAGACGCCTCTTTACTGCTATCCGTCCCAGAGTTTCATATACCCACTTATCAGGTACGTGGTCATAATTAGACCGCAGATTCTTAGGTCCTAAAAAGAGGATTTTAGGTGCCTAAAATTGGCAGTTTCATTACCTAATGTAGGCCAGTGGCGGCTGGTGCTTCAGATAACTGGGCTTCAGTTGTTCACTTCTTTGAGTACCGGATCTTGATACTCGGCGTCCAAAGAGACAATTTGGTGCACCTCTGCGAGTGGCACCGGGGGAAAGCACCTCCGTATGCTAACCCCACCTCCACCCCTCTTGGCCCTACGTCACCTGGTTTGCGCTTTCTTCAACTCGCGCTGATGCGTCGGCCTACAAAGATTATTTATTTCACACTTTTTGGCCCACTTCAGGTTACGGTAGTAACACTGAAAGTGGGCCTTTTGATCGTCTTTTGACAGCTCGAAATTTAAATGAAAATAACGGCTTAACCATTCATCTGACACGAGAATGGAATAACCGAATTTCTAGAGGAGAAAATTCTCTACAACTTTGCTCTTATGAGTTTTTTTTTTTTTTTTTTTTTTTTTTTTTTCATTTCTCGTTTCGTTTCAGAAATATTTGCAAAAATACCAGCGATTTTGGGATGTCTGTCTGTCTGTCCCTCTGTCCGTAACGTGTTCACTGTTTATAAGAAGGACCGTTCAACCGATCGGCACCAAATTTTACAGACATAATTGTTGGCTACCAGAGACCAGTACCTCGCTTTGTCAAATATTTCGAACAAGAAATACGTTGTTAATTCAAAAAAAGCCGTTTGTAATGTAATTTTAATTGCAAATAAACCGTTCATGTGACGAGAAAATTGAATGACCGAATTTTTAGAGGAGAAAATTCTCTACAACTTTGTCCCCTTATGTTTATTTCATATCTCGTATCGTTTGAGAGATATTTACAAAAATTACAGAGTTTTGGCACCCTCCATTGAATTAACGAAAACCAGCCGTTCGCAGATGTCACGTGACATTTCTCGCCCAGAACTCTCTCTGGCATACGGCATCTTGCGTTGCGTATTTGATGATTTTCATGTTGTAACTTACACGTTGTCGTTTCAAAGCAATGGCGCACTGAAAAATGAACAAAAAGACGTCGTTTTTCGTACGATAAATTATAATTTAGTGTCTACAAATGCCACATTAGCATCAGTTAACAACAGCCATCAATAGTATGAGATTAAATAACGCAAATTCTAAACGTTAGCTGTAGCGTACTGGGAAATTCGTTGGACTGTGATGCTGAAGGTCAGTGGTTCGGAACCCGCCTCGACATATTTTTTTTTCTTATACCCGCCATAACAGTCATGCTAATAGGCTCCATTAATTATAGAACAATAAACTGGAAATCTCTTAAGGATGAACATTTTACAGGCCCCAATTTCTGAACTTGAATCACAAGCCAAATGGCCTTAAAATGCTATAAGATAATTAAAAAGGTATTAATTGTTGAAATTAACAGTTGTTCTACACAGTGAAGTAATGGGCATGAAAGTATCTTAATGAAAAGACATAGTTTGATAACACAACAAATAGACCTAAAAAGGAAGATCAATCATAATCAAAAATGTTCAAATGTCTGTAAATCTATCGGACCAAACTGCGTGGTCATCAGTCCGTAGCTTTCAACCTACATAAACCTAGGTAAACTAACATAAGGACAACACACACACACCCATGCCCCAGGGAGGACTCGAACCTCCACGGTGAGCAACCGCGCGCTCCACAGCGAGACGCCTTAGACCGCTCGGCTACTCCACCGCGGCCAATTATAACCCTTTTTCCTTTTCTTTTTATCTGAGCCGGCTGGCAAAGATAATTGAGATCAGAAGTAACAGGCTAGCGCAGTAGCAATTCCACAATAACGGCCGCCGCACATCGAAGAATCAGCCCAGTAGACTCACGCACCCCTTCTATGACTCACTAAACTGGATGGTGAACTTTCAAAGTCGACCACTGTACGTAACAAGAGCTTTTTTTATCACTAAAATAAGTAAATGAGGTCCGTGTGAACTACTGGTTACTCCCTGATACAAAGCCTTGCTCCCTGGCCCAAACTGAGAACTGACTCGTTTCACATTACTTCAATAACAGAAAGTTAATACTACAGTGGTCAATATACATAGCAGCTCACACGTTATTATACACAAACATTAATAAGCAAGATACCACAATTAAAGTTATCTTAGAAACGTGGCTAAGAAAACATTTATGGAGCAACGGAATTTAGACATAAAAATTTGCATCTGAAAGTATTCTCAGCACTTGTGAAGAACAATATTAAATAAAATAGGGAAGATGCTCTAAAAGTACAATTTATACGCAACTTACGGATTATTCTGAACTCCAAATTGTTTATTCAGATAGAAAACTAGCAAAATGGGGAACCAATTTTGTTAATACAATAAAAATGGATCTCTTACATGGATTAATGCGAACGTTGCCCAGCATAAATTATACATGACTTAACGCTACTGGGGGGAAGGATTCACAAACAACATTCATTCTCTCACACACACGCAATGCCACAGCGAAACTCGCCAAAATCAGAATGCTGAGACGAGGCTGAAGCAGGCGCCGCTATCGTAGGCGAAATTCAGCAAGTCTGAGGTAGCGCAAAACACAGTATACAAAACACTTTGAAGCTGGCTCTGGTCTGTCGTGCCTGTTTTGCGATAGTGCGTGCGTATAGCCAAGTTAAATTACATCTGAATTGGACCGCGAGCAAACACACTAACGGCGACACACGGCTACGTTACACGAACGCACTCCACTGAAGGTGTAGTGGCTGAAAATCGGATTCATTATACAAAATCACGGTGCATTCTTAACTTGCAGTCTGTCAGCAATCGATGTAGGTACTTGTTTTATGTGATAACTGGCGTGAACTCAGGCGACTAGCTGCAAACCCCAGAAGTCGGAACTCGGACCCACGTGGTTCCTAAAACCGATAAAATTGAATAAATTCAGATTCCGACCAATAAAGAACTACAGCATGCAACCCATAAAATGCTTACAATTATATAAGTAAGCGAATAAAATACAGCTACACGCGATAGGGGGCGATTACAGAGACGGATGAGACCTTGTCTCAGGAAAACCACAAAAATGAAATAATTATAAAGTCGGAAAAATAAAATTAAGAATTACAGCATGCAACCCATAGAAATGTTTAGAATTACATAAGGAAGCTATTGAAGGAGGTTGTTTTTGTGTCCCAACTTCGTCGCCGCTTTTGTGTCCCAGCCTCGTCGTAGGTGTCGGTGGCCGAGTGGAACGAGACCGACACAGTAACAAAGACAGCACGCTGGTGCAGGTACGGAGGGGAGCAGCCAGAAACTATAAACACTCGAGTAAATTAGAAAGATATATATTGCACAGAATGTAACAATACTTAACTTTTACATAGTACTGCAGAATGTTGATACATAGTTGTTAGAGGCCTGCCTAGTGCCTGTACAATAGCAAAGTCTTCAATGGTGCCTATCTGATTACGAAGGTCCTAACTCGTTGCTATCTCAGTCCGAAGTGCCGACTGGTTCCTCTCTCGGTCCGAAGTGGCCGATGTCCTTCAGTGGTGGCCACGAGCGGCGTTGTCCCAGAGGGCGCTCGTGGCTGTCGTCGTGAGAACGCCGCGCCGTGCGTGCCTGGCGGCGCGCGGCGAAAGTAAGTGGCGCGCACTTTGTACTTGTGCGACACCACAGTTGTACAAGGCTCAGAGAGAATTACTGACAAAGACAGAGTGCATACTACTAGTCGGAGAAGAGACAGCAAAATTAAAATAGGCGGGGAGAGAAGATTACGAAATATTAGTGGAAATCAGAAGAATATCTGCATAGCTACTTGCCTGATGGGCATGGACCTGACAAGAGTGGAAGGTGAAGGCTTTGTTCTATGAACCAACCACATGGAACACATATCACTCACGGAAGGAAAGGATGAGAAGAATTTTACTTGCACTGTACAAAAATGAACATATGACCTATTAGAAATCGGCCCCACAAAGCTAGAAATTATTTACACAGAGTTCATACACCGCCACATGATCACAAAAGGTTTTAACATACCAGGCCGTTATCAAACTGCAACTAGACTCATACACACACCGTGTTTATTTATTGGAAATCACTGAATTGAAAAACGAGAACACATTTTCGCGCACGATCAGAGAAAATACTTTTAAAAAAATGATTCTAAGTTAAACGTGCTAGTCAATGAAACGCTACCATCTCCAAAAAGAAGAGCAGAACCAACCTTACCTCACCAGACGACCAGCCCAGAATTATCACACCAAGCGGCGACAAGACGCGGGAAGCGACCGGAAGCCGGAAAATCCAAGAAACAGCGATGGCGGGAATGGACAGCGAGACTCGAGCTGGAGGGAAGGTTCACTAACTACCTCGCAACCAAAGGTTGTGGAAACCTTTTTGGTAGTATCAGCAGCTATCGACACTGAGTCAGAGAGAGCAATGATAATCGATCTATCACTCCCCACATTCATACAGCCATAGATTCTCACACCCACTTAAAAGTACAACAACTACACAGTCTCACAGGGACAGTGGCGTAGCGGAGAAGCCGTACTTATGCCACATTAATTAACAGAGTAATAAATTATTAATATAACAAAATAAGAAAAATCTAGCAATATTAACTAATATTTTAACACATAACAATAACATTGCTATTCCTCAAGCCTTGGAAAGAGTGGGCTTCAGATTTTAACAAAATGATAATCTAGCGACATAAAATAAATCATAACTTTACAGAAATATATAAAAACTATATGGAAGACGACAGATGGTCGTCTTTCAACTTCCAGAAAGTACTCCAGCCAACATTTGTACAAAGAGACAGTCTTAGGTGAAAACAGAAGTCTGAGAGATCCAAGAAAGGCTTCCTGGTAGAACAGTCAATCATAGAGCAGGCAGTACATACAGGGTAAGCAATAAGTTGAACCAACAGAAATTTCGCGCCGACTGACGAACAGAACAGAGAATTACAAGCATTTCCTGCTTTTCTACATCAAGAGCTCTCTCCATACGAAATATAACTATTATCTTCATTAAAGTAATAGAAGAAATTGGCTCACAGTTGACGTACATTCTTCGGGATTGCCCGAAAATCAAAAATGTTTGTAGAGCTTATGGGACTTAACTACGGGATCATCAGTCCCTAAACTTACAAACTACTTATGAACTAGCTAATCCTAAGGACGGCACAAATATCCATGCCCGAGGGGGGATTCGAACCCCCGAATCAACTGTTTTAGTATAGAAGCCTCATGCTACTATACTACTAGCGTAGCAATCGCACCAAGATTCAAGGCTTGTTCGTCGACAGTTATTTACTGACATTTGCAAACACAGATATTTAACGTCAGTTTTAAGATACCAGAACCGGCCAATATATTTAAAAAAATGTTCAAATGTTATGTATGGAACACATCAGTACGAAAAGAAATCCGTTAAACTTTGTTTACAAGGTAAATCAATCAAAAGTGAAGGCCGTAAACTCCACAAAATACCTATGAATTACTATTGCGTCAGACTTAAACTGGAAAGAACACACAGATAATGTCGTGGAAAAGGCGAACCAGGGACTGCGTTTTATCAGCAGAACCCTTAAAAGATGCTCCAGAACTACAAAAGAAACGGCATACACTACGTTTGTCCGTCCATTTTTGGAGTATTGCTGCCCAGTGTAGGATCCTTATCAGGTGGGTTTGAAGGACATCGAAAGAGTTCAGAGAAGGGCAACTCGTTTCGTATTGTCACGAGACAGCGTTTCAGAAATGATACAGGCTCTGGGAAGGGTATCATTACAACAACGGCGCTTATCGCTGCGGCGTGGACTACTTACGAAACTCCAATCCCCAACATTCTCCTCCGAATGCGAAAATATATTGTTGACTCCCACTTACATAGGTAGTAATGACCATCAGAATAAAATACGAAAAATCAGAGCTGGAACGGAGATATTCAGGTGTTCTTTCTTCCCGCGCTCTATTCGAGAATGGAATGGGAGATAAATAGTATAATGGTGGTTCGATGAACCCTCTGCCAGGTACTTAAATGTGATTTGCAGAGTATCCCATGTAGATGTAGGTTTTTCTTTGGGGCGATCTAAATCAATTTGTACATGTTTCCAGCTAAGATAACGTTTTTTATTTTTAGGATGACCGGTTTCGACGTTACTCAGACGTCATTTTGTGATCTCCTACATGAGATGTGGCATTGTGAAATATAGGAGAACAGAAGATGACGTCTGTGTAATGTCGAAACCGGTCATCCTAAAAATAAAAAAAACTCGATCTTGGCTGGAAACATGTACAAAGTTCAAATGGTTGTTAAGCTTATGGGACTGCGGGGTCATCAGTTCCTCAACTTACAAACTACTTATGAACAAACTTATACTAAAGACAGCACAAACATCCATGCCCGAGAGAGGATTCGAACCTCCGACGGGGAACGGCCTCGCGCATCGCAGCATAGCTGCTCAATACGCTCGGCCACTCCGCGGGTGGAACACCTTCACGCCAACAAGCACGAGTATGAGCCGGAAGGGAAAAACCAAAGAAAAAAAAACTGAGATAAGTCAAACAAGCACACAATTTTATTTCATCAAGAGCCCAAACACAATCAGCCCGCTGCGCCCCGCGTAAACATTGTCAAAACGTGCGGCTTTAAAACCACACGAGACAGTTCCCGAGCACGCAGAGTACCAGATAATTACTTTCTTCGAAGCCCAAGCAGTCCTAGTCATTCGCAACCAAAGCGTGAAAATGCCGTACCGGGTGTAACAGCTTCCAACTCCGAGACCCGCTAAAGCAGTTGCGAGTCCCCGATCGAGATCTCGAAAGGAGCCGACTCGGCTGAGTGGGAATGAAATCATCTGCCTTTTGCCAGTTTATGCTTACAGCTTACTGGCCCTGCTTATAAATGCCACGCTTTAGCGAGCGGTTCGCTAAGATGCTGAATTTCGCATTTCAGATAAAGGAAACTGAATAACCCTGGCAGCAGCAGCTGCCGCCGCTCACTTGGTGCCTCGTGAGAGCGCAGCTCAGTAGCAGGTGGGGGAGGCACCGTGGCCAGGCGCGGAGTTCAACCCCTGCACTCCGTGTCTCCACTAGCCCGACAGTGACTGTGCTCACTGCGTCTGCGAGAGTATTCACATGTTTCTGGTCTCGGAAATGAATTTGGTGTTAACTGTATAAAAATCATCTAATTTTGGAGAAAGCTGGGATACACTCTTCCAAATTCTGAAGGAAGCAGGGGTAAAATATAGGGAGCGGAGAGCTATATTCAACCTATACAAAAACCAGACAGCAGTTATTAGAGTCGGATGGCGAGAAAGGGACGCAGAGGTTGGGAAGGGAGTAAGACAGGGTTGTAGCCTTTCCCCAATGTCGTTCAATCTGTACATTGAGCAGGCAGTAAAGGACTGCAAGGAGAAATTTGGAGAGGGCATTAAAGTGCAGGGAGAAAAAAAAAGAAATAAAAAATAAAACATAGCGGTGTGCCGATGACATAGTAATTCTGTCAGAGACCGCAATAGATCTGGAAGAGCAATGGGATGGACACTGCCTTGAAAGGAAGATATAAGATGAACATTAACAAGAGTAATACGAAGGTAATGGAATGCAATGACAGAAAATCAGGGCCGGCCGCGGTGGCCGAGGGGACTAAGGCGCTCCAGTCACGGTCTGCACGGCCACTACGGTCGGGGTTCGAATCCCCCTCGGGCATGGATATTTGTGCCGTCCTAGTTCGTAAGTAGTTCATACGTAGTTTGTAAGTTTAGGGACTGATGACCCCGTAGTTAAGTCCCATAGACTAAATCAATTGTTTGTAGAGTCTATGGGACTACGGGGTAATCAGTCCCTAAACTTACAAACTACTTATGAACTACTTACAACTAAGGACGGCACAAATATCCATGCCCGAGGGGGGATTCGAACCCCCGACCGTAGTGGCCGTGCAGACCGTGACTGGAGCGCCGCAGTCTCCTCGGCCACCGCGGCCGGCTCCCATGGACTATACAAACATTTGAAAATCAGGCGATGCTGAAGGAATTATATTAGGTAATGAGACAATAAAAGTAGTAGTTGAAGTTTGTTATTTGGGTATCAAGTTAACTTCTGATGGCCTAAGTAAAGATGATATAAAATGCAGAATGGCTTTGGGAAGAAAAGCGTTTCTAAAGAAGCGAAACTTGTTAATATCCAGTATTAATTTAAATGTGAGGACGTCCTTTCTGAAAGCATTTGTCTGGAGTGTAGTATTGTATGGGAGTGAAACTTGGACAACAAGGAGTTCAGATAAAAAGATGATAGAAGCTTTTGAAATGTGGTGCTACAGACGAATGATGAAAATTAGATGGGTAGATCACGTAACTAACGAAGAGGTGCTTAACCGAATCGGGGAGAAAAGGAGTTTCTGGCATATCCTGACTAAGAGAAGGGATATATTGGTTGGACCCATTCTGAGACATCAAGGAATTATCAACTTAGCATTAGAAGGAAGCGTGTGGGATGAAAATCGTTGTTGGAGATAGAGAGACGAATATAGTAAGCAGATTCAAAAGGATGTAATTTGCCGTACGTATTCTCAGATGAAGAGACTTGCACAGGACAGGGTAGCATGTAGAGCTGCATCAAACCAGTCTGCGGACTGAAGACCACAATACATTATTACGAGAGAAGTGAAAGTTGTTTTCGAGTATTAGATTATGTTAACATTTAGACTAATGATTTGTTTCCTATTCTAAGATATTCACTTTTCTTTTTAAACAATTACTTTATTTCAGCACAGATTTTCCTTAGAAATTCTGTTTATTTAAATAGCTTTGATGTTGTACAGTTACATGGTTTTACAACTACACATCAGAGCACAATACGTTATAATCAGCATAAATTCTGATGAGGAAATCCGCCTTATGCAGGTCACCTTGTTTGATTCATTTTTATCATGTAAACCTGTTTCAGCACTTACCGAGACATCTTCTATGGGTTTTCGTCTTTAAATTCTGAAATTGTTTTACATGTTCCAGTGTTTTGGATTGTATGGCATTTGGATATAATGTTTGATGTCGAAATTATGCTGAATATACATTCTTGGAAAATGAAAAAAAGGACACCATGAATTCGTCAATCCAGCACAGCGAAATTTTGACACATTCTTGAGGATGTATACAACACACGATCACGCAGTCAGAGCGATACGCACGTCAGTACAGTCACCAGAGCGTGCACAATGTCGACACTAGTATCATGTATACCCTTCTTTTGCAGCAATGCAGGTTGCACGTTTCTCATCAAGACGACCATAGGGGAGCCTAAAGACGTCTTACGGTATGGACTGCCAAGCAGTTTCCATTTGATGCCTCAGTTGGATCAGATCTCGTGCCGGTCGTGTAGACAGCGCCAAGATGACGTTTCATCGCGTCCCAGCTATGTTCAATAGGGGACAGATCTGGGGATAATGATTGGCAGGGTAGATTAGATTAGTACTTGTTCCGTAGATCATGAATACGACACTTCGTAATGATGTGGAACGTGTCAGGTTAATGAAAGGTGTCTTTACAAATTATTACTTTGTACTAAATATTACATGACACAACTTTTTAATTTTTTTTCTATTTACTTATTTATATCTAAAAATTCATCTATAGTGTAGAAGGAGTTGCCATGCAGAAATTCTTTTAATTTATTTTTAAATGCTTGCTGACTATCTGTCAGGCTTTTGATCCTGTTTGTAGGTGACCAAAGACTTTTGTGGCAGCATAATTCACTCCTTTCTGTGCCAAAGCTAGATTTAACCTTGAATAGTGAAAATAATTCTTTCTCTTAGTGTTATTATGTACACTGCTATTGCTTCTGAATTCAGTGGGATTGGTAATAACAAATTTCATAAGTGAATATATCTACTGAGAAGCTAGTGTGTAGATCCATAGCTCTTTAAATAAGTGTCTGCAGGGTGATCTTGGCAATTATTCTAATCACACGCTTTTGTGCAATGAATATTTTTTTACTCAATGATGAATTACCCCAGAAAATAATGCCATATGAAAGCAGAGAATGAAAATAGGTCGTTGACGTACACCTAGAAGAGCACGTTGGATTGTACGGGGGTACGTGTGGACGTGCACTGTTCCATTGCAAAAGCACATCGGCTTGTTGGTGCAAGACGGGTTGAACGATGGTTTCAGTGTCCCGTGCACTGTTCAATTTTCCCACAACAAACACCAGAGGAAAACTGCCAGTGTAGGATATGTCTCCCCACACCATACACCATGATGCCAGGTGCCGTCTCCGTTTGCCTCTGGCGTGTGCAGTCCAGATTTTCGCACTCCCCTGCACGAAAACAGACACGCGTACTACCATCATTGGCACCGATGCAGCGACGATTAAAAAACTGAAGTCGACACGTCTCCATTTGTCCCTTCATAAGCGCCTACCATGACACCATTGGAGGCGGTCTGAACGATGTTGGGGCGTGAGCGGTGGACACACTAACGGCACACATGATCGTGCATCATTGTGAGGGGAGCGATATTATTCTCCTCTAGTGATCATCTAAAGCACATTGAAAAGTGAACGGTACACTGAAAGAATAATTTAACCCAACTTGGTACCACTTATGCACCTACAAGGTGATATGCTTTTCCAACAGGACAGTGCAGATCCACATGTATTCCTTAAAAGTCGACCACTGTACGAAACAAGAGCTTTGTTTTATAACTAAAATTAGTAAATAAGGTCCGTGTGAACTACCGGTTACTCCCTGCTATAAAACCTTGTTCCCTGGCCCAGACTGAGAACTGACTCGTTTCAAATTACTTCAATAACAGGAATTTAATACTACAGGGGTCAATATACATAGCAGCTCACACTTTAGTACACACAGACATTAATAAGACACACAGACATTTGTTAATACATTAAAATGCATCTCTTACATCGATTAATGCCTAAATTATATACGATTTAACGCTACTGGAGGGAGGATTCACAAACAACACTCATTCGCTCACACACACGCAATGCCACATCGAAACTCACTAAAATCAGCGTGCTGAGACGAGGCGGAAGCAGGCGCCGCTATCGTAGACGAAATTCAGCAAGTCGAAGGTAGCACAAAACACAATATACAAAAACACTTTGAAGGTGGCTCTGGTCTGCCGTGCCTGTTTCGAGATGGTGCGCGTGTATACCCAGGTTAAATTACATCTGAATTGGATTGAGAGCAAACACGCTAACGGCGACACACGGCTACGTTACATGAACGCACTCCACTTAAGGTGAAGTGGTAGAAAATCGGATTCATTATACAAAATCACGGTGGATTCTTAACTTGCAGTCTGTTAGAAATCGATCTAGGTGTGGAAACCTCTTCGGTAGTATCAGAAGCTATCGACTCTGAGCCAGAGAGAACGATTCAAAGCGAACTATCACTCTCCCACATCAACTTAAAAGTAAGATAAGTACAGTGGCTTAGCGGAGAAGTCACATTTATGCCACATTAATTAATATAATAATACATTATTAACATAACAAAATAAGAAAAACCTAGCAATATTAACCAGTATTTTAACACATGAAATAAAAATGCTATTCCTCAAGCCTTGAAAAGAGTGGGGTTCAAGTTTTAACAAAATGATAATCTAGCGAGATTAAATAAATCATAACTTTACAGAAATATACAAAAAATATATGGAAGACGACAGATGGTTGTCTTCCATCATTACCACCCAAGGTGCTCTTCAAGCTGTACGTCAACTACCCTGGCCAGCACGATCCCCTGATCTGTCCCCCACTGCGCATGTTTGGGACGGCATGAAACGACACGGTCTGCGTGAGTGGCTCGACATCTGACCCAACTGAGGCACCAGGTGGAAACTGCATGGAAGGCCATTCCACATAACCACATTCGGAACCTCTACGATCAAACGCACTGTTGCAAAAGGAGGGTATATATACTCGGCACTAACGTTAACATTGCGGACGCTCTGGTGACTGCACTCACGTCCATACGGCTCTGCCTTGTAATGTTACATGGACGCTCAGGAAACATTTATTATCTGATGTACTCGGTTTCATAATTTAACAGTTGTCTTTTAATGAACATTCCTGTGTTTAGATTAATTAATGAGAAGTTTCTTCAAAGAAATATTTTAAGAATCCACAGATATGCACAAAAAAAAGAAAGAAAAGGCAATAACATAATTACGCTCTTCATTTTTTTAACTAAGCAAGGAGGAGCGCCAGGCTTCGATTTTATCTTCTACTGTTAGCTCTTGACGTGAACGGTCGTAATGAAGTGTCGCTCTGTAAATTGTATGATTTTAATTGATCACTTGATTTCACTTGGATCTTTGTTAAGTCAGTGTAAGTGAATACTTCACCAATTCAGAATATAGATAATTATCTCGTAATCAAGCAATTGATCATTAATAGCCAGCTCATTCCTACCTTATAATATAAAAGTATTTTATATGTGTAAATCTCTTTTTCAGATACCAACAGCCGCCATTACACGGCCTACGTAAAACAAATTGTTGGACAACGCACGATTCTACGATACTTCAACTAATAGTTTTCAGAATTGTATGTTCCGCAAAAGCGTCCCTGAGATTTCTGCCGGTTCATTAATTTTCAATTTCTTTCATTTGGCTAGCCGTGGTGATACGATAAATCGGCATTGTCAATGTGCACTCCAACAGTTAATTTTTGTGTAGAGGTTCGTGGTGCGCTGAATACCAACATGAAACAGTATAGGGTGCGCCGCCATAAATTAATATTCTCTGGTGAGGTTTTTTTAAAAAAAAGGAAATTAATTTTCAGATTATTCAATTCCTTAGGCACCACTTTCATGTTGCAAATGTTCGGCGTAACCCATGTTGAAATATTTCTCCCTGTTGTGATTTCAGCGCCGTAATTTCATTTGCATTTATTATTTATTTTCATTATTTCGCGGAACATAATTTTCAGGCGCTAAGCATTTTCTTATTTATTTTTCTCCACCATCTATGTGCGTGACAAAAATTCAAATCTCGCAGGGAGGAGTATTTCAGCCTGTGTGATCTTGTATGTGTCAATAAAATTTCCCCCTGCTGGGTCGACGAATTCATGTCGAGGTGTGTATTAGGCTAACATTTATTTACATGTGTACATGAAGTTATTGTCAGAGTTGAATGTTGTTTTAATTAACAATTAATTGACAATCCTACAACAACAAAGCGTTTTTATTTCGAAAAGAATTAATTCATTGCTCTTTCGCCTGGATATTATGATTGAAATGTAGTCCTATGAGCATATTTAACGCCTTACTTTTGATTTGTGGTGGTATTCTCTCCTCTGTTGGTGGTGTATAATTACATTTCGTGTTGTTATTTTCTGAATTTTTTGCACTTTTTCTTGGAAACGCCGTCTACGTTGCTAGTCTTCGTGATGCGGTAGCTGTAACGTATTCATTTATTTATGTAGTGTGTCTGTGATGTGGTGCGCCGGCGAGTCATCTACATCAGTCTACATAGATACTCTGCAGATTAGGTTAGGGGTATGTTATTATAATAAGCCGTTTCGGCGCTATACCTCCATTTTCGAGGACTTTATTACTGTATTTTTGTGTTACATCTGCTTCGGTTTTTCACCTAACGGTAGAAGAACGACACACAGTTGTTAGTTTTTGGCGAGAAAGTTGCCGCAGGCGTTAATGCAAGTATCTTATAATAAACATACAGTGAAGTATTGTGAAGTGTTACCTGCATTTGTCGAGATGGAATTGTCTCCTGCATTGGTGAAATAACGTCCGCATTTGCACACAATTTTACAACACATTTTTGCTACTGGCATGTTTGTGCCAGTACTGCACACATCAAATTCATTACGTTAAAGGTATGGAGTATTGAAGCTATAGTTACAGTCATTCGTTTTGATTAACAAAGTAGGTTAACAAAATGACAAAATAAATAAACAACATTTTTAAGATGACAGAGAGTCGGTAATTTTTTGTTTACATTAGCCATATGAGCTTAAACGTTGACTAATTATACCAGATAACCCGAAAAATGAACTGTTTTTATTACCAAGTGGTTTAGTGGTTTGACGGAATTGTTGAAAGGTTATTCAATATTATTCAATTATTTCAATAAGCAAGACAAAAGTTAATAGACAGCAGAATGACTTCAGATAGTGGGACAGGCTTTAGGAGATGTAGACAATATATGTGCTGTATTGTTGTATAAGCTGCGAATTAAGGAACGTACTTGTGTTATCTACTTGTTGTGTGGCTGCTGTATGAAGAGGTAATCATCACTAAATACAGAAAATAATGTGTTGTATTCGCTGTCAGTCTGCTCATTCAGCATGTCAGTGGGTTGGATGATTTGTTGTTTGTTTATTTCTAGTGCCTCTAGTGACTAGTGCCTCTGAATATGCCTAATATAAACAAAAAATACCGACTCTTTGTCATCTTAAAAATGTTGTTTATTTTGTCATTTTGTTAACCTACTTTGTTAATCAAAACAAATGAGTGTGACTATAGCTTCAATACTCCATACCTTTAACGTAATGAATTTGATGTGTACAGTACCGGCATAAACATGGCAGTTGCAAAAATGTGTTGTAAAATTGTGTGAAAATGCGGAACTTATCTCACCAATGCAGGAGACAATACCGTATCGACAAAGGCAGGTAAAAATTCACAATAATTATAAGATCCTTGCGTTAACGTCTGCGGCAACTTTCTCGCCAAAAACTAACAACTGTGCACTTCTTCTACAGTTAGGTGTAAAACTGAAGCAGATGTAACACAAAAATACAGTAATAAAGTCCTCGACAATAAAACAATAAAATTATTGTAACTGAAAACGGCTCATTATTATGATAATATACGTCTAACCTAATCGGTACAGTCACGGACAGCCCATGGCGAAATGTCGATTAATAATAATGTACTCTGCAGGTCACATTTAAGTGCCTGTCAGATGGTTCATTAACCACTTTTATAACCTTTCTCTGCCGTTCCATTCTCTAATAGCGCGCGGGAAGAAAGAACACCTAAATCGTTCCGTTTTCGTTTTGATTTATTTTATTGGGATGGTCATGTCTCCCTTTGGAGGTGGGTGCTAACAAAATATTTTCACATTCAGAAGTAAAAGTTGGTGAATGAAATTTCGTAAAATGATCTCGCCACAATGAATGTCTTTCTTATAATGATTTCCACCTCAAATCGTGCAACATTTCTGTGACGCTCCCCCCCACCGCCCCCCCCCCCCCCTACAACGTGATAAAACAAAACGAGCTGCCCTTCTCTGAACGTTCTCAATGTCTTCCGTCAGTCCCACCTAGTGAGGGTCCCACGCTGGGCAACAGTACTCCAGGAGAGGAAGCACAAGTGTGATGTAGGCAGTCTCTTTGGTGGAGCTGTTGCATCTTTGAGCGTTCTGCCAATGAAATGTAACCTTTGGTTCGCCTTCCCCAGAATATTAACTATTTGTTCTCTCCAGTCTACGTTGTTCGTAATTGTAGCTCCTAGGTATTTGCTAGAATTTACGACCTTCAGGTTTGACTGATTTATCGCGTAATTGAAGTTCAGCGGATTTCTTTTAGTAGTCGTGTGTATTGCTTCACACTTTTCTTTATTTAGTGTTAATTGCCAATTTTCGTACCATGTAGAAATTCTGTCTAAATCGCTTTGCTGTTGCTTTTGTTCCTCTGTTGACTTCTCTAACCGATAAACGACAGCATCATCCGCGAACAGTCTAAGGGAGCTATTCAGATTGTCTCCTAGATCGTTTATAAAAACAAGGAAGATTAGGGGACCTATAACACTTCCCTGGAGAACGCCAGATATCGCTTCTGTTTTACTCCATAACTTACCGTCAATTACTACGAACTGTGTCCTTTCTGATAGGAAATCGTGAATCCAATTGCATAATTGGGGTGATATTCCATAAGCACGCAATTTCATTAGAAGTCGCTTATGAGGTACAGTGTCAAAAACCTTCCGGAAATTCAGAAATATGGAATCGATTTGAGATCTCTTGTCGACGACAATTATCATTCCATATGAATAAAGGGAAAGCTGTGTATCGGGAGAGCGATACTTTCTGAATCCGTGTTGACTATTGGTTAATAGGTCGTTCTCTTCGAGTCAGTCAGTCTCGCCAAAACTCAGAAATGGATTCACCGACTTCAGTAATATTTTTGTTTTGTTTTGATCACTTTAATAAACAGGTTATGTCGAAAGAAAATTAGGAAAACCCCAAAGGAACGGCAGAAAACTCGAATTTGGCAGATATATGCAATTTGCAATATAGTAGGTAGGGGAGGGGATAAACAGACAGGTAGGGCATGAGGGATAGAGTTTCGGTCGTCAGGGGAAGGACGGGGAAAGGAGGACGAGGAGGAGGTGATGGCGGATGAGTAGGATCAGGCAGAAGTTTATAGAGGGGGGGAGTATGGGCAGAGGGGAGGCAGGAGAGATGGACAGGAAGAGGTACGACATGCACAGATAACTGCAATAAATAAACACCTTTCCAACTCCGCGTTTTCAGATAGCTAATACATAGGGATGGCTACGAGGAGGGTAATAAATCATCATCATCATCATCATCATCATTACTGATTATGCTTTTCAGCGTTGAGTCTGGAGCATAATACCTCTAATAAAATTCCTCCATGATCCCCTATTCAATGATAACATTGATGCCTCGTCTGATGTTATGCCGTTTACTTCAAAATCATTCTGCACCGCATCTAAGTACTTTCTTCTTGGTCTATCTCGACTCCTCTTACCCTCCGCTGCCGAGCACATGAGTCTCTTAGGTAACCTTGCTTCTCCCATGCGTTGACATGACCCCACCATCTCAGTCCCATACACCAAAGTTGGTCGAAAGATAGAGCGGTGTACCGCTATCTTAGTCTTGGTACTGACTTCCTTCTTGCAGAAGAGGGTAGATCTTAGCTGAGCACTCACTGCATTAGCTCTGCTGCACCTCGATTCCAGTTCTTTCACTATGTTGCCATCCTGTGAGAAAATACATCCCAGGTATTTGAAACTTTCCACCTGTTCTAACTTTGTTCCTCCTATTTGGCACTCAATCTGTTTAAATCTCTTTCCCACAGACATTACTTTCGTTTTGGAGATGCCGATCTTCATATCATAATCCTTGCACCTCTGATCGAGCTCTGAAATATTAGTTTGCAACCTTTCAATTGAATCGGCCATTACAACTAAGTCATCCGCATATGCGAGACTGCTTATTTTGTTTTGACCTATTTTAATCCCGCCCTACCAGTCTACTGTTTTCAACATATGATCCATGAATAGTACGAACAACAGTGGTGACAGGTTACAGCCTTGTCTTGCCTCTGAAACTACCCTGAACCATGAGTTTAATTTGCCATCTACTCTAACTGCTGCCTGACAGTCTACGTAAAGCCCTTTAATTGCCTGCAGAACTTTGCCGAGGAGGGTAATAAATAGGTAAATAAATGGGAGGTTATGGCCAGAGAGATTAGGGGATTGAGTGTAGGATGTACATTCAATTTTCATCTATATTTCGCACGATTTGTAAATATGATTATGTGTAAATTTCTTGTAGTTCGTGTGTGTAGCGAATACATATGTTTATTCTTTTATTTGAATTTAATCGAGTAGTGTATTGAAAATAAGCCCCATGTAAGATATTCACATATATTCACAGTCTTGAGATGTTTGCATTCGTTGTTAGCAGCATCGCTGTGTAATGAGCCGGCCGCGGTGTCCGAGGGGACTGAGGCGCTCCAGTCACGGTCTGCACGGCCACTACGGTCGGGGGTTCGAATCCCCCCTCGGGCATGAATATTTGCGCCCTCCTAGTTCGTAAGTAGTTCATAAGTGGTTTGTAAGTTTAGGGACTGATGACCCCGTAGTTAAGTCCCATAGACTATACAAACATTTGAACATTTTTGATTTGCTTCGAATCCCCCCTCGGGCATGGATATTGGTGCCGTCCTTAGTATAAGGTAGTTTGTTAGTTTAGGGACTAATGACCCCGTAGTTAAGTCCCATTAAAAAAAAAAAAGGCTGTGTAATGAATTTAGCCTTAGGAAACATGTTTGTTCGAGCAACTGAACTTCCGGATACCACATGTAAACGAAGCTATACCTATGTACAACTACGAATATATTTACAGACTAACAAAATGTTATACGAAAATACTCTGCCATACTACTAATCTTGTTGACTGTATCATTTTTTTAAATCACTTCGGCCGTAAAAATTTCCTAATGATAAGTTGTTACATTGTGCAATTATACGTGTTTATTCACAGATTTTCTTACTAACATTTCCTGAGGTCTTTTGTGATCCTCTTAACAATTTGTCATGGTTCGTTCATCTCAAAGTTTTGTTACTGTTATACAATTATCCATTTTAAGTCACGTTAACAAATATTGCACTCATGTAAGAATGGCCAAATATGCATCGAGAGCTGATTGATAACCTTACACTGTCCGCGTCACTAAGGTGTGCAAATGTATTGGCTGTCCGAGGTGATGACAAACCGTATTGGAGGGCAACGTTAATGTCTTTTTCACTGTTATGGTAGTAGCTCCTAGTTGTTTTTAGCAGTGTAAAACTGGCTGAATGAGAAGGGTAAGGCACAGCAGGTCTAATAAGGTGATGTTGTATACAAGTCAACCATTATGTCGAACACAATAATGTACTTGACTACAAAACGTTTAATTACATTAATCGTCAACTCCCAGTGGCTTAGTCTTCTCATGCGTTTCGTTACCATTTTCTTTCATTATAATGTTTGTGTTACTTTGCAATGACACCCACGAATATCGTGAGGGAGCACCCGAGGTTACTCACCCGACCTCTTGAGATTTAACTGGCGTGCATGTTTTCTATGTAACTTCTGTTCCGCTAACACCCAAACCTTCAGATGTCAGACACTCAGATCGGTACCAATCGTTGTATATCGATAGAGTATCAACCGAAACTTGTATATAATTCGTGCCATGTGCTGCCGTCCAGGAGAACGTGCGTAAACGGGGAACAATAGGCAACACCTGTTCTACGGAGCACAGGAAAAGCGTATCTGTGGGGGGCTTGCCGCGCTGAACGCTCGTGGGGTAGTTCATAGACCGATTGTTTAACGTTACGAGGGTGTTCGGTTCAAACCCTGGGTGCGCGAATTTTTTTTTTTCTGTGTGACGTTGCAAATTGTACACCGAATGTTACATGGGACAACATGTTCCTGAAATGTAAATGTAAAAGGACTGTTCGGATTTCATAGCACTGCGTTATCGGCAGTTTGCTTCTGCTTCGTTTTATTTGAAAGTAGCAAACCTGTAGAGTATATTCGTAGAAGAAAGAAACAATTGCACCATACGTGCGGAAGTATTAAAGTAATAATGACAATAAATGGCTGCTAGATAGCACCGCCGTGTTGTGGCTAGAGCGCCGTGTGTTTGCCCACACCATCAAGTGGGGCTGACGTTGCTGTCCAGTCCGCACGCTACTGCTACTGCTGCAGCTGATAGTGCTGTTTTGTGAAATGAACCCCTGAAACGTTATAGACATTCTCTTTTAACAATTTTCAACGTACTGAATTAAAAGAAAAAGGGTCTAGGCGGGGCTTGAACCCACGCTCGTCTGTTAGATGAAAGATGAACTAACGCTCTACCAACTAGCCCACGGCAGCGCGATCTAATAAGCTCCCACAGTCATGCTTTTCCTTTACTCTGTAGGACAGGTGTTACATATTATTTCCGCGTCACGCACGTTCTCCTGGAGGGCAGCACATAGCACGAATTATATAGTAGTTTCGGTTGATAATCTATCGATATACAACGTTTGGTACCGATCTGAGTGTCTGGCATCTGAAGGCTTGGGTGTAAGTATTAGATACCGAATTCTCTGCCCTGGAAGGTCAGGAATGTAGTCACGAAACTGATCCTATGCTGATTAAGCTATTAATTTTTTTCAATAAGCGTCTTTTGAAAAACGAGGAACGTGGTATCAATGTGGCAGCTTGTGTCTACGACTCCAGTGGTCAAATTAAGGTATCTGTGTTCGAGGAAAGGGTATGACATTTATAGGTGGAATTTCCCACCCATAATGGGAAAGAATATATGCAATATTCATTAATCACTTTCTGAATATAGTAGGGGAACTAAACAAAACTCTAGTTTCTACAGGTAATCATATAACGTTTTTAGAAAATACCTTTCCGAGGCTGTTACCTGAAATGATACTTCCATAGGTGAGATTGAGTCAATAATTAAATCACTAAAGACTAAGGACTCTAGTGGATATGATGGGGTGTCTAGCAGAATTCTAAAGTACTGTTCTCCATATGTTAGCCCAGTACTAAGCCATATTTGTAATTTTTCCTTTCAAAATGGTCAGTTTCCTAACAGATTAAAGTACTCAGTAGTGAAACCACTTTATAAAAAAGGAGAAAGGGATAATGTAGACAACTATAGACCTATTTCTATGCCATCGGTTTTTCTAAAGTTATTGAAAAGGCTGTATTTTCAAGATTAATTGATCATTTCAGTTCACATAATTTATTGTCAAACGTGCAGTTTGGTTCTAGAAGTGGTTTAACGACTGAAAATGCTATATTTTCGTTTCTCTGTGAGGCACTTGATGGGTTAAATAAGAGGCTACGGACATTAGGCGTCTTCTTTGATTTAACAAAAGCGTTTGATTGTGTTGATCACAAAATATTGTTGCAGAAGTTGGAACATTATGGAACACGGGGAGTAGCCCACAACTGGTTCGCCTCTTACTTTAATAACAGACAACAGAAGGTAATTATCCGCAGTGTAGAAAATAGCTATGACGTGCAATCCCAATGGGACACAATTAAGTATGGGGTGCCCCAGGGGTCTGTTTTGGGACCATTATGTTTCTTATTTATATAAATGATATGCCTTCGAGTATAACAGGTGACTGTAAAATATTTTTGTTTGCTGATGATACCAGCTTGGTAGTGAAGGATGTTGCTCGTAATATTGTCACAATATCAAATAATGCAGTTCAAGAGATAAGTTCATGGCTTGTAGAAAACAAGTTGATGTTAAATCACAGTAAAACTCAGTTTTTACAATTTCTAATACATAATTTGACGAAAGCTGACATTCTGATTACACATAATGGGCATGTGATAAGTGAGACTGAACAGTTCAAATTTCTAGGTGTTCATATAGACAGTAAGCTGTCATGTAAAGCTCATCTTCAGAATCTTGTTCCAAAACTAAATTCTGCTATATTTACCATTAGAACAATATCTGAGATAAGTGATTTTTCAACACGAAAAGTAGTCTATTACGCTTACTTTCACTCACTAATGACGTACGGCATTGTTTTTTGGGGTAACTCGCCTGATGCAAAAAGGATATTTCTGGCTCAAAAACGGGCGGTTCGAGCAATATGTGGTGTAAGTTCGCGAACGTCATGTCGACCCCTTTTCAGTAGTCTGGGAATTTTGACTCTGGCGTCACAATACGTTTTTTCTTTAATGTCGTTTGTTGTTAATAATATCAGCTTATTCCCACGAGTTAGTGGCTTTCACTCGGTGAATACTAGACAGAAGTCGAATCTGCATTTGCATCACACCACCTTAACACTTGTGCAGAATGGGGTACAATATTCTGCGCCATCCATTTTCAATAAGCTGCCACAAGAACTAAAGAATCTTAGCACTACTCCACACGCTTTCAAATCTAAATTGAAGAGTTACCTCATGGCTCACTCCTTTTATTCTGCCGAGGAACTCCTAGAAAAGTTAAACAATTAAGCTAATTCATTTTTTTCTTTATTGACTCTTTTCACTTTGTCTTAAGATTGTCGTGTGCAAAGGACTACTTAAAAATTTTCTATTACCATTCTTGTGTAACAATTAATGTATTGACTTGTTCCATGACCATGGAGTCTCACTCCTCAATTGGGTCCTATAGAACAGAAAAACCAATTTAAAAAAATTGAAGTGAGATAGGTTAATTCCTAGTTTAGTATGCAGATCAGAAATTGGCCCCGGAAGGCGGCCAGGGAGAAGTGTCACTGAGAGAGCCACTGAAAATCTGTCTTACACTTTTATTTGGTAAACAATACTGCGATGTTTGTGTGAATATTATTAGCTCTAAATTCATGACTTATTTCTCGGAAACAAGTTAATGCTTTTTACGAGTGGTAGTGTGAATCTTCGATGACATGAATATTTTTTATAGGAGAATAGTGAAACATTCGTACGAAATAGTAGTGTTTTTATTTATTTATTTGACGAATTTTCGTATATCATTACTCCAGCCGTCACTGTCGCTATGTCTTCAGAAATGTACATCGAGAACCAGTCACTATATGCGTGTGACAGTGTTTTCCTTTTCTTTACGTAGTTTTCTGTGGAAAGTATTTTAAATGTTAAGAAATATGATTCTTGAATAAATTGCAAAAAAACTGTCGCACCTACGTAGAGACTAGTTCTCGATGTACTTTTCTAAAGATCTTCCGTAGCGATTTTAGAGGTGTATACGGAGAACCTTTTGTATTCTTGTTAACAAATACAATAGCTGTGGTTGTACCATTTTTATTCTGTTGTAGGCCTTAAATCACATGAATGCAATAAATGATGATGATGATAAGGAGAACCAGTCACTAAAGATGGGGAGGGGGGAAACGTTTATTTTACTTACCAAAATATTACGACTTTTAAATTACACGCCACAGTCCTTCCTGCTGTGAAAGACGCATTTCCTTTGGCTCTCTCAACGACACTTCTCATTGGCTGCCTTCCGCTACTAATATCTGAACAACAAAAAGTCGCTACTTTCACCTACACTAGGGTTAACCTTGAGAGGCAATGTTGGCGCAGTTATCTGATTGCTGATGTATATTACACCCAGTAGCTTCATAGAGTCATCATCAGACAGTAAAGTACCGGTGAATGTCTAATGTGCAAAATTTTATCGCAATCGTACCAATGATATTGACATCCCAAAGAAAAGAGTTCTTTCAGATTTCCACAAATTTTTCTATTTTCTGGTCAACTATTACAAACTTCACTCAAACCTTTCTCTCGCTTTGAACGTCAAATGATCAAAATTTTATCGCAATCGGATGATTGGTTTTCAACTTACAGTGTTGCGTACATGTAGAAACACATTGAAAAAGGAACGTGGGTTGAATGTTGAGCCTTTCTATTTTAACTGTCTATATTTCCTTTTTACTGAATACTTTTCTAAGACCATAGTGAAGAAAAAAATTACCTCTCTCCGTCGTGTGAATAGCCAGTAATAGTGCTGAATTCAATTAAAAACACACTGAAAACCGCACTTTAAGTTTTTCTCAATTTTTCCAACTTTCGGTAGATTTTCCAAAAGATTTATTTCATACAAACCTTGTCCTGTCAAGCGGTACTGAAGTGATGCTCTTACAACCACGTGGCAATTGAGTAATTGATTTTTATTTCAAAAATGTTTCAAACGTTTGTATAGCTAATGGGACTTAACTACGAGATCATCAGTCCCTAAAAACTACTTAAGAACTACCTAACACTAAGGACGGCTCAAAATATCCATGCCCGAGGGGGGATTCGAACCCCCGACCGTAGTGGCCGTGCAGACCGCGACTGGAGCGCCTTAGTGCCCTCGGCCACCGCGGCCGGCCCTCTTGTTTTCAACATGAAATGTACACAATTTTATCGCAATTGGACAAACGCTATTGATAGCTCACTGGAAAAAGCTATTTCAGTTTTTCCCGCCTTAGAGCGCACGCCCATGTTCGCGCGCTCGCATGACACAGGGCAGGTATTCTGCGTGAATCACGTTAGACGATGCACCTCTTTTATTTTGTGAACAGTTCCACATACCGAAACGAGTACGTGATAAAGACTTATAGCTGTTGAATTGCTTGAAATACTGAAGTAAGTGTTGTTTTTTAAACTCTTCATAGTTGCATTCGATTACAGTGTTACAGAGCTTGTTGATATTGACGATGAAACTTTGAGCAATAATTTAAAAAATCCAAAAAATATTTTTGAGCTCTTACCGAACGAGATAACCGCACATCTGATATGTGGAGTCCTGTTAGGGCCACATGGATCTGAAGATGGTGGTTAGCAAAGAGGCCAAAATCGGTTATCCTTTAAATAAACGATTTGTGCGATATTTTCCTCATTTACTAATTATTCGAAAAATTGTACTAACATTGGAAAGCAGTTCGGTCAGAGTCGGCTATTGCCGTGAAAACTCAGATGTCACGCCAGGCGTCGTAGTTAGAGTGCAACGAAGTAGATCTGCAGAGTTAAGGTACAACCTCATTTCGTTTACGTTGTACTTACGAAAAAGCTATATTTTTTGTATGTATCTATGGCATAGCCTAGCATGTGACGAATGAGTTGGGGCTTAGGAAAACCATTCAAATGTACATACGTCTCATGGATTTCCTGTATTACTCTTTTCACTGTTGCTGCTTACTAGACGAAGCGAAAATAAAAACGCCATTCATTGATACTCCATAACGATAAACGACACTATTTACAAGAGAAACTCCTGTATTAGTTTTCTCAGGATTGAAAAAATATTATCTGTGTTTGCCAGGAGACGCCTGAATTTGTCTTAAGCACAGAACACCTGCTATCATTCAGCTTTGGTTGGAGATTTTTAAATGTCAGTCAGTAGCCAACTAACTCTGGCCGCACCGATTTCCAGTATTACTACATTTCTCGATGTTTTTCCTCGTAAAGCTATTGAACAGTGTTGCGAAAAGTGTATCGTTTCATCTATATTAAAAAAAAGATTAACACTTCCCGAAATATATCACTCAGTGAGACTATTTGAAGACAACAGGGTAGGCTCGTCTGTCGCTGCTCACAGAAGCCTCTCGAAAGCGAAGATTCGACATGTCGCACGTCTAGCCGCGTTGGCTCCAACCATGCTTTGTGTGTTGGGCTATTAATAGCCACCGCACGAGTTGGCCCAGAGCGTTTTTATATTTTTGTTTTATATGTTTCCCATGACAGACGACCTCCTTCGGTGGTTTGACATCTTCGCTTTACTTAACCTTAGCTCAGAAATCATGAACAGGGCATGAGTTGACACTTTATAGGCCTACGAAGATAACTTCTTTATTTCTTTCTATTTTTTCGTTACTGAGCACCTAAAATAGCCTTGAGGATTTTTACTCGGCGTCATTACCGTGATTCCACGTCCCCGTGTACTCCTGATGTCGAATGCAGTCTATGATGTAATTGCTGTAAAAATGATTCCTTGTTTCTTTTCTTAATCATGGTATCAATATCGAGACATGTCCAATTTGATGTGCAAATCTCTAAGCCCTGTTAACCTTGATGCTTTTAAGATAACACAGAAGAATCTATTCTGCATGGTTTGAAGTAGTATTATGTGAGAAGGGCAAGTCGCTTCCCTTGCGATACAATCATGGAGCATGGCCAGTGCAAAAATGATATTGGATACTTTTGAACGGGTACTTAATTCTTGACTGGAAAGGAATGGGAGCAATTGGTGTATCAGGTTGTAAGGAAAGAAAATATTTGTTGGAGATAATGGGTGAAAGGTATTTATTTTATTAAAGAAACGTGTGAGTGAAGGTAAAAAAAAATAAATTTTGTTTTACGTGTTATTAACTGTGGTGGCTGTTGTTGTTTGAGCACCACAACAAACATGACAATTGGTTACGTTAAACTCGTGATTAATGCAAGTGATGTAATTTAAATTTTGAAAATATTTAGCAAGACAATTAGTGTAATTAACAAATACTATGGCCCTATCTGACAAACTTTTCAAAAGATTACTCACCTTTCCTTTCCTTACAAAATCTCCTACAGAGACTGTGCACACACAGATAGCAGAAATTAACTTACTCCGTCTGTGCAATAGGTACGACTCAATTAGTACGCTAATGGTAATGATAATTTAGAAAATTATGAATAGTAGGATTTTTAACGTCAAGTGATTGGCAAATGGGTGCAGTCCAACCACTATAGTCAATATCTAATAAAAATTAATTCACTCAAGCAAATAGGAAATTTAAGTAAATCAGTCTTAATTGATGCTATGCATACGGCAATTGTACGAGTTTGATTCTTTATAGGATAGATGTGGCGGTGGCTATTATTGTTAAACTCCGTGCAAAACGCCATAGAAAAATTATTTATTAATCTGTATTCATTAATATGTTGATAATACGTAATACTGGCATGTAACTGTCTGTTATCTTCTATCATCAATTTTAGCAAAATTGTTTCAACTGAAATTATCATTATCAGAGTCTCTAATAATTAATGACACTCACTTGATTGTAAAATTGTGTAGTAATATTATTCATGCATTATTGAGGTTTGTCATACTAATCATGTGTGGCTAATTACTTGTTCAAATAAGATAGCAAATGCACTGTCTAATGTTTCTGTATTTAAACAAAATTTAAACATGCATTCACAGTAAATTACAACCAATAGCATTTAACTTATCTTATTTATCAGTCCAGCGACGTGGTACTCTGCAGTCATATAAATAATACATAAATTCATACAGAAATCATTTTGATAGTAGCTCCTTCTTTGGCAGCTTGCTAGCAGTTCGCCGTGATGCTTCGCGAATCGCGTAATTACTCATGACCGTTAGCGTCCGCGATGACGCTACCGCGTTTCGGACGTCTGGGACGGTTACCGAACACGTAACGAATTTCTGCCTCAGCAGAACGAACGAATAAATGTTTCATTAAAATCAATTCTTACTTCACTTATATTCACTGGTTTAACATAAACTTTCATATCGTTGCACTTATAACAATTATAACTTTCACTTTGTTTAACTTTATTACTTATATTGTTTGAGCACTCTGCGGACCGAACGTCTGATCTACGTCACGGGGCTGCAGATACTGCTGCTTGCCTGTTCTCCCACAGGCGAGCGCTGTTATACGATAGAGTCTCTGACCTGAGGAGCCATATCGATAACTGTTTACAGAGAAATATTTTACATTGACAAATTAAACAGAACAAGTAATCACAGTCATATAGAAAACATACAAATTACAAATAAAATAAAATAAAATATGCATAAACAATTACAATACAGATAATAAATAAATAATATGAAAGGTTCACAGTCAATTTACCTACATACATTGTGCATAACGATAATTACTTAAGTCACATGAGAAGTTAATTACTACATATTCACGATAAACAGGTTCAAACGAATAATATGTTTCAAAATGTAGCTCATTCCTCGTTATAATGTAAGGTTTACCTTAAGGGTTACCTTGCAAGGTTTATCATTTTGTCTCGTTTTTGCATGGTATAATTTCACCTAGAGCGTCGGTGGAGAGCTGCCGATGCGAAGAGCTAAGCTATTATAATAGCCGGTGAACAGAGGTACGTTAAGGAACTATGCGCACGTGAAATAGGTTCGCGTCACTAGGGATCTCAGGTGACGTTTGTTCTACCCTCTTCTAGGGCAACCCCTTGTAATTATGCATGGTTAGCTGCTTTTACATTCAAAGGATAGTCGAATCTTTAGGCGTTTCGTAGATTCAGTACACTTCCTCCACTATCTCGATCTATACTAAGAGTTACGACTCTGTGAAAAATACCAAAATACGTGCATCCTTTCGATATTTGGAACGACTGACAAAATGTAAGCCGCGTGTCCGTTGTATGTCGGTAGCCCAGGCTGCGCCCGACTTCTTTGTCTGCGAACGTCCCAGCTGGTTACGGCGGTACACAACATGGGCCGTACTGATATTTTGTCGTTGAAAGCTACAGTGGGCACAGGCAGCAAATCCATAGACTAGTTTCGTCTGAGGCCCCTGTTATGACAAGATCGATTGTAAGCAGAACGTAGACGCCTGTCTCTATGCAACACATTTGCCTCCTTAGATATGCGGTTTGCATAACCTTAAGGGGTAACACTACGCGACTTCCAGAATTATACTCTATCCGTACCATTCGAGAGGCCTATATCGTACGTCATAACTGCCTGGGCTGCTCAAAATGGAAGAGAAAATGGTCTGCTAGTAGCATATTAAACCGCATTACAGCTCATCTCAGTCTGGATGGTGAGTGGTTCATATAAGTGAGTTGTATGTGAAATCTAGGAACGGCAAAGCCTCTTTTTTAAAAGCGTCGTCAGTGCATACCTCGTGGCGTTGATTTCTAATTGTGAAGAAGCTTCAGCTGGTATGGATGGCACTTTAGATGTAATACCTTAGTCAATAGATGTCTTGGGTACTAGGTACTAGGTACTAAATTAGTATTAACTTTATAAAAGTTGTTAGAACCGTACTGTATCTTATTGTGGAGGCATTAAACTTGGTAAATGAGTGATTCGCGTAGTTTTATCGAGGCAGTGCGTGGTCTAATATAACATTCTTATTCGTATTTTCCCGCTTTTTTTTAGCATTAACATTCTTATCCATAATTTTTCATTTTCCTTATTTTATGGCATTCTAATTTGGTATTGACAGTTCAGCCGGCCGCGGTGGCCGTAGGGACTGAGGCGCTCTAGTCACGGTCTGCACGGCCACTACGGTCGGGGGTTGAATCCCCCCCTCGGGCATGGATATTTGTGCTGTCTGTAGTATAAGGTAGTTTCTAAGTAGTCTGTAAGTTTATGGACACAAACAGTTCATATCTTGTACCTTTGCCTCTTAATTGGGAAACAGGTCTAGGTACGTGTGTCAAGCCTGATACATTTTGAACATGGTAACGTGTTAAAGGCATTCAGATGGAAATAAAAAGATATTTCATGTTAGTTTGTTTTTATTTTCCGTTTTATTGATACATCTTTATGGCGGTAACGGACAGGGTGGGTCTGATTTCACTGGCAGACGCAGTAGCGGCGTCTCGCGGCATCCCGCTGGTTCCTGAGGCGCAGCAGTGGGCGGCGTGTGCAGCATCCGCACTGGTATCAAAGCCAGCGCCGCAGTTGTCGGCACAGCGAGCAGAGACATCGGCCTCCCACAGCGACGGCGGTCCTGCAGGGCCGCGACGTCGAACAGACCCGCAGCCTGCTATCGGTGTAGGAGGGCCACCTCGGCTGGAGCGACTGAGGAGAGTCCGCGTGTTAGCCTCGGCACGGGCCGACGCAGGGAACTGCGCGGCAGCCGAGTGCCGCAGCTCGCGGACCCGCTCCCTCTCCGTCCGCGGAAATCCCCCCTCCACCCAGACTGATGATTCCGTCTTCTGTCGCCACACTGACCGACGCCTCCGCTGTCGCCACCCCACTAGAGAGCGCGGCCAGGAACGGTTGCTGTGGGCACAGAGTAACATATACAGAGGAACAGCTACCCCTAAACCACTGTCCTACGCTCCCCTCGTAGTTCCGTAAGATGCTAGCAGCCGTCAGGCCGTTCCCTGGCTTAGGGTGCCTCTCGCGCGTCAGAGGGTAGCGTGGAGGGGAGGGTGAGGGGAGAACTCGTGCCACCTGCCAGGAGGCCACGGCTGTGTCCGGCTTGCTGGCGTTTGAGGGGAGGTGGAGGTGGGGACAGCCGCTACCTGCCGCCTGCTCTGGCCAGTTTGAAGGGCTGCTTCTGACCTCAGCGCCATCATGGGACATCTTACGGAACTGCTGAAACCCTCCCCCCCTGCACCCCTGAGCGTAGGACTGGGCCCTTACAGAGGTTTCTCGTCTGTATATATTTGTCTGTGCTGTGGGACTGAGCTGAAACCAGCCACCCCGGCAAGGCGCTCTGTGGTTTGCCGCAAGGCCGCTCCCACCAGCCCAGCGCTGCCTGTCCTGGTGGGCTGCTAGTCGCGCGGGCCACTGTAGGCTACGCGTGAGTGTCTGCAAAATGCAACGCTATTCTTAACAACAGTTATAAGTGCGCCCTCACAACCCCTACTACTTTTATAGACTTCCGACATTGTTTCCAACAATCTCGAAAATACATTTTTCTGTTGGACAATTATTCTCGATCGACTGAGAGCAAAAATATCTGTATATACAGGGTGTTTCACTCAGTGTGTTTGCCTCTGTAACTTATAAAATAATAGGTGACGGGAAATTTTAATGCGGTAGGTCAACACAAGAAATGTTACACTTTCTACGGAGCTATGAACATAGTTTATTGTATCATTTTCCAAAGACTTACAGTACAAAGATATATTTTTCTAAATGGAACAATAGTTTTTTCTATCTTGCATTGGATTTGTTGAAACCAGCTGCGTCCAAATCAATTTAAACTACATTCCTATCACTGTTAGTTTGGGAGCTACAACCCTTCAAAGTTCCGGGGGCGGAGGCTGCGATAGCGTAGCTGACTGGCCGAGCGGCTATCCCCTGGGGCACGGCCCACTGTCTCATGACCACCAGCCAGTTAGCTACGCTGTCGTAGCCTCCGACCCCGGAACTTTGAAGGGTTGTAGCTCCCAAACTAACATTGATAGGAATGTAGTTTCAATTGATTTGGACGCAGCTGGTTTAAACGAATCCAATACACGATAGAAAAAACTATTTAAAAAATTATATCTTTGTGCTATAACTCTTTGGAAAATGATACAATAAACTATGTTCATAGCTCCGCAGAAAGTGTAACATTTCTTGTGGTGACCTACCGCATTAAAATTACCCGTCACCTATTATTTTATAAGTTACAGAGGCAAACACACTTAGTGAAACACCCTGTATAAAAATGAATCGCCGGCCGCGGTGGCCGACGGGACTGAGGGGCTCCAGTCACGGTCTGCACGGCCACTACGGTCGGGGGTTCGAATCCCCCATAGGGCATGGATATTTGTGTCGTCCTTAGTCTTAGCTAGTTCATAAGTAGTTTGTCAGCTTAGGGACTGATAACCCCGTAGTTAGGTCCCATAAGTTCTACAAACATCTGAACATTTAAAAAATGAATTGCTGTTCGTTAGTCTCGCTAAAACTCGAGAACGGCTGAACCTATTTGGCTAATTGTAGTCTTGAAATATTCGTGTAGGTTCAGCGAAAGTTTAAACGGTAATAAAATATAGTAAAGTTGACCGGAAAAGAGGAAAATCGGGAAAATTGAAATAGCTTTTTCCAGTGAGCCATCAATACCATTCGTATAATTGCAATAACATTTTGTACGTTTTATGTTGAAAGCAGGAGCAAATAAAAATTTGGAATAGTCTCCCAGAAAGTAGGAAAATTTAGGAAAAACCGAAAGCGATTTTTTCTATGAATAAAAATCAATTGCCACATGGTTGTAAGAGCATCACTTGAGTACGGCTTGACAGGACAAGGTTCGTATAATATAATTTTTTTTTTTTTAATTTACTTATTTATTTGAAAAGTCTACCGGAAAATTGGAAAATTTGAGAAAAACTAAAAGTGCTGTTTTCAGTGTGTTTTTGATTGAATTCAGCACTATTCACACGACGGAGAGGGGTAATTTGTTTTCTTCATTATGGTCTTGGAAAAGTTTTCAGTAAAAAGTAAAAATAGACAGTTAAAATAGAAAGTCGCAAAATTCGATCCACGTTCCTTTTTCAATGTGTTTCTAAATGTAATTGCGATAAAATTTTCATCATTTGACGATCAACAAAAGATGAACGTTCTTATGAACTAAAAATTTGGGAAAGTTACCCGGAAAATTAAAAATTCGCGAGAAACTGAAAGAGTTTTTTTTCAGTCGGATATCAATATCATTCGTCCGATTGCGATAAAATTTTGCAAATTTGACGTTCCAGGCGTTCTTATGAAATACAAATTTAGAAAAGTTTCCCGGAAAACTGAAAAATTCAGAAAAATAGACAGAGATTTTTCTTTGAAATATGAATAGCATTCATCTGATTGCGATAACATTTTGCACATTCGACGTTCCAAGCGAGAGGAAGGTTTCAGTGAAGTAAAAGTTTTTAATAGTTGGCCAGAAAATAGAAAAAATTGTGGAAAACTGAAAGAGGTCTTTTCTTTGGGATATCAATATCATTCGTACGGTTGCGATAAAATTTTGCACATTTGACATTCACCAGTACTTTACTATCTGATGATGACTCTATGAAGCTACTGGGTGTAATATACATCAGCAATCAGATAACTGCGCCAACATTGCCTCTCAAGCTCAACCCTAGTGTATATGAAAGTAGCGACTTTTTGTTGTTCAGATATTAGTAGCGGAAGATAGGCAACGAAAACTGTCGTTGAGAGAGCCAAAGAAAATGCGTCTTTCACAGCAGGAAGGACTGTCGTAATATTTTAGTAAATGAAATAAATGTTTCCCCCCTCCCCATCTTTAGTGACTGGATCTCCTTGTCGTCATCATTTATTGCATTCGTGGGCTTTAAGGCCTACAACAGAATAAAAATGGTACAACCACAGCTATTGTTTTTGTTGACAAAAATACAAAAGGTTCTCCGTGTACGCCTCTAAAATCGCTACGGAAGATCTTTAGAAAAGGGCATCGAGAACTAGTCTCTACGTAGGTGCGACAGTTTTTTTGCAATTAATTCAAGAATCATATTTCTTAACATTTCAAATACTTTCTACTGAAAACTACGTAAAGAAAAGAAAAATACTGTCACACGCATGTAGTGACTGGTTCCCGATGTACTTTTCTGAATGCATAGCGACAGTGACAGCTGGACTAATGATATACGAAAATTCGTCAAATAAATAAATAAAAACACTACTATTTCGTACGAATGTTTCACTATTCTCCTATAAAAAATATTCATGTCATCGCAGATTCACACTAGCACTCGTAAAAAGCATTAACTTGTTTCCTAGAAATAAGTCACGAATTTAAGGCTAATAATATTCACACAAACATCGCAGTACTGTTTACCAAATAAAAGAGGAAGACAAATTTTCATTGGCTCTCTCAGCGTCACTTCTCATTGGCCGCCTTCCAGTGTCAATTTCTGATCTGCATACTAAACTAGGAATTAACCTATCTCAGTTCAGTATTTATATATTGTGATCCATCATGAGTGGGGAAATTCACCTATAAATGTCATACCCTTTCCGCAAACAGAGATAGCTTAGTTCGACAACTGGAATCGTAGACACAAGGTGCAAGGTTGATACCACGTTTCTCGTTTTTCGAAAGACGCTTATTGAAAAAATGTTTCAAATGTTTGTATAGTCTATGGGACTTAACTACGGGGTCATCAGTCCCTAAACTTACAAACTACTTATGAACTACTTACGAATTAGGACGGCACAAATATCCATGCCCGAGGGGGGGGGGGGGAGTCGAACCCCCGACCGTAGTGGCCGTGCAAACCGTGACTGGAGCGCCTTAGTCCCCTCGGCCACCGCGGCCGGCGCTTATTGAAAAAAAATTAATAGCTTAATCAGCATAGGATCAGTTTCGTGGCTACATTTCAGACCTACCAGGGCAGAGAATTCGCTATCTAATTCGTAGCGGAACAGAAGCCTGAGATACCGAAGTTACATAGAAAACAGGCACGACAGTTTAATCTTAAGAGGTCGGGCTGGTAACCCTGGGCGCTCCCTCAGGATATTCGTGTGCGACACTGCAAAGTAACACAATGTAATTAAACGTTTTGTAATTAACTACATTTGTGTTCGTCATAATAGTTGACTCGTACACAACATCACCTTCTTTGCCTTACCCTTCTCACTGCTAAAAGCAATTAGAGGATCAGGTGAGATATCATACACCATATTGTACCGTATTTTATTCAGATATGGGTACAATTTTAATTCGTTTCCTATTTCGACTCTTTAGAGCGAGGCACCATTGGGCTACTACCATAACAGTGAAAAAGTCATTAACGTTGCCCTCCAATACGGTGTGTCATCACCTCGGACAGCCAATACAGTATGAGGTTATCAATCAGCTCTCGATGGATATTTGGCCATTCTTCCATGATTGCAAATATCCAGCTCTGCAACCGTTGTGGGAGGTGCTGGTCTGGCTGAAATGCGTCTGCCAAGTACGTCCCACACATGCTCTTTCAGTTTTAAGTTCGGTGAAGAAACTGGCAACTCTATTCGTTCAGTTCCTTCATCTTCAAGCATGTTGTGCATCAGTGCAGCTCTATGGCGACGAGCGTTATCGTCCTGCAAGAGGAACCCATCTCCTACGGCACTACCTTGGCGCACAGCTAAAGGAAGGATCTCCTCTCTATACCTCTGAGCAATTAAGGCGCTATTGTGAACGACACAGAGGTCCAAACGTTCGCCAGTACACACACCTGCCCACACAATTCGCCCACCACCATGATACGGTGATGTTTGCTGCACAAAAGCAGTATTGTTTCGTGTTTCCCGTTCTATCCAGATGAGGATACCACTACTGGGCACGTGAACATAAAATCTTGACTCATCTGCGAACTGTACCATCGCCATTGTTTACGACTTCAATTCTGTTCCAGAATGAAACTTTCACTCTGCAGCGGAGTGTGCGCTGATATGAAACTTCCTGGCAGATTAAAATTGTGTGTCGGAACCGGGACTCGAACCTGGGACCTTTGCCTTTCGCGGGCAAGCGCACTACCGACTTTGCTATCCCGACACGACTCATGCCGCCGCCCCACAACTTTACTTCCGCCAGTACCTCGCCTTCTACTTTCAAAACTTCACAGAAGTTCTCCTGCACAGTCGGTAGTGCGCTTGCCTGCGAAAGGCAAAGGTTTCAGGTTCGAGTCCCGGTTCCGGCACACAATTTTAATCTGCCAGGTAGTTTCAATTCTGTTGTTTCCCTGTCCAGTGTCAAAAGCTTTCTCGAAATCTACAAACGTCAAAAACGTAGGTTTGCCCTTCCTTAGCCTATCTTCTAAAATAAGTCGTAATGTGAGATTTGATGGTGACTTCTCTGCGTTTTCACGGCAGTAGCTGACACTGACCGAACTGCTTTCCAATTTTAGTACAATTTTTCGATTACTTAGTAAAAGAGTAAAAGATGGCACAAATCGTTTATTTAAAAGGATGACCGATTTCGGCCTCTTTGCTGACCATCATCTTCAGACCCATGTGACCCTAACAGGCGTCCACGGATCAGATGTGCGGTTATCTCGTTCGGTAAGGGCTCACAAATATTCTTGGATTTTTTAAAAATTATTTCTGTAAATTTCATCGTCATATCAACAAGCGCTGTAACACTGTAATCGACTGCAAGTATGAATACTTGACGGTTTCGTTTAAAATAATACGTACTGCAGTATTTCAAGCTATTCAACAGCAAAATTATCACGTACTAAAGTACATGTCCTTTAGGGCCTATCCACTGCCAAAAATCTCGTTTCGGTATCTGGAACTGTTCACAAAATAAAAGAGGTGCATCGTCTAACGTGATTCACGCAGTATACCTGCTCTGTGTGATGCGACCGCGCGAACATAGGCGTGCGCCCTAAGGCGCCTTGCTGCGGAGTGCGTGGATGATCGCCGTCAGAGATTCGAGTCCTCCCTCGGGTATGAGTGTATGTATTGGTCTTAAGTGTTAGTTGGGTCAAGTAGTTTCTAAGTCAAAAGACTGATGACCCCGAACGTCTCTGGCGGTAAGTGAGTTACGCTACGAATTTTTAATTTATGATGTCGCATTGCCAATAGGTATACATGTATTTCTGAAGAAGACGGGTTTATATCTGTCGAAAACGTGGTCAAACGTTTATTAAACAACTATTATTGCAACTGGTTGGCTGTTATTAATTTGCTATAAAGATATATCTTATCTTTAATGTCACATTCTATTTTTTTCTTTTCATACGCAATTCTGACCACAATTGACGGGGCAACGTATTTTGCAACTCCCCCTCGTTTTTAGGTTTTCCTGGATTATAGAATTCTTGAACATTTCTTGGCAATTCAACCAGGTAGCGTCGTCTAAAAGCCACGATATTTCGACAAATTATCTTCTTGCCACCAAGAATGAACTCCCGCAAGGTTCCGTATTAGCCCCCTTATTGGTTAACTAGTACACTTCAGATGTCCCAGACACAGCGTCCCGCAAGTTTATATGACAATATCACATTCCTGGCCATTAAAACTGCTACACCACGAAGATGACGTGTTACAGACGCGAAATTTAACCGACAGGAAGAAGATGCTGTGATATGCAGTTGATTAGCGTTTCTGAAGAATTCACACAAGGTTGGCACCAGTGGTGACACCTACAACGTGCTGACATGAGGAAAGTTTCCAACCGATTTCTCATACATAAACAGCAGTTGCCTGGTGAAACGTTGTTGTGATTCCTCGTATAAGGAGGAGAAATGCGTACCATCACGTTTCCGACTTTGCTAAAGGTCGGATTGTAGCCTATCGCGATTGCGGTTTATCGTACCGCGACTTTGCTGCCCGCGTGTGTCGCGATCCAATGACTGTTAGCAGAATATGGAATCGGTGGGTTCAGGAGAGCAATACGGAACGCCTTGCTGTATCCCAACGACCTCGTATCAGTAGCAGTCGAGATGACAGACATCTTATCCGCATGGCTTTAACGGATCGTGCAGTCACGTCTCCATCCTTGAGTCAACAGATGGAGACTTTTGCAAGACAACAACCATCTGCTCGAAGAGTTGGACGACGTTTGAAGCAGCATGGACTATCAGCTCGGAGACCATGGCTGCGGTTATACTTCATGCTGCATAATAGACAGGAGAGCCTACGATGGTGTACGCAACGACGAACCTGGGTGCACGAATGGAAAAACGTCATTTTTTCGGATGAATCCAGGTTCTGTTTACAGCATCATGATGATCGCATCCGTGTTTTTCGACATCGCGGTGAACGCACATTGGAAGCGTGTATTCGTCATCGCCATACTGGCGTATCACCCGGCGTGATTGTATGGGATGCCATTGGTTACACGTCTCGGTCACATCTTGTTCGCACTTGTTGACGGCACTTTGAAAAGTGGCCGTTACATTTCAGCTGTGTTACGACCCGTGGTTCTACTCATCAATCGATCCCTGCGAAACCCTACATTTCCTGTACGGGCCTTTCTGGATACGGAAAATGTCGACTGCTGCCCTGGCCAGCACATTCTCCAGATCTTTCACCAATTGAAAACGTCTGGTCATTGGTGGACGAGCAACTTACTCGTCACAAAACGCCAGTCACTACTCTTGATGAACTGTGGTATTGTGTTGAAGCTGCATGGGCATCTGTACCTGCACACGCCATCCAAGCTCTGTTTGACTCAGTGCCAAGGCGTATCAAGGCCGTTATCACGGCCAGAGGTGGTTGTTCTGGGTACTGATTTCTGAGGCTCTATGCACCCAAACTGCGTGAAAATGTAATCACACGTCAGTTCTAGTAATATATATGTGTATCATCTGCAATTTTAGTGGCCAGTAGTGTAAAACTTTCGAAGAAATAAAGCAAAAAGTGGACGAACCTGCTGCATCGGCATTACATTAAATGGCATCTTTTACCCAATCCAGACAAAACAGTGTAAACATGCATCTGAATAACAGAGAAGCCGAAAGAAGGCTGACATCTGCATGGATAATCAGACTGTTAAACATGAAAATAACCCTCGGTACCTTGGAGTAAAACTTGATCGAACTGTAACGTACAGAGTCCATATAGAGGATACAAAACAAAAACTGGAACAACGGGGGATGTAATGCAAATACCTTACGAAGTTCAGCCTTGCCACTGGTGTATAGCGTGGCCGAGCATTCAAATGTTCAAATGTTTGTTAAGCTTATGGGACTTACCTACGGGGTCATCAGTCCCTAAACTTACAAACTACTTATGAACTATCTACAACTAAGGACGGCACAAATATCCATGCCCGAGGGGGGATTCGAGCCCCCGACCGTAGGGGCCGTGCAGACAGCGACTGAAGCGCCTCAGTCCCCTCGGCCACCGCGGCCGGCGGCCGAGTATTCCGCACCTGTATGGGCCAGAAGTGCATACTTGTCAAAATTCGATATCCAACTACGAGAATCAATGAGGCTAGTATCTGGAACTCTTAGACCTACACCTATAGACTGATTACGACCTGAAATTAGAAGAAGTCAGTTACTATCGAGAGAATATAGAAAATAAAGTTGAAGCGGAAACTTCCCATAAAGCAGAACTTCACACCAAAAAACTGCTTGAAATCAAGGTCACCTCTATGAAAAACAGGTGAAAAGGTGTTTTCCAGTGATCCAGCACAGAAATCGATGATATTATAGAGTAGAAGCACTGCGAAGAACAGAAGCCTGATTGATAATCCAAACATACTAGTAGAGGGTTTTCATCTTTCGAGAAGGCTATGGACTACCCTAAACCGTGTGAGGACGGGCGTCGAAAAGTGAAAGGAGATGATGCTAACATGGGGCTCTTCGAACGGCCCTCAGTGTGAATGTGAACTCATGGAATCAATAGACCACCTGATGGAGTGCACCGTGCATGGTTTTGATAGTGAACTCGAGGATATACATAAACTCACAGGCAGTGCCATTGAATGGCTTTAAATAATGTCTTACTGTGTAAACATTTTGTATTATGTAATGCTAATTGTCTCTCACTTTCTGTTGGAATCCATTTTTAATATTTCGCCTTGTTAATGCCGAAAGAATAATAATAATTTTTATTACTTACAAATACTCTCCTAAAGCAGGATTTTGCAATACAGTTTGCTTTGTAAGTGGTGAACGAAGTGTAGTATGTAGCTGTTAAAAATCAGTGCCAGTGATAATTACGGTTTCGTGTTACCGAGAGTTTACATGTAGTTTAGCACATTTGGGAATTATGAAATTCTGTTACTTACTATAATTGCATATCACAGGAATTTGACATCCCTATGATGTAGGGATTGTGGTTTAAACTCTAAGATGCGTCAACACATCTGCAGACATTCACACTTACTGATTTAAAGCAAGGAGCGTGACTGCATACCAGGACCGGTGGCGCATGCGCCGTGGAACTTTCAGTGGCTTAAGTAGCTATTGGCAGAATGTACATTGCACTTATAACGATGTCAATAAATGGAATATTTGGATAAAAAGAGGGTGGGAAGTTTGAGGGAAGCTGTGGAAACAAATATTACAAAGGTCAATTGTAAAAATATGCAGACTAACAAATACTGTTTGAGAAAAACTTGGCCGGCCGCGGTGGCCGAGGGGACCGAGGCGCTCCAGTCACCGTCTGCACTGCCACTTACGGTCGGGGGTTCGATTCCCCCCTCGGGCATGGATATTTGTGCCGTCCTTAGTTTTAGCTAGTTCATAAGTAGTTTGTAAGTTTAGGGACTGATTACCCCGTAGTTAAGTCCCATAAGCTATACAAACATTTGATTTTGAAAAACTTGAGATCTTTAAACATCTAGAACTCAAGGATGGCAATTTATTAAATTATCAGTTAAATCTCGCCTATAAACAATATTTTGAAGATCTCAAACTCACACTGGTCACGATATCTTACAGCTACCGGTAGCCTTTCCGATCTGTTCATTTCCTCAAAAATCTAAAACCTGCTTACATTTGTAATTTTCCTTTCTAACTGACATGACATCCATTTTATCTCATTTGAGTCACCATACTATAAGCCACGTACTAATCCAGTTCACTTTTATTCATCTGAGAGGTACACTTGTCTATTATCACTGTTCCTTTACGGAAACTTCTCACCCTCTTTTTATCCAAATATTCCATTTATTGACATCGTTATAAATTCAATGTACATTCTGCAAATAGCTACTTAAGCCACTGAAAGTCCCACGGCGCATGCGCCACCGGTTCTTGTATGCAGTCACGCTCCTTGCTTCAAATCAGTAAGTATGAATGTCTGCAGATGCACTGACGTATCTTTCAGTCTAAACCACATTCCATAGATCATAGGGATGTCAAATTCCTGTGATATGCAAGTATAGTAAGTAACAGCTTTATTCTGATTTATATTTCACAATATTTTAGACAATAGGCTTCGTATGACGCATAGTTCAGGCATAACGACTATGCATTTTTCATTTATGATATCACATTGTCTACAGATATACGTGTATTTCTGAAGAAGACGGGTTTATATATGTCGAAACCGTGGTCAAAAGTTTATTAAACAACTAGTATTGCAACTGTTTGGCTGTTATTAATTTGCTGTCCTATAACCATTTCTGAGACGCTGTCATGTTTAAAATATTGAAAAAACATATCTTTATTTTTCCACATAATTTACAAGTACATTGAGACATTTGTCATGCCGCTTTATAAGCTTCAAAAAACCGACCAGAAAAAAACCAGGCCGTTGCATACGGAAGAAGCGTTCAACGGCTTATTTGTCGTCAGCATTGCTTCCAAAGCGCCTTTCACCTAGAGTCCTCGTCAAAGCTGGAAACAGATGGAAGTTACTTAGTGCGAGATGAGGACTGTATGGCGGATGGTGTAGGCGCTGCCAACCGAGACTGGCGATATGGTTTTGCGTTACCGTCGCCGAGTGTGGTCTCGCATTGTCACCAAACAGCAGAACGCCAGATATAAGAAGGCCAGGCCGCTTTTTCCGAACGAGCTCTTTCAATTTCGACAGAGTGGCACAGTACCGCGCAGCACTGATGGTTGCATCCTACAAAACGTCCAGCAACAAAACTCCTTGGTCGTCCCAGTAAAAGCTGAGTAGAACTTTACCTGCAGACGGAACGCTTTTTAACTTCTTTCGGACAGGTGATGATGGATGTTTCCACTCCATGAATGTAGCCTTCGATTCGGGCATTTATTGATAGACCCTCTTTTCATCCCCTGTCAAAATCTGTAACAGAATGTCATTGCCATATCATGGTCGACCTCTATCCGATGGTGTATCGGTATCTTGCACGAGCGCGTTCTCCTGCTGTTGTCTTTCGCCCATAGCCGTTCAACGCTTCTTCCGTATACAACGCCCTGATGTTTTCCTGTACGGCTTTTTTAAGCTTATAATGCGGTATGACAAATGTCTCAATGTACTTGGAAATTATGTCTTATCTTTAACCCCTTAATAGCCGAATTAACGTTTACGTGACACAAAAAAATGAAAAATCATATATTGTTACCAGTGAATGCTAGAAATTATATAATGTCAAATATTTGATGTTGTTTACTGAACTGGTGTAATTAGGTATGTCGCGTATTTTTCTACAACGGCCATTTGAGAAAGTAAACACTTATAAGGCTTCAATTGGTACAACGTTTCATTTAACATTTTAATGATACAGTGTGAGACATTAGGTTAGTACAAATTGAACTTCTATAACTAAAAATCGAAATTACATTGCTGCTTTCAACTTGGCTACACATATTGCATGTAACCCTATTCATGAAATTCGCGGAAACAGTTTTTTCTCTTGTTAAAACAGAGATTTACGTCACATTTGCTCCAAACAAACGCTGCCTGCCTTCTAAAGTTTGTTTTTTAACATCTTTGCATTGTTCCTGTATCTTGAGGCCAATGACCTACTGCATCAGTGCGGGTAGTCCTAACTGGAGAAGATGTTGCTGGACCCCGATGCTTCTTACGCTGCAGTTCAGTCTGTATACTGGTTGAAGGCCTAACTCTCTTTTTCTTTGTTGCATCTTTTCCCTGTTTGCAGAGTGCCTCTGCTATTCTAGAATTGAATTCCAGAAGGACATTTTGTTCATTATGGGGATATTTGAGGCTCTCAAAGTCCCGCTGTATAACAACCAGCAATTGACAGTTAAAAGATCCATAATTTGCAACTGAAGAAGTTTGGTAGTGTACATCGAAAGAACTATCCATTTACACTTTGTTACACGGACACACAAAAGTATGCAAATACCCAATGATGCAGATTTTTCACAAACCGTGTTTTGAAATTTACTTGTACTTTCAACACCATTATTACATCAAAATTTGATTTACGTAACGCCACAGATACTAAAGAATATATTAATAATTTTCAGAACCAAAATTAGCTCTTTATTTCACCGTAATTCTCCAAAACAAGACGATAACTTCATATGTCTGTCTCATGAACAAATGCGCGAACATCAAACTGCTGTAGCAGTCTCTACACCATCCAGAGAGGTGGCAGCACGGGTTAGAAACATTATTAGCTTTTAATGAAACTCCAGCTCCAGTTGCATTTATTGGTGCTTTATTTAAGCCCACACTACCGGTTTCGGCCTCTATGTTAGGCCATTTTCAAGTGTGACAGACCTGCATATAATGTGTAACAATAACTTTACAAGAATTACATAGTACAAGACAGAATGTTATATATGTAAAAAGGTACTGTACAAAAGCAGAAGGAAACTTACGTTATGCCATAGAGAAAGCAACGTCAAGTGATTACAACAATAGAACTCAGAGGATTTAAAACTTTTGTTGCCCAATGACGACATGAGAAAAATGGGCGTGTCGTATTTAACATTCCAAATATTATAATCGGCATGTTCTGATGTGTTCTGATATAAACCATACATCATTGCAAGCATGAAATTCTAAACATTAGTTGATAATTTCATGCTTGCAATGATGTATGGTTTATATCAGAACACATCAGAACATGCCGATTATAATATTTGGAATGTTAAATACGACACGCCCATTTTTCTCATGTCGTCATTGGGCAACAAAAGTTTTAAATCCTCTGAGTTCTATTGTTGTAATCACTTGACGTTGCTTTCTCTATGGCATAACGTAAGTTTCCTTCTGCTTTTGTACAGTACCTTTTTACATATATAACATTCTGTCTTGTACCATGTAATTCTTGTAAAGTTATTGTTACACATTATATGCAGGTCTGTCACACTTGAAAATGGCCTAACATAGAGGCCGAAACCGGTAGTGTGGGCTTAAATAAAGCACCAATAAATGCAACTGGAGCTGGAGTTTCATTAAAATTTGAACCACAGTTGCGGCAACAGCAAGCCTCCAGTGATGGAGAAACTAATTATAAGCTTTGTGTAGATTCGGCATCTATCAGAACTGGCGCTGAAAAACACTTATCCTTCCATTTATAAGCATCACAACGGTATGATGCGAATTCGCGACGTTGAGCATTAAGGGGTTAATGTCACATTCAATTTTTTTTTCCTTTCATGCACAACTCTGCCCACAGTCGACAGGGGAAACTTATTTTCAAATTCCCCCTCGCATTTGCTATGTGTTCCATCTTATTAAAGCTGTTCCAAATTGTAATTCTTAGTATTTTGTTGAATTTATGGCCTGTACGTTTGACTGATTCATCATCTAAATGAAGGTCAGTGAGTTTCGTCTGGCGCTCATATGGATATTTAGAGTTAATTTGCAATTTTCGCACCATGCATAAATCTTACATAAATAGTTTTGCAGTTGCTTTTGATCTTAGGATGACGTCATTAACCTGCAGCAACCGAGCGAGGTGGTACAGTGGTAACACACTGGACTCGCATTCGGAAGGATGGTGGCTCAAATCCACCTCCGGCCATCCAGATTTAGGTTTTCCGTGGTTTCCCTATATCACTCCAAATGCCGGGATGGTTCCCTTGAAAGGGCACGGCCGATTTCCTTCCACATCCATACAAAGGAAAAAAAAAAAACTTCCGTGCATAAGCTCCGTCTCTAATGACCACGCTGTCGACGGGACGTTAAACTCCAAGCTTCCTTCCTTCCTTAAACCTAGCACCACTAAGCTCGGATCTGTCACATGGATGTCTATGGGGGGGGGGGGAGGGGGGGCAAAAATTGCCATCACGTTCTTTTCACTTTTTAACAATTTACTTTTGTTTCTTTATTTATTTTTTATTATTAAATGAACTAGTAATTTCTTCATTAGGTTGCAACACCCTTTCCATAGTTATCGGGAATATTATAACAGATGCAAACACAACAAATAAAGTAGTGAATATGAGAAATGTTATTATATTTTTATCATGAAACTAAAACTTAGATATAAATCAGACTAGTATTAAGAAATCATAAAGAACGTACAATACCAAACCACAAATACGAAAACAGAAAATCAAAGTAAAAATTACAATTGGGGTTTTCCTTCCTACTCACTTTCACTTTCAATTTCTCAATTTGTGCATATGATTGTTTTTGTAAAATGAGTGGAACACACATACTTGGAACACCTGCAACAAACAATAGACACTTTTGTCATCTTGTCCTTTTCCCTTTTATAATTTTTAGTCTTCAAACAGATGTAACATCTTCCTCTTGAATAAAAGTCAGCAGCTTGAACAGTTGCAGTAATTCTGATACTGACGAGAGATTTTATTAGAACTGCGAGTAATGTAGAACTGCTCTAACAGCAATGGAGATTTATTTCAAAACAATGGGAACGTAATACAGCGGTACCAACAGTCAGAAACTGCATTTCTTTCTGTCGTACTGAGAAATATTTTAATGAGAAAAGTTGTCTCACCGATGTCTAAGGGGGGGGGGGGGGGGCAAAAACTGCCCGCACTTAAATTAAATGTAATAGGCAGATTTAAATAATTCACAAAAATTATAAAACCGTGACAGCATATACTCTAGATATTTTTCTGCAACTACCTAAATTCTTGCTTCTTTACTCCAACAACTAGATATATTAAACAAATACCGCGGGCAACCTTTGCCCTTCCCCCCCCCCCCCCCCCCTTATCGGTGCTTGGGTTAACCAGCGAAGAGCAGAATCATCCTCGAACTGTGTAAGAGAGCTGCACAGATTGTCTGCTAAAATGTTAAACAAAGACTTGAACTCGGAAAAAATGTGAATGACTCACAAGGTTACAAAAAGGGTAATGTAAGACAGCATAGTTAACGAACTGCGCGTAACTCGAGAACGCACAACGTCAGGAAGAGCAGCGCGCTTCCGGCAGGAAGTACACGTAGCTGCTCATAGATGTCACCCTTCTCTCCAGACTGGGTGACCAGCAAGCGCGAGCTAAACCGAAATACACGCCCCCCCCCCCTCCCTTCAGCAGCAGGTATGAAGTTGCCGAATAAGAGTGTGTCGTTTGAGGACAGATTTGGAAGATTTATCAATATTTTTTCGCAATAGCCAATTTCACTTTGCGTCACTGTATACGGTGTAGATGTTCTACAAAATTGTGACATATGAAAATTTTTGCCGGGCCGGGACACGAACCCGGGTTTCCCGCTTTTCGCGAGCGGTCGCCTTAACCACTACGCTACCCCAGCACGACTCCAGGACCGCCCCAAACGTCCATACGCCACACTGACTGCACTTATGAGTCAACTACATTCATCCCTTACCGCTCGCAGCTTAAGACTTTCCTGCCCAAGCTATCAAATATTCAAGCACATGACTTCATATTTGGTTATTTTGCCAATAAATACAAGCACTTTTTTGTTTTCCTTATTTTACGAAAAAAATATTTAAAAAATATAAAACATGGGCTTCAAATTCCAAGAGGATATAATGCAATTGGGAGACATTATGCAATGCTCATCTCTGTTAACACAAATATTAACCAGCAACAAACCGATAGCAAAATTTTTCTATCGAAATGCCATTTTAAATGTTGATCTAAACGGGGCAACAAAAGCCAACTGTAGTAATCCCTGAACCGTATTCATATTTCTAAATTCATAAACAAAAGAAAACAAAACTACAAAAATTTGTTAGTGACATCTAGCAACAAGAACACAACATATATAAATTACACAAAATGACTTGGACACACTGCCAGTACTAAAAACTTCCAGTCACGGTATATAAATAAAAAGAGCTCTATTCCTTGAATAATATCAGTTTTCATTAGCTAAAACAATACGAAACCAAATTACCAACGTGAGAACACAGCGTCTTTTTGTGACAGCACAACGTGCCTGACGAATCGTAAAAAAAAAAAAAAAAAAAAAAAAATAATAAAAAAAATAAAAAAAAATAAAAAAAAAAAATAAAAAAAAAATGTATGTTTGTACAGCTTATGGGACTTAACTACGGGGTCATCAGTCCCTAAACTTACAAACTACTTATGAACTACTTACGAACTAGGACGGCACAAATATCCATGCCCGAGCGGGGTTACGAACCCCACCGTAGTGGCTGTGCAGACCGTCACTGAAGCGCCTCAGTCCCCCCCCTTTTTTTCTGAGGGCCTCCTTCCTCCCCTTCAGCCCTTCCTTGCGCTCGCCATGGTCGCCTTCTTCGGCGTCGGCTTCAGACTGCCACTTTGAAATTATATGTGTTGCGTAGAAACTGTATCTGTATTTCAATCTTTCATTCCACTTTGGCAACGAAAAAGAAAAATTCTTGTATGAGCCAAATTTTTCTCCACATCCATAGAATTATACTGCCTGTTTGACTCAGTATAATAGGATACAGAAAAAAAATTCTTCCTTCATTTGTGTGAAGGTGAGACTATATTTTTCGTCTCAAAACTAACAAAATTTTTACTGCTGTTAAATGGAAAAGTGTATTAATTATACAGATATTATCCAGCTTCTTCAATGGTTCTTCAATGTTGAAAATAAAACTAAACACCTAAAACTGAACTTGTAATTTTTAGTATAGTTTTCCTTTAAACTACGTTCTTCTCTATTTTCTCTTACTTCATCAAATATTCTCTTACTTCATGTCTAAAGGGTGTTAATCAGAAGTATTTCCTTTGGATACCGCCTTTCCTGTGTAAATAATTCTCCTTTCTTTCGTTAGTTTACATTATTGTTTTAATTAAAAAGTTTGCAAAGTTCTCTTTATATTTTTTAGTAAGCATTAACATATGGTGCTCAATTGTGAGATATGCTGTGAAGTCCTCCCTAGAGGTTGATTGTCTGGTTAGGATGTAATGTATTGTTTGGCTTTTCAGCCAGTTGATAGCCTTCCTTCCTGTTCTTGGGTAGGTATTTCATCTGGGTTTAAAAATCGAGCCGGCGTGATCACATTGGGCGAGGTCCTAGAGATGCTCGCTATCTTCTGTTTGAGGTAGTCCCCTCGGCCACCGCGGCCGGCGATGAATCGTACACAAAGACATAAAACAATCCGTTTTTTATTGCTCTTTGTGAGCAGAGATATTGAGAAATCTCGGCCAGCGAGCGTTTCATATGACACATCAGAGGGATACTAACGTCCCGTGAGGAACACAAATCAGATATCATTTTCAAGTTTGTTTTATGACGCTGGAAATGGGCAGGGACTTTTAAGTCCCGTCGGGCAGGAAAGGGTTAATCTGTATTCCCGCACCAGGGAGAATGAAAACAACGAGGCATTAACCTACGCTGTTATCGCCATTGCCTCGCTTAGGCATCTGTTACGTTACTGTATGGTGACGATTTACAGTGTTGAAATATTTATCAATATTTTTTCGCAATAGCGAATTTCACTTCGCGTCACTGTATACGGTATAGATGTCCTACCAAATTGTGACATATGAAAATTTGGGGGAGTTGCCGAGTTCGAGTTTTTGGTTTACTACCAGCAGGCAAAAGTTGCCGAGTTCGTGTCAGCCAAGGCAACCAAATAACAAATGTAACAATTTTTGATCTTGCGTGTAGTTTCTGAGATATTTCAATATCATTCGATAAAATTAAACCTGAATTTTTAATATACAGTACACAAAATATATGCAACTATTTAAAATGAAAAGTTAATTTTGATCCAATTACTAGGAGCAGAGCGCCGTTTGTTAATTGATCGTGTGCTAATTACAGCATTTCCTGCAACAGGAATTTGAATAAGACAGATTGTGCACTTGGAGGGACAGCGCAAATACCAATTACTGCAATTGATTAGAAGCCTGGCAAATGCACTGCCGGACAGGGGCGTAGATAATGGAGCAGGCAGAGGGATTCCACACGCAACCCTCTACCACCCCCTGTCGCTGCCACACCACGGAGCAATATCCACCCAGTGCCACAAGCATTGAAGCACAAAAATTTGGGAGTTTAACAGTAAAAAATGAGGAGCGGGCTTAATAAACAAACAGAGAAATTAACGGCGGGTAATTTGGTAGAATCCGTGTACATCGAAGTCGCGGCACCGTGCAGATCGTAGTCGCAGCACGGCTGCGGTCGATACATATCGAACGGTAAGAAAAGTGAAGCGGGAAATTCGAATATAGTGTTTTGTTTCGAGAACGGAGAGTGAAATAAATTTTAGTGAGCGTCACACAAGTTTCGAGTGAAGGTGATATAATTTGTGCTTCGCATTGTCTTACGTGGAAGAATTTAATTCCACGTTTAGGTGACACTCAAAAATGTTTGGAATTTGCATGGGAGTATGGGCTGTTGCCAGATTCCAGCCCCAGAAACTGCATTCAATGTGGGTCAGAAAATTCTGTTATTCTCAGCAAGAGAAAAGATAATGTGAATTTTCTTTGGCAGCTTATGTGTAAAAAGTGTAGGAGAAGAACATCTATAACAAAAAACACATGGTTCGACTGTGCCAAATTAAGCATAGATCAGAGCATAATAGTGGTTGCATGTTGGATACGTAATACAACACTAGAAGAGGCTGCAGCAGAGTCTGGACTTACATTGAAGACTGTATGGGAATATTACGGTTTCTGTAGAGAAGTTTGCTATGTGATTGTCACAGATGACAGGGTACCAATTGGCGGCGAGAAGAAAATTGTAGAGGTAGACGAGTCTCACATTGCTATTCGGAAGTATGGCAGAGGAAGATTTTTAAAAAACGAACGTGAGCAAATCTGGGTTGGAGGAATTGAGAGGGAATCCCGGAGATGTTTCATTGTTCGTGTACGTTCTCGAGGAAAAGAAACATTAGTTCCACTAATAAAACATTTCATTCTCCCTGGAACGAAAATTACAACAGATGGTTGGAAATCATACCAATCGCTTAAAGACGAAGGAATTCACCATGAATTTGTGAACCACTCAATAGAATTTATTTCGTCAGAAGATGCAACTGTACGTACAAAAAACACTGAACGATTATGGAAATCTGTGAAGTCTTCTGTGAAAAAAAAAGGAAGACCTGGAGAGCGGGATAAATTATATTTATTCCAGTTTCTATACTTGCACAATTTAACACTTCGGGGAAAATGCGTGTCTTCTGACACTCTGCCAGTCTTTCTGACAGACATTTCCAAAGTTTATCCCGGATATGGGAAAAAGGGTATGGCACCTGTTTCATATACCATGGGCGGTGTTTTGGACAGCGAATAATGTTTGTGGTCTTTGTCATATTACGATGTTATTGTGTTTATTGATTAATTTAATAAATTGTCACAAATGAAGAAAGTGCTCCGTTAAATTTTACTTACTGTGTTGTACCCCTTGTGTGTCAATGTTGGTAACGAAGTGTTCAATTTGTAAGAACAGTTGAAGTTAATTTCCAGGAATACCTGCACTCAAATAACATCCGCCTGAAATGGTATATATCGAAGATGAAACTGTAAAAGATTTAGTGTTTCTGAACCGGAGATTCGGGCGCTACGCGCCCTCACATACTAAAAAAAGAATTCTTGTTTAACCTATACCTAACCTTCTTAAGGCTACGCTACGGATCACTTTTTTTAAGTGAAAGTTAGGTCAGTTCGTATCTCAAATGTAACGGAAGATATCGCAGTCTTCAGATAAGTCAAAGTTCAATAAAATCATCATGTCAGAAAACATCATAAGCTATATAAATCATCTGTTCCGCCATGTCACTTTTTATTCATTGAATGCGAAGCGAGAGTCGAACGTTCGATATATATCGATCGCAATGCCGTTTCCTTCGATGTACACGGATTCTACCAAATTACCTAACGGCGAGATCAAAGATAATCAGCTAATTTTACCACAACGTGTGACTGTTGCAATCATGTGCAAATAATGCAGCACATGAATGCAGAGTGCACACTACGTAAATTCCCTGGTGGACTCAGCGAGCTGCATTTCGTGACACAGAGTTGTAGAGTGGTTAAGAAAACTAGATAAACAGTTATAATAGTTTCTCTGATTTTTTTATGTGATGTACATTTGTGTATAGTTTTTCTAATAATGGAAAGTCCAGATTGGAATTCATAATATAGTTATAAGGACAGTTTACAACTCACCGCAACGACGTGGCGAAGAGCTGCGACAGGCACATACAAAAGACACACACCACAGTCTAACATATACAGTCACGACACTCACTGCTGTAAAAGTTGTTACCAGCTGACAGTTGCTTCGACACTAGCGCTCCTGGCGGTGGGCAAGCCGCCGAAGTAGTGATGTTTGTTTGCAATCGCTTTTGTACGTAATTAACGAAATGCTTACTATAATGTTTGCGTTACAAGCATTATTAAAATATCGAAAGACAAACATAATACGGTAATTAATATAAAAACAGCCTAATTTAAATGTTTTGTGTCCCAGCCTCGTCGCCGCTTTGTTGTCTCGTTTCCGTCGTAGGTGTCGGTGGCCGAGTAGAAAGACCGACACAGGAAAAAGGATGCACGCTTGTGCAGGTAGGAGGCGACCAGCCAGTGGGACAGCAGAAACTAGAAACACTAGAGTAAATTAGAACGAGATATATATTTCTTAGAGACTTAGTAATACTTAACTTTTACATAGCTCAGTACTGCAGAATGCTGATACATAGTTGAGCTAGAGGCCTGCCTAGTGCCTATCCAATAGCCAAGTCTTCACTGGTGCCTATCTGATTCCGAAGTGTTAACTGGTTCCTATCTCAGTCCCAAGTGAACGATTTCGTTCAGTGGTGGCCACGAGCGGAGTTGTAGCAGAGGGCGCTCGTGGCTGACATCGTAAGAACGCCGCGCCGTGCGTGCATGGTGGCGCGCGGCAAAGTAGGTGGCGCGCACTTTAGACTTGTGCGACACCACAAAATGATTCAATGGTATAAAGGACAACTACGTCATGAATAAATACTTACGAATATATGTATATTTGCAGCGTATTCCGCTGAAAGTAAGTTGCATATAAACATAATGGTATAATAAATTTCTATTACGGTCTGTTCTTACTATGACAGGCAGTTTATGACGTGTATCAATTAGGTACGGAGTCTAATGATTCTCACATTTTTACGCGTCACTCGTCTTTCTTATACGTGCATATTATTTTAAGTGTAATTACTTTAGCTTTAAAAAAAACAATGTTTTGATGATTCTTGCCGTTTGTTGTTCATCTGTGGCAACAATTGTGGAATTGGGTTCTTCTTTGTGGGAAAACAGTTTGGTTGCTTTTATCGTCATATTGCCAAGTCTGTGACGTTTTCCCTTCAGCTACAGCTGTGATGGTTGATTTGGTATATTAAATATCGTATTTATTGCTGTCTATATACGTTTCCTATGTTCCACCCTCACCGATTTTACTCGAATTGTAATGAAGAATACTTAATGTTCCTGCGTAGAAATTGACGTCTCTCTGCTAAAGGGCATGTCTCCTGGTGTTTCCTAGGCATTCTTATTTTTAATAGAAAATGAAATTATTCATTTAAAGCCTGTATGTTACAGGATAATTGTAAATTAACTGTCCTGTAATGTATCGCGGCGTACCTTGTCAGAGATCTTACGAAACCTAAGAAAGACAAATGGGCAGCTATTTTTAAATTATTACCTATTTATAAGGCACTACGTAAGTCCCCTAAGGTAAAACGTATGCTGAAGTCAATCTAAACGATACTATTGCCACGAATCAACTACCGTATTCAAAAACATAGCTTGCCGATCACTTGGAGCGCTGCTATTGCAGCGTATGACAAAAATCTGTGGGAGTGTCGTGACTGTATACATTCCTGGAAAATGAAAAAAGGACACCATGAATTCGTCAATCTAGTAGAGCGAAATTTAATTGACACAATCTTGAGGATGCATACAACACACTATCACGCAGTCAGAACCATACGTAAGTCAGTACAGTCACCAGAGCGTACACAATGTCGACGCAAGTATCGTGCATATCCTCCTTTTGCAGCAATGCAGGGTGCAACTTTCTCATGAAGACGATCGTAGAGGTACCGAACGAAGTCTTACGGAATGGCCTGCCATGAAGTTTCCATCTGATGCCTCAGTTGGACCAGATCTCGTGCTGGTCGTGTAGACCTCGCCAAGATGACGTTTCATACGGTCCCAGACATGTTCAATGGGGGGGCAGATCTGGAGATAACGATGGACAGGGTAGTCGACGTACACCTAGAAGAGCACGTTGGGTTGTACGGATTACGTGTTGATGTGCATTGTTCTGTTGGAAAAGCATATCGCCTTGTTGGTGCATGAACGATGGCAAGACGCGTTCAATGATGGTTTCAGTGTTCCGTGTACTGTTCAATTTTCCCACAACGAACACCAGAGGAGAACGGCGAGTGTAGGATATGGATCCGCACACCATTATGTGTCGGCCCCGTTTGCCTCTGGCGCGTACGCTCCCGATTTTGGCACTCTCTTGTACGACACCACACACGCGTACGACCATCATTGGCACCGAGGTAGCGACGACTTTCATCACTGAAGACGACGCGTCTCCATTCGTCCCTTTGTAAGCGATTACCATGACACCATTGGAGGCGGGCTGAACGATGTTGGGGCGTGAGCGGAGGACACTCTAACGGCACACATGATCGTGCATCCTTGAGAGGGAAGCGATGTTCTACACCCGCCATTCTCCTCTAGTGATCGTCTAGAGAACAATGAACAGTCCACTGTACGCTGAAACCATCATTTAACGTCTTGCTACCACTCATGCATCAACACGGTGATATGCTTTCCCAACAGGACAATGCAGATCCACATGTATCTCATACCACCCACCGTGCTCTTCAAGGTGTACGTCAACTACCCTGGCAAGCACGATTTCCAGATATCTCCCCCGTAGAGCACGTTTGGAACCGCATGAAACGTCATGTTTGGCGGTCTGCATGAGCGGCAAGAAAACTGGCCCAGCTGAGGAACCACGTGAGAATAGCATGGCAGGCCATTCCACATAACCACATTCGGAACCTCTACGATGGTATCCATGAAAGAATTACAGCATGCATTGCTGCAAAATGAAGCTAGAGACGGTACTAAAGCCAACATTGCAGACCCCTGGTGACTGTCCTCACACGCGTACGGCTCTGCCTGTGTGATCGTGTGTTGTTTACAGCCTTAAGAATGTGTCAATAAAATTTTCCTCTGCTGGGTCGACCAGTTCATGGTGTTCTTTTTTCATTTTCCAAGAGTGTATGTTAGACTGTGTACACACATACAACACTTCGGGGGACAGCCGGAGGTGATGGTTGTATGACTGTGTTGTGCGCCTGTTGATTGCGTGAATGTTCTATTTTCTGAAGAAATCCATAGCCGATAGTTGAAAGTGTTGTATGTGTCTTTTGCATGTGCCTGTCGCAGCTCGTCGCCACGTCTTTGCGGTGAGTTGTAAACTCTCTTTAATTACTATATTGTGTATAGTTTTTTATATTTAATTCTTAGCCTTATTATTGTATATTTAATGCTTAATCACATTAAAAATCAGATTGTAAAAGATTTAAGTCATACGAATAAATAATAAAAACAAGCTAATTTTCACTTTTGTCGACAGTCTGCTCGCAAGTTAATTGGTTGGACAAAAATTGTTCCCTTAAGTGTCTCCCATCAAGTACCGTCAGATCATTTCGAGTCACAAGTTCAAATGACAACAGCTGGATGCAACTTTTAGATTAAACAACTACCAGGAGAAAGCTCAAAAGTGTAGATCGCTGCTTTGGGTGGATTAAATATGAAGCGTCAATGTATCTTACCTGTCGTTTCAGTTATAGTGTTCTTCGCTTAAGAAATACTGTGTGAATTAGAACTTCAGTTTTGAAATTGCTAAATCTTGTTCTATAGGCTGTTACACCAAGTATAGAATCACATGATGAAGTAGAAAGGACGTAAAGGTTATCTGGAGTCTGTCAGTTTGTCTTTATGAGTAAACAACGTCATGAGGCACTCTCTCCAGCACAGGTCACCCATCTGGAATCTAAGTTCTTGATAAACAGGCGAAGTGTGCTAACCTAATAAGGAAATCATGTCCCTGCTGTTATAGGACATACGATTGTGCTAAGTGGCCTTGCAGAAAAAGCAAATGTTATGTGTGTAGCAGTAAAGGTCACATTCAGATAGTGTGTCTGAAGCAAGTACATGCCATATCTACTTATAATTGGTCAAACATCTTGAAAAAGAGGGGGAAAATCATCTTTTCCATTTTCAAGTTAAAATTTGACGATATATAAGACCGCGCCACATCGTTTTATCAACTTATTTTTTCCTTACAAGCTTTGCCTTGCCTTCGTAAAAATAAAAAGTCTACTTTTCATTCCGCGCAAATTTTTAGTTTCGTAACGCTCCTCACTCGATTTTGATAAAAGTATGCGGTTGAAAAATCTGATTTTTGGATACACGGTAGTACAATACCTTAGCTTTCGAATAAACTATTCACCTTTCCGTAATTCGTAACAGTCGTTTTCAAATTACGCTATTTGTCAAGTATGCGTACTTGATTTACAAATCGTGTATTGAAAAGGTTAGATAGTGGGAAGCTTAGTGTTCTATGCATTTTATGTCATGTATTACAGCGAGTGAAATGGAGCGAAAAGTATACAAAGTTTTTGAAATAGTAATCGCACCGATATCTACCTCCTTTCACAAGTAATTGCGAGTTATCTGAGAGGCGTCAGTGCCGCGATTGCAAACACGGCAGGTGTTGAGCGTAATAGCATGAAGCACTGCAGTGACGAAAAATATAAATTGTTGGCCACGTGTTTATATCACTCGTGATGTGATAATGATCCATAACCGGAAAACAAGTATGAACTAATTTTTCTTGGGTGGCGACCGATTACAATGAACAACGATCTGCTACGGTTTAACATCAGGTCATAAGTGAATTTATGAAAGACATATAACTGGTTTTCTGCTCATACCAGACAATAAAAGGAATATATATTTCATGTTTGGAACTAGAAGAAAACATTAATATAAACAACGGATTTTGATGGACTGAAATGATTTTTTAATTACATTTAATATCTTTCAAGTTCAAAGAACTGTACACTGCTCTCAGATTTTTTTCACCCTGTCTGAGGGAAACAACGATTCTATTAACATTTTGCTAAATCATCTGTTGACAATTTTCTTTGTCTGGATGATGGTACTTTCATTTCGAGCTTTATACTTTAACCGAAAAAAAAAAACCACTGATTTAGTTTAGCCTCAGACATTGTAGGACAGGTAAGTAAAAAACAGAACGTGCGTCACTTTGTTTTAAATTTCTTTTTCCTTCTTGGTGGGGTTGTCCCCAGGAACAAGGAATCTCCACTCAATGTCAGCAGAAGAGCGAAGGAAACACGGGGTGACCAAAACTTATTCATTGCCGTCTACTTCGAGCCAGCTAACAGTTAATTGATTTTGTTATTTTAATACTATTGTTCTCACACTGTAGTGGCTCATCGGATTTCAACCACATAAAAACAGGTGATAGTGGATTCATCCCATGAATTTTGACTGATATTTAGGAGAAGTTTTCCTTATAAGAACAGCTAAAAAACATTTCTGAGGGTTTTTGTGTGTGGTATTTTTTTTTTTCTTCAGAATTAATAGTAATACAAGAAAAATAAACATAAAATCTTTTTAACAATTGTTATTTAAAAAAGCTATCGTTCATAGAATCTTGTATTTAAAACAGGCTGGAGACGTGAGATACTTGTGCTGCAGAAGGAATACCATAGCACTGTTGGCTCGCGCCGGAAATATTAAACATTCCGAATGTCGTCGGCTGAAGCGGAGTCGTCTCGGCTCGGCCGACATTGTGAACAGTGCGATTAAAAACAATGTGTTCAATCCCTCGGCTTGGCTCGGCTCGGCCCGGTCCGGCTCGGTTCGGCTCGCCCTGCCGGTAACTTGAACACGACCTTATGTTGGAATGTGTGAGCATCATGTATCCAAATTGATTGATTTCAATTCAACACGACCTTCTAGTATTTGTTATTTCAGTTTTTGCTCAGGTACCTTTAGAGGCGTCCTTATTGCTAATTGGTCAGATTTCGAATGACAAAACCACTGAGCTGTTTTGCCTTGTATTGACATCGAAATATGCTTTATTCAACGACTCATATTTTGAACAAAATGACGGTGGGGATATGGGGAGTCATCTTTTCCCAAACTTTTCTATAGAATATGTAGTATTTCTGGATTACAGACATCATATTAAGATATCGGTATCCTTCCTGAAAGTAAGCAGAAACAGATGGTATGCAGATGTTATGCAGTGGTATGAGCTACCACCAACATATGGCACTGTAGGTGCTATTCCCATGGGAAATGTCGTCACAAGTTTGGGAGCCTTACTCTGATTTGCTGGCACATTTAGAGGCTACGGACCAAGACTAAATCGTCTTATTATATTAATTTTAATAAACCATTCATTAAGAATATGTTTACCAATTTGCAATCTTCAGGATAGGACGGCAACAGTCTGTAATTTTAGAAAAAATCAATTCAATACATAACATAAACAAAATCATACCGAAGGGAGGGGTGACATCTGTCGGTCATGTCTTCCCGTCAATTTGTGCGCGGAAGAGCAGAGACGGAGAAGGCAGTCTAGCACTCCGGTTTCAGTCGTCACTGTGGTCATACATGCTGGCCACGGTCGGTTACGCGATAGGTTAAATTAAAAGTTAGCACTTAAGACTCAAGCATATTACCCCATATTTAGATTAAACGTAACGTTATGTTGGATTTATGCGAAATGAAGTGTTAAATGTGCAGTTTCTCTTTTCTGGGGATTAAAAAACAAGAGTGGCATCTTCATTAAACTAGCCTTACAGCCACAGTAGATCTAGAATTGACGACCTGCACGCCGTATTATGTGTAGGGAAGAACACCTGAAGATTTCAAGTTGGTGAACTTACTGTTTCTGGAACTTTTAAGTTTTCATTTTTCATTTTCATTTTTCCTAGATAGGACGCCTCACTTGTTCAGTCATCTCGTAGGACAGCTTCAAGTTGATTAGTGGTAACACTACAGAGATTCAGCGATTTATAACCAAAGTTACAAAATCCGCCCGTCGTAAAGATTATAAACGCTTTGCATTTCTTTTCTTCAGTCTATTTGTTTTCTGAGAAACGTGAATGATATTATTGTTTTTCCTAATGCATTGGAAACCCTTCTTCGGTATTTAGATCATTTTAACTGACTTCATCAATGCATCAAATTTTTGATGGACATTGAAAAGGGTGGCAGATTGACTTTTTTGGATGTTTTAGTACATAAAAAAGAAAATGGAGTTTTCGGACACAGCGTGTACCATAAGCGCACACATACGGACTGCTACCTCCACGCTACCAGTTGTCATTTACCATATCGTAGGCAACGTATTATTATAATAGGCCGTATTTTTTTTTTCTTCAAGGCAAACTTCAAATACAGCATGGCTTCAGTTACGCGTTTCGGATATGTCCGTTATCAGCTTTGTACCTGTTTTGTGATGACAGCCACTCGGTACATGGATTTTGAAAATGGTGTTCCTTATAGACACACATACGCACTAGTCTTGTGTAGTTCGGAAAAGCGCTCCCACAGACGAACTACGCGAACTAGTTCGCATATCTCCCGCCTCTTAGTTCGTCCGCTCCTTTTCCGAAGACTGACGGGTAACAACGAGAGGACTCGAGAGCGCGCAGAATCGCGTGATTCCCTTCTACCAATTGCCGTCATTTCGAACTGAGATGCAGCTCAGCTGTAGTTTTAGTAGCGGTAGCAAAAGCAGAAACGAGCCGACGAACTAAAAAGAGCGACCTACTTCGCGGCCGAGCTGCGAACTAAAAGGAGAGCTATCGGTCGCGACCTAAAATATGCGCGATAGGTCGCGATCTAAAATATGTGCGGTATGTCGCGAACTAAAATATGCACGATAGGTCGCGAGCTAAGATATGCGCGATGGGTCGCGTACTAAAATATGCGCGAGGTCGTGAACTAAAATAAAAAATCACGTGTTTGCCTTCTGCTGATGAGAGCCATTTCGAAGTTAGCGTCTGCCTGCTAGATTACATTCTTCAGTGCTTCAAAATTTCTGCTTTGAAGTATTCTTCACACTGCAATATCTGACTAATAAGTTCCATAATGGCAAGATATAGAGATAACTCTAAACTTAAACACGAGAAATTATCCACAGACTGTTTCTTTTGGTTTGCGTGATATCGTTAGCGGCTCAAGCAGCAACCGCATGAAGCAGCTAGGTGGGGGAACTTCCCCCTCCAACTGCGTGCGCAGTCCACGCCGCTCAGCTGTCACTGGGTGCGGACGAACTAAAAGAACGAACGAGTTCGTGGCAGAGCTGCGAACTAAAGTGAGCGCTCCCGATCGCTAACTATTATGCGCAAGTCTAATACGCACGTTTGGTAATGTGCATTTTCAAAATCCATATACAGGGTGTTTCACTACGTGTGTTTGCCTCTGTAAGATAAAATAACAGGTGACGGGAAATTTTAATGCGGTAGGTCAACACAAGAAATGTTACGCTTTCTGTGGAGCTATGAACATAGTTTTTTGTATCATTTTGCAAAGAGTTACAGCACAAAGATATAATTTTTTAAGTGGAACAATAGTTTTTTCTATCGTGTATTGGATTTGTTGAAACCAGCTGCGTCCAAATCCATTTAAACTACATTCCTATCACAGTTTGGGAGCTACAACCCCTCAAAGTTCCGGGGCGGAGGCTGCGATAGCGTAGCTGACTGGCCGAGTGGCTATCCCCTGGGGCACGGCCCACTGTCTCATGACCACCAGCCAGTCGGCAACGCTGTCGTAGCCTCCGCCCCCTAAACTTTGAAGGGTTGTAGCTCCCAAACTAACAGTGATAGGAATGTAGTTTACATTGATTTGGACGCAGCTGGTTTCAACGAATCCAATGCGCGATAGAAAAAAAACTATCGTTCCATTTAAAAGATTATATCTTTGTGCTGTAACTCTTTGGAAAATGATACAATAAACTATGTTGATAGCTCCGCAGAAAGTGCAACATTTCTTGTGTTGACCTACCGCATTAAAATTTCCCGTCACCTATTATTTTATAAGTTACAGAGGCAAACACAGTGAAAGACCCTGTATATCTGCTTACGCGTACCGGCCGCGGTGGCCGAGGGGACTGAGGCGCTCCAGTCACGGTCTGCACGGCCACTACGGTCGGGGGTTCGAATTCCCCCTCGGGCGTGGATATTTGTGCCGTCCTTAGTCTTAGCTAGTTCATAAGTAGTTTGTAAGTTTAGGGACTGATATCCCCGTAGTTAAGTCCCTTAGACTATACAAACATTTCATTTTTTTCTGCTTACGTGTGACTGTCGTCACAAACCATATACAAATTCGATCATGACGATATCCGAAACGTGTAATTGAAGCCATACTGTATTTTAAGTGTGCCTCGAATAAACGTTTGCAACCTAGCCAGCTTATCGGCGGCACTACCAATTAATTCCAGCACGGTCGCGTGCCTCTTCCGCGACTTCATGGCACATTTGCTTAAACGCGATTTGCAGAGTAAATATGCAGATGAAGACTTAGTGCCGCTGTCGTGGGTGAGCACGCCTCAGCCCCGGCACAGGAAACGTAAGCAGCGGAGGCAGCAGGAGCGTGCGTGTCTCGGAAGGCACGGTTCAGCGACGAGCGCGTGGCCCATCAGACCGTGAACGCCCCGGGAGACGGCCGTTAGCCAATTCGAGGCGCTTCTTTAAGCAGCGGGGCGGGGCAGGACCGCGCTTTGCATTTCGCTAAACTGCTTTCAAGTCGGCACCGAACCTTATTTGCATCTGAAAACATACACGCTTTTTCATCAATGCCGCTGGGAGGCTTTTGTTAGCGTCTCATAACAAAATTCGGAAGAAGCTGACAAAGCTAAGACTCTTCCAACTTAAAAAAAAAAAAATAAAAAAATAAATAAATAAATAAAAATAAAAATAAAAAATAAAATAAAAAATCGTACAGACGTGTTTTACGGCCCACTTTAGATCTGTAGTTTTATAAGTTTTTGCAAACATTTTGGACCAAAATAGTAATCTAAGGGCCGGTTCGTCCATCTCTCGTTAATCTTCTCGTTAGTAAACGAAAAGATGCCTTTAACGTCCAGTTAAATGTGCTCGTTAAGTGCAGTGCGTTTGTCATTGCCAGATACACCTCTCGTTTGCTAACCTGGAGAAAACGAGAAGGTACGATATATTTCGACTAGGTTGGCAATAGAGACAAATGAAAGTGCCGTCTGAATAAACAGCTGTTTCCCTTATTTAACTATCAAGGAAGAGGTTAGCCGATAGTTATTAATTGGCGTTATGGAAAACAAACGCAAAAGAAGCTCGAATTTTATAAGAAGTTAGTGCGAGTGTGCTGTGTCCTCAATAGAGAAATATTAGGGTGCATCGCAATATAAAAAAACCGGACGCCACAACATGGAAGGGGAAGAAGAAAGCGACATGATCGGTGGGGCAAATGAATTCAGTGCTTTCCACGAAAAATGTAGGACAGTAAAAACGTTTAAAGCTTACTACGATAACATGCTAAGTGTGTACCGTAGTATCTTAGTGCAAGCTTGCACATAAGCAAAAGTATACTGTTCCTATAGATCGGAGGAAGGAATCACATTTTAGGCCTCACACTAGACGCAACAAACATAAGTAAATACTGGATAAAATTTTACTACGCTTCTCGCCGGGCTCCGGTGCTTATGTTGGCAACAGATAAACAATGAAGTGTAGAATTGTGTTAATATCTTTCACGAGCTACAGAGTAAATGTTATCGCTGCTCGTTTCACTCGCAGAAAAATTAATACTGTACCTGCTCTATGGTTGACAGGTTCTTGTATATACCCTTGTCCGTTCAGAAAAAAATAATTTTCGTTTCAATTGAAGTTGTCACGAAAAACATTTATTGGTCGTCTGAGTTGCCGTCATTAGCATTGGTGCCAATATAACCACTGCAGCCTGGCGAGAAGCGTGGTACAATTTAACCAAATACTGAATTAATAAGCTTGCAGGCATAAATAATGTATTCTGTTTTCTATTATGACAGATAACTTACAAAATACTTAACTATCTGTTGGACTCTGGAGATGGTCGTGGAGTTTTTTATGTAGCGTTTCCAAGACGTAATATCCTAACAAATTCTGCATCATCTCAGCATTCAAAATGATTAGGGCGAACATAAATACGTCTAGGTCGCATGATAGGAGCAATGACCTCTAGATCGTCTAAAATATTGACATCGTCTTCATTGTCAACCAAATCTCTGAACTAGTCGTTACCCATAAGTTTGTGTTTTGATATCGCAAAAATAATTTTAAGGTTATGTTGCGCATCTGCAGTTTATCAAACTCAACGGCTAACTACTGACATGGATGGGGCGAGAAATATGATGATAAAATTTTTCAATGAAGCTGTTTTCCACGCTAGTTTTTCATATATGTAGTGCTTCTGTTATTTTGTTCGATAAATCGGTCTTATCACGTGAATACATTGCGGTATTTTAGCGCTTTGGAATCTTTCTATTTTCATACAGATTTTCACTTAACTCATAGTTAGCCGTGTAATGAGCGGAATTCTGCTCGTGAACTTAACGGCCAGTTTGCGGTCTTTTAACGTTTGGTTAACTCATAACGAAACATTGACAAACGCATTTCTCCGCTAACGACAAGTAAAAATCTTAACCGGAACTTAACGAGACATTGACAAACCGGCCCTAAATAATAATTAATTAATTAATAAGAGTGTCTGAATCCCTTTTTGGAAAAAAAGTATTGGCGGGTTTCGAACCACCGACCGTTCGAGTAACAGTTCAGCACCTTGCCCACTACGCTATGGCTATATATCAAAAGAGAGTTCTTTAATCTCATACTATTGATGGCCGTTGTTAACTGATGTTAATATGGCATTTGTAGACATTAGATTATCATTTATGGTACGAAGAACGATGTGTTTTTGTTAATTCCTCAATGTGCCGTTGCTTTGAAAAGACAACGTGTAAGTTACAACAAGAAAATCATCAAATACGCGAGGAATGTCACGTGACATTTCCGAACGGCTGGCTTTCGTTAATTCAATGGAGGGTGTCAAATCTCCGTTATTTTTGCAAATATGTCTCAAACGATACGAGATATGAAAAAAACATAAGGGAGCTAAGTTGTAGAGAATTTTCTCCTCTACTAATTAGGTTATTCAATTTTCGTGTCAGATGAACGGTTCATTTGTAATTACAGTTATATTACAAACGGCTTTCTTTGGTTTTACTAGCGTATTTTTTTGTCCGAAATATTTGAAAAATGGAAGGTTCTTGTCTCTAGCGGCCTATAATCATGTGCTGATCGGTTGAACGGTTCGTCTTAAAAACAGCGAACACGTTATGGACAGACAGACAGACGGACAGACAGACATACATCCCAAAATCGCCGTTATTTTTGCAAATATCTTTGAAACGCTACGAGATATGAAAAAAAAAACATAAGTGAGCAAAGTTGTTGAGAATTTTCTTCTCGACAAATTCGGTTATTCAATTTTCGTGCCGGCCGCGGTGGCCGAGGGGACGGAGGCGCTTCAGTCACGGTCTGCACGGCCACTACGGTCGGGGGTTCGAATCCCCCCTCGGGCATCGATATTTGTGCCGTTCTTAGTTGTAGGTAGTTCATAAGTAGTTTGTAAGTTTAGGGACTGATGACCCCGTAGTTAAGTCCCTTAAGCTTAACAAACATTTCAACATTTTTTCAAGAAGAGAGAGAGAGAGAGAGAGAAGAAAAGTACGACATAATAAAAACATGAAAAAGTTAGTACAGATTCGCGAATCGGTGGTCAGATCGATTTTTGAAGTTGGCCGCAGTGGCCAAGCGGTATTGCACGGTGGCTGCAGTCGGGGGTTCGAATCCTCCTTTCGAGCATGGATGTTTGTGCCGTCTTTAGTAACCTAGTTCGTAAGTAGTTTGTAAGCTTAGGAACTGATGATCCCGTAGTTAAGTTCCATAAGCTACACAAACATTTGAACATTTTGGCCCCCTTTAGGTTACGGTAGTAACACTAAAAGTGGGCCTTTGCGATCGTCTTTTGACAGCTCGAAATTTAAATGCAAATAACGGCTTAACCGTCCATCTGACATTGATATTGAATACGTGAATTTTTTTTTCATATCTAGCATCGTTGCAGAGATATTTGCAAAAATAACGGCGATTTTACGATGTCTGTCTGTCCGTAACGTGTTCCCACTTTTTAAGTAGAACCGTTCAACCGATCCTATTTTCAAATATTTCGGACAAAAAATACGTTAGTAACACTAAAAAAGCTGTTTTTAATGTAATTGTAATTGCAAACACCACGCCCATGAACCACAGACATTGCCGAGGTGGGGTGGCTTGCGTGCCTCAACGATACAGATAGCCGTACCGTGGGTGCAACCACAGCGGAGGGGTATCTGTGGAGAGGTATCTGTGGAGAGGCCAGACAAACGTGTGGTTTCTGAAGAGGGGCAGCAGCCTTTTCAGTAGTTACAGGGGCAACAGTCTGGATGATTGACTGAGCTGGCCTTGTAACATCAGCTAATGTGGCTTTGCCACACAGTTACTGCGAACGGCTGAAAGCAAGAGGAAACTACAGCCGTTATTTCTCCCAAGGACATGCAGCTCTACTGTATGAACATATGATGATGGCATCCTCTCGGGTAAAATATTCCGGAGGTAAAATAGTCCCCCATTCGGATCTCCGGGCGGGGACTACTCAGGAGGATGTGATCATCAGGAAAGACAATACTGGCATTCTACGAGTCGGAGCGTGGAATGTTAGATCCCTTAATCGAGTAGGAAAGTTAGAAAATTTAAAAAGGGAAATGGATAGGTTGAAGTTAGATATAGTGGGGATTAGTGAAGTTCGGTGGCAGGATGAACAGGATTTCTGGTCAGGTGAGTACAGGATTATAAATACAAAATCAGTTGGGGGTATCACAGGAGTAGGATTGATAATGAATAAGAAAATAGGAATGCGGGTAAACTACTATGACCAGCACAGTGATCGCATTATCATTGTCAAGATAGATACGAAGCCAACACCGACAACAGTAGTACAGGTTTATATGCCAACTAGCTCTGCCGATGATGAGGAAATCGAAGAAATATATGAGGAGCCAAAGGGAATTATTCAGACAATTAAGGGAGAGGAAAACTTAATTGTTATGGAAGACTGGAATTCGGTAGTAGGACAAGGAAGGGAAGGGAAGGTAGTAGGTGAATATGGTCTGGGCAAAAGGAATGAAAGAGGAAGCCGCCTGGTAGAATTTTGCACAGAACATAATTTAGTTATAACAAACACCTGGTTCAAGAATCACAAAAGAATGTTGAATACGTGGAAGAGACCAGGAGACGCCGGGAGATTCCAGATAGATTTTATAATGGTAGGACATAGATTTCGGAACCAGGTATTACAGTGTAAGACATACCCAGGGGCAGTTATAGACTCTGACCATAACTTGTTAGTTATGAACTGTAGGCCGAAACTGAAGAAACTACAAAAAGGTAGGAAAATAAGGAGATGGGACCTGGATAAATCGAAGGAACCTGGGGTTCTTAAGAATTTCAGAGGGAGCTTTAGGCAACAATTGACAGAAACTGGGGAAAATAAAACAGTAGAGGAGGAATGGGTAAAATTGAGAGATGAAATAGTGAAGGCAGCAGAGGACAAAATAGGTAGAAAGGCAAGACCTACAAAAAATCCTTGGATATCACAGGAGATACTAAATTTAATCGATGAAAGGAGAAAATATAAAAATGCAGTAAATGAAACAGGCAAAATGGAGTACAGACGAATAAGAAATGAGATTGACAGGTAGTGCCAAATGGCTAAGCAGGAGTGGCTAGAAGGCAAATGCAAGGAAGCAGAAGAATGTATAAATAGGGGAAACATAGATACAGCCTACAGGAAAATAAAAGAAACATTTGGAGATAAGAAAAACAGCTCTATGAATATCAAGGACACTGATGGAAAACCAGTTCTCAGCAAAGAAGGGAAAGCTGAAAGATGGAAAGAGTATATAGAGGGGCTCTACAAAGGAAATGAACTTCGAGACAATATTGTAGGAAGGGAATAGGATGTAGATGAAGATGAAATAGGAGATACTGTATTGAGAGAAGAATTTGACAGAGCCCTGAAAGACCTAAGTCGAAACAAGGCCCCTGGAGTAGAAGATATTCCCTCAGAGCTACTGAAGTCTCTCAGAGAACCAGCCATGACAAACCTTTTTCACCTGGTGTGTAAGATGTATGAGACCGGCGAAGTACCCTCAGACTTTAAGAAAAATGTTATAATCCCCATTCCAAAGAAAGCAGGTGCAGACAGGTGTGAAAACTACAGAACCATCAGTTTAATAAGTCATGGTTGCAAAATATTAACACGAATTATATACAGGAGGATGGAAAAGCTGGTAGAAGCCGACCTCGGGGGAGATCAGTTTGGGTTCAAGAGAAATGTAGGAACACGGGAGGCAATACTCGCTTTACGGCTTATCCTAGAAGATAGATTAAGAAAAGGCAAACCTACATTTCTAGCTTTTGTAGATTTGGAAAAGGCTTTTGACAATGTTGATTGGAATTAACTCTTTCAAGTTCTGAAGCAAGCAGGAGTAAAATATAGGGTGCGTAAGGTTATTTACAACTTGTACAAAACCCAGACAGCGATTGTCAGAGTTGAAGGGTATGAAAGGGATGCAGTGGTTGGAAAGGGAGTAAGACAGGGTTGTAGTCTTTCTCCATTGCTATTCAATTTGTACATTGAGCAAGCTATAAAGGAAAGCAAGGAGAAATTTTGAGAAGGAATTACAGTTCAGGGTGAAGAATTAAAAACATTGCGTTTTGCCGATGACATAGTAATTCTATCAGATACAGCAAAGGACCTGGAAGAGCAATTGAACGGAATGAACAGTGTGCTGAAAGGTGCATATAAGATGAACATTAACAAGAGCAAAACTAGGGTAATGGAATGCAGTGTAAGAAAATCAGGTGATGCTGAAGGAATTAGATTGGGAAACGAAGCATAAAGGAGGTAGATGAGTTTTGTTACTGGGGCAGTAAAACAACAAATGATGGTCGCAGTACAGAGGATACAAAATGCAGAATGGCAATGGGTAGAAAAGCGTTTTTGAAAAAGAGAAATTTGTTAACATCGAATATTGATTTAAGCCTAAGGAAGTCCTTTCTGAAGGCATTTGTATGGAGTGTTGCCTTGTATGGGAGTGAGACATGGACGATAAACAGTGCGGACAGGAAGAGGATTGAGGCTTTTGAAATATGGTACTATAGAAGAATGCTGAAGATTAGGTGGGTGGATCGCGTAAGTAATGAGGAGGTACTAAACAGAATTGGGGAGAAAAGAAATTTCTGGAATACCTTCACTAAAAGAAGAATTAAGAATGAAGAGGCTTTCTCAGGATAGGGTATTGTCGAGAGCTGCATCAAACCAGTCTCCGGACTGAAGACTGCAACAACACAACAACAATTGCAAACAAACCTATCATCTGACACGAAAGTTGAATAACCGAATTTGTAGAAGATAAAATTCTCTACAACTTTTCTCTCTTATGTTTATTTATTTATTTTTTTTTATGTCACTCTCGCCGTTACAGAGCTATTTGCAAAAATAACGGCGATTTGACACCGCCTCTTGATTTTATGTCAGCCACGCGTTAGGAATTGTCACGACAATTCCTCGCCCAGAACTCTCTTTGGCATACGACATTTTGCTTCCTGTATTTTATGCTTTTCTTATTATAACGTACGCGTTGTCATTTCAAAGCAATGTTGCACTGAAGAATGAATAAAAACACGTCGTTCTTGGTACGATAAATGGTATCTGGTAACTATAAATACCATATTAGCATCAGTTAACAACTGTCATCAATAATAAGAGAAATAACGAACTGTTTCTTGATTGTTTGCCATAGGTAGTGGGCAGCACGTGTTTGATGGTTCGAAACCCGCCACTATCAAAATTTTACGTGTTGAGTACGTAGATATTATCACAATAGTAGTGTACTGAGCGAATCGTCCATAATTTTTTATTATTTACATTTTTATTATTTTGTGCAAAATGTTTCCAAAAATCATAAAACTAGAAGCAAATTTAAAGTGGGCCGTAAAACACGTCAGTGCGATTTTTTTATGTGTGAAGCTTACAACTACCACCATCGCACCTTAGCAAAAGATCTTGCTGAGTACAGGGGAAAATTCTGGCCGTACGTAAAATCGATAAGCGGCTCGAAGGATTGAATCAAGTCGCTCATCAACCTGGGGTGGCAGAAGAAAACTGCAAAAGGATGTTATTGACAGACTAACTTGTAATTTGCGGCTGTTTGCTGATGATGCTGTGGTGTTTGGGAGGGTGTCGTCTTTAACTGACTTTATAGCATACAGGATGTCTTAGACATAATTTCTAGTTGGTGCGAAGAATGACAGCTACCCCTCAATGTAGAAAAATGTAAGGTGATGCGCATGAGTAGGAAAAACAATCCCATAATATTCGAATACGGTATTAGTAGTGAGCTTCTTAATGCAGTCGCGTCGTACAAATATTTAGGCATAACATTGCAGAGCGATATGAAATGGAACGAACATGTAAGGACAGTTGTGAGTAAGGCGGACAACCGACTTCGGTTTATTGGGAGAATTTTGGGAAGATCATCTGTAAAGGAGACCGCGTATAAAACACTTGTACGACCACGACTTGAGTATTGCTGAAGTGTTTGCGACGCGCAGCAGATGTTTAAAGGAAGACCTAGAAGCAGTTCAGAGGCGAGCAGCTAGGTTTGTTACAGGTAGGTTAGACCAATGCGCGAGTGTCACGGAAATGCTCAGGCAACTCAGTTGGGGATCGCTGGAGGAAAGACGACGTGCTTTTCGTGAATTTGTGTTGAGGAAATTTAGAGGGCCGGAATTTGATGCTGAGTGTAGTACGATCTTGTTGCCACCTACTTACATTTCGCGTAGTGATCACAATGACAAGATAAGAGAAATTATGGCACGTACGGAGGCATACAGGCATTCTTTTTTTCCTCGTTCTATTTGGGAATGGAATAGGAAGGGAAATCCCTATTAGTGGTACAGAGTACCCTCCGCCACGCACCTTACGGTGGATTGCGGAGTATATATGGAGCTGTAGATGCATTGTGCGCCTCGGTTGCACAGAGGTAGAGTGCCAGACTACAAATCCAAAGTTCGCGGGTTCGATCCCCGCCAGGTCCTAGGATTTTTATCTGTCACTTTCCACTTGTTTCACCTCTGGCAGTGTTTCTCATGTGAAAATACCGAGTAGCACCGTGGTTCGGAACCCACGTTAAACTGTAGGTCCCCCTATAACTGGCTGGGTAAGTCAGTTCGAAGGTCGGAGGAAGGCAACGGCATACCACCTCCAAACAGGACCATCCCTAGTAAAGCACTGTGGTGTTCAAACCAATCTTCGGATTGTTGACTGCTTTACCTTTTAGATGCTCATAGACCGGAGACGGTGGCCTGTTTTGACGAAATTGTCATCGTTAGGTTATATCGGGTGGTGGTGATACCATTTTAACATCTGTGTCTCTAAATCTGAGGTGGCAAAAAAATGCAAAAGAACTTTATTAAATTACGCTCATAGACCAGATTCGGTGGCCTATTTTGACGATATTGTCATCTTTAGGTTATATCAGGTGGTGTCACAGACATATATTACTAGACTGGCAATGCCTTATACTGTATCACTGGTGTCAGTGAAGTCTCGCCGCCATATTTCTAAACTATAAACGCGACAGCAGTCGCGTGTGTTAGTAAAAAAAAAAGTCGTAAAATACGGATGAACTGACGTACCTACACTGACTTTGGAGTTTTGAAAAAATGTTCAAATGTTTGTAAATCTATAGGACCAAACTGCGTGGTCATCAGTCCGTAGCATACAAACTACTTAAACCTAGGTAAACTAACCTACGGACAAACACACACACCCATACCCCAGGGAGGACTCGAACCTCCACGGCGAGCAACCGCGCGCTCCGCAGCGAGGTGCTTTAGACCGCTCGGCTACTCCACCGCGGCTTGGAGTTTTGACATATAGGAAATTGGTGTGTTGTATATGGCTGTAATTTTTTCAGCTGGAGTAAAATTGACACATACAGTAAGGAGTTGCATCGATTTGCTGTTATTATTAATCTCTTACTAATTTCAGTCCATTTCGGATTTTCCTTCTGTAGTATGGTAATTATAAAAGTTTTGTTTATCGTGGATAACACGTATCATTCTTTTGAGAGTTCTCAGGAAATCTATAGTCTGCTTTGAGATATACACTAATGAGTCACGTTTCCTGTTTTTATTAATTGGTTGTCAGTTTCGGTCAACTCGGCTTGTCTTTCAATAGTATGACCGTGATAAATGTGCTGCTTGTCGTGGATAACAAATTCCTTATTCTTCTTGGTGTTATTCAGATAACTACTTCTGCTTTCACTATATTTAACAGTAAAATTTTACCTACCATCCCAGCGGTCTCGCATGATTATGTTGGCAACATCAACGAAACGGAAGAAAGTTTTTGCCAAGCTGTTAATATTCTCTGAAGTCCGCATTGAGTGACTTGATTAGTGTTTCGTACAGACGATGAAGTAAATAAATAATGCTATTCCTGCTCTATGGCTGACAGGTTCTTGTATGTACCCTCGTTCACTCAGTAAAAGAAACTGCGCTGCTAAAACGATTTCATGACAAACATTTGTGTTGTCACGTGACAGGATAATGCCAAGGTAACATGACAGACAACGTAATCACGAGAGGGTGTCAAGGCGTTAATTTAACCGTACGTAACGAGTTCTTCTCATAACACGATTCGAAAACGTATGTGTTAAATTCATTGCGGAAATATTGGCTCAAATGCATATCCTGCTCAAAGCAACTAATATGGCTTACAACGTCATATCGTGAAGGAAGTTCATACTAATACCGTACAGAAACTTTTTGACGTGAGGTGAGGCAAGATGGGGGCGTCAGGCTTCAGTCACAAAGGTTAGTTTGCCAGTCTAGTAATGTATGTCTGTGGGTGGTGTTGATAACCTTATTACATCTATGTCTCAGATGCTTTCGTATTTGACTATTCTGTTTTTGTTGGAGCATAAGTGCACGTAGAACTTTCGATGGAATAGCTGTTACGTACATTCTCAAATACTACTTTCATTTTTTATATTTAGATAATGACGTAATGTGACAGATATTAACAGTTATATCACCGATGTCACGTAACTTTACGTAACGTCATTATATAAATAACAAAAAATAGAGGTCGTAATTGAGCACCTACATAAGAACTTCCTCCCTCGGGCATGGATGTTTGTGTTGTCTTTAGTGTAAGTTAGTTCATGAGTAGTTTGTAAGTTTAGGGACTGATGACCTCCCAGTTAAGTCCCTTACGCTTAAGAAACATATGAACATTTGAACATAAGAACTACTCTATAGAAAATTCTACATTAGTCAAAACAATTATGGGAGACATTTACGTTCTGAAATACTGACATTGGCACGATGAACTGAAATGATTCGCCGTTTTTCTGTCTGTTCTCCGGAGTGAAGACAACAACATTACGGCAACCGAGATAGTGCTAATAACATATCGTTACTGTAGAGGGGTTTGATGTTCTGTCAACTCTCCTGAACGAACTAAACAAATAGTTAGGTTCAGAGACTGTAGTGAACAGGTACGCTATGCAAGAACGTAACTTACCAGAAGCTATGGTATGGAGAGCCATAGAAAGGTTTGAAGCGGGACAGAGAGAGGTGGCTACAGCTATTGCAGTGTCACAAACTGTAATTTCCAGGACTCGGATACAATTACAGACAACTGGATCCGTCAAAAAAAGTCAAGACCAAGGTCGTCCACGTGTAACGTCATCAAGAGATGGCCGTTATCTCCGGTTAACAGCATGTCAAGACAGGAGGCTGAATGCAACTCAGTTGCAACGCATCCTCCATGCATTAACAATACGCACTATGTCATTAAAAAAAGTTCGATATCGCCTTCGGGAATGTGGGCTCTACGCACGGAGGAACATCAGGATTTGAGTCGTAAGGAATGGCGCTGGGTTCTGTTCAAAGATGAGCCAAGATGTGTTCAGTCGGACAATCGTCATTCCCTCATCTGGAGAGAACAAGTAACTCGGAACAATGCTGCTGGTGTGCAGGAAACGTCACCATATCGTGATGGGGGACGAATGTTATTGGTGTACGTAAGGATGCGTCGATCAGAATGGCGCTTTGACTGCTGAGAGGTATAAAGACAAGATCCATCGACCTATGGTTGCGCCCTATGCTGGTGCCGTAGGAATAGGTCTTCCTCCTGGTGGACCATAACGCTCGTCGCCACAGAGCTGCACTGGTGGGCACATGCTTGAAACGGAGGCAACTGAACGAAGAGAGTGGTCAGCTTGTTCACTTACATCCAAATGACCATGTCTAAGATGTACTTGGCAGACGCATTGCAGCCAGATCAGCACTTGCCACAACGCTTGCAAAGCTGGATAGTGCACTCGTGGAATAATGGCCAAATATCCCTCAAGAGCTGTTTGATAATCTCAGACTGTCCATGCCACGCAGGTGTGCAACTGTACTGGCCGTCCGAGATGATCATACACCATATTACAGGGCAACGAGAATCAGTTTCTCACTAGTATGTTGCCTTGCTTACAAAACGCCATGTAAACCGCAAGTGAGGAGTTTAGACAGCTCAATATCGTACTTTATCACACACATATTACAATTGTTGCCATTATCTGAATTAAATACGTTACCGTATGTATTTTTTGTACGATATTTCAAATGATCCTGATTATTTTCAGCAGTATACATGCACTTATGCTCCACCAAAAACCGAATGGCCAAACAGCATAAGGAGACCGCATTGGCATAGGAGTTTTTGTAATATGATTATATACATATATATATAGTTCGAAACTCAAATACGAATCAGCCAAAGCCGTTGAATGCAACTCGGCCGGGCGGAATGGCTGCGTGGTCTAAGGTGTCATCTACATCTACATAGATACTCTGCAAATCACATTTAAGTGCCTGGCAGAGGGTTCATTAACCACTATCACAATCTTTATCTACAGTTCCATTCTCTAATAGCGCGTGGGAACAAAGAACACCTAAATCGTTCCGTTTTCGATCTGATTTCTCTTATTGTATTGGGATGGTCATGTCTCCCAATGTATGTGGGTGCTAGTGAAGTATTTTCATATTCAGAAATGAAAGTCGGTGACTGAAATTTCGCAAATAGATCTTGTCCCAACGAATAACGTCGTTCCTTTACTGATTTCCACCTCAAATCGTGCAACATTTCCGTGATGCTTTCCGCCCTGAACCTTCTCACTGTCTTCCGTCAGTCCCACCTGGTGAGGGTCCCACAAGAGGCAACAGTACTCCAGGAGAGGTCGCACATGTGTGATGTAGGCAGGCTCTTTGGTGGAGCTGGTGCATCTTCGAAGCGTTCTGCCAATGAAACGCAACCTTTGGTTCGCCTTCCCCACAATATTTTCTATGTGTTCTCTCCATTCTAAGTTGTTCGAAATTGTAACCCCTAGGTATATGGCAGAATTTACGAACTTACGGTTTGATTGATTTATCGTGTAATTGAAGTTCAGTGGATTTCTTTTAGTGGCCATGTGTATTACTTCACACTTTTCATTATTTAGTGTCAACTACCAATTTTCGCACCATGTAGAAATTTTGTCTAAATCGCCTTGCAGTTGTTTTTTATACTCTGTTGACTTCACTAACCGATAAACCACAACATCCTTCAGATTGTCTCCTAAATCGTTTACAAACACAAGGAGTGAACGCCAGACATGACTTCTGTTTTACTCGATGACTTACCGTCAATTACGGTACGGACTAGGTGGGTGTTGCCGCCGATGGTTCGTGTCCTCCTCCACCCCGCCATTGCTGTGTGTGTTGTACTTACTGTAAGTTAGTTTATGTAATTCGTAGGTCTCAATACTTATGACCATAGGTGTTTGGTGGAATAGGGTTACAAACATCTGAAGATTTCAATGTAACTCTCAAAAATTCTCTAGAAAATCAAGAAATTCTAAGTACCCTTTAATTACACACAATATCGGCAACTTTTCCGACAGTCGCCATGGAACATGATAGCGTCGCTGTCTGATAGTTAAGAAATCATCGACACGACCGTTACAGTTCCGTCATTCCTTCCTTTTCTGTTGTCTTCGAAAATCTACACCATTTAAATATAAATTTCATTAATTATGAAGTAACTAATGCATATTTAATTGTAATTATTATGAAAAATATGCTTCTTCTGATTATTTTTCATTTTCAGTATTTTACAATAAGTTGTTAATAATGATGTTATTTTATCAAATAGGCATCACAAATTACACTTTTGGAACGATGCTGGATTGCTCCTCTCAAAGTTAAGAATCTCTCAATTACTATTCAAAATCATGCTGTAAAGTTTGTAATTCTTTACGTTTTTAAATTAAAACAATCATTACTGAAATTTAAATTTATTTCATAGTGTATTTGATAAGTTTTGTACTTAAACGGTTTAGACATTTACAAAGAACGAAAAATAGATAAATTGAAATCGACAAAGAATGACGACAGTGAAACCATTGCCCCTATTTTTTTATTGTCAATCTTGAACGCTACCAATAAGCCAAGGCGACCGTCGGTAATTTTGTCTGTTTTACTCGTGATTAAAGGCCCTCAAAACACTTCAACGTTATAAAATTTTATTTTATTTATAAATCATGTTCTGAACTACATTTCCAGTACACTTCCATTCCTCGTTAAGCTCTTAAGTCCTTATAATTAACACTTTCACTCTCTGTCTAAGCTTCTTTTATTGCTTTTCTGACTATGAACTCATTGAGGATCGTCTCTTTTTATCATCCAGCAACAGTCCGCTATCATGTTGACGTTCCATCTTCCTTGATATCTTCTTTCCATTTCTTTGATGTCTTGGTTGAATCTTTCGCCCTGCTCTTCATTTACATCACCCATGTTTGCAGGGAAGTAGTCAGGATGTGAACGGAGAAAATAAACTTTAATACTCATGTTACAGCCCATAAGTTGTCGAGCATATCTGTGACGATTGTCTTGTAGTTTGGATTTCACGTTTCCTAGAAAACCGAAACAGTTTAAAAGATGTCCATGCAGCCTTTTCTTTTGTTTCCATTTTGTCTACGTAGTTGGGATCTATCATTAGTTTTCTAATGTCTGGTCCGGCAAAGATTCCTTCCTTTAGCTTTGCCTCGGGTAAACCAGGAAACTTTCCACAGAGATATCTGAAACACTCCCCATCTTTAATGCCTAAACAGTTTGTTTATCCGCCCAAACCTAATGTGAAGTGGTGGAAGTAACACCTTTTTGGGATCCACAAGGCTTTTCCTCTCAACCTTTTTAACCCCTACTTGTAAGGTTTTCTCAAGGACCAAGCTTTTTTTGTGTAGTGTTGCTTTCTGTCTCTACTGTCCCATTCACAGAGAAAGCTAGGAAACTTGGTATAGCCACTTTGTTGACCAAGCAGCATTGAAATCACTTTTAAATCACCACATAGTGGTCATTTGTGGTCTGAATAGCAGAGTTTGCTTAAAACCAGTCAAGGTTTCTGTAACATTCTTTCAAGTGAATCGAGTGTCCAACTGGTATGGAAGCATATTTATTGCCATTGTGTAGAATCACTGCTTTAAGTCTTCTTTCTAAAGAATGAATAAAAAGTCGCCACTCATCAGGAGCATATTCTATTTTGAAACGTGCCATAAGTCTAGGAACATCACTGCAGAACACCAAGACACGTTCTTGAGAGAAGAAAGATGCAAACTCTGTATTTGATGTATATCTAGTATAAATATGGCTAAATAAGTTTTTGGAGATCCTAAAACCAAAATTCAAACTCAGTAGAGTGCTGAAATATGAATAAAAATATCGAAAAAAATCGTAAACTAGACAACCAGTTTATTAAATACCTGTAGGTGATGGAATTGTTTTACTGTTGTTGTTGTGGTCTTCAGTCCGTAGATTGGTTTGATGCAGCTCTCCACGCTACCCTGTCCTGTGCAAGACTCTTCATCTGGAAATACGTTCGGCAACCTACATCTTTTTGAATCTGCTTACTATATTCGTCCCTCGGTCTCCCTCTACGATTTTTACCCCACACGCTTCCTTCTAATGCTAAGTTGATAATTCCTTGATGTCTCAGAATGTGTCCAACACAACCAATCTATCCCTTCTCTTAGTTAGAATATGTCAGAAACTCGTTTTCTCCCCGATTCGGTTAAATACCTCCTCATTAGTTACGTGATCTACCCATCTAATCTTCATCATTCGTCTGTAGCACCATATTTCAAAAGCTTCTATCATCTTTTTATCTGAACTGCATTTCGTCCACGTTTCAGAAAGGACTTCCTAACATTTAAATTATTATTGGATGTTAACAAATTTCGATTTTGTAGAAACAATTTTCTTCCCATAGCCATTCTGCATTTTATATCTTCTTTACTTCGGCCATCAGAAGTAATCTTGCTACCCAAATAACAAAATTCATCTACTACTTTTATTGTCTCATTACCTACTCTAATTCCTTCAGCATCGCCTTATTTTCTGACATTGCATTCCTTTACCTTCGTTTTACTCTTGTTAATGTTCATCTTATATCTTTTACTATTATTCCAGAAATCAGCATTGAAAACACTTATTAAATTTGAAACATTTTTTACGTCGCAGACCTGCGTTGTTTTTTTGAGTTCTGAACTTCACGCACAATAAGTATAAAAAATGAAAAAATCCGCTTTTCATGTGGTCTCTTTGTGAGACATCCATGTCAGAAGGATATCGAGATCGCCTTATGTAACCGGACGATGGCAGTCACGCCAAAACAGGCCTGTAGCAATAAAGAATTTATTCGCACAGCAGCGTCTTTGGTCTATCAGCATAATTTAATAACGTCCTTGTATGGCACATATGATGCAGCGGACCACCGACGTTTGTTCAAAATACAGGAAAAGGAAATTTAAACTTTGAGGTTTGATTCCATTTCCTGTAGGTGCTCCACGACCACACAATGATGAACACACCAGATGTATTTCGCAGCATTGGTCGTTAAAGTTTTATTTTAAAAATCACAGATAGATTTCAATCACCTAATGATCATCTTCAGTGGCCTTCAAACAAGCATATGAATGCCCTGAATGTAACTAATTTAAACTTTTACATTAGGCGATTAAGAGATGTTCACGCAAGTGGACCGTCCAGGCATACCGTCGTTTGATCATGGGTCAAACTCCCGAATGGCGACGATAGGCGTCCCTGCTCTAGAGAAAAGGCTTTGACGTCAATTCTGCTTTACGAGCAGTACTGTGCACCACTCGCCTCTTACTGAGCTTGCATTAATTGGAGACCTCTTACCCGGAGAGCTGGCTGCGGTTCCAATCCGCTCGGTTAATTAACGACGTCGCGTCGGTCGGTGCGCCGACCAGTGATTTTTAGGAGGTTTCCCACGTCCCGCGAGCTCAATACCGAGCTCCTCAGCTAACTAACGCCTCAATTACTCGATTCGCAAAAAAATCAGTAAAACGTATGTGCACTTTCACGTTTATAACATAGACGCAAACAGTGGTTAAATGTTTGATGAATTACTTTGAATAAAATTTTAATGCAAGTATATTTCCTTTTAAGCCTTGGCTACGTAATGAACTTTACATAAGTTGAGCAAAATATTTTATCTAATGATGTAAACGAAGGCTTCCACGGCCGTTGACCTATCATTAAAATACTTCGGGGTTCTTAGCCGCACGTTTCGACCCCTGTTGCAAGTGGCCGAAAGGTTGGAATTTTACATATTCATAACGCCGCCAAAAACCCCGAATTATTTTATTTAATTTTTGAGAGTAGTCGTAGTAGCTGAATGAGTAAATGAAAGTCTATTGTACTTTGCAAGAGCATTAAAATCTTTCCACATACAGTGAAAAACTGGAAACGATAACTGATCCTATTCCTAATGCTGAACAGTCTCTTGTCTGAATATTAGTTCTCAAGTTAATTTGGTTGAATATTTGGATAATTTGACTTTAAATTACTGTACTCATGGATGTACATGAGACAAAATATTGACGTGCATAAATTATCTCGTACCCAACTTAAAAAGAGAGAGCCACATCTTGAATGACTTTAAGAAATTCTCCCCATAATGTATGACACTCACAGGGGGCAGATATAGACTGACCATATTTTATTGGTCCTTAACTGAAGCCTGAAACTGGAAAAAACTGAGAAAGGAAGTAAAATAAGAAGAAGAGACCTGGATAAATTGAAGGAACCTGAAGTTCTTGAAAACTTCAGATGCTGCTTCAGGAAACAATTGACAGAAACGGGGAAAATAAAAAAACTAGAATAGAAATCGGTTGCATTGAGAGATGAAATAGTGAAGGCAGCAGAGGACAAAATAGAAAGGCAAGACTTACAAAAAATCCTTGGACGTCACAGGAAACCCTAAATTTAATTGATGAAAGGAGAAAATACAAAAATGCAGTAAATGAAACAGGCAAAATGGAGTACAGACGACTAAGGAATGAGGTTGACAGGTAGTGCAAAATAGCTACGCAGGAGTGGCTAGAGTGTATAAATAGGGGAAAAATAGATACCGCCTACAGGAAAATAAAAGAGACATTTGGAAACAATAAAAACAGCTGTTGAGTATAAAGAACTCAGCTGGAAAACATTCTGCAGCAAAGAAGGGAGAGCTGAAAGGTGGAAAGGGTATATAGAGAGTGGCTCTACAAAGGAACTTAGAGACAATGTTGTAGGATGGAAAGAGGAAATAGATAAAGGTAAAATAGGAGATAAATATACTAAGAGAAGAATTTGACAGATCATTTATAGACCTAAGTCAAAACAAGGCCCCTGGAGTGGACGACATTCCGTCAGAACTACTGAAGTCGGTGGGAGAGCCAGTCATGAAAAAACTATTTCACCTGGTGCATAAGATGTGTGAGACAGAGGAAATACAGTGGACGACATTCCGTCAGAACTATTGAAGTCGGTGGGAGAACCAGTCATGACAAAACTATTTCACCTGCTGCGTAAGATGTATGAGACAGAGGAAATACCCCCATACTTTAAGAAAAGTGTAATAACCCACGTTACAAACAAAGCAGGTGCAGACAGGTGTGAAAATTACGGAACCATCAGTTTAATACTTAATCGCTGCAAAATTTTAACACGAATTATTTACAGAAGGATGGAAAAGCTGGTAGAAGCCAAACTCGGGGAAGATCATTTTAGATTCAGCAGAATTGTAGGGACATAGGATGCAATACTCGCTTTACGGCTTATCTTAGAAGATAGATTAAGGAAAGACAAACGTACATTTCTGGCTTTTGTAGATTTGGAGGAAGCTTTTGACAATATCGACTGGAACACAGTGTTTGAGATTCTGAAATCAGCAGGAGTAAAATATAAGGAACGGAAGGTTATCTTTAAGTTGTACAAAAATCAGACAGCAGTTATCAGAGTTGAAGGGCATGAAAGGGATGTAGAGGATGGGAAGGGAGTAAGACAGGATTGTAGCCTTTCTCCAATGTTATTCAATTTGTACATTGAGCAAGTTATAGGGATAGCAAGGAGAATTTGGTGAAGGAATTAGAGTTCAGATGAAGATATGAAAATATTGCGTTTTACCGATAACATTGTAATTCCGTCAGAGACAGCAAAAGACCTAGAAGAGCAATTGAACTGAATGGACATTGTGTTGAAAGGTACGTATAAAATGAACATTAACAAGAGCAAAACAAGGCTAATGGAGTGAAGTCTAAGAAAACCAGGCGATACGGAAGAAATTAGATTAGGTAACGAAATAATAAAGGTGGTAGACGAGTGTTGTTACTTGGGCAGTAAAATAACAAATTATGGTCGCAGTACAGAGGATAAAAAATGCAGAATATGCAATGGGAAGAAAAGCGTTTTTGAAAAAGAGAAATTTGTTAACATCCAATATTGATTTAAGCCTAAGAAATTCCTTTATGAAGGCATTTGTGTGAAGTGTTGCGTTGTACGGGAGTGAAATTTTGACGATAAATAGTTCAGACAGGAAGCGGAGGATAGGGACTTTTGAAATGTTGTGCTATAAACGAATGCTGAAATTAGGAGGGTGGATCGCGTAAGTAATGAGGAAGTACTGAACAGAATAAGGGAGAAAGGAAATTTTTGGCACACCTTGACTAAAAGAAGGGATCGATTGGTTTGACACATTCTTAGACATCAAGGAATAGTGCATTTACCGTTGGAGGAAAGTGTGTGGGGTAAAATTCACAGAGGGAGACCAAGAGATGAAGACTGAAATGGATGTGTGTTGTCATTGTTATGAGGAAACAAAGACGGATCAGATGTTCAGATGTTTGTAGAGCTTATGGGACTTAACTACGGGGTCATCAGTCCCTAAACTTACAAACTACTTATGAACTACCTTATACTAAGGACGGCACAAATATCCATGCCCTAGGGGGGATTCGAACCCCCGACCGTAGTGGTCGTGCAGACCGTGACTGAAGCGCCTCAGCCTCAGCCGGCGAAACGAAGACGCTTGCTCAGGATAGAGTAGGGTGGAGAGCTGCATCAAACCAGTCTCCGGACTGAGGACCACAACAACAATAATGTAATTTTGACACTCACTGTATTTAAAAGATTCTCATTTATTTAACATATATTTAAGTCACTTTAATTCCGTCACTTCTTTACTGTACTGCATGTAGCCTCATTCCCTATTGTTTTCATATATGTTTGAAAAAGACTGCTATTAAAATATTTTTGCCTTTTCCAACCCTTCCCTAAGCAACTGACATTAATTTATTTGAACAGATCGCTAAATGGTGGCCGAATACTGCACTCCGGTGTTAACAATGGCAGTGGCGATGGCTGGAGCTAAATTGCTGCAAAAAAGAACTTGAAGGAATCTTTTGGTTGCTGTTCTACTATATGCAAACGTATTAACTGTTTCGCTTCTAAATCATAAATCTAAATACATAAGACAAAATCACTACTTTTACATGCAACACATATTCCATAATACGAACACCGAATTTCGCAAACCTTTTTTGCTGCCGTCTTTACATGTTATAGCATTAATCGAATTTCCTAGTCCAATCAATATGGCATCTGGAAAACAGATGATTCAGTTTCCTATTATAGCTATCACAATCGCAATTTCTCTTTATTTAAATACACAGATTCGTGCTCAGTTTTCTTATACTTCTCTGTCTCTACAGAAAAAAATGAATTTATTAATATTAAGCGCAAACTTCTTAAATAAAAGACTTAACCTGAGAAGCCAAACAAGTTTCAAAAACGATTACATATACATGAGTGCGAAAATCGTTTGAGGAAGTGTAAATCCGCTTTATAAAAGCGGATTTCCAGAATCGATTTAGGAGCTTTTACATGACCAACCAAAAGCGGAATTGGAAAAGCGGTTTACGAAATCCATGTTCTAGAGCCCAACAACGAGCTTGAATTTCATAGTGGCTAAACGCGAGTTACAGCGCTCTTCACGGCAACCTGTGTAAACTCGATCACCATAAAATGTTCAAATGTTTGTACAACTTATGGGACTTAACTACGGGGTCATCAGTCCCTAAACTAGCTAATACTACGGACGGCACAAATATCCATGCCCGAGGGGGGATTCGAACCTCCCACCGTAGTGGCCGTGCAGACCGTGACTGTAGCGCTTTAGTCCCCTCGGCCACCGCGGCCAGCTCGGTCGCCATATTTACGGTGCTCAGTTCAGTTAAGCTTTAAGTGCTGTATGTAGTAATACTGTATTCAGTGTGTATTGGCTGTACAATTTTTGCTGCTGAAATATGCCTAATGTGCGTTCAGCATTTAAATACACAATTCGAAGTGATGAAAAGTACTTCGTTGCAAGGACACCAAATGTTTTGCCTTGTTTGATCTCAGTCTGTCTATACACAAAGAAAATTCCTGACTAATGGCACTTAACTCCCTAAGGGTGAAGCATCGGATGACCTATGCTGAAATTGCCTTGACGTACACACCATAAACAATGCTCAGTTTTGTACCTAGTGTTGGTGTGTTTTTGAGATGTTTCTTCTTCTTTTACTGCTGTAGTTAATAGAACCACACTTTTGAATGTCTACACTTTCTTTAAAAATATTTTCATTTGTTGTTGACAATATTTGATCTGGCATGGTTGACATGTAACCATTGCAAAATGTGGAAGCATTAGTAAAGATAGAATCTTTTTACTTGTATTTTTGTATTCTTTGCAATGAATATGTACTTATTTCAGCGTGGCAGCAACGACAGTTATCAATGATACCTTATTTTGGTATGGAATGCTCTTGTGGTAACTGAACAAGACGCATTTTTATTGCAGTAATCTGTTGTCACTTTCTTCTTTGTACTCAAATTTCGTCCACCAAAGTTCCCAATCAAAACTGTTGACAGCAATGTATACTAGAATTTATAAAAGCAGTTGTTACAACACACTAACAACAGATGCAAATCCATGACCATGATTGTTCGTCACAACAATTACTGTTCGGTATTCGTTTCGTAGCTCGTTTTGGACCATGTACTTGCATTATAACCGACACAAATATTTTCACAGCGTTACTTTCATTGTTATTGCAAACCTCGACTGTTATACTTAGAACTGGAACTGTATTACTGTCAGGTTCGTGAGTTTTCATTACCGCATTTTTAGGAAATACAGTACCAGGCTCGTCAATTCTATTTCGATAAAGTCTCGATGGACCTTGATGCACAAGCGTACTCAATAATCACTCTTTATTTAAAACTTTGAACTGTAAATACGTAAAATTCTGTATCGTTGTGTTTGGCATACCAACTGTCAACTGATACCCCAAATAACATGGCGGACTCCAGTCCATTTTGCCTCAAACATGACGGACCCATCTCCACTCTATGAAATTTGAGCTCTTTGGAGCCCATGCAAACTGGCTGATTCTAAATGTTGAAAAACAACCTCGTAGTGCTTCTAGTAATAATACTCCTAAATCCTTCCTCTCCATACGAAAGCCACCTTTCAGCAAGAAGAAATACTGATATCAACTTAGTTACTATACATTAAGACATGTAACTCAGAAAATAGTTTCCATGAATTGCGTAATTTATTATCACATCTTGGGCTTAGTGTGTGGCGTAGTCGATTTTGACAGTGATTCAATAAGGCGGCTCCTATTATTTATGCCAGGGGACGTTACAGTACCCATATTTCCCTCCCCGGGGAGGCACGTTAATGACGTGGTGGGAGGAAGGGCATCCAACCATCCCTTAAACTTACCACTTCAAATACTGTGAACCATGCCGAGCCTGTACATGCGGAACAAGGTGAAAGAAAGAGAAGCGCAAATCTTTCGCTCCGCGCTACGTCTCGACTGACTGGTAAGAAGTGCAGGTAATTGCTGTGTATGACAAGGGTAAATGAATGGATCTCCAAAATTACAAACCAACATTCTTCTGCCGGTTTACTGCAAACATCTTAAGCATAGTCTCTCTTCGAATATAAAAAATTTCAAATAAATTCCCGGGCCTCTAGCCGCGTCAGGTGGTGAACTCCCACGAGCTTTAGGCCAAGTTCCTATTGGCCATTGTCCATTATGGTAAATGACTGTTGCCTTGCCGCTGCTGGCTGTGACGTCACTGGAGCTGGCTGCCTCGCCATATAAGGCAGCGTTTACAACCCGGAGTCGGTTGCGTCTGCTTTTGGCTGCTGGGTAGAGCTCCTAAAAACACAGGCTGGCGCATCCGCCATTTTCATTCCGTGCGAATGCTAAACACAACACGTAGCTAATACGAATAGTGTTGTTTTGTTCAAGTTTAGTGAAATATAAGTGCCGGCATAGAGCCTTAGATCGTGCTAATTTGAGCTTGCATTCCGCTCTTATTAACATAGATATGTGGATTAGACACAAAAATCTCGCCTTCTTCTTTACTTATTGCTGTTTTTCTTTTCTCTCCAACTAAAGAAAAAAGCGCAAGAAACATATATATTTCTGGTATAATTACGTAGGCTTCCGCGGTCAGAGTCAGATGACATAAAAGTTTTCTGGGTATTGTACCGCGTCATGATGTAAGGCTATTACTTAAATAACCGACGTTTCGGCCAACGTTACTGTGGCCTTCATATGGGTATACAGTATACCCAGATGAAGGCCACTGTAACGTTGGCCGAAACGTCGGTTATTTAAGTAATAGCCTTACATCGTGACGCGGTACAATACCCAGAAAACTTTTATGTCATATATATTTCTGTGATAAAAATCGCGTACTGCGTTTAATTCTTCCGAAACTGATCATCTAGACAAAAATTTTAAGCGATCTTGGCTTGTATCTGAATAATGACTGTCAATATGTAAGGTTTGTTTGCTGTCCTGCAATATGTGTTTGTTGTCTGCTGTGACAAATACACCACATCTGATTGTCGTACTCACATTGCTGAATGTACAGTACTTCTATTATGTTATTGAAAAAGTTTCAGAACGTATTACCAACACTAAAACGAAAAAGAATATTAGTGTACAGGATCTAAAGTACAGAATGAGGGGAATAATCCTTTGTGTTTGACAATCAAATAAATAAATAATTCTGTTCCCTCTGTAGGTTGACATGCTTTTATATGTAATAATACCCTTGTCCTTGTAAAGCAAACATTTCGTTGCCAACATTAGAACACTATGTCGCCGCAGTCGTAAGTAAAATTTACACAGTATTATTTGTCAATCGACAATATTGGCATTTAAAGACACACATATTGTGCTCTAAAAACAGTATGTTCTGGGATGTTTTGCTGTGTTATGATATTTTGCGGCTGCTAAGTCGTTACAGACAGCTTATCTGTTAAGAGGTAGTACTTTCAAAAGGGCTAAACAAAAACTTACGTTCGAATATCACAGACAATTTTTACTATTAAATATTGGTTCAAGTCATTATAATAAATATTTATAAATATATAAATAAATATTTATTTATAATACGTAACTGTGGTCTCGGCCCGCGTCCCCAGTTTTTGGGCCGACAGTTAATGATCCGTTTTTTCTTCTCTAATAATCTCTCAGGAAACTAAACATTCTGTAGCCACCTCTGGAATGCTTTCAGCAGTTTATGGCAACACAGCCACCCATAATGTCGTGCTTAAGTGTCGTGGCGCAAATCCTATAGCACCGCATTATGTTTAACTTACGAGCTACCGGAATGAAAATGGCGGATGCGTCAGCTCGTACTTATAGGAGCCTTACTGCTGGCCGTGACGTCACTGGGGCTCGCTTCTTCGGTTCGTGTCCGCCGGTTCCGTTCAACCTTGCTAAAGCCGGGTCACAAGCTACGTCCTTATTAATGGCGCTCTCCATTTTTTTAATTCAATGGCTTTGTTTATAACACTATACCAAAATCCTTTCGTTTTCACAATGACAGATAATAATAATAATTTCGTGTGGCTCATTGGCCTGGTGCAAGTCTTTCAATCGGACGCCTCTTCGGCGACTTGCGTGTCTCTAGCCTACCCCAGTTATCTAAGTGGGGAAAGGGGACCTACAGCTTCACGTGGAATCCGAACCACGTTCGATTCTGGAGACTCCTCACATCGTTGAGAGGTGAAGGATGGATTAAAACGCGCATAAAAAAAAACCGAGGTCCGACTGGGTTTTGAACCCGCTACTCTTCGGTTTCCAGTCGAGCGCTTTACCCCAAGACCATCGGGCCCAACCAAATGACAGTTTCGTCGAAATTAAATCGGTGCAGATTTTCCGAGGAATGTTCGGTCACGGCTGATTTTTCCGGGTAGCGAAGACGTAGGCAATTCTCGTGTTCTCTCCCGTGTTGTAATACTGTGCGTATGGATTGACCAATGTAACAGCAGCCACACTCACGAGGTATCCTATAAGCCCCAGGTACCGTATTTTGAGACCTAGATTGTCTGTTACGGACCTCATCAGCTGTCTTATTTTTGCTTCCAGGTCCTTTGCTGTCTCTAACGGAATTCCAATGTCATCGGCAAAACGAAGTGTTTTTTATTTCTTCACCTTGAACTTTTATTCCTTCTCCAAATTTCTCCTTGTTTCCCTTCACAGCTTGCTCAATTTACAAATTGAATAACAACGCTTACAACTGCTGTCTGGTTTTGTAGAAGTTGTAAATAACTTTCCATTGTCTGTATTTTACCCCTGATGACTTCATAATTTTAAAGTATTTGTTCTAACAATCCCAGAAAATCTAGAAGTATAGGCTTGTCTTTCCTTACAGATAATTTTCATTTATTTTTTAATTTTTTTAAATGTTTATTTATTTTATTTATTTATTAGTTTCTCAGCAAGATCTTTTGCTAAGGTAGGGCGGTGGTACTCGTAGTTGTTGTACGCTTCGTGCATCGATCTTTTTATCTATATAGGTTGAAATCGCCCCCAACTAATAATACATTAATGCATGGTCCGGGTACCTTCGCGATTTGATCATAAATTTTCTTTGAATGACTGCAGAACTGTGCAGAACTGTGACGGTGGAACCTGGTAGCCGGTAAAACACCAAACTATTAATTACACCTATACCTGTTACACCTGTCGAGATAACCTCACACCCCCTACGATTGTACATGAGCTACTTTGCGATATACATCCCAATCTTCGCTAAATATTTCGGAGTTCCCAACGTCGGGATTCATCCAAATCTGTAATGTAGCAAATTCGGGAACTTAGTTTCCAAAATTTGAATATTTACTGCCAATATTTTCACAATTGAAGAGTTCTTCTGAATACGATCTGATCTTAATGTCGGTATATCGATAGACGAGTGTTCATCAGAACTATCCCGTAGCCTAAATAAAGACTATGTGCACTTCACAAGTACTCTTCATCGATATTTTTTATAATCTCTACTATCTTGTGCCTGATTTGAGATGCTTCACGTTTTTAGAACCTAAAGTGGTACTCCCTTTGCTTTCTCATCATTTTTAGAAATACTGCACCACGGCAAGCCTTTCCCATCCTTAATCCACTTTGTCGGCACGTATCTCTCCGAGCGCTTTATTTACAGTGCATTTAAATTTTGTCCATAATTCCTCTACATCAGCCGTACCGTATCTAAACGATGTCCATTCATTTTTTAAGTGACGGTGACGACAGGGGCCAACAAACAGCTCCTTCAACAGTAATGCATTCGGGCGCCTGGGAAATGGCGTGACCATTATTTGAGCGGCGCATTTATTTTCGGAGTTTACCCTTTCATCCGTGCAGCTAAGCCCCGCAAACGCCTGTGTCGGAACACAATAAGCGGAGAGGACGTCACCGGAGTAATGACCTGGTGCGGCGCGGAGCTCTGCGCAGCGCGAGGACATCTGTCAGGATTTCTGGCGCCGCTGCCCACTCGGCTTACCTGCATAATTTTGATTAATGCGCCGGACTCGGCTCCGAGCTCTGAACGGGCCCATCCGTAACGCACGTCGGCGAGACAGAGGATACAGCCCACCAACACGCCGACGATCATCTCCAAATCTCTACACAGTGGCGACCTAAGTGAGTGCGAAGGAGGGGAGGGGGCGACACTCCACGACCTCTCGTCCTGGGGGAGGGGGGCGGGGAGCGGACACAAATCTGCAGAGCTTCGAGAGGCCGTGTGAACAAGAAAGAGCACCTGCTCCGGAAAAGATTCTCACAAGGAGACCACGTAGGTATCGGATTTTATAAATTCTTTTATATTTATAGTACGTGAAGTTCAGAACTCAAATAACAATCAGCTAAAGCCATTCGATGAAACTACCAAAAATTCTCAACAAAAACGACTTTGAATGTCTTGCAAGTATACGTAAGTAATGGTATTTAAAAGAGTTGAGGCATAGGTCGCTATAGCAGAAGTCGTAGCGTTATAGCCTTATAACAGGAGAGTCGGTGGTTCGATTCCTACAGTAACAGTTTTTATCATTGTGTTCGAATACTTGCACAATTTTAATATGTAATGGTAATTTGTACAAAAAATATATGACGACTTTACAGCGTTCATCTAATGAAATAAACCGCAATTTGCGATCAGTTATGGCTTCACTGTTCTAGGTTTAGATGGAATACCGGCCGCGGTGGAGTATCCGAGCGGTCTACAGCGTCTCGCTGCGGAGCGCGCGGTTGCTGGCCATAGAGGTTCGAGTCCTCCCTGGGGCATGGGTGTTTGAGTTTGTCCTTAGGTTAGTTTACCTAGGTTTAAGTAGTTTGTAAGCTACAAACTGATGACCACGCAGCCGGCCGCGGTGGCCGAGGGGACTGAGGCGCTCCAGTCACGGTCTGCACGGCCACTACGGTCGGGGGTTCGAATCCCCCCTCGGGCATGGATATTTGTGCCGTCCTAGTTCGTAAGTAGTTCATAAGTAGTTTGTAAGTTTAGGGACTGATGACCCCGTAGTTAAGTCCCATAAGCTATTTGAACATTTGAACAAATAGGGGGAGGTGGTTGCCGGCCTGCAGTACCCCCACCCCCAACAGGTATTTCTAAAACAAAAATCTTTTTTTGATTATCACGCATTTTGGTCCGATAGATTTACATACATTCGAATATTTGATGGAATACCCAAGTGCGGCGAATGAAAATTTGTGCCTGGCCGCGATTCGAACCCGGGATCTCCTGCTTACTAGGCAGACGCGTTGACCACTCCGCCACCGAGGACACAGTGACCAGCCCGACTTGAGATACCGGTTTCGAATCCCGGCCGGGCAGAAATATTCATTCATCACACTTGGGTATTCCATCTAAACCTAGTACAGTGAAGCCATAACTGATCGCAAATTGCGAGTTATTTAATTAGATGAACGCTGTAAATTCGTATATACAAGCCGAGGCTGGGCTCCTGACGACAATTAATTGTGTCTCGATGCCTCATGGTCTGTTCTCCCTGATGCGGGATTACAGTATTGTGGCTGCGAGCATTACAGAACAAATAGGCTGTGGTGCAGGAATGAGACAACGTGGTGAATGAAGATTTGGGTGTGGCGGGAGACGTGCAGGGAAGAGTCCTCTGCAATGGGGATGATCACTGTGTCCTCGGTGGCGGAGTGGTCAACGCGTCTGCCTAGGAAGTAGGAGATCCTGAGTTCGAATCCCGGCCGGGCACAAATTTTCATTCGCCACACTTGGGTATTCCATGTAAACCTAGAAAGTCTGCTTTCGGCTCGCGTGCTGTGTGGACGTCTGTTTACTTCCTCGCTGCGGCCGGACGCGCGCTTACAGTGTGTGGTGAGTTATACGCTCTTGTGGCGTAAATAGTAGCCTTATGTTTCGAAATGTGTAGATCATCAAGATGAGTCAACCTAAACGAAAATACACTTTGAAATTCTCGTTTGACGAACATTATGCTAGACCAAGAACATTTGAAGTAGAAGCGTTCCTTCTAGATGTAGTAAAGCTCAGTTTTAATGAGATAGTCGGGATCCACCTATCGATTGTGAGTAGCACTGTTTATGTAAAAATGATTAATACTGAATGTTGTGAAAAGGTTATCGAACAATTCAGAGGAACATTGAAATTTAATCATTGTGACGGTAATGTCGGTACAGTTCAAGTTGATTATGCGGGATTTGGGACTAGAACTGTTCGAGTCTTTGAACTCCGTTCGAGATAACCGAAGATGAGATAAATTCAGCTCTAAAACCATATGGGAGGGTTATCAGCAATACTGCTGAAAAATGGACAAGTTTTCAACTTGCAACAGGCAACTAAAAATTGAGTTACAAAAACATATTGCGTCGTATATTTACGTTTGCGGATACAGAGCCATTGTCATGTACGACGATCAACCACGTACATGCTCAGGCTGTGGACAGACAGGGCACGTCAGATCCGAGTGTGTGCAGCGAAGAGTGGCGCAGGTGCCGGCAGGCGAGCCGGTCGCGCCAATGAAGATGACGTCACTGCCTGTGACGTATGCCACAGCCCTCCGAGAGAACACGGCCACCACGTCGACCGCCGCAATGGACGGAAACTACGGGACTGACGACGCTAACGTAAGCGTGGCAATGGACACCAGTACCAATCAAATACCGGCTGTCGCGCCTACGAACACGACGGAAACAGTCACTAAAGATGAACCGAATAAAAATATCCCAGAGAACTTTGCACAAGATATGCAGTGTGAGGAGGAAGCCGTTTCTATTAAAGACGATAATACACAGGACCCCACTAGCACTTCCGAGAATGAGGAGAGTCCACAATCTGGATCCTCCCTGAAGAAGCATAAAAAACGGCGCATAGCACCCCCTGACGCCAAACAGAAAGTACAGCCAGTGCGTGAGAAAGCGCAACAAATTAGTCGAAAATTAAGTGCCGACATGTCCGGAAAATTGCAACGGAGTCAACAGATGAGTATGGAAGTTTCGTCAAATATAGAAACGCCCACGCAACAGGGCGGTGCAAAGGCAAAATCTACAAAGAAAGACTCGCGAAACAAAGTACCATCTCAACATGGCTCTGAGAATGAGATGCTTCAGTACACTCATAGAGGGAACTGGGCAGACGAAATTGCACACTTCCCTGAGGACGAAGAAATGAAGGAAGTACCGAGGGGTGAAAAAACGAAGGGGACGTCACCTCCACGTCCGATACACCAAAGATTTTAGGCGCTAAGAGTATCAGTCCTGTTATTCCCCTATGTTGTCAATCTAACTTTTCACAATTGCATTACAATCCTATAAAATAGGAACGATCAACCCTAATAAGATCCACAGTCATTTAAAACTTAAGTCCTTGCAAGATATGCTTTATGCAGCAGATATCGACATTGCAATGTTGCAAGAAGTTACAGACATCAACCTTGATGATATCACAGGATATAATGCAATTGTCAATTCAGGGAACGATTCCGAGCTCGGCACAGCAATACTAAGCAAAGAAGGTATTATTGTCAACGATGTTGCCAAACTGACAAATGCCAGAGGCCTAGCTGTCACCATCAATGGTACTAGGCTCATCAACATCTACGCACCCTCTGGCTCCAGTAATAGACGGCGTAGAGCTGAATTTTTAAAGATGATATAGTTCCCCTTTTCTGTGGACGATACGACCAAGTAATTTTAGGAGGGGATTATAACTGCGTCTTATCGGCTAAAGATCAAATGCCAAACTTAAATTATTGTGTCGAACTTGATGATATAATCAAGCAACTGAACATGACTGATACCTGGGAGCTCAAAAACGGCGCACTGCCAGGCTTTACTTACATCACAAGTCATTCAGCCAGTCGCATCGATAGGATATATGTGTCCGATAATCTAAAAACGCAAGTGCTGCAGACCGAGTTGTGGCCCACCATATTTTCCGATCACATAGCATATATTTGCACCATTAACCTTAAAAGACAAGAAACATACCGGGGACGAGGACTGTGGAAATTAAATGTGGCACATCTGCAAGACCCTGAATGTCACGATATATTCAATAGAGTATGGACTGAGTGTGAGAAGAAATTCACCTCCTACCCTTCGTCACTGACTTGGTGGCTGAAATGTGCTAAACCGTCGATATGACGAGCGCTGATAAACTACTCACGAGATAAGAATGCCTGGCAAAAACAGACGACTGAATTTTATTTTACAGTTCTTAGAGAATTGTACACAAATGATCGATCTGTAATCACCAACCATTTAGAGATAAAAAGAATTCAGGCCAAACTCTTAGCTTTGAAACGAAAACAGATCGAAGGCTGCAAAATACGATCGAGGCTTCAAAACGATGTAAAAAGAGAACAGACGTCAATTTACCACGTGATAAGGAAAGGGCCATCGGAAGAAAATAATAACTGAAATGCGTTCCATGGATGGTAGACTGATTACGCAGCAAAGTGAGATTAAAAACGAAATCTATAAATACTTCACCAACCTGTTAAGTAATACCAAAACGGACACTACAGCGCAAAATTTTTTTACAACAGGACTGACAAGGAAGTTGGACCAGGATCAAGCAGATAACCTGTTAGCTAACGTGACGGAAGATGACGTGGCGGATGCAATAACACGAAGTCCAAAAAATAAATCTCCTGGGCGTGACGGCATTCCAGTTGAGCTATACCACACGTTCCGAAGACAAATGATACCTAAGCTAACACGAATTTGCAACGATTTAATAAATCCCAGCAGTGATATCCCGAGTGAGTTTCGAGAGGGAATAATAGTTCTAGTCCCGAAAAATCATGCAGGAAAATCTGTAACAAACCTACGACCGCTCACATTACTGAACTGTGACTACAAAATATTTTCCCGCATATTGAATGAGAGATTAAAAGCCGTAATGAACACCGTCACTGGTCCGTATCAATCCAGCGTCGGTCGCGATAGATCCATTCACCACACACTGTGTGACTATAGAGACATCATATCAATTGCTGGAGCTTGTAAAATAAAATGCGCGCTCGTTTCATTAGATTTCGAGAAAGCTTTCGACAGAATCAATCATGATTATCTCTTCCACACTATGTCTTACATGGACTTTCCGCAACGTTACATCGGAATTATAAAGAACTTTTTAAACAGTGCTACCTCCACAGTCATGGTCAACGGTCAGCCCAGCAAACCTATCACAATCAACAGTTCAGTGAGACAAGGGTGTCCACTATCTATGTCCCTCTTTGCAATAGCCAATGAGCCTCTGCTTTTCCGTTTAAGTCAACATCTCCAAGGCATCACAATAGATGGAGTGCAGGTAGTGTGCAAGGCCTATGCTGACGACGTTGCATTTCTGGTCCGAGACAACGAAGAGATATGCAAGGCACTAGAAATAATAGATAAGTATGCACTTGCATCCGGAGCCAAGCTGAACAGCAATAAATGTGCACTAATGAATATTGGGCGTGGCTTAGGAGTTCCCACTCCAGGACCAATAAAGGAGACCCCCACATTAAAATGTCTTGGAATCGAATATGCACAAAACATCCGGCAGACAATTGCTTTGAACTATACAAAACTACTTAATGTCATACGTGCCAGCATCCACCAACATACGCTCAGGATGATTGATGAAATACAGAGAGTGCAACTCGTAAACATCTACCTAACATCCAAAATAAATTACGTGGCACAAGTTCTGCCAATGCCAAAAGACGTAGCAAAAAGGATCCTGGCTGCCTTTGGTCATTTCGTCAACCGCGGCCACATGTTTAAAGTAAAATTTGAAACTCTGACGCTACCACCTACTAATGGTGGCTTAAACCTTGTAAACGTGTATAATAAAGCAAATGCGCTGTACACGTGTAAGACGTACAAACAGTGGAAGAGGTCACCGAATAGCATAGCAGCATTTTTACTTAACGAAATAGTACCAGCCAACTGCGATGCCCCAATTGATGTTCATCACATCCCCAGCACACTCTATCACTTAAAACATTTCTTAATAGAGCACAGTTATATTAAGATGAGGATTGCAGAGAAAGATATGATAAGTGTCAAACAAGTATACAAAAACTTAATGCAGTTTCATAACAAGAATGTCATAGAAACTAAGTTCAATGCAGTCAACTGGTCAAATGTCTGGAAAAACATCCATCATTTGAAATTACCAACTGACGTGAGGGCAACGTGGTACTACGCCGTTAACAGAAAAATGACAACGAACGAACGCCTTCATTCCATTCGCATGGCCGATTCCCCTATGTGTATCACCTGTAATCTAAATGACACTGATGATCACCAGTTTGTTTGTGGAGAGGCGAATACCATCTGGCAGTCAGTCAGAAGAAAATTAGCGATCATTCAGAGAACTTCGCCGCATACAATAACACCCTCGACATTTTTATTACCCGATGAAATTTTTTACCCCAAGACGAAGAACAATGCGGTTAACTGGCTAAGGGGACATACCGTATTTTATATCCTGAAAAGCACTGAAAAGAGCGAACAAGACTTTTGGACGTACATAAGGACCCAGCACCAAAACCTACTGAAAATAAAGGATTATCATCATCAATACGCTAATTTCCTTACGAGAACTATCATGTAAATTGCACATGGAACAATACCATTGACGATGAAGTTTATAGAATGAAAGTAAAATTAATTGCACAAATAAATACGATAACTCAATTAACGATAAAATGAACAAACAAAGAACCATTTACTGATGAAACGGAATCTTCTAGAAGAAATGATCTGTATTTCAGAATAAATTTTGGTTTTTCAACAAGATACATCTCCATCATACATATTTATATTTTATTACAGATGAATTCTGTGCTCCAGCCTATTGACGTGTTTCAGAGTTAGAGAAGGAAGCGTTTTAGTATTAGTGAATAACAGAAAGCACGAAGAAACTGAACCTCAAGCGGACACGAACAGCTGCGAACACGAACCGAGAAGATGAACTTTGAAATCGACGATGGGCAGGGCCATAGAAAAAGAAGTAAAAGTTATTTTCTCGAATTGTAAATTGAAGAAAAATAGATTATGTTTTCTACTAAATAAGAGGCTTTACTTTTTGTTTGGTATACTTTGGCTCTAAAGCTGTGGCACAACAAGACGAAAATTCGTCAAATAAAATTTTATTTATTTATTTATTTATTTATTTTTATTCCTACCTCTTAACGAAACGTCCGCAAGAAGCACTTTTATTTGCAAGACAACATGGAAGGAAGCATTAAAATAAATAAAATTTCAAAAAAAGGCAGATTGAAGCCGACGCCGAAGAAGGCGACTTCGGTGAGCGGAAGGACGGGTTGTAGGGGAGGTTGGAGACCCGATAAAAAAAAAAAAAAAAAAAAAAAAAAAAAAAAAAAAAAAAAAAAAAAAAACCTAGTACAGTGAAGCCATAACTGATCGCAAATTGCGATTTATTTCGCACATATATTTGTTTATTTGTAATTTTCTATATTTTATAAAAGGTTGTTAATAATAATGGTTTCAATCATAAGACATAAGTTACATTTTTTACAGTATTGGCTCCATATTACTTGATGACGGTAGTCCTTGATTGTTTAGTCTGTGAAGAGCTACGACGCTGTTTCTGGAAAGTCATCTCAATTGTTACTAATGGCTTTTCCAAGCAGCTAACCTACTCAACCATCATTTTAGATGACGACAAGGTATTCAGCTTGTCTACATACACATGAACAAAAATTGACAAAACATGAGGATTTAGAGATCCCAAAATGTTTTATACAGGGTGTTACAAGAAGGTACGGCCAAACTTTCAGGAAACATTCATCACACACAAAAAATATGTGATGTGGACATGTGTCCGGAAACGCTTAATTTCCATGTTAGAGCTCATTTTAGTATTTCTCTTTAAATGTAAATTGAATAATTCGTGCAGACAATTGTCAAAATACCCAATTGTTTCATTAGTATGTACTATACTTCCTCGATTCACCGCCAGTTAGCCCAACTGAAGGAAGGTAATGTTGACTTCAGTGCTTGTGTTGACATGCGACTCATTGCTCTACAGTACTAGCATCAAGCTCATCAGTACGTAGCATCAGCTGGTTAGTGTTCATCACGAACGTGGTTTTGCAATCAGTGCAATGTTGGCAGATACCCATTTGATGTATGGAGTAGCACAGGGCAATAGTCGTGGCGCGGTACGTTTGTATCGAGACAGATTTCCAGAACGAAGGTGTCCCGACAGGAAGACGTTCGAAGCAATTGATTGGCGTCGTAGGAAGCACGGAACATTCCAGCCTATGACTCGTGACTGGGGAAGACCTAGACCTGCAAAGGACGAGGCAATTCTTCGTGCAGTTGATGATAACCCTAATGTCAGCGTTAGAAACGTTGCTGCTGTACAAGGTAACGTTGACCACGTCAATGTATGGAAAGTGCTACAGGAGAACCAGTTGTTTCCGTACCATGTACAGCGTGTGCAGGCACTATCAGCAGCTGATTGGCCTCCACGGGTACACTTCTGCGAATGAGGCTTCATTCCAATGTGATCAAATTGTAAATTTTCACAATCAACATGTGTGGGCTGACGAGAATCCGCACGCAATTGTGAAATCACGTCATCAACACAGATTTTCTGTGAACGTTTGGGCAGGAATTGTTGGTGATGTCTTGATTGGGTCTCATGTTCTTCCACCTACGCTCACTGGAGCAAGTTATCATGATTTCATACGGGATACTCTACCTGTGCTGCCAGAACATGTGCATTTACAAGTACGACACAACATGTGGTTCATGCACGATGGAGCTCCTACACATTTCAGTCGACGTGTTCGTACGCTTCTCAACAACAGATTCGGTGACCGATGGATTGGTGGAGGTGGACCCATTCCATGGCCTCCACGCTCTTCTGACGTCAACCATCTTGACTTTCATTTTTGGGGGCATTTGAAAGCTCTTGTCTACTCAACCTCGGTACCAAATGTAGAGACCCTTCGTGCTCCTATTGTGGACGGATGTGATACAATATGCCATTCTCCATGGCTGCATCAGCGCATCAGGGATTCCATACGATGGAGGGTGGATGCATGCATCCTCGCTAACGGAGGACATTTTGAACATTTCCTATAACAAAGTGTTTGAAGTCAAGCTGGTACGTTCTGTTGCTGTGTGTTTCCATTCCATGATTAACGTTATTTGAAGAGAAATAATAAAATGAGCTCTAACATGGAAATTAAGCGTTTCCGGACACGTGTCCACATAACATATTTTCTTTCTTTGTGTGTAAGGAATGTTTCCTGAAAGTTAGGCCGTATCGTTTTGTAACACCCTGTATATGATACGTGAAGTTTAGAACACTACTAACAATCAGCCAAAGCCATTCGACGCAACTACCAAAAATTCTCAAGAAAATCGACTTTGAACTTCTGCAAGTACATCTAAGTAACGGTATTTAAAAGAATTGAGGCATAGGTCGGTATAGTTGAAGGGGTAGCGTTATAGCCTTGTAACTGTAGGGCCGATGGTTCGAATCCTACAGTAACAGTTTTTCTTTCATTGTGTTCGAGTAGTTACACAATTTTAATGTAATGGTAATTTGTACAAGAAATGCACATATATTTGTTTATTCGTAATTTTTTATCTATTTATATAAATGAATTGCTGTTCGTTAGTCTCGCTAAAACTCGAGAACGGCTGAACCGATTTGGCTAATTTTTGTCTTCAAATATTCGTGTAAGTCCAGGGAAGGTTTAAACGGTGAGAAAAGATGGAAAAGTTGTTCGGAAAAGAGGAAAACCGGGAAAAATTGAAACAGCTTTTTCCAGTGAGCTATCAATACCGTTCGTCCAATTGCGATAAAATTTTGTATATTTCATGTTGAAAGCAAGAGAAAGGTCCTCATCAAATACAAAGTTCGATAAGTCGCCCGGAAAGTAGGAAAATTTAGGAAAAACCGAAAGCTTTTTTTTCTGTGAATAGAAATCAATTACCGCATGGTTGTAAGGGCATCACTTGAGTACGGCCCGACAGAACAAGGTTTGTGTGAAATAAATTTTTTGGAAAAATCTACCGGAAAATTCGAAAATTTTAGAAAAACTGAAAGCGCGTTTTTCAATGTGTTTTCTAATGAATTCTGCACTATAACTGACTATTCGCACGACTTGAGGAGTAGTTCATTTTTGTTTTGTTCATTATGGTCTTGGAACAGTTTTCAGTTAAAAAAATAAGGAAAGTCGCAAAATTCTAACGAAGTTCGTTTTCAAAATGTTTATAAATGTACTCAACACTATAAGTTGAGAACCGTTAATCAGATTGCGATGAAATTTTCATCATTTGACGTTCAACGAAAGATGAACACTGTTATGAACAAAAAATTTGGGAAAGTTACCCGGATAATTTGAAAATTCGCTAGAAATTGAAAGAGCTTTTTCAAATGGGAAATCAATATCATTCGTCTGATTGCGATAAAATTTTCAATATTTGATGTTGAAAGCAAGAGCAACGTTCTTATGAAATAACAATTTGGAAAGGTTTCCCGGAAAAATGAAATATTCAGAAAAAAATACAAAGAGATTTTTCTATTAAATATCCATACCATTCATCTGATTGCGATAAAATTTTGCGCATTCGACGTTCAAAGCGAGAGGAAGGTTTGAGTGACACAAAAGTTTGGAATAGCTGGCCAGAAAAAAGGAAAATTTGTGGAAACTGAAAGAGCTATTTTCTTTGGGTTACCAGTTTAATACGTACGATTGGGATAACATTTTGCACATTTGACGTTCAAAGCAAGAATACATACATATTAGCAATTGTAAAGCATTGCCAGGTCGACTAGTATTTTATAAAAGGTTGATAATATTAATGGTTTCAATCATAAGACATAAGTTTCATTTTTTACATTATTGGCTGCATATTACTTGATGACGATAGTCTTTGACTGTTCAGTTTGTGAAGAGCTACGACGCTGTTTCTTGAAAGTCATCTCCGTAGTTACTAATGGCTTTCCAAGCAGCTAATCTACTCAACCGTCGTTTTAAATGACGACAAGGTGTTCTGCTTGTCTACTTAAACATGAACAAAAATTGCCAAAACATGTGGAATTAGAAATTCGAAAATGTTTTATATAACTCAATTCGGGGGAAAATATTTTTAAAAATCACAGAGGGATTCGAACCACCGATTCTACAGTTGTGAAATCAGAACGCTTCCACCTGAGCTACACCGTTTTAATTATTGACACTTACCTGTACGCGTACTTTGCAAAATTTCAAAGTCTATTTTCTCAAGAATTTTTGAGAGTTTGGTCGAATGGCTGTGGCTGATTGTTATTTAAGTTCTAAACTTCACGTACGATAAATATAAAGAAATTCTAAAATCCGATACCCATGTGGTCTCCTTGTCAGAGCAAAAGAACGTTCTCTGAATAAGTTCTCAATTTAGTATGGACAAAAAATTCGAAGCATATGCTCTGAGTACGAAGTTCATTCACGCTTCCTCCCCTACTTCTTGAATAAGTTCTCAGAGTGTGATGTCCGGCACAGAACAGCTGTGCTCAATCAAAATTTTCTTAAAATGATTCTAAAATTGCTTATCGCATGCGGAAACAATCTCTTAATTGTTGTTAATAGATCATTTATTTTAAATACACAACATGTTTCAGGCTTAGCCCATAATTGGTGACCTCTCAGTAAGATACATATATGAGGTGCGACAATAAAGAAACGAGACTGATGTAAAAAAAAAAAAAAAAAAAAAAAAAAAAAAAAAAAAAAAAAAAAAAAAAAAAAAAAAAAGTTGCTGACCGTTTTAGTAAAGTTTTGTGTTGTATCCATCAAAGTTGTTCCCTTCCTTTTTTCAGCGGTTCAACGCTTCTGTCGTTGATGGTATCATTTCTGGAACTAATTTTCTGTAATACCCCTCAAGTCCCTCGTCACAGCTTTTTGGACATCTTGTGTTGTTTGAAAATGACGTCCCTTGACCGCCGCTTTTACTCCTGGAAATAGAAAAAAATCGCTCGGAGCTATATCTGGTGAATAAGATGACTGTGGTAGGACTTGCCCTTTATCCACATGAAGTGATAATTGCCATCGACAAGGAATCTCAAATCGATTCCATATTTCTGGGTTTCCGGATGGATTTTGACACTGTACCTCACAAGGGGCTTCTAATGAAATTGCGTACTTATGGAATATAGCCCCAATTATGCGATTGGATCCACGATTTCCTATCAGAAAGGACAGGTTCGTAGTAATTGACGGAAAGTCATCGATTAAAATAGAAGTGACATCTGGCGTTCCCCAGGGAAGCGTTATAGGCCCCTACTCTTCCTTGTGTTTATAAACGATGTAGGAGACAATCTGAAGAGCTCCCTTACACTGTTCACGGATGTGCTGTCGTCCATCGGTTAGTGAAGTCAACAAAGGATCAAAAGCAACTGCTAAGCGATTTAGACAAAATTTCTACATGGTGCGAAAATTAGCAGTTGACACTAAATAAAGAAAAGTGTGAATTAATACACATGACCACTAAAGGAAATCCGCTGAACTTCAATTACACGATAAATCAATCAAACCTTAAGGTCGTAAATTCTACCAAATACCTAGGAGTTACAATTAGGAACAACTTAGACGGGAGAGAACACACAGAAAATATTGTGGGAAGGCGAACCAAAGATTAAGTTTCATTGGCAGAACGCTTCGAAGATACAACAGCTCAACCAAAGAGACTGGCTACATCACACTCGTGCGTCCTGTCCTGGAGTACTGTTGCCCAGTGTGGGATCCTCACCAGGTGGCACTGACGGAAGACATTGAGAAGGTTCAGAGAAGGGCAGCTCGTTCTAATACTTTAAAGGGGGAAAGCGTCACGGAAATGTTGCATGATTTGAGGTTGAAATCATTAAAAGAAAGACATTCGTTGCGGCCATATCTATTTACGAAATTTCAATCACCGACTTTTACTTCTGAAGGTGAAAAATATTTTGCTAGCACCCACCTACTAAGGGAGACATTACCATACCAATAAAATAAGAGAAATCAGATCGAAAACGGAAAAATGTAGGTGTTCTTTCTTCCCGCGTACTATTAGAGAATGGAACGGTAGAGAAAGGTTATGAAAGTGGTTAATGAACCCTTTGCCAGGTACTTAAATGTGATTTGCAGAGTATCTATATAGATGTAGATGTAGTACTGTAATTTGTTTTCAGATTAAATATTGCTGCACTGACACAGCAGTATGGGATGGCGCATTATCGTGATGCAGAATCCAATTGTCAGCAATGTTGGCACGGTCACGAAGAACTCATTTACGAAGTCTTTCTAAAATTTCTGTGTAGTAATATTGGTTAACTGTTTGTCCAGGAGGCACTCACTCTTTGTCAACAATTCTCTTCAATGCACTTCAGTTTTGAATCTGACATGCGAGCTTTCTTTGGTCTGGATAATCCCTGTGAGCACCATTGTGATCGTCGGCCTTTTGTCTCTTTCATTAACATTCTGGATTGATTTCCGTTTGCTATAACCGATCGGCAGCCACATTTACCCGTGTTTCTCACTGTTCTGGTGTAAGGACCATTTTTGCACAAATATTTCTTATACCAAGATCTTCAGTTATTATTAGACGGACCATTTCTCGATTGACGTTCAGATCTTCTATAAGATCGTACGAAATCACGCACCCTGGCCAACTTTACACCTGTCAGTGAGGATGATGGTTTTCCACTGTGGTCTTCAACATTCGTTCTGCCTGCACTTTTATGCCAACAAACAATATGAGCTCTTGACATAAGAAATGGCAGAAAGAAATGATTCCAGTGCCGCTGGTGCTACAGATGACTGGGGTTCGCATCTCCGAGAAAGAGGAGAAAATTCTCTACAACTTTGCTCTTTTATGTTTTTTCCATATCTCGTATCGTTTCAGAGATATTTGCAAAAATAACAGCGATTTGACAATATCTATCTGTCCGTAACGTGTTCCCTGTTTTTAAGACGAACCGTTCAACCGATTAGCACCAAATTTTACAGACATAATTGTTGGCTACCAGAGACCAGAACCTCGCTTTTTAAAATATTTCGGACAAGAAATACGTTAGTAATACAAAAACAGCCGTTTGTAATGTAATTTTAATTGCAAATAAACCTTTCATCCAACGCAAAAATTTAATAAACGAATCTGTAGAGGAGAAAATTCTCTACAACTTTGTTCCATTATGTTTTTTTCATATCTTGTATCGTTTGAGAGATATTTGCAAAAATAACGGAGTTTTGACACACTCCATTTAATTAACGAAAAGCAGGCGTTCGCAGATGTCTCGTGACATTCCTCGCCCAGAACTCTCTCTGGCATACGCCATCTTGCGTTGCGTATTTGATGATTTTCTTATTGTAACTTACACGTTGTCATTTCAAAGCAATGGCGCACTGAAGAATTAAGAAAAACACTTCATTCTTCGTACGATAAATGATAATCTAGTGTCTAGCATCAGTTAACAACGGCCATCAATAGTGTGTGAATAAAGAACATAACTTCCAGCTGTTTGCCATAGCGTAGTGCGCAACGCTTTACATTGTGATACTGAAGGTCAGTGGTTCGGAATCCGCCACTACCTAAAGTTTTTTTCCCAGAAGACTTTCAGACACTCTTATTAATTAAATATTATTTATTTAGATTACTATTTTGGTCCAAAATGTTTGAAAAAACTTATAAAACTACAAATATAAAGTGGGCCGTAAAATACGTCAGTGCGATTTTTCGTTAAGAGATCTGCAGAATGTCTTACCTTGGCTTGTTTACGCTTGCTTCAACACATTCGTTCCAAGCTTAAAGCTGAGTAATTTGTTTCTAAAAGACACTGAACGATGTTTATTTTTCTTTCATAATGAGCACCAAGAACACATGAATAAGCACATGGACACTAACACACAGTAAGTAACTGATTACTCTGTTAAGTAACTGTAGCAAATGAAGAGACAAGCTACCTTCGGGTCACGTGACACTGTAACCAGCACTCCCTCATAAACCTTAATGCATGCGCAAATGCTGCTCTCCCCATCGTTTCAAACAGTTACATATTTGTTACAATGAAAAGTATAAATGCTGTCAAAATCACGATACGTTTGCTACAACATCCAAAAATATGTGGCAAGTAACAATACGAAAATCATTGTTGTTCCCGTATCTGGGTTAAAAAAAAAAACGCTTGAAGTCGGCCTCGAACTCTACTTTCGACGGCGGCATCTAGATGGAGAGATGGAGAGTACTGACTTCATTTTTATTCATGATCGGATCTTCTGAAAGGCTTTTACAGTTGATGCGTTTTTAATTTATAGTTATAACATAATTTACCAAATATGACATCTTTTTGATGAATCTTCAATGTGCTAAAAATAAATATAAAGGGCGGATGTTGCCTTCATGCGGGATTTGCGCATGCGCAAGGCGAGGTGTGCAGTAGCTCCATTGTCTTGCTTCGGAACCATTCGTGCATAACCGCCAGAGCTCGAGTACCCAGGAGCTAGTGCCTCTACTACCTCCAACGTCAATGTTAAAAGCGGCTTTTTCCCTCGCCCCTGCCTGCCGCGGGAGCGCCAGTATGCTGCCTCCAGGGGGTTCAGAAGAGAATTTGAACCTCAGCCGCGCATGCGCAATGCAACGATGCGGTCATTGGCGCCTATATTAAGCGGCCGTGCTACGAGTCTTATACATGCTGTCTCCGCGACTTGATACGTTTCTCATGCGATAAAGATACTTTGAATGTGCATATAAAATGATGTGATAGAAGAATGGAAGATTAAAAAAACTTTTTATTTAATTATTTACTTTTTTTTCACGACGAGCATTATCCGGCGGTTCACTGAACCAATGAACACATAGCATACGCCGCTACTGAATCATTCTTAAATTGCATCTAGGTTGCTGAAATAATCTCTTCGTTGTTATCAGTTTTTATTTTAAATACACAACATCTTTCGGGCATAGCCCATCACGTGGTGACCTGTCAGTAAGATACATATACGACCAATAAGTTAAAAATTGAAACTTCCTGGCAGATTAAAATTGTGTGCCGGAACCGGGATTCGAACCAGGAACCTTTGCCTTTCGTGGGCAAGCGCTCTACCGACTGAGCTATCCCGACACGACTCAAGATGCCGCCTCACAACTTTACTTCCTTACTGTATTGGTGTGGTGTCTGTTCTTCCGAACGTCCACACCACAAGTATTAAACGCGACGGCGGCGTTAGCTTCAGTTATTTCACCGCAGATGCAGTCATATGAAGTTTGGAAAGTAGGAGGCGAGGTACTGGCGGAAGTAAAGTTGTGAGGCGGCATCGTGAGTCGTGTCGGGATAGCTCAGTCGGTAGAGCGCTTGCCCGCGAAAGGCGAAGGTCCCAGGTTGCAGAACCGGTTCCGGCACACAATTTTAATCTACCAGGAAGTTTCATATCAGAGCACACTCCACTGCAGAGTGAACGTTTCATTCAAAAACGTTCAAATGTTTGTAAAGTCTATGGGACTTAACTACGGAGTCATCAGTCCCTAAACTTACAAACTACTTATGAACTAGCTAATCCTAAGGACGGCACAAATATCCATGCCCGAGGGGGGATTCGAACCCCCGACCGTAGTGACCGTGCAGACCGTGACTGGCGCGCCTCAGTCTCCTCGGCCACCGCGGCCGGCGAAAGTTTCATTCTGGAAGTTAAAAATTGGTAATGAATTTGGAAAACATGAAGGCATAATAGGGTTTAACACGTGTAATCATTTGGGAAAATTCCTCAGACATAATGTTAGAAAACCTTATAACAAATTATGTTATGGTGGGGTATACAAGATTAAATGTGGGGCGTGTGACAATTTCTATATTGGGAAAACAGAAAGGGAATTTAAAATATGATACAGGGAGTATGACTACCCCAGTAATGGTAGCGCATTAAATGCCCATTCCGTCAGAATCATCATATCACTTCTCAATATTGAAAACAACTTGCATATTCTTCATTATGTGAATAAAAGCATATGTCTAGACATTTTGGAGGATTCATAAATTTTTGTGCATAGATACACCTTGCAGGGTCAACTGCCTAACGAAAAATTTAGCAGCACAAGGGACTGGTTTTTCCAAATTTTCGAAGCAACATTTCTCAATAATTAATTTTGAGGATTTAACTTTATTTGGCTAATGTGGGACTTATTTTTATTTTTGGATATTTGTTTAAAAACGACGCAGATAAAGCCACATTATCTTGTATCTTGAATTAATAAGGCAGCTGTTGGACCTCTTCTCTACCTTCCATGCTATTCGCATCATAATGTGCCATAGAATCTTTATTTTCTAAAATATTTTATATATACATTATCTTTATTTTATATAAACATTATCTTGACACATTTGTTGTTAATTCTTATATGGCAGTACGTAACAACGCCATTTTTCAATGAAAAATTTAAATGCCTCTATGTATATCTTATATATGTATGTAATTCCAAATTATTTAAAATTAATTACTATATATAAAACTATTTTGTATTTTAATTATAAATTGTAAATAATTTTCTGTATATACGTATTGGTTGTATATGTATCTTACAGACAGGCCACCACGTGACGGGCGAAGACCGAAACATGTTGTGTATTTAAAATAAATAATCTCCTAACAACAACCAAGAGATTATTCCAGTGAGCTATAACCAATTTTAGAATCACTTAAAAAATTTTTGATAATGGTTGCATACTTCTATCAAGACTTTCAGTCTAAAATTACCTCGATCAGGCACATTATTCAGTGTACAAACATGGAGTAGGAGTCTACGTGTTCAGAGAAACTTTCTTGTGATTGAAGATGGGTTAGCACAATAAGGTAAAAAAAAAGGTAAAGCAGTCAACAATCAGAAGATTGGTTTGAACACCACAGTGCTTTACTAGGCATGGTCCTGTTTGAAGTTGGTATGCCGTTGGCTTCCTCAGAACTTCGAACTGACTTACCCAGCAACCAATATGCAAACAGAATTGTAAGAATACATCACATTATCATCTCTTTCAACACGGAGTTTCTAACGCGAGGTACTTTTTGTTAAATATGACATCCAGTGGTTTGCTCATAAGCGATAGACCGTAGGGTTTTGCTACCAGAACCAGACCGCTAGGTGTGTAATCAGTTATTAATTTTCCTGTCGTATCTACTTACTTATAACATAACAGAAATTATGATTACGAAGTCAGAAAACGTATCTTAAATAGGCCAACCGGTATTGCAGCAATATTTATTTCGTGCTATAGCTTGTGAAGTCCTAGGATGCATTTTATTTGGAATTAACAACAGAAGTCATTATTCACAGGCCTTATTTCAAAATATACAAAGTTATTTTGTTATGTAGCTGTTTACAACTACTAATATGTACTGCAAACACACGGGTAAAACACGCAGCTGAGTCCACTTGTGTTTCATTTCTGTCGATAGTGAAAACACTCCTCTGACATCATACTCGTTACTAAATAAAATTATTGAAGTTTCACACTTATGATTTTTGTGAAGGAAGTGACTCGTCAACAAAATAATGTTTTTATTTGCATAAAATTTTTGGTTCCTCTCGTGTTTCTTTCGACGACGTATAGACGAACTTTTTCTCCCACCCGAGCAACACAAATTCTGTCATTTATAATATAGACCACAGTAAAAAGGAACCTTAAAAGAAGTTACTCATCTCGAAGTACGCTAGAGAGTCACTTCAAAAAACGGAGTATGTTCTCTGCTTGTGAGAAACTTCACTATTTTTATTTATCCGAAATCTGAGAATGTTCTTTGCGTTCATCAACTTCCCCCACCCATTTACTCAAGCTGAGTACACTCTCACGTGAATTATATTTTCAACTAGCTTTATTCATGCGAATCTGAAAATGTTCTCCGAAATTCCGAGAATAAAGTGCATTCTCCATTTTTTTTTTTTTTTTTTTTTTTTTTTTTTTCATACGATCCAAGATTAGGAGATACCGAGGGATCTTACCACTTAGTATCAAATTCGAAATAATGCCGAAGTACGTTCATTAAATAAGAGGTAATCTGGAGTTGGAAGCCCCATACGTATCCAAAACTAACTAAATATCCTGGCGGTATTAAAGAGAAAGAGAAGGGATCAAATTACTATACAGACCTAGATCGAAAAGTTTATTATTTCAAAGTGAATAAGACAGTAAGTTAATCAGAATTTACCTGTCTTTTTCTCTTCGTTCCTCTCGACCCTCGGGTCCGTATTGCTTTCTACCTCGACAGGGTATGAAGAAAAAATGTTCTTTTCACACCCTTCCGTTTTCTCGTGAAAAGAAGCAGCAGTCATGTCGTAGATTCGCTGTTTTCCGCTGTGAGGCTGAAATAATAGTTGTATGTCCTTACGTTTCACTATTCTACAATGACTTTTGTCACCCACGATTTCGGGTTTCCAGTGGCTTTCCTTCTTTTGCTTATAAATCACTATTCGTATACAGAAATCCACAACTGTATGATGGAAATTCACAAATATTTAACAACTTTATAATATATTTTACGCGGTACACGCACTCGATTCGCCAAAGTCGATTGAGTGTGGCAAGGTCTACGTTTTGGCACCAACGGAACTTTCTAGAGTGCTAGGCCTGTCATCTTTCTACTAAAATATCCATTAAATAAATTTCTAAATAACAGAAACATAATTTAACTGAAGTTACACAATACAAACAGGAATGTTTAAATAAATTGTGCTTCGTTAAATATTGACTAATCTGCTGGAATGTTTTGGCGGTCTGAGAGCATAAGTAAGAGCCAAAAATATTTTAGATGGAAGTATGGGCTGATTTTTCCCACGGAATACTTGTTCAGCGAACCATGTGCTGTGTGCTTCACTCGCACCACATATTACTTACTGCTATAACGTTGCCCTTGCTTCGTATGTCATAATTGTAAAAGTAGATTCCGTGATTATATTTTGGACAAGGAATTGAAGGCACCGAATTTTTGAATTTGAAATAAGTTAGTTAAAGTACAGCACAAAGTGAACATTAAAGCAAATAAACCGCGGTTGCATATTGAAGTCGGGCACCGTACAAGCAACAGCACGTTATAAGACTTACGGAAATCATCTATCCGGATCCTGCGCTTTGTATTGTAGAAGCTGGAAATGATAACTTTTACTTATTTAATACGTGAACATTCGAGATACTTTCCGTAGGAGATCAATGTTTAGACTGTTCACTGCGCTTTTCATTGTTGTGTGACCGTGGGTGGAACATGAAGTTACTAGTAATGATAGAATAATAAAAAAATGATCGGGCTTCGTGAAATTACAAAAGAAATAACTGCAGGTTCTAATATCAAGCAAAGTATTGTATAAGGATGATTGATTGTGATTGAAATTTTGCAGACAATGCGAATCGATTGTAATGGTGTCTGAACATTAAACTATTACGGACGTCGAGGAGCTGAAAACATCAAGAAATTAAATATTTGACGTGTAGGAGTTTGATTTAAATGAAAACCAAGGAGAGGGAATGATTTGAAATTTAAATTATATATTTCCAGCAACAGCTTGCATTATTCTTACTTACATGAGTGGATACAGGTATGAAAGACGTCTTGACACATCGGATACAGACAAGAGAGTGAGTAAAACTACTATCACGGTTCCGGCTTCTCGCTTGTTCGGAAGTAAGAAATGACGAACGAAATTAAGTTAGTTGCATTGTGAGTCACAGGGAACTGGAGGCGATAAGCATCGCTGATCAAGGATAAACAAAAAAATTAAATTTTTAGTGTATCGTTACACTGCTCTTCCCAACACAGGGAAAGGTATCTTAGAGAATGAAATATGAAAGAGCAAACAAATGGCTACAGATCAGCCCCGTCACACCGGGTGTTTATTTATTCCGTTCTTATGCTAATTCATCGGGTGCTTACCCCTCCGTCCATGCCTCATGTCCCCGTCCATTTCATCTCTATCTTTAGTGGGTTTCAGTTTGTTTCGTTTTTACGTAGTACAATCCTTATGACGTCATTTCTCCTCAACGATTTGATACATAATTACGTAATTGTCCACAGGCGTAGAGTGGCATATTAGAAAACTGCAAGTGAATTTTTTTGCGATTAGAGTTTGTAGTGAAGAAGTAGCAAATTAAAACCTTTTTCGTGAGTGGGAGGTGTATCGTGCCTCCCATTGTGTATTATGTCATATCTCCTGAACAATAGTCGTAGCTGGTTCTTACTCCTACAGGAATTATTAATTAACCGTAAGGAACAGACGCACCAAATTTGGTTGAAATCGTTCCGGTGGTTTAACAAGAGATATGAAACATTGTTGCAGCAATATTTTTCACATTCTATTGTTTATGATTTCATATTTCCTTTACTATAGGATGTCCGTGATCCTTACACTCAAATTGCCCACTCTCTTGGCTTGATGGTCACATGTACAAAATTTTCAAAAAATCCGAGGAAAACTGTGCATTCTGTCGAAGTTCATAAGTAAAGTACCCTCAGCCACGCACCATATCTCCAGAACAGTGTGTCGTACCTGTTTCTTACCTCTAATGAAATTATTGCCCCATTGTAAGAAATATGTGCACCAAAGTTGTTTGAAATCGGTACACAGGTTCAGGAGGAGATGCGCAACATTGTCGCCTGTTGTAGTTCTTCGCACATCTCATTTTTATGACATATCTCCTGAACTATGAGCTGTAGTGATCATCACACCCACGGTGACCTTCCCCTTCGTTTGAGTTTCATGTGTGCAAACTTCCATCAAGACTGGAGCAAAATGTAGATTGGTATGCAGTTTAAACACGAGTACACTCTACATGTAAAGAGGGCATAAACACACACCTACACTTCATCTGCCGGATAGAGTAAACAATGCCACACTGTGGTTCGCCACACAGGAGCATAGTGCGCGCCCTGATAACCTGTTCACCGGGTGGGAAGGAGGGGTGGGGTTGAACAAACGGAGGGTGAGTGAGGTTTCTCAACAGCAAGGCGATTAGCGTACAGATCACGCACTTAAACGTGGCCCCTGAGCGGAGAATGTTGGGAGCTGAAGCTTGCATTCAGCTCCTAGCGCATTGGCTGTTAGAACAAGCCCCGCATCTTTCTCCCAGTGTCGGCAGTTTACGGCGTATAATTTATCTATACCTATAAAATGTGAATGTCTGTTCGGTGTTGGTTTATCACGTCTAAACCACAAGACATAAAAAGCTAAAAGTTTGTATAGTTACTAATGTCTATACGGGGAAGGCCTTAGGCACGGTTTTATGGCGATCGGATAGCTATTTACCTATATAGACATATATATTAATGTGAATATCTGTTCGGTGTACGCTTATCACGTCCGAAGGAAAAGACGCACAGACTTAAATATTTGAACAGTTGCTAATTTATATCTGAGGAAGGTTTTACGCACGGTTTAATAGCGATCTGATAGACATTTAGTAATTTGAAGAATATAACGCGAAATGCGGAACAATAATGACTCTCTGAAAATTATATTTACTCTTTGAAAATGGTTTTCTTAGTTTCATTGTTGCTTGCGGGTTGATAATGATAAAAGGGTGGAGTATATTGGAATGGAAAATTATCGGTGTATATAAAGTTCTACGTGTGTGTGTGTGTGTGTGTGTGTGTGTGTGTGTGTGTGTGTGTTAATATTTCGCTCTGCAGCGAAAACTACAGGACGCAAACGAATGGTCTGTGTGTAATTGTTGTCCGAAGTCTCCCGTTGTACACCATAGCAGTTCCATGCCGATAGGTATAAGGGGGTGGAATATATGGTGGTTGAAAGTCGTCAGATTATAAAATAATTCGGACTGAAGGCCAGCGATGACGTTTGCGACTCTATAGCAAGGAGGTTACATACAACGAAACGTGATGCCTCAAACCATATCTTTTTGTCTATGCGTGCTACAATGTCTTTAGCTCTTTCTATGTAAGGAAAAGCATACGAATAAGGAAGTATAAGAATAAATAACTAAAGGAGTAAAAAAGAAATTTCTTTTAATACATATCTTTAAAAAATGGATTTGACGTTTCGTGCATTACATCATGTGATCGACCTGTGATATTATTACAATCGTTATTGTTGAATTTCATGATTGGATTATTCGAAACGAGTGCATTTTTAAGTGTGTTTTGATCTACACTACTTATTTTCCTGATATACTTCTGCAAGCTGATAGGAATATTTTTCAGTTCCGCTTTATCAGCTACATTTCCTCAAAAATTTGTGAAATTAATTACATTAACTTAATTGTTATTTAAACTTCATAGATAAATTTGCATTGCGTTACTTTACACATATTACAACAGTACATCTACTTTTAATAGATCACATTCAGGCAACATTCCTCGGATAAACGAACACCGAACAGCATTCACATTTATAGATATAGATCATTAAGCACTTCAGATAATTTTATTTTTTTATTTGAATGTTGATTAAAAATGCTTGTTTCTTAAGAAGGTATTGTATTTCATCCTTCAAAACCAGTCTCATAACACACTCCTAAAAGATAGCTTATTTATCATAATCAACCAACACGCGAGCGGAGCCCCGGGTTTAAGCTAGTAGGTTTTAAAAGAAACAACATGTAAGAGGTTAATGCGTCACAGATGGAAGACGAATATTAAGTTTGAGTAACAGAAAACTGGAACGTATATCTACGAAATATTAATATTTTAAAGGGACTTATTAAGCGGGTGTAGCAACGCTTTCTGCCTCTTTTTATTGTCGTAACTGAATAACAATCAGAATTGACATTCCTCATATCACTTTCAAGGACAGCCTTCTTTTTTCTAAAATGGGGACTTATTTTAGCAAATAACAAAGTGGAAGACAATCATCAATACCAAGCACAAATCAACAATACATTGACGAGGTCTACGATGTACAATGCTGTTACGAAGTAAGGTTGGTAGAGAGAATAAACATTCCATAGACACACGAACTCAGCCGACTTCCGCCGTTCAGAGAGGGCCACGAAAAAGTGCCTGACCTGTACGTAAAAACATCGGAAATGAGGAACAGTAATGAGACACAATAATAGGCACAAGCTCCTGCTCCCTATGACACAAGTTCTTAATTTGTATTTGAAGAAAAAATGAAACACATAAGTAAAACTACTCACCAGTGATATTATCGGAAATATAGGGCGATCCGTAGATCGAGGAGTTTTAGACCGAAAAAAAAGAGAATTTTAGGCTCCTCAAGTAGGCCATTTCGTCACCTAAATTTAGGCGAAATAAAATCTGAAATTGACCCTAATAGGTATTCATCTTAATAAAAAAAAACATGTGTAAAATACGTAGTGTTAAGAGCACATTTTTATTCGTTATCAATATGAAAAATCTAAACATACACAATTCTTCACACAACATTAGTGATCAGATTTATGCCAAATCTTTGTAGCTATCCTAAAATAAAAATGTAACGCACATCAGAGCCCAGACACAAGTGATACAGTAGAATCTTTGTAGTCCTACACATATAGGACCGGCATATGTCGGATTACTGGATATTCAATGAAAAATGCTGGTTTCTTTATGTTACGTACAACAGTTAATTGACTAGCAAACAAATACAGTACTGTACCATGTAAAACTCAGATCATATGTTAACAATACTTTATGTGCATATTTATAGCGACAAACATATTAATTGAAAAACGAAACAATGTAATTTTTAATGTATTAATCGTTTTCACATTCATCTTCATCATTCGGCTTCTTCTGTGATATGAAGTCGTCAATCTTTGTTTGTTTTTTCGATACCAAAGACTTTTTTATAGCTTTCACTTGCAGCCTCCTTAAAACTAAAGCATCAGCTGCTTCTACGTCGTTTTGCTCAGCCCACGTGACACAAGTGTTAAATGCATTCACAGCATCGCTATGTCGTACGGTCTGTATTGACAGAGTTTCCGATTGTTCTTCATGATCATAAGTGGGAGTAGTTAACACATCTTGGATAATCTCGTTATCACTCATCAGCTGACAATTTTCGTCTTCGTTTCCGAATAACCAGTCATTTACATGGCTAGCAGACAGTTTCAGAATCATTTGAACAGAGATCGTCAATTGTCTTTTGGAGCTGCATGATTTCCTCGTCGTTAATGGGTTCAACATCTTCCTGAATCCCTTTGCCGTCTTTAAAACATTTTTTGTACTCGTTTAATGAAGGAAGATCTGGTCACAGTTTGCCCCATGCAGATACCAACACTTTAGTCGAAACACTTTCCCAAGACCGAGCAAGGTTGTAAACAACGTCTTTAACATTTGTTTCTTTTAATGATTGAGTAATACTTTTCTCTTTGCTAATTACACTATACAGTAGGCTTTATTTGCAATGCACCTTAACTGTCTGGATAATATTCTGATCCATAGGTTGAAGCAAAGGGGATGCATTTGGGAGAAGAAACATCACTTTTATCAAACCATCTTTAGATTTAAGTTCATCTTCATCTGGATGTCCAGTTATCCAACACCCACAAAGCTTTCAGAGACCAATTTTGGACGTGTCGGACTGGAGAAGGGCCGGATTACAGAGACTCTACTGTATATACTATTTAACAAACGCTGAATAGCTCGGTGATTTCACACATTCACACCGTAGTGGGCTTCACAGATGACTGAATCCTTTATAGGTTTTCCAGAGAAAAGCCATGGCACTCGTCGGTTAGTATTAATTTATATACCGAGAATGTGAACGTTTCTACATCAAAGGATGAGAGGGAGGCGTGTATCAATTTCGGCACATGTTGGTCGGGAAGGCTGCAATCATTGGAACAGTCTTCTCCGCTGAATATCAATGCTTCCACGCAAAGGTCCTTCGGGTCGGTGTTCTTCTGGAAAGCCTGCTGCATTTCCCCGTACTTATTCTCCAACTTCACTTCCGATTCATTAATTTTCTTTTCCACTTTGTCCAGCAAAGCAATGTTCTCGTGAGCGTTCTAATTCGGAATTAACTCCCGCCATAAATGTACCCAAGTCAAATTGAACGGAGGGATCTTTGAGTAAGTTACAGAAGTGGCAGCCTCCGTCAGATTTTCATCTACTTTCTGGATAGCTGGGACGTGCTTAGCGTAATATTGTACGGCTAGCGGGAAACAGTAGATTCAGGTGCAAGGGGACATCTGGAAATTGTTCTTTCAATGTCTACATCCTTAACTGTGCCTTGCCACAAACTTTCTTGCCATGGAAATCAATAATTTTATTTAGGGAATTGTACCCTTACGATATATGCTACTTGGTTCATATCGTATGCTACACAAGTTACATGCAGCATTAGAGGGTAGAACACTTGGAGCAGTGAATTGCTGGAAGCATATGTGCAGTGGTATCTGTCAAAGCCAGAAGCACTTAATCTTCTTTTACGTCATTTGAATATACCACCTTCAACCCAGTGTTGACAAAGTATGCGATTATCAAATAAGAACTGAATTGCCAACAATCGTTTTGCAAAACAATGTTCAAATGTTTGTAAATCTGTTGGACCAAATTGCTATGTTCATCAGTCCCTGGACCTACAAATAACTTAAATTAACTTAAACTAACCTAAGGACAACACGAACATCACCTCTGATTCCCCGCAGTGCGTCGGTATAAATTCCGTCCACGTAATTTTGTTTTACGCAGCGTTAACTCTGCTGGTACACACCGATGGCAGTGCTCTTTTCTTTGATTCTTCGAAGCAAGCAGAATTGTTTGGGTGTACTGAGCACCCACATAATATTGAGATGCAAAATAAAATTGTTTAGTTAAAAAAAAAAAAAAAATCGGGAAAAATCGAAACCTACTTTATGACTCAAGAGGCCATACAAAACGTGACCATAGCGAGAGACGATGTTTCATACGTGAAAGAAATGATCAGTTTTATACGCGGGTCCCCAAGCGAGTAATAATGCGAGGCATGCTGGGTATACCAAGAGCAGTCATAACAACAGGAAGCGAGTTGTGTTGTGTAGCGTGTGACGAGTTTGAAAAGACGTGAATGTTACACATTCTGACTTTTCTACTTTTATAACGTTATTTTTGTGGCTTTTTGGGTGTTATACGCATAGCATTTTGTTAGTAGCAGACAAGATGCACTACAGATGTTGTGTGACCGGCTGTAAAGGAAAATTTCCGACAGGGCGAAAAGTGCAAGTTTTTTTCTTTTCCAAAAGAAGAAGAATTGTTAGCAAAATGGAGACGAGCTATCCCACGGGAAAACTTGATAATCAACAAAACAACAAAAGTAAGTCAGTCAACTATCTTTTACAGCTACATAGTAGTATTAAGTTTAAAACGTGAAACATAACCTAGCATGTGGTATTTTGGCAGTATTCGGTTATTATTATCGTCACTAACGTATCTTAAATTTTGTAATGGGAGATCGAAACTAAACACGGTGAATGAAGTGTGAACACTCCTCTTCGCAGTTTTGTTCTTTTTAACGACTGTGTTTGTTGCCGACTTCACGAACGTTTCGGAACAAAAAAAAAAAAAAAAAAAAAAAATGTTCAAATGTTTGTACAGCTTATGGGACTTAACTACGGGGTCATCAGTCCCTAAACTTACAAACTACTTACGAACTAGCTAATCCTAAGGACGGCATAAATATCCATGCCCGAGGGGGGATTCGAACCCCCGACCGTAGTGGCCGTGTAGACCGTGACTGGAGCGCCTCAGCCCCCTCGGTCACCGCGGCCGGCGTTTCGGAACATTAAACGGCCATTTCTTGCTCGACTCTGTGCCCGCGATTTTTTATTTACTGCATATTATTTCTACCTGCCCATAGTTAGTTATTTGCTTGCCATGAAACTGAAGTCGGATAAATTGTACGACGCTTCTCGTCGGGCTCCAGTGGTTATGTTGGCACCAATGATTAATGGCGGCAACTCAGATGACCAATAAATGTTTTGTCTTGACAGTTTCAATTAAAAAGAAATTTTTTTCTGAACGGCAAAGGGTACATACAAGAACCTGTCAACCATAGATGAGGTACAGTATTAATTTTGCTGGGAGGGATACGAGCAGCAATAACATTTACTCTGTAGCTCGTAAAAAATATTAACGCAATTCTACACTTCATTGTTCATCTGTTGCCAACATAAGCACTGGAGTCCGGCGAGAAGCGTCGTAAACTTTTACCCTGAACTCTTCTAAAGAATGACAGAACTAAACGCAACTTTCTTAGGGAGATCGTTTTATTAATGATTAACAGCACTACCCGTGAGGGTGTTATTACTATCTCAACTGAGCTGCTCGTAGTAATTTAAGAAGGAATTTTGTTCAGCAAATTTAAATGTTTTATTAGGATTGTTGTGTGTTTAAAACTGGATGAGTGGTACAAATGCATAGGCCTAAGTGAGTGTGTTCCACTACCACAAATTGTAATGCATTTTTGCCTTGATACAGTTAATTTTGTGATTCCAGTTTTGGACATGTGGATAGTTCGATTTGGTTTGTCTGTACAGTTTTCTTAGAGTTCCTAAAATCTTTTATGAACATGCATTGACTTGCCATCATGTTTCTTTAATGAAGATGTAATCTTTTTTGTTAGGTACACCTTCATTGAAACATGATGGCAAGTCAATGCATGTTCATTAAAAATACAGTACAGAATATACAGTTTTTATATATAAGTACCCAACAAACCTGTGGACAGGGAAATCAATACTAGACCTTTTTTAATATGAAATTTGCCTTTGAAAATAAGACAATAGGCCTAAATTACATTTATTCAGCATGAACTGCAACTTACATACTTAGTTATTTAGTTTTGTCTTTCCTTGTTTACTACATTGTTAAAATAATATGCAGAAGTTTGCTTAATTAGTACACAATTTTGTTTCAACTTTTGGCCCACTTTATTTATTAACTAGCCTGAATAGTTGTGATATTTCACTTTGGAATATCATCGTGAAATTTTGCACACACAATCATATATACATTTAAAAAAAGGTGCATTTTTATGAATAAATTTAAGCAGCATTATTAAACCTGATAAGAAATTGAATAAGTAAGTCAGACAGTTTTCGGAATATCCCGTTTTTTGTTTCTTTGGTTTTTAATAAGTTTCAAAACGTGACAAATTGTACAATTTTGGTCACTTTGAAAAGTGCAAGTTTTAGATTTTCGTTATTGCGAAGGTGCAACACAATAACAAAAAACGGAAAAATGCTAAAGCTTATGGCTCTAATTAAAGTATTTGGTTGATTTCTCATAGGAATGCCCCTCATGTTTTCATTTTTTATGTGCCAATTTGTTTTATCAAAACGTTTACAGGCGTGATTAAACCACCTGTCTCATCGAAAGTTCTGGACTTTCTGTATCAAAACAGGTAGGTTCAGGGTATTAGCATATAAAATAACTGAAAAAAGAATGGATTTATGTAAAAACAGTTCAGTACTCCAATAGAAGTACATTGTTCAGTCAGGATAAGGCTTTACAGTAGAAACCGCTCTTGGGTGGAGAAGACTTGTTATGACTACTCTTGCCAAGGGCGCTGCTCAGCGCACAGGCCTTCCGTCTAGGTGGCGTTGGTTTTAGCCAATATGCTAGCTTTATTCATCCTGAAGCACGTCGGTCATTTTGACTTTTCAGGTGAACGTATTTATGAACATTCAATTGTGTTCTTTTAGGAAATTAGCTTGAAGAATCTGATGCTGATGCTAAAGTTAATCGTTTTTCGTTATCTTTGTCACTTCCCTTGTTATTAAAATTATAGATTCAGTTGAAATGTGTTATGCTTTTCTCTCAGGATTAAAAAAAAAACTTTGACTATATTAATACTGTCAGAGATGTCATGAAGTTATCTCGAAGTGATGAAAGTTTCGATGAAGTATACAGCTCTTGCTTGGAACTGACCAAAAAAATTGATGTCGGACTTTAAAATCTCAAAATATTTCAAAGATTTCTTTAAACCTTGGTGACGGTGTTCTACCAAACGCTTTTGCCAGAAAGAACAGATTCGCACAAAAAGTGTTAGATCAGTGTATAGTGAAAAATTATTTCAATGGTCGTGTAGAAGTTTTGGGGTGTTACTTATATCGAAATAGCCACATCGGCCAATTAGACCGCTTTATTGTAGTGTCCTAATGCAGCCATGCTTTCCTTTTCTTCCTCCTCTTTCTTCCTCCTATCTTTAAAAGGCCAGAGAACTGCCTATTTACTTTTATCAAGTATTGCTCATTCAAAAATGCATGAACATGAGTTTCAGGAGGGTTGATTTCGAACATTTGTGAAACCATACTGATTTTCAAAAGTCGGTACCTCTAGAAGCATGTCTTTGCGAAATAGAAGGAATATATGCCTTCTACGATTTTAAAGATGAAATAGGCAAAAATATGTATTAACGCCAGACTAGGTTATTTTAGGTACTATAAAAGCAGCGGTTTCGGTTTTAATTGCTCATGAAACGCATAAATTCAAGTTTATTTCCAACTAGGAATTAAAGAAAAAAATAGGTTATAACCTAAAGATCCACAGTTTAGTGATCAGTCATAATAAAAAATGCATTGAAAAATTGACAAAAGTGTTACAATTCTCACTGAAAACTGTTACAAACGCAGTTATCATTCATTATTGATTTCGCAAAGCTTTTCACTGGTCGTCTAATAGCTTGTGTTACATTTTAATTGCCACACGAGTTATTTTAAGTGCCTTCAGCTCGGTGAGGAGTCGATAGAATCACAATAAAACTCTTGAAAAAATCACATTTTGGAACAAAAGTTAAACTCCTCCAATAGTCGCGCCTAAAAAAAATTACACGTAAGGTGTGTTTTACGACTGTACATACCATTTTCCTCTTATGAACGAAGCATGAAAAGGATTTACACGGTAACATCTTTTATTTGTCAAGCAAATATTAAACTGAGTTCACATAAAAATGAGTGAAAACACATAACAAACAATGAGTGTTTTAAATAAGTTTTGCAATGGAAAATTTCAAAATATAAAAAATAGGTTTAATAAAGCATATAACTGGTCACATCCAGTTTAAACATTTTGAGCAGGATCATATGCGAAATTTATTTCTCGCACTTTCATACTCTTGGTGCCTTCCCCTTGAACCCACTGGCCGACATTCATGTTGCCAATATACAGGGTGTAACAAAAAGGTACAGCCAAACTTTCAGGAAACATTCCACACACAAAAAGAAAGAAAATGTATTATGTGGACATGTGTCCGGAAACGCTTAATTTCCATGTTAGAGCTTTTTTTATAACTTCTCTTCAAATCACATTAATCATGGAATGAAAACACACAGCATCAGAACGTACCAGCGTCACTTCAAACAGTTTGTTACAGGAAATGTTCAAAATGCCCTCCGTTATCGAGGATACATGCATCCACCCTCCGTCGCATGGAATCCCTGAAGCGCTGATGCAGCCTTGGAGAATGGCGTATTGTATCATAGCCGTCCATAATATGAGCACGAACAGTCTCTACATTTAGTATCGGGGTGGCGTAGACAAGAACTTTCAAATGCCCCCATAAATGAAACTCAAGAGGGTTGAGGTCAGGAGAGCGTGGAGGCCATGAAATTGGTCCGCCTCTACTAATCCATCGGTCAGCGAATCTGTTGTTGAGAAGCGTACGAACACGTCGACTGAAATGTGCAGGAGCTCCATCGTGCATGAACCACATGTTGTGTCGTACTTGTAAAGGCACACGTTCTAGCAGCACAAGTAGAGTATCCCATATGAAATCATGATAACGTGCACCAGTGAGCATAGGTGGAAGAACATGAGGTCCAATCAAGACATCAACAATTCCTGCCCAAACGTTCACAGAAAATCTGTGTTGATGACGTGATTGCACAATTGCGTGCGGATTTTCGTCAGACCACACATGTTGATTGTGAAAGTTTACGTTTTGATCACGTTGGAATGAAGCCTCATCTGTAAATACTAAAATGAGCTCTAACATGGAAATTAAGCGTTTCCGGACACAAATCCAGGTAACATAGTTTCTTTCTTTGTGTGTGAGGAATGTTTCCTGAAAGTTTGGCCGCACCTTTTTGTAACACCCTGTAGATACATCTTTCTTGAGTAAAGAGTACTTCTTCTCTGTATCTCAACTGGCATCAGAGGATGCAGGACGCATCAATGTACTTTTAGTGTACTTAATTTTTCACAGCCTTTATTTCCTGAGTATATGCATAGAGCTTTTATTCCTGCAAGTTCAGAAGATCAAAGAAAACAACGGTGGGCCATTACCTTGTGTTTCCCGTTACTGAATAATTAGCACACAGCTGGTCCACTACATGAAACCCCACTTTCATCTGATTGTAAAATATGAGTATTTCATCTGTCAGACGAGCATCCATATCTCTGGAAAAATTACTCTTTATTTTCAGAATATACTGATTTTTATATTTCGTACTGACAGTGACCTTTTCTTTATCAACAAAGAGTTGCAGTGCGTCGACGTCTGTTTCAGCATGTTTAACTTTACCTTTGAGATCAGGCAGGTGGCTCATTATGCGCTCTAGTTTTCACATTCTTCCGTAGCACCTTCTTTTACACTTAATGTTCCCATCACTTCTTACAGATTATTCTAAATCACTACAACCCTCACTCTATTCATAATCACTTGACCTATCCAGTGGCGTAGCTAAGTAGTTCGGCACCAGGTCCGGTGATCTAACTTGTCACCCCGCCCCCCCCCCCCCCCCCTCACAATGGCCACCACCACTCCCGCCAACATCAGGAAAGAATGGAAAAAAATTTCAAGGAGAGATGAATAAGTTTGTGATACACATATTGAAATGAGAAAAGTAGAAAGTTATTTAGTTTGTTACCAGTCAGTATGAAAGGAAATAAAGAAAACCAGTTTTTATAAATAACATAGTTGAATTTGATTATTAATCAAGCATAACAAATAGCTAACGATTGTCTTAATGACTGGTAACTTTAACATTCAGTTTACAATCTCACCCATCTAACTTTCTCTGCAGCAAATTTTGAAGTTGCATCATCAAAATCAATAGCTTTAGCCACATTATTTTCAATTGACAAAATTGCCAAATTAGAGAGTCTTGATTGGCTCATAGTAGACCTAAGGTAATTCTTAATGAGTCTCAGCTTTGAGAAACTTCTCACACGGGAAGCTACCGAAACACACAAAGCTAAGAAAAATCCTAATGCCAAAGTGAGGTTCGGAACAGATTCAGAAATTTCATATTCAACAACAAACTGTAAAACTTAAAGATGTCCATCCAAAAGATTCTTCTTTTGAGACATTAGCAGTCTGCAGAAATCGTCGCAGCGGTGGAATTTCTGCGAGGATACCATCTTCAGAAATCTCATCGTAATTGTCAATTAAACATTTTACAAAACATTAACAAATTTCAGCATTGAACTGACCACCGATTGGTCTTTCAAACGTTTGGACCTCTGTTTTTTTCTTTGTTGTGCCCCACTTGGACAATGTTGTTTCATGTCTGTGTGTGTATTTAAGTTATATTTCTGCGAAAATTTATTTCATTTAATCAATAATAACACTTACACATTGATAAAACGAAACCACAATGAGAATTTTCAATTCTTTATGTACAAAAAACATTGACTTATCAACAACGACACTGACATTATTATGTGCAAAATGAAAGCAACTTAGTACGTAAATGGCGTCTAAGTATTACAGCTCAAGGCCTTTTTTCCCACTGAAATACTAAAGTATTGCTAAACATTTTGTGGATACAAAGTTGCAAAGTACGTATTTTACGTACACGCTCCTTGCAAGTAACGCTGTTTGTTGAAAGCTAGTTAATGTTTGTGTTAGAGAAGATCTCTTCATTATCTGTGATGTTTCTCCTCGTTTTCATGATATGTTACTTTTAAGCACCTTGAGAAAGTCTATTCTGGACCCCCTTTATGGGAGTTTTAGGAAGTAGTGTTTTTGTATGTGCCTGTGCAGTACATGGGAGTTCCATCTATTGGACTGGCGCACGCGCGTTTCTAGCACCTCTCTACGAAGATCAGGTATTTGGAGTAGAGCTCTAAATGATAGTAACAGTCAACAATTCACTTCTGGTGATCTCTCGTACGGGGCTAGGTTTCGCGAATTGTTTTCGAACTAAGTGCTTGACGGCGATACGGATCCTTACCTCATTATGTTTCCAGACGAGGCTTGATTCCATTTCCACGGTTATTATAAAGCCCTAAACTAACCACACTGGAGCACCAATAGACCTGTTATGCTTCATGAGGAACCCCTTCACGATTAGAAGAATAGAAGTGTGGTGCGCAGTTATTATTGGTAGCTGAATAATAGGCCCCATTTTTAATGACACAGTTATCAGTGAAAAATAAAGAGCAACACATTTTGCAACATTTTTTAAAGAAACTGAGTGAAAGATAACGAAGCCTTGCATTTTTTCAGTAGGTTCCAGGAGCCCAGGACCAATGTTTCCTTGCACGCATTTGACGAAGTGTTACCGCACATAACAGTCAGAACTCCGTTTTATGCCGTGAAGTTTCTGTTGAGAGACGCACTAAGGAATGAAGTGTACAACACAAATCCGCAGATGTTACAGGAACTCAAAGATAATATCCGCTATTCAGTCAGTTCAATTCCTCTAAGAGAATTACATCGTGTGATGAATTCATGATACCAGCAGTGTTAGGAAAAGCAGTTAGCTCATCTTATATCTTGAATGGGTGATTACAAACTTTATTTGCATATGAGAAAAAGAGGGGAACTATTCCTATTTTTTGATAATGATCTGAACAGCGATGTTGTGTTTCGTTTTAAAACGTATCTGTTGAAATGAAAAAAGTAAAACATTCCACCAACCATTCTTGCGCTAGTAACCCTCTAATTATCTCATACAGCAACAAAAGAAATGTTTCCCTTCTTATGATGAACGTTCACTTCTATTTTTACGTAATATTCGCATAGATAGCTTCAAGTCAATAAATGTTCTGTGCTGTCAAAGTCGATCGTTTGGCATTTCCTAACGAAAGGGAGTGGGGGTAGAAAGTACTTATAATATTTTGTAGGACGAACTGTGACTTTTAAGTGGCTACAAAAAGCTGCAGTTTCGACCCTGCTAAAAACTTAGTTTTATAACAAAAAGAACTTTAACTAATTTCCTTGAAAGAAAATCACTTGCCTAAAGAGGGCGTCCATTAATTTCGTGAAATGTTTGTGGCGGTGGGGGGGGGGGAGGGGGTGGAAGGTCAACCCGAAACTCAGCAAACCTCACGTGGGGAAGAGGGGTGTCTCGGTAAATCTCTCGTATTTTTTTTTTTTCGCAAGAAACACTGTTAAACTGCGAGATAACTGGGTTGAATTAAGTACAACTTGCAGCTTTCAGTGATAAAATTGTACAGGTTTTGTTATGTAAAAGTTTTTCTTTAACCAGTCAAGGTTCTGTATTATTCATATTTTACACGACGCATATCGGGAACTGGTTCCCACTTTGAAGTGTATTATCTGTGTGCTATACCACTTATACATGATTTTCCTATGCATGACGTGCCGCATTGTTGTCTTTACTACAACGTATAATGCCATGCGTAATCAAGCACTACGCATTTTGAACATTGAGATTATAGGGCGGGGGTGAGGGGGTCGAGAAAAATCTCACGCCATCTATCTCGAGATGCCGCGCGGGCTTAGCCGTGAGGTTTGAGGCGTCATGTCATGAACTGCACGGCTGCTCACGTCAGAGGTTCGGGTTCTCCCTCAGGCATGAGAGTGTATGTTGCCCTTAGAATAACTTAGTTTAAGTAGTGTGTAAGTGTAGGGACCGATGACCTTAGCAGTTCGGTCCCATAGGACTTTACACAGTTTTCAAGAAAACGCCAAAATCACCTCACGTAATTAATAGATGCCACCAAAGTAAGTTTTTTCCTTTTCCTGAGAAGTCCTGAGGAGGACTGATTTATAGCCAACACTTTTTGTCTTCTTTAAATTTTTAGCCAAATATTGCTTAAAATAGCAATGTTCCTGAAATGCAATTAGTTAGTAATCTGTTGTTCTATACGAGAAAATGCTTTTATGCATTTTTACGGAGGTCAGATATTCATGAATATCAAACAATGAGATTTGTTCTATTTGACGTCACAGTTGCATCAAGTAATAAACCAATATGGTAGTTTTTGTAATTTTCAACGATTTTTCTTATACACTATACCAAAGGTTTCCGAACTTTCCTAGTCGCGACACCATTTCGAATATATAGTTGTACGAGAAACACTTACACTGTTTTTAATTAGAGAGAATTATCTATATCATATGATACTTTAAAGATATATTAATTTTCATGATTCACTTGTATTCAAAGTGCACACTGAACCAACTGAAGGATGTTTAGTATTTTTTCCAGAATGTTCTATAATATTTTATCTTAAGATTTTGCTGTTGTTGCGACACCCTTAGTGGCACTTCGCGACACCCATGGGTGTAATGACATCCAGTTTGGAAAGCTCTGCACTGTACATCATAACGTACCACATTGATAGCCACGGCGGAAAACAGTTCTGGTTTTATGCTAGACTAGTTCATGGTTGGGTTCTTCTTTTGCACATCTGACCACTTGGACACCCTGGCACAAAATAAATTCGTGATATACAATTAACACGGCTGTTTTGGATAAATGGCCGTTTATTTTAACGTTCAAATCACGAAAAAGGATCGTAACCATTTTAAAGCCTGGAGAAATATCTTACTGATTCTCAAAAAATTATTAAAAAGAAAAAATTCAGGCATTTGGCATCAGCAAAAAAGAGCTGATAATGTAAAAACCAAAATGGTAAAAAGATTTCTGAGATGGCTTTAAAAACATTTAAAATCGCGTTTTTATATAAAAAGAATAATTTTGTAAAATTGAGTTTTTACAAAAACTATAGCTATGTAGATGAACTCGAAAAGCCTAAACCTCTCTAAACATAAAATATAATTCAAATCGTTACAGCCATTCCCGGGATACGTGAACTATAAATGTGTAAAGATTGCTCGTTTAAATACGTAATATGTAAACTGTGTAAAAGACATATATTCGTATGTATTGGCAGCTGTGTATTTCGCTGCGTTTTGTTTCTGTCATCTGTAATTCGTAAATAGGCTAATAAGTAACAGCTCACTATATTCGTTCTGTGCCTCCTTTGTTCACACGCTTTCTGGCTTTCGTAATTATTCGGCACGATTCGCCACTTGCTTTCGAATCATGAATCGTTGGAACTTGAAATCGTAGCGAGACAGACGAATCTTTTGAACGACGATTCGTCCGGATCACGATTCGATTCTTACGATTCTTTATTTGTATTCGTTCAAATGAACGACTCATTCACGAATTGCCACAACTCTAATGACTACTGCCATCCACGCGTCCACTGGAAGGTTAAAATACTCTTAGTGGTTTACTGTCCTTTTCCTCAATTGCTTGTATTAATATGCAGATATTTCTTTATGAAAATAAACTTGTGCATGCCTAGTGTTACGGTTAAAAACATTCCAACGATACAAAGAAGAAAATAAGTCAGCCGCACCAAACAACGCATGTAGAGCAGTATCTACAAAAGTTGCGACTGAAAATGTAAATACAGGCGAAACGGCAAATAAGTAATTTTTTTTTAGTTACATAGACGATCCCAATAAACAAATATATGTTCATGTATTCTTTATAGTTAGCGGTTGTTAGAGTTCAAACAGTCGTAATTCTGCACCTTCAAGTTAAAATAGTTGTTTGAGTAAAACAAAAGGACATTTCTGTATTTTGCTCAGAACGCGGCCGGATCATTTTTACGGTCCAGAAAACAGAACATGTAATCCTGCGAACAGGAAGAGCAACGACGCGACTAAGAAATCAGATTCGCCGGCCCTCCTTGAATATCATAAAATTGAATTTTCTTTTCGCAAGGATTGAGAGCGGAGGTAGGCCCTTCTTGTGATCTTTTTATGTAAATCTATCGTGTAGCGCGTCTCCTTTTCCTGTTGTTCCCCAGCACAGACTTTGGGAGTAATCCCCGCTCCCTCCCCCCCTCCCATGCCTACATCCCGCCCCAGCTAGCGGAGACACCGCCCCCATCCTCCAGCCGAGGAAGCAACAGATGAAATATCTGCCTGAAGAAGGGCGCCCGGACCGGGAACAGGTCAATAAAACCAATTTAATGCCACTGGTTGCTACTGTTTTAAAAATCAAATAAAGGACCTGTTTCCTATGTATTGGTACTACATTGCATTTGTTTATGTCGAAGGTCCCTGCACCATACGTCGATACACTGCATATTCTCCTGAATTTGACTACAATTTTCCAGTGATGCGTTATTACGGTGTACAACGTATCATCCACGGACACCCCCATTAAACTTCTGATGTTATCTACGAGATCTACGAGGGTAAGTCAATTATTATCCGCAATTTAGTTATATTTTTGTTTATGTTGGTAGTACTGTCGTTTTATGTAGGTGACGCATGCTTTGTTTATTTTTTGTTATATCTTTGCAATTTTCAAGCTGCTACGTTAGTTTCGTTGTCGCTGCCGTCCGTTAATCATGGCTGCTCCGCTGTCTATTTGCACCAAAGAAGAACAACGTTCAGTGATACGTTTTTTGTGGGCGGAAGGTGTATCAGGGGCCGAAATTCATAGAAACCTTCAGTACAGTACGAAGCAGTGTTTTGCCACAACGAAGAGTGAATTGAAAAATTCCGAAATGGTCGCACGAGTGTTAAGCACGACGAAGGAGCCGGACGACCGTTTACCGACACAAATGAAGAAACCATTGAGCGATCACGTGAAATGATTCTCTTAGACAGATGATTACTATTGATGAAGTGGCTCATCGTCTTCACGTTAGTCATGGTTCTGCCTACAAAATTATTCACAACACACTTGGGTTTCGTAAAGTTTGTGCAAAATGGGTCCCAAAACAACTCACACAGATGCACAAGCAAACGCGCCTCAACATCTGCAAAAAAATTTGGATCGCTATGATAACGAAGGGGACAACTTCTTAGACGGAATCATAACTGGTGACGAAACATGGATCCATCATTACGAGTTGGAGAGTAAGCAGCAGAGTATGGAATGGAAAATTCGCCGTGCAAGAAAAAGTTCAAGACCCAACCGCCCGCAGAAAAACTGATGCTTACGGTTTTTTGGGATGCACGAGGTCCTGTACTGGAACATTATGGTGAAAGGGGCACAACAATAAACAGTGTACGTTATAGTGAGATGTTTACTGTCAGGCTAAAGCCTGCAATTCGAAGCAAACGCCCAGTATTGCTGTCAGAAGGTGTTGTGTTGTTGCACGACAATGCCCGTCCGCACATTGCTGCCCACACTGCTGAAACGGTCCCCCCTGGCCGGCCGCGGTGGCCGAGGTGACTAAGGCGCTCCAGTCACGGTCTGCACGGCCACTACGGTCGGGGTTCGAATTTCCCCTCGGGCATGGATATTTGTGCCGTCCTAGTTCGTAAGTAGTTCATAAGTAGTTTGTAAGTTTAGGGACTGATGACCCCGTAGTTAAGTCCCATAGACTATACAAACATTTTTTTTTTTTTTTGAAACGCTCCCGAAACTCAAATTCGAAGTCCTGGATCATCCTCCATATAGTCCCGATCTTGCCCCTTCTGACTATCACTTGTTTTGTCCACTCAAGCAGGCATTAAGGGGCCGTCGATTTGACACGGACGAAGCAGTGAAGGAAGCGGTGCATTCCTGGCTCGCAGCTCAACCGAAAACCTTCTTTTATGAGGGCATAAGGAAGCTTGTAGAGCGATGGACGAAGTGGTTGTAAGTTTCGTATTTTATTATAATAAAATCTTATAACTACTATGCAGACAATACCCTCGTAATATAATTATTTATTATTAGTTTAACTGACCTATAACATTCCCCTGGGGTTCGTCAGAAATCACTTCACATAGGAAGACTTCATTGAGAATGACGAGGTGCTAGAAACTCTTCAGTCAAATCATACAGTTGATCTGACATTACATACGCTCTTTTATTGTGCATTGTGTGACTGCGCGGAACCTTATCGAACGTCTTGCAGAAGAATAGAAACACGGCAATCTACCTAGGAGCAAGTATCTAATGCTTTCAGGGTTGTCATGTATGAACAGAGCGAACTATTTTTACATGATCTTTGCTTTCGGAACCTTTGTTGATTTATACAGAGATTTCCCAGTTTCATAAAAGTCATGAAACTCGAAGATAAAACATGTTAGCCATGGTGGCTCGTTCTGTATTTCTGCCATCTTTCTTCCCTGTATTATCTATATCTATAAATGTGAATGTCTGTTCGGAGTACGTTAATCACGTCTGAACCACAAGACATAAAGAGCTAAAAATTTGTACAGTTACTAATGTCTACCCGGGGAAGGTTTTAGGCTCGGTTTTATGGAGATCGGATAGCTATTCATCTAGATATATTAATGTGAATGTCTGCTCGGTATATGCTTATCACGTCCGAACGACAAGACGCAGAGACATACCCCAGGAAGGTTTTAGGCACGGTTTTATAGCGATCTCTTAGATATTTGATTGAAGAACATAACGCGAAATGCGGAACAATAATTACTCTTTGAAAATTATATTTACTCTTTGAAAATGGTTTAATTGGTTGCATTGTTGCTTGAGGGTTGATAATGATAAAAGGGTGGAGTATATTGGCATGGAAAGTTATCGGTGTATATAAAATTCTACGTGTGTGTGTAAAGTAATGGTCTGTGTGTAATTATTGTCAGAAATCTCCCGTTTTACAAAATAGCAGTTCCATACCGATAGCTATAAGGGGGTGGAAGATATGGTGGTTGAAAGTCGTCAAATTATTTAAAAAAATCGGACGTTTGCGACTCTATAGCAAGGAGGTTATATACAGCGAAACGTGATGCCACACACCATATCTTTGGTCTATGCGTGCTACAATGTCTTCAGCTCTTTCTCTGTAAGGATATGCATACGAATAAGGAAATATTAGAATAAATAAATAAAGCAGTAAAAAAGAAATTTCTATTAATACAACTCTTTAAAAAAATCGATTTGACGTTTCGCGCATTAGCATAATCAAGTGATATTATTACAATAATTATTGTTGATTTTCGTGATTGGATTCTTCAAAACGAATGCATTTTTATGTGTGATCTGATCTACACTACTTACTTTCTTGATAAACGATAAGTGCATAGACTCCTGCAATCGATAGGATTTTTTTCAGTTTGTTTCTAAAGAAGGTATTGTATTTCATTTCATCCTTCACAACCAGTCTCATAGCACACTACTGAAAGATAGTTTATGTATCAGAATCAAACAACACGCGAGCCGAGCCGAGGGTTTAAGCTAGTTGTATCATACGTGAAGAATTTTCATTGCGCCTGCTACTGGCAGAGGAGATCTCGCGCTGTTATCTCCTTCATTTCGATATCGCTTATATCTTTGCTGAGGACGGCCAACTGTTCGTAGAAAGCAGCAGTTGTGTTTGGACCCGTGTACGGAGAGCAACAGCAGTCTAATTTGGAGAACTACTAGTTGACTGATACGGTCGAGTGGCCGAGCGTACTAAGGCGCAGCGCTGCGGACCGCGCGGTTGCTCGCCGTTGTTTAAGTAGTTTGTAACTCCAAGGACTGATGACCACAGCACTTTGGTCCAACAGGTTTACAAACATTTAAACTAGATGACTGCGTCCACAGTCCTTGTTTCCAGGTGGTGTACGAATACGTGCTGGGAGGTCTGTCTTCGTAGGCACGAAACAATGCTGACTTACTCGTCGTGACGGTCAGAGCAGCAGCTTGAAAGAGCGACCTTTAACCATTTGGAAAGCTGAGTGTCTACCTTGGATACCATCGTTAAGATGCTGCACTGACAAGAAGTGAGTCTGACATGTGGGTCACCGATTTCGAACAAATTTTGAATATAAAGAAACACATGTTTCGGCTTTTTGAAAGACACTCAAAGTTTGTACAAACTCAAGGTCAAAGTTGGTGATGAAAAATCGCGTTTTCAATGCTACACATCGAAAGATCGTCTCAAGATGAACATTTTTACTAGTATATACAGGGTAAAAGTTAATTACATCCAAGTAATTAACTTTTTTCATGCTATAGCTTGGGACTCATAAACATGACCGACTTTCTGAGCACTGTCTCCAGTCGAGCGGCCCAAGGCTTGTCCTGTCAAAGCATGGATACAGATTCGAACTTTCATCATGGTAATTTTTGTTAATTTTGTCGATATATTTTATAATAGTCTCATATTTGTAATACATTTAAAGTAGAGCATCAGGAAATGTTTTTAATATTCAATTAAGTGTACTGTCTGTTTACAGTTGTTTTATTTTGAAAGTAGCCTGTTATTAAAATAAGCAAGATCTCGGGCAGTGAGACCTGCAAATGAAAGTTAAAACACTCACTGCTGCTCTAAATTACTTTATGACTTGCCACAGCACATGCGCAAAGGAAATTTATCTAACTGCTTACTCCTTAAGGTAGCAGCCAACGTTTTAACAAACACAAAATCAATGTTAAAAAATAAATGAATAATAATAAAACATTGGACAGGGAGCATGAAATCATAAAACAGAGGTCTGATACATTAAAATCATAACCTATTCAGAAAAATAACAACCAAATAAATGTGGGGAGACCAAATTAAGCACACACCTTGTACAAAAATGGATTAAATCATATAATTACTGCCCTTTATGAATATGGAGGTAACAGGGGACGAAATTTTCAAATACTGAAAGCACATTTATTCATTCACACACACGCACATCAAGCTAGGCGGTACATTACTCTCCGGGAACACTTAAAAGCAGCAGCGAAACGAGGTGTCGGCAGAGTCTTGACAAGATGGCAGGATTCTTGATCACTAATTTTAAGTACACTCTGCACTAAACGAACTCATGTTTGGGGAGGTAGCGACTCACTATTCTTAAGTACCATGTGGTGTGCGACCACGCCGAATTTCATAGCATTTACAAACAGAAATAATTTAGAATAAGCGAGTAAAGCACACATAATTATTCATATAGAAGAAAGCTAGTATTAACAAAAGCATGGCTGAAGGCCAAAGTAATGACCTTTACAAAAGCACATGGTGCAATTGGTCATACAAGACAGGCAACACAGAATCAAATCAGAAAATCTGAGAAATATTTAGAATACTCGTGGATACAGAAATAACGCAAAAACGTTAGTTAAAAACACAAAGGAAATTCAAACATACTAGGTTTACACAATGGCTCAAGGTCACACACACATGTGTTCTAACTTGAGCAAAACCGGACACACAATCATCACCGGAATGAAAATGCAAATAATGAATTTACACTGAATTTACTCGAGTTCTATAAATTAAGAAACACTTTGCCTCACATAGTGAAAGAATTCCTCAAGAGGACTATCACTGAAAAACCAAGACTGCCTGATCATGAAGAAATCAAAGTCCTAACAGCATGCCTTCCCCTCAGCAGGAGTACCCACTTCCTCAGACGTCGGAGCCAGAATGAAGAGTGAAGACAGAAGCTCTAAGGCCTCGGAAAAACCTCTCCCCGCCGTAAACCGGATGTAGAGCGCGCTAAAAACGACGCCGAGTGCGTTCAGAGACTAGTGTTTAGCAAACCTTGCTACCTGGCCAAGACAATTCCCTCTACAACCGCTCCCAGAGAGGTCTCTTGTCACCTCTTTCATCCAAGATTAGGTTGGTACCATACTAAGAACACGGTCACCTCGCCATCTTGTCTCTTGACATCCAGCATACGCCAGCGCAGATGACATACGAAGCCATGCATTCTTAACTACAGCAAAACGAAGCCTAAAGCGGAAGGCGGCTACTTTAAGCCATTGCACAGCCGTCAATATTAAAAGCAACCTTCCACATTCACATGAACATACAAGTTCATTCACATGGGTGGAAACGTGTATAAATATGGGGCAAACATACATAAACATGGGGCATTGATCATTGATAAAAATAATAAACAAATTAACACACAGATGGATAACACTAATGGTGCAGAAACACTTTAGGTTAAAGAATAAATCAAAATGGAACACGACCACACAATCAGTGGACGTGTTTCAATTTGTCACTTTCTTAGAATATATTTTCAATAACACTACTAAACAGAATAAAATCGACACTGGACAGTCAATTCGGTGAATATCGAGGTGGATATGGAGAGGGAAGATCTTGCTCCAAACATATTTTCAATTTTTTTTTTACCGTCAATAAATGTTACAACTATGTCTTTAGAGATTATTAATCTGGGTCTAATTATAAATAATTCGACACAGAATAATGAACTCTAAAGGCATAGTTGTAACATTTATTGACCTTATAAAAACTTTTGACTCAGTTGAGAGGGAAACCCTAAATAGAATAATCCGACAATTTGGAGGTAAAACTAAATTGGCAAACCTAATTCGTGAAACTCTAACAGCCACTATATCGAAAGTAAAATTTATCGGTGAAATATCTCAACATCTGAAAATAAATACATGTGTCAGGAAGGGTGTTGGTTTATCCCCACTCCTTTTCAACTAAGTTATGGAGAAAATTGTAAGAATTTGGAACGAAAAAGTGAAATAATCCAAAAAATTGGCACTCGTGATGCGGAAAAGAACAAAAGCAGCGCAATAAATTGTCTAGAATTTGCAGATGACTTTTCCACACTTCCAGGAAGTCTTAGAGATGCAGCAATGCAAGTGAATCTCCTTGAAAAGACAGCCAACATGACAGGCTTGAGAATCTCTGTCAAGTAAACTAAATTTTTGATGAAAATAAAAAATTGCCCGGAGCGTTTTAGTAACAGATATTAGTCAAATAGAAAAGTAAAGAAATTCAAATATTTGGGTGAAACAATTTAAGAATATATTTTAGAAAATTTGCTATAGACGAGAGGACACAAAAGATGTTATAACTAAGAATACTAACAACAAAAACTGCTTATCAACAAAATTTAAAATAAAGCACTTAAACACAGTAGTGAAACAGTATGACTGTATGCCAGCGAATGGCTACCACTGAACTACAAGCTTGATAGAAATATTAGAAAGCAGAGTTATGAGAAAATATAAGATCCTCTAAGAATTTAAGTTTTCGAAGTTAAGAAGTAACCACGAAGTTTAAAAGAACATAAGGAACATGCCAGAAACAGTAAGAAAAAGGAAACTGCTTATTCTTAGATACATTTACAGAATGGATGACAATAGACTAACTAAAAGAAAGGAACAACACATGTGAAGAAGAATTAATGGAAAGAAAGAGTTTTAGGAAGAAAGTCTTACAAATAGAACATTCCAAGGAGGAGGAAAAACAGAGACTAAGGGGACTGAATACAGGAAAATAGAAACACATTGAAATAATAAAAGAATACTGGAAGAAAAGGAAAGAACAAGTACGGAGGAACAATTGAAATTGTAAGGTGGTCTTTAGAAGGCCGGAACGCAAGAACAAGAAGATACCTATAACGTATACTATCACGTAATTCCAATTAATGGCCGTCTATTCGTCAGCTTTCTCACAGCCAGTAGGGTGAAACTTATTATAAAATCAACCAAAACACAAAAACTTTGTATATCTCACACCACGCACAGCACACGAACGACATGTTGCCACATTCACATGTCAGAAATATCGTTCATGGAAAACGTACCTGATTTACATAGCTGATGATAGGCTATCACGTATTAATTTCGAAGCGTACCAAGAGGATAAAAGCATATCTTGAATGACAGGCGCGGATAACTGATTATGGACCAAACCATGATTTTTAATATCATCGGCTCTGCATTTGGATAGCAAGATAACTTCTGATGGCCGAAGTAAAGAAGATATAAAATAAGTAAAGAAGATATAAAATGCAGAATGGCAATGGGAAGAAAGGCGTTTCTAAAGAAGCGAAGTTTGTTAACATCGAATATTAATTCGAATGTTACGAAGTCCTTTCTGAGAGCATTTGTCTGGAGTGTAGCATTGTATGGGAGTGAAACGTGGACGATAAGGAGTTCATACAAAAAGATGATAGAGGCTTTTGAAATGTGGTGCTACAGACGAAAGTTAGATGGGTAGATCACGTAACCAATGAGGAGGTGCTTAACCGAATCGGGGAAAAAGGAGTTTCTGGCATATCCTAAGATAAGGGATAGATTGGTCGGACACATTCTGAGACATCAAGGAATTGTCAACTTAGCATTAGAAGGCAGCGTGCGGGGTAAAAATCGTAGAGGGAGACCGAGGGACGAATACAGTAAGCAGATTCAAAAGGATGTAGGTTGCCGAACTTATTCTCAGATGAAGAGACTTGTACAGGACAGGGTAGGGTGGAGAGCTGCATCTGCGGAGTGAAGACCACAACAACAACTGCTCTATTAACAAATTTTGTTTTCTCATGTACTATGGCATGATTCTCAAGTCTTGCGATAAAATTCTTGACCTCTCGAAACAAGTAAAAGTCACAAGGATGACAAAAGAAAAGTATTTTTCGGTGGTACCACTTTTAAAATTCTCTTTGTGTAATACAAATATAACAGCTGTAACCGGACAATACACTTAGCTCTACTACAAAATAAGGCAATAAAATGTATTACAAATATGAGAATATTATCGAATACATCAAAAAATTTCTAACAAAATTGGGTCCTTTGTTCTATGATGATCGTTTCGTCGTTGCCTCGGTTCATTTCGCAGAGCCCTCTGACAGAGCACGCTGAGCTACCACACTGGCGTAACCCTCGACCAGTGACGACGGTCGGGAAGTCGTTCATGTTTAGGAGAACCCAACTACAGCATAATAAAAAGTTAATTACTGGAACTTCATTAACCTTTGATCCCTCATATTAATAAAAAAAATCCTCCTCTCCAGACGATCTTTTGATGATTTTCTATCATCAGTATTGACCTTGATTTTTTTCAAAAGCTGTCTAGGAAAAAGACGCAATACGGGTCTCTTTACAGAGTGCTACAAAAAGGTACTGCCAAACTTTCAGGAAACATTCCTCACACACAAAGAAAGAAAATATGTAATGTGGACATGTGTCCAGAAACGCTTAATTTCCATGTTAGAGCTCATTTTATTACTTCTCTTCAAATCACATTAATCATGGAATGGATATACACAGCAACAGAACGTACTAGCGTGACTTCACTTTGTTACAGAAATGTTCAAAATGTCCTCCGTTAGCGAGGATACTTGCATCCACCCTCCGTCGCATGGAATGCCTGATGTGCTGATGCAGCCCTGGAGAATGGCGTATTGTATCACAGCCGTCCACAATACGAGCACGAAGAGTCTCTACATTTGGTACTGGGGTTGCGTAGGCAATAGCTTTCAAATGCCCCCATAAATGAAAGTCAAGAGGGTTGAGGTCAGGAGAGCGTGGGGGCCATGGAATTGGTCCGCCTCTACCAGTCCATAGGTCACCGAATCTGTTGTTGAGAAGCGTACGAACACGTCAACTGAAATGTGCAGGAGCTCCATCGTGCATGAACCACATGTTGTGTCGTAAAAACACATGTTCTAGCAGCATAGGTAGAGTATCCCGTATGAAATCATGATAACGTGCTCCAGCGAGCGTTGGTGGAAGAACATGAGGCCTAATCAAGACATCACCAACAATTCCTACCCAAACGTTCACAAAAAATCTGTGTTGATGATGAGATTGCACAATTGCGTGCGGATTCTCGTCCGCCCACACATGTTGATTGTGAAAATTTACAATTTGATCACGTTGGAATGAAGCCTAATCACATTTAAAGAGAAATACTAAAATGAGCTCTAACATGGAAATTAAACGTTTTCGGACACATGTACACTTAACATATTTTCTTTCTTTGTGTGTGAGGAATGTTTCCTGAAAGTTTGGCCGTATCTTTTTCTAACATCCTGTGTATTCAGTATAGAACGTCCATGCAAAATTTGATCGAAATCAGTATCCAGATGGAAGACCCTCTCCTCCCTGAACTGATTGTCGGTGTAGCACGAACGGGTCGTGGAGTTTCTTTCTTTTCGTGGTGTTGTGGTGTTCCGCATGTGGCAGTGATTTCGATGTCGTGCATCTTGTAACGCTTACGCTGTTTAATTGGTGATACAGCCAGTTTCCTCTGTGGAATTAAACTATTCCGATCGGTGGGGGCTACGGTTTTCTAGTTTGTACCCTATCGTTTCGTTGCCTCAACTCAGTGTGCCTTAGTAATCTCGAGGTAGCAAAATTTCTCTGTGTTGATAATGTGGTTTGTTTAGTGAAACTGCCGCGATGGAGTGGCCGAGTGCTCTAAGGCTCCTAGCTACAGATCTCCTTTGGGAATCGGTGTGTGGGTTGTCCTTAGTTTAAGTAGTTTGTAAGCTTAGAGACTGATAACCGCAGTAGTTACGTCCCACAGATTACAAACAGACCGTGACCTTCCGTAAATCGTCAATAGGGTTCTTTCAAGTGAAGGTGCTCTCCAGTGCACCTTCTCTTCTCGGTGCACGTGTGTTCCGGTTCCCTCCTGATGTTATGGACGACACTTCCAGAATGCGGAAGCCGCCGTAGTTTGCAGTTGGTGTGAATATGTTGTGCTGTCTAGCTCCGTTGCCCTAGGCGTGAGTTCCATGGCAGCCGTGGGGTCGCACGCAGGAGAAAGTCTGAACAGAAAGGCGAAACTATAAGGGCCGGTTCGTCCATCTCTCGTTAATCTTCTTGTTAGTAAACAAGAAGATGCCTTTAACGTCCAGTTAAATCTGCTCGTTAAGTGCATTGCGTTTGTCATTGCCAGATACACCTCTCGTTTGCTAACCTGGAGAAAACGAGAAGGTGCGTTATATTTCGACTATGTTGACAATAGAAACAAATGAAAGTGCCCTCTAAATAAACAGCTGTTCGCCATATTTGAACATCAGGAAGCAGGTTAGCAGACAGTTGTTATTTCGCGCTATGGCAAACAATCGTGAAAGAAGCTCGAATTTTACAAGAAGCTAGTGCGAAAGTCTTGTGTCCTTAATAGAGAAACATAAGGACACATTGGAATTTTAAAAAAGCCGACGGAAGGAAAAGGAAGCGACATTGTGGCGAATGAATTCAATGCTGTCCATGGAACATGTAGAACAGCAAAAGTGCTAAGTACGATAACATGCTGCCAAGTGCGTAATACCTTATTGCAAGCAATAACTTGTACACAGGCGAAAGTGCACTGTTGCTGTAGATTGGAGGAGGAAATGACATTTTAGGTCTTACACTAGGCGCAACAAGCATAAGTAAATACTCAATTAATAAGCTTGCAGACATAAATAATGTATTCTGTTTTCTATTACGATTGATAACTTACAAAACACGTAACTATCTGTTGGACTCTTCGGATGGTCGTGGAGTTTTTCATGCAGCGCTTCCAAAGTGGCTTTTCGAAGACGAAATCGAGTAACAAATTCTACGTGATCCCAGCATTCAAAATGATTTGGACGAACATAAATACGTCTAGGACGCCTCATAGGAGCAATGACCTCTAGATCTTCCAAAATACTGACATCGTCGTAATTTTCAACCAAATATCTTATTCCAGCCATTTTCATCATACTGATTCTCACTTAACTAGTCGTTAGCCGTAATTTTGTATTTTGATATCGCAACAATAATTTTAAGGTTATGTTGCATATCTGCAATATATCAAACTCATCTAATCGCTACTGAAGTGCATGGGTCGAAAAATATGACGATACAATTTTCCAGTAAAGCTGATTTCCACATTAGTTTTTCATAAATGTAGTGCTTCTGTTATTTTGTTCGATTAATCGGTCTTTATCACGTGAATAAGCTATATTCCGATATTTTAGCGCTTTGGAATCCTGCCATTTTCATACAGATTCTAACTTAACTTGTCGTTAGCCGTGTAACTAGCAGAATTTTACTCGTTAACTTATCGCCAAGTTTGAGGTCTTTTAACGTCAGGTTAACTAAAACGAAATATTGACAAACGAAATTCTCCGTTAACGACAAGTTAAAATCTTAATTGGAACTTAACGAGACATTGACAAACCGGCCCTAAATAACGTAGTCGTGCCCATCATCGGGAGTGCTACATCAAAATGTTTATGTGATCTGTTAACTCATATGTTATTGTGCTCGGTGTTAATTAAGTTGAAAGTGTAACTTTCAATGTTACTTTTTGTCCGTTTGCCTGTAGTAATTGCTAAAAATTGTTAAAGCTTTTAAGTAAGTGCAGGTGTTTCATGCTTATTGTTAATCTTTATCCCGTTTTGCTTTGATAAGCATAACCAGAGTATCTTCTGGTTAGTATCCGCTCGCGTGCCAGTCACCTATAATGAAACTGCCCGGGGAGAGGATATATTTTGGTTGTCTAGTCTGAACTGTCTTGGTACAAAATCTTCGCAAAAGGCCGTTGTATTTCATGGCCAATTTCGTTAAGCTGGCTGCAATCAGACTTCCATTTCTGGACCTGTAATTGTTGTTGTTGTTGTGGACTTCAGTCTGCAGACTGATTTGATGCAGCTCTCCATGCTACCCTGTCCTGCGCAAGTCTCTTCATCTGAGAATACGTTCGGCAACCTACATCCATTTGAATCTGTTTACTTTATTCGTCCCTCGGTTTCCCTCTACGATTTTTACCTCACACACTTCCTTCTAACGCTAAGTTGACAGTTCCTTGATGTTCAGGATGTGTCCAATCAATCTATCAATTCTCTTAGTCAGTATATACCAGGAACTCCTTTTCTCCCCAATTCGGTTAAGCACCTCCTCATTAGTTACGTGACCTACCCATCTAATTTTCATAATTGGTCTGCAGCACCACATTTCAAAAGCTTCTGTCATCTTTTTATCTGAACTCCTAATCTTCCATGTTTCACTCCCATACAATGCTACACTCCAGGCAAATGCTTTCAGAAAGGACTTCCTAACATTTAAAAGCAAATTTCGCTTTTTCAGAAACGCTTTTCTTCCCATAGCCATTCTGCATTTTAGATCTTCTTTACATTGGCCATCAGACGTTATCTTGCTACCCAAATAACAAAATTCATCTACTACTTTCATTGTCTCATTACCTAATTTATTTCCTCCAGCATCGCCCGATTTTCTGACATTCCATTCCATTACCTTCGTTTTACTCTTGTTAATGTTCATCTTATATCTTCCTTTCAAGACACTGTCCATCCCGTTCAACTGCTCTTCCAGATCTTTTGCGGTCTCTGGCAGAATTACAATGTTATCGGCAAACCGCAATGTTTTTATTTCTTCTCCCTGACTATAATGCCCTCTCCAAATTTCTCCTTCCATTCCTTCACCGCCTGCTCAATGTACAGATTGAACAACATTGGGGAAAGGCTACAACCCTGTCTTACTCCCTTCCCAACCTCTGCGTCACTTTTTTGCCCTTCGATTGTAATAACCACTGTCTGGTTTTTGTATAGGTTGAATATAACTCGCTCCCTATATTTTACCCCTGATTCTTTCAGGATTTGGAAAAGTGTATTCCAGTCGACATTATCAAATTGTAGGATCCCTTTTGCCTTAAAGGCCTGTTACCTGTTGGTGTTTAATGGTTGTCGCTGCTTACCACCTACAGCAGTTTACTATATTTCTTGCCTTAAATATTGTCTTCTTAGGGCAGGTGTTCTCAGAACATCGTCGGGGTTGGAGCTTAACCGTTGTGTCATATTGCAAGTTAAAAAGTATATATATTGTATGTTATTAAATGTCTTTTGAGTGTACATAAAGATGTTACCAACATGAGGACTCACACATTTCAGCTGACTAAAATTTGGAAAGACATTGTTTTAAGTTATTAATCTAAGTTCGAAATTCACGCCTTTCAGAATTTAGAAGTGTTGCTGGTTTTAAAACTATGGCTAACTTACCTAGGCATTTCCACGTTAAATATACGATTTTTATTTATTTATTTATTTATTTATTTTACCATTTTGAGTATTCTGTAGTGGGTTGCCTTTGGGGTCTTTTAAAATGTTCAATTGTTTATAGAGCTTATGGAACTTAGAACTTACAAACTACTTATGAACTAGCTAACACTAAGGACGGCACAAATATCCATGTCCGAGGGGGGATTCGAATCCCTGACCGTAGTATCATCGATTTCATGAAAGGGTACTATCTACGTAAGAAGGTTTCGAGAAATTTTTTACACAATTCCTGTCATATTTTTCACTTTAAAAGCACACAGTTACAACACTGAACAAAGTCACACGTTATTTGAGACACAATACTCAACATATATTTCTTGACATTGATACTTCATTATATCTCTGGTACAATGAAAGTTCAGAATATTCTCCCAAAGCCAAATTAAAGTTCCTTAATACACTCTATCCTTTCTCAATGAAATTAATTGTCAGTTTTTTGTTTTAAAGGCCCCTTGAATACTAACTATCTCGACGGGAGACAGAATTTTTCTACGTTCCGTAGCCTAATCCCGAATTAAAGTCCATATATAATGTGACTACGCAATCGCGTAAGCTTTCGATCATTCATTGTTAACTATCAAAGTCTTTAATTTCTGTAGGAATAATTTAAACGCGAATTAAAAAGTTCCGATATATTCCGTACATGATTCCAGACTATTTTCCAAGACAATTACGCGAGACGCTTACAGAGAGATCTTTACACACCGTAAAACAATGACAGAGAGAGAGAGAGAGAGACAGCAATGCTACTGCGGTTACTATTATTACTATATTTACGACAAATGATAACTGTGATTGCAGTGTTTTGACCCGGTTACTCTGACATTAACTATTCTGACTTTACAAAGATAATTATGCAAAAATAAGTAAATTCTGCCTCTTACAAAAATTAAAATGTACTGAAATGGATATTCCAATGCGATGACTGCGATGTAGTGTCACACTCTTCATGCACATAATTTCTGCAACTAAGTTGTGTGATTCTGATGAATGTGTAGAAAATTTATGAACTAGCTAACACTAAGAACGGCACAAATATCCATGTCCGAGGGGGGATTCGAACCCCTGACCGTAGTGGCAGTGCAGAACGTGACTGACGCGCCGCAGACCGCTCGGCCACAGTGGCCGATAGGGCCTTTTAAGAACGTGCTCATTGTTCAACCTAAACTTGCCACTTTAAGATAGTATAAAGTTTTTCATTTTTAACTGGTTAGAATGGCCGATACTATGAGACAAGAGGTACGCAAAATATTCACATTACCCATTGTTCTGTCGAAGTTTCTTTTTCCGCTTAGGGGCCGCATCCTCTTCCTCTTGGATGTTGTTGATGTGGTCTTCTGTCCACAGACTGGTTTGATGCAGCTCTCCATGTTATCCTCTCCTGAGGAAGCCTCTTCTTTTCCGAATAAGAACGGCAACCTACATCCATCTGAATTTGCTTACTATATTCTTCTCTCGGTCTCCCTCTAAGATTTTTACCCCACGCTCGTTTACCTAATGCTAAACTGCCAATTGCTTGATGTCTCAAAATGTGACACCAATCTACACCTTTTCTTAGTCAGGCCAGAAATTTCTTTTCTCCCCATCTCTATTCAGTAACACCTCATTAGTTTCTTGATTTTCCCATATAATTTTCAGCAGTTATCTGTCGCACCACATTTCAAAAGCTTCTATCACTTTCCTGTATGATCTCATAATCGTTCCCGTTTCACTCCCCTACAAGGCTATACTCTAGCTAAATACTTTCAGAAAGGATTTCCTAACTTGTAAATTAATATTGTATTTCGACAAATTTCGTTTCGTCAGAAATTCTTTCTTTCTCATAGCCATTCTGCACTTATATCTTCTTTACATCTGCCCTAAAAAGTTATTTTGCTACCCTAATAAGAAACCTCATCTGCTACTTTCATTGTGTCATTACCTAATCTAATTCCTTCAGCATCACCTAACCTTCTTACATCACATTCCATTACCCATGTTAATGATTATCTTATACTCTCCTTTCAAGACACCGTGCATTCCGTTCAATAGCTTTTCCAGGTCCTTTGCTGTCTCTGACAAAACTACAATGTCATTGCAAAAGCGCAACGTTTTTATCTCTTCTCCTTGAACTTTATTTCCTTCTCCAAATTTCTGCACTTCAGTCACATTAGTTTGATGGATACAAAACCAGTATTGGCGAGATACCTGTGAGTTCAGGGAACCCAAGACCTGTAATTAAATGTCCTGTTGTGAGCGCCACTGTGCCTCCAAATACGACATGCTGAAATTAGTAGGTCGAAATGAATCAGGTGCCTCCGCACCGCCTACCTGATCTTTTAGCAAGGAATAAGCAGGTTTCTGGAAATTACTTTATATTTAAATAACCTGTATACAGTCACCTCAATAACATACCTTAAAGAAGTTACTGCAATGCAATGAGTAGCACCTCTATTTAAATTTTGATGAACGTAAATTAATACCCATGACAGAAAAAGACCCGGTAGTATGCTATTTCGTCTGAACTGCTGATATCATTAGGAGAACCAGTCGTGAATAAATTGTATCACCTGGTATATAAGATGTATGGGACAGGTGAAATACCCTCCGACTTCAAGAAGAATATCGTAATTCCAATTCCAAAGGAAGCAAGTGCAGACAAGTATGAAAATTACAGAGCTATCAGTTTAATAAATGGTTGAAAAATACTAACGCGAATAATTTACAGACGAATGGAAAAACTTGTGAAATACGACCTCGAGGAATCCGCCATCGGGAAAGATCAGTTTGGATTTAGGAGAAATGTAGGAACACGGGAGGCAATACTCACATTACGACTGATCTCAGAAGATAGGCAAAGGAAAGGGAAACCTACGTTTTTAGCGTTTGTCGATTTGGATAAAGCTTTTGACAATGTCCACTGGAATACACTCTTCCAAATTCTGAAGTAGCAGGGGTAAAATATAGGGAGCGAAGAGTTCTATTCAACCTATACAAAAACCAGACAGCGGTTATTACAGTCGAGGGGCAAGAAAGGGACGCAGAGGTTGGGAAGGGAGTAAGACAGGGTTCTACCCTTTCCCCAACGTTGTTCAATCTCTACATTGAACAGGCAGTAAAGGAATGGAAGGAGAAATTTGGAGAGGACGTTAAAGTGCAGGGAGAAGAAATAAAATAATTGCGATTTGCCGATGACATAGTAATTCTGTCAGAAACTGCAAAAGATCTGGAAGAGCAATTGAATGGAATGGACAGTGTCTTGAAAGGAAGATATAAGATGAACATTAACAAGAGTAAAACGAAGGTAATGGAATGCAATGTCAGAAAATCAGGCAATGCTGAAGGAATTAAATTAGGTAATAAGACAATAAAAGTAGAAGATGAATTTTGTTATTTGGGTAGCAAGATAACTTTTATTGGCCGAAGTAAAGAAGATCTAAAATGCAGAATGGCTATGGGAAGAAAAGCGTTTCTGAAAAAGCGAAATTTGCTGACATCCAATATTAATTTAAATGTTAGGAAGTCCTTTCTGCAAGCATTTGTCTGTAGTGTAGCATTGTATGGGAGTGAAACGTGGACGATAAGGAGTTGAGATAAAAAGATGATAGAAGCTTTTGAAATGTGGTGCTACAGACGAATGATGCAAATTAGATGGGTAGATCACGTAACTAATGAGGAGGCGCTTAGTCAAATCGGGGAGAAAAATAGTTTCTGGCATATCCTGACTAAGAGAAGGGATAGACTGGTTGGACACATTCTGAGACATCAAGGAATTGTCAACTTAGCATCAGAAGGAAGTGTGTGAGGTAAAAATCGTAGAGGGAGACCTACGGACGAATATAGTAAACAGATTCAAAAGGATGTAGGTTGCCGAACGTATTCTCAGATGAAAAGACTTGCACATGACAGGGTAGCATGGAGAGCTGCATCAAATCAGTCTGCAGACTGAAGACCACAACAACAACAGTATGCTATTTTGGTCGTTGATGAATATTTGAGTAATTATCAGCAATCTGTCGTAAGTATTATTTATTTATTGACAGATCTAGATTTCGACCACTGTGGCCATTATCAAAAAATGTTTGTATAGTCTGTGGGACTTAACTACGGGGTCATCAGTCCCTAAACTTACAAACTACTTATGAACTACTTACGAACTAGGACGGCACAAATATCCATGCCCGAGGGGGGGATTCGAACCCTCGACCGTAGTGGCCGTGCAGACCGTGACTGGAGCGCCTGCGGTTATTATCAATGCTTAAAAATCATTAAAATACATAAACCATTTCGACCTCCGTGTTGGAGGTTGCGTTCGTACCTTCAACATGGAGGTAGTAATCTTTTATGTATTTTAATCGTTTTTAAGCATTGACAATGACCACACAGTGGTCGAAATCTTGATCTGCCAATAAATAAATAATACTTACGACTGATTGCAGAAAATTTCTACAAGTCAAATACAGTCGTCGAGCACTAGTTCAAAATGTTCAAATGTTTGTTAAGCTTATGGGACTTAACTACGGGGTCATCGTCCCTAAACTTACAAACTACTTATGAACTAATTACGAACCCCCCATGCCCGAGGGGGGGATTCGAACCCCCGACCGTAGTGGCCGTGCTGACCGTGACTGGAGCGCCCCAGTCACCTCGGCCACCGCGGCCGGCAGCACTAGTTCGACAGTGGAATGAAGCCTGATTGAAACATATCTTGAGCACAGCCTATCACATAAAATTTAAGGAATGGTAAAGAATGCGTATAAAATAAGATGAAACAGAGACTTTGTTGTTTGAAAGGCGAATGGAGGACAACGTTTTGTTCGAAGGCACACGGAAGAATCGAGTGCAAATGTAACAGAAGTTGTTCACCAGATGCCATTGCGATAAATTACACTGAATTAGCAAATGTCACGAGATAGCCTGACGCAAGTAGTACAGGTTTGTTCTTTTCGCACAAAACTCCTCCTGTGACTGCCGTTTGATAGGAGGCCTTCTGAGACGTGGCTGTGCGTGTGATATCTGTAACACGCATCTCGTAGTGAGCTGACGCTGTTGCAGCGGTAATTTTCAGTTCCGCAGTACTGGAGGTATTCGGCTTTATGGCGTGTCGTGAATGTCTGTCTGGACGAGGGCGTCACACTCCACAACTCGTGAACTGCCGGCCGTCCAATCAACCTTGATGGCCGCAGCGGCGGCACATGGCCCCATATTCGATTACAGTCCCTGGACAAGGCATCAGAGGCGGCCCTCGCAGCACCAGTTTATTAGCGTCGCCCTCTACATTACAATTTCATGTTTATTTCTTACCCACACTGTGGTTTACTTAAAAATGATCACACCAAGTCTACTTATTTATGACGCAACGATTAAAATAAAAATAATTTAAAAAAAGTAAATTAGCACCTATGTCAATCATAGACAATGGCTACAAAACAAAACTACTTCCGCGCTTTCGTAAGACTGAAAAGATTTAATTACGTCGGGAAAGTCTACTCATTACCAATTCGTAATTAATTAAGACGACTTTGGCCTGTTGTGCCTCTTTACCAAGTTTTTAATGAGTTCTCCAGTTGACAAACGACGTTTTAGCCGTAGACACTCTTATTAGAAAGGTACAAGGAAATCTAATTGCAGTACATAAGTTCAAAGTAATTAGTAGAAGATTGAACTCATATATGAAATTGAAAAGTGTCATCGGGTTATTTTCTGATTCGACAACTGTACTATGGTAACTCTTGTAACGTAATGGGGGTACTTTTTTTATTTATTTTATTTTATTTTTTATTTCTTTTTTTTTTTTTTTAATCGTAGGCGTCGGTTATATAATGTGCAAGGCGTTCGTCGATGTCGTCGATGTATTGGTTTACTAGGCTCTCAAACTTTTAGTTGCGTCGTACATCAGGAATTTAGGTTGGTAAGCCTGTCAATTCTTAGTGTATTCAATTACGGCTTTTTAACGTAAGTACAAACTGAACCATATTTTTTTAACGAAATAGAGTCTTTGGATAACCTTTAGAATGTTTGAGCATAAGAATTCTGTCTCTCAGGGCTTTTAGTTACATTTCAGTCTTTTTTTTTTTTTTTTTTTTTTTTTTTTTTTTTTTTTTTTTTTTTTTATTTGTCCCGGTAGTTCATTTTATAGAAGTACGTCACATAAGAAGTTAATTACTAATTCCGTCGTGAAAAATAGTTTTTGCTAATTGGCTTTAAACTTGATTTTTTTTACTGAATAATGATTTAAAAAAATTTATCCTCCATATTCGTATGTCAAGGAATATTTAAAAGTAATTTTCAAATATCCTCGATTTGATGAAAGGGCACTATCTACATGAGAAATTTTTCGAGAAACTTTTTTAAAACACAATTCATGTTATATTTTTCACTTTCAAGGCACACAATTACAACATACACTCAACAAAGTCACACTTTATTTGAGACACAATTCTCAAAATATATTTCTTCACATTGATAGTTCATTATATCTCTGGTACAATCAAAGTTCAAAATATACTCCCAAAGCAAAATTAAAAGTTCCTTAATACACTCTATCCTTTCTTAATGAAATTCATTGTCAGTTTTTTCTTTTAAAGTGCCCTTGAATTTTTCTACGTTCCGTAGCCTAATCCCTAATTAAAGTCCATAGATAATGTAATTACGCAATCGCGTAACCTTTCGATCATTCATTGTTAATTATCAAAGTCTTTAATTTCTGTGGCAATAATTTAAACGCGAATTAAAAAGTTCCGAAATGTTTCCGTACATGAATCCAAATTATTTTGCAAGACAATTACACGAGACGCTTACAGAGAGATCTTTAGACACTGTAAAACAATGACTGAGAGACAGCAATGCTACTGCGGTTACTATTTATACTATATTTACGACAAATGATAACTGTGACTGCAGTGTTTTGACCAGGTTACTCTATGACTTTAACTATTCTGACTTTAAAAAGGATATAACAGATTTCTTTAAAAATTTTAACAATTACGTAAATTCTGCCTCTTACAAAAAATAATAAAAATTAAAATGTACTGAAATGGATATTCCAATGCGATGACTGCGACGTAGTGTTCCACTCTTCATGCACATAATTTCTGCAACTAAGTTGTCTGATTCTGATGAATGTGTAGAAAATATTAAGACAGCATTATTTGTTTTAACTTTTAGTTCATCATTTCTACTTTCAGCTGAAGTTGTTCACGCGTATTTTCATCGGCATTGCATTTCGTTTTGATAACAGTGATGTAATACCAGCTGCCTCGCCAACTACTCGATCATCATTCAGATTGGTTTCCCATCAATCTCGAAGGACCTATATTACATTAATAAATCTTTAGTTGGCTACCTACGTTGAAAGAAATTCCTTTATTTTGTATAATAACGTGTTTGTGATCAATAAAGGCCAACATCTCGTGCCGAAATGACGACTTCAAGAGACCTTTGAAAGATCCGAAGTTCTTACCCAGTCCCAAAATACTATTTCATGCTGATGTAGTTTCCTAATATGGGCATCTTATTCACCAGTAATAAGCCTAAGTGTTTGAGAATTGACGAATGGTGCTTCAAAATCGCTTGCACATTCGTAGTGATAGTAACTGTCAGCACCAATTTCCTTCAACTATTATCATAAACTGTCTCTCGTAAATATCTGTCTTAAATGTTCAAATGTTTGAAGAGCTTATGGGACTTAACTAGGGGTCATAAGTCCCTAAATTTACAAACTACTTATGATCTTCCTTATACTAAAGACGGCACAAACATCAATGCCCGAAGGGGACTCGAACACCTGACGGCGAACTGCCGCGCGCACCGCAACACGGCGCTCCAGTACGCACGGCTAATCCGCCGCGGCATGTCTTAAATTTTAGGCTATTAGATAAATAATGTTCTTAAATTTAATGTAAACGAAGGCTTCCGCGGCCGTTGTCATTGTTGATAAAATTCTTCTGGGTATTGGACCGCATCGTCAATATATCAAATACTAGCTGAACCCCCGCTGCTTCGCATGCGTACGCTGGATGGTCTGCACCAGTTGTTTCTTTTTAATCCTGATGAAGAATCCATATCTTAAGTTTCGTAGTTATAGCTTGAACTGTGAGTTAACAGCACCATATTTTTGAAAATCAATTTTTGCATCTCGTATTTCACCCCCTTACTGGTCGAATTTCCGAAAATACCGAAACACGTGTCTTTTAAATTCGAACCTCGAATCCAAATCCGAAAATTTGTAGTTCTAACTTGAAAATTGCCTAAATAGCAACAAATTTTCGAAAAACATCCCTTCTCCAATGTAACCCCCTTGATGGTTGAATTTCCAAGAATACCGAAACACGTATTTTTTAAATCACAACGAACAATACAAATACCAATTTTTGCAGCTATAGTTTCAAAATTATCTTGACAACAAAAGAATTTTTGATCCCCTCTTTTACGCCCTTAGTTTTTGAATTTCCAAAAATACCGAAACTCGTGTCTTTTTAATCCTGATCAAGAGTTCATATCCTAAGTTACGTAAGTTATAGCTCGAAATTTGAGTTAACAGCAACATATTTTTGAAACTCAATTTTTTGTGTCCTCTATTTTACCCCCTTATTGGTTGAATTTCAAAAAAATGCCGAAACACGTGTCTTTTAAAATGGAACCCCGAATCCAAATCCTAAATTTTGTAGTTCTAGCTTCAAAATTTCCTAAATAGCTACGTATTTTCAAAAAAAAAAAAAAAAAAAAAAAAAAAAAAAAAAAAAAAAAAAAAAGGTTTCATCCCCTAATTCACGCTCTTACGGACGGAATATAAAAAAAATCGCTTCTTAAATGACGCCTACAGAGTAAGATCAATACCCTCCACAAATTTCAAGTTTCTATCTTCAGTGGTTTGGGCTGGGCGATGATGAGTCAGTCAGTCAGTCAGTCAATCAGTCAGTCAGTCAATCGGGACACTTTCTTTTATATATAGAGATTTCACCGACGTTTCGGCCACTATTGCAATTGGCCATCTTCTGGGTGTAACGTAACACCCAGAAGATGGCCGCTTGCAATAGTGGCCGAAACGTCGGTGTAATATTCTATATATTGACCATGCGGTCCATACCCAGAAGAGTTCTTAAATTTAGTTGGATAAAATATTTCTCGGTATTAATTACGTTATAATTAGAAAATTTAATTCCACTCGACTGTGCCTGGGTCTCCTTCAGGACCAGGCGGCGGCATATGAGAACGATCATAACTAGTGACAGATGGGCAACAGTATAACAAACAACGCCTCATTTCAACACAGGAGATGCCAGACACGTCTCCCTGAGTACAATCCGTAGGAATGTGGTTTCCATGGGGTATAGCACACTGCGGTGCACACGGGTGCGAGCCGCGGGAGTAGCCGAGCGGTCTGGAGCGCCCCGTTAGGGATCGAGCGGCCTCCCGTGACGGCGGTTCGAATCTCTCCTCGGGCATGGATGTGTGTGTTGTCCTTAGGTTAGTTTAACTTAGTTTAAGTAGCTTGTAAGTCTAGGGACTGATGACCAACGTAGTTTGGTCCCATAGAATTACAAACATTTGGACATTTGGGCGCATGGGTCCACTGTTAACACGTCATGAAGCGAGCAGAAGCGATGCATTTGCTGCTATTCATAGGTGTAGCTATGATATGATTTCGGGAAAGGTTTCCAAATAATGAATAATGTAATAACGTGTACTCTTAACAGAACTGCAAATGGCACTAATAGTGTAAATAGTATATTTCATTTCACAAGGCTGTAGACTAGAGTCACCATGGTATAGAAACAAAATTAGTAAACTTCTTAACAGTCTGCGTATTCTCCAAAATAGGTGCAAGAGAAATCATATCACGAAGAAGGGAAATAGCAAGAAAAAGGCAATGCATGAAGCTTTCGATAACTTCTGAAGCTTTATGAGAGAAGGACTCCATAAATCAAAAGAACCTTAATTTGTTTACATAGGAACAGCAAGAAATATTGCTGATATTGTAATAGATGACTGACATTGTAAGCACTAATCGTGGTGTTCAGAAACAGCACAAATCTCTAAAGCACAACGAAGCTCCGGGGTCCGATAGGATCACTGACAATTTCTACACGAATCTCTGCTGGATTTAGTTCACCTCTTTGCTATAATTCTTCCTAGTGACTGGGAAACAAGCAGCTATAAGGAGCAGAAAAAATTAAAAGAAGACACCAGGGAAAAACCAAATAAACTGTTCATTATTTCAGCAGTAATCCCCAGAATTGTTAATACCTTTAACCGACTTTGAGACAAAGAGGTCAAATCTACCTTGCAAAAAATTTTGCATTTAGTTACAGAGTCGTGATTTTTACCCAATTGTGCACATACCAATGGTGATGAATGTCTTTCTTCAGGGCAGTAAAACATATGAAAATCGTATGGAGAGAAATCGGAACTGTATGAAGCATCTCTAACTGCTTCCCAGCCGTGGAATACTGAAAAATTTTCAAATGTTTGTAGAGCTTATGGGACTTAACTACGGGGTCATCAGTCCCTAAACTTACAAGCTATTTATGATCTACCTTATACTAAGGACGGCACAAATATCCATGCCCGAGGGGGGATTCGAACCCCCGACCGTAGTGGCCGTGCAGACCGTGAAAAAAAAAAAAGTCTGTAAATCTATCGGACCAAACTGCGTGGTCATCAGTCCGTAGCTTACAAACTACTTAAACCTAGGTAAACTAACCTAAGGACAAACACACACACCCATGCCCCAGGGAGGACTCGAACCTCCACGGCGATCAACCGCGTGCTCCGCAGCGAGGCGCTGTAGACCGCTCGGCTACTCCACCGCAGCGTGCAGACTTTGACTGGCGCGCCGCAGTCCCCTCGACCACGCGGCCGGTGGAATACTGAAGGTGGGACTTATTCTGTTAGAGAATGGTAGCATTTTTGTTAGCTTTGTCAACATTTCTGGAGGGATACGAACCCCAAGAACCCCATCCCCCTTCCCGTGGCTACGCGCATGTCACTGTTCATTAGGGACGGGCACGGGAACAATAGGGGAACGATGTGATCGTCCAAAACAATCGCAATGGTAGGCACCCTGTGCCGCGCAGGCCACATGAATCGGAATGCTCAACTGTTTGTAAACCTTACAGGGCGAAACTAATCAGGTCCTCGGTCAATAGACCTACAAGTAAACTACCTTATACCAACTTATGCTAGGGCAGTGCACACATCCAGTGCCCGAAGGAGGATATGAAACTCCCACGGAAGCGGCAGCGCAATTCGTGGCTTGGGGCGTCAGAACGCACAGTAGTTCCCTCACGACCGCATGAAGCGATGGATCACGCCTATCGAGATGAGTGGTCTAAGACAATGGTGTCTCTATTATGGTCTGGAGTGTATTTTCGTAGTAGAGAATAAGCCCAAACGTTGTCCTGGAAGGAACTTGGAATTCTCCGCGGTATATTGACTTGCTCAGCGAACAACTATCACCTATTCTTGGCCTTTCAAACACACTGGCGGTTCTGAAGTGTTTGAAGTCGATTACGCTTCGTCATATATCTCCCACACCAACCGTAAAATCTCCCCCAACGACCGTGAATGTGTCCAGAAATAACATGCCCTGAGGTGGCCATATTTGAGTGCCATCGAGCATATCGTTCTTTCTTTTCCGTACGAAAGTTTCACCGACAAAACAAACAAATCAGACTATCCAGCAACAGGAATAGGAAGGATTCGCTGGATCAAAACCAGCAGCAAACAAGTGCTCAAAAAACTTTTCAAAAGAGAAATGTCGTTGTTTTCGTGAAGTCCTGTATGGGAAATTAGTAGAACCGATATGAACACAGCTCAACAAGTGTGATGCTATTGTTATATGTTCCGAGTGGAAATAAATGAAAAATTTTAAAAACGTAATGGTTAATTTTTAGTTAAATAATTCGCCTAAATATAAAAAATAAAAAGTTTAGAGAAACATTTGACTCAGCTTTAAATGGTGCTCTAAAGAATTTAAGGTCATAGATTTTTGAAGAATACAAATTTAAAATTTAGTTGCCTTAGACCTCTAACATATAAGAATCTCAACTGCTGTATTGCTTCATATGATTTTTAGCATCGTTCGAAGGAATGACAAAGATTTTGCTAATCTGCTTTGAAGATCTGTCGATAATTTACAAACATATTTACAAATTCAGATATTCAATTACAATTCATTTAGTTAACCAGCAGCAGCTGTTCATGAAATAATTCAATTTTCCCACTATGACCTTTTACTGGTCAATCTGATACTCTGTGAAACACAGAGCCTAATTAAGAGATACTTACAATGTAGATAACGACAGATGAGACAGAGAAAAGTGAGGTTCACACAGTGCGTAAGTTCTTTTGTTTTAACATATGAAGCATTGCATTCTATCAGTTTGCCACAATTTAACTTTGTGGGGCAAAAATATACGCAGTTTAAAGTGGCATATCATTGTCGTTGCAAATCATTTCAGCACACGATGCGATCTCGAGATCTGCACGATTCACAGTGTTCACAGTTCATAGTTGAAGTAATTTCGAGAATTCCTGAAGTTCCGATCTGTTGAGGTACCTTATTTTCTGGGACTCTCACCTCAGGTATGATTTTCAAATCCAATAATTGATTGCATTTGCATCATATTTGTAATCATATTTTCACATGTTCATGTTAAGACCTCGTCAAGTCGTTTTATGATTATTGCGGAAACATTGTGAGTTATTTCTAAATTCAATTATATTTATCATGGACGAAGCACAACTTTATTAAAATGTAGGGAATCTGGCAATTGTTTGCAGTTGTTAAATATGTATGGGGACAATTAAGATACATCATAAACTCCTTTCCTCTCTTTCTCCTTACTCTCTGCTTGTTCATGTCTTTCTTCTCCCCATTATATCCACGACTCACCCCTGTCCCCAGTCCTCTCTCTCTCTCTCCAGCTCCCCTTTCCTTCTCTTTATGTCCTCCGCCTGAAACCTTGCACCCCTCTCCCTCACCTAACGTTATTGAAGTCACTTAAATGGCCAACTTATGTTTCTCCAGCTACTGCGGTGGGCCTGTGGGAACAGTAACTTCAGTGCCGATATGTTACATGTTTTTAACGTTCAAACCGGTAACATCAGAAAGTTAATAGTAAAAGGCACTTTCTTATTTCCCGATAAAGGCGACTGCAAAGAAAAAAATAAAATTTCACAATGTTGGGTGTACAAATGACCGTTGGACGTCCTACATATTTTTAAAGGGTATTAGGCCATTCATATAATAAATATTAACTGTATAGGTCGCAAAGGCAAAATAGACACATTAATAGCTCTCTGAGACTGTTTGTAGATGACGTTGTCATTTATCGGACAGTAAAGTCACCAGAACATCACAAGAAACTGCAAAATGATTTAGATAAGATATCTGCATGATGCAAAAATTGGAAACTGCCCCTTAATACGGATAAGTTTGAGGCCATCCATATGACCACTAAACTTCAGTTATATGATAAAAAAAAAGTCAAACCTAGAGGCCGTCAATTCTACTAAATACCTAGGAGTAACAATTACGAACAACGTAAATTGGAAAAAAACTCGTAGAAAATATTGTACGGAAGGCGAGCCAAAGACTACGTTTAATTGGCAGAACTCTTAGAAGATGCAACAGCGGTACTACAGAAACTCCCTACGCTACACTTGTGCGTCCTATTTTGGAGTAGTGCCTGCGCCTTGTGGGATCCACACCAGGTAGGACTTATGGACGAATTAGAGAAAATTCAGAGAAGGGCAGCTCTTTTTGTATTACCGCGATATAGGGGAGAGAATGTCACGGAAATGATGCACGAGTTGGGTAGAAATCGTTAAAAGAAAGGCGTTATTTGTTGCAGCAAGATCTATTTTTGAAATTTCTTTCACCAACTTTCGCTTCCCAATGCGAACATATATTGTTAGCACGCACTTACATGATCATAATAAAATAAGGGAAATCAGATCGAAATCGGAAAGATTTAGGTGTTCCTTTCTCCCAAGAGCTATTAGAGATTGGAACTAAAATATCATGAAGGTGGTTCGATGGACCGTCTACCATGCACTTCAGTGTGACTTGTAGAGTATCCATGTAGATGTACATGTAGATGATCAATGAAAAGAAGGGAGGTAATGTCGGATACAAACATCATCTTTATGTAAGTGTAAGTGAAAATTTGCACTTAAATTATATTTATATCATGGAAGGTAGTTACATATAGTTGACATCAGTTTCTAGCAGTAATCACACACAAATTTTTGACCTTATGCACCTGAACAATCGGCATAGTACCTGTCTTCACCCACTGTTCAACTTGTTGTACGTCGTCAGACAATATGCACAAGTCGCATCTTTAGTCTGTTTATCAGCGTTGTGGATATCAGCTACAATCCGAGATTACCCGACTACACAAGGACAAAATAACAACACGTATTGCCTGAAACATTTCTACATTTAGGGAATTAAGAGGCGTCGTTCATGGTCTTTCAAAGAATGCATGTTACAGGGGGTACAATATTAATAACTAGCAATCTAGAAATCATTTGACGTATCCTTAAAAAGTTTGTTATTTGCAGATAACTGGAAATCAGCCTTCTCGAACATAACAGAGTGCTCAACCGTAATGGAGACCGTCATTGATGTTTATCTACTTGTAGAGACGTAGTTCTTGACTTTCACACCAGGTAGCACCACTGGATGATCATGTACAAACAACATAAACTGGCTACGGTACTGTCTCACTTGAAGCAAATTGAAAGCTCGGCCGCCATGTTTTACAACGTCACGTAGGCGTAACCAGTCGTCCGCTATAGCAATAAATCATATCACTTTCACTTTGTGCAATGACTTGGCAAACCGTTCTCTACCTGCTTATTGTTATTTTTATAGCCAAGCTAATAGGGATAAAGGATAAATGATAGACAACAAGTGTGTTGTAGACAAATCGGAGAATTTAATTAAAAATGTCACATACACTGGATTGGCAAGCATCATGTCATTCATACAAAAAGATGTCTTTTCACTGTCCTTTAAACAATATTAATTTCGTGTACATTTCCCTAATCTGCTTATCTCTTTCCTCCGCAGATTTGGCTTTATATAAATGATGTATTCTACAACTGAAGTAATGTTTTAATAACAGCTTTATTAGGCTGGAGTAATGAGATTCCTCCGAAAATTCCGAGGATACCATTAAGTGCTCGTAGTTGGTAAATAAAGTAGGTCTGCGGAAGTAACATTGTAACATCTTTGACACAGCAGTAAATACTCTGAAGATGGCTTAATGAGACGAAAACCGGTTAAGTAAACAAAAATAAACTTTTAGAACACACACAAAATTGTGTTTTTTTTTTTAATTTAAAGTAGGTCTGTTTCCCAACATTCTAAATACATCTACATACATTCGTAAAAGAAAATTTTTCTTCCCTAATGACGTTTCATGATTACTCAGAATCGTTTCTGCCACTTCGAAAAGTTTTACAAAATCTTAATAGGAACTGAAGTGACTTTTATACCTTTTAATCCGATTAATTCTGTTTTACTCTCATTTTTAGTAGGAAGAAGAACTTCCAAGCAATCTAAACACTTAAGTTTTTTACTCACTTGCCTAATTTTGCTTCCAGAAATATATTCAACTACTTTTTCGGAATATAATGTCAGCATTTCGTATTCTGGCACATAGTCATGGTAAAACTGAGTAGGCCTACTGCTCTCTGAATGACTTAAATGATTTGCAACAGGTAATAAAAGAGGTTCCATGTCTCCTGCTTGGCTACATGTCATATCTTCTAACGAAGCAGATTCAGCTATTAGCCAGAAGCCTCTTTGTTTCATTTGTTGCTTACTTGATTTCTTCTCAAAATGCGATGAACAGATGTAACTGTATGCAGAACGCTTACACTTATCTCGCCTCATATTGGCTAACCATCGTTTTGTAAGTTCTTCATTTTTCAAAGGAAAACTGAAAAATATAATTACAGCTTACTTTAGTTACAGTTAAACACATACACATATGACTATTGCATGCAGAAATTAGGTAAGTACAAAAGACGAGTAAACGAAATGTTAGAAACGAAAACACACAATTACTAACTGAAAATACGGTACTCCAACAGTCTCATTACTGTGATTCGTACAGTTATATGCTGCGCATACACTCGGCATGATTTCAGGTTAATAAATAACCTTTGGAGCTTACTACGATACATAAAATGTGAAACCAAAACACGTAAATAGCGTCGGTCTAACTTTCGTATTCGCCGCACTAGACGTTGAAAATAATGGCTGCCACAGTTCCTGGTTGCTGCCACAGGGAGCGCTGTTCACCCAGAGATAGCCACTCTATGTATTTTATATACCTCGTTGGTCATGAAATTTGAACCTAGTTCCTTTTTCACTGTGTTTCTAAATGTACTCAACAATATAAGTTGAGAACCGTTCATCCGATTGCGATAAAATTTTGATCGTTCGACATTCAGCGAAAGATGAACGTTCTTATGAACTAAAAATTTGGGAAAGTTAGCCAAAAAATTTGAAAATTCGCAAGAAACTGAAAGAGCTTTTTTCAATGGGACATCAATATGATTCGTCTGATTGCGATAAAATTTTACATATTTGACGTTCAAAGCAAGAAAAACGTTCTTATGAAATAAAAATTTGGAAAAGATTCCCTGAAAACTGGAAAATTCAGAAAAAATAGAAAGATATTTTTCTATGAAAATCAATACCATTCATCTGATTGCAATAACATTTTGCACATTAGACTTCAAAGCGAGAGGAAGGTTTGAGTGAAGTAAAAATTTGGAATAGTTGGCCATGAAATAGTAAAATTTTGGGAAAACTGAAAGAGCTGTTTTATTTTGGATATCAATATCATTCGTACGATTACGATAAACTTTTGCACATTTGACGTTCACCGATACTTAGACTATCTGATGATGCCTTTATAAAGCTACTGAGTCTAAACTACATATGATTTAAATTAATATGGTACATAATAAGAGGTAAGTGATACGAAGGTCTCTGGGTCATCTAGTTAGCAATAAAGAAAGTCCTAAATTCCCACTCCTCCTCAAACTACCATTTTCACATCTTTTGTAAGAACCAAGCCCTCACTCATTGACCAGTCAGGCAAATACCCAGAAGAGGGCCACTCGCAACAGTGGCCGAAACGTCAGGCAGATTTTTCAAAGAGTGTTAGTGCGGTCATACACCCAGAAAAATATTTATTGATTGTGACAACGGCCGCGAAAGTCTACGCTTACATTTCATCAGTTGTAAGCCATAAAAGAAATTGCTAATAGAAACTGCTGTAATCTGAAATAATAAGGGAGGCCAAACAGAACGTGACTGCAGAAGTTCGCACCTCACAGAAACGCAAGGTTGCATCTAATTAACGAATAAAACTTGAAGGCCACACTCGAGTTAAGTCTATACTATTATGTAACCATAATTCGTTGTTTAACGCCGTTCGCAAAAATCTCGAAAAATCTTTGACCAATTTACTCTTCATTTTGACGCGGTACTCTAATAAACATCCGCGCAAAAATAGGAAACAAAAAGAAAGATTATAGTTGAACGTCCCATCGACAGTGTGGTCTACAGAGACGGAGCTGACATTACTATAGTTGGCGTCAGCTACGTAGGCGGCCCAGTTTTCAGCCGTTCTGCGCATCCCCCTCCATTACTGTAATGATAGCCAATAATGTTCATTCTGTAGACCGCGTGGCTGGCCGCGAACTACGCAGTGTTTCTCCTGCAGGCTCAGGCCGTAGCTCCTCCCCTCCCCTCCTCGCTTCCCTTATCGCTCCGCCTCTATGCGCGGAAACGCCTTCTTACATGACTATTCGGCGATCCCCTTCTATGTGATACATCTATGTGATATATACAGGGTGTTTCCGTAAGATCGTGCAAAAATTTACCAGCCCATTGAGAATGCTCCACTGAACATCTGGAGGTGGGGAACGTGTGGTCGTAGAGGCCGGCTTAAGGAAATGAGGCGGTAAACTTGTTTACTGCTTTGTCTCGCATTGCTACTTTCCAGCTTATTTACAACTGACATGCGGACAACTTCACAAGCACTGTGCTGTTTATTTCCATGTATCTTCTTTACGTCCTTAAAGGAAAACGAGCCTGATTTCTAGCAAGACATGGAGCAGGTTTTGTTTACTTTAATTGCTGTTGCATCTTCCGGGTTATATGGTCGTGGCCGAAGAAACATATCTGCTCCTGACGTTTCGTCCAGAGCTGCGCTGCACATCTTCAGAGGTGCTACTGGTAGCGGTGTGTCTTGACGACTGACGAGTCGGGCGTCGGAGAGTGGTATAAATACCGTCTAAAAGGGGGAGTGGTCAAGTGTTCACGTGCGTAGCAGAGATAAGACTAGTCAAAGCTAAAAGATAACATTCGATATTCGATGGTCAAAGATAAAAGCGTAACTACCTACTCTGAAGAGCCACAGTCCATATGTCATTAAGTTTCATTGCTTCTTCCTTTCTATTAAAATTATCCCCATGTTTGTATATTTCGATTGCTTCTCTGTACAGTCATGGATAATAGTTCGTCGTTACAGATAAAATTTCCGTTTCGGATTGGAAAACATGTTCAGCTACAGCTGATTTTTCAGTTTTACCCAGTCGGCAAAGACTTTTGTATTCTTTCAGTCTTGTATTCACACTCCTTTTTGTAGTACCAATATACAGTTTTCCGCAAGAACATGGAATTTTGTACACCCCACTTGATGATAGAGGAGGGCGTTTCTCCTTTCAAGATCGGAGTGCCTGACTTTTTTGTTGGTTTAAAAACCGGTCTGATATCGTGTTTACGTAAAATCCTTCCTATCTAATCCGTAACTGTTTTAATGAAGGGGAGAGAAACGGTGTTCTTCCATCGTTGTGTTTTGTTGCTGTCTTTTTGTTTACCGTTCCTTGAAAAAGACAGCAACGAAACATAACTATAGAAAAACACCGTTTCTTTCCCCTTCATTAAAACAGTTACGGATCACATAGGAAAGATTTTACGTAAACATGATATTGTTTACTTTACTTCAAAAATAAGGTGGCTCTGTTGTACCGTACTTACATTGACCCTTGACAGAAAGTGTTAATGAATGAACGAGAGACCCATGCTGTTGGTAGAAGTACAGAACAATACCGTGAAGCGTTTACAGTTTCGTTCTACTCACTGACATATGCCTCGATGCCAACGATAAAGACAGGCCGCAGCGCGCACATCACGTCATTTAAGCGAGGTAGTCCTAAGCCAGCGCGATCGCTAGCTGATTGGCCGGCAGCTGGGGCACAGCCCACTGCCCCATAGCAACCAACCACTCAGCTAGCGATCGCGCAGGCTTAGGACTACCTCGCTTAAGTGACGTGATGTGCGCGCTGCGGCCTGTCTTTCTCGTTGGCCTCGCATGTGCCTTACCACATTACACTCTGTGAGAGGTCGCATGACCTTAACCCCCTTGATTATTTCCCACGGGCATATCTAAAGTCACTTGTGTGTTACACTCCAATTGACAGATGTAGCTACTTGTGATGCGATTCGAAAGACACCAGTGGGGTCAGTTAGGGTCTGTCAGAATCTTGTTTAATGTTTGTACAATGTTATGGAAGGAAAATGTTCAAATTTCAAATGTTTGTAAAGTTAAGGGACCAATCTGCAATGGTCATCGGTCCATAAACTTACAAACTACTGAAACTAACTTATCCTAAGAACGACACACACACACCCATACACACACACACGCATGCCAGAAGAGGACTCGAACCTCTTACAGCGAACAAAAACAACGACGGCGACAGGTATTTCGATGTGACTTAACGGAAACAACTCTGTATATTAGAAAAATACGAGGCGCGTCCAGAAAGTAAGTTCCGTTTGGTAATAAAATGAAATTGTACACAGATACTGAAGAAATTTTTATAGCACAAAATTCTAAAACCCTTAAACTACTTTTGCACATAACTACCGAAATTTTGCAGGCATTTCTCATAGCGTGGCACCAAGTTTTGTATACCTTCTTCATAGAAATCTGCTACCTGTGTCTTCAACCAGTTGGAAACAGTTTCTTTCAGCTCGTCGTCATTGGTGAAGTGATGACCGCCAAGGAAAGACTTGAGATGTAAGAACAGATGAAAGTCAACAAGTTCTTCTGTAACCAAAGGTGGACGCCCCCTTCGTTCTTCAACGTGCACATCACTACGCCCGCCATTGAACTGTCGGAGCCATCTTCTCACCATCGAATCACTCATCGGATTTGGTCCGTAAACGTCGCAAATTTGCCGATAAATTTCACTTGGTTTCACTTTCCTCGCATTCAGAAACCGAATCACCGACCTGATTTCACAGGCGGCGGGATTTTAAATCAACGCCGACATTTCAAACAAGCACAACAAAGCGATCTCCAAATGGCGCTCGTTCTTCTCCTTGATACACATCGTCTACAGCGCATGTGCGGAACTGCAATCGCAGCGCTGCAGCGGAGATAAATTGAAACGGAACTGACTTTGTGGCCGCGCCTCGTATATAGCTCATGTCTACACCGATCTAGGTGATGTAGTGGTAACAAACTGCGCTAGCTTTCGAAAGTTGCTTCAAATCCACCACCGGGCATCCAGATTTCCCTAAATCACACCAGGCGAATGCCAGCATTACACATTAATAAAAGTTTTTAAAAGAATTCACCGCCACTTGACTGATAATTTCATGTTTATTGTCCCAACCAATCTTCTCTTTTGTGTCTCGTTGCCGCCGGTTGTCCTAGGTGTCGGTGGCCGAGTAGAGAGAGACTGACACAGGGAAATAGGATGCACGCGTGTGCGGGTATAGAGTCTGAGGTGACCAGCCAGTGTGACAGCAGAAACTAGAAACACTAAGCTAGATTAGAACAAGATATATATTCCGTAGAGATAGTACAATACTCGATTTTGTTAACTGAAGACTAGTGGAATGAAGATACATAGTTTAACTAGGTAGAGGCCTGCCTACTGATGAGAGACTGTTCTAGTGCCTGTCTTCATCCCAAGTGGCCAATGTCGTTCAGTGGTGGCCACGAACGGGGTTGCAGCAGAGGGCGCTCGTGGCTGACGTCGTAAGAACGCCGCGCCGTGCTTGCCTGGCGGCGCGCGGCGAAAGTAGGTGGCGCGCACTTCATACTTGTGCGACACCACATTCTCCTTTCTTCCTGACACATTCCTCCACTCCTTTCAGCAATCTGTCTCTCGATCTTCTTCTTGGTCTCTTTCTCTCGAATTTCATCTCGTGTATCCTTCTTGGTATCCTGTTCTCCTCCATTCGCTTAACATGACCATACCATTTCAGCCTTGATTTCTCTATCTCCACTTGTAATGGTTCCACCTCCATTAAGTCTCTGATAGTCTCGTTTATTTAACTATCTTTGTCACTTAAATACTGTTCCTCAAGAATTTTATCTCACTAGCTTGTAATTTACTTTTCTCTCTTTCTTTCATAACTCAGGTTTCGGATGCATATCTCAGGATTGGGTCAGAGTACGTCCCGTATATAACTTTTTACTGCTTTAGGGTACAACCCTGGTCCATATAAAGCGTCTAACACTGTACCGAAATGCTTCTGCTCCCCCCCCCTCGTCATTTTTCCGTTTTCCTGTATTAGGCTTCCTAGGTACTTGAAACTCTGCACTCTTCACTCTTCTCAATCGTTTCCCACCGATTGTTACTCCAGGTGTTCCTCTCTCCTTTGTTCTTGTTGTGATAACCATCTCACTCTTACTTATACTAAATTCCATCCCATATTCTTGTACTGTTTGTTCCCATACGTCCAACTGCTCTTGTAATTCCTCCTCATTATTCCCCCAAATCATCAGATCATCTGCTTCGTATTTTCTAGGTATCTATTTGCTTTTGTTTATTGAAAAATTACCGTACAACTACGTTCAAACCGAAAATTGTGTTATTTCAACATTTTGTACTTTTCCGTCCAAATTATTTCCTTGAAACATTATTTCGTATTGTATACCGAATATTGTGTGCATGGGAGACTAATAATGTGATTGTGTAGATTACATTAATTGAACAGGAACAAGAGAAGATTGTATTAAAATTCAAGAGAAGATTGTATTACAATCCACTCGATCCTTCATCACCAATTATCCGCTCCTGTTTCTCACAATATGATCCAATATGCATGGTTCGCATCGAAACTAACTGCGGAAAGTACCGGGCTTTGTTTTTCGACAGGTGTCCTCAAAACTCCCTGTTCGTGTAGAAAATCCTCATTTATTCGATGCGCAAATTGATGAAATATCTCTTTATTTAATGTTTTATGACAAGTATCATTCTGGCTCTTGTGCAATATCGGAACCTAGCGAGTAAATGTATCGTTATTGATAGTCTTCACAATATGATTATTAAGAGCCGACCGAATATTCGGTATCGGCCAGTTTCGACTAAAAAAACTGGTAACTTAGTGAAGCCCGGTCGCGTTCTGTATGGATTCAGTCAACGATAACGCTTTACCTCAGTTGACGATGCGCTGTTTAACTGCTGCGAGTCTCTCCTTCGGCGTAAAAATTGTGAGTATTTTGTAGTGAAGAACAATATAACGTAATCGTACCTTATAGGGATACACTATGTTTGTAACAATTTAACTGAAATCAGTATTGTACGTAATGCAATGGGTTATCTTATCTATATCTATAAATGTGAATGTAAAACCCGTAAGCAGCAGTTTTCCTGCGGATGGTTGGGTCTTGAACTTTTTCTTGCACGGCGAATTTGGATGTTTCCATTCCCTCTCGTAATGATGGATCCATGTTTCGTCACCAGTAATGAATATGTCTAATAAGTTGTCCCCTTCGTTACCAGAGCGATCCAAATTTTTTTTCAGATGTCGAGGCGCGTTTGCTTATGCAACTGTGTGAGTTGTTTTGGGACCCATCTTGCACAAACTTTACGAAACCCAAGTCTGTTGTGAATAATTTCGTAGGCAGAACCATGACTAATTTGAAGACAATGAGCCACTTCATAAATAGTTAACCGTCTGTCTAAGAGAACATATCACGTGATCGCTCAATGGTTTCTTCATTTGTGTCGGTAAACGGTCGTCCGGCTCCTTCGTCGTGCTTAACACTCGTGTGACCATATCGGAATTTTTCAATCCACACTTCGTTGTGGCAAAACACTGCTTCGTACTGTACTGAAGGTTTCTATGAATTTCGGCCCCTGATACACCTTCCGCCCACAAAAAACGTATCACTGCACGTTGCTCTTCTTTGGTGCAAATAGACAGCGGAGCAGCCATGAGCCGGCCGCGGTGGCCGAGGAGACTAAGGCGCTCCAGTCACGGTCTTCACGGCCACTACGGTCGGGGGTTCGAATCCCCCCTCGGGCATGGATATTTGTGCCGTCCTAGTTTGTAAGTAGTTCATAAGTAGTTTGTAAGTTTAGGGACTGATGACCCCGTAGTTAGGTCCCATAGACTTTACAAACATTTGAACATTTGAGCAGCCATGATTAACAGCACGGCAGCGATAACGAAACTAACGTAGCAGCTTGAAAATTGCAAAGATATAACAACAAATAAACAAAGCATGCGTCACCAACGTAAAACGACAGTACTACCAACATAAACAAAAATATAACTAAATTGCGGATAATAATTGACTTACCCTCGTATATTGTGCCTGACGGTATCGTAGGCTGCTGTCAGATCTACGAAGGCTGCCCCTGAGCTTCCCTTCATACCCTTCTTCAGTATGTTCTGTCAGTGCAAGAACTTGGCCGGTACAGGAGTTGCCAGGTCTAAATGCTCCTTGTTGTGGAATGAGGTGATTCTCAACTTATTTTCCTATTCTGGACAGGATAAGTCTCTCATACAGTTTAAAAAAAGTGATAGAGCATGGGGATGTGTCGGTAGCTACTAGGATTCTCTGGGTCCTTCCCTGGTTTAAGTAACGCTATTACTTTATACGAGTTATGTTCACACAGTAAGTTCCGTTTGGTTATATAAAGCAAACGTGAACAGACACAGAAAAAATATTTATTGTATAAAGATCTGCAACTGTTCAACTACTTTACTACAAAACTTCCGAAATTTTGTAGGCACTTGTCATAACGTAGGACAAGTTTCTGTGTGCCTGCGTCATAGAAGGTTGCCGCCTGTGTATTCAACTATGTGGAAAACTTTTTCTTTCTGCTCATCATCGTTGAAGTGTTGACCACCAAGGACAGATTTTAGGTGTAAGAAGAGATGAAAGGAGTCTTCTTCTTCCCTTCACGTTGCCGTCCGACCTCACAAGGCGAATGTGACCAAACAACTTTTACGGGAATTTCACTGGGACGTGTTTGATCATCCTCCGTACAGTCTCGCTCCTAGCGACGTTCTTCTTACGCCTAAAACCTGTCCATGGTAGTCAATACTTGAGCGATGATGACGATCTGAAAGAACATGTTACCACAGATTGAATACACAGGCGGCAACCTTCTATGAAGAAGGCATACAGAGACTTCTGCCACGCTATGACAAATGCCTACAAAATTTCGGAAGCTATGTAGAAAAGTAGTTTAATAGTTCCCACAGTGAAACTTTCACTCTGCAGCGGAGTGTGCGCTGATATGAAACTTCCTGGCAGATTAAAATTTTGTGCCGGAACTGGGACTCGAACCTGGGACCTTTGCCTTTCGCTGGCAAGCGCACTACGACTGAGATATCCCGACACGACTCACGATGCCGCCCCACAACTTTACTTTCGCCAGTACCTCGCCTCCTACTTTCCAAACTTCACAGAAGCTCTCTTGCGAACCATGCAAGACTCGCACTCCTGGAAGAAAGGATATGGTGGAGACATGGCTTAGCCACAGACTAACGGGTGTTTCTGGAATGAAACTTTCACTCTGCAGCGGAGTGTGCGCTGACATGAAACTTCCTGGTAGATTAAAATTGTGTGCCGGAACTGGGACTCGAACCTGGGACCTTTACCTTTGTCTCCACCATATCCTTTCTACCAGGAGTGCTAATCTTGTATGGTTCGCAGGAGAGTTTCTGTGAAGTTTGGAAAGTAGGAGGCGAGGTACTGGCGGAAGTAGAGTTGTGAGGCGGCATGGTGAGTCGTCTCGGGATAGCACAGCCGGTAGTGCGCTTGCCCGCGAAAGGCAAAGGTCCCAGGTTCGAGTCCCGGTTTCGGCACACAATTTTCATCTACCAGGAAGTTTCAGTTTAATAGTTGTACATTTTTGTACAATAAATATTTTTTCTGTATCTGTACATATTTGTTTTATACAACCAAACGGAACTTACTTTGTGGACATATCTACATCTACATCTACAACCATACTCCTCAAGCCACCCGACGGTGTGTGGCGGAGGGTGCCTTGAGTACCACTATCGATTTTCCCTCCTATTCCAGTCACGTATTGTTCGCGGAAAGAAGGATTGTCGGTATGCCTCTGAGTGGGCTCTAATCTCTCTGATTTTATCCCCGCGATCTCTTCGCGAGATATACGTAGGAGGGAGCAATATACTGCTAGACTCCTCAGTAAAGGTAAGTTCTCGAAACTTCGACAAAAGCCCGTACCAAGCGACAGAGCGTCTCTCCTGCAGGGTCTTCCACTGGAGTTTAGCGATCATCTCCGTACGCTTTCACGATTACCAAATGATCCTGTAACGAAGCACGCTGCTCTCCGTTGGATCTTCCTCTATCAATCCCACCTGGTAAGGATCCCATACCGGTGAGCAGTACTCAAGCTGTGGGCGAACAAGTGTACTGTAATCTACTTCCTTTGTTTTCGGACTGCATTTCCTTAGTATTCTCCCAATGAATCTAAGTCTGACATCTGCTTTACCGACGACTGATTTTATATGGTCGTTCCATTTTAAATCCCTCCTAATGACTACTCCCAGATAATTTATGGAATTAACTGCTTCCAGTTGCTGACCTGCTATAGTGTAGCTAAATGATAAAGGATCTTTCTTTCTGTGTATTCGCAGCACATTACACTTGTCTATATTGAGCTTTAATTGCCATTCCCTGCACCATGCGTCAATTTGATGCAGATCCTCCTGCACCTCAATACAATTTTCCATTGTTACAACCTCTCTATATACTACCGCATCATCTGCAAAAAGCCTCAGGGAACGTCCGATGTTATCCGCAAGGTCATTTATATATATTGTGAACAGCAACGGACCCACGACACTCCCCTGTGGCACACCTGACATAATTCCTACTTCGGAAGACTTCTCTCCATTGAGAATGACCTGCTACTTTCTGTTATCTAGGAATTCCTCAATCCAATCACACAATTGGTCTGATAGACCATATGCTCTTACTTTGTTCATTAAACGTTTGTGGGGAACTGTATCAAACGCCTTGCGGAAGTCGAGAAACACAGCATCTACCTGAGAACCCGTGTCTATGGCCCTCTGAGTCTTGTGGACGGATAGCGCAAGCTGGGTTTCACACGAACGCCTTTTTCGGAACCCATGCTGATTCCTACATAGCAGATTCCTAGTCTCGAGAAATGTCATTATATTTGAACATAATACATGTTCCAAAATTCTACAACTCACCGACGTTAGAGATATAGGCCTATAGTTCTGCACATCTGTTTGTGGTCCCTTCTTGAAAACGGGGATGACATGCACCATTTTCCAACCTTTCGGAACGCTATGCTCTTCTAGAGACCTACGATACACCAGTGCGAGAAGGGGTGGCAGTTCCTTCTCGTACTCTGTGTAAAAACGAACTGGTATCCCATCAGGTCCTATGGCCTTTTGCCACAACGGTCGGGGGTTCGAATCCCCCCTCAGGCATGGATATTTGTGCCATCCTAAGTTGTAGGTAGTTCATAAGTAGTTAGTAAGTTTAGCGACTGATGACCCTGTAGTTAAGTCCCTTAAGCTTAACAAACATTTGTCAGGGGTTCGAATCCCCCCTCAGGCATGGATATTTGTGCAGTTCTTAGTCTTAGCTAGTTCATAAGTAGCTTGTAAGCTTAAGGACTGAGGACCCCGTAGTTAAGTCTCATAAGTTCTACAAACATTTGAACATTTTTTAACCTGTGGCCTTTCCTCTTTTGAGCGACTTTAATTGTTTTCCTATCCCCCTGTCAATTATTTCGATATCTGCCATTTTGTAATCTGTGCGGCAGATTCCTCGTATTTCCTCCAGATAAGATAAATACCGAGAAGAATGCCACTTGCGAATGAGGCCGAAACGTCGGGCAGATTTTTCCAAAGACTGCGGTCTCACAGCCAGGGAAATTTTATTGATTCTCAGCACTGATGCTTTTACGGGCAGGGCGATCCGCTTTAGTGCTCGGGCCACCAGTCACGGGAATGACTAAGCACCGGAGACGACCCCGCACTTCGCGTCGCAGCCTTACGACACGAATAACGCGCCGGAGAGTGGGGGATAATGCCCCGCAGGCGTTCGCTCTGGCGTTGTTTTGTTCCGGTGGCTGGGCAGCAGCAGACCGTCAGCGCGCTCGTAACTTTGTTTGGCGCCACTAAAGGAAGCGCGCCAGATAACTTGCGCGAGGTGGCAGTGGCACCGGCGCTATTTTATTTTCGGGTTTATCTCGGCAGAGGGCCCGCTTTAACTGCGCGGCCGCATGCACCGCTGATCCATAAATTCTGCAAAGCGACGCCGCGCCGTGCCGCGCCGCGCCGGGCCCGCGAAGGCGGGAGCGGCTGTAAAAGCCCGCCAGCCGCCAGCCGCCGGCCGCACTGTACAGGGGGCGCGCGGCTGCCTGCTGCCTGCAGCCACTTCCGCCACCGGGGGCGGCTCAAAACGGATGTATACAACCGGCGACAAAGCCGCCTCCGATAACTGAATTCCCCCACTTATTCTCGGGTAATATATTCTACTGTAACCACCTATTGGAAAGGTTTCTATTTTTCCCTACACTTCTGAGAATAAATTTTGTTGAATAGTCATGTGCAGTAAAGTGTGTACATAAATTAGTGAAATAAAATGCAGTAAGAAATGAAAAGTGAATAATACGAGAAGTAAAAAATGGTAGCTTGTTTGGAGACAAGAAAAGCAGCTGTATGAATATCAAAAACTCAGACTGGTGTCGCACAACTATGAAGTGCGCACCACGTACTTTCATCGCGCGCCGCCATGCACGCACGGCGCGGTGTTCTTACGACGTCAGCCACGAGCGCCCTCTGCTGCAACTCTGCTCGTGGCCACCACTGGACTGCATCGTTCACTTGGGAATCAGATAGGCATGAGTTAAGACTTGGCTATCAGATAGGCACTAGGACTCATCAGTAGGCAGGCCTCTCTCTAGTTTAACTATGTATCAGCATTCTGCAGTCAAGAACTATGTAAAAATTAAGTATTACCAAGACTCCACGAGATATATATATCTTGTTCTAATTTGGCCTAGTGCTCTAGTTTCTGCTGTCCCACTTGCTGGTCACCTCCGTACCTGCACAAGCGTGCATCCGTTATTCCTGTGTCGGTCGCTTTCTACTCGTCCACCGACACCTACGACGACCGGCGAAAACGAGACACAAAAACGGTGACGAGGCTGGGACACAAAACAGACGGAAACCCAGTACTAAGCAAACAGGGGAAAGCTGAACTGTGGAAGGAGTATATATAGAGGGCGTATACAAAGGAAATGTACTTGAAGGCAGTATTCTAGAAATGGAAGACGTAGTGGAGGAAGATGACATGGGAGATATGATACTACGAGAAGAATTTGACAGAGTGCTTAAGGACTTGAGCCGAAACAAGGCCCTTTGAGTAGATGATATTCCGTCTGAACTGATGATGTCGTTAGGAGAGCCAGTCGTGAAAAAATTGTATCACCTTGTATGCAAGATGTAAGAACTTCAAGAAGAATATTGTATTTCCAATTCCAAGGAAAGCAAGTACAGACAAGTGTGCAAATTACAGAACTATCAGTTTAATAAGTCATGGATGGAAAATACGAACACGAATTATTTACAGACGAATGGAAAAACTTGTGGAATCTGACCTCGGGGAAGATCAGTTTGGATTTAGGAGAAATGTAGGTGCACGAGAGGCAATACTCACATTAAGACTTATCTTAGAAGATAGGTTAAGGAAAGGGAAACCTACGTTTCTAGCGTTTGTCGATTTGGAGAAAGCTTTTGACAATGTCGACTGGAATACACTCCTCCAAATTCTGAAGGTATCAGGGAGCGAAGAGATTGGGAAGGGAGTAAGACAGGGTTGTACCCTTTCTCCATTGTTGTTCAATTTGTACATCGAGCAAGGAAAGCTAGGAGAAATTTGGAGAAGGAGTTAAAGTTCAGGGTGAAGAAATAAAAACATTGAGTATTGCTGATTGCTGATGGTAATTCTGTCAGAGACAGCAAAGGACCTGGAGGAGCAATTGAATGGAATGGACAGTGTGTTGAAAGGAGCATATAAGATGAACATTAACAATAGCAAAACAAGGGTAATGGAGTACAGCCTAAGAAAATCAGATGATGCTGAAGGAATTAAATTAGGTAACGAAACAATAAAGGAAGTAGATGAGTTTTGTTACTCGGGCAGTAAAATAACAAATGATGGTCGCAATACAGAGGATATAAAATGCAGAATGGCAATGGGAAGAAAAGCGTTTTTGAAAAAGAGAAACTTGTTAACATCAAACAGTAAGTTAAGCATAAGAATGTCCTTTCTGAAGGCATTTGTGTGGAGTGTTGCTTTGTATGGGAATGAAACATGGGCGATAAACAGTAGTAACAGGAGGAGGATAGAAGTTTTTGAAATATGGTGTTACAGAAGAATGCAGAAGATTAGGTGGGTTAATCGCGCAACTAATGAGGAGGTACAGAACAGAATTGTGGAAAAAAGAAATTTCTGGCATACCTTGACTAAAAGAAGGGACCGATTTGTAGGACATCAAGGAATTGTGAAATTAGCTTTGGAGGCAAGTGTGTGGGGTAAAAATCGCAGAGGGAGATCAAGAGATGAACATAGTAAGCAAATTCAAATGGATGTAGGTTGCCGTTCTTATGAGGAGATGAAGAGGCTTTCTCAGGATAGATTAGGTTGGAGAGCTGCATCAAACCAGTCTCCGAACTGAAGACCACAACAACAACAACAATAAATGAAAAGTGAATAATACGTGAATTAAAAAATGGTAGCTTAGTTCAGTTCAGAGGCACAGGCGAATAAAAACTAGTCTTGCGTAGTTCGCGAACGAACTTGTTCGGAAGAGCGCTTCCACAGGCGAACTACGCGAACACTAGACTGACGGGGAACAGCGAGAGGACGCGAAAGCGCGCAGAATCGCGTGATTCCTTTCTGCCAGTTACCTTCATTTTGAGCTGAGATGCAGCTCAGCTGTAGTTTCATAGTTCACTGCCACAAGAGATCCATTTTAAAAATAAAGTACTACGAGTACTCTGTATGCAAATAGTTGAATACCATTATATCTCCCATTCGTGTAGATAACTGGTTTATTTGCCCAAAAATACGGGTAAGAGCACACGCTTTGGCAACACTGATTCATAATATAAAAAGCTGCCATAAAAAGGAAAGAGCTTGTAGTATTACATTAAAAAATTTTCATTCGATAAATAATTTATTTACGATGCGTATCACTGATCACAGCTTTCTCTGCCAGCTAATTACGCTGTTCTTATATTTTTGATGTTCATCTGTCTTTTATGAGCTGCCCAGGACGCGGTTGTGAACTTGGTCTTTCATTTTTCCTACCTCATTGAGAACAGTCGCACGTCGACTTCTTCATTATTAAATGTATGTGTGTGTTAGACTGTTTTTCTTATGAAGTATGATCAAAATATATTTAGTTACGTATAAATCTTTTACTTATTTCAAATGACCCACCTTTTAATGATTCATGAAGTGTTTCTATTTTTCCAGCAGTAATCTTGATTATGTAACATGATGATTGGAGCCATTGTTGGACTTGTATCTATAATTTACTAGATTTACTTCTAGATCTCATTATTTGTAATTTTCATGAATGTGACTTTCTAGTAATGCCTGGAAAGAAATCTTCAAAATTAAACGAAATCCGATCGATTTAAAGAGCCTTTTGTCGCGAAAGTTAACTTAATATTTTTTAAACTGCCATTCAGTTAGTACAATCTGCTCCAAGCCAACGAATCATCATTTTACACAAGGCAGAAAGAGTTTTTACAGCTTCATCTGCTGCATCCAGTCAACTTAACATAATCATCATGGTAAGAAAGGTCATCGCGGAATCTGCTGGTTTCTTTGTGTAATATTGTGCTCAGGTGATGCTTTCATTCCAAATTACTACTGCCGTTAAAATTTATAAAGTCAGGTTCCGCCTCCTTTTCAGTCTTCTATTTATAAAGTTACCTAAATGTGTCAGATCCACCAAATTATTTTCCAGTATTACTGTACCGTTAGTGAACTTTAGCGTCCACGAACAGTAACTACTACACCAACACCTGATCAGAAGAAAGAAAACGCAATATTACATAAGGAAATGGCGACCGTGACAGGACTCGAACCTGCAATCTTGAATTAGTTTGGAACTATGCGAACTAGTCGCAAATCCCTCGCCTCTTAGTTCGTCCGCTCCTTTTTCCGAAGACTGACGGGGAACAGCGAGAGGACGCGAGAGCGCGCAGATTCGCGTGATTCCCTTCTGCCAATTACCTTCATTTTGAGCTGAGATGCAGCTCAGCTGTAGTTTCATAGTTCACTGCCACAAGAGATCCATTTTAAAAATAAAGTACTACGAGTACTCTGTATGCAAAGTAGTTGAATACCATTGTAGCACCCATTCGTGTAAATAACTAGTTTATTTGTTTAAGTATTTGATGTCAAATTGCCCGAAAATAGGGGTAATAGCATACGCTTTGGCAACACTGACTCATTATATAAAAAGCTGTCATAAAAAAAGAAAGAGCTATTTTTGTAGCGGTAGCAAAAGCCAAATAGAGCGGACGAACTAAAAAGAACGCCAACCGTCGCGAACTAAAATAAGTGCGATCGGTCGGGAACTATTATGCCAAACGTATCTCGCTTCTTAGTTCGTTGGATTCTTTTCCGAAGACCGACAGGCAATAGCGAGAGGGCGCGCAGCACAATTAAAAATCACGTGTTTGCCTTCTGCTGATGCGTGATTTCGAGGTGAGCGTCCGCCTGCTAGATTACATAGTTCAGTGCCACAAAATTTATGTTTTGAAGTGTTCTGCACTCTGCAATATCTGACTAATAAATTCCATAATGCCAAGATATAGAGATAAAACTCTAAACTTAAGCGCGATAAATTATCCACAAAGTGTTTCTTTTGGTTTGCGTGATATCTTTAGCAGCTCAAGCAGCAAGCGCATGAAGCAGCTAGGTGGGCGAACTTCCTCCTCCACCTGCACGCGCAGACCATATTGCTCAGCCGTCACTGGGAGCGGACGAACTAAAAGAGCGAACTACTTCGCGGCAGAACAAAAGTGAGCGCTGCCGATCGCGAACTATTATGCGCCAATCTAGTAAAAACCTGCGACTGCATTCCGACAGTGCGTCGACCAGCTAACGCTGCAGTCAGTAGCGCCTTTGTATCACCAGCTATTCACGTGTGGTGGAATGCGACCAAGATACCATCGCTCTCTCCACAAGCGAAAGCCGTTGATTCAGCGATCAGGCCACAGACTGACCACCTCATATGAAATGACAGACTGTCAAAGGTGACCATCTCGTACTTCTCGAAGCAACGTGACCAGAAGCCAATAACCTAGATTATTGACCTCCAAAGCGACGTGATGATCGATCATTCTAGAAACTGTACAACGTGACAGAAGACAACGATCCCGAAGATCACTCACCTCCAGCCAGATCCATCAAATAAATACCACAGAACGAGAAGACTCTGCCAGACTGAGTAGCGGCATTAGCAGCAGAAGCAACAGTAGCAGAAGTTGTGGTTTGAGTCATGATCAGCCACCGGCACTGACAGTTGGAGTTCGATACAGAAGAAAGTAGGTGGAAGAATCTGGTCGCCATTACAGTGTCCGAGACTCGAATCTTTAATTCAGCGCAAAGTTCCGAGTGATTGGAAAAAAGCGCAGGTGACTCCCGTTTATAAGAAAGGAAAGAGAACTGACACACACAATTACAGGCCAATATCGTTGGCATCAGTTTCATGTAGAATTTTGGAGCATATTCTCAGTTCGAATGTAGTAAATTTCCTTGAAACGGGAAAGCTTCTTTCTATGAATCAGCACGGGTATAGGAAACATCGTTCATGTGCAACTCAGCTTGCCCTTTTCTCACATGATATCTTGCGAGCCATGGATGAAGGGCAATAGGCGGATTGTGCTTTTCTCGACTTCAAAAAGGTGTTCGACGTGGTGCCACACTGCAGACTGCTAACGAAGATACGAGCTTATGGAATAGGTTCACAGATTTGTGACTGGCTGGAAGACTTCCTAAGTAATAGAACGCAGTACGTTGTTCTCGATGGCGAGTGTTCATCAGAGACGAGTGTATCGTCAGGCGTGCCCTAGGGGAGTGTGACAGGATCGCTATTTTTTTCTATCTATATAAATGATCTGATGGACAGAGTAGTAATTTGCGGCTTTTAGCTGATGATGCTGTGGTGTATGGGAGGGTGTCGTCTTTAACTGACTCTAATAGCATGCAGGATGACTTAGACAAAATTTCTGGTGCGAAGAATGGCAGCTAGCTCTTAATGTAGAAAAAATGTAAGGTGATACGCGTGAGTAGGAAAAACAATCCTATAATGGTCGAATACAGCATTAGTAGTGAGCTTCGTGATGCTGTCGCGTCGTTCAAATATCTAGGCGTAACATTGCAGAGCGATATGAAATGGAACGAACATGTAAGGACAGTTGTGAGTAAGGCGGACAGCCGACTTCGGTTTATTGGGAGAATTTTGGGAAGATGTACTTCACCTGTAAAGGAGACCGCGTATAAAACGCTTGTACGACCACGCCTTGAGTATTGCTCAAGTGTTTGGGACCCGCAGCAGATCAGTTTAAAGGAAGACATAGAAGCAGTTCAGAGGCGAGCAGCTAGGTTTTTTACTGGTAGGTTCGACCAATACAATGATCCGGCGACTCAATTGGGGATCGCTGGAGGAAAGACGACGTTCTTTTCGTGAATTTCTGTTGAGGAAATTTAGAGGGCCGGAATTTGAAGCTGAGTGTAGCACGATCTTGCTGCCGCCTACTTCCATTTCGCGTGGTGATCACAAACACAAGATAAATCAGGGCTCGTACAGAGGCATATAGGCATTCTTTTTTTTTTCCTAGTACTGTTTGGGAGTGGAATAGGAAACGAAATGCCTAGTAGTGGTACAGTGTTCCTTCCGCCACGCACCTTAAGGAGAATTGCGGAGTATGTATGTAGATGTAGATGTAGAACCTGGAACCTATGTCTTGCGCGGGCAATCGCTCTACTACTGAGCTATCTCGACACGACTCATGGCCCGTCCTCACAACTTTACGTCTGCCAGTTCCTCGTCTCCTACTGTCCAGGTACTGGCAGAAGTAAAGTTGTGAGGACGGGCCATGAGTCATGTCGGGATAGCTCAGTAGTAGAGCGCTTGCCCGTGAAAGGCAAAGGTCCCAGATTGGAGTCCCGATTCTGGCACACAATTTTAATCTGCCAAGAAGTTTCATAACAGCGCACACTCCGCTACAGATAGAAAGTTTAAATGTGAGCCAATGTACGAAATAAAAGCTTAATTCTGGTAGAAGGCTACCCAGATAAGAGTTAACGTTATAAAAAAGCTTAATTTTAGCAGTAAACTTAGCAAAAGGTCCGTGTGAACTACCGGCTACTCCCTGCTGCAGAATCTTGTTCCCTGCCTCAAATTGAGAAATGACTTGGTTCAAATTACTCTAATAACAGGAAGTTAACGCTACAGTGGCTAATATACGTAGCAGCTCACTCGAAACTAGACACAGGCATCATTTCATAAATGTGGCTAAGAAAAACATTTATGGCGCAACGGAACTTAAAAATAAAAAAATAAAAAAAATGCATCTGAGCTTGTTTTCAGCACAAACAATTTTAAATAAAAGGGGGAAGGTACTAGAAAACTACAATTTATAGGCAAGTCAAAATTATACTGAACTTGTTTATTCAGGTCGAACGCAAGCAACATGTGGAACCAATTTTGATAATACAATAAAAATGCATCCCATTTACATGATCTAATACTGACGATGCCCAGCATTGAATTTAAAATAAATTACACAGAATATAACGCTACTGGGGGTAGGATTTACAAACAACACTCACTCGCTCACACACACGCAATGCAACAACGAAACTCACCAAAATCAGCGTGCTGAAACGAGGCAGAAGCAGGCGCCGCTATCGTAGGCGAAATTCAATAACCCGGAGGTACCACACAACACAATATACAATAAAACAGCGAAGATAGCTCTGGAATGTCGTGCCTGATTTGAGATAGTGCGTGGCTATAGCAAAGTTAAGTTGCATTTAGATTAGACCGCGAGCGAAAACGCTAACGGCGACACACGGCTACGTTACATGTTCGCACTCCACTGAAGGTGAAGTGGTTAAAAATGAATTCATTGCACAAAATCACGGCGGACTCTTAAGTTGCAATCTAAGAGTAAACTATTTAGGCACTGGTTTTATAAGAAGTGGCGTGAATTCAAGTGACTAGCTGCAAACCCGTGAAGTCCGAGTTCGAACACACGTGGTTCCGAAAACCAATAAAAATGTATAAATTAAATTTCCGCAAAATAAATAAAATTGACTGCGGCATGCAACCGATAGAAATGTTTAGAATTACAAAAGGAAACGAATGAAATGCAGCTACACGCGATAGGGAGCGATTACAGAGACAGATGAAGTCTAGTCTCTAAAAAGCAGAAAAGTGAAATAATAACAAGACGGAAAAGTGAGAATAAAAACTACGGCATGCAACCCTTAGAAATGCATAGAATTTCATAAGCAAGCTATTGAATGTGGTTGTACAAGACTCGGAGAGAATTACTGACCAAGACAGTGCATGAAATCTGTCCAGCTGTTCCAGCGAGAAGGGAAACAGCCCACTGTAAGATACCCTGCGCCACGCACCTTCCGGTGGCTTACGAAAGGCAGCCAATATATTGATGCAGGATATAATCTATCTCCCAACCAAATTTCATTGAAATCTATCCATCCCTTTCAGCATGAAGCAGTAGCAAACGTATTTAGCCATTGTAACGTACTCTCTGCAACGCACGATACGGCGCCTCACGAACAGTAGCCCATGTATTTATCAGGGTATAAACTCATATTACATTTATATCCGTTCAGCCATTTCAGTGCGAAGGCGTAAGAAACGAATAAACTAAATGTAAAGCACCCTCCCCCATGTATCATATGAAGCTAATTTTTTATGCCTATAACCTTCTGACGAGTGCAAGCAATGAGTTGAAAAAGTTTTATCGCAATCGGAATGTACGGTATGGCCGTGCATAAAATACGAACAAAAATTCAAACAAAGATTAATTTATATACATTATATTTATGTATTTATTTTCAAATTCTCATTTAAACCATACGTTGGTAACAACAAATTCCTTCTGCTGGTGGTTTTCGCCCCAATGATTCGGTACGCTTGGTATGCATCAAAGCTCGCAGCCAAAAAAACCGTCATTTAAAAATCTGATTGAAGTATGCTTTCCACTGAAGCATATTTTTTTTTAAATTTCTTACTTTAAATTGCTTACATAAAATTCATATGGTGTGAACAATATTGATGTTTTAAATATTTCTTTGATGATTATCACCCTGAAAAATGTAACGTCACTTCCATCTCCAAAAGAACTACACAAACTTTCATCGTCTTTTCACAGGTAAATTGAGAGGAGCTAAGAGAAATGTAGTATCTTCATCAGTGGGAGTAAAGGTATCACAACTTTAAGTTTTATGTGTTTCTTATGTATAAGTACTGCATATAACAGCATAGAACAGGTATGAGTGTCTTTTTCTATGTGCCTGCAGCTCGACAATTGTCTATGTAGCGTGTTAATTTTCGTCGTATATTACTGTATTCGAACCTGGACTTTCCATTGCTAGGCTTTATATGATTTAACAATTAGTAACATAGTATTTTACGGGACCACCGTGTTCAGTAAACAGGTGTAATTTTCGCCATCATGGGCTCCCGACAGGCCTCACGGAAATACATGGACAATACGGAAATGCATGGACAATACGGAGTGTTCCTAGGGAGAGGGATGGGAGTAGCCTTGAATATCATTTGTGCGATTGATTCAGATATATACATGAGATCCCATATCAGTATTCTTGAAAGAAGAAATTGGCTACAACCAACTTAGGAACAGATCCGCCAGTCCTCCTATGCCCGATTTCACCAAGCGTCGTTTATGACATTGACGATAGTTTAATCTTTGACGATCGTTTAACTTTCATTTTTGTGTTTCATCGACGTCTGTTTATTGTAACGATCGTTAAACTCGCTGCCAAAACTGACGCGCCGATTTTGCGTCGTCAAACGATTTGACGAGTCGTTTATGAAAGACAGGTTTACTGAAGTTGGAATATTCGGGAGTTTTTGTAAAGGTAACATAGATACTTTTATTGCTATTCATGTCTTCTGGCTGTGAAGATGGGAGATAATTTTTATGCGCAAGTATTGTTCACAGATTTACTAGAAAATCTAGGGTTTGGACGTGTACTTTCTACACAATGAATGCTATAAAAGTCATTTAAGGTTAAGGTTGTCCGAGAAAGTAGCATTAAAACGCCTGGAATGAAATGAAAATAAGACTAGAGTATCCAAACAGTCCATTAACCCCAATAAAACAGCTGTTTTTAACTCTGCGATTCTATGGTACTGGATCTCTTCAAATGGTAATAGCAGACTTAAATGGGGTTTCGAAATCAACCATCAGCCGATATATCAAGAAGTTTTCAGAAGCAATTGCACCGCTGAGACCCCTAGGCCTATATCTGAAATTCCCGCAAGGAATTCCGTCTTTTATTTTCGAAAGAAGGCACACAAACAAACTTTTCTCATCACTAGAAAATTAAGAACCTCTCTTCTTTATTTCATCGGTACGTTCCATTTTCTTACCGTTATTATTGTCCGGCTTCACCAAACTTACGAATCACAACAACTTCGACTGTACTGAAAAACCGCTATTTACATAGCGATATTCACTTGTTCAGTCGAAAACTAGAGAACAACAATGAAAAAAACGATAAAACTCGATAGTATCGATTTAATACACGACACTAGACGCTGTTTCGATTGGAGCGTCTGTTAAAATAAACGCCTCATCAATTCTTTGCAACTAGCGATGATGAAACACTGTAGCTTTTGACGGCACGTTAAAAATAAACGAGGCATTGAATTTGACGTTTGTGTAACATATTTAGAAGACGTTTGGTGAAACCAGGCACTACTCATCTAGCTAAACCAGTCACGAACAATTTTACTTCCAAGCTAGCGAAGCAAGTTCATTCAGTTGAGTTCCATGGGGAGCCCAAGACAGTGAATCCTGTCTGTTTGTAAAGAACTTGTGGCACAGACAAATATATACAGAAGAGAAACCTCCGTAAGGGCCCGGTCCTACGCTCCGGGGTGCGGGGAGGGAGGGTTTCCAGCAGTTCCCTAAGATGTCCTATGATGGCGCTGCGGTCAGAAGCAGCTCTTTAAACTGGCCAGAGCAGGCGGCAGGTAGCGGCTGTCCCCACCACCACCTCAACCTCAAACGCCGGCACGCCGGACACAGCCGTGGCCTCGTGGCAGGCGGCACGAGCTCTCCCCTCAGCCTCCCCTCCACGCTACCCTCTGACGCGCGAGAGGCACCCTAAGCCAGCGAACCGCCTGACACCTGCTAGCATCTTACGGAACTACGAGAGGAGCGTAGGACAGTGGTTTAGGGTGGGCTGCTTCACTGTATATGTTACTCTGTGCTTGTGGGTAGCACCAGAGGGAGAGAGAGGGGCCGAGTCCGTGTGAGACGGAGAGTGAGCCTTCGGGGAAGGCTTCCACATATTACACAGCAAGCGGGCTGGTCGGTGGCGGTCAGCAGACCCCATTGCGCTGAACCTGAGGCAGGGCCCTCGGGCCGGGAAGCATGGCGTCGCTGTGGCGCGCACCAAGGGGCGTCACATTTCCTCGTGATGGCCCTGACAACGGCTGACACACACCAAGTCGTACCGCTAGGTTCAGGTCAGTGACCGACCGGCGCAGGAATACGTACCGCGCAAAGGGCTATTTGGAGCGTGTATGCGGGAACGGTCGTCATTGTACTGCACTGAGCGGGAGGACACTGGGCCGGATCGATGACCATCAGCGATCGGCGAGTTTCGATCGACGCATTATCTTTGGCAGAGAGCCTAGTGACACAAGTGTAAGTGTCTCTGGAGGGCGTGGCTAGGAGGTGTGTGCTGGAGACGAGAGGTATGGGCAGTAAACTGGATGTGTACGTTACGTCGCTGTCTGGGAAGTAGCCAGTGTCGGCTGCGCTGCTCGACGTGTTAGTTGCAGCCATGCCAAGCAGTGGAACAGCCGGCAGAGCTGCCTTGATGTGTTCCGAAGGCTGTGGAGATGATTCCGTCGGTGTGAGGTGCACACATTAAGTTTTGAACTATCTACCAACGCGTCTTCCAAGACAGCGGAATCAGCATTTTATGCTACGGTGAGACAGTGCTATTGTGAGTCTGACAGTTTAACTGTGCGTTTAGCCTGACTTGGGATTCTTGTGCTTGGTCAACGGTCTTAGTTGATAGAGATGTAATTGAATTGTCTCGTCGCCATTGTTGAACAGTGATGCCTCAATCTCCCCTCCTTCAGATCAAGTTGTTGCAGTGTTATGTTTTGCTCTCATGTTGTGTACATCTACTCGTACCTCGTCGTTAGCGAACAAGCTGTTGTTACTAACGTGGTGGTGTCTGAAGGCCATGGAAAATGACGCAAAGTAGTGGCATGTATTGAAGTTAAATCTTCTGGAAGTGTGGGGCTTGTTACAAGACAGCTCGAATATGAACTTTTTTTTTTTGTCTTATATCTTGGCTGTATTATTTAAGGTTTAACCAAAGATTCTTATTTCGAGGTTCACATATTAAACACCAGTTCTTAAGGTACAAGGTTTGTATTAACTGCATTTTTTTTTCTTTTAGAATTGCAAGTATATTTTAAGACAGCCCATCAGGCGTAATGGTTGTTTAAATGATTAGGTGTTGAATTATTAACTTGACCTCAAAATTTGCCCTTAATGCGTTGGATTGTTTACTTTTTTTATTTAATGTAATCTGCAAATTTTATTTTATCTTTGTATTGTAGACTAAATAAATTGTGTGTAAACTGTCCATCAATTATGTGCGAGTGAATAAAATCCGGCTCAGTCCTTCCTTGATCCTTTGGTCACGTGGGGCCGGGTTTGAGATCTGTCCCACGCTACAGACAGTTTTTCGAACTATCTTGGCGCCGTGCCCGCTCATTGGAGGAAAATTGGCGCCTAGAGAACGCTTGGCTCTTGCTCCCTAGTGAGGGGTAGCCTCGCGTTTCTTAGCAGAGTGAAGAGCAGCGCTCCAGAAGGAACTTCATCTTAGAAAGCCGACGAGTGTAGTTGGCATGACTTAGGTGCTTACTTGTGTGTGTTTTGAGACTTCGGCTATTTTTCCACCTATTGCGCTTTGTTTGTTTCAGATTCACTTTTCTGACAACGTCTGAAACTTTGTCGACCAGAGTATAATAGAGGTGTGAATAGGCTTAGCCAGTTTGTATCAGCCTCACCGACTCGCTGATAACGTTATTCCTAGCTCTGATGTCAATTGTGCACTTGACAATCTTGCGTCTAGTACAAGTAGTCCGAGTAGGGTACTCATAGCCGAGCCTGTGGTTTCGTTAGACACTGTACGCTTGCCGTGGACACTGAGAGTAGGGCAATCACGCTTCTGTCTTGAGAAGTTCTTTTCTTTCGATCGGACCGCGAATTACAAAACTTCAACGCACTGCCACCGCCGTCTCAGGGACGCCGGCTCCATCAGCATTTGGCTGAGTATTGTTTGCAACTGCATCTCTTGGCAAGAGTTAGGATTCTTCCTTTTGACGGTTGTCTTAAACATCATTTTATGTGGAAGCGATCGTAATTATTGCACGCTCCCTTGATCTCCTTCGTGATGTGAATTACCTGCCGCTACAGTTATAGTAGGAATTTGCCAGTCATTTATTAGTGTCATATTTGTATTTGTTTATGTATTCTAAACTGATATTTTTTTGACGTTTTTGTAGTTCTGAGAACTGTTCCTGCTGTTGTTGTTGTTGTGGACTTCAGTCCGCAGACCGGTTTGATGCAGCTCTCCACGCTACCCTGTTCTGTGCAAGTCTCTTCATCTGAGAATACGTTCGACAACATACATCCTTTTGAATCTGCTTACTGTAGTCGTCCCTCTAATGCTGACAATTCCTTGATGTCTCAGAATGTGTCCAACCAATCTATCCCTTCTCTTAGTCAGGATATGCCAGAACCTCATTTTCTCCCCAATTCGGTTAAGCACCTCCTCATTAGTCACGTGATCTACCCATCTAATCTTCATCATTCGTTTGTAGCACATATTTCGAAAGCTTCTATCATCCTTTTTGTCTGAACTCCTTATCGTCCACATTTCACTTGCATACAATGCTACACTCCAGACCAATGCTTTGAGAAAGGCCTTCCTAACATATAAATTAATACTGGATGTCAACAAATTTCGCTTCTTTAGAAACTCTTTTCTTCCCGTAGCCATTCTCCATTTTACATCTTCGGCCATCTTGCCAACTTACTACCAAAATAACAAAACTCACCTACTAATTTTATTGTCTCATTACCTAATCCATTTCCTTCAGCATCACCTGATTTTCTGGCATTACATTCCATTACATTCGTTTTACTCTTGTTAATGTTCATCTTATATCTTCCTTTCAAGACACTGTCCATTCCTTTCAGTTGCTCTTCCATATCCTTTGCAGTCTCTGACAAAATTACTGTGTATTCGGCAAATCGCAAACTTTTTATTTCTTCTCCCTGCACTTCAATTCCCTCTCAAAATTTCTCCTTCCATTCCTTCACTGCTTGCTCAATGCACAGACTGAAAAACATTGGGGAAAGGTTATAACATAGTCATACTCCCTTCCCAACCTCTGCGCCCCTTTCTTGCCCTTCGACTCTGATAACCGCTGTCTGGTTTTTGTATAAGTTGAATATAACTCTCCGCTCCCTACATTTTACCCCTGAATTTGGAAGACTGTATTCCAGTCGACATTATCAAAAGCTTTCTCCAAATCTACAAACGCTAAAAACGTAGGTTTCCCTTGCCTTAGCTATCTTCTAAGATAAGTCGTAATGTATTGCTTCCCGTGTTCCTACATTTATCCTAAAACCAATCTGACTTTCGCCGAGGTCAGATTCCACAAGTCTTTCCATTTTCAGTAAATAATTCGTGCTAGTATTTTGCAGCCATGAGTTATTAAACTGATAGTTCAAAAATTTTCACACTTGTCTAAACATGCTTTCTTTGGAAATGGAATTACGATATTCTTTTTGTAGTCTGAAGGTATTTTCCTTGCATACCAGGTGCACCATTTATTTCATGACTGACTGTCCTAACGATATCAGAAGTTCAGACGGAATATCATCTACTCCAGGGGCCTTGTTTCGACTCAAATCGTTTACCACTCTGTCAAATTCTTCTTGCAGTATAGTATCTCCTATCTCCTCTTCTTCCACTTCGTCTTCCATTTCTAGAATACTGCCTTCAAGATTATTTCCTTTGTATTGGACGTCTATATATTCATTCCACAATTCAGCAAATGTTTTCAAAATTTCAAATGATTGTATAGCTTATGGGACTTAACTACGGGGTCATCAGTCCCTAAACTTACAAACTGCCTATGAACTAACTAAGACTAAGGACGGCACAAATATCCATGCCCGAGGGGGGATTCGAACCCCAGACCGTAGTGGCCGTGCAGACCGTGACTGGAGCGCCTCAGTCCCCTCGGCCACCGCGGCCGGCTATCACTGTTCAGCTTTCCCCTCTTTGCTTAGTACTCGTTTTCTGTCTAGTTCTTGATATTGAACCAGCTGCTTTTCTTGCCTCCAAATATCTCTTTTATTTTCCTGTAGGCTGTATCTTTCTTTCCCCTAGTCATGCATTCTTCTACGGTTCTGTATTTGTCCTCTAGCCACTCCTGCTTAGTCAGTCTGCACTTCCTGTCAATTCCATTTTTCAGACGTTCGTACTCCCTTTTGCCTGCTTCACTTGCTGAATTTTTATATTATCGCATCTCATCAATTAAGTTCAGTATATACTGTGTTATCCAGTGATTTCTATTAGGCATTGTCCTTCTGCCTATATTATCCTCTGCTGCCTTCACTACCTTATCTCTCAGAGCTACCCATTCTTCTTCTACTGTATTCAGTTCTTGCCTGATGTCCCTCTGAAACTCTCAATCACCTCTGGTTCCTTCAATTTGCCCAGGTTCCATCACCTAACTTTTCTACCTTTTTGCAGTCTCTTAAGTTTTAATCCGCAATTCATAACCAATAAGTTATGATCAGAGTCTATATCTGTCCCTGGATATGTCTTACAGTTTAAAAACTCGTTTCTAAAGCTATTCCTTGCCATAGTAAAGTCAATCTAGTACCTTCCAGTGTCTTCTGGTCTCTTCCACGTATACAGCCTTCTTTCATGATGATTAAACAAAGTGTTGCTGATCATTAAATTGTGCTCTGCACATAATTCTACAAAGTGATCTCCTCTTTCATTCCTTTTTCCCAGCCATATTCACCTACTACTTTTCCTTCTCTTCCCTTTCCTACTACCGAGTTCCAGCCCCCCAATCACTATCAACTTTTCGTCTCTCTTACACTTTCTGGATGATTTCTTTTATCTCCTCATACATTTCTTCGATATCCTCATCATCGGCTGTGCTAGTTGGCATATAAACTTGCAAAACTGTAGTCGGTGTTGGCTTTGTGTCTATTTTGATACGATAATGCATTCACTATGCTGTGCATAGTAACTTATCCTATTCCTATTTTCTTTTTCATTATCAGACCTACTCCTGCGTTACCATCACATGATTTAGAATTTGTAACCCTGTACTCGCCTGACCAGAAATTCTGTTCATCCTGCACCGATCTTCATTAACCGCTACTATACTAACTTAAACCTTACCATTTCTCTTTTCAAATTTTCTAACTTACCTACGCGATTAAGGGTTAGAACATTCCACGCTGCGACCCGTAGAATGCCTGTTTGCTTTTCTTGATGACGACATCCTCTTGAGTAGTTCCCGCCAGGAGATCCGAATGGGGTACTATTTTAACTCCGGAATATTTTACCCAAGAAGACGCATCGTCATATATTCATACAGTAGAGCTGCAAGTCCTCGGGGAAAGTAACGACTGCAGTTTCCCCTTGCTTTCTGCCGTTCACAGTAACTGCATGGCAAAGCCATGTTAGCTGATGTTACAAGGACAGACCAGTCAATCACATCCAGACTGTTGCCTCTGTATCTACTGAAAAGGCTGCTGCCCCTCTTCAGGAACCACACGTTTGTCTGACCTCTCCACAGATACCCCTCCGCTGTGGTTGCACCTAGGGTATGGCTATCTACATCGCTGAGGCACGTCTGTGGTTCAAGGGGGTGGGAACTGACGAAAATAGAACTGTTCCTATTTTCGTTAATTAATGGATTGATTCTTTTGTGAAATAAATTAAGTACATTCTTGACTTGGATCTGATTCAGTAGTTAGATTCCCGATTTTTAATTATATTTTGGTGGGTATTTGTTAATCAAGAGGCCAGATCTCTTTCAGGGCGCCGGCCGCGGTGGCCGAGAGAACTGAGGCGCTTCAGTCATGGTCTGTACGGCCACTACGGTCGGGAGTTCGAATCCCCCCTCGGGCATGGATATTTGTGCCGTCCTTAGGATTAGCTAGTTCATAAGTAGTTTGTAAGTTTAGGGACTGATGACTCCGTAGTTAAGCCCCATAAGCTATACAAAAGTTTGAACATTTTTTTTTCTTTCAGGGCACATATCAGTGATTGTCACGAGGGGGATCTGCCAATACACCCTCTTCCTTGTGCTTCCCATTTACCACACATCTGCACATCGCAAATCACCCAGCCCGACCAACAACGCTCGTAACTTTACAATTGTAATTCAGGATAGTAACGTAACCTGTAAATACCATCGTTGATATAGTTTCAATCGGAATATTAATCACACTCCAGAAACTTTGCTTTTTCAACGCATACACTACACCCTTTTCAATTGTGTACCTGTAATCGACAGATACAACTATTGTTGTATTCGTAACATCTTTCACCTTTTATACTATTCAGTGCTTTTTCTAGGTTGACATAGCCTATGTCAGTCTTGATTTTTTCCTTAAATGTTTCTTCTATTTTGAGACTACATTCGGTATAAAACTTCTGGAGAAGTAACCAAAACAATGATAGAATGTCTACGCCATACTGTAATTATGATCTACATTTCATTCACAGATTATAGATATAAATGCAACAATCGTAAAGAAAAAAAAATGTGGTGTCATGGATTAGGAAAGGGAGATTCCAATGTCAAGGAAATATTATCGCTAGATATAGTCCTACAGTAGGTACCTTGTGATCTCCATGTGAAATAAGAATATTTATCAGTAGTCATAGAATTCAGCAGTGCAATTTGTACGGATACGTGATAACATGGGTTACTGTGGCGACTCGATAGTGCTTCAATCTTAAGTTTCCAGCAGTCGTTTTTATATGCCCTTTTGACGGTTACTTTAAGACGTTCCTCATATTCATCTAGTCGAAGGGTATGCTTCGGAGAATTTTGTTCAAACAACTCAAAGAGTAGAAATTTCAAAACAACATTTTCAGCTTTAATTGAGTCGAAATTAGAAAACAGACGGATTGAAATAGTACTCAAGTCCATTACTATGATCATATTTGAAGAACTATAAGGAGATCATGTTAATAGATAGTATCAAACTAGGATAAATTTCTTTTCCTGCGTCTCCAGTTTGAGAGATATTTCTCAACGATTTTTTGTTAGTTTTATTTGTTGATGTTGAACTGTGTCATCTCTGACCTTCCTTTCTGTTTTCTTATTTTTATTTTTCAGTGGCAACCTAAAATTATTGGTAGTGTAATATCAATGAAACATACTTTGTGGATATTTCCTAGCTTTATTTCTTAACTTGTGGCATACTCTGGATTTACTCACATGCAGTGTAATTGATAAAGGTGCCATACACAGTTAGATTAATAATACAAAAATATGTACTTCCGCCGCGTTGGAGTAGCCGAGCGGTCTAAAGCGTCTCGCTGCGGAGCGCGCGGTTGCTCGCCGTGGAGGTTCGAGTCCTCCCTGGGGCATGGGTGTGTGTGTTTGTCCTTAGGTTAGTTTACCTAGGTTTAAGTAGTTTGTAAGCTACGGACTGATGACCACGCAGTTTGGTCCGATAGATTTACAAACATTTTAAATTTTTATGTACTTCCTGTACAGTAATGATGTATTCCTTCTGTTGAGCACCAACTAATAAGTCTTCAAAAATACTGAGTGGAAATTTGTCACATATATGAGATACAATACGTTGTATTTAGTTTCAGTACAAAGCCATCGAATCAGTCACAGAAATAAAGGCATCTGGAATTTTTTCTCCCTTTTCGACATATTTTTTTCGAAAGCTTACACTTCGCTTACAACTCACTGAACATAATGTCAGGCAGTGAAAACACATTATGTGGGATTTTAATCTATGTAATCGTTCGTGCATTTAAATAAAAATTGTAAAAATAAAAGAGGCAAAATATTCTGTTATTTAGTACAGAGACAAAGAGATACACTTACTTTGACGATAATGAATGTAAAAACAAAAACTGTCGGAATGCGGATGCGATTTTGTGCATTAACGACGCAGTGCAAATACCGCAATTTGCAGCGACGAGCGCGGGATGGGGCGAGAGAATAAAGGGGACAATGAGGTGCGGGAGATCGGCGGACGTAATTGTGGGCCGGTCGATGGCTGCGCGGCTACTTTTGTCCACAACGAGGCGCCTGATGAATGCCGCCGACAGACAACGGCGCGGGGCAGCCGGCCAGCCGCTGACGTCACAGCACACGACGCCCCGGCCGCAGCGGCTAGCGCCAGGACCAGCAGCGGCGGGCGCTGAACTACAGTAGAGAAGGCGAAGAGCCAGTCCACTGTTCAAAGATGGAAGTAACGAATCTAGTGATATGAAAATGAAGTAAAAACGTAAACAATGTGGTGGCGTCCTCTGTACTGTGTGTATATGTTACAGGTCAAACCCGATTTTAGGATGAACTAGTTTCGCCTAGGCCAAACCTCGGAGGACATTTTAAACATTTCCTGTAACAAAGTGTTTTAAGTCACGCTGGTACGTTCTGTTGCTGTGTGTTTCCATTCCATGATTAATGTGATTTGAAGAGAAGTAATAAAATGAGCTCTAACATGGAAATTAAGCGTTTCCGGACACATGTCCACATAACATATTTTCTTTCTTTGTGTGTGAGTAATGTTTCCTGAAAGTTTAGCCGTACCTTTTTGTAACACCCTATATAAACTTTCCCCTCCTTGCTCAGAATTGGTTTTCCGTCTGAGTTCTTGATATTCATAACAACTGCTTTCCTTCTGAAACTACCTGGCAGATTAAAATTGTGTCCCTTTCGCGGGCAAGTTCTCTAACCTCTGAGCTATTCCGGCACGCTTCAAGGTCCTTCCTCACAACGTTACTTCTGCCAGTATCTCGACTCCTATTTACCAAATTTCACGCAAGTTCCCCTGCGATAATTAGAGGAATAGCACTCCTGGAAGAAAGAATATGGTGGAGATATGGCTTAGTCACAGCCTAAGGGATGTTTCCAGTTTGGAAAGTAAGAGGCAAGGTACTGGCAAAAATAAAGTTGTGAGTACGGACCCCGAAGCGTGCCGGGATAGCTCAGACGGTTAGAGCGCTTACCCATGAAAGTCAAAAGTCTCAGGTTCGAATCCAGGTCCGGCAAACAATGTTAATCTGCCAGGAAGTTTCATATCATCGCATGCTCCGTTGCAGAGTGAAAGTTTCATTCTGCTTTCCTTCTCTTCAAATTTCTTTTTCATCTTCCTGTAGGCGGTATCTATTTTACCCGTATTTACAGACTTCTACAGATTTGTATTTGTACTATAGCTGTAATATATCGAGAAATCGCAAGTCCGGAAAATTGTAGCGAAATGCATGAAAATTTGCAGCATAGCCACCCGGAATGTATGGGTTTGCAGTAGATACAATGGAAATTTTCTAGTATTAAAATAGTTTCTTATGAGATATTCTTGATTATGACAACGTCAAATGAAGCAGAGTACATTGTGAACAGGTTCATAGCCTTACTAAATCTTTATTTTCCTATAGTTTGAGCAACTTAGCTTATTTTGTCTTCAGTCTCGCTGCGATACTTAATCATACATGGATAGAACAAAATAGGAAAACTGTATGAAGTAGAACGGCGCCTTTTACGTAGAAAAAAACTAATTATTTTGGCAGGAAGGGTCTTGTGGACTGGAAAAGACCTAACAAAGCGAGAGTGATCTCCAAGTCCTCGTATGAAAGTAAGCACTGTGAAAAACAGAAAAAGTGAAACCTTTAGCTCTGAGTTACTTATCTAGTGGAAAAAATACTAGTTACTGGAACAGGAAAGTAGAAGAAATTGTGGTACCTAAGGAGAAAATTAGCCACGGCAGCGTTACTTAGATCACAATACCTGTAAAAAACGCAATGGCTATGTAAAGTAGGCGACAGAACTTAAAAAAACATGTCAAACAAGCATTTGTGATAAACATCTTACGGAGTGTATTCAGTTTTAAAGACTCCCTACCAATGTCATGTTTTCTGACGTTACATAGAAAGTGGTATGGGAGAAGTAAAATTCATACTATACTATTTCAATGTGCAGCCCCTTTTAAAACTCAGGAGTTTGGCTTTACGTTCAGAGAAAACGTTTAGGCGGACTTATAGCAACTTGAAATTAGGCCTTGTGGTCAAAGGTACGTGACAGATAACTTGGGCTGTGTCTGAAACCACTGTACGTGTCCATGTGGAGTCAACAGCGTAGGCTCTTCTTCCGGAAAGATGTGGCATCTTCACTGCTGAGGAAAATCTCTCCCGATTTGGTTGATATAGGAGTTTACCTTTTCCTGCAAGTAAATGACTTATTAAGCTGAAGGTGTTTTAAAACACTTGTTACCACTTGCCATCTTTGTAATCGTATCATTTTGTGATTCATTATTACATTCATCTTTATTTCTGCCAGTACTTCGCCTGTATCACATACCTAGCGTACCAGGTAGAACACTTTTATTGTTATTGATTCTCCTCAGACTTGTGAGGTGACAAATTCAATTCTTAATGTTATTCGTTAATAATAATATGTAGATAGGGAACAGGTCACCGTAAATACGAACGTTGAGCAGCCGACAGACACATGCAGTCTAGCGGGTACAGCCGTCAGTACCGGAGCAGTATAGCAGTCTACGAATCCGTCTACAGCGAGCCAGCACAAGCAAGAACACTGCTAGTGACTGACGTATAGCAGAACTGTGTTCTATGTAATTGGCAGCAGTGTACCACAAACACATCACATAAAAGCTGACAATTTCTTCATTTTGTAATAAAAGTATGGTAGTTGACCCGTGTGAATAATTCGCACTTACCCTGGTCAGTGACAGATAGGTAAGATAGTAATGGAGCTGCAAGTATATATATATATATATATATATATATATATATATATATATATATATATATATATATATATACATAAACTCTGACCATAACAGAAAGGTAGGAAAATATGGAGATGGGACGTGGATACACTGAAGGAACCTGAAGTTCTTGAAAATTTCCGAAGGAGCTTTAGGCAACAATTGAAAGAAACGGTGGAAAATAAAACAGTGTAGGAGGAATGGGTAGCATTGAGAGATGAAATAGTGAAGGCAGTAGAGGACAAAATAGGTAGGAAGGCAAGACCTACAAAAAATTATTGGATATCACAGGACATACTAAATTTAATCGATGAAAGGAGAAAATATAAAAATGCAGTAAATGAAACTGGCAAAATGGAGTAAAGACGACTAAGAAATGAGATTGACAGGAAGTGCAAAATGGCTAAGCAGGAGTGGCTAGAAGGCAAGTGAAAGGATGTAGAAGAAAGTATAAATAGAGGAAAAATAGATACTACCTACAGGAAAATAAAAGAAATATTTGGAGATAAGAAAAACAGCTCTATGAATATCAAGAAAGCAGATGGAAAGCCAGTTCTCAGCAAAGAAAGAAAAGCTGAAAGGTGGAAAGAATATATAGAGAGGCTCTACGAAGGAAAGGAACTATGAGGTAATATTGTAGGAGGGAGAGAAGAAGTAGATGAGGATGAAATCGGAGATACTGTACTGAGAGATGAATTTGACAGAGTACTGAAAGACCTAAGTCGAAACAAGGACCCTGAAGTAGATGACATTCCCTCAGAGCTACTGAAGTCTCTGAGAGAGTCAGCCATGACAAACCTGTTTCACCTAGTGTGTAAGATGTATGAGACAGGTGAAGTACCCTCAGACTTTAAGAAAAATGTAATAATCCCCAAGAAAACGGACGCAGACAGTTGTGAAACCTACAGAACCAGAAGTCATGGTTGCAAAATACTAACACGAATTATTTACAGAAGGAAGGAAAAGCTGGTAGAAGCCGACCTTGGTGAAGATCAGTTTGGGTTCAGGAGAAATGTAGAAACACGGGAGGCAATACTCACTTTACGACTCATCCTAGAAGATAGATTAAGAAAAGGCAAACCTACATATCTAGCTTTTGTAGATTTGGAGAAGGCTTTTGACAATGTTGATTGGAATAAACTCCTAATTTCTGAAACAAGTAGGAGTAAAATATAGGGAGCGTAAGGTTATTTACAACTTGTACAAAAACCAGACAGCGGTAGTCAAAGTTGAAGGGCATGAAAGGGATGCAGTGGTTGGAGAGGGAGTAAGACAGCGTTGTAGCCTTTCTGCAATGTTATTCAATTTGTACATTGAGCAAGCTATAAAAGAAAGCGAGGAGAAATTTGCAGAAGGAATTAAAGTTCAGGGTGAAGAATTAAAAACATTGCGTTTTGCCGACGACATAGTAATTCTGTCAGAGACAGCAAAGGACCTAGAAGCGCAGTTGAACGGAATGGACAGTGTGCTGAAAGGTGCATATAAGATGAAGATTAACAAGAGCAAAACTAGGGTAATGGAGTGCAGTCTAAAAAATCAGATGATGCTGAAGGAATTATATTAAGTAACGAGTTTTGTTACTTGGGCAGTAAAATACCAAATGATGGTCGCAGAACAGAGGATATAAAATGCAGAATTCCGATGGGTAGAAAAGCGTTCTTGAAAAAGAGAAATTTGTTAACATCGAATATTGATTTAAACCTAAGGAAGTCCTTTCTGAAGGCATTTGTGTGGAGTGTTGCCTTGTATGGGAGTGAAACATGGACGATAAGCAGTGCGGACAGGAAGAGAATAGAAACTTTTGAAATGTGGCGCTACAGAAGAATACTGAAGATTGGGTGGGTAGATCGCATAACTAATGAGGAGGTACTGAACAGAATTGGGGAGGAAAGGAATTTATGGCATACCTTGACTAAAAGAAGGGATCGATTGGTAGGACACATTCTTAGACATCAAGGAATTGTGAATTTAGCGTTGGAGGGAAATGTGTGGGGTAAAAACCGCAGAGGAAGACCAAGAGATGGATACAGTAACCAGATTCAAACAGATGTAGGTTGCCGTTCATATGTGGAGTTGAAGAGGCTTGCGCAGGATAGGGTATTGTGGAGAGCTGCATCAAACCAGTCTCCGGACTGAAGACCACAACAACAATATATATATATATATATATATATATATATATATATATATATATATATATGTGTGTGTGTGTGTGTGTGTGTGTGTGTGTGTGTGTGTGTGTGTGTGTGTGTGTGTCTGCGTGTGTGTGTGTAAAATATAATTAACTTTTAATAGTAGTAAGCAATATTAGCCTCATTCTAAGACAATCTATATAATGAAATAAAATATGATTAATTGTGGAACCTTGTTTATTTTACAAAACTTATTTGAAGCCAAAGTTAGTAGTTACAATATGTCTTTAGAACCTAACATAAATATCTCTGAATGAGCGAATTTGTGATAAAACCATGTATAACTGTGCATACGGGAAAACAGGTTCTGGTATTATATAATTCTGCCCTTTTAAGCGACTGACCTTGTGCTTTATTATGGTCATAGCGAATGCTACTTTTATTGGGAATTGTCTTCTTATCATTTGGTTGGTGTGAGGTGAATGCGGGGTATTAGCACAGTTTTATCGGAGTCAATGAATGTAGCAGTGAGTCACCACTAATTAATTAATCCCTGATTAACGTTAAAATTTCCAATTAACATACTCCGCGCGGTGGCTGACTGGAGCAACCGCAAATATATGTCCCATTTACGACTGTTAACCGGGTATCAACTTAGATTCTACGAACAGTACAATTTTTTTCAAAATATTTTTTTTGTGAAAACAATAACTTTAAATTATCTGTGTATTTAGTGTATCATTAGTGGAGAACGAAACCTTGAAACCAATCATTAATTTTGGATACGTAATACGGGAGATGTGGTGTACCCAAAAAAAAAAAAAAAAAAAAAAAAAAAAAAAAAAAAAAAAACCGATGAGGAATAATACACATATGATGAGAACTAATCACTTCTTTCAGTTGCAGACCTTGTCCACAATCGTAGTTAGCCACGGCCCAACTCCCAAACCTACCGTACACAGCAGCAGCATCCAGAAACAAGTATACAAACGATATCTTCTTCTGTTTTGGTTCGTAATTCGATACAGAGAATTTCCGTGTATAGTTCTCGGATGGGAGAATACGTTAACATCGATTCAATTTGTGACATATTACAGTTTTGGGGGCACGTATAGCATTCAACAAATTGATTTAGTACTCTATTTCATAAACATCAATCATCTGAACTAATATCAGAATATACGCATATCTGGAAACAAACTTGCATGAGTAAACTTTTATTAAAATTTTTAACTCTGAATCGTCGAACTTCCATGTGCACAAAGTGATTATCATTTACCTTCTATCTGAGATGAACATGTAAACGGTGGTAGATAGCTCGAGTGTACTTACTAGAACACAGAAAGTAAAGATATTTAGCTTATGTGCGGCCGCGGCGGAGTGGCCAAGCGCATTGAGGCGCTATGCTCCGATGCTTGAGGCCGTTTCGCGTCGGGGGTTCGAATTCCCCCTTAGGCATGGATGTTTGTGCTGTCTTTAGTATAACGTAGTTCATAAGTAGTTTATAAGTATAGGGACTGGTGACCCCGCAGTTAAGTCCTATAAGCTTAACAAACATTTGAACATTTTTTTTTTTTTTTTTTTTTTTTTTTTTTTTTTTTTTTTTTTTTTTTTTTTTTTTTTTTTTTTTAGCTTAGGTGCAAATTTAGGGCTGAGAGCTATAAGCGGTTTAACGTTGCTATGCGACGTCAGCTGATGTCTCTGAATTCTATACCTGGCGTAACGAGAGGCTTGTATCTAAATAACTATAATACTCAAAATACGTACGGCCATAATATAATAACGCTAATATGAAAGGCTTCGTTCTTGAAGAGAATATCTCACGATGCCCCTAACAGTGCTATATCTACATGGGATACTCTGCAAATCACATTTAAGTGCCTGGCAGAGGGTTCATTGAACCACCGTTATACTATTTTATCTCCCATTCCATTCTCGAATAGCGCGCGGGAAGAATGAACACCTGATTTCTCGTATTTTATTCTGATGATCATTTCTACCTATGTAAGTGAGAGTCAACAATATATTTTCGCATTCGGAGGAGAATGTTGGCGATTGTATTTTCGTAACTAGCTCACGTCGCAGCGATAAGCGCCGTTGTTGTAATGATTCCCATCCCAGATCCTGTATCATTTCCGTAACGCTGTCTCCCCTGTATCATGACAGTACGAAACGAGCTGCCCTTCTTTGGACTCTTTCGATGACCTCCGTTAAACCCACCTGATAAGGGTCCCACACTGGGCAGCAATACTCCATAAAAGGACGGACAAGCGTAGTGTATGTAGTTTGTTTAGTAGTTCTGTTGCATCTTTTAAGGGTTCTGCCAATAAAACGCAGTCTCTGGTACGCCTTTCCCACGACATTATCTACGTGTTCTCTCCGATTTAAAACAGAAGTAACTGTAATTCCTAGGTATTTTGTGGAGTTTACGGCCTTCACTTCTAAATGATTTATCATGTAAACAAACTTTAACGGATTTCTTTTCGTACGCATGTGGACGACTTCACACTTCTCATTAGTTTAGAGTCAACTGCCAATTCTTACACCATATAGATATCTTATTCAAATCGTTCTGCTGTTGGTTGTGATCTTCAGATGATTTTACTAGACGGTAAATGACGTGTCTTCTGCAAACAACCTAAGAGAGGTACTTAGATTTTCCCCTAAATCGTTTATGTAAATAAGGAACAGCAGAGAACCAATAACAGTACCGTGTGGTACGCCCGATGTCACCTCTGTTTAAGTCGATGCCTTACCATCGACTACTACGAACTGTGTCATCTGTGAGAGGAAATCCCCTATCCAGTCGCAAATTTGGGGCGATATACTGTAACCACGCAATTAGATTAAAAGCCGTTTGTGAGGTACGGTGTCAAAAGCCTTCTGGAAATCAAGGAATACGGTATCAATTTGCGAACCCTAGTCGATAGCACACATCACTTCGTGTGAGTAAAAAGCTAGTTGTGTTTCTCTTCAACGATATTTTCTAAATCCATGTTGACCTTGGGCCAATAGATCATTATGTTCGAGATAATTCATAATATTTGAATACAGGATACGTTCCAAAACCCTGCTGCAAATTGAAGTCAATGAAATAGGCCTGTAGTTTAATGGGTTACTCCTACTGCCTTTCTTGACTATAGGTGTGACCTGTGCAACTTTCCAATCTTTTGGTACAGATCCTTCTTTGAGAGAGAGGTTGTATATGTCTGTTAAGTAAGGAGCTATCGCTTCAGCATAATCAGATAGAAATCTAATGGGTATACAAGAAGACTTGTTCTTGTTAAGTGATTTTAGTTGCTTCACTACTCCGATGATATCTGTTCGTAATTTGTAATCTGGGATATTGATTTCGTCTTCTTTGGTGAATGTGTTTCTAAAAGCTATGTTTAGTAACTCTGCTTTAGTAGCGCTGTCATCGGCAGGATCGCCATCGTGCTCGCACGAAATGACACAATAAGCCCATAAATAGCCGCGTGCAATCGTGCATTGTAGGACTGGCATGTACCACAGCACCGTCGAGGGGTGTCGCAGTCTTCAATAACTTCCTCCTTAAGTTTCATAACCTTTTCTTCACGACTGTTTTCCTTTTATAGCCTTTATATAAAATCGTACTGCCTCCGCATTCAAGCTGTCACTTGTGTGCGTAATTTTTGAAATGTGTAATTGTATTTTATCTATTTTGTATATTTGTGTCAGATGTGTACTTCTTGGATAGGGAAGAGATCGAGAGAGAGAGAGAGAGCGGAAAAATTGCTGACAGCGCATAGGAAGGCCATCTGGCGAGCGCGAGTAGAACCATCTCGTAGCAGCCGCTGCACTTTAATAAATAAAGAAGGACCCATTATATGAAACAAAGGAGATTCAAAAAGGTCACTTTCATTTGAGCAGTGGGCCTGAGTCTTGCTACCTGAACAGTAGGTGTTACATTCATAGATTGTCCTGCATTTGTGGCGTTTTTAACGTGCTACAGGTAACTATTACATGCTGCACGTATCTTGTAGACAGCTGAGGACCGAACAATTATAATTGGTATCTCCAGTCATAAACAGGATAATCGTTACTTTAGTCGGGATATTTTGAATTAGTACAAGTCTGTTTTCGTTTGATATTTACGCAGTGGTTTTGCAACTCAGGGAAGCATTTCTTCCTTATTGTAAATACCAGTGTATAACCAATAGGGCGTTCGGGAACAATTATTCGGCTTACTACATTATGTTACTTACTTAGTGTGGAATAAAAATAAACCGTCTATGTGGAAGGGTTTGCTGCAGTTGTGTTGTTATTTCAGAACAATTATTCACAGTAAAATTGGGAGAGTAAAAATGATTTAACGGAGGATGAATCCCTTGGAAGTACTTGCTTGCAAATAAATCCTTAGTAGAGATTTGACTACAAAAAGTTATTTCAAAGTAATGTGACAGATTATTTACCCGACTTTGGCAGGAAAACACCTTACATATTTCGATCCAGAATAACAGAGGCAGGATTAAAATTGCCATAAAAGTGAAGTCTCGACATTTTAAAGTTTAAAATCTCAAGCAAGTGTTTCGGAAACTTCCTGATTTGCAACTAGCACATTACAGAACGTACCTCTACCAGCACTCAAGTGTGTTTCAGAAGTCTGAAAAGCACAAACTCGAATCAGAATATTTTAAAATTAGCATATAGTTAATAGCTGAAAGCATTTGTGTGATCGCTAATTTCTATACAACTATATTAATTTTTTACCATTCATTCAAATATATTAATTGATTAACTTGATATATTATGACTTCATAAATATTATAGTGCCTTTCAAGGAAATTAATAACACTGCTCGAAGAGCGCTTAAAATAGTTCATGACTTGCTGAAAAAATTATTTATTGTTGACACTTTTCGCTCACGGCTAACATCAGACATCTGTGAAAGAGAAACTAGTAATAAATACATTAAAAAAAACCACTTATATTACCTATAATAAATTTTTCAAATAGTTGTTACATGGATTCCCGTACCAAAAGAATTTTAACGGACTTATCCTACAGCGTATGGAGTCGCATGTATCTAGTTATCGGTTTCAAAACAGAACTTAGTGAAGAAAGTATTACAAAGCATAGTGAGACGGAAATTGCCACAATCTGACATGCAATAAGATCAGTGGAGCTACATTAACTCCACATACGTGGTTGTACAAAATATTACCAAATGCAAAGGGTTGCATGAAGAAAGAAGAATACATTTGTAAAACATTAAAATTTTTTATACAGATACCACCGTCAGTTAGAGAGACTGACTCGCTAAAGTGCCGGAAAAAATAATTGTACACGTGGAAAGACGACACAGATTTTAATCCAATGCCGATGTGGTGACACATACTGAGAAATGGAAAAGTGTGTGTAATTTTTTGACAAATACATGTTTCTCTTTAATTTTACTTTCATTTTCCTTAAATGAAACTTTAACATTGTTTCTCTCATACAGAGAGTAAGAATAGTGAATGTAATTCCATTGATCAAAAACTGGAAAATTATAATCATTCATATCAGATTTCCTTCCATAAAGAAGGTTTTCTTTGCACCCACGGCTGTATTTATAATATCAAATGGGTGCTTTTTGCAGCAGTCAGTCGTTATTTGTAAGAAACTGCTTTATTTTGCAGATCTAGATTTCGGCAAGTGACTTGCCATTATCAATGCTAAATTAACAAGAAGTCACTGTCCGTATACATACATTATATGAAATATAACATTGTCAAATTAGAAAAGAGTCAATAAGATGTACTTTACATATCATACATTTTTACGTTAGCATGTTATGCATGTGCATTGTACCTCGTAGATTGTCTGTAATACATTGTTTCCACAGTTAGGCGTAATGCTATTGCCAGCAAAGTGGTTACAACTTGTGAAATGGAACTGTATGCAGCAATGAACCATATGCAACAATGTAAATATTTAAATTAACTGTTTCTTTGACTGGTCTTGAAAAAATGTTGTAAAATAGTTAATACACTGCCAAAGTATTTATGTAAATCTGTTAACTATATACCGAAGTTTCTATTTATAGTTATGGTATTCATACTGAAATATGTCAGTGGCTGCTACATATTGGTAAGGAAAGAAGATCTATTGCGTCACTCTTGGGTCGAATTCTTGTTTATTGTTAAACAATTCTCAAATAATTACAAGAAGGTTTTTTTTTCATAGTAATTTGGTCATTAAGTAAGTTATGTCCCACAGATCTTTGGTGGCAAAAGATTTCAAGCTCTTCGTGTAGATCGAGAAATCTTCCCTTCTCACCCCTATAACAAATAACGACTGATTGCTGCAAACACACCCATTTGGAAATCATTCATATAGTCATTCCGCCATGTGTATATACCCTTTAATAGGAAATATTTACAACATTGAAGCTCGGTAAAATTGCAACGTGTGAAGCATACAGGCACCACACCATAGAGACGCACTCTTGCTTCCTACAGACAACTGAGAATTTTTTTTGAAAAAGATCAAACTGTGGCCTTCCAAGTGCCAGGAGGGACCTATCGGAGAACTGCCACACACGTTATCCGTGCTGCGTCAGATGTGCAACGATGCTGGTTGCAATGGTTGCATGATCCGTACCCAAAGACTGGAAAGTTACCCAAGTTACTCCAATATTCAAGAAAGGCTATAGGAGTGATCCTCAAAATTACAAGCCAATCTGATTGACGTCGATTTGCAGTAAGATTTTGGAACATATACTTTGTTCGAATATTAACTACCTCGAAGAGAACGACCTATTAACCAAAGTCATCACGGATTCAGAAAGTATCACTCTTGCGAAACACAGCTTGCCCTTTATTCACATGAAGTGTTAAGTGCCATCGACAAGGGATCTCAAATCGATTCCATATTTCTGGATTTCCGGAAGGCTTTTGACACTCTACCCCACAAGCTGCTTCTAATGAAATTGCGTGCTTATGGAATATCTCCCCAATTGTGCGATTGGATTCACGATTTCCTATCAGGAAGGACACAGTTCGTTGTAATTGACGGTAAGTCATCGAGTAAAACAGAAGTGATATCTGGCGTTCCACAGGGAAGCGTTATAGGTCCCCTACTCTTCCTCGTGTTTATAAACGATTTAGGAGACAATCTGAATAGCTCCCTTAGACTGTTAGCGGATGATGCTGTCGTTTATCGGTTAGTGAAGTCAACAGAGGATCAAAAGCAACTGCAAAGCGATTTAGACAAAATTTCTACATGGTGCGAAAATTGGAAATTGACAATAAATAAAGAAAAGTGTGAAGTAATACACATGACCACTAAAAGAAATCCGCTGAACTTCAATTACGCTATCAATCAGTCAAACATTAAGATCGTAAATTCTACCAAATACCCAGGAGTTACAATTACGCACAACTTAGACTGGAGAGAAAACATAGAAAATATTGTGGGGAAGGCGAAGCAAAAGTTACATTTCATTAGCAGAACGCTTCGAAGATGCTCCAGCTCCACCAAAGAGACTGCCTACATCACACTTGTGCATCCTCTCCTGGAGTATTGTTGCCCATTGTGGGACTCTCACCAGGTGGGACTGACGGAAGACATTGAGAAGGTTCAGAGAAGGGCAGCTCGTTTTGTTTTATCGCGTTACGGGGGGGAAAGCGCCACGGAAATGTTGCACGAATTGGGGTGGAAATCATTAAAAGAAAGACGTTATTCATTGCGGCGTGATCTGTTTGCGAAGTTACAATCACGGACTTTTACTGAATGTGAAAATATTTTTCTAGGACCCACCTACATAGGGAGACATGACCATCCCAATAAAATAAGAGAAATCAGATCGAAAACGCTATTAGAGGATGGAACAGTAGAGAAAAATTCTGAAAGTGGTTAATGTACCCTCTGCAAGGCACTTAAATGTCATTTGCAGAGTATCTGTGTAGATGTAGATGAACCTTGTCACACCTGTAGACTAGGTTCTGCACCTCCTCGTAGCACAGACGTCCGCCAAGATCATCGTAAAGTCAGCAGTGGCAGATCTTATAGTTACCACAGATTATTTGAGCCCAGAAGTGTCAACACAAACAGTTCGGTTATTAGCTGAGGGAGTACGGGCATTCACACGTTTAAGTCGTCTTCCACTTACTCCACAGCATCGACATGCAGTGCTCGACTATAGATGCCTTTATGTAGGAAGGTACTTCCGCGAAGAGGCAGAGCGGTAGGGGAAGTGTGGAGGGCAGAAAGTGTGGAGCCTGTGGGAAGAAGACTGCGCAACTTGCGGCCGGCCACACGCCTGGCTGCCGGAGCGGTAGTAGAGGGTGAGCGCAGAATGGTTGAAAACCGGGCCGCATGACGTCGAGTATAGTAGCAAGAGATCACATGGAAGATGGAATGGCAGGCCACTTTTCACAGACCAGTACAAAGGTGTCATAAACCACATGGCCAGCCTTTAGGACGAAGAGAGTGGGCATAAATAAAATAATAAATTTCTGACGACGGATTCCAATCTTATGAAAAATGACGATTCATTTGAAGTATTACAAAGTAAGTTCCAAGTAATATTCAAGAGATTGGTAAAAGTAATCTGCAATAAAATCATATAAAACTAATTTTCCCGACAATATAAAATTACCCTTTGCTTGCCTTACCAGAGGACCATCGTCTCGTGGGGGCGAAATAATTTTCCGTTTTATGTATTAATTAATACTAGTATTGCTTGTGGTCGAAAATCGACCAATTGTGTTTACAAAGGTCACTGGGGGTAAAATTTTACGAATCATGTCGGCGGCCTCGCGTGATTATGTTGGCAACATCAAAAACACGATAGAATATCTTTGTCCATTTGTTCGAACCACATAGAATGACTCGATTAGTGTATCGTACAGACCATGAAGTAAACAAATAATGCTGTTCCTGCTTTATGGTTGACAGGTTCTTGTATGTACCCTCGTCTGCTCAGTAACAATTGTCAAGCGATTGGCTACAATGAAGACTCACAGGATTCTCACTATTCAGCATCTGTTGCCAACATTATCATAGTAGGCCGCTGGGATATTTGGTAAAATTTAACCGGCACTGGGAGATATGAAACGGTATCTTTTACGTGTTAAGGAAAATGACTGACACAATAACAACAAATAAAAACGGAAGTATAAATTTCTCATGCCATTTTCGAATTATATAACTTTCATTAGCCTAATATTTGAAATTGAACTACAATTTCGGTGTTCGTATATTTGTACAACGCCAAGAAATAATGTTATTTTGATACTGCGATGTTCATTATTGCAGAGCTGAGAAGATGTCGACTTTGTAGATCCACCCGTGCACCGCTACATGCCTCTCCCGGCGCATCATCATTTATATGGTCATTCATATGAAAACATCCTTTTCCTTTAACCATTCTTAATCACTGAGAAAATGAAGCATTTGAACGACACAAGAAAGTGAGTTGGGAGCACTCCATGTTTCGATATTCACTTATTTTAATACGTTATTTTAAAACTGCAGATACTCCGAATTACAGCGTCTTTGGTCGAGGCGAATAGCCAATTACTGAGCTGATTGTTGGAGAATGTAGAACTTGATCCAAGCTGTAGATAGGAACATTTCTACTTCCTTTTACCTCTTTTAATGACTAAATTGCACACATAATATTTATATTCGTGAAATCTACGACAAACAGTCTTTCGAATGATGTAACTTTCATTGGCCTTCTTGTACGAATACATTAGTAATTTGTCCACAATTTTCGTGTTAGCGTATTGATGTAATAATATTAAATTGGCAAGATGGCGATCACCCGCAAAGGCTACCGGAGCCGTTAAATTCAAACCAGGAGAGCCAACGTCATCGCGAAAGGCCACTTCTGTTCCTTTCGTCTTTGACGAGTTGCCGCCAAGACAGGCCGCCACCCTAGGAGTCGTGAATCCGGACCTTGTGGGCAAGAACGAACTCTAACTGTACTCTGGGTCAGGTTGGTAACACGTCACCAGTTTTGCCGGCGGAAGAATCAGCGGCGCGAAGGAACTCGCGTCAACAAAACTGGCGTGAGCGACGTGGCCGCTATCAGTTCGGCAGTTGCTTCAGATGCTGGCAGTTTTTAGGAGGACAGGTCCGCGATAGCCTATTGTGCAGACGCCGCCATGCTCAGTCTTGGTGGTATTTCGTTGACCAGCAGGAACTTCACAGTTCAATCGAGCAGGTATTCGTGATTAAAGTAAAGTAATTGCATTCGGTCGCGAGTTTAATAATATGCAACGGTCTGCATATCGGGCGATAGTTTTTGTGCCGCCCCTGTTTCGGGCTCAGTCTACTGTTCTCATGACCGACGGAAATATTCATGAAACTCAATACGCTCTCTTTCTCTCTCGTTAAAGGCTGGTCGAACTATTTGAATTTTCTTTATTTTCGATGTTTGTCTCCATTGAATGTCTTGTCCTGCAGCTTGAATAAGTAACCGTTTAATAAGATGTAACAGGATACCTCGTAATTTTATATGCTACTTTCAGAATACAAAGATTATTTCAATCAATTGTCCGACTTCGTGCCTGTAGCCTTCCCCTGTTGCTATCATTTTTATTCATTAACAAAATAACAGAAACCCCTGCTAGAAGAGAGGAGGTCCGATGCTGGCAACGGTCACAACAACAGAAGATTAACAGGTAAGTCACCTGTTAATTGGTAAGCGGAAGTCAGGCAAATTGATTTAAGTCATAATCTCGTTTCTTTCTTCTCACAACCATACGAAGAGACAGGCGCTACACGTGGCCTTCAATGATAAAAGCAGTTTCTGCCTGCATGCATGTGATGGTTCTTTTTTGTTCGATGTAAACCTGTCGGGCGCTGTCTCGTAGAGTGCATTCGCTCAAGAGACATGAGAACCACGCCAGATCTTATGGTCTGGGGTGCGGTAAGCTACAACACTTATTGTATTAAGAAAATCGGTTCCCCATTTTGCTTGTTTTCTATCTGAATAAACAAGTTTAAGTTCAGCAAGATCCGTAAGTGCCTATAAATTGTAGTTTCAGAGCACCTTCCCTCTTTTATTTGTTCTTCACAAGTGCTGAGAACAAGCTCAGATGCAATGTTTCTTATGTCTAAATTCCATTGCGCCATAAATGTTTTCTTAGTCACCTTTCTAAGATAACTTTAATTGTGGTGGCTTGCTTATCAATGTCTGTGTGTAATAAAGTGTGAGCTGCTATGTATATTGACCACTGTAGTATTAACTTCCTGTTATTGAAGTAATTTGAAACAAGTGAGTTCTCAGTTTGGGCTAGGAAACAAGGCTTTGTAGCAGGGAGTAACCAGTAGTTCACACGGACCTCATTTGCTAATTTTAGTGATAAAACAAGGCTCTTGTTTCGTACAGAGGTCGACTTTAAATGTTTAATTTTTATTTTAAGTTTTATCTAAAAATTCATCTACATTGCAGAAGGAGTTGCAATTCAGAAATATCTTTCATTTTTTTTTAAATACTAGTTGGCTATCTATCAGACTTTTGATGCTACTTGGTAAGTGACCGAAGACTTTTATGACAGCATAATTCACTCCTTTCTGTGCCAAAGTTAGATTTAATAATATCACCCTTTCTCCTAGTGCTGTAGTTAGGCATACTGCTACTACTTTTGAATTGGTTCGGATTGTTAATAACGAATTTCATGAGTGAAGATACATATTATGAAGTTACAGTGAAGATCCCTTGATCCCTAAATAAATGTCTGCAGGATGTTCTTGGGTGGGCTCCAGCAATTATTCTGATTGTACGCTTTGGTACAATAAATACTTTTTACCCAATGTTGAATTGTCCCAGAAAATGATCTCATATGAAAGCAGTAATTGAAAATAGGCATAGTAAGCGAATTTACTGCAAGATATATATCACCAAATTTTGCAAAGACTCTGATAGCATAAGTAGCTGAACTCAAACGTTTCGGGAGATCTTCAATATGTTTCTTCCAATTCAATCCCTCGTCAATGCAAACACCTAAATATTTTGAATATTCTACCTTAGCTACAGATTTATGTTCAAAGTCTACATTTATTAATGGTGTCATGCCATTTACTGTATGGAACTGTATATACTGGGTTTTATCAAAGTTCAATGAGAGTTCATTTGTAAAGAACCACTTAATAACTTTCTGAAAGATATCATTTACAATTTCATCAATTAATTCCTGTTTGTCAGGTGTGATCGCTATGCTTGTATTACCAGCAAAAAGAACTTGCTTAGCATTTTCGGGAATGTAAAATGGCAAGACAATAATATATATTAAGAACAGCAAATGACCCAAGACCGAACCTTGTGGGACTCCATTTTTGATTACTCTACAGTTAGAGGAATTAATTCATTCATCTGTATCATGTGAAGTGCTTATTTCAACTTTCTGCACTCTTCCAGTTAAGTATGATTCAAACCATTTGTGCACTGTCCCACTCATACCAGAATACTAAGCTTACCTAGAAGAATCCCATGATTTACATAATCAAAAGCGTTTGAAAGATCACAAAAAATCCCAACTGGGGATGTCCGGTTATTCAAAGCATTTACTATTTCATCAGTGAAGGTATATATAGCATTGAAAAGCTTTTTTGTAAACCAAACTGACATTTTGTTATAACTTTATTTTTACCTATTTGTGAAGCAACTCAGCAATTGGCGCGCGAGGCGAATGGGCTGGGGCTGTGTCTGAAAGTGCAACATTTTGTGAGTTGCGCGAGACCGACTGGAGTGGAAAACCGAGGACATGTGAACCCCCGTCGAAGAGGTTGGAATGGCGTCATCGTGGCATACGATGTGAGGTTCTAAATTTGTCTATACATTGCCACGAAGTAACATTTAGAGCACCATTGCAGCAAGAGCAAATGTCAGTTTAATTGCCCCAAAGATGAACGCCATTATTCTACCTACAGGCAAAGTTGAGCCACTAATGTAACTTATGCGTGTATCAGGGTTATCTTGTTGCTGCTTTTCAATAATAATTTCGTTAATCTTAAAACCATGATTGATCCCACTGCACATTAACATGACTGCAAGCCTTCACCATTTATACAGTAGTCAGAGTGTTTCACAACATTTATGAAATTTTCTATATGATACTTAATCAATTATTCACTGAATGAATAAATTCAGGTACAATATACAGGGTGTTACAAAAAGGTACGGCCAATCCTTCAGGAAACATTCCTCACACACAATGAAAGAAAATATGTTACGTGCACTTGTGTCCGGAAACGCTTAATTTCCATGTTAGAGCTTCCTTTTAGTATTTCTCTTTAAATGTAAATTTCATTCCAACGTGATCAAATAGTAAATTTTCACAATCAACATGTGTGGGCTGACGAGAATCACGTCATCAACACAGATTTTCTGTGACCGTTTGGGCAGGAATTGTTGGTGATGTCTTGATTGGGCCTCATGTTCTTCCACCTACGCTCACTGGAGCACGTTATCATGATTTCATACGGGATACTCTACCTGTGCTGCTAGACGGCGTGCCTTTACAAGTACGACAAAACATGTGGTTCATGCACGATGGAGCTCCTGCACATTTCAGTCGACGTGTTCGTACGCTTCTCAACAACAGATTCGGTGACCGATGGATTGGTAGAGGCGGACCAATTCCATGGCCTCCACGCTCTCCTGACCTCAAACCTCTTGACTTTCATTTATGGGGGCATTTGAAAGCTCTCCGGTACCAAATGTAGAGACTCTTCGTGCTCGTATTGTGGACGGCTGTGATACAATACGCCATTCTCCAGGGCTGTATCAGCGCATCAGTGATTCCATGCGACGGAGGGTGGATTCATGTATCCTCGCTAACGGAAGACATTTTGAACATTTTTTGTAACAAAGTGTTTGAAGTCACGCTGGTACGTTCTGTTGCTGTGTGTTTCCATTCCATGATTAATGTGATTTGAAGGGAATTAATAAATTGACCTCTGATGTGGAAAGTGAGCGTTTCCGGACATATGTTCACATAACATATTTTCTTTCTTTGTGTATGAGGAATGTTTCCTGAAAGTTTGGTCGTACCTTTTTGTAACACCCTGTATACTCACTGTAACAATTTTTTTTATTAAAGTAAGGAAGTCATTTTTATCAGACCAGTGTGCTAAAACTATTTGGAAATCGTAATTTTGCCACAAATTTTCATTCAAATAATGTAAAAGTCTGGGCTGTTCTGCATTTCATGCCAATGGTAACAGTCATAAAAATGGCCAAGAAATAATTGTTTCTATGATATGGACTACCCTTATCATATGGTTATTCACTGCAGTCGGTCACCGCCGAGGAAAAATATCGTATGTATTTAGAGTTTGCTGAAAATGAACGATTAAAATCTCACAAGGTCCCGATACCTTCATCTGCAGTTATCACTAGTAATTCGCTTTAGTCTCCTTCAGTGTTTGACATCATAAGCGAAATGAGAAAAAAGTGATCAACTTCAGACCTCCTAAACGCCTATTATGTCACTCGTGACACATTCACTATTTTAGCTTACTTCACTGACCATACAGTATAATTTCCGACTGGTCAAATCACCGTTACCATATTTTATCGTTCTATTTCTTACTATTCCCCTGCTGATTATGTAGCAAAATGCATAGGGGAAAGGGTTGTACTTTAGGATGGTTTTACCTTGGGACACTTTTTAATAAAGGCAGTGCAGTCAAGTGGAACCTTTAAGAACTTTGAAGTAAAGTTGTTAGGTCTATTTTCAGAGGGAATAGGAGGCCATGTTGTATTTGGATGATGTTTGAGATCTGAGGAGCAGTTTTAGAAGTGTTCGTGTTTGAAAGTAAAATTTAGCCACATGTCCCAAGGTACAACCAAACATTTCGTTTATAGTTTTACTTAAGTTCGTTTGTCATTTTAGATGGGTAGAAGTAACATGGGAACGAAAAGAGAAAAACAAAATGCGGAGTGCATGAAGGCAGCTGCCCATGAGGTTATTACACAGAAACTATCTACATGAGAATCGGCTGAAGTATATGGACTGTCGAAAAGTACTCTTGCTAGGCAATTCCAAATGACACAAATTTTATGGTCAAACTCATTTCAAATATGAAGCCAGCATGTTACACAAAAAGGCTTCGCTACAGAGTAAGAGGCAGAACTTCTTCCTTATATAGTAAGGGCTGTGCATTGGAACTCTGGTGTGACTGAACTATCTGAAAAAGTTAGCCTTCCAATATACTAAAGCTAACAACATTAAATATCCAATATCATGGGAGGAAGATGAATTGGCTGGAAGGCAATGGTACAGAACCTTTCGGAAGTCTTAAAAGAACAGAATATCCCTTAGAAAACCAGGTCAAATGGCATCTTTCAACAAACCCAATGTTGAACCCTTTTTTACGAAACTCCAAGAAGTTTATTCCAGGTTTGGTCCTCAACCTCAGAAGTCTGGAATCTTGATGAAACAGGATTTTCTACAGTACACAATTGAGGGGAAAAAAACAAGAAAAAGAAGTCTTTCCCAAAGAAAGAAACCACCTAACGGACAAAGGAGTTTTCATCTTCCACTTCTTCTGATGAAGAAATTCTCGTTTGGCAAAAGCTCTTGAGGTTGCATTAATGTAGTGAAAGAACTACCAGCTCCAGTGGTGTGTTGTGGGTTTCATTCATTTCATATTTTATTCCCGCCATGTCCTGTTTAAAGGTAAAATAACTTCTGTATTTGGAGTAACAAATAAACAAGTACTACCTAATTCCAATAAGATTTTTTCATTCGGAAAACTAAGGAATTGAAATACATCACCGTGTCCCAAGGTAAAACCACCGATGTCCCAAGGTGAAACCATAGGTTGTACCTTGGGACAAGTGTCACAAAAGTCTTTATTGGCGAGTAATTGTGTAAATATTCGAGCTAGCCTAAACTGCTGTTCCTTCAACACTACCTAAAATTTGTGCCTGTTATGGGGTAAATTTTCAAAATTCTTGTAAAAAAATTATAGTATAAAAAATTAAAATGTAAAAAATGTCATAATGTATAAACCTTTCCCCTACGTGCAATAGTTTGAAGATGTTTTAAATTAAATTTATTTGGCTTCGGCTTAAATCGTATGTGACAGTGAACTGACGTGGTAGTTTACAGTAGACTTAAAGTGACCTGCGAGACATTTAACTGTTTCCATTTTGTGTCTAGAGCAGTGGTTCCCAGGCGGTGGCACGCATACCCCTGGTGGTACGCAAGGACATTTCAGTTGGTACTCGCACAAGTAAACAAAGTAATTACTGATGTATCTACAGTTATACTGTTGCGTTACTCTATATTTAAAGTAAAGTGTCAGTGAGAAAAATGTTTGGTAAAATTACCGACAATCTCTGTATAATGTTAAAGAAATTGGATTTTCCGCAAAATGTTTGATGCAGTCTGTACGCAGGACACAGGAACATCGAATTGTAACACCCCTCCCTCATTCGTCGTCGCTGCCTTTGCCGGGAATGATTCATCTTGTTTTGACGTAGCAGTATTTCAGTCGGGTCTTGTCAGTGGTTATCCGGAAGTTTTCGTGACGCTATGCAACTGGTGCCAACTTATGCGGGGTACCAATGTGTGGCGTTGGCAACGAGCTGTATAAACTACATAGAGTGGCTATCTCTGGGTGAACAGCGCTCCTTGTGGCAGCTACCAGGCACTGTGGCAGCCATTTTTTTTTCAACGTCTAGTGCGCCGAATACGAAAGTTAGACCGACGCTATTTACGTGTTTTGGTTTCACATTTTATGTATCGTAGTAAGCTTTAAAGGTTATTTACTAATCTGAAATCATACCGAGTGTATGCGCACCAAATAACTGTACGAATCGCGGTAATAATATTGTAGGAATATCGTATTTTCAAAAACTATTTGTATGTTTTCGTTTCTACTATTTCGTGTACTCGTCTTTTGTCCTACCACATTTCTACTTACAATAGTCCATTTCTCAGTTTTCCTTAGAAAAATGAAGAACTTACAAAACAATGGTTGGCGAATATGATGCGAGATACGTGGAAACCTACTGCATACAGTTACATCTGTTCCTCGCATTTTGAGGAGAAATCATGTATGCAACAAATGACACAAAGCGGCTTCTGGCTAATGCGATTCCGACGATATTTTCGTTCCCAGAACATCTTTAAACAGCAAAACCGCCAGCAAGGAGATCTCCAAAAAATGTCAGATAGATGAATCAGCTTCATTTGAAGATACGTCATTTAGGCAGGCAGGAGACATGGAACCTCTTTTATTACCTATTGCAAATCATGATTTAAGTCATTCAAAGAGTAGTAGCCCTATTCGGTGTGACCATGATTATATGCCAGAATACAAAATGCTGACTTTATACTCCGAAAAAGTAGTTGAACATATTTCTGGAGGCATCATTGGGCGAGTAAAAAACTTAAGTGTTTAGATTGATTAGAAGCTCTCCTTCCTCCTAATAATGAGAGTAAAGCAGGATTAATTTGATTATAAGGTTTAAAGGACATTCTGTTCAATGCCTGTGAAGATCTTTAGAAAAAGTTTTCTTTTGCGAATGTATGTAGATGTATTTAGAATGTAGGGAAACAGACCTACTTTATTTACCAAATACGAGAACTTAATGGTATTCTCGGAATATTGGGAGGATCTCATTACTCCAGCCTAATAAAGCTGTTATTAAGACATTACTTCAGTTGTAGAATACATCATTTATGTAAAGCCAAATTAATATTGTTTAAAGGACAGTGAAAAGGCGTGTTTTTGTAGGAATGAGATGATGTTTAGCCGATCCAGAGTATGTGCCATTTGTAATTAAACTTTCCGATTTGCCTACAACACACTCGTTGTCTATCATTTATCCTTTATCCATATTAGCTTGGCTATAAAAATAACAATAAGCAGGTAGAGAATGGTTTGTTAAATCATTGCACAAAGTGAAAGTGATATGATTTAGTGCTATAGCAGACGACTGGTTACGCCTACGTGACGTTGTAAAACATGGCGGCCTAGCTTTCAATTTTCTTCAATTATGGCAGCACCTTAGCCAGTCTATGTTGTTTATATAGGTCATTGGGCGTTGGAGTAGTCATCACGCAGTGAATGGTTTATTGTTGTCGCTTTGTTGGGCGTTTCGTTAAATTGCACCGTGATACAGAGAATGCTAGCGTTTGGAGCCGTAGTGTATTACAACGAACTGTTTCTTGACTACTGCAACTGTGGTGTGAAGTTTAACTTGAACCTGTGTTTGAATAATTCGCAGTCCCTGTTGCAATATTCTTTATTGTATCCAATAACGCGTTTCACGCTGTTAGCGCATCATCAGACTGGAAACAGACAAATGTTTTATTACAGTCAGTGTACCTGGCGGGCAGTGAATCTTATATGGCTAAGGTGAGTACACTTTGGAAAGTCAGAACTTACTTGGCTGGATATGGAGCCACAGAACTATTTAAAGCTGAGGTGGAAGTAGCTTAACAATTTGTGTTCTGTCACTTGGCCCCTGCAATGCCGTAAACGTACAAAGTACGTAAGGGCTATTTGAAGTAGAACTTAAAGGGGAACAGTATGGAAATTAATAGAATGCTTTTTTTATGATAAATCTCACCATAGCAGCAGAGGAGTCGTTGACGCGGCAGGTCCACGTCCTTAAGCGGTCGCACGGAGTGTTCAGAACACCTCAGTCATCCTAATAGATGGATTATTACATAACGAATAGGATTATAACGTTATGTTCTTTGGTACCTTTCTATGACATAATATGAAAGTTTTGAGTAGCAATAGAATCTACAATGGAAGGGCAAGTTTCAAGAAAAAGCGCAACAAAAAGTGTTGGGGTGTTGTCGGCAGCCTGCGCTGCGCACAGTTGTGTTCCTTAGCAGCTGTTCGTATTTTGTCGCTCTGTGCAGCTAAAGCAGCTATGGATCGTTATGAAAGAGAACAATGAAAAATGCGGAAGCTTCTGGAAGAGGTCTTAGACGAAACTTTTGAAGGACGAGAAGAGGAGATATCAGACAGCTGTGAAGTTGTCTCTCATCACATGCCGCGGTGGAGTAGCCGAGCGGTCTAATGCGACTCGCTGCGGAGCGCGCGGTTGCTGCCGTGGAGGTTCAAGTCCTCCCTGGGGCATGGGTGTGTATGTTTGTCCGTAGGTTAGTTTACCTAGGTTTAAGTAGTTTTTAAGCTACGGACTGATGACCACGCAGTTTGGTCCGATAGATATACAAACATTTGAACATTTTCTCTCATCACAGTGACACGGAAACGGAGGATCAAGGCAACCTGGAAGTCGAACCGCAAGTACGTGCAGCGAATAGTGAAAGCAAGCATGATTTTTTATTGGAAAGGATAAGGTTACAAAATGGATGAAAAATTGTCCTAGTAGCAACGTAAGTACTAGAAGTGTAGACCTTGTTATTCATTTCCCTGATGTGGAAGCTATCGCAAAATCTGCGAAAACTGCTATGGACTATTTTTCAATATCTGTAAATGACATAATAATTAGAATGATTACATCGTGCACAAATATTCACATACAACACATTGCATCAAATTTCACGAGATACCGTGACTCCAAAACGACAAATGAGGATGGAATCATTTGTCTTCTGAGTCTGTTGATACTGGCTGGACATTACAGGGCAGGACACCAAAATCTGGAAGACGTGTGAGACACAAATGGTTTTGGAATTGCAATATTTCATGAAACATTGAGTTGATGGCGCTTTCGTTTCTTGTTGCGTTGTTTGAGATTCCATGATATTCGAGGAAGACCACAGCGTAGAGAACTTGATCTCCTAGCTGCAGTCAGAAAAGTGTCTGAATTATTCATGTCAAGCTGTGTCATCAATTATTATATGAGTTGACTGAAAAAAAAATCTAATTATATGTATAATGTATTATACCAGTACTACAGTATGAAGAATAAGAGAAGTAAATAATTAAACAATATATATATATATATATATATATATATATATATATATATATATATATATATATATATATTTGAAATGGGGATTATAGCATATGTTTCATATAACCCAATTTAATACTAAAGTAATATTAAATAAAACGATAATTTACCAGGAAGTAACATTCTAAACAGCCATTTGTGAAGCAAACATATTCATATCAGTAATACGTTGCACAACAATGTCATTATAGTTAATTTTATTTGGGATCTTAGCAACACCCCGCGCGACTATTAACGTTATGAAAAGCTGCGCGACCGCATAAGGGACTGCGGAACATAAATGCGAACGTTAAACAAAGCGGTATGGGCAGAGTTATAGCCTACGAGAATGAGCGGCTTGCCAAGCGGCAGCTTAGTAATATCAGAGATGTGTGTGTGACGTGCAGGAAATGAAATGTGAGGGGAAGGAGATGGAAGAATATGTCGGGAATCTGTTGAATCTTGTGAAATGATACAACGTGGTAGTGAAAAAATGAATGGAGACTTATTAGAGGCCTGGGGGTGGGGCGCAAGAAAATTTCCAGAAGTGGAGTCATTTTGGGAAAAGATGGATAAATAATATCGTAAAAAGTTTGATTTTTTGTAATAAGCTGTTCGTTGAGACTGTTTTCTGGGGACCGGTCCACGAATTCTGTGAGTTATCAGTGTTTTCAATTAACCATGAAGCGCTTTTTAAGATTTGACGCTCCTTCTACCACCAGGGTTGAGTTAAGACCTACGAGAAAGCGCTTTTCAGTAATTTTCTGAAGATTTCATAAAATAACATCAGATAAGAAGTCCATTTTCAGGGAAAGTACAAGATGAAGTAATCATGAAAGAAACTTTCATTGACATGACTAGTGACACTTCATTGGAAGATGCTTTCAAACAGGAAACCTTGGTTTCTTTTTGAATGGGAACAAAAAGAGAATATCCTTTTCTTTTCAAACAAGCAGTCCGATTTTGTTACCGTTTGTTACTAATAACACGTGTGAAAGTCGGTTTTAAGAGATGTTTTACATTAAAAGTAAATACAGAAATAGAATGTTGAAGAAGATTTGCCGGCCGCGGTGGCCGAGGTGACTGAGGCGCTCCAGTCACGGTCAGCACGGCCACTACGGTCGGGGGTTCGAATCCCCCTTCGGGCATGGATATTTGTGCCGTCCTAGTTCGTAAGTAGTTCATAGGTAGTTTGTAAGTTTAGGGACTGATGACCCCGTAGTTAAGTCCCATAAGCTTAACAAACATTTGAACATTTGAAGAAGATTTGAGAGTTAAGTTGAGCTCAATCAAGCTAGATTTTGAAGCTTTAAACAGCGATATACTTGCAACAGATTCTTGTGTGGGCATATTTCTGGAATATTCCGTCAGTTATTGGTGGACCATAGACATATTAAAACCTGGAATACTTTCATTTCTACTATATTTCTATTTATTTGTTCGTTATGAACCGGCTTTCGGCTTTTTAGGCCATCATCAGATAACTTCATACTAAACAGATAGTCCACACTATAACAGTGACAATACATAGTTATGCAAAGATGGTTTTACAAAGATATGTGAATTTTGTGACTATCGATACTGTTGTTGTTGTTGTTGTTGTGGTCTTCAATCCGGAGACTGGTTTGATGCAGCTCTCCACAATACCCTATCCTGAGCAAGCCTCTTCATCTTCACATAAGAACGGCAACCTACATCTGTCTGAATCTGCTTACTGTATCCATCTCTTGGTCTTCCTCTGCGGTTTTTACCCCACACACTTCCCTCCAACGCTAAATTCACAATTCCTTGATGTCTAAGAATGTGTCCTACCAACCGATCCCTTCTTTTAGTCAAGGTATGCCAGAACTTTCTTTTTTCCCCAATTCTGTTCAATACCTCCTCATTAGTTACGCGATCCACCCACCTAATCTTCAGCATTCTTCTGTAGCACCACATTTCAAAAGCCTCTATCCTCTTTCTGTCCACACTGTTTATCGTCCATGTTTCACTCCCATACAAGGCAACACTCCATACAAATGCCTTCAGAAAGGACTTCCTTACGCTTAAATCAATATTCGCTGTTAACAAATTTCTCTTTTTCAAGAACGCCTTTCTACCCATTGCCATTCTGCATTTTATATCATCTGTACTGCGACCATCATTTGTTATTTTACTGCCCAAGTAACGAAACTCATCTACCTCCTTTATTGTTTCGTTACCTAACCTAATTCCTTCTGCATCATCTGATTTTCTTACACTGCACTCCATTACCCTTGTTTTACTCTTGTTAATGTTCATATTATATGCTCCTTTCAGCACACTGTCCATTCCGTTCAATTGCTCTTCCAGGTCATTTGCTGTATCTGACAGAATTGCTATGTCGTCGGCAAAACGCAATGTTTTTAATTCTTCCCCCTGAACTTTAATTCCTTCTCGAAATTTCTCCTTGCTTTCCTTTATAGCTTGCTCAATGTACAAATTGAATAACATTGGGGAAAGGCTACAACCCTGTCTTACTCCCTTTCCAACCACTGCATCCCTTTCATGCCCTTCAACTCTGACAACCGCTGTCTGGTTTTTGTACAAGTTGTAAATAACCTTACGCTCCCTATATTTTACTCCTGATTGCTTCAGAACTTGAAAGAGTTTATTCCAATCAACATTGTCAAAAGCCTTCTCCAAATCTACAAAAGCTAGAAATATAGGTTTGCCTTTTCTTAATCTATCTTCTAGGATAAGCCGTAAAGTGAGTATTGCCTCCCGTGTTCCTACATTTCTCCTGAACCCAAACTGATCTTCCCCGAGGTCGGCTTCTACCAGCTTTTCCATCCTTCTGTATATAATTCGTGTTAATATTTTGCAACCATGACTTATTAAACTGATGGTTCTGTAGTTTTCACAACTGCCTGCACCTGCTTTCTTTGGAATGGGGATTATAACATTTTTCTTAAAGTCTGAGGGTACTTCACCTGTCTCATACATCTTACACACCAGGTGAAACAATTTTGTCATGGCTGGTTCTCCCAGAGACTTCAGTAGCTCTGAGGGAATATCATCTACTCCAGGGCCCTTGTTTCGACTTAAATCTTTCAGGGCTCTGTCAAATTCTTCTCTCAGTACAGTATCTCCTATTTCATCTTCATCTACATCCTCTTCTCTTCCTACAATAGTGTCTCGAAGTTCATTTCCTTTGTAGAGCCCCTCTATATACTCTTTCCACCGTTCAGCTTTCCCTTCTTTGCTGAGAACTGGTTTTCCATCAGTGTCCTTGATATTCATAGAGCAGTTTTTCTTATCTCCAAATGTTTCTTTTATTTTCCGGTAGGCTGTATCTATTTTTCCCCTATTTATACATTCTTCTACATCCTTGCATTTGCCTTCTAGCCACTCCTGCTTAGCCATTTTGCACTTCCTGTCAATCTCATTTCCTAGTCGTCTGTATTCCATTTTGCTTGTTTCATTTACTGCATTTTTATATTTTCTCCTTCTATCGATACTACAAAACACAAATGGAAACTAAATAACTACTGTATCACATATTACTTTGAATTTAAAAATTGGTATTTTTGCAACATATGAAATAAATATTGTTTAGGTGAGTTATGATACATTCATAATACAAATCCCACAGAAACATTTGAATAAATTACTTTACATGGGTTTACTTATTAAAGGACTTGGAATTTACTGTATTGATAGATAGCGAGTTGTTTGGATAGAATGTAATGTAATATTCGTTTCATATGTTCCAAAATTTCTATTTTTTAAATCCAATGTAATATATGATGCGTTGTGTATTTCATTAGTTTCCATTTATGTTTTACAGTAGCTACAGTCACAAAATTCACATTCCTTTGTAAGACAATCTTTTCGTAACTATATATTGCCACTGTTATTGTGTGGGCTATCTGTTTAGTTTTAAGTTATCTAATGATGGTCTAAAAAGTCTAAAGTGGGTTCATAATGCACAACAAAATAAAGATATTCTGGAATATAAAAGAAAGTATTCAAGGTTTTATTTTGTGTGTACTCATGCACAATTGGTTTAATTTGTGATGTAAGACTTTAATAAATATTTAACATGTCATTCCTCTTTCACTCATTGAATATTCAGTATTGGTATTTGAAACGGCGTAATTTAAATTTCGTGCTGCGGTGGAGTAACCGAGCGGTCTAAGGCGCCTTGCCTTAGATTTACAAACATGTGAACATCTCCAGAATGAAACTTTCACTTTGCAGCGGAGTGTGCGCTGATATGAAACTTCCTGGCAGATTAAAATTGTGCCCGGAACCAGGACTCGTAACTGGGACCTTTGCCTTTCGCGGGCAAGCGCTCTACCGAGTATGCTATCCCGACACGACTCACGATGCCTCCTCACAACTTTACTTCCGCCAGTACCTCGCCTCCTACTTTCCAAACTTACAGAAGCTCTTCTGCGAACCTTGCAAGACTAGCACTCCTGGGAGAAAGGATATGGTGGAGACATGGTTTAGCCACAGCCTAAGGGATGTTTCCAGAACGCTGTGACGCGAGAAAGTCTACAAAGTCCATCCAGAAAACCGACCAACGAACATGACATGCTGTGAGCCGCAAAAAAACAGTATGGAGAGTAAAAAAAGATTAAATACAAAACCCACTGAGGATGACGTGATTTCCGCCGAAACTTGTTTGGGTATTAAAATAATAAGTGTTTTATATCAAGCGGGAGTCACAACCCCACATTTGTAACGCAAACACTGACCAACAGAAGAGATGCAAATCACAATGTTGAAATGTATTACTTACATGACTGGAGCAGTAAACGTTGGACAACGGAAACACAGTACGATATCATTATCTACTAAAACTGTGATCTAAAGCCTAAAAATTAATTCAGACGTCTCATTTTGAACGGACAGAACATTTATTTTCGTAAATTAAATTGACGCTGTTCACAGCATTAACATATAAATGTTACTGGTGCCTTGCTATAGTCCCAATGTGATGATAGCACACAACTTAGTGTATTGCTCATAAATTATTGAAGTGTAAAAGGTAAGAGCTTAATAGAAGGAAACACGTGTGCTCAGTACAATCATCCTACAATGACACAAGAGAAAAAACAAAACAAAGAGAAGTGCAGCATGCACTACAGTGTCTATAGACAAAGAGAACAAATTCCGCTGGTTTGTCGCGCCATAAAAAATCGTGACAGGTGATCCAATATTCGAAATAACGATTGATTCGAAGTAGAAGAATACAATGATTTTCACGGCGATTCGAACACAACCACCTGGTCCAAGACAAAACCAAAATATTCAAAATTATTAAATTTCAGACATTTCTTTAAATTGGTAAATAGATTATAGCCAAACGCAAATCATGGTTAATGAGAAACTGCTTTGACATTATACATATGTCTGAGTACTCACACAATGAAACCGTTGCTAAACACATGGCACAGAAAGAACAAATGCATAGTGTAAAAATTGGCAGTTGACTCTAAATAATGAGAAGTGTGAAGTCGTCCACATGAGGACGAAAAGAAATCCGTTAAACTTTGATTACAACATAAATCAATCACAAGTGAACTCCACAAAATACCTACGAATTACTATTACTTCAGACTTAAATTGGAAGGAACACGTAGATGATATCGTGGGAAAGGCGAACCAGAGACTGCGTTTTATTGGCAGAACCCTTAAAACATGCAACAGAAATACAAAAGAAACTGCATACACTACGCTTGTCCGTCCATTTTTGGAGTACTGCAGACCAGTGTGGGATCCTTATCAGGTGGGTTTAACGGAGGACATCGAAAGAGTCCAAAGAAGGGCAGCTCGTTTCGTATTCTCACGATACAAGGGAGACAGCGTTACGGAAATGATACAGGATCTGGGATGGGAATCATTACAACAACGGCGCTTATCGCTGCGGTGTGGGCTACTTACGAAACTCAAATCGCCAACATTCTCCTCCGAATGCGAAAATATATTGTTGACTCCCACTTACATAGGTAGAAATGATTTTAAGAATAAAATACTGGAAATCAGAGCTCGAACGGAGAGATTCAGGTGTTCTTTCTTGCCGCGCGCTATTCGAGAATGGAATGGGAGATAAATAGTATAATGGTGGTTAGATGTACCCTCTGCCAGGCACTTAAATGTAATTTGCAGAGTATCCCATGTGGATGTAGATATATTCCAAGTGGACATGAAATACGGAAAATGGGGATAATTTTATAAGCGGAAAAGAAGCATATTAGACTCATATAGGAGCCATAGTCATACGGGGGAAACACGAAACATAATCGGGAATCGTCCTGAAGCCACGTGCCCGCAGCTGAGTTCTGAGACAACAAACCCACTATTGAAAAAATTGAATAATTCTTATTCTTTAAGCCAAGTAAAGTAGTCTGTGTGATCATGTGGACCACAAACTGCAAGAAAAACGGATTGCATCTCAGAGTGAAAGTTATGCAAACTCTACACACACACAGAGCCACCATCAGCTCTGGCGGGGAACCTCTCTCTACACTGACCTTGGAAGTAGACCAAAGACACACAGACCGCGCCCTTCCAGCTTACGCACAATAGCTTTCCAGCCAGAGAGGAACGAAATCTCTTTCCCAGTCACTAACAAAAGGTAGGCTAAACTGCATCATGAATAGACAAAAAGTTTATGAGACACTAACAAGGAAAGTACATGTACAACAAAATCGTGTGAGAGATAATGTAAAGATCCCTTATTGCACTAGTGATACTCCCACACCTGCAGTCGTCCGTTATAGGCCTCTGCGTGTCACATGCCGCATTGCGCTTTGACCTGTCGGTTGGCCAGTAGGGACGGTGCAGTGTGCCTCTGAAGTTGCGTCTGGTGACGTTATGTGTGTGGTGAAGCGTCAGATAGGGTGGCGGTTGCTAATCAATCCTGCTAATGTATTGCGATTAGTTGAGATGAAGTTACGAAGAACCCTTCTTCGTGAAGATGTCATTAGTGTAGAAGATGAATCATTTGCATGCTTTCTCGTATCTGTTATGGTACAGAAATATAAGCATAAGTTAGGTACTGTTGTTACAAACTCATAATAATGACAATAGGGATCATAATGACGAACAACTCATTGCAAGCGGTAGTGCTACGGTAAGTGCGGGAAGAGGCGATGGAAGCAGTGGCAGTGAATACCAACAGTCTTTCGGGAAGAAGGTTAAAGTTGCAACTATCATCACGGCTTTTGATGACAATTCTCTAGAGAACATGTACGATGATTATTACATAAGTTATAGTTAAGATATCTGCATTACGTATGGCGTCTAGAATTACATCTACAGTGCTATCTAGAGCATGGTTGCAGAGCTTTGCAGAAAAACGACACCCACCAGCACATTGAGGTGTACGTAGAGATCCTGTAACCAAACGTTCATACAGATATGTTTGTTGGAGCCCATGTACTTTCCTTGTAAAAAATCTATTTTACATATGCCTTCATTCGCTCTGACATTCTAACTGCAGATATGCCAAACCACCCCCTCTAGTCGATCTCCTTCAGTATGTTGCTGACACCGCGTCCCTTGCTCTGTATCCCGTACTCCAGGAATCGCAACGCTGCCCCTTAACCCACCTCAATCCTGCTTCATGTCTTCTACCTCACGATTTACGACCGTACTACCCAACTCAATAACACAGTAAAAGGCATTGAACTAACTGTGTATTCGCTACAAACGTAGCTACTAAGCATACAACAGACAACCCACAAACCCAAAATAGTCTAACAGGCGAAACTTGGGGACCATATCCCTCCACTGCCCCATCCTATGCTATGCAAATGTTGCATGTACACTGATCAAAAAATTAAAGGGTCAGTTGAAACATCTAGAGTCTGAAGTGTTGTTATCGACAGAATGGACTAAAATGATTCGATGTTTATTTGTCGGTTCTACTGAGTGGAAACAACAACATTACGTATTTTTGGAAACATTTTTGTTCCACTTATGGGAAACAGCGCTCTTTTTTAAATTTATATATAAAGAACAGTCTAGAATGCAAATTTTTTTTTTATTTTTTTCGACTAGTTTCAGTCTTATTTAAAACATTTTCAGGAAATTAAGCTCCATTGATGGAGCCAGTAGGAGACTTGGAGCCTTTTTGTGCCTCAGAGCAGTGGTGCTTAATTTCCTGAAGATGGTTTAAATAAGACCGAAACTAGTCGAAAAAAAGTAAAAAAATTGCACTCTAGACTGTTCTTTATATATAAACAACATTACGGCATACGAGATAGTGGTAATAACAGAAATTTTCTGTAGAGGGGTTGAATTGCATACGAAAACTCTACCAAACGAATTACACAAGCATTTTGGGTTTAGAATGCCGCGGTGGAGTGGCCGAGCGCTCTGAGCTACCTGGTCAGTGGAATGTGTCCTACATCTATATGGATGATCTGCAAGCAACTTTGAAATGTAAGGCAGAGGGTTCATCGAACCATTTGTATGATGAAACTTACTGCCAGATTAAAATTGTGTGCCGGAATCGACATTCGTTCCTGGTTCCGGCACAAATTTTAATCTGCCAGGTAATTTCATATCAGCGCACACTCCGCTGCAGAGTGGAAGTTTCATTCTGGAAACATCCCTTAAGTTTCGCCTAAGCCATATCTCCACCATATCCATTCTTCCAAAAGTGCTAGTACTGAAAGATTCGCAGGAAAATTTCTGTGAAGTTTGGAAAGTAGGAGGCGAGTTACTGGCAGAAGTAAAGTTGTAAGGACGGACCGTGAGTCGTGTCGGGATAGCACAGTCGGTAGAGCGCTTGGCAGCGAAAGGCGAACCTTCCAAATTCGAATCCAGGTTCCAGCACATAATTTTAATCTGCCAGAAAGTTTCATATCAGAGCACATTCCGTTGCAGAGTGTGTAACACTATAGCATACTCCTTTCCCTAATTATCCGTTGTTTATTATTGTTTTATGCAATTGTTACTAAATTATTTATCTTAATGATTTCATATATATCGACTGTCAATTGTATTGTAATGACTGATCTGTATTTATGATCCTTGACCCAGCAGAAGTAACTGTTCTGATATAAACTGTAAAACTTAATTATTTTTCTGTGACGATGTTTATTTTCTGTTTAAACATACCGCAGTTGTCATTACATAAATTGTTCTGTATAAAATATGAAATGATGTGCGCTGTTCATGTTAGGACAGAATTAGTAATTGTAGATAAAAGATGGAGTGCAGTACCTAGGAACGGAAAGGTGGCCAGTGCAAGGTAAAAGGTGGTTGGTTGGCGGGAGACGCTTCTAGAAAGATGGTAACAGGCAATTCTGGCGGAGTCATAGTTCAGTGGTAGCCGTGTACAGTCGTATGAAGTACAGAAGTAGCCAACTGCCAAGTTAAGTGGAAATACTGCCTTTTGTGGCAAACGTCTTGGAGACTAAGAAGAAGCTGTGGAATTGTAGGCTAAATTAATTTGCTGCAAGTTACCAATAGCCTCGGGTGCAAGTACATAGTCTCCGAAGTAATGTGGTTTTGTCTTGTTGGCTTGTTGTGCAATACTAACTTCGCCATGAAGAGGAAATGAGCTCACAGCCACACCAACTACTGAAATGTTTCTGGAAGCACATTCAGGCCACTAAATCACCTAATCAACCACTTACAGTACTACAAGTAATGTATCTTTAGTTTTTATTTATGCATGAACCAGCAGTTTCTATAATGTTGCACAATAGAGAGATCCATCAAAAAACATTGTACAAAATCGTGATTTTCCCAAGTCATACTATCAAGTAGGTTTCTTTCCTGGTGATGCAAGTTCCGAGAATCCTGAGAATAAATATTGTTATTTGCAAGAAGGTTTAATGCAGTGTGTGTGTGTGTGTGTGTGTGTGTGTGTGTGTGTGTGTGTGTGTGTGTGTGTTAAGCAGAACAGTATTAGTGTTCAATATTATCAGTACAGTAACCAAATACCAATTATTTGAATAGTATTCAGACAGCCAAAACTAATTGGAAGTTTAATATTAACTATTTTGTTGAAAGTTACATTTTCTAAAATTTTAGTCAGCAAACAAATCTATTTGCATTATCAATAGTGTAGCTAGCATCAGGTCTTTCATGGAGTTTCAAGGATCAATAGTTTCATTTACTGTCTATAAAATGCAGAATCAAACTAGTTGTCACATATTTTTTAGAAATACCAAACAATTGAAAACTGCTATTCTCTGTTTAGTAAAGAAACTGCAAGGTAAAGTAAAGTAATAAAAGTGCAGTTATTTTCAATATTATTTTTGTGCCGGCCGCGGTGGCCGAGGGAACTGAGGCGCTCCAGTCATGGTCTGCACGGCCACTACGGTCGGGGGTTCGAATCCCCCCTCGGGCATGGATATTTGTGCCGTCCTAGTTCGTAAGTAGTTCATAAGTAGTTTGTAAGTTTAGGGACTGATGACCCCATAGTTAAGTCCCATACGCTTAACAACCATTGGAACATTGGAACATTATTTTTGTACCTATTGCTTAAAACAATGATAAGGTTACTAAATATTCAAAGTATCAGATTTTCTATTGGTGCTAGTTGGCCAGTCAGAAGTGTTGAACAGTGCAGCCCATTAGCTTGTTTGTTTTATTAACCAGTAACACTCATATAAGCCTATCTTGGTAATGGTTCCAAATTTAAACAGATTTCTGACTGCACCACAGAGTCGTATACATTAGTAATTGTTCAAGTTCTACTGCCATAAATGTTTCCTTTCTTTTTGCCTTGACTTTTTGGACAGCTATGATAACTAATGTAGGCCTAAATTCACTAGATCTGTAATTCCATTTTTGTTACAGTATATTTCTTTAAACAAGGGTGGCGACCTTTCTTGTTAAACATTACAGTTCATTTAACTTGGACTTTATACTGAACCTGACAGAATTATTCGATAGACGAAAAATCTTTAGAGGCGAATTTGAAAAACGATTCCTTGTCCGTTAGACACACAACACGGCTAAAACTAAAATCCTGGCACAGGTGTATTAACATAACAGAGGTGTTTCGCAGTGCATAACGCGCGCATATCTTCGTGTTGTGTAAGTGTGATTGTACTATAGGAATACCACTGGGTTGTTACAATTGAAAGTTTCATTCTGGCACTTTTATGATATTTCTCTATGGTGCCATTCTCTAATAGCTCACGGGAAAAAAGAACAGCTAAACCTTTCTGTTTTTGATCTTATTTCTCTTATTTTATTATGATAATCATGTCTCCCTATGTAGGTGCGTGCTAACAAAATATGTTCGCAGTCGGAAGAGAAAGTTGGTGAAAGACATTTCATATTAGATTTCGCTGCAACAAATAACGACTTTCTCTTAATGATTTCCACCTCAACTCACCTCCATTTAGCGATAATACAAAACGACCTGCCCTTCTCTGAAATTTCTCTAAATCGTCAGTCAGTCCCACCTGGTGTGGCTACCACAATGCACAGCAATACTCCAAAATAGGACGCACAAGTGTAATGCAGGCAGTATCTTTAGTAGAATTATCTTTTATGTGCTCTGCCGATGAAACATAGTCTTTGGTTCGCCTTTCCTACAACATGTTCCATGTGTTCCGTCCAATTTAAGTTATTCGTAATTGTAATTCTAGGTATTTGGTTGAATTTACGGCCTGTAGATTTAACTGATTTAACAGGTAAATGAAATGTAAGGGTTCTTTTTTAGTGGTCATATGGATGATTCGAGCTGATCATTGTTGTTATGTTGTTATGGTCTTCAGTCCGGAGACTGGTTTGATGCAGCTCTCCACCCTACTCTATCCTGAGCAAGCCTTTTCATCTCCTCATAAGAACGGCAACCCACATCCACTTGAATCTGCTTACTATACGCGTCTCTTGGCCTCCCTCTGCGATTTTTACCCCACACGCTTCCCTCCAATGCTAAATTTACGATTCCTCGATGTCTAAGAATGTGTCCTACCAAGCGATCCCTTCTTTTAGTTAGGGTATGCCAAAAATTCCTTTTCTCGCCAATTCTGTTCAGTACCTCTTCATTAGTTATGTGATCTACCCACCTAATCTTCAGCATTCGTCTGTAGCACCACATTTCAAAAGCCTCTATTCTCTTCCTGTCCGCACTGCTTATCGTCCATGTTTCACTCCCATACAAGGCAACACTCCACACAAATGCCTTCAGAAAAGACTTCCTTACACTTAAATTAATATTCGATGTTAGCAAATTTCTCTTTTTCAAAAATGCTTTTCTTCCCATTGCCATTCTGCATTTTATATCCTCTGTACTGCGACCATCACACGTTATTTTACTACCCAAGTAACAAAACTCATCTACCACCTTCATTGTTTCGTTACCTAATCTAATTCCTTCAGCATCGCCTGATTTTCTAAGACCGCATTCCATTATTTTTGTTTTGCTCTTGTTAATGTTCATTTTGTACGCTCTCTTCAACACACTGTCCATTCCATTCAACTGCTCTTCCAGGTCGTTCGCTGTCTCTGACAGAATTACAATGTCATCATCAAAACGCAACGTTTTTATTTCTTCCCCCTGAACTTTAATCCCTATTCCAAAATTTTCCTTGCTTTCCTTCATCGCCTGCTCAATGTACAAATTGAATAACATTGGAGAAAGGCTACAACCCTGTCTTACTCCTTTACCAACTGATGCTTCCCTTTCATGCCCTTCGAGTCTAATAACTGCGGTCTGGCTTTTGTACAAGTTGAATAACTGTAAAATGTCAAATTTTGCACCATGCATCTTATCTAAATCATTTTGCAGTTACTTTTGATCTTCCGGTGACTTTGATAACCGATAAATGATAGCATCATGCTGGAACAGTCTAAAAGAGCTACTCAGTAGTTGTGGGCTTCAGCCCGCAGACTGGTTTGATGCAGCTCTCCACGCTACCCTGTCCTGTGCAAGTCTCTTCATCTGAGAATACGTACGACAATCTACATCCTTTTGAATCTGCTTACTGCATCCGTCCCTCGGTCTCCCTCTACGATTTTTACCCCACACTCTTCCTTCTAGTGCTAAGTTGACAATTCCTTGATGTCTCAGAATGTGTCCTACCAATCTATACTTCTCTTCGTCAGGATATGCCAGAAACAACTTTTCTCCCCAATTCGGTTTCCTCATTTCGGTTTCTATTAGCATTTCCTTATTAATCACGTGATCTACCCATCTAATCTTCATCATTCGTCTGTAGTACGACATTTAAAAAGCTTCTATCATCTTTTGTCTGAACTCCTTATCGTCCAGGTTTCACTTTCATACAGTGCTACACTCCAACCAAATGCTTTCAGAAAGGACTTTAAATTAATATTGCATATTGACAAATATCACTTCTTTAGAAATGCTTTACTTCCATAGCTATTCTGCATTTTATATCTTCTTTACTGCGGCCGGCGGAAGTTATCTTGCTACTCAAATAACAAAACTCCTCTACTACTTTTATTGTTTCATTACCCAATCTAATTTCTTCAGCAACGCCTGATTTTCTGACATTACATTCCATTACCTTCGTTTTACTCTTGTTAATGTTCATCTTATATCTTCCTTTCAAGACACTGTCCATTCCATTCAATTGCTCTTCCAAATCCTTTGCAGTCTCTGACTTAATTACTGTGTCATCGGCAAACCGCAAACATTTTATTTGCTCTCTCTGAACTTTAATTGGCTCCCAAATTTCTCCTTCCATTCCTTCACTGCTTGCTCACTGTACAGATTGAACAACATTGGGGAAACGCTACAACCCTGTCTTACTCCCTTCCCAACCTCTACGACCCTTTCATACCCTTCGAGTCTAATAGCCGCTGTCTAGTTTTTGTATATGTTGAATATAACTCTTCGCTCTCTATATTTTAGCCCTGATACCTTCAGAATTTTGAAGTGTATATTCCAGTCAACATTGTCAGAAGCTCTCTCCAAATCTACAAACGCCAAAAACGTAGTTTGTCCTTCCTTAGCCTATCTTCTAAGATAAGTCGCAATGTGAGTATTGCCTCCAGTGTTCCTACAGTTCTCCTAAATCCAAACTGATCTTCCCTGAGGTTAGATTCCACACGTGTTTCTATTCGTCTGTAAATAATTCGTGTTAGTATTTTGCAAATATGGCTTGTTAAACTGATAGTTCTGTAATTTTCACATTTGTCTGCTCTTTCTTTTCTTCGGAATTGGAATTACGATATTCTTCTTGAAGTCGGGGGTATTTCCCCTGTCGCATACATCTTGCATACCAGGTGGAACAATTTTTGTCATTACTGATTCTTCTAACGATATCAGCAGTTCAGACGGAATATCATCTACTCCAGGGGCCTTGTTTCGACTCAAATCCTTCACCGTTCTATCAAATTCTTCTCGCAGTATCATCTCTCCTATCTCATCTTCCTCCACTTCGTCTTCCATTTCTAGAATACTGCCTTCAAGTTTATTTCCTTTGGGTAGGCCCTCTATGTATTCCTTCCACAGTTCAACTTTCCCCTCTTTGCTTAGTAGTGGTTTTCCGACTGAGTTCTTGATATTCATACACCTGCTTTTCTTGTCTTCAAATATTTTTTCCCTGTAGTCGGTATCTATCTTTCCCCTAGTTCTACATTCTTCTACGGATCTGCAATTGTCCTCTAGCCACTCCTGCTTAGCCAGACTGCACTTCCTGTCAATCTCATTTTTCAGACATTTGTACTCCTTTTTTCTTGCTTCATTTGCTGATTTTTTATATTTGCTTCTCTCATCAGTTAAGTTCAGTATATCCTGTGTTATCCGGGGATTTCTATTAGGCCTTGTCCTTCTGCCTATATGATCCTCTGCTGCCTTCACTACCCTATCTTTCAGAGCTATCCATTCTTCTTCTACTGTATTACTTCCCTCGTTTCAGCCAATCCTTGCCAAATGCTCCCTTTTAAACTCTCAGCCACCTCTGGTTCCTTCAATTTTTCCAGGTTCCATTTCCTTACTTTTCTACCTTTTTGCAATCTTTTATGTTTTAATCTGCAGTTCATAACCAATACGTTATGGTCAGAGTCTATATCTTCCCCTGGACATGTCTTACAGTTTAAAATCTGGTTTCCAAATACTATTCCTTACCATTATAAAGTCAGTATGGTACCTTCTAGTGTCTCCTGGTCTGTTCCACGTATACAGCCTTCTTTCATGATGATTAAACAAAGTTTTGGTGATCATTAAATTGTGCTCTGCGCAAAATTCTGCTAAGCAATCTCCTCTTTCATTCCTTTTTCCAAGTCCATATTCACCTACTACATTTCCTTCTCTTCCCTTTCCTACTAACGAGTTCCAGCCCTCCATCACAATCAAGTTTTCGTCTCCCTTACGTTCCTGAATGATTTCTTTTATCTCCTCATTCATTTCTTCGATATCCTCATTATCGGTCGAGCTAGTTGGCATATAAACTTGCACATCTGTGGTTAATGTTGGCTTCTTGTCTATCTTTGCTACGTTAATGCGATCACTATGCCGTTCATACTAACTTATTCATTATCAGACCTACTCCTGAGTTACCACCAACTGATTTTGTATTTATAACCCTGTATTTACGTGATCAAAAATCCTTCATCCTGGCACCGAACTTCACTAATCCCCACCACATCTAATTTTAACCTATCAATTTATCTTTTAAAATTTTCGAACTTACCTACGCGATTAATGGTTAGAACATTCCACACTCCGTCCCGTAGAATGCCTGTTTTGCTTTTCTTGATGACGACATCCTCCTGAGTAGCCCCCGCCCAGGGATCCGAATGGGGGACTATTTTACCTCCGGAATATTTTACCCAAGAAGGCGCCATCATCATATATTCACGCAGTAGAGATGCATGTCCTCGGGAAAAGTAACGTTTGTGGTTTCCCCTTACTTTCAGCCGTTTGCAGTAACTACATGGCAAAGCCATGTTAGCTGATGTTACAAGGCCAGCTCAGTCAATAATCCAGACTGTTGCCCCTGTAACTACTGAAAAGGTTGCTGCCCCTCTTCAGGAACCACACGTTTGTCTGGCCTCTCCACAGATACCCCTCCACTGTGGTTGCACCTACGGTACGGCTATCTGCCTCGTTGAGGCACGAAGCCACCCCACCTCGGCAATGTCTGTGGTTCATGGGGATCGGAGCTACTCCTAATTCATTTATAAAAATAAGGAACAGTAGAGGCTCTATAACACTTTCCTGGGGAACGCCAGATATCAATTCTGTTCTATTGGATGGCTGACAGTCAGTTACAACGTACTGAATCCTTTCTGAAAGTAAATCACGAATCCTATCGCATAATTGTGGCGATATTTCCTACGCACGCAATTTGAGTAGAAGACGCTTGTGAGATACAGTGTCAAAAGCCTTTCGTGAATCTAGAAATACGGAATCTATTTGACATCCCTTTCCGATAGCACCAGTCACATCATGTGAGTAAAGAACTAGCTGTGTTTCATGAGAACGATACTTTCTGAATCCGTGTTGACTACAGATCAATAGGACGTTCTCTTCGAGGAGTTCATAATATTTTGGGAAAGTATACGTCCTAAAATCCTGCTGCAAGTCGTTCGTCAATGAGGCTTGTAATTTTGGGGTGAATGTTACTGCCTTTGTCAGTGCGGCTTGGAACCATACATTCGTAATTATCCCGCAAACGGCTCATCTGCGGACCCATGTTTACTGGGAAATTTTTGCTTCCATTATCTTTAACTTTTAAAAGTTTACGTTTGCGCCTTCCTTTTTGATACACCCTGTATCAAAAACTGCTTCCAGTGCGGAGTTCTGGCCTTAGCCAAAAAGTGGCTCACAGTCGCCATGCTTACTTCTCAAGAATTGGGCACACCTACTGGAGAAATGAACAAGACAACTGCGTACTAGCAGATGGCCTGAGGATGTTACTGCGATTTGAAACCTGTAGCCAATAGGCTAAATAAAAACAAATTGCGACTAAAGACTAAAGCTTATATTTTGCCAATAAAATGCGTCACTACAGTATTGTTTCACACACCTGAAAGAATTCAAGGAAAACCAGCGAACTTCAACGACCTCCTTTTCACTTAAAAACTAGTATAAACGTTTTAACTAACCAAAATTTTGCACTGCTCATTCCACCAATTCGTAATTAAAATCAGCAGTGAATGAAGAGCTTCAAATGTTCAAATGTTTGTTAAGCTTACGGGACTTAACTGCGGGGTCATCAGTCCCTAAACATAGAAACTACTTATGAACTAACTTATACTAAAGACAGCACAAACATCCATGACCGGGGATCCGCCCCCGACTGGGAATGGTCTCGCGCATCGTAGCATAGCGCCTCAATGCGCTCGGCCGCTCCGCCGCGGCAATGAAGAGCTTGATGGACTGCAAACGTACTATAACATTGGAAACACTTCACTGAGATACTAGAATAGGTTGAAGTATTTTATCCATTTCAGCAACTGTTCCTCAAACTTTCCTTGGTTGCTTCCTCTTTTTGCATATTCCTTACCTCTATTGCCGCCCCCCTCCAACCCCCCCCCCTCCATCACACGACCACCTCACTCAGTCATCAGCTACTTTCTACCACTCTGACCCCCTCCCACCCCATAAATATTTTGATACATATGTCAGTTGTAATTTCTGGTAACTATTCCCTCCTCTCCTACCCCCCCCCCCCCACATCATCCATAGATACTTTGTTAGCAGCTGATTGTTATTCATTGCATAATCTCTGCACTTAGCGTTGATTCTCCTACTAGCATTTACATTCATTAAGCAACAAAACTAAAATATAAGTGTTAATTTTATCCCATTATATGAACATATCTTTTATTACAATCTATTTAATTCAAAACTGCTTAAAATTTCTATAATCGACTTTTCTACGTTTAATAGCCTTTACTGTATACCAATGCACTTCTTTGCCTGTACAGAGGCCAGAAGAAGGGCACTCAAGCGCCCGCAACCGGTCCTCAAAAATAAATAATCACAAGCTACTGGTTGCTGCATTTTATTAATTATACTAGAATAGGCTGGTTTCCCAAGCAGTGGCTTGTTTCCAGAGGGGGGGGGGTCGGGCTGCAAACCCCCCCCCCCCCCCGACCCTCCTCGAACCCCCCCCCCCCCCCCAGACCATGCTATAGTCCCCCCCCTCCAGATCGGGCTTCGAGAGAGAGGGAAAGGGATCAATCCTCCCTATATGAGCAAAGGCGCAATACTGTACGGCGACAGGCGACTTTTTTTCCTTCTTTTTCTTTAGAAATCATGTCAGCTCGGATTGACCTCAACCCCCACCAGACCACGATCCTGGATACGCCACTGTTCCCAAGTAATCTGTTCCTTCTGAAGTTGCTCTTAACAGCTTGCTCTTTAGTGCCTGGATAAAATTCTTGCCAATGATGCTTCTTCTCCTTCTTCCTTCTTTAAACCTCCCGTAGACTACCTTTCCGAAAAAATGTAGAAACAATCAAGCGACTGTAGAAGTTTATAGGCGAAATATTACATGACTTAATAGACAGGTTAAATATTTTGCTAAAGAAGGACGGGAATTTCTTTGTCCTTGTTTGTATTTTTTTTATTAGAAATTGACGTGGCAAATGAATCAATGAACTGCAAATATTGAAATGCAGAATTATGGAATATCAGTTTAAGTACTAGTCACGAAAGTGTATTCCAATATATAATATCTCCCAAGAAGTAATCTGTAAATCGCTGATCTCCCTCAGATTTTATTCGGGTATGTTTTGGATGAATAAATAAATAAAATTTGTCTTTGAGGTACATTAGTTGTCTATGTCTAGAGATTCTTTCAAGAAAAATCGCACTTTAGATTTGTAGTTTTATACGTTTTTGCAAACATTTTTGACAAAAATAATAATGTAAATAATAACTAATGAAACCCTTTAGGTAGTGGTGGGTTTCGAACCACTGACCATTAGCGCCACAGTCTAACGCATTGCCTACTACGCTACGGATAACAGTTACAACTAGCGTTCTTTAATTTCATACTATTGATGGCCGTTGTTAACTGATGCTAATACAGCATTTGTAGACACTAGATTATCATTTATCGTTAATTCTTCAGTGCGCCATTGCTTTGAAATGACAACGTGTAAGTTACAAATAAGAAAATCATCAAATACGCAACGCAAGATGGCGTATGCGACAGAGAGTTCTGGGCGAGGAATGTCACGTGACATCTGCCAACGGCTGGTTTTCGTTAATTCAATGGTGTCAAAATTACTTTATTTTTGCAAATATCTCTCAAACGATACGAGATATGAAAATAATATAAGGGAACAAAGTTGTAGAGAATTTTCTCCACTACAAATTCGTTTATTCAATTTTCGCGTGAGTTGAACGGTTATTTGCAATTAAACTTACATTACAAACAGCTTTTTTTGTCGACCTAAAAAGTGGGAACACGTTACAGCCAGACAGACATCGTCAAATCGCCGTTATTTTTGCAAATATCTCTGCACCGATGCAAGATATGAAAAAAAACATATAGTGAAGTTGTAGAGAATTTTCCCCTCTACCAATAAGGTTATTCAATTTTCGGGTCAGATGAACGGTTCGTTTGCAATTACAATTATATTAAACACGGCAATTTTTTTTTTATTTTTTTTTATTTTTTTTATTTTTTACTACCGTATGTTTTGTCCGGAAAATTTGAAAAAGGGAGGTTCTGGTCTGTGACGGCCTACAGTTATGTCTGTAAAATTTGGTGCTGATCGGTTATACGGTTCGTCTTAAAAACAGGGAACACGTTACGGACAGAAAGACAGACATCCCAAAATCGCCGTTATTTTTGAAAATATGTCTGAAACGATATGAGATATGAAAAAAAAAACATAAGAAAGCAAAGTTGTAGTGAATTTTCTCCTCTACAAATTCGCTTATTCAATTTTCGTGTCAGATGAATGGTTAAGCCTTTATTTTCATTTAAATTTCGAGCTGTCAAAAGATGATCGCATAGGCCCACTTTTAGTGTTACTACCGTAACCTAAAGTGGGCCAAAACAGTATATAAATTCGTAAGATCGTATACTTCCACCCCTGACCATTCAGTCTTCGGGCCGAGGCAGCCGACCCAAAACAATGTGTCGACATGCGGACAGGGGGGAAGGAGGGATGATATGCTGCTGTGTTCGCAGGGGTGCGGCGAAGGAGGGGTGCAAGTAGGCCTGGCCTGTCCGACGTGGCCCTAACCTTTGCTCAGGCGAGGGGGAACTGGGGCAGGGAAAGGAGTTCGCTGACTTCAGGTTTCAGAGTCGGGGTTGTGTTGACGTGCTGACAGAAGGGCAGAGAAGGTGGAGAGGCATCTGTTAGCTGGGGTGCGTGGGAGAGGGAGTATGTGTGCGCCCTAAGCTCTGCTTCGGCTAAAGGCAAAGTGGGGCAAGGGAAGGAGCTTGACATCACTGCGACTGCAGTTTCTGGATTCGGGGGTGTGGAAGAAGTACGAGCCAGAGCCTACTGACCAAGGGTCGGAGAGAAAACAGGTTCATCACAGACAGGATGCTGTGAAGGGTTGAGCAGAGGGGAAGACGTCGCCACTATACTGGCAGCTCGCAGTAACTGTCTGTATCTCTGTAACGACGCGTCCTGTGTGTTCACTGGTTCTGTGAAAGCTCGTCGTGAAAAAATAAGAAATAAATAATATAAAAAGTACGAGTTTGAGTACTGTGGGCAGGGCGAAGCTGGGAATTTGTATCTGACGGGAGGCGTGCTTAGGTAGTCCTTGCGGGTGCGGTGATCACTGTGGGTGCGGTGATCACTGTGTCCCCAGTCGCCGGGCGCCGTGGCTCAGCGCGCCCGGTCAGGGGGCTCAACGCCCTCTGTAATAAAAAAGCTGAGCCAACAACACAGCGAACAAGAACGAACAAAAACGATCAGCGTCTGCAATGAACAAAACCACCCAAAGAAAAAAAAAAAAAAAAAAAAAAAAAAAAAAAAAAAAAAAAAAAAAAAACCGTGGTGTAGGGATCAGCGCAACTGCCTCGAAAGCAGGAGCCCCGGGTTCAAATCCCGGCTGGGTACACATTTTCAGCTTTGCCCAATCGCAGTTGATGTCATGTATTCTGTGAATATTAAATAATAACAACTGCAGGATCAGAAGTGACGTCTGTTCTTTCGTAACAGACGCCACATGTATATGAGCATAAAAAATGTTTTAAATTATCATTCTTTCCATATTTCTTCTTGTTTTTGGCCTCCTTTCCCGCAGTTGCAGTTTTGAGAGAAACGAAATAAAAACACACCTCACAGCACGAACCAAAGAACTCTAAAGCAAAGAACACACACAGAGGCAACAAACAGGAAAAAAACAAACGACATACAGAGCCTGCCAAGCCACAGAAATGGCTATTTTTCAAAAACTTTTATAAGAAGTGTTACTGTAAAAAGTGGAAATAGTGTAAATATAAGCAGTGAGAGCAAGTGGCAATGTGCTACAAATCACACATGAAGAGGAAAACATAAAAATTCGTGAGTAATATTAGTAGTCCAATTTATTCAGAATCAAAACAATCCAATTGCATGAGAACTCTTAACGATCGAATTTAGTAAAAAAAAAAAAAATCAAACAAATAATGTAATACAAACCATTTCTTGTACAGCTGACCACTTAAGATGCTTTAGAATAAAGCTAAACGCCTCTGGTCAAAAGTAGATTAATTTACACGTGCATAAGACGGTCCCATAACCTATACAAAATTGTATCATTCTTTGTTTCGTTCTTCTACCAGATCATTTTATACGCACTTTGAAAGTATTTTTATCGCATGAGAAACATTTTACGTCGCAAAGCCAGCACGTACACAAGTCGTAGTGCGGCGGCGTAATATAGGCGACAGTATGCGCAGCATTCCAATGCGCATGCGCGGCTGAGGTTCAAATTCTCTTCTTAACTCCCTGGAGGCAGCATAAGGGCGTTCCCGCGGCAGGGAGGGACGAGGGGAAACGCCGCGCCGAGCGGTCTAAGGCGCCTCGTTGCATAGCGCGCGATTGCTCGTCGTCGGAGGTTCGAGTCCTCCCTAGGGTATGGGTGTGTGTCTTCTTGTCCTTTAAGCCTGAGGAAACCAAACATACATTCACATACTTAGATCACATACCACCTACCCCCTCCCCCTCTTTGCCATTCCCAAATGCTACTCCAACCGCATATGTTTAATCTTGTAAATGCAATCTATGGATTTTTCTTCAAATGTAACATTAGTGATTTTGTGTCCCAACTTCATCGCCGCTTTTGTGTCCCAGCCTCGTCGTAGGTGTCGGTGGCCGATTGGAACGAGACCGACACAGTAACAAAAATAGCACGCTGGTGCAGGTACGGAGGGGAGCAGCCAGAAACTATAAACACTAGAGTAAATTAGAAAGAGCTATATATTGCACAGAATGTAACAATACTTAACTTTTACATAGTACTGCAGAATGTTGATACATAGTTGTTAGAGGCCTGCCTAGTGCCTGTACAATAGCAAAGTCTTCAATGGTGCCTATCTGATTACGAAGGTCCTAACTCGTTGCTATCTCAGTCCGAAGTGACCGGTGTCCTTCAGTGGTGGCCACGAGCAGCGTTGTCGCAGAGGGCGCTCGTGGCTGTCGTCGTGAGAACGCCGCGCCGTGCGTGCATGGCGGCGCGCGGCGAAAGCAGGTGGCGCGCACTTTGTACTTGTGCGACACCACACCCCTCCCCCCCAAACCGCCGCGCCGTCGTGGCGTAGGGCTGAGGGCCACGGCGACAAAACTGGGAGGAGGGCCTGGGCGGGGGCGTTACTGGTGGGACGGGCGTCGTAGCTGAGGCTGGGATCGAGACGCCGTCCACGCCCCGGCATCCGCCTTGCGATCCTCCAGGGAACCCACCGAAACCTGGGGAAGGGCGCACCCCCCCCCCCCCCGCCCAGAGGGAGCAGGTCATCTTCTTCTGAGGTGCGTGGCCCAGGCGGCGGCGGCACGCACGGTCCCGGAGTCCCTCTCGGTGACGCTGTCATCTGCGGCGGCGACAGCGGCGGCGTCGCGTCGATCTCCATCGGGACGATCTCGTAGTCCGGGGACGAAGGATGTGGTTGTGCTCCCTGGCGGTGAACTGGGTCTGGAATCAAGAAACCGGAGACAGGATCGCGCGGCCTGTGCAGGCGCAATTGGTTTGCGTGGCGCCGCAGCTCCGACCCTGTGGAAGAACGTACAACAAACATATTGCGACCAAGCACGCGTTGAATGGTGCCCGGCAACCATGTCTTCTTGTTTCCAGCAAACACCCTGTACAGCACCGGCGTAGAAACCTGAAAACGCGTAGCGCCATACGAACCGACTCGGTGCGTGGGAGGCTGCAGCAGGTGAAGGAGAGTGCGGTGACGGCGGCCGTGTAGCAGCTCGGCAGGAGACGGGCCGTCACGTGGCATGCACCGATACGTAGACAGGAAAATTTGAAGAGCTTGCTGCCTGGAGTGCTGACCTTTCATCTTCTCCATGTGAGACTTGAATGTTCGAACGAAACGTTCTGCTTCACCATTGGACTGAGGGTGAAAAGGTGCGGTGGTGATATGCTGAATGCCATTCACACGACAAAACTGTTGAAATTCCGCACTAACAAACTGAGGTCCATTGTCACTGACGATAGTTTCAGGCAAGCCTTCGATGCAAAACACTGATGTTAAGGCACTGATTGTACTAGAAGCTGTCGTTGAGTTCATGGCAATCACAAAAGGAAACTTGCTGAAAGCGTCTACAACAATTAACCAGCGCGTATTCCAGAAAGGTCCGGCAAAGTCAATATGTAAACGTTGCCATGGTCCCTTGGGTCGTGGCCAGTCTGAGAAACGTTGCGGAGGAGCCGCCTGATGCTCCGCACAAACTGTACACTGTGATGTCATGCTGTCTATCTGAGCGTCCATACCAACCCAGGTACAATGATGTCTGGCCAGTTGCTTTGTCCTAACAATGCCCCAATGTCCTTGATGCAGGAGGCGTAACACTTCTCGTTGCAGGGAACGAGGAACAATCACTCTTGCTTGGTCGTTGTCGGTATGCAACAACAGTACACCCTGACTTAAAGATAATGCATGACGTTGTGCAAAATAACGTCGAACCAGAGGCCGATCAATGTCTTTGGCTCTGGCAGGCCAACCAAAGCGAACAAAACGTGCTACCACACTTAGGTCTGCATCCGCAGCTGTTTCCTGTGCAACCCGACGAGAGTTCAAAGGAAAGTCTGCGACAGCGGAAGCATCTCTGGAGTCTGACAACATGCCATTTCAAATGATACATCCTGGCCAACCGGAAGTCGGGAAAGTGTGTCCGCGTTAGCATGTTTAGTAGTAGGTCGGTACAAAATCTCATACTGATAATTAGACAATATCAAGGACCATCTCTGAAGCTTTTGTGCCGTACGTGGCGGAATCGGCTTTGTGGGTGAGAACAACGACGTGAGAGGCTTGTGGTCTGTCAACAAATAGAATTTTCTGCCATAGAGATAATGATGAAACTTTGTGACGCCGTAAATGATTGCTAAGGCCTCCTTTTCTATCTGACTGTAATTCAGTTGCGTTGGCGTCAGTAGCTTGGATGCAAAGGCAATAGGACGATCGTGAGATCCAATGCGATGTGAGATTACCGCGCCCAGACCGTACGACGAGGCGTCAACTGCTAACACTACAGGCTTCTGTGGGTCAAAGGGAATCAAACATGCATCACTGAGTAGTGCAGACTTTAGTTTGTCAAAGGCAACCTGACAATCTTTAGACCATACAAAAGGAACATTCTTCCTACGTAAGTGATGCAGCGGAGCTGCAATCTGAGAGGCATTGGGAATAAATCTGAAATAATAGTTAAGCTTTCCCATCACTGCTTGCAATTCGTGCACATTCTTAGGAGGAGGCAAGTCTTTGATTGCTCGAAGATGTGACTGTAAGGGATGAATTCCTTGAGCATTAATCACATGGCCTAGGTACTCTATTTCAGTTTGAAAAAACGAACACTTTGCTTTATTACAACGTAGACCTGCTGCAGTCAAAACTTTGAAAAGGCACTCCAGATTTGCTAAATGTTCTTCAACTGTACGTCCGGATACCACAATATCATCTAAGTAGTTCGAGCAACACGGTACAGAAACTGTCAGCTGTTCCAAGAAACGCTGAAAAATAGCGGGAGCGGAAGAACTGCCAAAGGGTAGGCGTTGAAATTGAAAAAGGCCCATGTGAGTATTAATGACGAAAAACTTTTTGGACTCGTCATCAAGTGGAATCTGTAAGTATGCCTCTGCTAAATCAATCTTGGAAAAGAAGCGAGACTGTCCTAATTTGTCCATCAGTTCCTCAGGTCTGGGCAGGGGATAAGTGTCGACAATTGTTTGACTGTTCACTGTTGATTTGAAGTCAGCACAGAGACGAAGTTTTCCTGACGGCTTGGGTATAATTACTATAGGCGAGGCCCACTGACTCGCAGAAACAGGAGAAATCACCCCACTATCTTGCCAACGTTTAAGTTCTTCGGCAACTGTATCACGCAATGCGATAGGCACTGGTCTAGCTTTACGAAATTTTGGAACTGCAGATTCTTTTAAAGTTACATGTGCCACGAAGTCTTTTGCACAACCTAGTTCCGGCGAAAACAGGTCACTATATTTGTCACACAATGCATTGATTTTATCCTGAGGCACTATTGACGAAATTTGAAGCACATCTCTTTGAATTGATAAACCAAACAAGTCAAAAGCATCTAGTCCAAAAATGTTCTGTGTCGATTTGGCCTGAAGAACTACAAAAGCAACTGTTTTTGTTACACCTTGAAAAGAGGCGGGCAGGCTACATGTTCCTAGCACGGGAATATTTTGACCTGTATAAGCTGTTAACACTTGCTGTGACGGCGACAATTTTGGCGAACCCAGAAGTTCATACGTATCTTTATTAATTAAGGTAACAGCGGAATTGCACAGTCTTATGTTCTATGGAGAGATTTACAAAAAGTTTGTGCTTCTGGCGCACGACAGGTGCGCGAATGTGGGCAACGTTTGTTACGGTTTGTGTGCTGCACTTGCGCGGGCCGCGTAGTGAAGGAAGCGGCGCAGACTCGGCACGCGGCGGATTAACAACACTGCCACTAGATGGCACTACCGCCGGATCTGCGTCCTCGCAAGCTTGCGAAGCTACTGCAGATTTACTAACTACTGCACTAAACCTTTGAGTAGCTACAACAAGTCTACTGTCTCTATCTACACAGTACTGGGCACTATCACAAGGAGAAGTTGTAGAAGGTACTCGGTTCACTACAGGAATGCACTGTTCATAGTCATTTTGCTTGACCCGAACCCTTTTCCGTTGCACTGTTTTACGCGCTCGTCGGCGCTTGCTACGTGGTGCACTATATAGTTTTGCCATAGGCGCAGAACTACTGTCATGCAATTGAGATCCAAGGAAAGCACTGTTCAAGTCCACAGCCCGTACAACATTTACAGAATGAACTGTTCTCGCACTTTGCGAAGCACCGTTTCTAACGTTATTGTTCTTTGAGTTTTTAATTTGCATACACACAGACTGCACATGTCCCGATTTGCCACATTGATAACAGGTTGCGTTGCGACTAGGGCAATGAGCACGCTTGTGGCGAGACACACACTGGGGGCAAGATTTACGTACATTTTTCTGAAATGAGCGTTGGCGCCCGTTATTCAAATCACTGTTTCTAACACGACGGGGCGACCTTTGTGTCGCACTTTTACACTGGCTACTGTTCACTGGCCGTTCAGCACGGCCGGTAGAAAAATAAGAATCACTAGTGCTATACTGAGAACTACGGCTAGGAAAGCGTCCGTTGCGGCGCACTGAATTTACACTATGGCTTTGCATTTCTACATCAGCTAAGTCAAAAGTATCATGCGCTTCTATAAGCTGCAGTACACTGTCTAATGAGGGGTCAGACTGTTTCAGAATTGCTGCTCTAATTCTGGGGTCCTGAATATTCTGCGTAATCGCATCCCTCAACATAATGTCACTATAAGAAAGTCCACAAGAGCAAGTAAATTTACATTGGCGGGTTAAGCCCTTCAATTCCGTAATCCACTCTTGGTGTGACTGCTGCGGTAATTTTTTAAGTCTGAAAAATCGGTATCGTGCAGCGGCTACAAGAACTTTCCTCTCGTAATGAGCATTCAGTGCATCTACAATTTGTTCAAAGTCTACATCACGAGGAGATGCTTGCGGGAAAAGTTTTTGCAATAATACGAAGGTCTGGGGGCCCACAATCGATAAGAAAAGGTTCTTCACTCTCTGACCTGTAATTTGATGAGCCGCGACGAGTTCTTAAAACTGTGCGAAATAGTCGCTCCAGTCTTCCTCACGTTCGTTGTACTGGCGGAACGTCGGAAGCGGTGCGGCAGCAGTTGTGGGCTGCTGATGCGACGGCTGTTGTTGAGTTGTCAACTGCGCCACCGCCTGGAGAAGTTGTGTTATTTGCGCCGTCTGTAACTGAATAATTTCCATTAAGTTTGGGTTCGGGGTAGTGGCCATGCTGACCGATTAGGCGCCGCGTATACAAGTAAATTATAACAAAACACAAATGCAATATGAAAGAGGACGCTCTGCAACAAAAAAGTCCACAAACACGTAACTGAAAATGTTCCCCCAAAAATCTTATAATAAGGGTGGGTGGGCGGGAGCAATTTCTGCGTGCTCCGACTGCTGCTTTCTGGCTGCTGGTCCAAGGTTCGTCTATCACTCCTCGTCGCCACTTTTGTGTCCCAACTTCATCGCCGCTTTTGTGTCCCAGCCTCGTCGTAGGTGTCGGTGGCCGATTGGAACGAGACCGACACAGTAACAAAAATAGCACGCTGGTGCAGGTACGGAGGGGAGCAGCCAGAAACTATAAACACTAGAGTAAATTAGAAAGAGCTATATATTGCACAGAATGTAACAATACTTAACTTTTACATAGTACTGCAGTCCGAAGTGACCGGTGTCCTTCAGTGGTGGCCACGAGCGGCGTTGTCGCAGAGGGCGCTCGTGGCGGCGCGCGGCGAAAGCAGGTGGCGCGCACTTTGTACTTGTGCGACACCACAAGTGATACCATTACAGTTATAAGAAATAAAGAAGAAATGTATCACCATTTTAACTATTGAAGTTGTAACTGGTAAATAAGTTTAAAATAATATATATGCATCAACTGTGATCTCTGAAAATTAGCTGTACATATCTCTGTATTGTTTATGTTTGTAAAACACGTGGAAAGCGAGTGTTGTGTTATGGGGGCAGCTTTTGAGCACTAAAATGCTTGAAAAATCACCTACCAGCAATCAGCAATGTGAACCAACTGTAAGTAGCTGTTTGGAATACAATTTAAACTTGTAAATATTGCAATTTAGTGCCAATGACAAAGCTCACCACATAATAATTTTCTATCTCACCACAGCCAAACGAGTTCCACAATGTTGTAAGCAACATATAAAATATGTATACTGCCTGATTATGAACTGCCAAGCAGTTCGAAACCGGTTGTGGTAATAAATACATACGAAAGGTGATTGGTTGCTGTTATTTTCTGATTTCTTTAATCAACACAGTCGCAGGTTCCACACTATAGGGGGTAGGCAGACAGCTGCATTTTTCCCCGGCGCCCCTCGCAGAGATGAGCCAAATTGAAATTGTCTCCGTCGCTCCGTCGTGCACGTTGGGGGGGGGGGGGGGGGGGGAGGGGGAGGAGGCACTGATGAAAGAAGTGAACCATTCATGTGGAGCACCAGCCGCCACTGGTGACGAAACTGGAATGGAAACTGGTCCTGACTGACTACATTTTGTCACTCATCCTACACCAAAAAGATGCCGTATTATTTAATGTAATGCTGAAAACAGTAGGGGAAAGGATTTTACCTTGGGACAGTTTTACCTTGGGACACTTTTTAATAAAGGCAGTGCACTCTAGTTGTCAGGCCTTTTTTAAGATGGAATAGGAGATCATGTTGTATTTGGATGATGTTTGATGTCTGAGGAGGAGTTTTACAAGTTTTCAGGTATGAAAGTAAAATGTAGCCACTATCCTTACAAGATCTAATATATACAGCAGAATGTCCGTATTTTGTACGTGTTGCATAGAAACCTACAATTTTGTTCCAATCTTTATGAAATTTTGCACACGTAAGCTTCAATCCATGAGAACGGTCACCGTAAGTGTAAGAATCACGTACGATACATAGTTCACGAGATATGACGTCATAAACAATGAGATGGGGGGAAACTGCTGCATTTTGCGACAACGCTGCTCATTTTCTCCTAAACCACTGGACCGATTTCAATCAAATTTGGTACACACATTCCTTGCCGTGAGGTATAATTACTGCAGGGTTAATAATCATATACGACACATGGTTCAAAAGATATTACGTTATAACCAATAGAAATCGCAAAAAATGCCATATAATGCGGCGAGACTTTCGAAATACACTGTATGAGAATGACAGTACTTAGCGACTTGCAACATAATTTCAAACTTTTATTAAACTTTTTCTCGCTGGCAACCATAGTAAAATGATGAAAGGAAAAAACTTACTCGCTTACTACTTTTCCGCTGTTTATGGAGTAAAACTGCGGCTCTCGGTATGACGTTACAATTTATAATTTGAACACTATATATTGTAGCGACAGGAAATTTTACAGACAGTATACACGCATATAGCTGAATGTAGTTTCTAAATTGTATCACATTCCGACACGTAGTTCATAAAATATGAGCACATAAACAGTAACTTTCACGGAAAACTCCCCATCGCGCACCAAGTTTTAATCTATTACTTCTTTACTACTAATTGTATTCTCAAGAGATTTTACATTTATACATCCCGTATACAAATGAATATATACCTGAGAAATGGCAGGAATAAGTATATAAATACCAGGGAAACGCCGGGTTTTCAGCTAGTATAAAGATAAGCATCATTATTGATGTTTCTTATATACAGTTTTGTGGGGCATTGTTTAAGTAAGCTATTGATACCATAAGTTATAACGAGATAAATATGTACCTAGGTTAGGATACTGTTTTCTGTTATTGTGTATTTGGTTTTACCTTGGGACACTTCTCTGGTTGCACCTTGGGACATCTAGAAGGTGTCTGATTGTCACTGATACACCAGAAAAACAGAGAATTGAAGAGAAAACAGAAAGAAAATAAGAAAAAGAAGTCTTTTCCAAAGAAAGAAGCCACTAAACGGACAAAGGAGTATTCATCTTCCACTTCTTTTGATGAAGAAATTCCCGAGCAAGGCAGTAGCTCTGGAGGTAGCGTATTTGATTTGTCATCTGAAGGATTTCTCATCCTTCTTTCCATCTAGAAAAGTAACACTTTCTTGTTCTCGAGCTAGTTGGGTCTTGGTACAATTTGACATCAGTGGCAGATCTCATGTTTACTATGCAGGAGTAGTTTTATAAAGCAAAGAAGAAGATGTAATTGTGAAATTCTTAAGGAAGCAAAGCACCATTTTTTATTCTCTAATGTTGAGAGCATCATCATTATTAATCACAGTAATATAGTGGAAGAACTACCAGATACAGTGGTGTATCATGGGTTTCATTCATTTGATATTTTATTTCCACCATATCTTGTTTTAAGGTAAAATAACTGTTGTATTTGGACTAACAAACATTTACTACGTAATTCCAATACGAATTTTTTCATTCATAAAACTAAGAAATTGGAATACATCACCGTGTCCCAAGGTAAAACCATCACTGTACCTTGGGACAAGAGTCACAAAAGTCTTTATTTGGTGAGTAATTGTGTAAATATTGGAGCTAGCCTAAACCGCTGTTCGTTCAACATTACCTAAAACTGATGCCTGTAGTGGGGTAAGTTTTTGCAAACATTTTGGACCAGAATAATAATCTAAATGATAAAAATTAATTAATAAGAGTGTCTGAACCCTTCTAGGAAAAAACGTTACGTACTGGCGGGTGACCTTCAGCGACACAGTCCAACCCATCGCCCACTACCCTATAGATAACAGTTAGGCCTTGCGTTCTTTAATCTCATACTATTGATTGTTAACTGATGCTAATATAGCATTTGTAGATTATCATTTATCGTACGAAGAATGACGTCTTTTTGTTAATTCTTCAGTACACCATTGCTTTGAAATGAGAACGTGTAAGTACAATAAGAAAGTCATCAAATACGCAATGCAAGATGGTGTATGCCAGAGACAGTTCTAGACGAGGAATGTCACGTGACATCTGCGAACGGCTGGTTTGCGTTAATTTAATGGAGGGTGTCAAAACTCCGTTATTTTTGCAAATATCTCTCAAACGATACGAGATATGAAAAAAACATAAGGCAACAAAGTTGTAGAGTATTCTCTACTCTACAAACTCGTTTATTCAATTGTCGCGTCAGATGAACGGTTTATTTGCAATTAAAATTACATTACAAACGGATGTTTTTGTCATTATTAACGTATTTCTTGTCCAAAATATTTCAAAAAGCGAGGTTCTGGTCTCTGGTAGCCAAAAATTATGTTTGTAAAATTTGGCGCCGATCCGTTGAACGGTTCGACCTAAAAAGTGGGAACACGTTACAGCCAAACAGACATAGTCAAATCGCCATTATTTTTTTAAATATCTCTGCAACGATGCAAGATATGAAAAAACATAATAGAGCGAAGTTGTAGAGAATTTTCCCCTCTACCAATTAGGTTCTCTACCAATTAGGTTATTCAATTTTCGTATCAGATGAACGGTTCGTTTGCAATTACAATTATATATAGCAACTGATTGACATTACAAGATTATGGCCTTGTAAAATGATTTTATTGGACCAGATGATGCTCACATAGATCAGCGAAACCGGTCGTCATAAATGAAAATTGATGATCAGCGATCTTGGCTTTTTTATATCTTTCTACAATATCATAATTGGATCACCTCCTAGAACATAAGCAAACTCAACATATTTATTTGCATAAGAGCTGTGTGTTTCTAAAATCTCCTGGGAATACAATTAGTAGTAAAGAAGTAATAGATTAAAACTTGATACGTGATGGGGCGGTTTTCCATGAACGTTACCGTTCATGTGCTGTTATCTCATGAACTACGTGTCGTACTGCGAAACAATTTAGAAGGTACACTCAACTATATGCGTGTATGCTATCTGTAAAATTTGGTGCCGATCAGTTGAACGGTGCGACCTAAAAAGTGGGAACACTTTACAGCCAAACAGACATCCCAAAATCGCTGTTATTTTTGCAAATATCTCTGAAACGATACGAGATATGAAAAAAAAAAAAACATAAGAGAGCCATGTCGTAGAGAATTTTCTCCTCTACAAATTCTGTTATTCAATTTTCGTGTCAGATGCATGGTTAAGACGTTATTTTCATTTAAATTTCGAGCTGTCAAAAGACGATCCCAAAGGCCCACTTTTAGTGTTACTACCGTAACCTAAAGTGGGAAAAAACGAGCTGTGTAAGACCAAACTATTTAAATACAAATCCTTAAGTCTTACTTATTTCTTTACATATTGCAAAATGTATAAAATAGTCCAAAGAAATTTAAACAATATCACTATAAAGGAGAAAGTGCACTGTAAAGAATTATAGAAATTACAATAAGAACAAACAGATTACGTTCGTCGACGACGCAATTTCAAACATGCCGGAATTCCTAAAATGCAGTCATATTGCTACAAGTGGCTAAAGTTGGCCAAAATCATAGTATAAAAATTAAAATGTAAAAAATGTGCCGAGGGACAACCCTTTCCCCTATTCGCGATAAAATTATATCACAGAATTTCTGGTGGGCAGGGCCCCACTGGCCCTTAAGCACGAGCAAACCTTGCTGACACATCAGGAAGAGGCTGTTAGGGCCGTGGTGGAGTAGCCGAGCGGTCTAAAGCGTCTCGCTGCGGTTGCTCGCCGTGGAGGTTCGAGTCCTCCCTGGGGCATGGGTGTGTGTGTTGTCCTTAGGTTAGTTTACCTAGGTTTAAGTAGTTTGTAAGCTACGGACTGATGACCACGCAGTTTGGTCCGATAGATTTACAAACAAACAAACTATAAAGCGCCTTCAGAAGATCCGATCATGAATAATAATGAAGTCACTGGTGTCCACCTAGCAAGAATAGCCGTGTGGATAGCGGCATCGCGCTGCGGTGTCTAATGTAGTGGGTTCGAGACCGACTACATGCAATTTTTTAAACCCAATCTTCTTTTCAACAGATACGGGAACAACAATCAGTTTTGTATTGTTACTTGCCACATATCTTTGGACGTTTTTGCGAATGTGTCGCGATTTTGAGGGTAAATGACATATTTGAAAAGAGGTGGTGGAGAGCAACCTTTGCGCGTGTGTTAGGAGGGGTGCTGCTTACTGTTTTATGTGACCCAAAGGTAGCGTGTCTTTTCATCGTAACAGATTCATTGAAGCTTGATAGGACGACACCTCAGATCGAGTTGAAGCAAGCGCAAACAAGCCGGGGTAAGACATTCTGTAGATATTTTCACGAAAATGTATCTAATGGGGGGTAGGCAAACAGGCGACCTTTCTCCCGGCGCCACTAGCAGAGGTGCGTCAAATTGAAATTCGTCCGATTAGTACTTGTTCCATAGATCATGAATACGACACTTCGTAATGATGTGGAACGTGTCAGGTTAATAAAAGGTGTCTTTACAAATTATTACTATTGTACTAAATATTAAGTTACAATTTATGTATGTATTTATTTTTTATTTTATATATATTCAAATGTTCAAATGTTTGTTAAGCTTATGGGACTTAACTACGGGGTCATCAGTCCCTAAACTTACAAACTACTTATGAACTACTTACAAACTAGGACGGCACAAATATCCATGCCCGAGGGGGGATTCGAACCCCCGACCGTAGGGGCCGTGCAGACCGTGACTGAAGCGCCTCAGTCCCCTCGACCACCGCGGCCGGCTTTATATATATATATATATATATATATATATATATATATCAAATTTTCTAATTTATATCTAAAAAATTCATCTATATTGTAGAAGGAATTTCCAGGCAGAAATTCTTTTAATTTATTTTTAAATGCTTGTTGGCTATCTGTCAGGCTTTTGATGCTGTTTGGTAGTTGTCCAAAGTTTTTTGTGGCAGTATAATTCACCCCTTTCTGTGCCAAAGCTAGATTTAACCTTCAACAGTGAAGATCATTCTTTCTCCTAGTGTTGTAGTTATGTACACTGCTATTGCTTTTGAATTCGATGGGATTGGTAATAACAAATTTCAGAAGTGAATATGTATACTGAGAATCTATCGTGAAGATCCCTGGCTCTTTAAATAAGTGTCTGCAGGATGATCTCGGATGGGCTCCGGCAATTATTCTGAACACACGCTTTTGTGCAATGAATACCTTTTTACTCAATGATGAATTACCCCAGAAAATGATGCCATACAAAAGCAGAGAATGAAAATAGGCATAGTAAGCTAATTTACTGAGATGTATATCACCAATGTTTGCAATTACCCTAATAGCATAAGTTGCTGAACTCAAACGTTTCAGAAGATCTTCATTGTCTTTTTCCAGGTCAACCCCACATCAATGCTTACACCTAAAAATTTTGAATATTATACCTTTGCTACAGATTTCTATATTTATTGATGGTGTCATTCCATTTATTGTATGGAACTGTATGTACTGTGTTTTATCAAAATTTTATGAAAGTCCATTTGCTGAGAACCACTTAAAGATTTTCTGAAAGACGTCGTTTACAATTTCATCAGTTAGTTCTTGTCTGTCAGGTGTGATAACTATACTTGTATCATCAGCAAAAAGAACCAGGTTTGCATCTTCATGAATATAGAATGGCAAGTCATTAATATATATTAAGAGCAGCAAAGCGCCCAAGATCGAAACTTGTGGCACCCCATTTTGGATTGCTCCCCAGTTTGAGGACTCAGCTGTTTTTGCATATTATGAGAACTACTAATGTCAACTTTCTGCACTCTTCCTGTTAGGTGTGATATAAACCATTTTTACACTGTCCCATTCATACCACAATACTTTAGTTTATCTAAAAAAATTCCATGATTTACACAATCAAAGAAGTGAACCCCATTCATCTGGAGCACCAGCCGCCTCTGGTGACGAAATTGTGGTAGAAACTACAGTTCATCACTCATCCTATACGAAAATGATATCGTACCATTTAATGTTATGCTGAAAACAGTACTCGTGATAAAATTACATCACATAATTTCTGGTGGGCAGGGCCCCACTGGCCCTTAACAACTAGAAAACGCTGACATATCAGGAAGAGGCTGTTAGGGAGACATTTCAATATAAAAAAAAGACAACGAATTGATGCCCGTCCGCAAACCAGCCTCTCCCTCGGAGATTTTTAAGACCCGGCCGTTAATTTCGCCTTCGATTTGCAACCGGCTCCTGCCTGCTGCTGGCCTGTGACGTCAGAGCGCGGTGGCAGACACACGGCACGCCTGGCTGCCCGCGGTCCCTTAATGACGGCCGTAAAAGCGGCCGCCGCCGCCTGCGCCTAGTGCCGCCGCCAATCGATAGGTGTCTCCCGCGTCGGCGGCGGCGGTAGCGGCGGCGGCCGGTAGCAGCAGCCACCGGCAGAAGAGCGCCACCAGCTGACGAAGACGGCCGCAGCACCGAGCAGCGTAGCCGCCGCGACAGGTGAGGCGCAAGCACCCTAGCAGTAGCAGCGCCGGGGACTGCCAGCTAGACAGCGGCCACTGTAGGTGGCCTAGACTGCCTCACCTGCCCTCACCTCGCAACCACACCAATAGTCTAGTTTAGGTAAAACCCCTAGCGTCTAATATGCCCCAGCCATAACTGCACCAACAGTAAGAATGTATTGTTCTCCATTTCCTCTCCTGAGATCGCTCCACCCTGCCCTTCACCACAGAGTAACATATACAGAGGAGAACCCCTCCCCCCCTAAACCACTGTCCTACGCTCCCCTGGTAGTTCCGTAAGATGCTGGCAGGTGTCAGGCGGCTCCCTGGCTAAGGGTGTCTCTCGCACGTCAGAGGGTAGCGTGGAGGCTGAGGGGAGAGCTCGTGCCGCCTGCCACGAGGCCACGAACGTGTCAGGTGTGCCGGCGATTGAGGGGAGGTGGTGGTGGGGACAGCCACTACCTGCCGCCTGCTCTGGCCAGTTTAAAGTCTGCTTCTCACCGCAGCGCCATCATGGGACATCTTACGGAACTGCTGGAAACCCTCCCTCCCTGCACCCCTGAGCTTGGGACCGGGCAATTACGGAGGTTTCCCGTCCGTATATATTTGTCTGTGCCTTCACCAATCACTACAGCGTCCTTGGCGAGGTATTATGACAATTCTGCAGGCCATGAAGCGAAGTGGCGAGCAGCCACTGTAGGTGGCATAGAGAACCTCACCTACACACACCTCACAACCACACCAATAATTTTAGGTAAAACCCATAGTGTCTAATATGCCCCAGCCATAACTGCACCAACAGTAATAATGTATTGTTCTTCATTTTCTCTCCTGAGATCGCGCCATTGTACCCTTCACCAATCACTGCAGGGTCCTTGGCGAGGTATTATGACACTTCTGCAGGCCATGAAGCAAACTGGCGAGCAGCCACTGTAGGTGGTGTAGAGTACCTCACCTACCCTCACCTCGCAACCACACCAATAGTCTATTTTAGGTAAAACCCTTAGCGTCTAATGTGCACCAGACATAACAGCACCAACAGTAAGAATGTATAGGTCTCCATTTCCTCTCCTGAGATCGCTCCACCGTGCTCTTCACCAATCACTGCAGCATCTTTGACGAGGTATTACGACACTTCTACAGACCATGAAGCAAAGTGGCGAGCAGCCACTATAGGTGGCGTAGACTACCTCACCTACCCTCACCTCACAACCACACCAATAGTCTATTTTAGGTAAAACCTCTAGCGTCTAATATGCACCAAACATAACTGCACCATCTGTCAACGGTAATAATGTATTGTTCTCCATTTCCTCTCCTGCGATCACCCCACCATGCCCTTCACGAATAACTGCAGGGTCCTTGGCGAGTTATTATGACACTTCTGCAGGACATGAAGCGAAGTGGCAAACAGCCACTGTAGGTGGCCACCTCGCAACCACAACAATGGTGTATTTTAGGTAAAACCTCTAGCGTCTAATATGCCCCGAACATAACTGCACCAATAATAAGAATGTATTGCTCTCCATATCCTCTCCTGAGATCGCTCCAGCGTGCCCTTCACCAATCACTGCAGCGTCCTTGGCGAGGTATTATGACACTTCTACAGGCCACGAAGAGAAGTGGCGAGCAGCCATTGTAGGTGGCGTAGAGTACCTCACCTACCCTCCCCTCGTAATGACACCAACAGTCTACTTTAGGTGAAACCCCTAGCGTCTAATATGCCCCAAACGTAACTGCACCCTCTCTCAACAGTAAGAATGTATTGTTCTCCATTTCCTCTCCTGATATCGTTCCACCGTGCCCTTCACCAATCACTGCAGGGTCCTTGGCGAGATATTACGACGCTTCTGAAGACCATGAAACCAAGTGGCTCTTTGGTAACACTCGCATTCGGGAGGTTCAAATCCACTTTCGGCCATCCAGCCTCCATAATTTTTATAGTTCAAAATGAAAAGCCAAGATCGCACATTAATAATTTTTTAAAGACGACCGGTTTCGGTGCACTGTGTCACCATCATCTGGTCACATACAGGGTGTTTCACTAAGTGTGTTTGCCTCTGTAACTTTTACAATAATAGGTGACGGGAAATTTTAATGCGGTAGGTCAATACAAGAAATGTTACACTTTCTTCGGAGCTATGAACATAGTTTATTGTATCATTTCTTAAAGAGTTACAGCACAAAGATATAATATTTTAAATGGAACAATAGTTTTTTCTATCGTGCATTGGATTCGTTGAAACCAGCTGCGTCCAAATCAATTTAAACTACATTCCTATCAATGTTAGTTTGGAAGTACAACCCTTCAAAGTTTCAGGGGCACATACCACACGCTGTACATAATACGTGGCTGTGTGTTGGGGTTGGGACGCCATGGTCCTCATTCATGGCCCGCAAGGTTGCCCGATTTGACACCAGTAGATTTCTTTTTGTGGGGATATCTAAAGTATCGTGTTTATGTCACTGAGCCCACAGTCCCAGATGATCCAAAACGGCGCATCAAGAACGCATGTCGCTCCGTCACACCGGCGATGTTACATCTCGTCCGCAGATCCTTTCGACGGCGCATTGCATTATGCATTGAGGAACATGGACACACATTTGAACATCTCATGTAGATCAACTTGCCACCGCCATAACATCCATCACCCACCACACTGCCATGTATTATGTACAGCGTTTGGTATCTGCCCCTGAGACTTTGAAGAGTTGTGTGATGTTGCACAAGTCTAAAGTGCGCGCCACCTACTTTCGCCGCGCGCCGCCATGCACGCACGGCACGGCGTTCTTACGACGTCAGCCACGAGCGCCCTCTACTGCTACCCCGCTCGTGGCCACCACTGAACTGTATCGGTCACTTGGGACTGAGATAGGAACCAGTTAACACTTGCGAATCAGATAGGCACCAGTTAAGACTTGGCTATCAGATAGACACTAGGAATCAGCAGTAGGCAGGCCTCTATCTAATCTATGTGTCAGCATTCTGCAGTCAAGAACTATGTAAATGTTAAGTATTACTAAGTCTCTATGCAATATATATCTCGTTCTAATTTACTCTAGTGTTTCTAGTTTCTGCTGTCCCACTGGCTGGTCACCTCCTACCTGCACAAACGTGCATTCTTTATTCCTTTGTCGGCCTCTTTCTACTCGGCCACCGATACCAACGACGGAAACGAGACACAAAAGCGGCGACGAGGCTGGGACAGAAAAGGTTGTAGGTCCCAAACTAACAGTGATAGGAATGTAGTTTAAATTGATTTGGACGCAGCTGGTTTCAACGAATCCAATTCACGATAGAAAAAACTATTGTTCCATTTTAAAAAAAATATATCTTTGAGCTGTAGCTCTTTGGAAAATGATACAATAAACTATGTTCATAGCTCCGCAGAAAGCGTAACATTTTTTGTTTTGACCTACCGCATTAAAATTTCCCGGCACCTATTATTTTATAAGTTACAGAGGCAAACACTTAGTGAAACACCCTGTAAGTTATAAGCTGGTCATCTTGTTAAAAAAAATTGGGTATAAAATAACAACTGCCACATTGCACTTAGTCACTACATAAAAATACACAAGTTAAAAACATGACAGCTCGCTTCGCCTGGCTGTCGGCCTCTGACGTCAGAGCGCTGGTGGCAGATACACGGCACACCTGGCTGGCCGGGCCCCTTAATCAAGAGACGTCTTCCGACGTAAAAGTAATTTCTTTCGTGCCACAACTATCATAACACCATTACTTTTCCAAGTAATCAGGGTGTAACAGGAGGAATAGTAAATACGGCGGAAGGGGTAGAGTAGACAAATTGCAATTAAAATCCGTATTATACGTGTCCAAAAGATTAACAAGGTGACCAGCTTACAACACATACAAGGCGCGTCCATAAAGTAAGTTCCGTTTGGTAATAAAATGAAATTGTACACAGATACAGAAGAAATTTTTATTGCACAAAATTCTATAACTCTTAAACTACTTTTCCACATAGCTGACGAAATTTTGTAGGCATTTGTCAAAGCGTGGCACCAGGTTTTGTATACCTTCTTCATAGAAATCTGCCACCTGTGTCTTCAACCAGTTGGAAACAGTGAAATTTGGGGGAAGTCCATAGCGAGAGCACTAATTATAAATCTACGGTTTTCCTGGATCTTGTCATCAATCGCGTGAACCAGTTCTTCTGTAACCAAAGGTGGACGCCCACTTGGTTCTTCATCGTGCACGTCACTACGCCCGCCATGCCTCACTACAGCGTATGTGCGGAACTGCAATCGCAGTGCTGCAGCAGAGATATATTGAAACGGAACTTACTTTCTGGACGCGTCTCGTATCTGACCAGAGGATGGTGACACAGTGCGCCGAAACCGGTCATCATTTAATGAATTATTAATGTGCGATCTTGGCTTTTCATTTTGAGAACTATAAAACGATCAGATCGCCTCCAAACCCGTCTATGCCAGCTAATCTCTCCGTAATTTTCTTAAATTACTCCAGGAAAACGCCGAGATGCTTCCTATGGAATGGCACGTGCAAGTTCCTTCCCCATCCATACTAAACAATCCGAGCATGAGTTCCGTCTCTAATGACCACGCTGTCGACGCCACGTTAAACCCTTAGCTTCCTACCGTTCTTCCTCCTGAAGAGCGAAAAGCTCCTGCTTTTAGCTCGTTCTCTTTGTCCCCGAGACCGAGAAGCCAGTAGACATAGGTCCCGAGGATGCTGCGTTTCATTAACTTCCAAAAGGCGTTCCATACGGTTCAGCACTGTCGCTTGATGAACAAATTACGACCATGCGGAATACCATTCAAACTCTGCTATTATATTGAAGAGCTCGATAGGGAAAACATCTATTCCAAGCCACAGTTGCTTGTTAAAAAAGTTTCTTTTAATGACCCCAGATCCAATGCACAACCAGTTTCGACGTACTATGCCGTCATTCTCAACAGCTCAGCATTGCTGAACTCGATTACAATCATGAAGATAAAAACACAAGGTTAAGACAGAAAAGAAAATAGGATACATTGTATTTTCATAAATGTAATATATACTCTTTTATTTATCTGTCTTAACCAATAACGAAGATAAAATCACAAGGTTAAGACAAAAAATAAAATAGGATACATTACATTTATGACCATTTTCATAAATGTATGCTATTTTATTTCTCTGTCTTAACCTTGTGTTTTTACCTTCCTTATGGTGATTGAGTTTAGTAATGCTGAGCAGTTGAGAATGATGGCCTACTACGTCGAAACTGGTTGTGCGTTAGATGTGAGGTCATTAAAAGAACTTTATAACTAGCAACTGTGGTTTGGAATACAGTTTATGTTTTCCCTATCAAATAATTTATTCGGTTGCACTCCTAACTGACATTATGTCAGATTATAATACTGAAAAGTTTCTAGCAAAATAAAAAATAATAAAATAAGAAAAAGGTCAGTATATCATTCTCAACGGAGTAACGTCTTCCGACGTAAAAGTAATTTCTTTCGTGCCACAAATATCATAACACCATTATTTTCCCAAGTAAACAGGGTGTATCAGGAGGAATAGTAAATACGGGGGAGGGGGTAGACAAATTGCAATTAAAATCCGTGTTACACGTGTCCAATTTTTTATTTACTACTGACATACCCCAAAGAAACTTCAAAGTTCAAAAATTGCATCACTTCATTGCTCCTTAGATTTCTTTTGATAACACCACACGTAGCTCCTCTGAGATGGTCTTCGTTCAATTTTTTAGGGCTGGTCTACTGTTGTCCGAACGATCAAATCTTTACTTTTTCTTTGTAGACTTGCCTTTCAAACATCCCCATAGGCAAAAATCGAAAGGGGGTGAGGTTCGGGGACCTTGGTGGCCAAGAAACTATCGATCCATCGTTCGGGGAATGTTAGGTTTAGATGTAATGTCACCTTCGGTCTGTCGAGTAGAATGTGCAAGATCCCCGTTACACTGGAAGAACGTACGCATTATTGTAGCCAAAGGAATGTCTTCCAATACTGCTGCAAGCTCGTTTTCAAGAGTGTACATAAAGAGGTCCTATACGACGATTCGGTAACACAACAGGCCCAATCAACTGATTGTCTATCAAACCACACCACACATTTACATAGAAGTGTTCTTCAAAATGTGTCTAAACCGTGGCTTATGGATTTTCGTTCAAGCACTTAAGTGGATTACAAGTCTTATTGATGCTGTCACGAGTGAAACTGACTTCACCAGTAAAGAATAAAAATGTCATTACTCGGCATTTTCGATCGTCTATCTACAGTTCCTGCTGAAAGGTAGTGAATGAGTTTTTTTGAAGAACTACCCTTTACATAATGACTTTTAATTCATCCATAGTTCGTTTGTTTATACGTTAAGATGAAATATGACTGCTGGATACTGTACCATTATCACGTAAGGTATTGAACACGCGAGTAAACACTCTTGAATCTGACACTTTACAGTTAGGAAATTGTATTCCGTATTCTCTACAAGCAGTAGCGTCCATTACAAAACTCATAAACAAATACCATGTCGGCATATGTTCATATGTTTGTATAGTCTATGGGACTTAACTACGGGGTCAACAGTCCCTAAACTTACAAACTACTTATGAACTACTTACGAACTAGGACGGCACAAATATCCATGCCCGAGGGGGGATTCGAACCCCCGACCGTAGTGGCCGTGCAGACCGTGACTGGAGCGCCTCAGTCTCCTCGGCCACCGCGGCCGGCATGTCGGCATATTCAGCACTTGTAAATACGTGCGGTAGGTTTCCATGCTGCAGTACAATAGACTTGAATAACAAATTGAAAGTTATCCATCGAAAAGGAGGTGTTTCTCTTCATCAATGAATGCGTCACTGTTGTTTGTATGACATACAATTCTGTTAAGTGAAAGCTGTTCATAAAATTATTTATAATCAGTAATTGGTATTGTTCATCTGCACTTGTATCATAATACGCTAATCTGACTGAACAATTATCAAAATGAATAAAGATGACTTTGAGCAACAACAAAATAAATACAAAATAAAACAAATCCTGATATAGTAAGTTTGTTAATGGAATATGCAACTTAATCTCTGGTAAGAAAACACCTGTATCATTAGATAAGACTTTGGAACAGTACGATGCAAGCGTGGTGCTGAAGAGACAGTTTGACAATTAAATCAGAATGTGACACTTCCTCTTGAAATATTTGTTTCAAGGGTCAACACTGTATGTCTTTCTTGCCTACCTGTGCGCAAGGAAACAGCGTGTGCTACTGCTCTCAACTCTACTGCCACAAGCATGCTGCTGCTACTAACAGATAAAACACTAACTACTGAATTCGTGAATGTGCTATGCGAATTCACTTACTACAATAAAACAAATTTCATCCATGTTTGTAGAAAAAAATTAATGGGGTTTTATGGGTATATAGATAACTTGAAGTAGATATGAAATGCATTTAAGTTGAAATCCTCTATATTGAACAAGACTCTAATCAATCTTGTACAAAAACTGTAAGATAGTTAGAAGAGAATGCTTTACACCAAACTTTAAGACTCTAAACGATGTTGTACAAAAACTGTAAGATAGTTACAAGGGAATGCTTTACACCAAACTTTAGTTCCTTCACTTTCTGCACTCTCGAAAAGAGCATACAAAATTCCTGCAGTACAAACATGGATCATATCTACGCACTGCGGACAATAATAGCAGCATAATGCTTCTTACCCCTAATCTTCATACTGTCAAGGTACATATCAGATTCAATTATTTTCTTAACATCTTTATACATAGAGAAATTCATTAAGAAATGTGCCAAGTTCATGCTGCGATATACAACTTCATTCTTAGACTGCCTGCAATACTCTCCCTGCTCACACTTCCTAGTCCGGACAACAACCACTACCGCACTGCTACTGCTCAAACGCGGGAACGCGCACCGACCAAAGATGCTCCCCGCGGAACAAAGATATGAATCGCAGACTTCAGCCTTACATAGCTACCTTTCAAAATTACAGTGAAAACTTGAGTGTATACTAAAGCAAGACTTGACAACTGGAATATCAGTACTCTACTGTTGACATTCTGTAAATACTCCCATAGCAATTAGTGTACCAACATTTAACCTCTGGACATATTAGTCCCTAGGCTTACAAACTACTTAAACTAACACGCTAACTTATGCTAAGGACACAGTCACACACACACACACACACACACACACACACACACACACACACACACACACACACACATGCCCGAGGGAGGTTTTAAAACTCCCACGGCGAGCAACCGCGCAAGACGCCTTAAGCCGTCGGGAGCGTGTATCTGAACGAGTGTAGCCAACGTGGCGAGTTTCTGACGTCACAACGTGCGAACCGCACGTTGGAGAGGCTTTTCCAACGCTAGGGCAGTATCAAGCATGCCAGATAATCTCAACGAGCGTCTGAACCATCTCCACCAGTAAGGTAGGAGAACGCCACCGACGTCACACCACGTAGCTGTCAGGGGAGGGGGGCAGCTCTTTTCGGTAGAGAGACGAAGACGCCATGTTGGGCGTCGTATTTTGTGGTTTTTATGTATATAACTTAGGTCTTATGAATGTATGACGTTTCAAAGCAAGTAAAAGTAACTGAGTAGATTGAGAATCTCTCGGAAACCAGCCATTAATGTACTATTTATTGGAATAAATAACTTGAAACGTCTTATACGTGATTAAAATATTTCCGTATTGCAGTAATCTGCCGTTTCAAGGCAAGGCGGACTGAAGATCTATCAACAGGAATTGTTCTTTGTATCATTTGTTGTAATTACATGTCAGCAACCGATATATCGCCCAGTAGCATATACGATACGTCTAATAATGTACGTGAGGAAAAATTCGTGATGTAACTGGCCGTAGTGCAGGGGGTAAGTCGTGGAGTTATAAGAGGTTGCAGTGTTGGTTCAAGGCTCCACATAAGCAAAAATTTGTGACAGACTCAAAGACTTTCCTATAAATTTCTTAGAAGTATACTGCATAATATTCGATGCTATGTAAAAATAAGTGCGCACCCTCTGAGGAGTGAGTTTGTTGGATTCGTTTTATGAACAAGACAGTTTGCATCTCCGTTAGAGTAAAATACGCACTTATTGTTTCACGTATTGCATTTTACACGTTCTTAACATTCTTCTACTGTATAGTAACATTGACCGTGGAAGCATGATCTTGTAAGATTTACTAAAAAGCGAAACTCTTGCAATAATCTTTGTGTTGTGAAGGACTATTCTAATTTTATATCGCACAGTTTGTCATGAAACTTTTATTATTCGCTGCACTTATTGACATAACATGCAACTTTCATAAGTGTCTTATGTTCATAGGTATTTTGTTGTTACTTATTTAGACCTACCACAGAACATAACGAACATAAGCACAAGCGCGGAAATAAGCGGTTCAATAGAGATAAAGCAGGAATTCCACTCTTTTGATTTGGTAAACAGTGTGATTCCAGCAAGTGACACTGCCGACAACTGTCGCTGGAGCGCGCTGCGGTCGCGTGTAGCTCGTTGAGGCACACGCCTCGTATGCTCAAGTCGCGCCGTCCCCGAGCGTTCAGCCGCACGGTGGAGTCGGCACGTTCACCACACATGTTCACACACACGCTCCGTGTGCCGACGGCTTTAGAGCATTCGGTCACTCCAGCGCGGCCATCTCGGTTCAGCATGTGTCATGTTGGCTGGTGGACGGAGGGTCAAACATGGGCCCTGGTAACTTGTTCCGTGCGTGATCACATCGACGTGTATAGCTCGATAATTGCGTCCTGTGGCATAGACATTAGCCCTGTGTAGTTCACGAACGAACTAGTTCGGAAGAGCGCTCCCACAGGCGAACTAGGCGAACTAGTTCGCAGATCCCTCGTCTCTTAGTTCGTCCGCTCCTATTCCGAAGACTGGCGGAGAACAGCGAGAGGACGCGAGAGCGCGCGATTCCCTTCTGCCAGTTAACGTCATTTCTAGCTAAGATGCAGCTCAGCTGTACTCTCATAGTTCACTGCCACAAGAAATCCATTTTAAAAATAAATTACTACGAGTACTCTGTATGCAGAGTAGTTGAATACCATTGTATCACCCATTCGTGTAAATAATTGGTTTATTTGCCTATGTATTTGATGTCAAATTGCAAAAAAATACGGATAAAAGCACACGCTTCGGCAACACTGATTCATTATATAAAAAAGCTATCATAAAAAAGAGCTCTTTCAGTAGCGGTAGCAAAAGCCAAAAAGAGCGGACGACTTGAAGGAGCGGACGAACTAGGAACAGCGGAAGATTATGCCAAACGTATCTCGCTTCTTGGTTCGTTGGATTATTTTTCGAAGACCGACGGGCAATAGCGAGAGGGCCCGTAGCAGAATTAAAAATCACGTGTTTGCCTTCTGCTGATAAGTCATTTCAAGGTGAGCGTCTGCCTGCTAGATTACATAGTTCAGTGCTACAAAATTTCTGTTCTGTACTCTGCAATATCGCACTAATAAATTCCACAATGCCAAGATATAGAAATAACTCTAAACTGAAACGCGAGAAATTATCCACAAACTGTTTCTTTTTGTTTACATGACATCGTTAGCGGCTCACGCAGCAAGCGCATGAAGCAGCTAGGTGGGGGAACTTCTCCCTCCAGCTGTACGCGCAGACCACGCCGCTCAGCTGGGAGCGGACGAACTAAAATAGCGAACTAGTTCGCTGCAGAGCCGCGAACTAAAGTCAGCGCTCCCGATCGCGAACTATCGCGATAAAGTCTAATAGATATCGATGTAACAATCACATGGTTGCAAAGTTCATCTGTGATGACTGGCAACACCCGCACCATATCGCACACATTTCGGGTTGGTGTCAAGTCTGGAGGCTCGAGAGAAATGTCTTACATCCCGTGACACCACGATAACACGTGTTCATGCAGTAGCATGTGGTCGCACATTGTTTTGCTGGTACAGAGCGTCTGGGATGTCTTCTGTAATCTTTCGCAGGATTTCACTTAGGTTAGACTGTTCACAGTGCCCTGGACACGCACCCACTGTGACTGTGGTCGTACCCGGTACTCACCACAAAGCGGTTGTAATACTGCGTTTTCTTTCTTCCGATCAGGTGTTGGAGTAGTAGTTACTGTTCGTAGCCGCTATTAAAGTTCACTAACGGTACAATAATACAAGAAAGTAATTTGGTGGATCTGACACATTTAGGTAACTTTATAGATAGAAGAATCAAAAAAGGAGGCGGAACCTGAGTTTAAAGTTTAGCGGCAGTAGTAATTTGGAATGAAAGCAACACCTGAGCACAATATTACACAAAGAAACTAGCAGATTCCGCGATGACCTTTCTTACCATGATGATTATGTTAAGTTGACTGGATGTAGCAGATTAAGTAAAACCTCTTACTACATTGTGTAAAATGATGTTTGGTTCGCTTGGAACAGATTGTACTAACTGAATGACCGTTTAAAAAAAATGTTAAGTTAATTTTCGTGACAAAAGGCTCTTTAAATCGATCGGATTTCGTTTAATTTCAAAGATTTATTTGCAGTCATTACTAGAAAGTCACATTCATGAGAATTACAAGTAATGAGATCTCGAAGTACATCTAGTAAATTATAGATACAAGTCCAACAATGGGTCCAAGCATCATATTACATAATCAAGATTACTGCTGGAAAAATAGAAACACTTCATGAATTACTAAAGGTGGGTCATTTGAAATAAGTAAAGATTTATACGTAACTAATTATATTTTCGCCATGCTTCATAAGAAAAACGATCTCACATACACTTACATTTAATAATGAAGAAGTCCCTGATGTGCGACTGTTCTCAATGAGGTAGGAAAGATGAAAGACCAAGTGCACAAAATGCGTTCTGGGCAGCTCGTAAAAGATAGATGAACATCAAAAATATAAGACAAACGTAATTAGCTGCCAGAGAAAGCTGTGGTCAGCGATAAGCATCGTAAATACATTATTTATCGAATGAAAATTTTTAATGTAATACTACACGGTCATCACTTTCAGACAAACAGAACATGGACTCGTCCGAAAACACTCTCTGGTGCCATTGCAGTTGAGGTAGTTCCGAACACTATTACCATCCAGCGTGTTTCTGCGCATTAGTCAGAGGTGAGCGAAGAAGTGGACGATACGCACGTAACCCATCCTGCAACGAACAGCGACGGCCCGTCAACCCTGACGCTGTTGCGCCAGAGCCGAGGAGGAGGCTCATCTGTCCTACGATGGCATTCAGAGCAGGTATCGATTTTCTCTAGGGGTGCTCTGGGCCAGATAATTTTTCTGCGAGGGTAGGAGGGTTCACTGTAACAAACAGACTTTTTGAGGGCACATAATGCCCGGCCGCAACGGCTGTACCATAACCAGAGCAAAACAAAATTAATCATTTCTTTGGATTCCATCTCACAACTGTGTGAACTATCGCACTAAAGTTTCCGCTCCAGTTGTCACAATTTAAAAATGTCCGAAAGACATGTTTCGGGCCTACATTAGCCCATTCTCAAGTTCTAAAAGGAGAAAGTCAAGGGAAACGTAAATTAAAACGAAAACACTGAAACCTTAAATACGATCCATGTCATTATAACCAAGTGTGTTCAGCCTAGACAGGCTTACCTTGAATTCTAAAACATATCCGCCCTAAGGCAACGTCAAGCGTAATTTGTTTGCGGCATATGCGCAATGTCAACAGATAAACATTCCTCGCCGTATAACATGTTTCTAGTTGGAGGCACAGTTGTGGACTGCCAGCCATCTGCTCTCCTATATCAGAGATAGTCCAAACGCTACCCACTACCAAAGATAAATCTACCATATTGTTACTATCGAAAGTACAACCGTCTGAAAACACAAATTTAAAATGTATCCAAAAAACTTTTAACAGTAAATCAGCCAACCCCAACCCCAAGGAACCAAATGCGAGGGGAAGTTTCACTGTTTATCGAGAAGGACATTACCAAAATGAGACCAGAAATGTCCTTTAGACAATTTCGTCTGTTCATTTAATGTGCTAATTATTCGGTTCTTATCTTAACGCACAAAAAATTTCAACTTTCTCCAGGTTAGACAGCAACCATCCCTTATCCTCATAATGTATTGGCCTCATATTGTTATTAATATTGCCCAACGAATGCCGTTCATATTTAAGATGCTTCGCCACCGCCGAAGAGCCATTCTCAACGTTGTTATGCTCTTTAAATCGAATTTTAAAATTCCTCCCAGTCTGTCCAGCGTATTTCATTTCACAATCTAAACATTTAACTTCAAAAACTCCCGCCTTCCCCGCCCAATCGTCTCCTGAATTAATCTTGTGTTTCAACCTCTGTTCTAATCTGTTGTCTGTCCCAAAAGCTATTTTCACCCCTTCTTTGTTAAATAATTTAGCCACTTTATGTGAGATATTACCCCAAAATGGCATGACTCTACATTTCTGGGAGGGTTTCTCAATGTATTTATTTTTGCGTCTGATCATCCTATCCAATTTATCTACTAACCCAGCCTGATAACCATTCTCGACCGCTTTAAGGAGTATTACAACGTTGAGAATGGCTCTTCGGCGGTGGCGAAGCATCTAAAAAATGAACGGCATTTGTTTGGCAATATTGTGACAACTAGAGCGGAAACTTTAGTGCGAAAATTAATCATGTTATTCCGACCACAGATTCGAGTTGCCAGTAAAATTACGAACTCCTGGATACCAATAACAAACCGGAGGGATCCTTAATTAAAAAGTAGCAAAATTAAATCAATTAATTTAGAACGGTTTATTAATTTTCACCAACCAACGAGCATCACAGAATGGTTGCTTACTTAGAGTCGGCCGCGATGGCCAAGCGGTCTGTTGTGCGCCAGTCACAGTCTGCACGGCCACTATGGTCGGGGCTTCTAATCCCCCCCTAAGGGCATGGATATTTGTGCCGTCCTTAGTAATAAGTAGTTCATAAGTAGTTTGTAAGTTTAGGGACAGATGACCCCGTAGTTAAGTCACATAAGCTCTACAAATATTTGAACATTTGAGCTCACTTAGAGGACAATCGAGTGGAAGGGACATTACCCGTTTGGTTAATCTAGAAATTGCTCAAAATGGAGTACTTCCTGTAGCCGTGAAATTGAAAAGCAAGCGGAAGCCACGCCGTGGCGGAGGCATACCAGCTTTGTCCCGCGCTACAAACAGGTGTCCCAAACTGAGTGTCCAAGACACAGTGCCGCGCGGAAGGGCTAAGCTTCCCCAACGGTTTCTCACCCCTACCTACCAGGAACTACTTTAGAACAGCGGAAGGACACTGCGGTGCCGTGCCCGGCGAATAGCCACGCACCGCCACCTCGCGGACAGTCTAGGGCGGAAGTTACCGCCGTGTAAGTAAAATGTGACTTTGAGAACTGTTACAATGATGAGCGAGTGGAAGCATGCGGTACACTTACCATTCAGTTTATAGTGAGGTAAGCTTGGCCGTTTGGCCCCTGCTCTGGTGATGATGATGATCGTGTGGCATTTATGACCTTTAGACCCCAACTGGGGTCGTGTTCAGCCTGCCTGGTGCAAGTCTCTTTATCTGACGCCACTTCGGCGACTTGCATGTCAATGATGATGGAATGATGATGAGGACGACACAACACCCAGTCCCCCGAGTGGAGAAAATCTCCTACCCGACCGGGAATCGAACCCGGGCCCCCTGCGTGGCAACCAACCACGCTGTCCACTGGACTACGGAGGCGGACCCTGCTCTGGTTAAAGTATTAAGACTTCATTGGCTAGTAACATTCTCTCTGTTTCATCCACTCTTCGCTCTCTCTTGGGACTGCAAATGTATCTGAATAAAATGTGTTTGTTTCTTGACTATTGTTAGTATTTCCTTGTTCTACAGCAAGATGGTTTTGTGGCAAAATAGTCTTATTTGTAACACAATATTAAACATGCAACAGGGCTACCTCAATTTCCTCATATCTTTATGAATACAGATTTCACCACACTTATGCCTATTTGTTCTGCAACTTTCCTACTGTCCTCTTTTCAATTAACGAATCTTCAATTAGGCGACGAAACACCTGCCAAGAGAAGTCCGACGCAGGTGAGTGTAACTTCCTAACTGAGAGGAAAGGCAATAGGCAGCAAACCTTCTTGCTTTATCTTCGTTGTTGTTGTTGTGGTCTTCAGTCCGCAGACTGATTTGATGCAGCTCTCCACGGTCCCCTGTCCTGTGCAAGTCTCTTTATTTGAGAATACGTTCGGCAACCTACATCCTTTTGACTATGCTTACTATATTCGTCCCTCGGTCTCCCTCCACGATTTTTACCCCACACGCTTCCAACTAATGCTAAGTTGACAATTCCTTGATGTCTCAAATTGTGTCCAACCAATCTATCCCTTCTCTTAGTCAGGATATGCCAGAAACTCCTGTTCTCCCCGATTCGGTTAGGCACCTCCTCATTAGTTACGTTATCTACCCATCTAATTTTCATCATTCGTCTGTAGCACCACATTTAAAAAGATTCTATCATCTTTTTATCTGAACTCCTTGTCGTCCACGTTTACACTTCCATACAATGCTACACTCCAGACAAATGCTTTCAGAAAGGACTTCTTTCTTCGTTAGAAACACCATTTACGTTTTTTCCGGTGGTGGGAGTAGGGGTGGTAAGTTCTGAGATTTATTCAGCTCAGTGTCCAAAATATCTGAAGTTAACCTCTAAGACAACGTTTAAAATTGGAACACAGGTTGCCCACTGTGAGGGACTAAAAGAAAAAAAACTGTCCATGGATATGGCATTACCCATTCCCGCCTCCCCCCTCACCTCCGTTATCTACGCTCGTGGTCTGGGTGGTGCGACGTGACCAATTTCGTCATATTCCGTTGTCTTCAGCGAACAATTCACCACGCACTCATTGCACTGCCAAAAACGCCGTCTCACCCGAGCAGCAATTTCCTGGAGGGAGGCATAACACTCTCGGAGTCCTCATTAACACTAATTAAATATTTGAATTTATCGTAATGGGCTCATCCCTCCTGAAGGAATTTATGTCACGTCTGACATTCTCTTGTGCCCATAATGCGCCCTCTTTCTACTTGCTGATTTGACGGTACGGTTCGCGCATTCGTCTTCGTGGCATCTAGCACGTCTACTCATGTTACACTGATCCATTGCCTTTGTTTTACAGGGCACGTTTACTGGAAGGTGGCCTTGCGCCGCTATAGACATACACCGGCTCTGTTCAAAATCCGCGAAATTACTTATAGGAACCAAGGATGAATTACGAGTGACAAAACGAAGATAAATAGCAAGGCAGTTCTGATAAAGAAAGAGGCTGAGGCGGCAATGTGAATTATCACTATAAGAAGATAGGGCATTTCCTCTCAGAGAGGACACAGTTTGTAGTAATCGATGCTGAGGCATCGACTAAAACAGAGGTAATATCGGGCGTTCCACAGGGTAGTGTTATTGGTCCTCTGCTGTTCCTTATTTACATACACGATTTAAGGGAAAATCTAAGTAGCTCTCTTAGGTTGTTTGCAGATAACGCCGTCATTTACCGTCTAGTAAAATCATCTGAAGATCAGAACCAACCAACGATTTGAATAAAATATCAGTATGGTGTAAAAATTGGCAGTTGACTCTAAATAATGAGAAGTGTGAAGTCGTCCACATGAGTACGAAAAAAAATCCGTTAAACTTTGTTTACAAGATAAATGAATCAAATGTGAAAGCCGTAAACTCCATAAAATACCTAGGAATTACAATTACTTCTGACTTAAATTGGAAAGAACACGTAGATAATGTCGTGGGAAAGGCGAACCAGAGACTGCGTTTTATTGGCAGAAACTCCATAAAATACCTAGGAATTACAATTACTTCTGACTTAAATTGGAAAGAACACGTAGATAATGTCGTGGCAAAGGCGAACCAGAGACTGCGTTTTATTGGCAGAACCCTTAAAAGATGTAACAGTACTACAAAAGAAACTGCATACACTACGCTTGTCAATCCTTTTATGGAGTATTACTGCCCAGTGTGGGATCAGGTGGGTTTGACGGAGGACATCGAAAGAGTCCAAAGAAGGGAAGCTCGATCGTATTGTCACGATGCAGGGGAGACAGCGTTACGGAAATGATGCAGGATCTGGGATGGGAATCATTACAATACGTCGCTTATCGCTGCGACGTGGGCTACTTACGAAACTACAATCGCCAACATTCTCCTCCGAATGCGAAAATATATTGTTGATTCCCACTTACATAAGTAGAAATGATCATCAGAATAAAATACGAGGAATCAGAGCTCGAACGGAGAGATTCAGGTGTTCTTTCTTCCCGCGCACTATTCGAGAATGGAATGGATGATAGATAGTATAACGGTGGTTCGATGAACCCTCTGCCAGGCACTTAAATATGATTTGCAGAATATCCCGTGTAGATGTAGTTGTAGATGTAGAATCTAGAAGTTATCTCAAAACAGATCGTCGGCTCACAGGCAGCTGTAGTTTCTGGAAAATAGCTGTGACTTTAATATATTATTTATTTTATGGTACCTTCTTACCGCAGATTAAGGTTTCGGTGTGTTAAGCTTCACTTAACTATATGTGACAGACCGTGCAAAAATTTAGCCATGTTATGAAAAATATATGAATTGCCAGACTTCGTAAAAATGTTTCACAACTTGCAGGTTCTTTTAGTAGAGAAAGGAAATTAAATAAGCCGTAATGTTAGACAAAGAGGATTACTGAATACCGCGTTGGTCTCGCCCAGCGCTCTAAGGCTGCGGATCGTACGGTTTCTCGCCGTCTGTGGTTGGATTCTACCGTCTGGTATGGATATTTTCATGAACATTAATAAATAGTTTAAAGCCAACTCATTGTCATTAAACTTTGAAAAGACTCACTACATGCAGTTCAGAACATGTAAGAGATTTCCCTCCAGCATATGCATTAAGTATGAAGAAGAGCAGATAGATGAGGTTGACAGTATTAAATTCCTGGGATTACAGCTTGATAATAAATTTAGTTGGGAGGAGCACACCACAGAACTGCAGAAACGGCTCAACAAATCTGTATTTTATATAAGGAACTCATTGTTCAATGGGGCGATCTATAATTGTTTAATAATGATTTTGCAGCCAAGATAGCATATTTTATTTATTGCGTTACCGGTTTCGGTGTGCTCCACGCCATCTTCAGACCTGTCGTATTTTACATAAGTTATTTATGTAAAATACGACAGGTCTGAAGATGGCGTCGAGCATAGGAGACATAAAACTAGCAAAGGTTGCAGACTTTGCTTAGTTTCAATCCATAATGTCATATGGTATAATATTTTGGGGTAACTCTTCAAGTCAGTCAAAAGTCTTCAGAGTCCAAAAGCGTGTAATACGTATTATTTGTGGAGTAAATTCACGGGCGTCCTGTAGAAGCCTCTTCAAAGAACTGGGTATATCAACTACTGCCTCTCAGTATATTTACTCCTTAATGAAATTTGTCATAAATAATATAGCCTATCCCTTTTCCAAACAAACAGCTCAGTTAATACATACAGTACTAGGAATAAAAGTGATCTACACAAGAACTTAAAAGCACTTACTTTAGTTCAAAAAGAGGTCCACTTCTCAGGAACGCACATTTTCAATAAGTTACCATCAAGTATAAAATAATTTTGCTACAAATAAAGATCAGTTTAAGAGGAACCTAGAAGACTTTCTAATGGCCAACTCCTTCTACTTCATTAGTGAATTTCGATATTCGATATTCATACTATATTAGTATTATTATTTTATCAGCTAAGAAAAGAAAAAAACTACTTAAAATGTATGTATCTGTATTTATATTATTAGTATTATCTATTATCCAGCTTGTAAATTTTGTTTCTTGACATGTTCGACATCCACGAGGATCTCCTCAAGATAGATCTACGGAACGAAAAACTAATCTAATCTAATCTAATCTAATGTGATGTCGTCTTTATATTACTTTAAGTTTGTTTAAGTAGTTTGCAAGTCTAGGGACTGATGACCATAGCCGTTTGAATCAAATGCTTTACAAATATTTTGATTACTGATTACTTGAAGTGCAAAATGAAGCGTAATGGCACCAAAACCTCTTGGTATGATAAGAACTTCATTACTGAAAAACGAAAGTTTTTTTAATTATATATTTAGGATAAGGGAAAAAATCAGGAATGAAACACTGTACTCAAGTTTGAAATTAACTATATGGCGGTGGGAGATTTATTCGAAGAAATTTTCTACTCCGATTAGATGTCTGTAACATCATGTCCATTTTTTTTTACTTGACAGACGCACTCTTTGTTGCATTTCTACTGAATTCAAGACTTCGCTGCCTTCTATGGAGGAAACAATCAACTAAATGCTTTGAACAGACTCCAATGTACACGATATGTATGGTGTTGCCATCTGTCAACAAGAAGTATGTCTGAAAAATTTGCGTTGCCAAACGGCAACGCCATGAGAACAAAGATTGTACAACAATATTAGAGACTGTACAGTTTTAAAGGTTATTCTTCGCGACTGCAAGAGATTCCAAAGATTAGTTACCCCTTACCTTCATTTTACAGCAACAACGGAAGCTAGAGGCAAGGTTTGTCGGTAGGTGGTGGTGCGCTGTGATATCGATATTGTCCTTGAGCCAACGGGTCGACATGTTCAAATTCTACTGACATAGATGTGCTACGAGTGTGAACTTCCTATCTCTTTTCCCTCAATGTGTCTGTTTTGTTTTCTGAGGATGAGTGAACATCAGTTTCTCAGACGCGCCTGCTACGTTACACAGCCCGGGTGTCCGATCATATGGCCCCTGGAGAGTCGGCAGGCCCGCGTGCCACAGCGCTCAGCATGGCTGCAACGCCACGTTAACGTGAGGAGAGTCCAGTCAAGAGACTACCGTAAAGAGCAGCGACACTCGCACATAATTTCTGCAACTTCGCAACGGTGGACCTGTGTAAACATTCCTAGAAACCACTGTTAATGAATGGGTATTTGGAGTGGAGCAGCACAATTAAAATACTATGGTATTTAGGACCTTTCGTGGCGCTCTTTGTAGCAGCTATCAAAAGTATATTCACGAAATCTCTCATTTCTATTTTCAAAGTATGCAGAGTAGCAAGAGAGTTTGTTGTTGCTGTGGTCTGTAGTCCGCAGACTGGTCTGATGCAGCTCTCCATGCTACTCTGCCCTGTGCAAGTCTCTTCATCTGACAATACGTTCGGCAACCTACATCCTTTTGAATCTGCTTACTGTATACGTCCCTCGTTCTACGACTTTTACCACATACACTTCCTTCTAATGATAAGTGCACAATTCCTTGATGTCTCAGAATGAGTCCTACCAATCTGTCACTTCTCTTGGTCAGAACATGCCAGAAACTCCTTTTCTCCCCAATTCTGTTGAGTACCTCCTCATTAGTTACATGATCTACCCATCTAATTTTCATCATTCGTCTGTAGCACCACATTTCGAAAGCTCCTATCATATTTTTGGCTGATCTTCTTATAGTCCACGTTTCACTCCCAATTCACACTTCAGACAAATGGCTTCAGAAAGGACTTCCTAACATTTAAACTAATATTGGATGTCAACAAATTTCGCTTCTTGAGAAACGCTTGTCTTCCCGTAGTCATTCTGCACTTTATATCTTCTTCGGCCATCAGAAGTTATCTTGCTACCAAGGTAATAAAACTCATGTACTGCTTTTATTGTCTCATTACCTAATCTGCATAATCTGATTTTCTAAGATTCGATTCCATTACCCTCGTTTTATTCCTGTTAATGTCCATCTTTTATGTTCCTTCCAAGACATTGTCCATTCCAGAAAGACAGTAATGTCACGAATAACAAGTGATGATTCACGGTGGTAGTTATAGCTACTTTTAGGCATGGCAGAATATGTTTAACAATTCATTCGCCGCGAAACCTCCGCTCTTAAAGAGAATACCGAAAGCTAAACCATTACTCCGTGATATTACTACTGTATAAAAGTGTTGTTTGGATATTCCGATGCAGTTAATCAACTATTTGATTAGAGCCTCCTTAGTTTCATACTTCAGTTTACAATGCAGCTGAAAGGTAAATGTACCGTTCCACTAGTTTGCAGAGTTTTGAGCTTTTTATAGTCTGTACCAGGTTGGGTAGTGGATTATTTTCCCTGCAAATTAAAATGTTCTCGTATCAAATATTTTTAGAATTTGTTTCTCTCAGTATTGAGAGCGAACAGTGATGATTGCTTGAGGTTGTCCCATTCTTTGACAGGGATAACCATCGCGAGCCTTAGTCACAAATGACCCATACTGACGTCAGCTGTGTCAGAATTGTAACAGCTGCGTCAGTACGAACGCAACCTCCAACATGGAGGTCGAGATGTTTTAAGTATTTCAATTGTTTTTAAGGTATGTATTTTTGTCATTGACTTTAACTGAAACTTGTACAACTGTCTTGTAACTTGACATGTATTTTATTCTAAGTGGTTCTTTTGTATTTATTTTAGCACTGATAATGACCACACAGAGGTCGAAATCTAGATCTGCAAATAAATAAATAATTTTACGACTGATTGCTGAAAGCTTTCCACAAGGAAAGTTTTTGAATCTTCTTCCTAAGCGTCAGAAGCCAACAACCACTTTGCTCTTTCTACGAATTTTGGAGTAAGGGAAGAGATTGTAGCTGTCTTCACAGATAGCAAATCATATTGGAAAATAAGTGGGTGTAAAAAAGACATATTTTGGAAAAAACATTCAACATTACGAGGAGAACCGAACTGTTGTTATTTATTACTAAGTAATTCAGTCAAAGATCGCATTAATCACTTGTTCAAATGATGACCGGTTTCGTCATATGGGCAGGCGATCTTGAGATCCACGTAGCTCTGACTAGACGCCAACTGGAATGGGACAACCGCACGTCTGCTCCATGGTTCTGAAGACTTCCAGCTAATAGCCGAAACGGGTCAACAATTGAACAAATGATTACTGTGTTCTTTGAGTGGTTTACTATGTAATACAGTTTGGAGTCGCAAGACTAACAGGCTTCGCAACTCGATAGGAAAAGGAGGGCGGTGACTTGTAAGGCACTTTCTGGATGAATGAGGCTCACAACAATCCATATTTCACTAGTCAAAATTATGCGACACTTCCAAACACAGAGCCACGAGTTCTCCTCGTTGCAAACACTCTGTCAAGCGAGTTTCTTTTTCGGCAAGTTACGGTTCAGAGAGAGGAATAGCGTGCAGCGATTGCCGTGTCATTGTTTGTGGAACGATGGCTATAAAATATGAAGGAATTCCACATGCTGAAAAGGTCTCTCCTTAGTGGAAGCATATGGAGTTTCTAGTCAAGATTTCAAGTTTATAGTGATGATGTTTCAACAGGATTACATGAACGGTGAGAAACCCTTTTATTCCGTTCATTATTGGAATGTGACTTGGCATCTTGATACATACCATGTGATCTGGGACTTAATTCAAATCAACCGATTATCAATTATCACACCCTTCTTTAAATAAAACCACTGTCTTACAGAATATCTCCACCTTTCGTTGTCATGAATTTGGAATTTTTGCAACTGGACATTCTCAGTTAAGATTCACCCGAAGTATTGTCAAATGACATTGAGTATTTTTTAGATTAGTGTTTTATTAGTGCAGTATTGCAACTCAGTGCTCATTCAGGTTTATCTTTTCATTTCACAGAGTTGACATCACTGGTAATTATTATATTGCAACTCCGACAGAGCAGATGAAAATCTGCTGTGGACCGGTATTGCAACTCTGTATTTGCCTATTTTATACTTTCATAATTTATGTTTCTTGTTGTTCCCTTGTTTTACAGACGGTCCGCGTGTATTGTGCAACTTCTCTATTACGCGGTCAAACATTCAAAACCCTTCATAAAAACTACGCAGACAAGGATTTACCTTTGATTACATGACTTTGAAATTACTTTTTATTTGCGTGAGTGAGGCGGAACATATATTTTTAAAAAATAAAACTCATATTCTGTGAATCACTGGAGAAGTTATACGTACGATTTACTGTAACAAGTTGTCAACCAAATACAACGGAAATATTTCCAATTTACCATCAACTTTATTTCATATGTTGAAAAAAAGGAACAATTTTATTTTCAATTGAAAACATTTAAATTCGGGATTGACGTCTGTCTGTCGTAACTGTCACAACAATCACGATTCAGACACGCATATCTTTCCGCAGCCAATGCAATCAGATATTTCATATATGCTACACTGGATTCTTATTTATTTAAATAGCTTTATAATAAACTTCCATTTTCAAAGCTACACACATTGTTCCTACTATATCACATAAGTGTAATAAAAAAATGTTATTATGATCTATCCAGTTTTGTTGCATTTATAATGCCCATCAGTGAAGTTTGCCTTTACAGTACTTCTCGCATGTCATCCTGCTATTGTACGTCATCCAAAGCACATGATTCAAATGGTGACGATAGCTACCCGCGTTGGGCGGTAAAGAGGATGAAAGGTTTTCCTTTAGTCCATGACAAATTTAGCGCCCTTTGAAGATCAGCAAACGCTCCCCTACGCTAGCCAACAAAAGTTTCATTAATAGTAGGAAGGTCAATGCACCTCTAAGAGACGAACAGAAATCTTCCGTTAGAGGGCGTTACTGTACTTCAGTGCAAAGTGCCTAGCAACAGAATAAAAGCGCAGGTGACTCCTGTTGATAACAAAGGTAAAAGTGCGGGCCAGAATATTTACAGACCAAGATCATTTATATCAGTTTGCTGTAGAGTGCTTGAACCTATTCTGAGGTGGAATATAATAATTACCTTGCGACTGAAACTCTTCTGTGCATGCACAAACATGGCCTTAAGAAGCCTCGCTCGTGTAGTAGTATATCCTTTTCTTAGATGACGCCTTGCAAGTCGTGGATAAAGGGAACAGGCAGACTACGTGTTTCTCGAGTTTTGAAAGGTTTTTGACACGGTTCCGCACTGCAAACGGAGATACGAACATGTGGAACAGGTTCGAACACTTCTTAAGTAATAGAATCCATTACTTTGTTCTCATCAGCGAGTGTTAGACACAAAGGAAGTTGTCAGTAGTATCCCAGGGAAGTGTGATACGATCATTATTTTCTATATACATATATGATCTGACGCACAGCGATCTAAGGCTGCTTGCTGATGATGCTGTGGTGTACGGTAAAGAATCGTCATTGAATGACCTTCAAAAGATTTGTAGTTGGTGTGAGGAATTTCAGCTACCTCTAAAAGTAGGAAAATGTTGAGGTGGTGTAGGATAAAGAATCCCGTAATGTTCGAATACAGTATTAGTAGTGTGCTCCTTGACAGAGTCGCGTCGATTCAATATATATTGGAGTAAAGTTACACAGCAATATGAAGTTGAACGAACGTGTAAGGCCACTGTTCTGGGACCACTGTTGCTTCTCGTTTATGTATATCATATGCCTTCTAGCATAACAGGAAATCCTAAAATATTTCTGTTTGCTGATAATACTAGCTTGGGAGTGAAGGACATTTTTGGCTACATTGGTGCAGTATCATATGATGCAGTTGAAGAAACAAGTTCATTTTTTCAACTGAGTAGATCTTTAAATTTTTTAATAACAGGTTTTCAGCCAAGTTCGCTTTCTTCTTTTAATTATATGACCGGTTCCGGCGTGCTAGACGCCGTCTTCAGACCTGTCGTAATTTTTTACATCACTGCTGTAACACGATTTTCTAATATAGCACATTGGTATACATCCACATTGATGTGTCACGCAAATAAAATCTACATGTCAATAATAATAATGCGTGACACATCAATATCGATGTGTACCAATGTGCTATATTAGAAAATGTTGTTACAGCAGTGATGTAAAAAATTACGACAGGTCTGAAGATGGCGTCTAGCACGCCGAAAGTGGTCATATAATTAAAAGAAGAAAGCGATCTTGGCTGAAAACCTCTTATTAAACAATTCTATATCGCCCCAAAAATGTGTTCCTTATATTTAAATTTTTATTCAAGATTACTAGTTTTAACTCATTTCTGACCATGTTCAGATCATATGTGTTGGTAATTCAACAAATACCTAACAAAAGGCAGTATAATCGTCCAAACACATGATTACGAGTTGTAATACCAACAAAAAGCAGTCTAACATTTTGAAGGTGAACACGCAATGGCTGTGGAAGGAGGATGGTTGACTTGGGTTTATTGGGAGAGTTTTGAGAAGAAGTGGTTCATCGGTAAACGAGGCCAACGCGCGCGCATGTCAAAAACATCTGACGTCACACCACTGCGCGCGAACCCTTGTAAACGGAATTTGCCTTCAGTCAGTAGCGAGCCAGGGTATGAGTCAGACATCCAAAAGTTCCACGATCCCCCTTGAGAATGTCTTCCGCAGTCGGGGACGAAACGTTGGGTTTTAATAATAAATCCACTAGACAGCGGCATAACAGCCCGGAAATTTTTAGTAATTTTGACCATTCCAGTCGTGAAAGTTTACATTCTACAATAGATGAATTTTGTTATTTGGGTAGCAAGATAACTTCTGATGGCCGAAGTAAAGAAGATATAAAATGCAGAATGGCTTCGGGAAGAAAAGCGTTTCTAAAGAAGCGAAACTTGTTAACATCCAATATTAATTTAAATGTTAGGAAGTCCTTTCTGAAAGCATTTGTCTGGAGTGTAGCATTGTATGGGAGTGAAACGTGGACGATAAGGAGTTCAGATAAAAATATGATAGAAGCTTTTGAAATGTGGTGCTACAGACGAATGATGAAAATTAGATGGGTGGATCACGTAACTAATGAAGAGGTGCTTAACCGAATCAGGGAGAATAGGAGTTTCTGGCATATCCTGACTAAGAGAAGGGTTAGATTGGTTGGACACATTCTGAGACATCAAGGAATTGTCAACTTAGCGTTAGAAGGAAGTGTAGGGACGAATACAGTAAACAGATTCAAAAGGATGTAGGTTGCCGAACGTATTCTCAGATGAAGAGACTTGCACATGACAGGGTAGCGTGGAGAGCTGCATCAAACCAGTCTGCGGACTGAAGACCACAACAATAACAATTCCACAGGGCGTAGCTATCGACAATAAGCTATTCAGTGGACGCAAAAAATTACTACAGTAATACTTCACAACCTTCTTGTCGTTTCGTTTGAAGATTTGCTTTCCAAACGCACACAACAAGTACGAAGATCACACTAAAGCAACCAAAAATTGCGACAGGGGGCGTAGACGGAAAAGTTACAAAATATAGACGAAAAGTGTATTTCTCAGGCAAGCAGATAGAAATAAAATACATTGCTTCTTGAAAGACAGTTTCCACTCGTACCTAACACTAAACGTAAATGTAGACCAGTTGTGGCTCAAATTCAAAGAAGTAGTCTCAACAGCAATTGACAGTTTTATACCAAATAAATTAATAAAAGGAGGTGATCCCTCTTGGTACAGAAAACAGCAACGGAATTTAAACGAACACAAAAACCCGACGTTTGGCGATCCTACACAGAAGCTCAAAATTTAGCGAGGATTTCAATGGGAGATGCTAACAATACTTTTCACATCGAAACTCTTTCTCGAAATGTGACTGAAAACACTAAGAGTTTTCGGGCAAAACACAAACAATGCCTCACTACGTAATAGTAATTGGCGATCCCGCCGAGGATAGCGCTACTAAAGCAGAGTTACTAAACATAGCTTTTAGAAACTCATTCACCAAAGAAGACGAAACCAATATTAAAGATTTCGAATTACGAACGGAGGCCAGAATTAGTAACATTGAAGTAGATGGCCTCGGAGTAGTTAAGCAACTTAAATGCCGGCCGCGGTGGCCGAGGTGACTGAGGCGCTCCAGTCACGGTCAGCACGGCCACTACGGTCGGGGGTTCGAATCCCCCCTCGGGCATGGATATTTGTGCCGTCCTAGTTCGTAAGTAGTTCATAAGTAGTTTGTAAGTTTAGGGACTGATAACCCCGTAGTTAAGTCCCATAAGCTTAACAAACATTTGAACATTTGAAGCAACTTAAATCATTTAACAAGAACGAGTCTTCTCGTCCGGACTGTATACCCATTATTTTTCTATCTGATTGTGCTGAAGCGATAGCTCCTTACTTAACGGCCATATACAACCGCTCTCTCAAAGAAGGATCTGTAACAAAAGTTGCACAGGTCACACCTATATTCAAGGAAGGCAGTAGGAGTAAGCCACTAAACTACAGGCCTATTTCATTGACGTCAATTTGTAGCAGGGTTCTGGAACATATCCTGTATTCAAATATTATGAATTATCTCGAATTATCTCGAATGATCCTTTGACCCAAGGTCAACACTGATTTAGAAAATATCGTTCATGTGAAACACAACAAGCTCTTTACTCACACGAAGTGATGTGTGCTATCGACAAGGGTTCTCAAATTGATACCGTATTTCTTGATTTCCAGAAGGCTTTTGACACCGAACCTTACAAACGGCTTTTAATCATATTGCGTGGTTATGATATATATCGCCGCGGCGGAGTGGCCGAGAGCATTGAGGCGTTATGTTCCGATGCGCGAGGCCGTTCCCCGTCGGGGGTTCGAATCCCCCCTCGGGCAAGGATGTTCCTGACGTCTTTAGGCATGGTAAGGCATGGACTAAAACAGAGGTGATATCAGGCGTTCCACAGGGTAGTGTTATTGGTCCTCTGCTGTTCCTTATTTACATAAACGATTTGGGAGAAAATTTAAGCAGGTCTCTTAGGTTGTTTGCAGATGACGCCGTCATTTACCGGCTAGTAAAATCATCTGAAGATCAAAACCAACTGCAAAACAATCTGTATAAGATATCAGTATGGTGTGAAAATTGGCAGTTGTCTCTAAATAATGAGAAGTGAGAAGTCGTCCACATGAGTACGATAATAATTCCGATAAACTTAAACGTTCAATAGTGAAAGCTGTAAACTCCACTAAATACCTAGGAATTACTATTACTTCAGACATAAACTAGAAAGAACACGTAGATAATGTCGTAGGAAAGGCGAGCCAGAGACTGCGTTTTATTGGCAGAACCCTTAAAAGATGCAACAAAAGTACTAAAGAGATTGCATACTGTATTGTCACGATACAGGGGAGACAGCGTTACGAAAATGATACAGGATCTGGGATGGGAATCATTACAACTACGGCGTTTATCGCTGCGGCGTGGTCTGCTTACAAACTCCAATCGCCAACATTCTCCTCCGAATGCGAAAATATATTGTAGACTGCCACTTACATAGGTAGAAATGACCATCAGAATAAAATACGAGAAATGAGGGCCCGAACGGAGAGATTCAGGTGTTCTTTCTTCCTTCGCGCTATTCGAGAATGGAGATAAATATAATGAAGGTGGTTCGATGAACTCTTTGCCAGGGACTTAAATGTGATTTGCAGAGTATCCCATGGAGTTGAAAACATCACTTTCCACGCTCTTTCGGAAGTGAGAATTTGGGAAATAGTTGTCAATAGATTTTGCTGTTAAATGTATCCAAAATAAAAACAATGAAATTTTTTGTCACTTTTGCATACATCCTCCCTCAAAGGAAGACCCAGAAGAAACTGAAAGGCGGCCGGCTAGGTTTGTTGCTGGTAGGTTCGATGAATGTGCGATTGTTACAGAGATGATTCGGGAGCTCAAATGGGAATCGTTGGGGCTAAGTCGACGTCCTTTTCGAGAAAGACTGTTGGCGAAATTTAGAGGACAGGAATATGAAGCTGCCTGCAGAGCGATTCTACTACCGCCCACTTAACATAGATTTCGCGTAAAGATCTAATAGATGAGATAAATTCTCGTACAGAGGTATTCAGTCATTCGTTTTTCCTTTGTTCCCTCTGGGTGTGATACAGAAAACACTAGAAGTGGTACGACGTACCGTCCACTACGCACTGTACGGTGGACCGGTGAGAACGTGCAGGATGTTTCCATAATAGCTTGACTAAGTTAAACAGGACACCGAGAACGCTTCACTGAACAATTTGAGCCGCGGCGGATTAGCCGTGCGTACTGGGGCGTCGAGCTGCGGTGCGCGCGGCCAATCGCCGTCGGGCATGGTTGTTTGTGTTGTCCTTGAGTTAGTTTACCTTAGGGTAAGCAGTTTGTAAGCTACGGACTAATAACCACGCAGTTGTTGTCGATAGATATACAAACATATGAACATTTTTGTACAATTTGAGGTAGGGACCCTGGGGTCGGAGAAGGTGGCTTAAGGAGCTACGGAAGTAAACTTGTCTACCGCTTTGTTTCGCATTACTGTTTTCTCGGTAATTTGTATCCAACATGTGCACAAGTGAACGCGTACTGTGCTGTTCATCTAAATGTACATTCTTTGTTTTCTGCAAGGAAACAAGGAGGACGAGCCTGATTACTTGGAAGTCGTGATGGAGGTTTTGTTTACTTTGCATGTATTTATTGTGCTACGACATGTTCATATATTTTTGTATACCTTATGGGACTTAACTACGGGGTCATCAGTCCCTAAACTTACAAACTATTTATTAACTATCTAAACACTAAGGACGGCACAAATATCCATGCCCGAGGGGGGATTCGAACCCCCGACCGTAGTGGCCGTGCAGACCGTGACTGACGCGCCGCAGGCCCCTCAGCCACCGCGGCCGGCATGTGACGACAGAACGTGCTAGGAATCAACGCCAAATCCATTCATTTCTCAGCGCTGTTCTGAGAAGTCAGTGTAATGCGATTTAGTAGTACCGGTATAGCTTCGAAGAAATCGCTGACATCACCTTGTCTTAATCCATGGCTAGAGAGGTCATTGGCCTTAAGCTCTTAATTATTACCTACTAGCTGAAAACCCGGCTTTGCCCGGGTATTTATTTATTTATTCCTGCTATTTTTCAGGTATATATTAATTTGTATAAGGGCTGTATGTCTAAAATCTCTTAGGAATGCAATTAGTAGTAAAGAAGTAATAGATTAAAATTTAATGCGTGATGTGGCGGTTTTCCATGAATGTTACTGTATATGTGCTCATATCTCTTGAACTACGTGTCGTACTGTGATACAATTTAGAAGGTACACTCAGCTACATGCGTGTATACTGTCTGTAAAATTTCCTGCGGCTACAATTTGTTGTGTACAAAATATATCGTATTCCGAATTCCGTAGTTTTACTCCATAAACAGCGGAAAAGCAGTAAGCGGGAAACTTTTTTCCTTTCATCATTTTGCTGTGGTTGTCAGCGAGAAAAAGGTTAATAAAGATTTAAATTTTGTTGCAAGTCGGTAAGTACTCTCATTCTCATATAGCTTATGTATAAAATCTCGCCGCATTATGCGATACCTATAGTTTTTGACCACATATCTTCTGAATCATGTGTCGTATGTGATTCTTAACCATGCTGCAATTGTTACCTCACGGTAAGGAATGTGTGTACCACATTTGGTTGAAATCGGTCCAGTGGTTTAGAAGGAAATGAGCAGCATTGTCTCTAAATGCAGCAGTTTTCCGCGCATCTCACTGTTTATGACATCATATCTCGTGAACTATATATCGTATGTCATTCTTACACTTACGGAGACCGCCCCGGTGGTTTGAAGCTTACGTGTACAAAATTTCATAAAGATTGGAACAAAACTGTAGATTTGTATGCAACACTTACAAACATACGGTCACTCTGCTTTATATATTAGATGGGGATATCTACAGTCACTTGTGTATCATACCCCAGTGGATAGGGAGTTATCATTCGTTGCGAGAATTGTAGCCGCTTGTGATGTGATTCTAAACACACCAGTGATGAAAATCCCTGGCAGATTAAAACTGTGTACCTGCCCGGTATTCGAATCCAGGAACTTCACCTTTCGCGGGGAAGTGTTCTACGGACTCAGCCACGGTGGTACGCCGCACATCGCGTCCTCGTAGTTTCACTTCTGCCAGTTCCTCGCCTCCTACCTTCGAAAGTTCACAGAAGTTCTCCTGCGAACCTCGTAGTTCTAGCACTCCGGCATGAAAGTTTTAACCCGCCAGAAAGTTTCGTATCAGCTTACACTTAGCTGAAGAGCGATAATTTCAGGGCTATTTGTCAGGATTCATCATGATCTTGTTCGCTGATGTGATGCTAAAATTTCATGTTGATGGTCGCATTTTCTTAAGATAAAGTGCAAATGGCACGTTCATTGTGTCAGTAATGGTATTTGCAGTTACGTGTTACTAAGGTAAACAAAAAAAAAGGAAACAGTAATGTGACCATATTATCGCCTTAATTTAGCTTCTCCGACCCCAACTTCCCTACTTCAAATTGGTGCGTGAAGCATCCTCTATGTAATTTTTTCGCGCTTTTACGGAAATACACTGTACGTACGAGAGTTGAAACTTAAAAAGTGACAATTATTTATTCACAACCAATACCAAAGCGTTTAATGCTTGCACCTGTTACTGTCCTTCAAAGTAGTCACCAGCGTTTTATAGAACTCGTTTCCAGCGATATGGACAGCATAGTATACGGTTAGCTGAGAGCCTGTTCTGTTGATGGTGTGAATGGTGCGGTCTACTGCTTGTCGTATCTCTGGAACAGTTCTGAAGCGAATGCCATGAAGTTATTCCTTTCTTCGGAATCAAATCAAAGTCACAAGGACTGATGTCCGGAGATGATACAGAACTTTCCAACCCCATCGACCGAATAGACTAGGCACAGCTTGCGCTCTATGCGACCGCGCATTATCGTGCAAAATGTTGGATGGGTTGCGCAGAAAGTGTTGCCGCTTCTTCCACAAAGCTGGTCGGTGATGTTTCAAAAACGAACAGTAATACTTTGCAATGACGGTCTGCCGTGTAATTTTGCCTCTCTTTGGCCTTTTCCCGTACATGCAAGGTCGGCACTGTGTTTTAAACGTGGATTTGGCATGTGTTCATATTTACGGGGTAGCCGGGTACTCTTCCTGTCGCCACCGTGTAGGAAAGTAATGCGGTAGGATAACACGGTCACGGTCGTACACGAGATTCACCATAACTTTCACCATATTGAAGCTCTGACGTACTTTCGACTTTCGCAGCGAAACATAATTGCGCATTCGTTAGATTGGCGTTTCAGTTTTGGCTCGTACGATGTGGCCCATGTCTTAGCCATCTACATAGATATTCTGCAAATCACATTTAAGTGCCTGGCAGAGGGTTCATTAACCACTTTCATAACTTTTCTCTACCGTTCCATTCTCTAATAGCGCGTGGGAAGAAAGAACACCTAAATCGTTCCGTTTTCGATCTGATATCTCTTATTTTATTGGGATGGTCATGCCTCCCTAAGTAGGTGGGTGCTAGCAAAATATTTTCACATTGAGAAGTAAAAGTCGGTTATTGACACTTTGCAAACAGATCACGCCGCAATGAATAACGTCTTTCTTTTAATGATTTCCTCCCCAATTCGTGCAACATTTCCGTGACGCTTCCCCCCAGTAACGTGATAAAACAAAACGAGCAGCCCGTCTCTGTCTTTCTCAATATCTTCCGTCAGTCCCACACTGGGCAACAGTAATCTAGGACGCACAAGTGTGATGTAGCCAGTCTCTTTGTAGGAGCTGGTGCATCTTCGAAGCGTTCTGCCAATGAAACGTAATGTTTGTTTCGCCTTCCCCACAATATTGATGTGTTCTCTCCAGTCTAAGTTGTTCGTAATTGTAACTCCTAGGTATTTGGTAGAATTTACAACCTTAAGGTTTGACTGATTTATCGCGTAATTGAAGTTCACCGGATTTCTTTTAGCGATCATGTGTATTACTTCACACTTTTCTCTATTTAGTGTCAAATGCCAATTTTTGCACCATGTACAAATTTTGCCTAAATCGCTTTGCAGTTGCTTTTGAGCCTCTGTTGACTTCACTAACCGATAAACGACAGCATCATCCGCGAACAGTCTAAGGGAGCTATTCAGATTGTCTCCCAAATCGTTTATAAACACAGGGAAGAGTAGGGGACCTATAACGCTCCCCTGGGGAACGCCAGATATCACTTCTGTTTCACTCGATGACTTACCGTTAATTAAAACGAACTGTGTCTTTTCAGATAGGAAATCGTGAGTCCAACCGCACAATTGGGGAGATATTCCAAAAGCACGCAGTGTTACGATACGCCTTAAGAAAGCCTCTGCTTCGCACTCATAGCGCTCCAAGTGCGTCTGAGAACGTCGTAACGCACCCATTTCTGCACTTCTGTTAATTCATTCGGAACTCACCGTGATGCTCAGGCATTCCCAGCACAGTCGTATGCGCTAATTCGGTTTCGTGGGCGAGCTCACCCAATGTCTGGTGTCGATCACTGTCCACTAACGGAGCAGCGCATGTAGTACCTACTCCTTCAGAGACGCTAGGACGACCTGCCCGATGCATATCTACCTCAGTTTGCCGACCTTAGTTGAAAGCTTTTACCCATCGTGATACTGTTCTGCACGGCAATGCCGATCCTCCATACGCCTCTTGAAGACGTAGTTGACACTGTCGTGCTGTACGATCTCTGGTACATTCAATCTTGATCCAACTCTGTTTTGCGATCACTTATGGCTTCACTGTACTAGGTTTAGATGTAATACCAATGTGCGGCGAATGAAAATTTGTGCCCGGCCGGTATTCGAACCCGGCATCTCCTGCTTACTAGGCTTACGCGTTGACCACTCCGCCACCGAGGACACAGTGACCAACCCGACTGCAGAGCCTCGGCTGAGCTCCTGACGACAATCAATTGTGTCTTGATACCGAATGGTCTGTTCTCCCTGATGCGGGAATACAGTATTGCGGCTGCGAGCATTACAGAACAAATAGGCTGTGGTAACAAGAAGAGACAGCGTGGTGAATGGAGATTTGGGTGTGGCGGGAGACGTGCAGGGAAGAGTCCTCTGCAGTGGGGTTGGTCACTGTGTCATCGGTGGCGGCGTGGTCAACGCGTCTGCCTAGTAAGCCGGAGATCCAGGGTCCGAATCCCTGCCGGGCACAAATTTTCATTCGCCGCACATTGGTATTACATCTAAACTTAGTACAGAGAAGCCATAAGCGATCGCAAATTGCGATTTATTTCATTAAAAATGAACGCTGTAACGTCGTCAAAAATATATAATTGATCCAACTCCGCTGTTTCTATTTCGAAAACATAGTAACACCATGACGTTAGACCACTCGCTCACTAGTGACTGTGTTCCCCTAGATTATGCGTCACGCTGGTGAAGTAGGGCGGGCGGGTCCATTTGCATGGAGGTAAGGTAGGTATGTCAATAACAACGTGTGCTATCAGCAATAATAGTAGATTACATTGTATAGTGTTTTCATAGTAGTGTTGCAACTACTTAAGTGCCAACCCTCGTAGATGTAAGTGCAATGTAGTGCGAGTGCGATGCAGGTTTATAAGCACCTTGCAATGGAGCGCGCGGTTGCTCTATGTTGTCCTTAGATTAGTTTAAGTAGTTTGTAAGTGTAGGGACTGATGACAACACCGAGCGAGGTGGTGCAGAGATAACACACTGGACTTGCACTAGGAGGGATGGTGGTTCAAATCCACCTCCGGCCATCCAGATTTTGTTTTTCCGTTATTTCCCTAAATCACTCCATGCAAATGCCGGGGTGGTAACTTTGAAAAGGGCAAGGCCGATTTCCTTCCACATCCTTACCCAAACATTGCGAGCGTAAGCTCCGTCTCTCATAACCACTCTGTGGACGGAACATTAAACTCCAAGCTTCCTTTTGGCCCACTTTAGGTTACGGTAGTAACACTAAAAGTGGGCCTTTGCGATCGTCTTTTGACAGCTCGAAATTTAAATGAAAATAATGGATTAACCATTCACATGACACGAAAATTGAATAACCGAATATGTAGAGGAGAAAATTCTCTACAACTTTGCTCTCTTATGTTTTTTACATATCTCGTATAGCTTCACAGATATTGGAAAAATAACGGCGATTTTGGGATGTCTGTCTGTCTGTCCGTAACGTGTTCCTTATTTTTAAGACGAACCGTTCAACCAATCAGCACCAAATTTTACAGACATAATTGTAGGCCACAAGAGACCGGAACCTCCCTTTTTAAATTTTAGGATAAAAATACGGTAGTAATACCAAAAAAAGCCGTTTCTAATATAATTGTAATTCCAAACGAACCGTTCATCTTACACAAAAATTGAATAACCTAATTGGTAGAGGGGAAAATTCTCTACAACTTCGCTCTATTATGTTTTTTCTTCATATCTTGCATCTCTACAACTTCGCGCTATTATGGTTTTTATTATTATTATTATTATTATTCATATATAGCATCGTTGCAGACATATTTGACGATGTCTGTCTGGCTGTAACGTGTTCTCACTTTTTAGGTTGAACCGTTCAACCGATCGGCACCAAATTTTACAGACATAATTGTTGGCTACCAGAGACCAGAACCTCGCTTTTTGAAATATTTCGGACAAGAAATACACTAGTAATACAAAAAAAGCCGTTTGTAACGTAATTTTATTTGCAAATAAACAGTTCATCTGACTCGAAAATTGAATAAAAGAATTTGTAGAGGAGATACTTCTCTACAACTTTGTTCCGTTACGTTTTTTTCGCATCTCGTATCGTTTGAGAGATATTTGCAAAAATAACGGAGTTTTGACACCCTCCATTAAATTAATGAAAACCAGCCGTTCGCAGATGTCACGTGACATTCCTCGCCCAGATCTCTCTCTGGTATACGCCATCTTGCGTTGCGTATTTGATGATTTTCTTATTGAAACTTACACGTTGTCATTTCAAAGCAATGGCGCACTGAAGCATTAACAAAAAACACGTCGTTCTTCGTACGGCCGCGGGCACAAATATTCATTCGCCGCACTTTGGTATTCCCTCTAAATCTAGTACAGTGAAGCCATAATTGATCGCAAATTGCGATTTATTTCATTAAAATGATAACCTAGTGTCTACAAATGCCATATTAGAATCAATTAACAACGGCCATCAATAGCATGAGATTAAAGAACATAACTTCCACCTCTTAACAGTAGCGTAGTGAGCAATGCGTTGGACTGTGACGCTAAAGGGCAAGGGGTCGGAACTCGCCATTTCCTTAAAATTATTATTTTGGCCTAAAAAGTTTGCAAAAACATATAAAACTACAGGTCTAAAGTGGGCCGTAAAACACGTCAGTGCGATTTTTTTATTTTGATTTGATGACCACAGCAGTTTGTTCCAATAGATTTACAAACATTTGAGTGTGGCATTCGTGTCTGTGTGGCATAACTTCGGTAAATGCAGGAACGTGAACTACGCATGTCGACGCATGCAGACAGGACGAACGCGCTGTTTCCTCGGCTGCCGAAGCACAAACAGCGCCTGACAGCCAGCGGAGCGCGAAGAATGTTTATCTGACGGCCTGTCCGTCGTAAACCACCGGGGCGGAAAATTGAGACAGGGGTTACTGCTGCTTCACGATAACGCACGTCTCAATATCGCAAATGTCGTAAAAAGAAGAGAGAGAGAAAGAGAGACTCTAGCACCCATCCCTTAGTCCTAACCTTTCCTTATTCGACTGACGCGCTTTCGGCTTCTAAAAAAAAAAAAAAAAAAAAAAAAAAAAAAAAAAAAAAAAAAAAAAAAAAAAAAAAAAAAAACCTTGAAGGGTCGACGTATCCTGTCCGTAGAGGGTGTGCAGCAGGCGGTTAGGGACTTACTCAGGTAGCTGGACACTGTGTCTCACTAAACGGGTTATCTTCAACCTGGTATGCCTCTCAGATGATTGTCTCACTGCTCAGGGTAATTTTTGCCTGGCAGCCGTAGTGGCTATGGACGTCGAGTCCTCCGAATGGAAACTTTCCGACCACCTATTAAAAGTTTAACAAAATCGATCTGGCACGTTTTAAAGATCCGCCTTAGGTTTTCATGGAGATTTATGATTTTTGCAAGTATCTCGAACAAAAATAATAAAAATTTAAATAACATAAATACAGAAAAATATTATTATAATATGTATATCACTGTTTTTAGAGAAAACGCCTTCTGCTATTGCAAATGAAGGGTTTTATTTTTATAATTCAGCCATACGCGTTTCGCCTTTGTCACAAGGCATCATCAGTGGTTGTCCTGAAATATTTATATGTGTCTGTTTACACATAAAGGTTAGGTTTCTTACATATGTACAAACCATTTTGTTTCTGATTTAAAACAGTTCGTCGTTTGGTATAAAATAATGCACTTACAGCACTTGCTACTTTATATCAGTCTCTTTCAGGCAACCAGGTCGAGAGGTTTCTTTGTGTTCTGAAAAACTTCGCATTTTTCTGGTTTCACTGTCATCTGCTGCCACACTGTGTCGACTGTAGTTTGTTTTGTAGTGCTGCCAACCTTCTCAGCTTATTTGAAATTCAACTGTTTTATTGACAGTGTGTTGAAGGTATCTTTGTGTGTGTGTGTGTGTGTGTGTGTGTGTGTGAGAGAGAGAGAGAGAGAGAGAGAGAGAGAGAGAGAGAGAGTTTCTATGGCAACAGATGACAGTGGAACCAGAAAAATGCGACGTTTTTCAGAAAACAGTGGAAACTTTCGTCCTGGTTGCCGGAAAGAGACTGATGTGGAGTAGCAAGTGCTGTATGTACACCATTTTATAGCAAACAACGAACTGTTTTAAATCAGAAACGAAATGTTTTGTACATATGTAAGAAATCTAACCGTTATGTGTAAACAGAAACATGTAAATATTTCAGGACACCCAGTGATCATGCTTTGTGACAAAGGCGAAGCGCGTAGTGGTGATTTATAAAAATAGAACCCTTCATTTGCAGTAGCAAAAGGCGTTTTCTTTAAAAACAGTACAGTGATATACATAGTATTCAGCTGCTGTTGCCACTACAAGGAACGTATATTAATATAATATGTAATAAAATAATAAAAATTAAATATATATAAATAATCATACAATATAATACATTATAATTTTTATATATTTAATTTTATATTATTCATTAGGTGGTTTTTTTATCGCAATATTTGCAAACGGGGGTAGAAAAACAGGCCATTGCGATTTTTATTTGTATAATTTCTTTTACTTTTCGTTCTTTTTGAAGACCTATTCAGACAAATTCAATTACGGCAAAAATTCATATATTTGGGGAGGGAAGCGCGTTTGGGAATAACGAAACGAATCCCAGTAATTATTATTCCAGTGATTATTATTAATTATGATTCAAGATCTTTTCATAAATTTTCTATTCATTTATAAAAAGAAATATTCCTGAGATATCAACTTGAAGCCAATCTTCGAGCCTCCATGGAACGACATACTGCAAAAGAACATGATGGTAACGCCATATGAACAATTATATCTTCAGGCGATTATTTATTTATTTACATTTATCTTGTTTCAAAGGCCCGATGGATGGGTAGAGGGTTTTGAGCGCTCGACATCTAGATCTTCAGCACCCAAAGGCCCGAATTGACGAGCGAATCTCCATGGTCATGGAATGAGTCGGCACATCAGATTCTAACAAAGAAGTAGTAATTCATAGAGTGGAACGCATGGGTATCCTACACACACGGAATCTCAAAGCAAGAAGAAGCAACAACATAACACAGATATCAGCTTATTTTCTTATTTTGTCAGGAATAAATCGACAGAATCGAAATAGTGAGCCATGAGGAAACTTTTCAGTGTAGCCTTGAAAGTGCGCCGATTACCACAAAACCTTTTGAATTCTAACGGCAGCTTATTGGAAACGTATGTGGCAGAATTCTGCACAAGGCTCAAGGAGGTGTGATCCAAATGCTGTCTAGTATTAACTGAATGAAAGATGTGAACTCTCGGCAATAACCAAATATTATCAACAACAAACAACATTAAAAATGATATATATTAGAGGCTAATTTCAGAATTCTCAGGGTATTAAAGGGGACCGACAAGAGGTATGCGAGCTTATCACAAATATTGCTCGAACAGTCCGCTTCTGTGCAGTAAATACCCTTTTTGAACATTTGGAGTTACCCCAAAACACAACACCATATGTCATTAGCGAATGAAAATAAGGAAAGTAGATTACTTTTCGTGTTGAATTACCACTTATTTCGGAAACAGTCCGAGTGGTAAACAACGCAGCATTTAGTTTTTGAACAAGATCCTGCACATGGACTTCCCACGACGGCTTACTATCTATCTGCACCCCAGTGTCACTAATCATGTGCCCACTCTGTGTAATTGAAACGATACTTTTTGTTTAATTGTGTTTTAGAAATTGCATGAACCGAGTATTACTGTGATTTAGCACCAATTTACTTTCTACAAGCCCTGAACATTTCTTTAACTGCGTTATCAAATACTGCGTCAATATTGCCACCAACACCTGGCACTACTAAGATAGTATTACCAGCAGAATTAACTGTTATACAAGAAGGCATTAACATTTATATAAATGAGAACAGTGGCACAGAACTTGGGGCACCTCCTCGCCCTCCCCCCCCCCCCCCCCTACCACCTAAATGTGCCCCATTATGAGTGCATATCACAGCCATTTTCAACACTGCAGAGGATCACCTTCTGCTGTCTGTTACTAAAGTAAGAGGTGGACCATTGTGAGCTACTCCCCTTACTCCATAATGTTTCAACTGCTACAACAATATCTTGTAATCAACACAATGAAAATATTACATAAAAAATACGTCTAGAGGTTTTTTTTTATCTTGTAACCAACACATGAAAATGTTAAATAAAAAAAATACGTCTAGAGGTTTTTTTTTATCTTGTAATCAACACAATGAAAATGTTATTGTTGTTATGGTCTTCAGTCCGGAGACTGGTTTGATGCAGCTCTCCACCCTACTCTATCCTGAGCAAGCCTTTTCATCTCCTCATAAGAACGGCAACCCACATCCACTTGAATCTGCTTACTATACGCGTCTCTTGGTCTCCCTCTGCGATTTTTCCCCCACACACTTCCCTCCAATGCTAAATTTACGATTCCTCGATGTCTAAGAATGTGTCCTACCAAGCGATCCCTTCTTTTAGCCAGGGTATGCCAAAAATTCCTTTTCTCACCAATTCTGTTCAGTACTTCTTCATTGGTTATGCGATCTACCCACCTAATCTTCAGCATTCTTCTGTAACACCACATTTCAAAAGCCTCTATTCTCTTCCTGTCCGCACTGCTTATCGTCCATGTTTCACTCCCGTACAAGGCAACACTCCACACAAATGCCTTCAGAAAAGACTTCCTTACACTTAAATTAATATTCGATGTAAGCAAATTTCTCTTTTTCAAAAATGCTTTTCTTCCCATTGCCATTCTGCATTTTATATCCTCTGTACTGCGACCATCACATGTTATTTTACTACCCAAGTAACAAAACTCATCTACCACCTTCATTGTTTCGTTACCTAATCTAATTCCTTCAGCATCGCCCGATTTTCTAAGACTGCATTCCATTATTTTTGTTTTGCTCTTGTTAATGTTCATTTTATATGCTCTCTTCAACACACTGTCCATTCCATTCAACTGCTCTTCCAGGTCCTCTGCTGTCTCTGACAGAATTACAATGTCATCAGCAAAACGCAACGTTTTTATTTCTTCCCCCTGTACTTTAATCCCTATTCCAGAGTTTTCCTTGCTTTCCTTCACCGCCTGCTCGATGTACAAATTGAATAACATCGGAGAAAGGCTACAACCCTGTCTTACTCCCTTCCCAACTGATGCTTCCCTTTCATGCCCTTCGAGTCTAATAACTGCGGTCTGGCTTTTGTACAAGTTATAAATAACTCTCCTTTCCCTATATTTTACCCCTGCTGACTTCAGAATTTGAAAGAGTGTATTCCAGTCAACATTATCAAATGATTTCTCCAAATCTACAAAAGCTAAAAATGTAGGTTTGCCTTTCCTTAATCTATCTTCTAAGATAAGACGTAAAGTGAGTATTGCCTCCCGGGTTCCTAAGTTTTTCCTGAACCCAAACTGATCTTCCCCGAGGTCAGCTTCTACCAGCTTTTCCATTCTCCTGTAGATAATTCGTGTTAAAAGTTTGCAACCATGACTTATCAAACTGATGGTTCTGTAATTTTCACACCTGTCTGTACCTGATTTCTTTGGTATGGGGATTATTACATTTTTCTTAAAGTCTGAGGGCATTTCGCCTGTCTCATAAATCCTACACACCAGTTCAAATAGTCTTGTCATGGCTGGCTCTCCAAGAGACTTTAGTAGCTCTGAGGGTATGTCATCTACTCCTGGGGCCTTGTTCCGACCTAGATCTTTCAAGGCTCTCTCAAATTCATCTCTCAGTATAGCATCTCCTATTTCATCTTGATCTACGTCCTCTTCCCTTCCTACCACATTGTCTGTAAGTTCATTTCCTTTGTAGAGCTGGTCTATGTACTCTTTCCACCTTTCAGCTTTCCCTTCTTCGCTGAGAACTGGTTTTCCATCTGAGTCCTTGATATTCGTAGAGTTGCTTTTTTTGTCCCCAAATGTGTCTTTTATTTTCCTGTAGGCGGTATCTACTTCTCCCCTTCTTATACATTCTTCTACAGATTTGCATTTGGCTTCTAGCCACTCCTGCTTAGCCATTTTGCACTTCCTGTCAATCTCATTTTTTAATCGTCTGTACTCCATTTTGCCTGTTTCATTTACTGCATTTTTATATTTTCTCCTTTCATCAATTAAATCTAGTATTTCCTGTGATATCCAAGGATTTTTTGTAGGTCTTGCCTTTCTACCTATTTTGTCCTCTGCTGCCTTCACTATTTCATCCCTCAATGCTACCCCCTCTTCTACTGTTTTATTTCCCCCTGTTTCTGTCAATTGTTGCCTAAATCTCCCTCTGAAATTCTCCAGAACTTCACTTTCCTTCAATTTATCTAAGTCCCATCTCCTTATTTTCCTACCTTTGTGCAATTTTTTCAGTTTCAGCCTACAGTTCATGACTAACAAGTTATGGTCAGAGTCTATATCTGCCCCTGGGTACGTCTTGCATTTTATAACCTGGTTCCGGAATCTATGTCTTACCATTATAAAATCTATCTGATACCTTCCGGTGTCTCCTGGTCTCTTCCATGTATACAACCTTCTTTTGTGATTCTTAAACCAGGTGTTTGTTACGATTAAATCATGTTCCGTGCAAAATTCTACCAGGCGACTTTCTCTTTCATTCCTCCTGCCCAGTCCATATTCACCTACTATGTTTCCTTCTCTTCCTTTTCCTACTACCGAATTCCAGTCTCCCATCACTATTAGGTTTTCCTCTCCCTTAACTGTCTGAATAATTTCCTTTAGCTCCTCATATATTTCTTCGATCTCCTCATCATCGGCAGAGCTAGTTGGCATATAAACCTGCACTACTGTTGTCGGTGTTGGCTTCGTACCTATCTTGACAATGATAATGCGATCACTGTGCTGCTGATAGTAGTTTACCCGCATTCCTTATTCATTATCAGTCCTACTCCTGTGATACCCCCAAGTGATTTTGTATTTATAATCCTGTACTCACCTGACCAGAAATCCTGTTCATCCTGCCACCGAACTTCACTAATCCCCACTATATCTAACTTCAACCTATCCATTTCCCTTTTTAAATTTTCTAATTTTCCTACCCGATTAAGGGATCTAACATTCCACGCTCCGATCCGTAGAATGCCAGTATTGTCTTTCCTGATGATAACATCCTCCTGAGTAGTCCCCGCCCGGAGATCCGAATGGGGGACTATTTTACCTCCGGAATATTTTTCCCGAGAGGATGCCATCATCATATTTCCATACAGTAGAGCTGCATGTCCTCGGGAAAGGTAACGGCTGTAGTTTCCCCTTGCTTTCAGCCGTTCGCAGTAGCTGTGTGGCAAAGCCACATTAGCTGATGTTACAAGGCCAGCTCAGTCAATCATCCAGACTGTTGCCCCTGCAACTACTGAAAAGGCTGCTGCCCCTCTTCAGGAACCACACGTTTGTCTGGCCTCTCCACAAATACCCCTCCGCTGTGGTTGGACCTACGGTACGGCTATCTGCATCGTTGAGGCACGCAAGCCACCCCACCTCGGCAATGATTGCCTCATAACATTTTCGGTTGTTAAACTACCTCTGACACAAAACTGTACATTTGACAACCCCAGAGAGAGGGGGGAGGGGGGAGAAAGAAAACAATAAAGGGATCAATCCTTCAAATATTTTTTTTCTATTTTTTTCTCGGTGATTGACCTCAGCCCCCACCAGATCACGGTCCTGGATACGCCACTGGTCTTCATAATCCGTTCCTGCTTTTTTTTCTTCTTCTTCTTCTTCTTTTTTTTTTTTTTTTTTTTTTTTAGTTTCACTAATGAGTACTTCAGTCTGTCAGGGAACTGCCTATTTCAAAAGGAAGAAATTACAAATATGATTAAGAACTGGCTAACAGAAGCGGAACAATACTTAAGTATTCTGTTAGATACCCCATCAGATCCACAAGAGTCCTTCGTTTTTGGTGATTTAATTATTGACTCAATCTCTCCCTTGTCAGTGTGACTGAGGACTAGTTCAGTTAAGTCTCGGAGTGCTATTTTCTAAGAAAGTAATATCACATTCACGGTTACGACACTCCCACTAATTTGTGTTATACACTGCGACAGCAACGCTCCAAGTGGCCAGCAACCTACATTTCTGAATATGGTATTAGATGAGTGCGAATAGTACCGTTGTTATTGATTTTAACCCATTTTTACAATAGGGAACGTATGTGGTGCTATAAAAATCGGTAATAACGTAAAAATAACTCAACATTTGTCTCTTTTAGATTTCCTAAGATCCCAGGCATGATATGAAATGGTTCATTACAGCCAACTTATCTAAAATTGTAACCTACAAATAACAGGAAACGCCAGAAGTCCTGCCCTTTGGCAAAAAAAGACATCGATTTTATACTCAGGAACGTTACGGTTTCTTTACTACAGTTACACTAAAATCCGTGAGGGTGAAAAGTAGGAAACGTATACAGAATGCAACACCTACATTATTTAATGTAGCAAAACAGCCATCACAGCTGTAGATGAAGTACAAACGTAACAGACATGGCAATAAAATGGCAAAAGCAATAGAACCGCTCCCCTACAGAGAAGAAACCAATTCCACAATTGTTGTTACAGTGGAACCACAAACGGTAAGAATCTTCAATAGACTGGCTTTTCAAGCAAAAGTAATTCCTCTCAAAAGCATATGCGCGTATAAGAAAGACGAATCAAATGTAAAAATGTGCGCGTCACCGGACTCCATACCGCATTGACGTGCGTCCAAAAAACTGCCTGCCATGGTAAAAACAGACCATAATGGAAATATATGTTTCGTATTTATATTCTACTTACTTTCAAGCGAGTAAGATGCAAATATACACGTATTCGTAAGTATTTCGTCATGAATAAGTTGTTCTTTACACCACTGAATCAGTGAAATTCCGCTGTTTTCACATCAAGTTCCGGATTATGAATGTCTCTTGATATTTTAGTAATGCTCGTAACGCAAAAATTATAGTATGTCGATAATTTCGTATGAAAAAATGGTAAACAAACATTACTCCTTCGGCAGCTTATCCACCACTCGGAGCGTCTGTGTAACTCAGTTGGTAACAACTTTCACAGCAGTGAGCGTCGTGAGTGGATATGATAGACTGTGGTCATATGATTACCTGTAGGAGCTAAAGTTCTGTTTAATTCATCTCCTATATTCAGAAATTGAATAGTAAATGCCGTATATATATGTGGCTTATCAGTAACAGAGAAATTTCTCTTACGTAGTGACTTTATATCCTCAACTCTGTGTTAGCCTACTGACCCGATATTTCCTTCGCGACAATTATCAGGGACAAAATAACGAAAAATTTTTCAATCAAAAGTTACCCAATATTAAATTCTGAACAACTGTTGATTGTTTTTTTTTTTTTTTTTTTTTTTTTTTTTTTTTTTTTTTTTTTTTTTAACAGACGCATAGTAGCCGAGACAGTTGGGTTATGCCGTCAGATTGAGGTTCTGATCTTGACGACAAAAATGGGTCTGTAAAATTTGACGCCGATCGGTTGACCTAATATGTGAAAACACATTGCAGACGGACACACAGAGTAAAATCACCGTTATTTTTGCAAATATCTTTCAAACGGTGCGAGGTATGACAAAAAAACATAACAGAAGGTAATTTATAGAATTTTCTCCTCTATAATTCCGTTTATTTGATTTTTACTTAATGTGGCCGAGAGGACTGAGGCGCTCTAGTCACCGTCTGCACGGCCACTACGGTCGGGGGTTCGAATCTCCCCTCGGACATGGATATTTGTTCCGTCCTTAGTCTTAGTTAGTTCATAAGTAGTTTGTAAGTTTAGGGACTGATGACCCCGTAGTTAAGTCCCTTAAGCTATACAAACATTTGAACATTTTTTTGAGTACTAAAAACACATCCTGAGTCAGAAAATTAGAGAAGACAGGTACTATGAAATACGAGTTTTAAAATGTCATGCATTTAGTGCTTTCTGAGTGCCCACTGCTTAGATACACAGAAATGTATTCGCATTCGCGAAAATTAATCAGCTTCAGATGTATAACTTAATAAGGAAATATAAAAAGTTGTGCTGGAGCGTAACTCGAACCCGGGTTTCCTGCTTTTCGCGACCGGTAGACTTAACCATTATGCAATCCGCGGACGCCTGCCGTACCAACCAAACTTCCGTATGCCACACATTCGCTACTAGACATGTATGCGTGCACTTAGATTCTACTACAGGATTCCCTTATAGTGAGAGTTGTTTATTACAATTTTCGGAAGCCTTTCTCTGGTTCATTTTAATACGACGTGCAGTGTCTGGGTTTATTGATGGAACAATGCAAATTGTTGGTGGGCTGGGATGTTGGTGATGATAGAAGACGGGGGGATAGAACTGAGAAATATTGAGCGGAATTGTAGGGGATGGGGAGGGGGGGGGGTTATGTTGGATAGAGAAAGGAGGAAGAAGGAACGTGGTAGGAAGGATCTCACCAGGTATAAGAGGGAAGAGGAGGTGGGCAGGGATTGGAGGAGACGGAGAGAGATACGAGAGGATAAAAAGATATTGGAATACATAAATACGAGGGCAACTCTGGGTTTTCAGTTAGTACTACAATAAAACTGTAAAACCTTCGAATTTTGATGGGGTTGTAGTAAGGGGGCCAGATGTTGTTGTCCGGAGACTGGTTGATGCAGCTTTCCACCCTACTCTATCCTGAGCAAGTATCTTTATCTTCTCATAAGAACGGCAACCTACATCCATTTGATTCTCTTTACTGTATGTGTCTTTGGTCTCTCTCTGTGATTTTTACCCCACGCACTTCCTTCTAATGCTAAATTCACGATTACTTGATGTCAGTCGATCACATCTTTTAGCCATTGTATGCCACAAATTCCTTTTCTCCCTCAACAGTTACGCGATCTAAAGGTAAAGCAGTCAACAATCCGAAGATTGGTTTGAACACCACAGTGCTTTACTAGGCATGGTACTGTTTGGAGGTGGTATGCCGTTGCCTTCCTCCGACCTTCGAACTGACTTACCCAGCCAGTTATAGGGGGACCTACAGTTTAACGTGGGCTCCGAACCACGGTGCTATTCGGTATTTTTCACATGAGCAATACTGCCAGAGGTGAAAGAAGTGGAAGGGGTCAGATAAAAATCCTAGGACCTGGCGGGGATCTAACCCGTGACCTTTGGATTTGTAGTCACGCGATCTACCCACCAAATATTCATCATTCTTCTGTAGCACCACTTTTCAAAAGCCTCTATCCTCTCTCTTTATGAAGTGTTTATCGTCTATGTTTGCCTCCCGTGCAAGGTAACACTCCACACAAATGCCTTCAGAAAAGACTCCCTTGCACTTTATATTCTATATTAAGAAATTTGTTTATTTCAAAGACGCTTTTCATCTAACTGCCGTTCTGCATTTTATGTCATCTGTACTGCTACCTTAGTCAGTAAACTCATCTATCGCCTTTATTAATTCGTTCCCTAATCTAATTCCTGCAGAATCGCCTGGTTTTCTTAGACTGCATTCCACTATCCCCCCCCCCCCTTTTTTTTTTTTTTTTTTTTTTTTTGCTCTTGTAGTATTTATCTTATACACTCCTTTCAACACATTGTCTATTCTGTTCAATTACTCTTCCAGGTCCTTTGTTCAAATGTTTCTATAGCTTATGGGACTTAACTACGGGCTCATCAGTCCCTAAACTTACAAACTACGTATGAACTAGCTACTACTAAGGACGGCACAAATATCCATGCCCGAGGGGGGATTCGAACCCCCGACCGTAGTGGCCATGCAGACCGTGACTGGAGTGCCGCAGAGCGCTCGACCACCGCGGCCGGCAGGATCTTTGTTGTCTCTGACATCATTATAATGTAACCGCAAAACGCAAGGTTTATATTTCTTCAGCTAGAACTTTAATTCCTCCTCCAAATTTCACTTTGCTTCATTCAATCAATGTAGAAATTGAATAACATTAGAGATACTTACTCCCTTGAAAACCAGTGCTTCTCTTTCATGCCCTTCGACAATTATAGCTGCTGTTTGGTTTTTGTGCAAATTGTAAACAACATTCCGCTCCCTATATTTTAGGCCTGGTGACTTTAAAATTTGGACCAGAACCATTGAAAGATGGATGTATATATTTAATTTGTGACTAGAAATTTTATGTTTGGTGACGCCTCAGCCTGGATGTACTCTTTTAGTATGTAAAAAATGTTGTGTAGTTATGTAAAATACAAATGGTCTGAAGATGGCGTCGAGCACGCCGAAACCGGTAACATAATAAATGAAAAATGCGATCCTGGCTGCAAAATCATTATTAAACAATTATAGATCGCCCCATTGAACAATGAGTTCCTTATATAGTAAGTCGTTTTTGAAAGCATTTGTCTGGAGTGAAGCATTGTATGGGAGCGAAACGTGGACGATAAGGAGTTCAGATAAAAAGATGATAGAAGCTTTTGAAATGTAGTGTATATGGGTAGATCACACAACTAATGAGGAGGTGCTTAACTAAACTGGGGAGAAAAGAAGTTTCTGGCATATCCTGACTAAGAGAAGGGATAGATTGGTGGGACACATTCTGAGACATCAAGGAATTGTCAACATAGCATTAGAAGAAAATGTGTGGGGTAGAAATCGTAGAGAGAGATCGAGGGACGAATACAGTAAGCAGATTCAAAAGGATGTAGGTTACCGAACGTATTCTCAGATGAAGAGACTTGTACAGGACAGGGTAGCGTGGAGAGCTGTCTCAAACCAGTCTACGGACTGAAGACCACAACAACAACATGTTTGTAAGAACTTCTTTCTTTAACTTTACTTGTAGAATCTTATATATTAAAAGAATCTACTTAAACTAAACTCGCACGGGAGTAGCCGAGCGGTCTGGAGCGTCACGTTACAGATCGTGGGGCCTTCCGCGTCGGGGGTTCGAATCCCCCCTCGGGTATGGATGTGTGTGTTATCCTTAGGTTAGTTTAACTTAGTATAAGTAGTTTGTAAGACTAGGGACTGATGACCTACGTAATTTGGTCCCATAGAATTACAAACATTTGAACATTTCTTAAACGAAAGTCAGACCAAACTACCCGGCCGATTTCCTTCATTTTTGTTTTAAACAAAACGTATTCTTCCACATAATTGTCATCAAGTATCAGAATTTATATAACTGTCGCCTTCTTTTTTTCTATAGTCAAATGCGGTTTCCTTCTTCATGTTTCTTATTGGTATTTCAGTCGGTCAGGCTGTTCTATCCGAACGATTTCCTTCATTTTTGCTTTAAACGAAAGGTATTCATTCGCAGATTTGTCATCAAGTAGCAGAATTAACTGTAGACTCTCCATCCTTTATTTTTATTCAAACGCGGTATCCTTCTGTCCTTGCACTGAATATTGCAATCGTTTTTTTACGACATTTTCGGTTCTAATTAAGGTACGAGGTTCTGTTTGACCTAACAACACTCAGCAGATCATCCTGTTTCATGTGCGCTTTTAAACGCTTTCATTGATAGTTTCTGAGGAAAGCTATGCGTCAAGATTCAACTTTACTTCCATTTTTCCAACTTTTTTGTCATTCCACTAACGGTGCGAAGTATTCGCACGGCTCCTCTATCTACTCATATTGAATTAATAGGTACATAAAAATCTGTATGTATTACAATGCAACCGTTTCCAATAATCAAACATTTACAGAGCTATTAATACAGAAGTTAGACGTTCCTAAGCACAAATCTCCGTACGTTCTTGCTGTGGTGGTATTAGTTTTAATGAACTCTGATTTCATTAACAAACAACTCTTTAGATGTCCGTGACTTCTAACCCAAAGTTGACTAGCACCAACTCACAACAATTATCATTTACGATAATATTAACTTCCAAATTATTCTTATTAAATTTCTTGACTTGAATATTTAAAATATATCAGTATTCCTTTCTACAGTCAGATTCTATATGTTTGCAAACCCTGAGTAAAATTTTAGTTGAGGACTCCACGTGAGTTTCTTTTGTTTCACAGCAGTCTTATATATCTGCAATAGTTAGACCTTTCGTGCAACTTTAGTTTTTCAGACTACATTCAAACTTCACTTCAGAAAAAATCATTTACACGCCTTTATTCAATTTTTTTGAAATCGTAGACTCGCATCAGTAACTTATTTTTAAAACTATTATTTTAAATATATTTGACGTAATTAATCACATACAATTCAGTATTACAAATCATAATTGGAAAGAGTCTTCCTTTCAATACGGAATACAAATAACGACTAACTCTTTTTCATTTACATTTTTCTTCATATTCATTGTTAGATTTTTTTTTTTTAATATTATCGCAGTCCGCAACAGCAGGCAGTGTCTTCTAGTTCAGCGCACCGACCTTCGGCTAATCAACGATAGCGACCAGCTTGTTCTCGCTGACGTCGGCGGAGAACTCGTCACTGCGTATTGCTGCAGCACCGTTGTCACACACGAAACAAAAGCGAATAAAATTCACAAAATTATATGTTCTCAATCGTTAATAACACTCAAAACAATATATTCCGTAATTACTGAATAGCTGCGAAATTGAGCTTTATGAGGAAAATTGTGGACGGTTAAATGCATTGCCCGAATGCTTTAAAAATTTGGCACAACGTTGCAATGGAAATCGCGCACGTTTTTATACACCTATTAATAAATGTGCGTCATATAACCCTTACATAAATTTTATAACGACGAATGATAGTAACAAAATAACCGCAAATAGTTACAGGTTATATGTAATATATTAAATAAATAGCTACATAAAAGCCTTCATGTATTAAAAGTAATGTTGTGTCAAAATATCAAACCAATTGCTCAAGATCATTGGAGATTAATGTTTTTGCCCAAACTTACCTTCACATTTTGATAACTTTCCCAATATATTACATACAAATGACACATTTTATTAACACAAAAGGTAGTTTGCTGTATCGTCTGACAGTTCCGCACTAATTTTCGAAAGATTTCAGAGTAACATCCCCATGAGATGTTTTTGTACAAACTTACCTTCACATTTTGATAACTTTCCCTATATATTACATACAAATGACACATTTTATTAACACAAAAGGTAGTTTGCTGTATCGTCTGACAGTTCGGTACTAATTTTCGAAAGATTTCAGAGTAACATCCCCATGAGCTCGACATATGAAACTTTCAACAGAGTTCTGAACAGGACGGCAATACAGTTTCTTGATCGGTGTGTAGAGCAAGGACGGTTTTTGAATTTTGCGACTTCCCCTTTTCCTGCTTCAATCGCAAATGGTTCGCATCAAGAACGACTGCTGTCGGAGGAGTAGATAAGAGGAGAGGGAGGGCTTGAAGAATTGAAATTTCAGCTGCAGATACTTTGTTTCCTGACCACAATGTATTAGTGAAATGAACCCCTACCCACAGACGAATATATGTCAGTGATTGCTGCATAGTCTCTAAGTCAACTCAAATATTTCTAATTTTTTACCATTAGCGAGATTTGTGCAGGAGGAAGCTATACAGTGACTGACTCAGGTGAAGAGAGACTTAAGTAAACCTAATTTACGACGTATACCTCTTGAAATCTCGGAAAAGAATTTTAAATAGATTGAAAAGTTTCCCCACATACGAGAGTGATTAAAAGAAAATAACTGTTTAAATTAAAAAAAATTAATATACTACGTTTTTAAATTGGACTAAAAGCTATCAAATAATTTCTCCTGTTTCAACCAAAAGCATAAAAAATATTATAGACTTTTTGACCGAATTAAATTCCAGTATATATATATATATATATATATATATATATATATATATTATCGTTGTGGTTGTGCTTCTCGCGGCTATACTGGACTGAACGTAAATCATGTAGGTACATTAGTAAATTATTTGTTTATATACATTATCTCTAGACTAATACACATGGAGAATATCGAATCTATGTATGTTTCGACAGCTTCAAATAGTGTCAACGCGACATAGAGAAGTAAGGGGTGTACGTGGCAAAATTTATGAATGCCAACTATGTAAAACAAAATTGTGTCGATTTTTCGCTGGATTGAACTAACCTTTTGTCGCTTCATTTCTGTAGAGAATTACATAATTTAATTTACCTGGATCGCTAGAAACATGACAATTCTCACAATATTTAAAGATCTCCTATCAATCACTATGGACTAACGGCGTAAGATAATATCCTGTTACTAGAAGAGAAAGAAATAAAGACTCTGGTTCTACTAAAGCAAAGAAAACTGAATACTCTTGTTAGCGAGAAAACACTGTGCAGAAAATAAAGTGCGAACGGCGTTCTCTTTAATCTCTCTACCCTGCGTTTTATCTCCAGCAGCATCTCGAAGTTGTCTCATAAAGTGCCTCAGCTTGACGTTGTAAAAGGGAGCTTATCTGGACAGTCTATGAATGGAAGTTTAAAGTCCCTCTGGCGTCGGGAAGTAATTACAGCAGCAACTCTAGTTCGACAAGGACCGAAGAATACATCGGCAGTGATCTTGATGAAGGGGCCATAGTTGCGTCTGCTTGATATGGTTTAAGGAAACTACGGAAAGCTTAAACTAGAATGGCTGGGAGAATATTTTATCCCCACTCCTGTAGAAGATTTGTGTCTGCGCTGTCTTACTGTGAGTTTCATCGGCGGCTTTCAAGAAGATACATTCTGATTCTCTTTTCACTTTAAAATTGTACCAACTTTTCATGGATATCTAGTAAGACAATCAATTGCATACCAGTGATAACCATTATCGCGTCTTACAAAGAGAACATTACTTTTGCGTATTATCCCTGGTGAGATGTAAATAAATCATGCTAGTATTGCCTGTGGTCGAAAATCTACCAATTGTGGTTACGAAGGTCACTGGGGGTAAAATTTTACGTATCATGTCGGCGGCCTCGCGTGATTATGTTGGCAACATCAACACGATAGAAAATCTTTGCCCATTTGTTCGAACCACATAGAATGACTGGATTAGTGTATCGTAGAGACCATGAAGTAAACAAATAATGCTGTTCCTGCTTTATGGTTGACAGGTTCTTGTATGTACCCTCGTCCGCTCAGTAAAGCGAAGATTCCATGAGAAAACATCAGCATTGTCAAGCGATTGGCTGAAATGAAGAGTCACAGGATTCTCACTATTCAGCATCTGTTGTCATCATTATCATAGGAGGCCGCTGGGATATTTGGTAAATTTTAACCAGCACTGGGAGGTATGAAACGTTATCTTTTACGTGGTAAGGAAAATGCCTGACACAATAACAACAAATTAAAACCGAAGTATATACTTCTCATGCCATTTTCGAATTATATAACTTTCATTAGCCTAATATTTGAAATGGAACTACAATTTTGGTGCTCGTATATTTATATAACGCCAAGAAATAATGTTTTTTCGATACTGCGATAACCAGAATTCCAGAGCTGACAACATGTCGACTTCGTAGTTCCACTCGTGCACCGCTACATTTCTCTCCCGGCGCATCATCATTTATATAGCGCATTATCATTTATATAGGCATCGCTAGATGCCTCTCCCGGCGCATCATCCTTTATATCGGCATTCATATGAACATCCATTTCCTTTAACCACTCTTAATCACTGCGAAAATGAAGCATTTGAACGGCAAAAGAGAGTGAGTTGGGAGCACTCCATGTTTCGATATTCATTTATTTCAACAAGTTATTTTAAGACTGCAGATGCGCGTCTTTGGTCGAGGCGAATAGCCAATCAGTGAGCTGATTGTTGGAGAATGTAGAACTTGATCCAAGCTGTAGATAGGAAAATTTCTACTTCCTTTTGCCACTTTTAATGGCTAAATGCACACATAATATTTATATTTGTGAAATCTACGACAATCAATCTTTCGAATTATGTAACTTTCATTGGCCTTCTTGTAAGAATAAATTAGTAATCTGTGCCACAATTTTCGTGTTAGCGTCTTTATATAATGATTCCTCACATTAAACACCATCCCACAGTGGTAAACAGTTACCGAAGATGTCGAAGAAACTGAGGTAGAATAATATTTTAAACAGTTTATCTGAGATTTATAAAGAATTTCCGATCTCAGCTGTAATGCAGGTGTTTTGAGACTATAAACGCGACACATAAAAACTGGATCGGACTGGGACTCGAACCCGGATTCCACTTTAGTCGAGGGTCGCCTTGTCGCCTTCTTTTTCGGCCTCTCGCTTTCCAAGAACAAAAGGGCTAAACAGTGGAAAAGTTTTCATAATTAAATAATATGGCGGCAAGGAATACCAGCCATAATGAACAGGCATTCAACCAATACCTTGACGATGAAAGACGAAGTTTAACATAAGTTCCTAAAGTTATTGCAAGACCTGATATTCAAGCTTAATTGATCATTACAGTTCCTTTGATTTGCTGTCAAATAGTTTGGTTTCAGAAGTTGTTTAATAACTCTATACTCTCTTTTCTCTGTGAGGCACTTGATGGATTAAATAAAAATTTGCTAACACTAGACGTTTTCTTTTATTTAACAAAAGCGTTTAATTGTGTTGATCAGAAAATATTATTGCAGCAATTAGAACATTTTGGTGTAAGGGATGTAGCTCACAAGTGGTTCACCTCCTACTTTAATAACAGGTAATTCTCTGCAGTGTTGAAAATTGCTACGATGTGCACTCACAATGAGGCACAGACACGTGGGAGTGCCCCAGGGTTCTGATCTGGGACCACTGTTGTTTGTGGTTTATGTAAATGACGTGCTTTTCAGTGCAACAGGTAAGCCTAAGATATTTCTGTTTGTTTATGACTCTAGCTTTGATATGAAGATGTTGGCAATACTGCAGTTAAAGAAAGAAGTTCATGGCCTGTAAAAATAGATCGATACTAAATCACAGTAAGATTCAGTTTTTACGAATTCTAACACAGAATTCAACAAAAATTATCATTTCAATTACACAGAACGGGCACTTGATACGTGAATTTATAGGCATTCAGATAGATTGTAAGCTGTAGTGAAAAACCCAAGTTTAGGGTCTTGTTTCAAACACTAGAAGTTGCGGTGTTTCTGATAGTACCTGTAATAGGTGATGGTTCAACACGAAAAGTAGTCCACCTTGCTTATTTTCATTGGCTTATGATGTATGGCTTTATTTTTGGTGTAACTCTTCTGATTCAAAAAGGGTATTTATTGCGCAGAAACGGGCTGGCTGTATGTGGTGTAAACTCATGAACCTCTTGTCGATCCCTGTTCAGTAGCTTGGCAATTCTGACATTGGTCTCTCAGTACATATTTTCTGTAATGTCGGTTGTTTTCTATAATATTTGGTGATTACCAAGAGTTAGCAGCTTTCACTTAGTAAATACCAGAAGGGAATCGAATCTGCTTTTGGATCACACATCCTTGTAATTTCTGCAGAAACGTGGGCAGTATTCTGCCACAAACCTTTTTAAAAAGCTTCCAAAAGAATTCGAAAAGCTTAGTAGTAATCCATGCACTTTCAAGGCTAAACCGAAAAGATTCCTCATGGCTGACTCTTTCCATTCTGTCGAGGAATTCCTGGATTTTTTTTTCCAAATAAGCTAACTTCTGTGTTACGTTGTTGCTATACGTTTTACTTTTTTACTAGTCCTTTGTTCAAATCTGATGTACTGACTCGTTCCATGATCATGGTCGTCAATTCGATCCTGTGGAAACATAAATAACACCGAAAAATAAATTAAAAAGTTCAGTTCCGTGGCAGGCGCAATACCTTCCAATAAACAGTCCCCCAGTAATGGCTGAAGGCCAGTGGGATGCGTCACCCAACCCACCCGCGATATAATGCACTAATAGCCCGCAAAGCCAGTGCGCTGAAATTTTGTATTAATTAATAGTAACTTTTTTAATAAGCAGTGCCGCCTTAAAAATCACCGATGACAGCAATGTCTCGTTTTTAGAAGTAATAGCTTTATATCCGAAATACAACTGAATATTTTTATTTGGTCGCTTCACTATATTTTATTTGACCACGAGGTTGGGAACGAATCGTCCAAGGACACATGTAGCACGAGCACCACCGCTCCCGTCGGAGGTTCGATTCCTCCATCGGGCAGCGGCGTGTGTGGGTGTGTGTGTGTGTGTGTGTGTGTGTGTGTGTGTGTGTGTGTTGTCCGTAGCATAATATAGTTTGATTAGGGACTGATGAGTTTAGCGGTTTGGCCTCTTAGGTTTACCAAAATTTGAACATTGTTTTCAATTGTATTTCCTTATTTTATTTGTAATATTTGTCATAGAAAGAGAAAGTATAGTTAAACCCGTTCAAAAAATTAACTTATATAATCTCAGCTGTTTATTTTAAGATAAACTCAATGTCCTATGTATCAAATAATTGACGTGTTAAACATAAGATACGACGTGAACGCTAGGGAGTGGTTAAACGGCAGACGTTTAAAAAATTTGCGAGTACTTTTACCTTGGTTTATATCATTATATTATGAATTTATCAGTTTATTGTACATTTTTTTTAATTTTGTAAATGCGCATCTGTAACACCATTTCATTTATTGTACCTTACAGAGCACAGCACTTGATGATGCGTCTATAGGACGAGAAACAAATCGTGCTCTTTAAATAAAAGCTTTCTGCAGTCAAGTGGACTTAATCTCTTCCTTAGGACAAGTGTTGTAATTTTTTTGTGTTTTATGTGGTACATATTTTATCTGTGTTAAGTAGTTTTATGTAGAAATCTCAACGGAATATTCTCTCTCAGTTTAGTTATAAACCTTAAACCACATGATCTTTAAGAATAAACTGACAAGGAAAGTACAAGGGCTCGAACAAACATATCTGTATGAACGTTTGGTTACAGGATCTCTACGTACACCTCAATGTACTGGTGGGTGTCGTTTTTCTGCACAGCTCCGCAACCATGCTCTAGATAGCACTAGCTGTAATTGTAAACGCCATACGTAATGCAGATATCTTAACTATAACTTATGTAATAATCATCGTACATGTTCTTCCTGAAAGACTGTTGGTATTCACTGCCACTGCTTCCATCGCCTCTTCCCGCACTTACCGTAGCACTACCGCTTGCAATGAGTTGTTCATCATTATCATCCCTATTATCATTATTATGAGTAACAACAGTACCTAACTTATGCTCATATTTCTGTAACATAACAGATACGAGAAAGCATGCAAATGATTCATCTTCTACACTAATACCATCTTCACGAAGAAGGGTTCTTCGTAACTTCATCTCAACTAATCGCAATACATTAGCAGGATTGATTAGCAATCGCCGCCCCATCTGACACTTCACCACACAAATAACATCACAAAACGCAACTTCGGAGGCACACTGCACCGTCGCTACTGGCGAACCGACAGGTTAAAGTGCATTGCGGCATCGCACACGCAGAGCCCTCTAACGGACGACTGCAGAGCAAGCGATCTTGGCTGAAAAACTCTTATTAAACAATTCTAGATCGCCCCAACAATGTGTTTCTTACATAAAAATGTAAATAACGTAAAATTAAATATATAAAAATAATAATATAAAATATAACATTTAATAAAATAATAGAAAACTAAACATATAAAACCTTCTTATACAATGTTTTTATACATTTAATTTGATCTTACTTACTATTATTTATATTTTTGTTACGTTTAGGCCGAAATAATTACATATGGAACCCGCAAACAGGCCAGTACGATTTTTGTTTTCGTAATTTCTTAAATAAAATTTTTCTTTCAGCTACCGCAACAATTTGATTTGTATATTTCTTTCATTTGGATGTGCGAAAAATGTTTTATTCCCATCTTTATTTACTACGAAATATTTAAATTTGTATGCCTAATTTTAAAGACGACTCTCCTTCACCCCGCAATACGAATTTCATTTCGACGCTTCAGCGTATATTTATTTTAGCAAGATTTTTGTAAAGCAGCAACGGGTATTGATGTTAAATTCACCCCGGAACAACCTAGTTTCAGAGTTCAGCCCTGCCTCAGCTTAACCACACTTCAGTTACTAAGCTCCTGTAGAGGTAGAAAACATTGTCACGACCGTTAAATAACAGTTTATCTTCGTTCGAATCAAATTGTCGTCCCTTGTCCGATATGTGCAAAGTTCAGGAGAAAGGTCTGCTTTGACAGGTGGGAAAGGTTCATAATGGGGTGGCCACGCCAAAGTACTTAACGTACGAGTGCACTCTAACCGATGAATTATTACAGCAGTTTGTCACTTCAACAAAGGTCGCAGCAATTTGTTTCACCTTAGGAACGGGTAAAAGAAATTTCACTTCCGACTCGGAACGCAGTCACCGGGGGTCCGAGGAGGGCAAATGTGGCGATCGCGTGATTGGAGTTCCCGCCACCGGCAAAGTAGTGGCGCCCGCGTCGGGAAGGTGGGGCTGCGAGCGTGACGCAAGGGCATCCAGTGTAGAGGAGGGGGGAGGGGGAGGAAAAGAGTAGGCGTGAGGGAGCACTCACTGTGCCCGTGTACTGCGGAACACAAGGGAAGTGCTGCAGCAGTTTTAATTCTGGATGAAACACAATTGTGTAATAGTCTAGAACATTTATTATTTGGCAAACCGGCTTTTGGCTTTTTCGCCATCGTCAGGTGTAGGCTGCAGAGAGACAGATAGCTGTAGCTGTGAAAGTGTAAGGTTAAAAGATCTTATACTGTTGTAAACGGAGTATCTCACAAGGAAAGAACTTTGTTATCGAACAAACACATACATCTACATCTACATGGGATACTCTGCAAATCACATTTAAGTGCCTGGCAGAGGGTTCATCGAACCACAATTATACTATTTATCTCCCATTCCATTCTCGAATAGCGCGCGGGAAGAAAGAACACCTGAATCTCTCTGTTCGAGCTCTGATTTCTCTTATTTTATTCTGATGATCATTTCTACCTATGTAAGTGGGAGTCAACAATATATTTTCGCATTCGGAGGAGAATGTTGGCGATTGGACTTTCGCAAGTAGCCCACGCCGCAGCGATAAGCGCCGTTGTTGTAATGATTCCCATCCCAGATCCTGTATCATTTCCGTAACGCTGTCTCCCCTATATCGTGACAATACGAAACGAGCTGCCCTTCTTTGGACTCTTTCGATGTCCTCCGTCAAACACACCTGATAAGGATCCCACACTGGGCTGCAATACTCCAAAAATGGACGGACAAGCGCAGTGTATGCTGTTTCTTTAGTAGTTCTGTTGCATCTTTTAAGGGTTCTGCCAATAAAACGCAGTCTCTGGTTCGCCTTTCCCACGATATTATCTACGTGTTCTTTCCAGTTTAGGTCTGAAGTAATTGTAATTCCTAGGTATTTTGTGGAGTTTACGGCCTTCACATTTGATTGATTTATGTTGAAAACAAAGTTTAACGGTTTTCTTTTCGTACTCATGTGGATGACTTCACACTTCTCATTATTTAGAGTCAATTGCCAATTTTTACACCATACTGATATCTTATTCAGATCGTTCTGCAGTTGGTTTTGATCTTCATATACACCAAAATCGTATGAGAGATAATGTAATTACACTAGTGATACTCCCACATCTGCAAAAGCCGGCCGCGGTGGCCGAGGGGACTGAGGCGCGCCAGTCACAGTGTGCACGGCCACTACGGTCGGGGCTTCGAATCCCCCCTCGGGCATGGATGTTTGTGCCGTCCTTAGTGTTAGCTACTTCCTAACAGCAAACCGATTCACAGATATCGTCAGCTTATGTAAAATTTGGACTGAAGACCTGCGATTACTTCTGGCACTATAAGAGCAAAGAGGTTATATCTGCTAGTGGCAGAAGTCATCGCAGGGCTTCAGACCAAATTTTACATAAGCTGATGATATCTGTGAATCTGCTGTTCCTGCTCTATGGTTGGCAAGTTCTCGATGAACCCTTGTCCAGTCTGAAGATGGCGATCTTCACGAAGAAGGGTTCTTCGTAACTTCATCTCAATCAAGCGCAATACATTAACAGGATTGATTACCAATCGCCACCCCAACTGACGTTTCACCACACAAATAACGTCACAAAACGCAACTTCGGAGCAAACTGCATCGTCCCTACGGCCGAACCGACAGGTCAAAGTGCAATGTGGCATGGCACACGGAGAGGCCTCTAACGGACGATTGTAGACTTTTGCAGATGCGGGAGTATCACTAGTGTAATAAGGGACCTTTACATTATCTCTCATACGACTTTGATGTATATGTTTCTGTTCGAGCCCAAGTACTTTCCTTGTCAGTACAGACATTTTTAATTAGGAGACCCCTGATTCGAAAGCCGGCCTTACTAGAAATTTTAATTATATGCACTTGGCACTCGATCACGATAAGGCCGAATATGCCATGCAGGATGCCGCGTACTTCAGTCCCGACGGAAGGGATAGAGGTATGAATTACTTGCAGTTTATAGATCCAACCCCGTGCATTCAGTGATACACGCGCTTCATGCACAACTTGGCCAACGTAACGTTTGTTATGATAAGCGGATTTTCGAAACAATTTCCTAACCACTCATGATTCGCTCTGGGGATTCACCACTTTGCCAACTGTACCTATCCTAACTAGCCTTTCAACGAAAAATGTTACGCACTTGTTTTCCTTTTTAATTAAACTATAATTTATAAATGAGGCCACTGAGTCAGTCGGGGCCCTTTTTTTTTTTTTTTTTTTTTTTTTTTTTTTTTTTTTTTTTTTTTTTTTTTTTTTTTTGCGTTTTATGTTGGCTATGCGATACGGTTGTTTCCCGTCGACTGGTGTTCATCTTCTAATATATAAAGCAGTGTGTCCGTATGTTTGTACGTGTTACATACAAATCTACAGTTTTGTTCCAATCCTTATGAAATTTTGCACACGTAAGCTTCTATCCATGAGGACGGTCGCCGTAAGTGTAAGAATCACTTATATATAGTTCACGAGATATGACGTCATAAACAATGAGATGCGCGAAAAACTGCTGCATTTTGCGACAATGCTCCTCATTTTCTCCTAAATCATTGGACCGAATTCAACCAAATTTGGTACACACATTCCTTACTGTGAGGTAACAATTTCTGCATGGTTAAAAATCGCATACGGCACATGGTTCAAAAGATATTACGTCATAACCAATAGAAATCGCAAAAAACGGGATATAATGCGGCGAGACTTTCGAAATACACTGTATGAGAATGACAGTACTTAGCGACTTGCAACAAACTTTAAACATAATTTCAAACCTTTATTAAACTTTTTCTCGCTGGCAACCATAGTAAAATGATGAAAGGAAAAAAGTTTCTCGCTTACTACTTTTCCGCTGTTTATGGAGTGAAACTACGGCTCTCGGTATGACGTTACAATTTATAATTTGAACACTACAAATTGTAGCCGCAGGAAATTTTACAGACAGTATACACACATATAGTTGAATGTACCTTCTAAATTGAATCACAGTACGACATTTAGTTCATGAGACGTGTGCACATAAACAGTAACTTTCATGGAAAACCGCCCCATCACGCACTAAGTTTTAATCTATTACTTCTTTACTACTAATTCTGTTCCCAAGAGATTTTACAGAGATACAACACTTATACAAATGAATATATACCTGAAAAACTATACAATTGTACAACATATAATTCAATAAATATGAGATCGTACGAATTTTCTATGTTATTTATATTTTGACTACTATCTTTCTTTGTTTGGATGCTCCACTTATAATTTTGTACATTATGCAATAAAGCGTTATTTATTACATATTCTACGATATATATAACATGATTTTAGCAAAAGTTGTTGGACAGAGAGAGAAGAGAATTCGGAAGTACTAACTCAGGAATAAATAAGTAAATACCTGTGCTACGCCGGGTCTTCAGCTAGTTGTAGATAAGACCATAAACTCGGATAGTTTTTGTGTGCGATGGGGAAGGAAATCGGCCGTACCCTTTGAAAGGAACTATCCCAGTTTTATCCTGGAATGATGTAAGGAAAACACCATAACCTAAACCAAAATAGCTGAATGCACGTTATAACATTTATATGCTATTTAAGTAATTACATTTCATTTTATCACTTTCCAACATAATACTCATCTTTTCAACATTACGATGTATGGGAGTTCTGCTCGCTGCAACATTATTCTCCTGGGGCGTCGTGGTAGAAATAAATACTCGATATATACAATTTTTCACTTCTTTAATTTGAATCAAAACTTCTCCAGCAAAACATTACAACTTAATAACATAAACAAAGCATCAGAACGGTAGTACTTCCATTTCAAAACACAGACTGACATAGCTTCGAGAGCACTTGACAAACAAGTGAAACTCGAACTCCCCTACGCAAGGCGGTGAGGCAAATATATAACATTGACAATAATGGCATTACATTACGCATTGTTCATAACAATTGAATATACTAATTTACAATTGCCGAATACAACAGTAAAACATTTCATGTACACAAAAATAATCATAATAAAAAAAATGAAAACTATACATACAATAATTTTAGATCGCACCTATCTTTTTAAGTTTTAATCACGCTACTTTTTTGTTTGACAACAAACCAAAATGTTAAATGTCAATTAGTTAGTTAACGAGTACATCATACATGTTCCTAACATATATTGAACTATCAATTATCTTGGCAATTCTCAAAATAAGTTCAAAATCTCACATCAGTCAATATATACAGAGAATTATAATATTCAATTTCGACTATAATTAACACAATTAGCTGGTGAATACAACTTGTTTATGAGCCTATCCTATATACAATGCCATTTATTTTCATGACTTTATGTTTTACATAAGTTTGTACCTTTCATCTGTCTATTTATTAAATAATGTACAATGACAAAAGTATTGTTTATAGAACTGTCTGGAAACGTCTTATACAAATCTCTTAGTTAATGAAATCTATCGCTTGTTTTGATCACAGTATCACCGAGACACTGTCCTACACTGATTCCTAGACTGGTTATTTCGTTTGCAACTTCACACGCAAAATATGTCACTATTGCACCACACGATTCCAGGTCCGACGCAGACGGTATCGTACAATAACATTGAGATGAGAGGGCCAGCAGTATCGTCACAACGTCCAGTGTTACGCCACTGCGCCACCTAGCTCATGGACGTATACTATCACTGTATATCGATCTGGGATGGTACAATTTGCATTAGAGAGAATATGCATACTCGCGGAGAACTTGTGACACGAGGTAGTATTTTCAGCACACATCAACTTCTGGCATAACATCCTGACAGGATCGCAAATTACGCCAGAAGTCGGGTGGGTGCTGAAAATACCACGTCTTCTCAGAAGTCCTCCGCGAGTACGCATACTCTCTCGAATGCAAATTCTGTTTAGCATGGCAAATGCGGCATTACCGTGATTGAGTGGGTGGCTGCGGCCGCTGCGAATCTACTTAAGCGTGGGCCGTCGCATGCTAACTGCTGCCCGAGCACGGCGAAGACGCGATCACGCAATTCTAATTCTCGACGTTCATTGAGTAGAGACTTCACCGATTCGTCAGACGGCTGAATCCAAGAGCCTAAAGGCAAGACCACGTCTTCAACCGAGCTCAACCAAGAGTAAATGTAAAAATTGTAAATCAATTCTAGAAAGTAATATAAACAATCAGGATGTCTTTCTATGAATTATTGCAGTCCACCTTATCTGTTTCTATATGCCTTTATTGCGTTACTACCGGTTTCGTACCGTTAAAGGTACATCTTCAGGTATCTTTTAATTTACATGGGGTGGTTGCGTGTCCCAAAGTTCATGATGGTTTGCCGGGTTTTATGGAGGTTTTCTTCAAAGATGTTAATTAATTTTACGTAGGGGTGGGTTCAGTATCCCCTGAATCTAAAGTAAAACGAATTGTACCAATGGTTTGCGTCATATGCTATTAACATATTTGACAAAACCAGAAGCTTTTTGGAGTCGTGGTCCGTGTTATGATTCTCAAAATTAGAAAATTCATAGAAACCATTAGGTGCACGTTAGGACTTAAAAATTTTTGTTGTCATTCAAACTATGAAAATTATCCATGTGCACTGATAGTATATGATATGTTTAGAAGTGCAATACGTATTTAGAAGTATTGCACTTCTGAAGATATGCTACATGCACTAGCTTTTGCAGACGATATTGCGCTACTGTCCACGAATATACCAGATGCAATTAAACAAATAGAAATCTTAGCAAAGCATGCAGCTAAATTTGGTTTACAGATATCACAAGAAAAAACTTAATTCATGTCTAACAAATTTAAGGAAGTCAACAAATTACACACAGTTATTGGATGCAGCGAAACGGTCAAACACTTTAAATATTTGGGAGAAACAATAACGGATACTGGCATAGAAAAAGAAGCTGTCAAACTTCGAGTAGCTAAACTCAGGAGGGCGTAAATTTTAACAGTGAAGCTGTACAACAGAAAATGCTTATATCGAAATGCGAAGTTATTACACTACAAAGAACCGAAGTACAATATGCAGCAGAAACACTATCCCTCAAGAACAAAATACTAGTAGGTGAGCTCGAGAGGAAGGAAAGGGTAATTCTGAGGAAACTTCTTGGTGGACACAAAAAAATTCGCGAAACATGGGTAAGGATGAGCAATGAGAAGGTCTATCAATTTATTAAACCAGTTACAACGGAAATGAGAAAGAGAAGGCTTATGTTCCTCGGTCATCTGGTGAGAATGGATGACAGCAGATTAACGAAGAAAATCTTCAATTTAATTCAACAGAGGAAAACACCCAACTGTTGGTTGCAAGAAATAAAGAAAGATCTCTTGGAACTTGGACTCACAGAAATGGACGCGATGAATAGGGACAGTTACAGAAAGGCAGTAACTGAATTCGATGTGTTTCAGGAGGCACCAAGAAAGACCAATAGGAAACTGACAGCTAAACATCTGGTAAAATGGCAGCAGGCAGAAGAGCAGCCCTAGAGAAGAGAAAGAGGAAACAGAATATGAAATAAAATTTGTAACGAGGTCCTTAGTTGGCCAATTCGTGTAAATAAATAAATAAAAAGTGCAGCACTCCAAGCAGGGTGCAGTCTGTACTGAGTGTATGCTTGTGTTAGCAACAAACGTGTTCCAAGTGTAAAGTGTCGTGCTCTATTAGCGACAGTCTTCGAATTCCGGACCAACTTCAGTTTTCAACATGATAATATGAAGTTACCGTACTTCAGCCAGTTTCAACTGTGAGAATCTCTACGTTGTTTTCGCAGGTCAAGTCTACGGACTTCTCCTTGATGTCAGGTTTGAGAAAGACAGCACTGCCCATAATAAGCTTGGGGACGTTCCAGTATTAGTTTCATGTCGCAGATCTGCGGTCTACAGCCTGAAACTCCTCTGCGTGTTTCTTGAAGCAAGAGGATGCGCTGATGTTCCTTGCACAGTATTGATAGTAAATTTTCCTTATCTAAAGACAAGCCTTTAATGTCTATTGAAGTAGTCACCAAGTTGGCTTTGATAAAAGTCTTTTTGGAGTTGCGCTCGGCGCGTTTGGTGTGGATGGTGCTCCGGTGTTGGAAGGATTCGACGATATACTGTCGTTTCCAGGGGACGCCCGACTACCTTTGGGATGGACATGAAAGACAGTCTACGTGGAGGCTCCTTCCTTGTCCCCCTTGGTAGGTTTTGTAATCAAACAGCAGGGACACTGGCTTCGGCCGGGAATCGACGCCGGGTCTCCGGAAGTAGGCAATAGTAATACCGTTACACCACCAGGCATACGGGCCTCAGACTCTTGCACGGACTACTTGAGCATGTACCCCGTCCTACCCAATTTCCCATATGTCTTACTTCGACCATTTTTATTTCCGAAAGCATATCCACCTCGCTTACGTTTGATGCTTCTTTCCGTGCGGATGCACAAGGATCTTCTGCCGAGAATACATTTCGTATGTGCCATGATGTAGTTTGGCAATAAACGATTTATGAGGATTTATAGCTGAGGTACAACATCCTCTTAATACAGGGATCATGGTCGGTATTGATTACAGAAAGATCTTTTCACAGTATCTGCACTTTGCAATTTAAAGTAAATGTATAACTGAACATTTTGGAATCGGCTGTTTAACAGGCAAGTAGCATATTTGAATATAACGGTGTGGAAAAAGAACTTCAGCGACTGTCGGTCGTTTTGAGAGTAGATATCTTCTAAAGATGAATATAGCAATGAAGCAGATCATTTAGGAAAAGTTATCGAAAAGTTTGGAACCTTTTCGTAAAATTCTTCTTCAAAATGTAATATAGCCATAGTTCGTCACAATGTGTATCACTCGCTCCGATGAATGTCAGTTCCAATATTGACTGATGAATATTACGACATGATGCGGTCTACCACCCTAAAATTTTTAAGTAATCTGACTCCAATTATGAAATCTTAATCTGTGAGAATGCTAATTCTGGCGGTGCTTTTATAAGAAACTTTTTAGCATCTACAAAACATGTCAGTGAGTACTTCCTACGAATAACTGGTGCTATTGTAAGCGCGCAACATTTTGTAACGGCAAGATCGCGTGCTTACATTAGACCGTAAACCAGTTATCTTCATCTGTTCTGTGACAGTAAGAAAATCTACGGCACTAAAACAGCACTACTCAGAAGTTTAAAGCAAGTCGAAATAATCTGGCAGGTTCATAAATGTTCTATTTAGTTTTATGCCTGTTTTTCGCTGCTGACCTATGGCCAAATTTAAGACTAATTCTTATAGAAGTTTTCGCGCCTTCGATAACAAATTTTACTGTATACAACGTTCGAAATGCAGGAGACATAGTTGGAAATTAATGAATGAATCGTCATTTTTAATTGCCACATCTCTCTGTAAAGACTCGTCCGCAACAACATCGAACACAAAGCTTCGTTTCGTTCATTTTGGTCACCGATTTGATTTCACTCGTAATATTTCGATTAGAAGACATATTGTGATATCACTTTTAACAGTAAGGAATACCTGTATCAGTGAAGCAACATGGACTTGCAAAGTCAAGACAAGAAAAACATGGAAGAGGACCCTTGAAGTTGTTTTGGTACTGCAGTAAGCACTAATACTGTTGTGCGGGTCGCGGTGGCCGAGGCGCGCCAATCAGGGTCTGCACGGCCACTGCGGTCGGGGGTTCGAATCCCCCCTCGGGTATGGATATTTGTGCCGTCATTTGTGTTATCTAGTTCATAAGTAGTTTGTAAGTTTAGGGACTGATGACCCCGTAGTTAAGTCCCATAAGCTCTACAAACATTTGAACTGTTGTTGTTGGACAAGCAGTGGTAATAAAAAAACTGTTTATAAGTCGCTCATAGCTCAATGCTAGAACAAAAAAGTTGTGTTGTCGGAAAAGCGTGAGCAACAAACTGTCCCATCTTCTCAGATTATAAACTAATATCTTAGAGACGGTTCATTTGCTTCAACAAGCACGACAATGAAGAACAGGAATAGTGTCAGTTGTGAGAAACTTAAACATGTCGCATTGCTTACAGAATTACTGTTTGTTGAAGATAGTTTTCCTGTTATACATGCTGATGATAGCTGAATTATTCAGAAAATAAAGTAATATGGAAGAACCGAATGAGCCTCCAAAGCGAACAGACAATACAAACACTCTCTAGCATATGAATTTAGAACCTTTCTTGATCCAGAAATTCTTAATTTTAACCACTACAGTTCTTCTGTGGGACGTGTCTGTCTATACGAACATTTCTTTCTGCAATGCTCTTAGAAAGGCAGTCGTCACGCCAGCTCCTCGCATTCTGGTGTCTACTCGGTTGCTAAATTGGAACATGCGAGGCCTGAACGTTTCACGATTACTGCTGTTCATGGGACTCACATCGACTTCAAACAGGCGAAGCATCTTCATACCCATCTGCCATCCTACATCAAATGAAATCTTTCGTGTTCGCTAATGAGGGTTCTTATCTTTCCTCAGCGATGGTACGAGCACTTATTCTAGATCGTTGTGTTCAGTGCTTGACCTTTAAGGAACTTTAAGGAAAAGAAAAGACGGCACGAAAATATTATTTTGCTTGAAGCAAAAAAAGCGTTACTCAAATTTAAGCAGTCCCGAAGGTGTACATATTGCGTAATAATGCCGAAATGAAAGCAACCATCGAAAAAGCCGAATAAATACTAACGTTTTAGAAAAGCTCGACCAGTATTACAGAAAGTAAACGCTTCCGGAACTCTAATAAAACAGCTCGTTTTATCTAATTGAATTGTATACAGAGAAATAAATCAAAACTTCCTCAATAATAACTTAGGACGTAGGAGACACTCCAAATACTTGGGCGTGAGTCTTTTATATTTAGGAAACACAAAGAACTAAAAGAACACAAGCTAAAATGAAGAAATTAACTACCTGTCACTAGTGGGGATCTGAAGCAAACACGTTAACTGCATAACACTCACCTGTGCAACCTGTAGCCGAATACTGTTGACTTGTTGGAAGCAGAAGAAACCGTATCAAGAAAGTGGACATCAGTCTAGTTACACGAGGACGATCGAGACAGGAACTCTTACATCCACGTCAGTACCGTGCTTGACAATCTTCGCCAGTATTGCCCCTCCTCCCTCCCCGTCCACACACACACACACACACACATACACACACATAGTAGTCAGTGACACAACAATGGACAATGTGGCTGGGCGGCGACATGGTTTGGTTTGGTGACTGGGGCGACAGTTGTGTTGACTTAATTTTATATTAGGGTTTTAACTTGCGATTTTTAAGCTGTAGATTACGTCTTGATTTTCACAGTGTATTGGATGTATAGGTTCAAAATTCTATTTGTCACCTCAGTATGAAAATTAAGTTGGTAGACCTGGTACTTCTTCGCAGTTAATAAAATTTATATATTTGTTGAATTTTTCAGTGTGAATATTGGTTCAGGATTTTATTTAAAACTTAAAGACCTTTTTTCAATGTTTTAGCATGAAAATCCGTTTTTCAGCGACTGATATTTAATAAACCAAAGAATAAAAATTCGAGTCATTGAGTCCCGGTAGTTCAGATAATTTGACGCCCATCACAAAGATAATGTTTTTGCTTGATCCTCTTCCTTTATAGAATTATTCTTTAGAAAATTTCACCATAAGTTTCTCCTGACCACTACTGTTAGATGTATTCCTTCACTTTTAGAATATTCTGGGACAATATTAGGGAACTAAATACTCGAATAACTTTTTTAAGGTTCGCAAATTCTCTATTCTGAAATCAATAGTTGCATTCATAACACCTTCACAGTACACACGTTATAAGTTCACAGTTCGTGATTATTTTCGTCAAAGTTTGTTTGTATTAATCTCTCTCAAGAATGTTCATCAGTTTATTACGGGAGGCAGAAGTTTATAATTCTTCCGTCCTAGCCTATCCCGATGAAAGTCCAAAGATAATGTCCTCTTTCACGATATAAGAGTTTATATTAAATTTTAAATATTTTCTTGGGTTTTTTCCTATCTTGGAATGAAACCGCGTATAATACTTTAGGCTAAGTACTGAGAGATAGTCCCACTGAAAGCTGAACACATAGAGCTGAGCACATAGAGAGCTAAACACATAGAGAGAGGGAGTAACTCAACTGCGGATACTATTTATAATAGCAATCTGACAACTGATCTCTGATATACGAGATGTTTTGACCTAAGTATTCCCTGGATATTATTACTCTAAATTACGCTGGTATAATATGAATTTACTAAAAATTTTGAAAAATGAGAAAATTCTGCCTGTTAACAAATTATTAAAATTACGCAACGATGAAAAATGTCGGAATACCGCTATGGTCGCGATGTGGTGTTACAACGAATGGACTCCCCAGTTTACGTAACACAACCATTAACCTCGCCCCTGATTCATGTCTAGACAACCAATGTGGGTAAACAGCTTTAAACCCTCCTCAGTGCTACTGATGAGCAAACCTTGGAGCACATTATGCATGACTGTCAAAACAGCATTAACTACCTGCAAACAGATCGTAGATACATTACTCGCAGCACTCAAATAGTTGGAATCTTCGGATATCCACCTATGGATATCTCAAATTCTCTATACAGAACGCGGAACTAAACTTTGTTTACGGCCAGATGGAGCCGAAGGCACTCGACAATACTCGTCAGTACACGATCGACGCACTTGGCTCGGCATTGTATAGTCACTTTATTGTCATAGTGCGGCTGAAACGGATTGGCTTCGCGAAAATTTATGTAAGCAAAGATTAAGTTCAGGTGGATAAATTCTAACAAATAATGATGTTCAATCCTGTGTAGAAGACAAACGGTTGCTAATACAGCTATGGAAAGAGAAGCAACAACAGCAGTAGGAAAGAGTATATGTACAGTGCATAAATTCGTGGACGATGTTTAGAAGGCCCCGTTCGGGGTTGGGGGGGGGGGGGGGGGACCACACACATTCGGTGGTGGACCATGCACCTCAGTTGCCTTCGTTCGAGAGTAATCTACGAAAAAGAAATACAAAATTTTGGCGAACATTCTAGAGCTTTATAACAGACAGTTTATTTTAATAGATACCACAGCGCAGTGTATATCTCGTCTGCGTAATGTGCAAGAGGTTCAGATCTTTTTCGGACTTCAATATTTTATTTTATTTTCATATCATTATCGAAAAGACTTTGATCGTAATTTTTATCGATTAATTACTTAAAATGTGATTTAATCAACCTATTTTACGTTACTGTAGACGTTGTGTAAACTTTTTGTCCTAACGTTAGATTTTTTTGTTTCTATCATTCTTTATTTGTCTGAATTCCTTGTTTCTGACATTGTTATTCCTTTTACGTATTAATTTTGATTTACTTTCTTCAATTTCATTATTTTTATCATTATTATTTCAAATAAAAAAGTTTTAAACCAATTAAGTGAATAAAAATAGTCGTCAAAGTCATTTCTATAAAGATCAAGAAATGAAAAATATTGAAGAATCTGCACACAATTACATTGGGGCAATACACGTTAACCATTACGCTATAAGAAATGATAACACTGCGGTTCCAAGCTTTACGTATCAAGTAAAACTCCGAAATTCTAGATTGTCGATTTCTCGTAAACAAGCATCTCATCAACTATCTGAATATCTTCTCTGTTTTAAGGCTCTAGGACTTCGTCGTCGATTACTATTAGATGATAGCTCATCAGGGTGACTGACCAGCCACATCATCGTATGATACATGGTTCCAAAACTCCGATACTCCCGGTGGGGACCTCTTCTTCTTGGTTCTTAGGTCGTACACCATTACTTCTATTTTGTTTTAATTTCTTGAACTTTGCTGTACAATGATGAATTAAATCAAATGTATTTTTATCAGCTACACGCCCAACTCCATTATTGCAACACGTTATTCATATCAAACGTTTGTAAATTATGGGATTTCATTTCTTTGGCTATTAGTCCCTAGGCTTACAAACTACTTAAACTAACCAAAGGACAACAGACACACCAATGCCCCGCAGAGGACTCGAACCTCCGACGGCGAGCAGCCGCTCGCTCGACAGCAAGGCGCCTTGAAACGCTCGGCTACTGCACCGCGTCCGACAGTTATATCTTAATTTCGTACGATTCCCTGTAGTGGTACGTATTAATAGCGAATTTATTACGCGTTCGCTGCAGTCATTCGATAATAACTCTACAGTTTTCATTCTTTATTTCATGGTTTGCTACAGAAGAATGTATTACAAGCTAATATACCAGGGGTGGGCAATTGCTATGGCTCGTGGTCCACATTGTAGCTGCAGAGGTTAGCGGAGGGCCGCACTTTCTTAATTTCTTTCATTACAAAGCTGATCTGTGGATGGAATATATAGAGGGCCTATACAAATGAAATAAACTTGAAGGGAGTATTCTAGAAATGTAACACAAAGTGGAGGAAGATGAGATAGGAGATATGACACTGCGAGAAGAATTTGACAGAGCGCTGAAGGATTTGAGTCGAAATGATGCTTCAAAATACTAACACGAATTATTTACAGACGAATAGAAAAACTTGGGGGGTCTGACCTCGGGGAAGATCAGTTCGGATTTAGGAGAAATGTAGGAACACGGGAGGCAATACTCACATTACGACTTATCTTAGGTTAAGGAAGGGCAAACCTACGTTTTTGGCGTTTGTAGATTTGGAGAATGCTTTTGACAATGTCGACTGTAATACACTCTTCCAAATTCTGAAGGTAGCAGGGGTAAAATATAGGGAGCGAAGAGTTATATTCAACCTGTACAAAAACCAGACAGCGGTTATTAGAGTCTAAGAGCAAGAAAGGGACGCAGAGGTTGGGAAGGGAGTAAGACAGGGTTGTAGACTTTCCCCAATGTTGTTAAATCTATACATTGAGCAAGCAGTGAAAAAATGGAAGGAGAAATTTGGAGAGGGAATTAAAGTTCGAGAAGGAGAAATAAAAAAGTTTACGGTTTGCCGACGACATAGTAATTTTTTCAGAGACTGCAACGGATCTGGAAGAGCATTTGAATGGAATGGACAGTGTCTTGAAAGGAAAATATAAGATGAACGTTAACAAGAGTAAAACGAAGGTAATGGAATGTCATATCAGAAAATCAGGTGATGCTGAAGCAACTAGATTAGGTAATGAGGCAATAAAAGTTGTAGGTGAGTTTTGTTATTTGGGTAGCAAGATAATTTCTGATGATAAAAGTAGAGAAGATATAAAATGCAGAATGGCTAAGGGAAGAAAAGCATTTCTAAAGAAGCGAAACTTGTTAACATCCAATATTAATTTAAATGTTAGGAAGTCCTTTCTGAAAGCATTTGTCTGGACTGTAGCATCGTATGGGAGTGAAAGGTGGATGATAAGGAGTTCAGACAAAAAAATGATAGTAGCGTTCGAAATGTGGTGCTACAGACGAATGATGAAAATTAGATGGGTAGATCACGAAACGAATGAGGAGGTGCTTAACCGAGTTGGGGAGAAAACGAGTTTCTGACATATCCTAAGAGAAGGGATAGATTTGTGGGACACATTCTGAGACATCAAGAAATCGTCAACTTAGCGTTAGAAGGAAGTGTGTGGGGCAAAAATCGTAGAGGGAGACCGAGGGACGAATACAGTAAGCAGATTCAAAAGGATGTAGGTTGCCGAACGTATTCTCAGATGAAGGTACTTGCACATGACAGGGTAGCGTGGAGAGCTGCATCAAACCAGTCTGCGGACTGAAGACAACAACAACAACAACACATAGCTTTGCATATCACAAATGGTATAAATTGGATAATTAAAGTTAATAAAAAGAGATAAGCCAGTCATAGTGTTCTTCAAGTAAATTTATTTTGCAAATTTCGTAATGTCTCCAAGTATATATAATTTCAGAAGTTTAACGAGACAAATTCATCCTATCACGCTTTCGCACAATTCTTATGAAATTAGTTGTGTGACTGGTTGTTGAAATTCTCATCACAGGCTGCAAGTTAATATCTGTTAAAACAGCTTCGGCACTTGCTCTTCTTGATATCCAAGCAAGAAAAACTTTGTTCACATATGTAGAGAGCATTTTTCCAGCAAATTTCTTCATACTTTGAAATTTTGCAGGTTGACAAGGATTTGTAAAAGTCAACTAGTTTCACAGCATTAAACACTTCTTCTACTGTGTGACTGCCTGTGCGTCATTACGTTCAAGTAGCTGCTCCTCCAGTGCTGTGTCAACTTCACCGGTGATGCGATACAGTAGCAGATTGAATTGAGGCTTTGTTTTCTTTAATCGTTTACTGAATTCAGCCTCCAAACTCTGTAGACGATCCATAATCTTACCAAAACACATTCAGACACTTTCTGTTTTCCTAGTAAATAGAAATGGCAAAAATTGCCTTCATTTACTTGAATTGCAAATAGACCCAGTTTTGATTTGAAAGCACTGTCACATTCAGCTCACTGAATTTTTCAAATATATCAGCTACAAACATCTCTCATAACTCCACTCTTCACATGCTATTTTTTAAGTATCTCCTTCGTGTCCGGAAATAATATAGTTTCATTCTGCAATGCAGAATGAAACTTTTCCCAAGGTCAAATACCTCACCTTGTTAGGATAAATTATACTTGAAGTATTTTATCCATTTCAGCAACTGTTCAGGTTATACATTAATAAAATGCAGCAACCAGTTGCTTGTGAACTGGTAAGCAACTGGTTGCTGCATTTTATTAATCTATAAATTATACAGCTGGCCATTAAAATTGTTACACCACGAAGATAACGTGCTAAGAGACGCGAAATTTAACCGACAGGAAAACGATGGTGTGATATGCAAATGATTACCTTTAAGAGCATTCACACAAGGTTGGCGCCGGTGGCGACACCTACAACGTGCTGACATGAGGAACGTTTGCAACCTATTTCTCATACACAAACAGCAGTTGACCGGCGTTGCCTGGTGAAACGTTGTTGTGATGCCTCGTGTATGGAGGAGAAATGCGCACCATCACGTTTCCGACATTGATAAAGGTCGGATTGTTGCCTATCGCGATTGCGATTTGTCATATCGAGACATTGCAGCTCGCGTTGGCCTCGATCCAATGACGATTAACACAATACGGAATCGGTAGGTTCAGGAGGGCAATACGGAACGCCGTGCTGGATCCCAACGGCCTCATAACACTAGCAGTCGAGATGACAGGCATCTCATCCGCATGGCTGTAACGGATCGTGCAGCCACGTCTCGATCCCCGAGTGAACAGATGGGATAGTTTGCAAGACAACAACCATCTGCACGAACAGTTCGACGACGTTTACAGCAACATGTACTATCAGCTCGGAGACCATGGCTGTGGTTACCCTTGACGCTGCATCACAGACAGGAGCGCCTGCGATGGTGTACGCAACTCCGAAACAGGATTTACGAATGGGAAAACGTTGTTTTTTTCGGATGAATCCAGGTTCTGTTTACAGCATCATGTTGGTCGCATCCGTGTTTGGCGACATCGCGGTGAACGCACATTGGAAGCGCGTATTCGTCATCGCCATACTGACGTATAACCTGGCATGATGGTGTGGGGTGCCGTTGCTTACACGTCTGGGTCACCTCTTGTTTGCATCGACGGCACTTTGAACAGTGACCGTTACATTTCAGATGTGTTACGACCCGTGGCTCTACCCTTCATTCGATCCCTGCAAAACATTTCAGCAGGATAATTCACGACCGCATGTGGCAGGTCTGGATACGGAAAATGTTCGACTGCTGCCCTGGCCAGCACATTCTCCAGCACCAATTGAAAACGTCTGGTCAATGGTGACCGAGCAACTGGCTCGTCACAATACGCCAGTCAGTACTCTTGATAAACTGTAGAATCGTGTTGAAGCTGCATGGTCATCTGTACCTGTACACGCCATCCAAGCCCTGTTTGACTCAATGCCCAGGCGTATCAAAGCCGTTATTACGGCTAGAGCTGGTTGTTCTGGGTACTGATTTCTCAGGATCTATGCCTCCAAATTGCGTGAAAATGTAATCATATGCCAGTTCTAGTATAATATATTTGTCCAATGAATACCCGTTTATCATCTGCATTTCTTCTTGGTGTAGCAATTTTAATTTTAATTATTCATACTCTGTCTCCACATCCTCAGGAAGAGATTTGAACTGTCGAAGATGGGGTGCCTTATTGTGTTCACTACACCGGCAACAGGGTCTACAACATCCTATAAACTTTGGAAGTGTCTTCTTTATCTGTGCTCTAGTCCGTTGCCAAAGAAAAGCAAACAAAATCTTCACCCACGGTTTTCAGTTGTTCTGTAATTTCTTCACTAAGTCAATTCACCGCACTATAGACTTCCTTGACAATGAAATAGTTTCAAATTTAACTTTAACATTGGGAGACAATATACTTGCACATTCTACCATACACTGCTTAATAAATTTGTCATCCGAAAACGCTTTTACGTTTAGCAATGTTATACGATACCAAAAAGCTTTTGTAGAACTGAACTGAGGCGGTGTTTGCTTTGAAAATAATGCTTTTGCTTTTCAGGGTTTCCACGCATCCGCAGTTTTTTATTTAGGTTTCTTCATTGTCACGTTTGTAGTCAAATTCTCTGTGTTATTTTGTCGTTTAGACTCTGGTTGTATTCCTTTAATATGGATATTGTTCCGTGAGACATTAACCATGCTAGTTTATTCCCTGTATCAACAAAGAAATACTTGTTTGTCCATTCTTCGTTAAACACACGACACTGATGACTGACTTTACTTTTCTTCGGGGATTCATGATTTTACGAACATTTACTGCTGGACAGACAAAACAGAAACGAATTACTAGGTCAATCGGAAAAGCTCTGTGCGCCTCATTATGATACTCGGCGGGAAGATGGAGCTTTATCAGCCATAATGTCACACCTAAATAAGCTTTGCGCGAATAGTATTATCCGCGTGCCCGCAGAGGCTGATAAGAGTGCTCACATAATGTACTGCGCAAAGGACAACTCTAACCGTGCAAATATAATCCGCTCTGATCTTGCGTAAGACGTCCGTTCTAGTAGAAATTTCTTCTCACGCGAGGAAGGCAACCTCGTTTCTTGGAAAATTTTTAGAAATGTCTCATCGGGCCGCTATTTGCCCACCGCTGTAATATACCAGTCACTGTTTTGTAAACGTACAGCTGCCGTAAAACCTTTAACAACAGTTTTACATTCTTCTTGTTTATTTCGTTTGTTTTTCCGTACAAGAATGAGTTAACAGAATCTATATTTATCAGCTACACTTATATCGAGTTTAGTTCAGGAACCAGGTTACATTTTAATTGCGCGTTGTTATACCGCTCGCGCGTTATAAGTTCTCAGCGCGCAGAGCTAAAAACGGCATCTGTAAAGTGAGTAACACTGTCCGAAAAATTTGACCGAATAGATTGCTTTCTTTTACAAAACATGTAATTTGGGTAGAAATTGATGATAATCTACAGGAACCATTATTATTTGCAACGTTCGGATTTTCCGTGGAAAATAAAAATTATTTTGTGGGGGTTTTCGAATCGCGGCCCTTCTACACTTTAAATTTGTTCGAATTGGTTCAAACATTACACCAACGAAGATGAAGTCAAAACAAAACAAAATAATGGACTAATCATTATCCGTTGTAAGAGATATGATGGTTTGCAGTAGGGCTAAATTTAGCGCGTGCTTAGTTTCGATAGGCGTCGAACTGATGAAGGACGTAATATCAGCTATTGTTTTGTGAGTTGATTATCGCTTCGTTGTCCGTCTCCGTAGCTCAGCGGTAGCTTCGCTGACTACCCCGTAGGAGGCCCAGGTTCGATTCCCGGCAGGGTACTGGGTGTTGTGTGTTGTCCTAATCATCATCTCACATCATTCGCACGTAAGTTGCCCACGCGGCGTCAAATAAAAAGACTTACACTAAGGCGGCCGAACAATCCCGCAAGGGATCTCCCGGCCAAGAACGCCATACTTCCATTTCCATCGCTTCGTTGTTTATGGAAATTGCACTCACTAAAAAAGTGAGTATAGTAAAACAATCATAAAGATGCCGTTTATTATATTTATCGTGCAGAACTGATGGTGGACATAATAGCTGATATGGTTTTGTCAGTTGATTACCGCTTCGTTGTTTATGGAATTGCACTGACCTTTTAAGTGCCGTTTATTATATTTCTCGTGCAGAAATGTTGAAGCCAGAACCGAAAAACTACAACAGCTACTTAACTACAGTAGGAAAATGCTCCTATCTCAGCACGTCAAATAGCGAATATGTGCTGCCAAGGATTGAAGACGGGCAAGGCACATTCCGTTTTGTTGTGGTGTTATTTTACCATCTTACCAGACGTTGCGCGGGTGTCTATTAATTCCTTTATTATTTATTCCCTCTTCCCTCTCTGTCCATCATCTACCCTACTATCCATTCATTTCAGTTTCATTTTCTTGCTGTTCAATCTTTATATCTCCTGAGCTATTCGTCATACTTTGAGATAATTTCGAAGATAGGACTACATTCTGTAGTATATGTCCATGCTGTCTGAAAAATATGTCGCTAACAGAATCTGTAGTAAAGACGTAATAAATCGAAAACCATGCGTGATGGATCTGTTTTCCATGAACCCGCCGTCAGAGGTTCGAGTACTCCCTCGGTCGTGGGTATGTACGTTTGTGCTTACGTTAGTTTAAGTAGTTTGTAAGCCTAGAGACATAAACAGAGTAGTTAAGTCCCACAAGTTACAAACATTTAAACATAAACCTAATTGTTTATAACATATCTTACGACGTATGCGTCGTATCGCGATATAATTTCTGAGGTACACTCAGTGGTACGTCTTCATACTTTCTGTAAAATGTCCTCTAATATAATTAGCTTTGTAGAAGTAACAAATTATAACGTCATGCCGATTTCACAGTTTTACCGTATGGAAAGCGAAAAAGGAGTAAGCGATTAATGTCTTTCTTTTCATTACTTTCCTGGGCTTGCAAGCGAGAAAAAATTTCGTACACGTTTGAAGTTATCCGTTAAGTTGGCTAAAAAGCGTAGCGTGGTCTCATTCTGAAATAGTTGATAAACATATTTGCGTCGCAGGACAGTTTTTTGTGACTCATTGTTTACGACGTCAAAAGTCCGGAAATACCTGTTGTAGGTGGTCCTTCCCACCCTCTCCCCCCCAAACACACAGTGATTGTTGTAAGATAGTAAGAAATAATTGTTCCTAATGTGGCTGAAATCGGTCCAGTGGTTTAGAAGGAGATGTGGAATATACATACATACACATGTTTCTTTAAATTGTTATGCCCATGCTTCGCAACGTATGTTAAAGAAGGGCCTCTACATACTATATCTTTCAAGGGTTCCGTACCTCATTCAGTACAAATACAACATGTACTCCTTCCAGGAGTGCTAGTCTTACAAAGTTCGCAGGAGAGCTTCTATGAAATTTGGAAAGTAGGAGGCGAGATACTGGCGGAAGTAATCTTGTGAGGCGGCATTGTGAGTCGTGTCGGGCTAGCTCAGTCACCATTCGCGGCCAGACAGCCGTAGCGGTCGGTTCGTGTGCTTGCTGCGGTCTCCGGTGCCGCCGCTGCTTGTTTACTTCGCGCGCGCTGTGTGCTACTTAGTGTCTGAAATGTAGTCGCATTTGCGGAAGTATTCATTGAAGTTCAGTTTCGTTTTCGGTGTTGCACGACCTAAGAAATACGAGTTTGATGATTGGTTCAACGGATGTTTTCAAGTACCAGAAGAGAATGTTCTTGGGATGGCATACGATTTTCTAAGTAACGAGTACATCGTCAAGCTGCGGAACAACGACTGGTGCCAAAGGATAATGGACAAAACGAACGGGACAGCCGAGTACAAGAGCAGCACAGGCGAGGTGAGTCGAGTTTCCATTTCTTACGCCGGTTTGGGTCTCAGGAATGTTAAAGTGCATCTGTTACCTTTTGAAGTTGAATTTACGCATATCAAACAGGCGCTGTCGAAGTTTGGAACAGTATATGCAGTGACCGGTGATCGTTGGGGCGGTAACATGCATTATAAGGTCGATAATGGTGTGAGAACAGTTAAAATTGACCTTCAGTCACACATACCGTCCTTCATTAATGTATGTGGCTTCAGGGCTCTCGTGGTATATGAGGAACAACCACGCACTTGCTCCGCTTGTAATCAGCCTGGACACCTTAGAGCGGAATGTCCACGCAGGCGCGCACCAGTTCAGCTCCCCGTCGACATCGATGCGGAAGGCAGACCGCGCCCTCAGTATGCCTCAGTCGCCAGCCGTTTGTATACTGGAACGGAGCGCGACGCCACCCCTCCCGATGACGTAGTGCTAGCTGCCGCGGCAGCAAACTCTGTAGTGCCGCCAACAAATGCACTGTCGTGGAGCGATGACGTTGAAATGTCGGAAGCTCGTGAAGGCAACGAACCGACCCCACAATTAAGTGCTGTTTCCGAACTGAGTTCTGTCACATGTAACCCCGCGGGTGACACAACTTTGACGGATGTTCTCGGAGAGAAAGAGGGCGCGCCCGATGCATCGTCGGACACAAGTGCGACTCTCGACACCTCCCCAACTGATTCTCCGTGTGTACCTGCAACCATCAACGGCAATACTCCACAACAGATGGAAAAACTCGACGAAGGCGCGACAGACTCCCATGGAACCCTTGACAAACCTTCGATGTCTACTGATAGACCGGTCTCTGTTGCAAAAAAATCTAAAAAGTCGTCATCGGATTCACAGAAGGAAGTTAAAGGGCAAACCTCCCCTGAAAAAAAGAAAATACGGGTTGCTCGTGGGGTGCTGCTGAAGTAGCCAATCAGTTGAGGCCTGTGGCACAACAAGTTGCTGCAAAATTAAAAAATCAGCAACTTGGAAACCTAGGAGCACCCGCCACCACTTCCGCAGATAGAACAGATCATGGTGCATGTTTACAAAAACTTTTGGCTGAACCGTCTCCGCAAGATGACGGAATGGATACTAAAAATAATAATATGTGTTTTTGTGTTGATATAGCAGTATATAGTGTTACTTGAATCCTTCCCCATAAATGAATGGTAATTTCACATATAATATAACAACTATCAATATCTGTGGAATCCAGAGTGTGTTAAAATTTAGAACGCTTAAGGACTTCTTATATAACACGAACGTAGATATTGGGCTCCTTCAGGAAGTTAGCGTGGAGCCAAACGTAGAGGGGTTTGTCACACTCACGAACATCAGTGAAGAGGACCACACAGGAACGGCAATCCTGCTACGAGATGGCATTCCTCACTCGCATATCGTTCGACTTACAAATGGTCGTGACATAGCCTGTAAAATTCATGGCGTTCAACTTATAAATTTGTACGCGCTGTCGGGTAACAACCGCCGACGGGAACGCTCCTCCTTCTATAAACATGATGTGCCCTTTTTAATTAACGAATGTGCCAAGAACTGTATTATTGGGGGAAATTTTAATTGTGTAATCTCAGCCAAAGATCAGACACCACATTTCAACAAGTGTTTAGAACTTGACCGCCTAGTCCATGGGATCAATTTGATAGACACCTGGGAAAAAATACATGGAAACTGCATCGCGTATACCCATATAACGAGTAATTCGGCCAGCCGGATTGGTCGTATCTATGTGTCCGAAACCCTCGCTCCCAATGTAGTGAACAGTGACATTGCACCCGTTGGCTTCTCGGATCACAGTGTCCAATGTTATATAAACCTCCAGCGCCCCCAAGTGTTTCGCGGGAGAGGCTACTGGAAGATGAACGTGAGCCTATTACGAGACAAACAGCTGGATGAAGAAATCCAGCGAGTGTGGGAACACGTACAACGCTCCCGAACCCAATACAGATCAACTGTTGAATGGTGGTTACGTAGAGCGAAACCCAAAATTCGTTCAACGATAAAGAGTTATGCTTACCAAAAGTCCTATTGGAATAAACGGACCATAGAATACTATTTTTCTTGCCTTCGGGATCTCTATCATTCCGCGGATATCACAGTTGAGGATGCATACCAGCGCATCAAAAGGTACAAGGCAGAGATAACAAATTTGTACCGCAAACAAGTGGAGGGCGCAATAATACGTTCCCAGCCGAAAGACATTGCAACGGAGGGAACAGTGACGCTACACCACGCTCTACGGACACTGCGACGTCAAAAAGCAAAACTAATTGAAGAGGTAGATGATGGTGCATGGAACATATCTACTAGACAACGTGACATAATACAACGGGTATACAGCTATTATAAGGACTTCTATGACAGGCACGGTCAAATGATAGATCTTCTCATGACGGGAGGTTTTCTAGGAAATGACACAGACTACGGTTCTTATATGACTATTATTGTAAGCATGTTTTCATGCAGTTTAGAGAGTTCGTGATCAAAGGTGTGTCTATCTAGATACATGCCAAAAAGACTAAAGACAAAACCACTAAACACGTAGAGCAGCGAAAAAAAAAGTAATACTGACAATAATTAGAATCCAACGCCCGTGCCGCAGTGGATGCACCGGTTCCCGTGTGATCACCGAAGTTACGCACTGTCGTGCTTGCCTAGCACTTTTTTTTTTTTTTTTTTTTTTTTTTTTTTAACGGGTCTCCTTCCTGACGAAATAGTCTCCCTCCTCTCTGACGAAGACAACGAGGGCCTCGAAGCTCCTTTCACCGAGGAGGTATTCAAGAGGCAGTACACAATGCAGCAAAACGGAAGTCTCCCGGACCCGATGGACTATGTTCTGAACTATATCAACACTGCTGGCATATATTTGGCCCAACCTTAACACAAATTGCAAACGAAATGTACCTACTTCCAACAATCCCGAATGAACTGAAAGAAGGTTTTATTGTGCCGCTGAAGAAGAAAGGAAACAGCAAGAAGATCCAGGAATTGCGCCATATTACGCTATTACATGCGGATTTTAAAATTATAACGAGGGCAATCCAGAAGCGGATGCAATCAGTGTTACATAAGATACTAGGCGAATACCAGTACAGCGCATTACCGGGACGCAGTGTGATATCAGCCGCCTGCGAATTACGGGATATTATATGTACCCTAGCAGACAATAATGAACTCGGCGCCCTACTATTTTTAGATTTTGAAAAGGCCTATGATCGTATAAGCCACGACTATCTATTCAAGGCAATGTCGAGGATGGAGTTTCGGCAAAAGTTAATAGAGATTCGTGCGTCTATAAAAAGATCGATGCGTGAAGCATACAATAATCATCACAACCATACCTTAGCAAAAGATCTTTCCGAGAACCCGAAAAAATTCTGGTCCTATGTAAAATCGATAAGCAGGTCAAAGCCCACTGTCCAGTCACTAGTTGATCATTCCGGGGCAGTAATAGAAGAAAGCAAACGGAAAGCTGAAGTTCTAAATTTAACCTTTAAGAAATCTTTCACGCAGGAGGACCGCACAAATATACCATCATTTGATCAACGTACTAATTCCGAAATGGGGGACATAGCAATAGGTATTTCTGGTGTAGAGAAGCAGCTGAGAGAGCTAAATACGAAAAAGTCTGCTGGTCCGGATGGAATACCAGTTCGGTTTTACAAAGACTATTCTGCGGCATTGGTCCCCTACTTAGCTTGCATTTATAACGAATCTTTAATTCAGCACAAAGTTCCTAGTGATTGGAAAAAGGCGCAGGTGACTCCCGTGTATAAGAAAGGAAAGAGAACTGACCCATACAATTACAGGCCAATATCGTTGACATCGGTTTCATGTAGAATTTTGGAGCATATTCTCAGTTCGAATATAGTAAATTTCCTTGAAACGGAAAAGCTTCTTTCCATGAATCAGAACGGGTTTAGGAAACATCGTTCATGTGAAACTCAGCTTGCCCTTTTCTCAGATGACATCTTGTGAGCCATGGACGAAGAGCAACAGGCGGATTGTGTTTTTCTCGACTTCAAAAAGGCGTTCGACGCGATGCCACACTGCAGACTGCTAACAAAGATACGAGCTTATGGAATAGGTTCACAGATTTGTGACTGGCTGGAAGACTTCCTAAGTAATAGAACGCAGTACGTTGTTCTCGACGGCGAGTGTTCATCAGAGACGGGTGTATCGTCAGGCGTGCCCCAGGGGAGTGTGATAGGACCCTATTATTTTCTATCTATATAAATGATCTGATGGACAGAGTAAGTTCTAATTTGCGGCTGTTTGCTGATGATGCTGTGGTGTACGGGAGGGTGTCGTCTGTAACTGACTGTAATGGCATACAGGATGGCTTAGACAAAATTTCTAGTTGGTGCGAAGAATGGCAGCTAGCTCTCAATGTAGAAAAATGTCAGGTAATGCGCATGAGTAGAAAAAACAATCCTATAATGTTCGAATACAGCATTAGTAGTGAGCTTCTTGATGCTGTCGCGTCGTTCAAATATCTAGGCGTAACATTGCAGAGCGATATGAAATGGAACGAGCATGTAAGGACAGTTGTGAGTAAGGCAGACAGCCGACTTCGGTTTATTGGGAGAATTTTGGGAAGATGTACTTCACCTGTAAAGGAGACCGCGTATAAAACGCTTGTACGACCACGTCTTGAGTATTGCTCAAGTATTTGGGACCCGCAGCAGATCGGTTTGAAGGAAGACATAGAATGTCAAGGAAATGCTCCGGCAACTCAATTGGGGATCGCGGGAAGAAAGACGACGTTCTTTTCGTGAATTTGTGTTAAGTAAATTTAGAGGGCCGGAATTTGAAGTTGAGTGTAGTACGATCTTGCTGCCGCCTACATATATTTCGCGTAAAGATCACAAAGACAAGATAAGAGAAATTAGGGCTCGTACGCAGGCATATAGGCATTCTTTCTTTCCTCGTTCAATTTGGGAGTGGAATAGGAAAGGAAATGCCTAGTAGTGGTACAGTGTACCCTCCGCCACGCACCTTAAGGTGAATTGCGGAGTATGTATGTAGATGTAGATGTATCTGGTTATCTAAAAAAAAAAAAAAAAAAAAAAAAAAAAAAAAAAAAAAAAAAAAAAATCGGCACTGAAGGATATAAACCTATTCAAATGATTAGCGCAGATAAAAATAAATATATACCTGTTTCAGTACAAAATTTAGTACCACACAAAACAGTATATCGCATAAACACGATACCGGACCCCCCAATTTCTTGAAGGCCGAGAAGATTAGCACCAGATAAGTTCATGGATGCAAAAGCTGAGTTCAATCGTATGTTAGACACAGGGGTGATAAGGAGATCAGACAGCCCTTGGGCTTCACCTTTATACATGGTTAAAAAGAAAGATGGTAGTTGGAGGCCGTGTGGAGATTATAGAGAATTAAACGCAGGAACAATTCCCGATCGATACCCGATACCAAATATTCGTGATTTTACGAACTTACTAGCAGGCATGGATTTCTTCAGTGTTATTGATTGTCAAAAAGCGTATCATCGGATACCGGTAGCTAAAGTGGACATACCTAAGACTGCAGTTACAACACCTTTTGGCCTTTTTGAATTTTTACGGATGCCATTCGGACTAAAAAATGCAGCCCAAACATGGCAAAGTTTTATCGATGAGGTGTTAAGAGGGTTAAACTTCACTTTTGCATATCTAGATGACATTTTGGTGTTTTCAGCGACGTCAGAACTTCACGAAAAGCATCTTAAGGCTGTCTTTGATAGACTGAATTTATACGCGATCATTGTGAATGAAGATAAGTGCACATTACGAAGAGATAATGTCACATATTTAGGTCATATTCTCTCGGCTGCTGGCATACGTCCGTTGGATGAGAAAGTTGACCAAATACAAAAGATGCCCCCCCACCAAAATATTTGCGGCAATTACGCAAGTTCCTTGGCGTAATAAATTTTTACCGTCGTCATTTACCAGGGATGGCCGCGTTACAAGCACCGCTCACTGAATTATTAGTAGGTCCAAAGAGTAACAACAACAGGAGACTACATTGGATGACGGAAATGCAACGAGCGTTCGAACAAATTAAAGCAAATCTCAAGCAAGCTATACTGTTGGCCCACCCTGTGAGAAATGGAAAACTATCTCTAGTAGTAGACGCGAGTCAAGAAGCGATCGGAGGGGCACTGCAGCAGCAAGTAAAAGGAAATTTACAACCATTAGGTTTTTTTTTTTTTTTTTTTTTTTTTTTTTTCAAAGAAACTTACAAAGGCTCAAAGAAACTGGAGCGCATACGATCGTGAATTGTTGGCACTATACGAATCAATAAAACATTTCAGATCGTACATAGAAGCCAGACCGTCCGCTTGTAACATTTTAGCTTTTAAAGGTGACAATTGGGTGATTTAAGTCCAAATGATGTAAATGCAAGTTTAAAATATATCGTTATATTTTGTATCACTTTTAAAATAATTCAGATTACACACCTTTTTAACATCGTTGGTTCCATTACAGTATCGTACATTAAAGAAACAATCTAACAGCGCTTTCACTATCGTAAGCACACGACACGAAAAGGACAAGCACAAGACAAGCCCGATTCTTTTTCATACATCTTATTATATAGTAATTATTTACAAAGACCTCAATAATTATGATTGTTCATTTTCAATCATTCTCTGTGCGTCACATGAATTTCTGTGGTTACAAGCATCGTATACACTAGTGGCACCACAGACATATATTACTAGACTGACAATGCCGTATTCAATATCATTGGTGACAAAGAAGTGTCACCGCCATATTTCTATACTATAACGTGTGAGCAGACGTATTTGTTATTACAGAAAGCAGTCGTAAAAATATGAATGAACTGAGGTAACTACGCTGTCTTTAGAATTTCGACATGTCGTAAATTCGTTTGTTGTGTATGGCTGTAATTTTTCAGCTAGAGTAAGCGTCGACACATACAATGAGTCCCATCGATTTGCTGTTATTATTAATGTTACCAATTTCATTCAACTTCGGATTGTAACACCTACCCTTAATCTTTTAAGAATTCTTATGAAATCCACAGGCTGCTTTGCCACGCACAGTAATGAGTCGCACTTCCTGTTTTTATTAACCTGTTACCAATTTCGATCAACTTCGGCTTCTCTTTTAATAGTATGAACGTTATAAATGTGATGTTTGTCGTGGATAACACATATCATTATTCTTCTTAGTGTTTTTCAGATAACAACAACCGATTTAACTGTACGTAACGGTAAAATTTTACCTACCATTCCAGCGGCCTCTCCTGATTATGTTGGCAACATCAACAAAACGGTAGAAAGCCCTCACCAAGATGTTAATATTCTTAGAAATCCACACAAAGTGACTTGATTAGTATTTCGTACAGACGATGAAGTAAGTAAATAATGCCTTTCATGGTTTAACGGGTTCTTGTATGTACCCCTCGTTCACTAATTAACTGCCCCCGTAAAACGAAGATTTCGTGAGAAAACCTTTTTCGCAGTCACGCGATTGGCTAAGATCAACTACGCTCTTGCGGGAGGTGGATTTGTGAGCGACTTTCGACAATACATCCTCCGTGCAAGAAGAGAAATCCTCAACGATCCATGGAAAAGAGAAAAATTTTCGCCGTTCATGAACTTTTTGTAAGAAGAAAAAATACCAACTTCACCAGATTGATAACACGATCACGCCAGGACCGTAAGTAAAGTTTCACCGTACATAACACGTTTTTCTCGCAACACGATTTGACAATGTAGGCCTATGTGTTAAATTCAACTATTGCGGAAGTGTTAGCTCAAATGCAAATGATGTTTAAACCAACTAGTGAAGCTTATAACGTCTTATCATGTCACAATATCGTAGTAGTGGCGTACGAAAACTTTTTGACGTCAGGTGAGGCAAGATGGCGGCGTCAGGCTTCAGTCACAGAGGCACGTTTACCAGTCTAGTAATGTTTTTCTTTCTTTCTTTCTTTCTTTTTTTTTTTTCCAAAACGGTTGTGGAATTTTATTTTAAACAAATCTGTAGGAAATGTCAGCAATCAATCGCAATTTTTATTTTTCATATCTAGCTAGGTTTCGGCCACTGATGGACAGTCTCAAAGCTTGTAAATATGTGCTTCTTCTAAACCGTCATGTTGATAGTTACGTTCAGCATGACATAACTCAAAGCATTGAGAATATCCACACTGTGCACGAAATCTATGTAGTTCTCGATAATACAAACAAAAATTGCGACTGATTGGTGACATTCTCTACAGATTTGAATAAACAGTCGTTGAGCACCAGCTCAAAAATTGAGTCAAGCCTGACTGAAAAAATGTAGCTAATTTGAATAGGCCTTGTGAATTTACAAAAATGTTCAAATGTCTCTGAAATCTTATATCACTGTAGAATACACTGTTCAGGATATGAAGTCATAAGAATTGAGCCGCGTGAAATTGAATTTCAGGCCGATTTCACTACAGAGGCAGGTGAAACGGTCAAAGCCTGGGGAGGGGACTGAGGCGCTTCAGTCACGGTCTGCACGGCCACTACGGTCGGGGGGTTCGATCCCCCCTTGGGCATGGATATTTGTGCCGCCCTTAGGATTCGTTAGTTCATAAGTAGTAGGAATTATATTGGGAAACGAAGCAATAATGGAGGTAGATGAGTTTTGTTACTTGGGCAGTAAAATAACAAATGATGGTCGCAGTACAGATGATATAAAATACAGAATGGCAATGGGTAGAAAAACGTTCTTGAAAAAGAGAAATTTGTTAACATCGAATATTGATTTAAGCCTAAGGAAGTCCTTTCTGAAGGCATTTGTATGGAGTGTTGCCTTGTATGGGAGTGAGACATGGACGATAAACAGTGCGGACAGGAAGAGGATTGAGGCTTTTGAAATATGGTGCTACAGAAGTATGCTGAAGATTAGGTGGGTGGATCGCGTAACTAATGAGGAGGTACTGAACAGAATTGAGGAGAAAAGTAATTTTTGGCATACCTTGACTAATAGAAGGGATAGATTGGTAGGACACATTCAAAAATGTTCAAAAGTTTGTATAGTCTATGGGACTTAACTACGGGATCATCAGTCCCTAAACTTACAAACTACTTATGAACTACTTACGAACTAGGACGGCACAAATATCCATGCCCGATGGGGGGATTCGAAGTGCAGACCGTGACTGGAGCGCCTTAGTCTCCTCGGCCACCGCGGCCGGCTAGGACACATTCTTAGACATCAAGGAATTGTGAATTTAGCGTTGGAGGGAAGTGTGTGGGGTAAAAACCGCAGAGGAAGTCCAAGAGATGGATACAGTAAGCAGATTCAGACAGATGTAGGTTGCCGTTCTTATGTCGAGATGAAGAGGCTTGCTCAGGATAGAGTATTGTGGAGAGCTGCATCAAACCAGTCTCCGGACTGAAGACCACAACAACAACAAGTAGTTTGTAAATTCAGGGACTGATGACCCCGTAGTTAAGTCCCATAAGCTTTACAAACATTTGAACATAAAGACGGCGGCCGGCTGGTAGTCGAGGCGCCATGCCATAGTTCCCGAAGTCGCTCCCTCCAAGGTTTGGTTTCGAATCCCCTCATTCCCTCTTGGGCATGAATGTTAAGTTTGTCCTAAAAAAAGGGGGGGCGGGTGCGGCAGATTTGCCGCCCCTCGGAAAGTGCCGCCCCGTGCGGCCGCACGTTTCGCACGTGCCTTGCGCCGGCCCTGGATGTATCTCTGTGGGTGGAACGTCTAAACACTTCATTGCTTACAAGAAAAGCTTACTCTTCACGAATAACAGTCAAAACTTGGAAGGACATTATACTAGCCACGCCCCACCATCTTTATAACATTACAATGTCACAAAAAATGATGAACTACAGCTGGTTGCTGCTTTTTTCAAAACCAATTAATCGCGACTATTCAATTATTTTACGTCGCTGCGTTTGAAATATGGTGAGGCTTGCGGGCTCACGAACTGGCTTCGGCTCAGAACCGGGATTACCTCTTGCGGACCAGACAAACGGCGGTCGTAACCCCGAGGTGATAGCTCTGGGCGGCCTTTCCCGGGAAGGGGGGCTTAGGCCAGGCCCGCTGGCTGCTCTGGACCGATCAGTAATCGATTCCCGAGGTCGCGGCGGCGCTCATATCCGAAGGCCTACCTGCACGAGGACCACCTCGCTCCACCTGAATGCAGGGGCTCACACGCCCAACTTTCAGCAATTTCGTCGAGTGTCGGAAAGCACCATGCGCAACTAGAATTTTCTGGGTTTAGAACTACGCTGTATAGACCTTTGGAACTTTAGTTAAAGAACTTTGAGAAGGCTTTTCACACTGTACTTCACAATCTTTTGCCCCACTTTAGGTTACGGTAGTAACACTAAAAGTGGGCCTTTGCGATCGTCTTTTGACAGCTCGAAATTTAAATAAAAATAACGGCTTAACTATTCATCTGACACGAAAATTGAATAACCGAATTTGTAGAGGAGAAAATTCTCTACAACTTTGCTCTCTTATGTTCTTTTCATATCTCGTAGCGTTTCAAAGATATTTGCAAAAATAACGGCGATTTTGGGATGCATGTCTGCCTGTCTGTCCGTAACGTGTTCTCTGTTTTTAAGACGAACCGTTCAACCGATCAGCACCAAATTTTACAGACATGATTGTAGGCCGCCAGAGACCAGAACCTCACTTTTTCAAATTTTTTCGGACAAAAAATATGGTAGTAATACCAAAAAAGCCGTTTGTAATATAATTGTAATTGCAAGTAAACCGTTAATCTAACTCTAATATTGAATAATCGAATCGGTAGAGGTGAAAATTCTCTACAACTTAGCTCTCTTATGTTTATATATATATATATATATATATATATATATATATATATATATATATCGCGTATCGTTTGAGACATATTTCCAGAAATAACGGAGACTTGAAACCCTCCATTGAATTAACGAAAACCAGCCTTTTGGAGATGTCACGTGACATTCCTCGCCCAGAACTCTCTCTGGTATATGCCATCTTGCGTTGCGTATTTGATGATTTTCTTATTGTAACTTACACGTTGTCATTTCAAAGCAGTGGCGCACTGAAGAATTAACAAAAACACATCGTTCTTCGTACGAGAAATGATAATCTAGTGTCTACAAATGTCACATAAGCATCAGTTAACAACGGCCATCAATAGTTAGAGTTTAAAAGACTCATCTTTCCAACGATAGCCGTACTGTACACGGCAAGGCGTTGGACTATGGTTCTATAGGTCGGTGGTTCGGAACCCGCCACTACTTAATTTTTTTTTTTTTTTTTTACATAAATGGGTTTCAGACACTCTTGTTAATTAATTTTTTATTGTTCATATTATTATTTTTGTCCAAAATGTTTGCAAAAACTTATGAAAGTACAAATCTAAAGTGGGCCGTAAAACATGTCAGTGCGATTTTTTTCTAATCGAATAGTTTGTTTATGGAATATCACAACAGTTGTGCGTGTCAGAAAAAACAAAATACGTTGTAATTGACTGGGAGTCTTCAAGTAAAACAGGATATCTAGCGTTACCCAGGGAAGTGTATGTTACTTTTACAGACGATTTAGGAGACAATACGAGCACTGTCTTAGACTTCGTGGGTGATGCTGCCATTTATCGGTTGGTAAAGTCATTACAAGATCAAAAGCAACTGCAAAATGATCACCTAAAATAGACATAATATTTTCTATTAATAAGGATTTGGACAACCATTATCCTTAAGAATAGTTCCAACTTTTCGAGGAAAAGATTCGTGGTCTTTGACGTCTTCGACAGAATGTTATCTACAGTTTATTTTATAATTGTGGCATCCGCAAGCTGAGTAAATGCATTTTCTTTTTTGAATTTATCAGTTGTTTCGCGTCATTAGAGATGCATCTTCAGGTGTTATTGTTTTAAACATCAAAACAATAATTAAAATTATAGGACCAATAACTTGATAATTTTAATTATTGTTTTGTTGTTTAACACAGTAACACCTGAAGATGCGTCTCTAATGACGCGAAACCGGTAGTGGACCTGTATAAAAAAATAATTTTTAAAACAATTGATAAATTCAAAAAAGAGAATGTTATCTATTCTAAAATGATAAATTGTTTTTAAATCTAAGGGACTTAACTGCTGCGGTTATCAGTCCCTAGACATACAAACTTCGTAAACTAACTTATGCTAAGAACCACACACACACACACACCTATGCCTGACAGAGTGACGGAGCACTCGAGCCTACGACGGCGAGCAACCGCGCGCTCCGCAGCAATGCGCCTTAGAGCGCGCGGCCACTGTACCCCGGCTTATTGCTTCTCGCACTAATACATCAGCCAGTTTACTTCAGCACAAATCAATATAGGAAGCAAAAGCTATTCAGATACAATAGATTGACTAAAATAGGTGCTGGCGTATTAATTGCTGTCAAAAACAGTTTATCCTAGAGCAAAAATAAAGTGTATAGTTCCTATAAGTTGATATGGATAGAGGTTGTACCTGACAACCGCAATAAATTAATAATTGGTTCTTTTCATCGACCTCCTCACTAAGACGATTCGATTGCAGAAATGTTCAAGAACGACAAAATTTCAAAACTATAGCTAAAACATACAATTATAATCGGTGGTGACTTTAACTTAAGCTCGATATGTTGGCAAAAATACATTCTCAAAGCTAGAGACCAGCATAAAACGTCGACCTAATTTATACTCAATGCATTCTCCGAAAATTACCTCGGGCATATGTGGTGTCTGGTCTTTCGAACATGTCCGAAAGACCAGACGCCACTTCCTGCAGTTATTATCTATTCATATTCACAGAATGCATGACATTACATGCTAATGGGTAAATTTCAAAAAGGTATACGTAGCCTAGATTCGAACCCGGGTCTGCTGCTTTGTAGGCAGTTGCGCTAACCCTACACCACAAAGGATACAGCGATCGCCGAACATGCACGGAGATTACTCAAGTACCCCTCCCGTCAAATACAAATTCTCAACTTTACCCTGCCACTAGAACTCAAACTCGTAGTTTGATTCCCGTAAGAGTAAAGGAGTGCCTCCGCAACGAAGAAAGGATCATTGCCCGTCATCGGCATACATTCGGTGAATATGAATGGATAATAACTGCAGGATCAAAAGTCACGATTTTTGTTAAGGTACTTAATGTGAAGGATCCTCTGCAGTTTTAACTTCCACTCATCACAAATTTTGTTATTTACATAGGCAGTTTCCCCACTCATTTTTCGTATAAATAAAGTAGTGTCTTTTCCTGAAATTTTCAAGCCATTCATTACTAGAACGAAAAGTATCGTATCCCATCCGTGCTGTAAAGTAATGTGCTCTTACTTTCAAAATAAGTCCACCAATGTTCTCATTAGTATTCCTCTGTTGCCAGAACTACTGTACTAAACACTCTTCTAAATCTGGAAACTCTGCCTTTCGTTGTCGTTTCCGGTCTGTCCCTTCATCTCCTGTTATCACGTGTTGTTCTGTATTCTTGACAGTGTGCTTGCGGGTCACAACTCAGCTGCTATGTCTTTCTGTTTCGTTACTCCTGCTCTCACTTCATTTAACTTCGCTTTTTTGCAATTTACAGACGTTCCGCTTAGACACCATGGCTGGCATCCGCAGCACACACTGAATCAAAACAACACTCCCTGAAATCGCATCTGTGCGGAAATCATGTGAACTGTTAACGACCCAGCTTCAGCGATGCATAGAGGCATGCAGTGGAGGTAGTGGGACTCAATATATCCAGTATCTGTCTATTTAGAATGTTAGCTTCAATCCCTTCCAAAGAACAGACACCACGTATATATAACTTACTAGCCGAAAACCCGACATTGCCCGGGTATTTATTTATTTATTCCTGTCATTTTTCGGGACTATCTATTCATTTGTATAAGGGCTGTATGTCTGTAAAATCTTTTCGGAATACAATTAGTAGTAAAGAAGTAATAGATTAAAACTTGGTGGGTGATGGGATGGTTTTCCATGAATGTTTCTGTTCATGTGATCCTATCTCATGAACTATGTGTCCTACTGTGATACAATTTCGAAGGTACACTCAACCAAATGCGTGTATACTGTCTGTAAAATTTCCTGCGGCTACAATTTGTACTGTAGAAATCATAAATTGTAACGTCATACTGAATGCTGTAGTTTTAGTTCATAAACAGCGGAACGTTACTGTTTAAGTTCTCATATCTCATGACCTACGTGTCGTATTGTGATACAATTTAGATGCTACATTCAACTATATGTGTGTATACTGCATGTAAAATTTTCTGCGGCTACAATATGTAGTGTACAAATTATAAATTGTATTGTCATACGGAATGCCGTAGCTTTACTCCACAAACAGCGGAAAAGTAGTAAGCAATAAACTTTTTCCCTACATCATTTTACTATGGTTGCCAGCGAGAAAAAGTTTAATAAAGGTTTGAAATTATGTTTAAAGTTTGTTACAAGTCGCTAAGTACTGTCTTATTCTCATACAGTGTATTTCGAAAGTCACGCTGCATAATATGGCATTTTTTGCGATTTCTATTGGTTATGACGTAATATCTTTTGAACCATGTGCCGTATGTGATTCTTAACCATGCAGCAATTGTTACCTCACGGTAAGGAATGTGTGTACCACATTTGGTTGAAATCGGTCCAATGGTTTAGGAGAAAATGAGCAGCATTGTCGCAAAATGCAGCAGTTTTTCGCGAATCTTATTGTTTATGACGTCATATCTCATGAACTATATGTCGTACGTGATTCTTAAACTTACGGCGACCGTCCTGATGGATTGAAGCTTACGTGTACAAAATTTCATAAAGATTGTAACAAAACTGTAGATTTGTATGCAACACGTAAAAACATACGGACACTCTGCTTTATATATTAGAAGAGAAGAAGATACAATATGCCGATGACGGGCAGTGATCCTTTCTTCAGTGTGGAGGCGCTCCTAGGCCGTTACTCCTAAGGGAATTAGTTTATTAAAACTAAGAGGTAAGTTCCTGTGGGCAGGGGTGAACTTGACAATTTGTATCTGACGGGAGGCGTGCTTGAGTAATTCCATGCATGTTTGGCGATCACTGTGTCCTCAGTGGTGTAAGTGTCCCGCGAGTGCATAGAAAGCTGGAGACCCGGGTTCGAATCCAGGCTGGGTACACGTTTTCAACTTTACCCATTCGTTTAAATGTTAAATGTTTGTAGAGCTTATGCGACTTAACTGCGGTGTCATCAGTCCCTAAACTTACAAACTACTTATGAACTACCTCATACTAAGGACGACACAAATATCCATGCCCGAGGGGGGATACGAACCCCCGACCGAAGTGGCCGTGCAGACCGTGACTGGCGCGCCGCAATCCCCTCGGCCACCGCGGCCGGCACCCGTTCGCAGTTAATGTCATACATTCCCTGAATATAAAGACAAAGAAAGAGGAGTGAAGCAGTAAGGCAACAGACACACAAAATCTGAGTAGGCGAGTGACTAATTACCGGTGTAATTAGCCGCCGGCCGCGGTGGCTGAGGGGAATGAGGCGCGTCAGTTACGGTCTGCACGGCCACTACGGCGGGGGTTCGAATCCCCCCTCAAGCATGGATATTTGTGCCGTCCTTAGTATGAGGTAGTTCATAAGTAGTTTGTAAGTTTAGGGACTGATCACCCCGTAGTTAAGTCCCATTAGCTAAACAAACATTTGTAATTAGTCTTTCGGTGCCCATAAATGAGATCCGTGGACAGAAAGTTCGCGAACAGCTCTGTATATTTCTTGTGGGATTGGTCTCGTGCATGAGCGGGCCAGAGATAGGCTTTAAACACCACGCCGTCAACCAGCTGAAGTTCAACGATGGTGCATGCTGCACGCCCTACCAACCATACGGCGGTGTTATCTCGCGGAATGGACACTATGCATTTCATCTACATCTACATGGGATAATCTGCAAATCACATTTAAGTGCCTGGCAGAGGGTTCATCGAACCACCGTTGTACAATTTTATCTCCCATTCCATTCACTAACAGCGCGCGGGAAGAATGAACACCTGAATCTCTCCGTTCGAGCTCTGATTTCTCGTAATTTATTCTAATGATCATTTCTACCTATGTAAGTGGAAGTCAACAATATATTTTCGCATTCGGAGGAGAATGTTGGCGATTTGAGTTTCGTAAGTAGCTCACACCGCAGCGATAAGGGCCGTTGTTGTAATGATTCCCATTCCAGATCCTGTATCATTTCCGTAACGCTATCTCTTCTGTATCGTGACAATACGAAACTAGCTGCCCTTTTTTTTTACTCTTTCGATGTCTTCCGTCAAACCCACCTGATAAGGATCCCACACTGGGCAGCAATACTCCAAAACTGGACGGACGAGCGTAGTGTATGCAGTTTCTTTTGTAGTTTGTAGTTTGTTGCATCTTTTAAGAGTTCTGCCAATAAAACGCAGTCTATGGTTCGCCTTTCCCACGACATTATCTACGTGTTCTTTCCAATTTAAGTTTGAAGTAATAGTAATTCTTAGGTATTTTGTGGAGTTTACGGCCTTCACGTTTGATTGATTTATCTTGTAAACAAAGTTTAACGGATTTCATTTCGTACTCATGTGGACGGCTTCACACTTCTCATTATTTAGTCAATTGTCAATTTTTACACCATACTGATATCTTATTCAAATCGTTCTGCAGTTGGTTTTGATCTTCAGATGCACGGTAAATGGCGGCTTTATCTGCAAACAACCTAAGAGAGCTATTTAGATTTTCCCCTAAATCGTTTATGTAAATAAGAAACAGCAGAGGACCAATAACACTACCCTGTGTGAACGCCTGATATCACCTCTGTTTTAGTCGATGCCTTACCATCGATTACTAAGACCTGTGTCCTCTCTGACAGGAAATCCCCTATCCAGTCGCAAATTTAGGGCGTTATACCGTAACCACGGAATTTAATTAAAAGCCGTTTGTGAGGTACGGTGTCAAAAGCCTTCTGGAAATCAAGAAATACGAAATACGAAACCTTGTCGATAGCACCCATCACTTCGTGTGAATAAAGAGCTAGTTATGATTCGCATGAACGATATTTTCTAAATCCGTGTTGACGTTGGGTCAATAGATCGTTCTGTTCGAGATAATTCATAATATTTAAATACAGGATATGTTCCAAAACCCTGATGCAAATTGACGTCAATGAAATAGGCCTGTAGTTTAGTGGGTTACTCCTACTAAATTTCTTGAATATATAGGGTGTTTCACTGTGGTTGCCTTTGTAACTTAGAAAATAATAGGTTACGGGAAATTTTAATGCGGTAGCGACAGCGACAGCGTATCTGACTGGCTGGTGGTCATGAGACAGTGGGCCGTGCCCCAGGGGATAGCCACTCTGCCAGTTAGCTACGCTATCGCAGCCTCCGCCCCCGTAACTTTGAAGGGTTGTAGCTCCCAAACTAACAGTGATAGGAATGTAGTTTAAATTGATTTGTTCCATTTAAAAAATTATATCTTTGTGGTGTAACTACGGTCGGGGGTTCGAATCCCCCTCGGGCATGGATATTTGTGCCGTCCTTAGTTGTAGGTAGTTCATAAGTAATTTGTAAGTTTAGGGACTGATGACCCCGTAGTTGAGTCCCTTAAGCTTAACAAACATTTGAACATTTGATTTTGCTTCAGCATAATCAGATAGAAATCTAATGGGTATACAATCCGGACAATGCATTGCATATGAATCACTCCACTCGGACATTGCGCGGGGTTCTTGCAGTAATTAGTGCCACCATACCAAGGGTGAGGGCCCATCCATTTCACACCCGGTGGCACTGGAAACGATGTTCCCTGATGTCCGAAAGCGGAATATCCGGGTCAGAGTGTCCGGCCCGCACTTGTCGCGACTGAGTCGATTCGCCGGCCTGCCACAGTCGTTCCTCTCCCCCTGCGGCCTCTTCCTTCCGCTCATTAAAAGCGCCCGCGAGTTTGAAACCCGCTTCCGGGCGCGCAGTCCGGCAGGAGTGCGGGACTACACCCCCCCCCCCCCCCCCCCCGGTGTCGGAGAGCTCTAGCGGTCGGCCAGGTGCCCCGTGGCTGGGCGGGCCTCATCCACAGCCCGGGGCCAGCAGCGCGTCAAGAAGGCCAGCACCACAGCTGCGCGGAAATCGATGGCACTGCGCGACACCGCTCACCTCTTAAAGCCACCCACAAACGCACGCACTGCACTGACGGTCAACGCTGGCTCCAGGCTTACCAAATGACGTGTGCGTTTTATAACTGCCGAGCGTTTCCTAAAGGTATTTAATATAAGGAGAGGCGCTGAATTAAAAAAAAAATCGCACTGACGTGTTTTACGGCCCACTTTAGATTTGTAGTTTTATAAGTTTTTAAACATTTTGGACGAAAATAATAATCTAAATCATAAAAAATTAATTAATAAGAGTGTCTGAAACCCTTTCAGGGGAAAAAAAATAGGTGGTGACGGGTTCCGAACCACCGACCTTTGGTATCAGAGTCCAACGCCTTGCCACTATGCTTCTTTATTATTATTATTATTATTATTTCATGGTATGAAAGGGGAAATTTTGAAATTGTTGTTTATATTTTGGTAGCTTCTGTAATTTGTTGTGTTCTTCTTTAATATACATCACAAATTCTTCTAATGTTGTAGTTTTGTTTTTAATGATGTAGTTTATAAATTTTCCAAGTAACCAAAGATAGCTGTTGTGTTTCATACTACGGTATAGATTCCAGTCTGGATACAGTATATCCTCTACCTTTATTGCATTTGCTACGGCTATCAATCAGAAAATGAGTCGTATATTCTCATACTACTGATGCTAATATGGCATCTGTAGACACTAGATTATCATTTATCGTAAGAAGAACGATGTGTTTTTGTTAGTTCTTCAGTGCGCCATTGCTTTGAAATGACAACGTGTAAGTTACAATAAGAGAATCATCAAATACGCGCAAGATGACGTGTGCCACAGAGAGTTCTGCGCGAGGAATGCCACGTGACATCTCCTAACGGCTGGTTTTAGTTAATTCAATGCAGAGTGTCAAATCTCCGTTATTTTTGCAAATGTGTCTCACACGATACGAGAATTTTCTCCTCTACCAATTAGGTTATTCAATTTTCGTAGCCGACCGCGGTGGTCGAGAGGACTAAGGCGCTGCAGTCACGGTCTGCACGGCCACTACGGTTGGGGGTTCGAACCCCCTCGGGCATGGATATTTGTGCCGTCCTAGTTCGTAAGTAGTTCATAAGTAGTTTGTAAGTTTAGGGACTGATGACCCCGTACTTAAGTCCCATGGTCTATACAAACATTTGAACATTTTGAACAATTTTCGTATCAGAATAATGGTTCGTTTGCAATTTCAATTGTATTACAAACGGCTTTTTTAGGTGTTACTACCGTATTTTTTGTCCGAAAAATTTGAAAAAGGGGAGGTTCTGGTCTCTGGCGGCCTACAATCACGTCTGTAAAATTTGGTGCTGATCGGTTGAACGGTTCGTCTTAAAAACAGAGAACACGTTACGGACAGACAGGCAGACATGCATCCCAAAATCGCCGTTATTTTTGCAAATATCTTTGAAACGCTACGAGATATGAAAAGAACATAAAAGAGCAAAGTTGTAGAGAATTTTCTCCTCTACAAATTAGGTTATTCAATTTTCATGTCAGATGAATAGTTAAGCCGTTATTTTCATTTAAATTTCGAGCTGTCAAAAGACGATCGCAAAGGCCCACTTTTAGTGTTACTACCGTAACCTAAAGTGGGCCAATTGTGCTGTGCCCGGCAATGGTGGACGAACGTTAAGGGGGGGGGGGAGGTAGGAGGGCGGACCGTTCCTCTTGCGGAGCCTCCAAAAACCTATAAAGCAGTTCCTTTTTGAGAGCAGTTGGCCTTTCGTTCTGGGGCCTCAAAAATCTCGCAATATACACTCCTGGCATTAGAATTACTACACCACGGAGATGACGTGCTACAGACGGGAAATTTAATCGACAGGAAGAAGATGCTGTGATATGCAAATGATTAGATTTTCAGAGCATTCACACAAGCTTGGCACCGGTGGCGACACCTACAACGTGCTAACATGAGGAAAGTTACCAACCGATTTGTCAGACACATACAGCAGTTGACCGGCGTTGCGTGGTGAAACTTTGTTGTGATGTCTCGTGTAAGGAGGAGAAATGCATACCTATCACGATTGCGCTTTATTGTATCGCGACATTATTGCTCGCATTGGTCGCGATCCAATGACTGTTAGCAGCATATGGAATCGGTGGGTTCAGGAGGGCAATACGGAACGCCTTGCTGGACCCCCAACGGCCTCGTATCACTAGCAGTCGAGATGATAGGCATCTTATCCGCATGGATGTAACGGATCGTGCAGCCACGTCTCGATCCCTGAGTCAACAGATGGGGACGTTTGCAAGACAACAACCGTCTGCACGAACAGTTCGACGACGTTTGCAGCTGCATGGACTGTCAGCTCGGAGACCATGGCTGTGGTTAACCTTGACGCTGCATCACAGACAGGAGCGCCTGCGATGGTGTACGCAATGCCGAACCTGGGTGCACAAATGGCTAAACGTCATTTTTTCGGATGAATCCAGGTTCTGTTTATAGCATCATGATGGTGTGGGGGGGGATGCCATTGGTTACACGTCTCGGTCATGTCGGTCACCTCTTGGCCGTTACATTTTTAGATGTGTAACGACCCGTGGCTGTACCCTTCATTCGGTCCCTGCGAAACGCTACATTTCAGCAGGATAATGTACGACCGCACGTTACAGGTCCTGTACGGGCCTTTCTGGAAACGGAAGGTGTTCGACTGCTGCCCTGCCCATCACATTCTCCAGATCTCTCACCAATTGAAAACGTCTGGTCAGTGGTGGCTCGTCACAATACGCCAGTCACTACTCTTGATGAACTGTGGTATCGTGTTGAAGCTGCATGGGCATCAGTACCTGTACACGCCATCCAAGCTCTGTTGCGCAGGCGCAGGCGTATCAAGGCCGTTATTACGGCCAGAGGTGGTGGTTCTGGATACTGATTTCTCAGAATCTGTGCACCCAAATTGCGTGAAAATGTAATCACAGTTCTAGTATATTATTTTGTGTCCCGACTTCGTCGCCGCTTTTGTGTCCCAGCCTCGTCGTAGGTGTCGGTGGAGGGGAGCAGCCAGAAACTATAAACACTAGAGGAAATTAGAAAGATATATATATATTGCACAGAATGTAACAATACTTAACTTTTACATAGTACTGCAGAATGTTGATACATAGTTGTTAGAGGCCTGCCTAGTGCCTGTACAATAGCAAAGTCTTCACTGGTGCCTATCTGATGACGAAGGTCCTAACTCGTTGCTATCTCAGTCCGAAGTGGCAAGTGCGAAGTGCCGATGTCCTTCAGTGGTGGCCACGAGCGGCGTTGTACCAGAGGGCGCTCGTGGCTGTCGTCGGAAGAACGTCGCGCCGTGCATGCATGGCGGCGCGCGGCGAAAGTAGGTGGCGCGCACTTTGTACTTGTGCGACACCACACCCCTCCCCCCCAAACCGCCGCGCCGTCGTGGCGTAGGGCTGAGGGCCACGGCGACGGCACTGGGAGGAGGGCCTGAGCGGGGGCGTTACTGGTGGGACGGGCGTCGTAGCTGAGGCCGGGATCGAGACACCGTCCGCGCCCCGGCATCCGCCTTGCGATCCTCCAGGGAACCCGCCGAAACCTGGGGAAGGGCGCCCGCCCCCGCCCAGAGGGAGCAGGTCATCTTCTTCTGAGGTGCGTGGCCCAAGCTGGGGGGGCCCGCACGGTCCCGGAGTCCCTCTCGGTGACGCTGTCATCTGCGGCGGCGACAGCGGCGGCGACGACTGCGTCGGATGTACGTCGACGTCCATAGGGATCTCGTAGTCCGGGGACGAACGATGTGGTTGTGCTCCCTGGCGCAGAACTGGGTCTGGAATCAAGAAACCGGAGACAGGATCGCGCGGTCTGTGCAGGCGCAATTGGTTTGCGTGGCGCCGCAGCTCCGACCCTGTGGAAGAACGTACAACATACATATTGCGCCCAAGCACGCGTTGAATGGTGCCCGGCAACCATGTCTTCTTGTTTCCAGCAAACACTCTGTACAGCACCGGCGTAGAAACCTGAAAACGCGTAGCGCCATACGAACCGACTCGGTGCGTGGGAGGCTGCAGCAGGTGAAGGAGAGTGCGGTGACGGCGGCCGTGTAGCAGCTCGGCAGGAGACGGGCCGTCACGTGGCATGCACCGATACGTAGACAGGAAAATTTGAAGAGCTTGCTGCCTGGAGTGCTGACCTTTCATCTTTTCCATGTGTGACTTGAATGTTCGGACGAAACGTTCTGCTTCACCATTGGACTGAGGGTGAAAAGGTGCAGTGGTAATATGCTGAATGCCATTCACACGACAAAACTGTTGAAATTCCGCACTAACAAACTGAGGTCCATTGTCACTGACGATAGTTTCAGGCAAACCTTCGATGCAAAACACTGATGTTAAGGCACTGATCGTACTAGACGCCGTCGTTGAGTTCATGGCAATCACAAAAGGAAACTTGCTGAAAGCGTCTACAACGATTAACCTGCGCGTATTCCAGAAAGGTCCGGCAAAGTCAATATGTAAACGTTGCCATGGTCCCGTGGGGCGTGGCCAGTCTGAGAAACGCTGTGGAGGAGCCGCCTGATGCTCCGCACAAACTGTACACTGTGATGTCATGCTCTCTATCTGAGCGTCCATACCAACCCAGGTACAATGACGTCTGGCCAATTGCTTTGTCCTAACAATGCCCCAATGTCCTTGATGCAGGAGGCGTAACACTTCTCGTTGCAGGGAACGAGGAACAATCACTCTTGCTTGGTCGTTGTCGGTATGCAACAACAGTACACCCTGACTTAAAGATAATGCATGACGTTGTGCAAAATAACGTCGAACCAGAGGCCGATCAATGTCTTTGGCTCTGGCAGGCCAACCAAAGCGAACAAAACGTGCTACCACACTTAGGTCTGCATCCGCAGCTGTTTCCTGTGCAACCCGACGAGAGTTCAAAGGAAAGTCTGCGACAGCGGAAGCATCTCTGGAGTCTATCTGACAACATGCCATTTCTGAAGAATCAAATGATACATCCTGGCCAACCGGAAGTCGGGAAAGTGTGTCCGCGTTGGCATGTTTAGTGGTAGGTCGGTACAAAATCTCATACTGATAATTAGACAATATCAAGGACCATCTCTGAAGCTTTTGTGCCGTACGTGGTGGAATCGGCTTTGTGGGTGAGAACAACGACGTGAGAGGCTTGTGGTCTGTCAACAAATAGAATTTTCTGCCATAGAGATAATGATGAAACTTTGTGACGCCGTAAATGATTGCTAAGGCCTCCTTTTCTATCTGACTGTAATTCTGTTGCGTCGGCGTCAGTAGCTTGGATGCAAAGGCAATAGGACGATCGTGACATCCAATACGATGCGACAGAACTGAACCCACACCGTACGACGAGGCGTCAACTGCTAGCACTACAGGCTTCTGTGGGTCAAAGGGAATCAAACATGCATCACTGAGCAGTGCAGACTTTAGTTTGTCAAAGGCAACCTGACAATCTTTAGACCATACAAAAGGAACATTCTTCCTACGTAAGTGATGCAGTGGAGCTGCAATCTGAGAGGCATTGGGAATAAACCTGAAATAATAGTTAAGCTTTCCCATCACTGCTTGCAATTCATGCACATTCTTAGGAGGAGGCAAGTCTTTGATTGCTCGAAGATGTGACTGTAAGGGATGGATTCCTTGGGCATTAATCACATGGCCTAGGTACTCTATTTCAGTTTGAAAAAACGAACACTTTGCTTTATTACAACGTAGACCTGCTGCAGTCAAAACTTTGAAAAGGCACTCCAGGTTTGCTAAATGTTCTTCAACTGTACGTCCGGATACCACAATATCATCTAAATAGTTCGAACAACACGGTACAGAAACTGTCAGCTGTTCCAAAAAACGCTGAAAAATAGCGGGAGCGGAAGAACTGCCAAAGGGTAGGCGTTGAAATTGAAAAAGGCCCATGTGAGTATTAATGACGAAAAACTTTTTTGACTCGTCATCAAGTGGAATCTGTAAGTATGCCTCTGCTAAATCAATCTTGGAAAAGAAGTGAGACTGTCCGAATTTGTCCATTAGTTCGTCAGGTCTGGGCAGGGGATAAGTGTCTACAATTGTTTGACTGTTTACTGTAGATTTGAAGTCCGCACAGAGACGAAGATTTCCTGACGGCTTAGGTATAATTACTATAGGCGAGGCCCACTGACTCGCAGAAACAGGAGAAATCACCCCACTATCTTGCCAACGTTTAAGTTCTTCGGCAACTGTATCACGCATTGCGATAGGCACTGGTCTAGCTTTACGAAATTTTGGAACTGCAGATTCTTTTAAAGTTACATGTGCCACGAAGTCTTTTGCACAACCTAGTTCCGGCGAAAACAGGTCACTATATTTGTCACACAATGCATTGATTTTATCCTGAGGCACTATTGACGAAATTTGAAGCACATCTCTTTGAATTGATAAACCAAACAAGTCAAAAGCATCTAGTCCAAAAATGTTCTGTGTCGATTTGGCCTGAAGAACAACAAAAGCAACTGTTTTTGTTACACCTTGAAAAGAGGCGGGCAGGCTACATGTTCCTAGCACGGGAATATTTTCACCTGTATAAGCTGTTAACACTTGCTGTGACGGCGACAATTTTGGCGAACCCAGAAGTTCATAAGTATCTTTATTAATTAATGTGACAGCGGAACCAGTATCAAGCTGAAATTGCACAGTCTTATTTTCTATAGAGAGAGTAACAAACAGCTTGTGCTTCTGGCGCACGACCGGTGCGCGAATGTGGGCAACGTCTAATACATATTGTTTTCTGCGCTTGCGCGGGTTGCGTGCGGTAGGAAGCGGCGCATACTCGGCACACAGCGGATTAACCACACTGTCACTAGATGACACTACCGCCGGATCGGCGTCCGCGCAATGCGAGGCTACTGCACTAAAATTACTTTGAGTAGCTACACCAATTCTACTGTCACTAGCTACACAGTACTGGGCACTATTACAAGGAGCAGTTGCAGAAGGCACTAATTTCACTACAGGAATGCACTGTTCATAGTCATTTTGCTTGTCCCGAACCCTTTTCTGTTGCACTGTTTTACGCGCTCGTCGGCGCTTGCTACGTGGTGCACTATATAGTTTTGCCATAGGCGCACAAAAATTGTTCTGCACTGTTGAATCAAGAGAAACACTGCCCAAATCCACAGCGTGTATGACATTTACAGTATGAACCGTTCTCGCACTGTGCGAAGCACTATTTCTAACGGTACCGTTCTTTGAGTTTTTAAGTTGCATACACACAGACTGCACATGTCCCGATTTGCCACATTGATAACAGGTTGCGTTGCGACTAGGGCAATGAGCACGCTTGTGGCGAGACACACACTGGGGGCAAGATTTACGTACATTTTTCTGAAATGAGCGTTGGCGCCCGTTATTCAAATTACTGTTTCTAACACGACGGGGCGACCTTTGCGTCGCACTTTTACACTGGCTACTGTTCACTGTCTGTTCAGCACGGCCTGTACTATTGTAAGAATCACTAGTGCTATACTGACAACTACGGCTAGGAAAGCGTCCGTTGTGGCGGACTGAATTTACACTATGGCTTTGCATTTCTACATCTGCTAAGTCAAAAGTATCATGTGCTTCTATAAGCTGCAGTACACTGTCTAATGAAGGGTCTGACTGTTTTAGAATTGCTGCCCTAATTCTGGGGTCCTGAATGTTCTGCGTAATCGCATCCCTCAACATCACGTCACTATACGAAAGTCCACAAGAGCAAGTAAATTTACATTGGCGGGTTAAGCCCTTCAATTCCGTAATCCACTCTTGGTGTGACTGCTGCGGTAATTTTTTAAGTCTGAAAAATCGGTATCGTGCAGCGACTACAAGAAATTTTCTTTCATAATGAGCATTCAGTGCATCTACAATTTGTTCAAAGTCTACATCACGAGGAGATGCGTGCGGGAAAAGTTTTTGCAATAGTACGAAAGTCTGGGGGCCCACAATCGATAAGAAAAGGTTCTTCACTCTCTGACCTGTAATTTGATGAGCCGCGACGAGTTCTTGAAACTGTGCGAAATAGTCGCTCCATTCTTCCTCACGTTCGTTGTACTGGCGGAACGTCGGAAGCGGTGCGGCGGCAGGTGTGGGCTGCTGATGTGACGACTGTTGTTGTTGGTGAGCAGCCTGTGTCGTCAACTGCGACACGGCCTGGAGAAGCTGGGTAATTTGCGCCGTCTGTAACTGAATAATTTCCATTAAGTTTGGGTTCGGGGTAGTGGCCATGATGACCGATTAGGCGCCGCGCATAGAAGTAAATTATAATAAAACACAAATGCAATATGAAAGAGGACGCTCTGCAACAAAAAAGTCCACAAAATACGTAACAGAATATCTTCCCCCAAAATTCTTATAATAAGGGTGGGTGGGCGGGAGCAATTTCTGCGTGCTACGACTGCTGCTGTCTGGCTGCTGTAAGCGGGCTGGTCCAAGGTTCTATCACTCCTCGTCGCCACTTTTGTGTCCCGACTTCGTCGCCGCTTTTGTGTCCCAGCCTCGTCGTAGGTGTCGGTGGAGGGGAGCAGCCAGAAACTATAAACACTAGAGGAAATTAGAAAGATATATATATATTGCACAGAATGTAACAATACTTAACTTTTACATAGTACTGCAGAATGTTGATACATAGTTGTTAGAGGCCTGCCTAGTGCCTGTACAATAGCAAAGTCTTCACTGGTGCCTATCTGATGACGAAGGTCCTAACTCGTTGCTATCTCAGTCCGAAGTGGCAAGTGCGAAGTGCCGATGTCCTTCAGTGGTGGCCACGAGCGGCGTTGTACCAGAGGGCGCTCGTGGCTGTCGTCGGAAGAACGCCGCGCCGTGCATGCATGGCGGCGCGCGGCGAAAGTAGGTGGCGCGCACTTTGTACTTGTGCGACACCACATATTATATTTGTCCAATTAATACCCGTTTATCATCTGCATTTTTCTTTTTCTTGCGTAACAATTTTAATAAAAGTACCTCTTTATAGTAATACATGTACTTCAAAGTGTACGGGGGGACCCCCTTTTGCCGTCGCCCCGGGTCTCTGACAGCGTTAGTCCGCCACTGGTGCACGGAATTCGAACCAGGGACCTTCTGTTTACTAGGCACACGCTTTAAACCGCTCATCTAACAAGATAACGCGGCTACACGGACTGTCTATAAGCACGTCTCCCTCCACGGCACATAATTTAATTCTGCCTTAATATTCCCCGTGAAATACGTACCATACGCAAGTTGATATACTCGTGTACGACACATACATACAGGGAACATTGAGGCAGAATTAAAATATATGGTGTGGAGGGAGGAGTGTTCGAAGCCAGTCCGTGTAGCCGCATTAGCCGTTGTGGCGTGTTAGCTGAGCGGTTTCAAGCGTTTGCCTACTAAGGAGCTGGTCCCAGGTTCGAATCTCGGCCACAAAATAAATTTTAATTCAACGCTTCTCCTTAACATTCAAACCTCGACATTTCAAACCTCAATGTATCCAGTATCTGTTTATTTCGAATGTTCGCTTCATTCCCTTCGTTTCGAAGCCCAAAACCTTGAATTTAGAATGAAACCGTGCATTAGATCGATACTTCTCGTGTTGAAAAATTCAGGAAAAGACGCGGCATTATTGTGTGTGCGGAAACTGCCAGTGTAAATAACAAAATTTGTGATGAATGGAAGTAAAAATTGCAGACGATCCTTCACATTAAGTACATTAACAAAAATCGTACCTTTTTTCTGGAACACCTCGTTATATCGAACCTTCGATTTATTGAATTAATTTTGTCTTCAGTAGAGATTCGATATATCGATGTTTGATCGTATTTAATAAATGAGACAATGTATGTCTCAAGGAACTGAATTATTATTGATAATGATATCACCTTTGCCTCAAGTACAAGGCCATTCGCGTTCTTTGCTGTGGTGCCATTCTAGTAAAGAGACTTCGCTATTTGACAGTATTTCACAGGGACCATTGAGGCAGAACTGAAGTATGGGGTGTGGAGAGAGACGTGCTTGAAGATCGTCCGTGTTGCCACCTTATATGTTGCGCTGTGTTAGGTGAGCGGTTTAAAGCGTCTGCCTAGTAAGCGAAGGTCCCAGGTTCGAATCCTGAAAAGAGCATAAATTTTAATTCAACGCCTCTCCTTATATTCAATACGTTAGGTAGAGACGTAACTGTTGTTTCCTGAAATACTGTACTCATATTCAGTTAAAAATCCTCACTGGGCCAAAACCAGAACATGCTTAGAAGCTGGAAGTTTCATTAGCATGTAATGAAGAAATTATAAGCATTGAATTCGCCTCAGTGTCCTGTTGCCTAGTAGGCACAGGGTCCGCCGTGCACTGATAATTAATTTTGTTTCCTGTATGAGGGCTTCGACGCATTAAGCAACCCCACAGATGAACTTTGGAACACCATGGAGGATCGTACTACAGGACGCCATTCGCGCTTTATATCAACACCTTGTAGAGACAAGCCCACACAACCGTCCGTGTCACGTCACACCGAGTAGGCCGCGATCACTAACTGATGGGCTGGTCACTGGAACTAGAGGTCTGCACCTCGCTCGGTTGCTCTCTCGATTCGCGTGATACATGTCGTTCTAAGACAGGCCGACTTTTTTCGCGCTCGTTCGAGCGGGGCACGCTCGACCGGCCCGACCGTCCACACTGCCCGCTCGCCACTCGGTCGCCCACCGCAGCGCCACTCAGTCCAAAGCGAGTGTCGGGAATAAGGTAGACGCTAGAGAATACATTTGTTTCCTTTCCTGGGTGCTTCGAAAGCTGTTCTCTCGATCCAGTTGAACTAGTCATTCAGTTTCGCATTTTATACTTTACCATACAGGTTATTATACGTGATTAACATAAAGTTTCTGTGCTAAGAACATTTACTAAATGAGTTTTCCAGGATCTTTCTTTCTTTCTTGTTCCCATTTTGTGGACTGTTAGTTCCAGTTTAGTGGTAGGTGTTACTTGCCGTCTTAACGAGGAAGTGATTGTATTTTATATCCATTCCTCTTATCACTCTCAAGTCCTCGAATACTTTGTCCGTCTTTTATATTGATATTAAATACACGATATTGACGTACACCCTTTAGGTTAGTTTTGTGCATCTCTCTCTCTCTCTCTCTCTTTTGCACCCCGTTAATATATATTCCAGTAGCATTTTAGCACTGTGCGTGGTTGCTGCGCCTCTACCTTTTCCGAGTGAGTCCTTAACGGGAATTTTTCCAGTTGCAACATTCATATATCCCCCACTGCCACTGTCATCTTTCTTATCTACATAATAAAGAACGTATGAAAGCTTTTGTGCAATATATGGAATCCTCGCTTTCTTCCGTGTCTTGATAAGAGATCGGCCTAGGTACATTGCAGGGGGAGCGACAGGGGGACAGCTCAAAAAACTATTTTGATTTTATCAAAGTTGAATCTATGGAATTTGTCTTTTATCAAAAGATACTTTCATACCAAACATAATTGAAATCGCTTCTCTAGTCTCTACGTTATCGCCATGTGTCTATTTTAACGACAATTTTGGAGGGACGGTTTCACCTCTTAAATATGTTTTTCAGTCGCTAAAAAAGCACGTGTCGCATAGTTTTTCATATATTATAACATACGCAAATTTCATAAAAATCGGAGAGAGACTTGGGTAGGTCTGCTTGTGAGTACAGCTAAATGTTTGTTAAGCTTATGGGACTTAACTGCTGGGTCATCAGTCCCTAAACTTACAAACTACTTATGAACTACTTACGATCTAGGACGGCACAAATATCCATGCCCGAGGGGGGATTCGAACCCCCGACCGTAGTAGCCGCGCAGAACGTGACTGTAGCGCCTCAGTCCCCGCGGCCACCGCGGCCGGCACGCCAAGAACCCACGCAACATATCGTCGTGCACTGTCGTGATGAATGGCGTCCCAGGTGTCGTGCAGAAAGGATGGTTACAAATTGCGGGATGTTACTCACGGGATTAGCGATCCTACACAGAAGCTTGAAATTTATCGAAGATTTCAATGCGAGATGCCTACAATACTTTTCACAACGTAACTCTTTCTCGAAATTTGACTGAAAACCCTAAGAGATTTTTATCATACGTTAAATACACTAGGGTATGCCCTCACTAGGTATGCCCTCACTAGGTATACCCTCACTAGTAGTAATGGCGATCCTGCCGATGATAGAGCTACTAAAGCAGAGTTACTAAACATAGCTTTTAGAAACTCATTCGCCAAAGAAGACGAAACCAATAATACAGATTTCGAATCACAGAGGCCAGAATGAGTAACGATCAAGTAGATATCCTCGGAGTAATGAAGTAACTTAAATCACTTAACAAGAACAAGTCTTATGGTCAGGAACCCATTAGATTTCTTTTTCATTATGCTGATGCGATAGCTCCTTACTTAAAAGCCATATCTACATGGGATACTCTGCAAATCAAATTTAAGTGCTTGGTAGAGCCATATGCAAGCGCTCTCTCAAAGAAGGATCTGTACAAAAGATTGGAAAGTTTCACAGGTCATACCTATATCCAAGAAAGGCAGTAGGAGTAACCCACTAAACTACAGACTTATTTCATTAACTTCAATTTGCAGCAGGTTTTTGGCACATGTCCAGTATTAAAATATTATGAATTATCTCGAACAGAATGATTTACAGACCCAAGGAACACGAATTTACAAAATATCGTTCGTGCGAAACACAACTAGCTCTTTACTCACTATAAGTGATGAGTGCTATCGACAAGGGTTCTCAGATTGATTCCGTATTTTTTGATTTTCAGAAGGCTTTTGACACCGTACCTCACAAATGGCTTTTAATCAAATTGCGTGGTCATGGTATATCGCCCCACGTTTGCGACTGGGTTGAGGATTTCCTGTCAGAGAGGACACAGTTTGTAGTAATCGATAGTAAGGCATCGACTAAAACAGAGGTGATATCCGGCGTTCCACAGGGTAGTGTTGTTGGTCGGTGTCCTGACAAAAGCACCCAGTGACAAAAGCACCCAGTGACATTAGCACCCAGTTCTGGTCGAGGGGCGGTCGGCTAATCTCCCCGTCCGGTCTCTGCTCGGCAGGTAGAAGAGCCGAGGGCTGTGAGGTCGCATTGACACGAGCCGTACTTTACGGCAATGCGTGGCCGCTATAGCGTTGCTGCAATGTATAATGGAAGCGAGACTAAAGAAGAACCAACACATTTTCATAAGATATGTGACCTGGAAAAAGTCTTCGATAATGTAAGGTCTGCATGATGTTCGCAATTCTGAGAAAAATAGGAGTAAGCTGTAGGGAAAGGCGGGTAATACATAGTTTGTGTAAGAATCAAGTGGATGCAATAAGCATCGAAAGGCAAGAATGAAATGCTCAGATTATAAAAGGGGTAAGAAAAGGTAGTGGACTGTCGCCATCAGCTTGCGCAATGAAGACGTAATGTAAGAAATAAAGAACAGGTTCAAGGCTCTGATAAAAGTTGTGGGTAAAAGGATATCAATGATAAGATTTGCAGATGATATTGCTATCGTCTGAGAAAGTGAAGGAAAATTACAGGGCCTGTTGAATAGAATGAAAAGAGTAATGAGCACCGAAGGTAAACCAAAGAAAGACGAAAGTCATGAGAAGTAACAGAAATAAAAGTAGCGAAAAAATAACAACCGAATTGGTGTTCACAATGTACACAAGACAAGGAATTCGGATACCTTTGCATTAAACTAACTCACGACGGAAGAAGCAAGAGGGACATAAAAAGTAGCAAAGAGGGCATACATGGGAAAGATAAATCTACTGCTGTCAAACATCGCCCTGGACTTGTGGCAGAAATTTCTCTGCGCATACGTTTGCAGCACAACATTGTTTGCGATACTTGGACTGCTGGGAAATGAGAACAGAAGAGAATTGAAGCATTCAAGATGTAGTTAGAGAGTGGTACAAAATATCTCGTAATTTATTTATTTGTTGTACGTACTGCTTGTAAGTTTACCTTTTACATCCATAAATGCCTGGGTATTCATGAATTTTTGGCATTTGCCCAGGCATTTATTCTGGGCATTTGCCCCACCTTGCAAATGTCGACGCATTTAACATCACTAGGGGAAAAACAGATTGGAATACATCAAGCAAATAATTGAGGATGTAGGTTGCAATGCTACTCTGAAATGAAACGGTTGGCTAAGGAATTGGTGACAGGTCGCATCAAAGCAATCTGATGACTACGGATGCAAACGAGACATCGATGTTCTGAAAACACAGATGCTTTGCCCAAAAACACTGATGGTTTGAACAGCGATATACCGTTGATATATCGCCGATACAGTGGCCAATATACGTAGCTCTCACGAAATTACACACAGGCATTAATAAACAAGCCACCACAGTTAAAGTTATTTCATAAAGGTGGCTAAAGAATAACATTTATGGCGCAACGGAACTTAAACATAAAGAATTGCATCTGAGCTTGTTCTCAGCACTGGTGAAAAACAATATTACATAAAAGGGGGAAGGTGCTCGGAAACTACAATTTATAGGCAAGTGGAAATTATACTGAACTTAACTTGTTTATTCAGGTCGAACACAAGCAAAATAGGGAACCAATTTTGTTAATGTAATAAACAAGCATCCAATTTTCAGGAACTAATACTGACGATGCCCAGCATTGAAATTAACATAAATTACACAGAACTTAACGCTACTGTGGGGAGGATTTACACTCACTCGCTCACGCACGCGCAATGCAACAGCGAAACTTACCAAAATCAGCGTGCTGAAACGAGGCAGAAACAGGCGCCGCTATCGTAGGCGAAATACAGCAAACCCGGAGGTACCACACAACACAATATACAATAAAACTGCGAAGATGGCTCTGGTCTGTTGTGTCTGATTGGAGATGGTGCGTGAGTATAGCAAGGTTAAGTTGCATTTGGATTAGACCGCGATCAAACAAGCTGACAGCGACACACAGCTACGTTACATGATCGCACTCCACTGAAGGTGAAGTGTTAAAAATTGCATTTATTACACAAAATCACGGCGGACTCTTAAGTTAAACATGCTAGACAACGAATCGCTACCATCTCCACGGACACAAGAGCAGAACCAAACTTACCTCACCACGATCCCAGCACAAAGTGAAGACCGAACGGCCAGAAGGCGCGTAAGCTACCGGAAACTTGCAAAAACCAGCGGTGGTGGGGAGATAAGATCGTGAGACTCGCCCTGAGAGGGCTCGTCGACTGGCTTGTAACCAAAGGGTGTAGAAACCTCTTTGGTCGCATCAGCAGCAGGCGTTGGTAATGACTAACTATCGACTCTGAGTCAGAGAGAACCATGCAAAGCGAGCTATTAACCACCCACATTCAGACAGCCATTATATCCTCGCACATCCACTTAAATGTAAAACAAGTACACATTCTCACAGGGACAGTGGCGTAGCGGAAAAGCCGTAATTATTGCCACATTCATAACCATAATAATAAATAATTAAAATAACAAAATCCTAGCAATATTAACTAATATTTCAGAAACTAATATTTTAAAACATGAAATAAAAATGCTATTCTTCATGCCTTGAAAAGACTGGGGGTCTAGTTTTAACAAAATGCTAATCTAGCGACATCAAATAAATTACAGTTTTATAAAAAATATATAAAAGACGACAGACGGTCGTATTTCAAACGTGATGGTACACATTTCTCCTCCTTACACGAGGCATCACAACAACGTTTCACCCGGCAACGGTCAACTGCTGTTTGTGTATGAGAAATCGGTTGGAAACTTTCCTCTTGTCAGCACGATGTAGGTTTCGCCACCGGCACCAACCTTGTGTGAATGCTCTGAAAAGACAATAATTTGCATATCACAGCATCTTCTTCCTGTCGGTTAAATTTCGCGTGTGTAACACGTCATCTTTGTGGTGTAGCAATTTTAATGGTCAGGAGTGTAGTTTTGCAATGTAATCTGGCTTGAGCTAAAGGTAGACTGCTCTCGTCGATGGAACTCCTGGATCTTAACTGTCGAACTGTAGAACTCCACAGCACTCTGCTCGGTGTTGCTGTGGTGCGCCGTCGTATGTAGAGGAGCCACCTTCATCCTATTGGCCGGCGTGCGGAGCAAGCAAAGAGGTACAGAGACTGCGAGCGCTCCCGGCGGCCGAAGTACCATAGAGCGATGTATCTCGTCTTGTAGTGGCGCGGCGACTTGCGTGAACCGCCGGCGTTGTGGCGAATAGCGACGCCACCACACGTACTAATTTACATGTCCTGTGAATATTTATATCCAGTCTTTCAATGTGGTCTCCTTTTCTCGTAAACGTGAGTATATTTTGAAATGGTTTTAAGTAATTTAATTTATTGAACAAGGAACTTAAGACGTAATCCGGCCGCGGTGGCCGAGCGGTCTGCGGCGCGCTAGTCACGTTCTGCACGCACCACGAAATAATGTACACAGAAAGGTAAAAATTGACACTCAAGCTTGGAATGATGCGAAGTTTTATTGAAGTTATTGCAGAATATTACCAAAAGTAAGAGCTTAATATTATTCAAATACAATCATTAACATAACATTTTTATCCACGCGGAGTAGCTAAGTGGTCTAAGGCTTGATGCTACAGACTAGGTGGCCGTTCCCGACGGAGGTTCGAGTCCTCCCTCGGGCACCGGTTTGTGTGTGTGTGTGTGTTTGTCTGTTTTGTCCTTAGTGTAAATTAGTTTATCGGGACTGATGACCTCAGCAGTTTAGTCCAATAGGTTTATAAATGTCTATATATAAAATGCATTGTCCCGACTGACTGACTGACTTATCATCGCCCAGCCTAAACCGCTGAAGATAGAAACTTATTTGTAGAGGGTGTTGATCTTGCTCTGCAGGCGTCATTTAAGAAGCTATTTTTTGATTTTCCGTCCGTAAGGGGTGGGGGTGAAATAGGGTATGAAACTTTTATTTCATTTGGGCCTGCAGCATTGTGTATGTCTTTTAAGGACATATTGTTAATCTAAGTAATGCCAAATTGCTGTTCACTTTATAGATGTTAAAAACTGTTTATTATTATAGTAATAGGCCTATTTCGGCACTGTGGCCATCATCAGGCTATCTGAGGACAAATATTTATGATTAAAATGAGTGGAATAAAGATACCGCCGGCCGCGGTGGCCGAGGAGACTGAGGCGCTTCAGTCACGGTCTGCACGGCCACTACGGTCGGGGGTTCGAATCCCCCCTCGGGCATGGATATTTGTGCCGTCCTTAGTTGTAGGTAGTTCATAAGTAGTTTGTAAGTTTAGGGACTGATAACTCCGTAGTTAAGTCCCTTAAGCTTAACAAAAAAAAAAAAAAAAAAAAAAAAGATACCTACAATTTTGATACATTTTCCGTGACATATTATTTCAGACTCACTTCCATATGGCATCGTGGAGGTATAATTTATTACAATGACTGCATATAATTGCAGTATATATGTTCTTTAGATGGTATATATATTACGTTTATCAGGTATTCATTCTTTACTGCTAATCTGTCAGTTTGACATATCCTCCAGCGATGCTCTATGGTTACAGTTTGTTTATGACTGCATATAGTGGTATCTTTGGTAGTGTGGTGTGATATTTATTATGTTATGGTATTACGATGTATATCTTTGTTTTAACTCGATTCGAAAATTTTAATAAAGTTGTCTAGATAATGTTTGTGTTTTAGTTCGGTTTGTTCATTTAAAATTTCGTCAGGGCTTTCCTTCAAATGTGTATAAATTTCTATCTCTTCCAGGATGTTCATATGATAACATTTTGGTGTGATATGTGGTATTTTCATTACGTCTGTAATTCGATTGGTTTCGTGATTTTCTGTTTTCAAATGATTAAAGAATGCTGAAATATTTTTTCGGAATTTCTTGTATGTTCTTTGTATCGATTTTCGAAAGTTCTGCCAGTTTGTCCTATATAAAATTTCTGACAATCCTTACAGTTAATTTTATATATGCCTGGTAATTGGTATACTGGTATTTTTGTCTCAGTGGAATGGATTAAGGTTTTTATGTTATGTGTAGTTGTGTAGGCAAATCTGACTAGTATTTTTTAGTAATGCGTTCAGCTCATCAGACGTTCGTCCTATATAAACGTGAGGTATGTATTTAACTTTTTGTTTTAAGGACGTATCTTTCGATAGCTTAATGTCATTTAGAATTTTATTGGGTTTGTGTTTCGTGTGTTTCTCGTATAGTTTCTTTACTATACCTGGATTAAAATCATTTTTGTGGGCTATATAAGTTAGTATTGAAATCTCTTTATTTATAACTGTTTCTTCTAAAGGTAGGTTTATTAATCTATTGATCAATCCAATGTATTCTGAAATTTGTTAATTGTAATTATGGGCTAAACTATGTAATAGGAAAGAAAGAAATTATATTTAAAAAATAAGGGGTTTTTCTGTCCTTATGATTAGTTGCATTGTACTGTGCTGGGCGTTGAGTACCTTGGAATGTTTCCTTCAAGCCACTGATCACCCAGCACAGTTTCTACGGTTTTGGTGATATTAGTCTCTTTTCTTTATATTGTTTTTTTCTTTCTTGTGTCTCAGGTGTTAGTATCCACATTAATTTAAAGAATGTCTGGTTTGGGTTGATGGCAGTGGGGGATTGCTCCCCTGTCAATCTTGAGTCCCATCAGCGTCACTTCCTTCATTTATATAAGTTTCATCGCCTTCTTCCTCGTCTGTTTGTTCCCAACTATACCTGTCCACTCTGCGGGGCACATGGGCACGCCTCCTGTAGGGCCTTGTCCTTTTGTATTCTTCGCAGGTTGCTTTGGATATGTTGTCTGCTAGTATGTTGAGTTGTGTCCATTTTTGTTCGTCTCTTATTATGTCATATATAGTATCGTCTGTTGTAAAGTCAAGCTACTGTGTGTCTCTGACATGTATCGTCTGCAGAGTAAGATGATGTGTTCAGTGGAGCCTTCGGTGTTTCCGCAGGTGCAAAGTGTTGGTGTCTCCCAGTCCCATTCGGAACAGGTGAGTGGGATATGGACCATGTCCTGAAAGGAAGTGAACCATATCGCGGCTGGGGTCGATATGCTTCATCCTTTTTCTTTCTCTAATGTTTGGTAGCAGTAAACATAGTCTACGTCCCTTATCGCAGACCTCCCCTTCCTGTTGCCATGTGTCCGTTCGCCATGTTCTCAGTTGGCGGTTTATTACGATATGTGTAACCGTTATTTCGTGCACTTTGTCTACATTCCCCATTTTAAACCAGTACGCTGCAGCTCTATATCTTATTGTGATGTCAAGTGGACAGATACCGAGAAGGACGCATAGCGTTTGTATTGGTGTCGATACATAGTCAGATATATCGAAATATTTGAGTTTTGTACAACAGTTAGTTCTGTTGGCATAATGCTACCATCTTGGCTTTCGAGGTCATGAATTCATAAGGTGCGACGTCTCTCCCCTACAGAACGGAAAACTTGCTGCATTAAAATCCTCTACATAGGCCGTATTTTTCTTTTTGATAACAACAAACATAAATCTATATCAATTAAAAATAGTTGCTGAAAAGCTTGTAAAGGAACTTAAAAACGTAGTTAGGTTAGGGTGACCAGACGTCCCGTTTTTGACGGGACTGTCCTTTTTTTTTCGTTCTGGGTCCCGTTGTCCCGCAAAATATTTAACGGGATGCCAAATGTCTCGTTTTTTTCGCAGTCAGCAGAACCTTATCTTTTTTTTTTTTTTTTTTTTTTTTTTTTTTTTTTTTTTTTTTTTTTTTTTTTTTTTGTACCCCAGCCTCGTCGCCGCTTTTGTGTCTCGTTCCGTCGTCGGTGTCGGTGGCCGAGTGGAATGAGACCGACACAGGAATAAAGATAGTACGCTGGTGCAGGTACGGAGGGGAGCAGCCAGAAACTAGAAACACTAGAGTAAATTAGAACGAGATATATATTGCACAGAATTTATACAATACTTAACTTTTACATAGTACTGCAGAATGTTGATACATAGTTGAGCTAGAGACCTGCCTAGTGCCTAACTGATAGCCAAGTCTTCACTGGTGCCTATCGGATTCCGAAGTCTTTACTGGTTCCTAACTCAGTCCCAAGTGAACGATGTCGTTCACTGGTGGCCACGAGCGGAGTTGCCGCAGAGGGCGCTCGTGGCTGTCTCGTCGTAAGAACGCCGCGCCGTGCGTGCATGGCGGCGCGCGGCGAAAGTAGGTGGCGCGCACTTTGGACTTGTGCGACACCACATTTTTTATTTATTCTCACGTCAATTTAGATTCATAACATTGTTTATTTAACTTTCTCCTGGGTTTTGCTCTGTCTTACATGCAAAGTTAGAATAAACAAGTATTATTTTGTTTTGGAAAGGGTATTTTCCATTGTATATTCTCTTTGGACTGATGAGAAAAACCGTTTTACCACTGAAACTATTGAAGCAATTGTAATAGTTACGACTCATTACGAAGACCTTACCTGCAAGGAGTTCTACAACTTGCTATTAACCAATGCAAAGCTTTTGAAAGATATTAGGTCTTCTGATAAGTACAAACTTAGTGCCGATAGTAGTGTTCATGATACAGGAGCTCAACTACAGATTAGTGTTCACTTCTTAGAAATCTTTCTATCAGTTACTCGATATTCTGAATTATAATCAGTTCGTGGAAAAACAATTATCACATTATCCAGTGCCATTACAAGCATGTTTTGCTAAAATATATACCTTTTTATAAGTATAAACTTTAGTTTTTATTTATTCTAGTAAAGTGACGCAGTCATAAGTGCACAATTTCTTACTTTTGTTTAGAGTCCTATTTTGTCCCGTTTTTTATACCAAATTTTCGGAAATGTCTCGTTTTTCCACGTGGAAAATCTGGTCACCCTAAGTTAGATCCGAAAGGAAAACGGAGAATTATACCTAAAACTACCAAAACATGTGATTGGTTTTGTCGTGCAGCAGCTTGTTAATTTAGTCACACAAAGCTTTCATGCTTCTTTCTTTTTTTTAATGTTATCGTCGACGGTATCGCATTTTTCCTGCATCGCCCCGCGCTGTTTACTTCATCGAGCGAAGCCCCTCTCTCTTCGCTGCTCCCTGCGTATACACGAGGGAGGGAGAGCAAACAACGATGCTTTTGTCATTCGCCGTTCCATTCATTCCTGATCCGGGACACATTTTGATTAAGCAACTGAAAGTACACTTCGCATCACTGGTGCTTCTGTACAGCCTGAAACCTTTTAACAGTTATTCACACCTGGTGGAGAACCGTCGCTTACTTTTCACATACTCCTCTAATAACACGGGAATTTTCCGGCAGATCTTTATATACATTTTTATTATTCTCCGATAAATGACATCACGTATAGAGCAATATGAAATTTACTACAGCTTCATCTCTACCTCTCCAAGCTGAGAATATTAATCGGAATCTCAAATTTAATTACGTCCAACTGAATCCGGTTCGGCGCTGACGTGAAGCCTAACATAACGAGATTCCCAATCAACTGCCTAGTGAGAAAATTAATTGCATAACATCTGCAGTCTTTTATAATGCCTGTCTAATGCACGTCTAACAAAACTACATTATTGTTCTTCGATTCAAAAGTTTTACATACGATTTTTGGACATTATTACGCCTTTCGTAATTGTACATACGAAATATATATGGCCAACCTATTAAATGGGGAGAAAGTTTATCTATCAACCCATGTGATATTATTCACTGCAGGGTAAATCTGCATGAAAAGATACCCTAAATTATATTCCCAGAGAAACTAAGTCACAATTACCTATAGTGACTTCATATAAGAAAAATTTCGCCACTCGGGATTGACAGTGTAGTGTAAGGTGTTATGACACCAACTGCGCGGCCTATCCCCGTCGGAGGATCGAGTTCTTCCTCGAGCATATCTGTGTGTGTGTGTGTGTGTGTCTGTGTGTCGTTCTTAGCATAAGCTAGTTTAAGTGAGGAGCATCGATTCAAATCGTATTAAGTCCGCCTGTGCACGAAATTGAGTTCTATACATTTTTGTATAGTTTACATAGCGATCTTTCATGCTGTGAAATCAGAATGTAACAAATCGGATTCACTAACAGCATAAATTTCGTCTGTAAAGTAGCTGTTGTTTCAAATCAAATTCCGTCCAGCGTGAAGCAGTATTGTCACTTTGCTCTATAGGCTATGCTGACACCTGGCGCGCTATTTTCAATAATTACAGTTATATTGTGAGCTTTGTGTAAGAGAGTAGTTTTTCTGTTATTGAGGAAAAAACTGCTGTTGGTGATAATTCAACTTGAAGCCGAAATAGGGGAAACATAAACAAAACTGCCTATCAACTTAAATCTGAGGCAGTTAATGTTATTCTATAAAGAAACAAAAATAAATATTTACTTATATATTTACCACAGTTGCCGTTTATTATTTGTATACTTTACAAATTATTGGATCAAAGTATATAAAGTCCAACATATTTTCTTTAATTTTGAAGAACTCAACTGGAAATTTATTTTATTTTTTCACGTACCTAGAAGTACACCTCAAATCAAATAAAACAACTGCAAAATTTAAAAATTTGTGAAATGTTCCTCGGGTTATAAGTAATCAGTTTTTTGCTTCTCCTGTAAAATTTAGTTTTTTGGACAAAAGTAGTTTGTAAGTCTAGGGACCGAGGACCTCAACAGTTTGGTCCCTTAGGTTTACAAACCTCCCTGATTTGGTGGAAAAGCAGCTCGTCACAAATACATCGTACAGAAACTAACTGTTGGAATGCACTCGTAAAATAGTGATTTATCATAAGTCTACGGCTAGCAAAAATTGAAAATAATTAAATTTTTATTAACCGTCAAGTATCATAGGAACGTTTGATGCGGAACACATGATTCTGAAATAATTAAGGATAATCGTACATCCTTCCGACATTTAATTTCGTACGCTTCGAAAAAACTGGTGACTGGTGGCAATCTGAAAGAAAAACTCACACATCATTAATAAATTGTACTATTAGGAATAATTAGAGGGCTTCTGAAATAAGTAAACGCATTTTTTTAATTAACTGACATATTCTGAAAACGATTGATGTTATGCAAACGCAAAGAACTTACATCATCTATTGTGGCTTAGGAAAATTACAACTGAAATAAGTTAAACTCAGAGCAACACGTTATTGCGTCCGAAACCTATGAATACTAGGGCAGAAGAAAAAAATGGAGACTGCTGCTTCTCCTTGTCGAGTAAGACATATGACACACGAAATTAGTTATTTGCTTCAATAGATAAAAATATTCAGGTTAGCGTTATACTTTAGTTACATAAATTACACTACTGGCCATTAAAACTGCTACACCAAGAAGAAATACAGATGATAAACGGGTATTCATTGGACAAATATATCATACTAGAACTGACATGTAATTACGGCCACTGTTCAAAGTACCGTCGATGCGAACAAGAGGTGAACGAGACGTGTAACTAATGGCACCCCATACCATCACGCCGGGTGATACGCCAGTATGGCGATGACGAATACACGCTTCCAATGTGCGTTCACCGCGATGCCACCAAACACAGATGCGACCATCATGATGCTGTAAACAGAAACTGGATTCATCAGAAAACATTAATGCATCCAGGCTCGTCAATGCGTACATCATCACAAGCGCTTCTGTCTGTGAAGCAGCGTCAAGGGTAACTACAGCCATGGTCTCCGAGCTGATAGTCCATGCTGCTGCAAACGTCGTCGAACTGTTCGTGAAGATGATTGTTGTCTTGCAGTCGTCCCCATCCGTTACAGCCATATGGATAAGATGCCTGTCATCTCGACTGCTAGTGATACGAGGCCGTTGGGATCCAGTCTGGCGTTCCGTTTTGCCTTCCTGAGCCCACCGATTCCGTATTCTGCTAACAGTCATTGGTCGCGACCAACGCGAGCAGCAATGTCATGATACGATAAACCGTAATCGCGATAGGCTACAATCCGACCTTTATCAAAGTCGAAAACGTGATGGTACGCATTTCTCGTCCTTACACGAAGCATCACAACAACGATTCACCAGGCAACGCCGGCCAACTGCTGTTTGTGTATGAGAAATCGGTTGGAAACTTTCCTCATGTCAGCACGTTGTAGGTGTCGCACCGGCGCCAATCTTGTGTGAATGCTCTGAAAAGCTAATCACAACATCTTATTCCTGTCGGTTAAATTTCGCGTCTGTAGTAGTCTTGTGTAGTTCGTGAACTAGTTCGCAGATCCCTAGCCTCTTAGTTCGTCCGCTCCTTTTCCGAAGACTGGCGGGTAACAGCGAGAGGACACGAGAGCGCGTAGAATCGCGTGATTCCCTTCTACCAGTTGCCGTCATTACGAGCTGAGATGCAACTCAGCGGTAGTTTTAGTAGCAGTAGCAAAAGCCAAAACGAGCGGACAAACTAAAAAGAGCGATCTACTTCGCGGCCGAGCTTCGAACTAAAATGAGAGCTACCGGTCGCGAACTAAAATATGCGCGATATGTCGAGAAGTAAATTATGCGCGATAGGTCGCGAACAGAATTAAAAATCACGTGTTTGCCTTCTGCTGATGAGAGCCATTTCGAGGTTACCGTCTGCCTGCTAGATTTCATAGTTCAGTGCTACAAAATTTCTGTTTTGAAGTATTCGGCACTCTGCAATATCTGACTAATAAATTCCATAATGCCAAGATATAGAGGTAACTCTAAACTTAAACGTAAGAAATTATCCACAAACTGTTTCTTTTGGTTTGCATAATATCGTTAGTGGTTCAAGCAGCAAGCTCATGAAGCAGCTATGTGGGGAACTTCTCCCTCCACCTGCATGCGCAGACCACGCCGCTCAGCCGTCATTGGGAGCGGACGAACTAAAAGAACAAACTAGTTCGCGGTAGAGCCGCTCCCGATCACGAACAATTATGCGGAAGTCTAGTCTGTAGCAGGGTACCTTCGTGGTGTAGCAATTTTAATGGCTGATATACCAAGACTGCCTGATCACCAATAAAGAAAAGTTCTAACAACATGCCATCGAGCACGGAAGGAAGGAATCTTAGGGTTTATCGTCCCGTCGACTGCTTGGTCATTAGAGACGGAGCTCACGCTCGGACTTTTGGGGAAGGACGGGGGAAGGAAATCGACCGTGCCCTTTGAAAGGAACCATCCCGGCATTTGCCTGGAGTGATTTAGGAAAATCACGGAAAACCTAAATCTGGATGGCCGGAGGTGGATTTGAACCACCATCCTTCCATCGAGCACGATTCGACGACATACTCACTACAGAGGTCGCGGCAAGAGTGATGCCTCAGGCGACGCGCAAAGTCTTCCCCTCTCTGGACCGGATGCAGGCGCGTTCATAGCCATACAGAGTGCGTTCAGAGCCTACTGTCTACCCTAGCTACCTGAAGGAAATAATACCCTCTACTAGAGCGAGAGTGAGGAAAAGGCATTATTTGATGCATCCTATACTAAGTGATCGATTCGTCCATAGCCAATTCGTAACATTGTGTCCTGCATTAAGAATGTATGGAGAAAGATTCTTAGACCATTTGAAAATGTCAATAAATTCTTTTCACGAGATACTTCAATTAGTCAGGGAAGATCTATCAAGTCCTGAAACACACATGGGAGAAAAATATGATTGTATGTAAATTCATTTTTGTTCAGTAAACTCCTACTTACCAAAATTATTCTTTTTCTCCAACGTATCTTCATCATTTCCAGATATATTTACCATCTCTTACCAGGCTTGGTATTTGGAAATTTTATTGGTATATTCATCACTCTGAAGATCGAATAATGCAGATCGTTTCTCAACTTCTCCAATAAACAATTCAGTGTCAAAGCGATCCATTGCAAGCTTAACGTGTGAACCGTTACGGCGGTTCTCAAGTACGACACTGGCCATCACGAAGATGACGTGCTACAGACGCGAAATTTAACCGACAATGCAAATGATTAGCTTTTCAGAGCATTCACACAAGGTTGGTGTCGGTGGCAACATCATTAACGTGCTGACATGAGGAAAGTTTCCAGCCGATTTCTGATACACAAACAGCAGTTGACCGGCGTTGCCTGCTGAATCGTTTTTGTGATGCTTCGTGTAATGAGGAGAAAGGCGTACCATCACGTTCCCGACTTTGATAAAGATCGGATTGTAGCCTCTCGCGATTGCGGTTTATCGTACCACGACATTGCTGCTCGCGTTGGTCACGATCCAATGACTGTTACCAGAATATGGAATCGGTGGTTTCAGGAGGACAATACGCAACGTCGTGCTAGATCCCAACAGCCTCGTATCACTAGCAGTCGGGATGACAGGCATCTTATCCGCGTGGCTGTAACGGATCGTGCAGCTACGTCTCGATCCCTGAGGCAAATATGGGGACGTTTGCAAGACAACAACCATCTGCACGAACAGTACGACGACATTTGCAGCAGCATTGACTATCAGCTCAGAGACCATGGTTGCGGATACCCTTGACGCTGCATCACGAACAAGAGCACCAGCGATGGTGTACGCAACGAAGAACCTGGGTGCAGGAATGGCAAAACATTTTTCGGATGAATCCAGGTTCTATGTAAAGGAAGGCTTCCGCGGCCGTTGTCATTGTTTATAAAACTCTTCCGGGTGTTGGACCGCATCGTCAATATATCAAATATTTCACCGACGTTTCAGCCACTATTGCAAGCGGCCATCTTCTGGGTGTTACGTAGAAGAGTTTTATAAACAATCCAGGTTCTGTTTCCAGCAGCATGATGGTCGCATCCATGTTTGGCGACATCACGGTGAACCAACATTCGGAGCGTGTATTCGTCATCGCCATACTGGCGTATCGCCTTGCGTGATGGTATGGGGTCACCTCTCGTTCGCATCGACGGCACTTAGAACAGTGGCCGTTACATATCAGATGTGTTACGACCCATGGCTCTACCCTTCATCGATCGCTGCGAATCCCTACATTTCAGCAAGATAATGCACGACCGCGTGTTGCAGGTCCTGTAGGGTCTTTCTGGATACGGAAAATGTTCAACTGCTGCCCTGGCCAGCACTTTCTCCAGATCTCTCACCAATTGAAATCGTCTGGTCAATGGTGGCCGAGCAACTGGCTCGTCACAATACGCCAGTCACTACTCTTGATGAACTGTGGTATCGTGTTGAAGCTGCATTGGCATCTGTACCTGTACACGCCATCCAAGCTCTGTTTGACTCAATGCCCAGGCGTATCAAGGCCGTTATTACGGCGAGAGGTGGATGTTCTGGGTACTGATTTCTCAGGATCAATGCAACCAAATTGCGTCAAAATGTAACCACATGTCAGTTCTAGTATCCCAGATGATCCTGACGTCCTTTCAGAAGGATGGTGTTTGGTTTTTTTAAACAGTTAAGGTAAGTTGTTTCCTTTTGGCACAAAACATTTTCTTCAACATGGGACTGTCATTTGAATGTCGATCATTGACATGCATATACTAACAATCATTGTGTTAGCACGTAATTATATGTTAGTCCCCTTTGAAGAGAGGATTCCGAAGAAACGTATCAGTTAACTCATGATTTTGTGTGTGTGTAAGTATTTACGCTTCAATTTCATTTCTATTATTCAGGTACATATGGATGGATCTACAATTAAAACGTCAAATCTAACGTGTAATATTAGTGTTCTAATTTTTACTGCGTTCCCAGAGGACGACCTATTATGCCGAGACTAAGGATGCAATTAGAGTAAAATCAATGTTGCAACATTTGAATGAATATTAAAGATATAATAAACTATTTTTTAAACCAAAAGTAACTGAGAAAAAATTGAGGAACATCTGAGATAATATACTTGTCCAATGAATACCCGTTTGTCATCTGCATTTGTTCTTGGCGTAGCAATTTTAATGGGCTGTATTGTAAATGAAACCCACGCGATTATCGCTCTGTCTTAACATGGCCTTAGAGAGTTCTGCCATTCCATGGCGTCCCGCCAGTGTACATACTGGAGCTACACCTGGTACAAAACTCCGTTAACTGCAATAATGTGTTGGGTATAGACGTAGAAAGTTAGTGTCGGATATTAGACACAGCCACGACAGACGGAGCAGGCTTAATATAAGAAGAACCGGCAGCACCATTACTCCCACTCAGAAGGTAAGGCTTTGTGACGATATAAATAACGCAACGATACAGCTCCAGCTGAGAAGGGGCTGTGCGGAGTAGCGGGATTCCGGAGACATTCTTCTGTCAGGCGAAACGTGGAGAGGGCCGAGTTTCATTTAGTCGGGCAGGAAGGCTGGCTGTCTGGTGGTAGGGGTGGGCCCGCATGCCTGTGAAAGGCAGGGCGGTCGTGAAGCCCCCCCCCCCCCCCCCGCTGCCCTTCTGTTCGGCCGCCAGGCCGCGCTCCTTAATTAGAATGCTTTATATCTTAGGGCGCCAAAGGCAGCGGCCAAGCGGCTTACTCGCCGCTTTCTTCTGTTCCCGCCCTCTTGTCCTCTGAACCCCCAGTGCTCCGCCCGTCGCTCTCTGGCGGGTGATACCGCACACCGACTCAACTGCCGCTCCCGAGAGCTCCATAAGGAGAGCGCGATGGAGCGTCAAAGCTAATGAGGCACGAGAAGCCCGTGCCATTTTCTTTCATAGGCACTTCGCGTATGTCGTTAAGACGTACGCCGGTGTCCAGGGATATAACGGATAACCCAGCGGGCGACACAATCATATCCACAAAGGTTGGCGTTTTTGTTTTGTTTTGTTTCTGCTCGCAATGCAACCTGTATTCCACATTTAAACGTTGAAATTATAACGAAATAAGGTTGAAAACGGGGTGCTAATTTTACAACAACTTGCTATCTAACCTGCAACCTATAGAAACTTTACTGTCAGTGCAAACTCTGTTAATTATTCACTTCCTATCGTTAAATTTGCGACACACACACACACACACACACACACACAAACAAACACACCAAATAACTACCAATATCATCGGTTCTGAAACTTCCTAGCAGGTTAAAATCGTGTGACGGAACCGAGACTCGAACCTGGGACCTTTGCCTATCACTGGCAAGCGCGCTACCGACTGAGCTATCCCGAGACGACTCACGATGCCGCCTCACAACTTTACTTCCGCCAGTACATCGCCTCCTACTTTCCAAACTACACAGAAGCTCTCCTGCGAACCATGCAAGACTAGCACTCCTGGAAGAAAGGATATGGTGGACACATGGCTTAGTCACAGCCTAAAGGATGTTTCCAGAATGAAGTGAAGTTTGGAAAGTAGGAGGCGAGGTACTGGCGGAAGTAAAGTTGTGAGGCGGCATCGTGAGTCGTGTCGGGATAGGTCAGTCGGTAGAGCGCCTTCCGGCGAAAGGCAAAGGTCCCAGATTCGAGTTCCGGTTCCGGCACACAATTTTAATCTGCCAGGAAGTTTCATATCAGCGTACACTCCGCTGCAGAGTGAAAGATTCATTCTGGAAACATCCCTTACGCTGTGGCTAAGCCATGTCTCCACGATATCCTTTCTTCCCGCAATAATAGTCTTCCAAGTTTCGCTAAAGAACTTCTGTGAAGTTTGGAAAGTAGCAGGAGTAAAGTTGTGAGAACGGACCGTGAGTCGTGTCGAGATAGCTCAGTGGCCATTCGCGCTTACCCGTGGAAGGCAAAGGTCACATTCCCGGTGCAAGCACACTATTTTAATCTGCCAGGAAGTTTCATATCAGCGCACACTCCGCTGCAGAGTGAAAGCTTGGACATGATATCGTTTTTCTACAAATGTGTGGAAAGATTGACTTAAACTAATTAAAGAACTTACACGACAAGTTAAATTTCCTGTTTGCAGTAATGGGCCTACGTAATTTTTTACGAGCATATTTTCAGCATTCACACGTCTGACATCCACAAACATTACCACTTATAATTACGAGAGAGAGCGTTAGCTTCAAATTAAAGAACCATTTGTATATATGTTTGCAATTTTCAACGTATTTTAGTATCAGCATAGTGCCTGATATCACTGTGTCGAATGTAGAAAATAGTTTGTAGTCCTCTTGCTTGAGAATTACGTGGAATGACTGATTAATAAACAATTTATACTGTTTTCTACGTCTGCAGCCTAAACATCAGCTTGATTTTTGTCCTCTTCTCTGTCACTACACGGTGAGTGAAGCAGGAAAAAAAAACTAGGTTCAATAAACTTATCTGACCTCTGTGCCTTTTCTCCTGCTGGATTTTTCTCTATTTTCGTTTCTCGTCATTGCTCCAGATTTGTGTTCAGATCCCATCACTTAATCAAGCTATCACATCAAACTCTCCCAACTGTCAAAAATTTGCAAATAAAATTACAGTGTCCCTAAATGAAATGTCTTGGAGGAGCACTTCGTCTGCTACTGTATGGCTACAGTATGTACCAGAGTCGTTGAAATGTTAGTTCCCACGTTCTGGATGCAGCTGACATGTAACATGTGTGCGCTACGACAGTCACCTGTAGAATAGGAAGCGAAATCTTGGAAATGCCATTACACGACATTTGAATCGGCAAAGCGTTATTGAGCTAATCAGGACCACTGCACTGCCACGCAGCAGGCAGCAGAAAAAAATAGAACAAGGCAGAAGGGCATCAGGAAGCGCAGCCTGCTACCACTATATGTCCACCACACTATTCAGTCATATTTAGATTCTGCAACTCTACTTCTACAGAGCATATAAGAGCAGTGGAAAGTTTCTATGACGTAATAAGGACGGTACATGCAAAATGAACTACGCTCGGTTATTTTATTTTGCCTACTAGCTGAAAACCCGGATTTGCCCGGGTATTTATTTATTTAATCCCGCCTTGAATTAGTACTTCTCCTATCCCTTTAATCTCTGTCCATTCCTTTTTTTCTAAAAACATGCTATATTTATCGGAGAATAAATAAGAAATAAGAAAAAAGTTTAATAAAAGTTTGAAATTATGTTTAAAGTTTGTTGCAAGTCGCTAAGTTCTGTCATTATCAAATAGTGTAGTTTTAAAGTCTCGCCCCATTATGTGAGTTTTTTTGAGATTCCTATTGTTTAAGACGGCATATCTTCTGAACCATGTGCCGTATGTGATTCTTAACCATGCAGCAATTATTACCTCACGGTAAGGAATGTGTGTACCAAATTTGGTTGAAATCGGTCCAATGGTCTAGGAGAAAATGAGCAGCATTGTCGCAAAATGCAGCAATTTTTCGCGCATCTCATTGTTTATAACGTCATATCTCGTGAACTATGTATCGTACGTGATTCTTACACTTACGGCGACCGTCCTCAAGGATTGAAGCTTGCGTGTACAATATTTGAAAAGGATTGGATCAAAACTGTAGATTTGTATGCAACACATACACACAAACAAACATATGGACACTCTACTTTATATATCAGATGGAATTTTACATTCTAGAAGAGTTGGGAATTAAATAGTGGCAACTATTTATTCTCAACCGTTACAAACGCGCTACATGTTTGACAATGTAGTCATCAGCGTTGTGAATAACCTTTTGCTAGCGATGTGAAAGGCAGAGCCTGTCCTGTTGATGGTACGAATGGAGCGGTCCACAGCCTGAAGCGAATGCCACAAAGTGGTTCCTTTATCTTCGGAATCATATAAAGTCACGAGGACCTAATTCCTGGGACTATGGTCCGCATGATACAGTACTTCTCAATCCCATCCCATCCGAATAGAACAGCCACAGCTTGCGCTGTATGCGCCCGCGCATTGTCGTACAATATTATGGGTTGGTTGTGCAGAAATTGTTGCCGCTTATTTCGTAAACTAATACTGTGCATTGACGGTCTGCCATGGAGGAACGTAACGCGAGTGTGGTAGGACCGCTATTTTTTTTTCTATCTATATAAATGATCTGATGGACAGAATAAGTTGTAATTTGCGGCTGTTTGCTGATGATGCTGTGGTGTATGGGAGGGTGTCGTCTTTAATTGTTTGTAATAGCATACAGGATGACTTAGACAAAATTTCTAGTTGGTGCAAAGAATGGCAGCTAGCAAATGTAATGTGATGAGCATAAATTTACCCCTCAATTTATACTACAAATCACTAGTTTTTACACGTTTCTCAAGATTTCCTCCCTGTATTAAGCTTTCTTGTGTGTGTGTGTGTGTGTGTGTGTGTGTGTGTGTGTGTGTGTGTGTGTGTCTAAGCCTAACCTGGAGTCCGTAGAAGATGACATAGGTCGCGTACAGATTTAGACAAATTGACCGTACTTTCATTAAAGAACTTCCAAATTGGCTTCTTTTCTCCTCGTTGTAATATTTTATACGTAAAAGTTTAAGTGAGTTAAAGAATAAGTAAAATGAACTCGATAAAGTGGAGTCTCGACATTTAGTTTCAAGGAATTACAAGTTTCCCATAAGTCCGATAGTCATAAAACGAACCAAAAAGCGCGGGTACATGTGCATCGAAAACGACACTCCACCATTATATCACGAAGTAAATAGTTAAAAGAGTTTAAAACCTTTAGGTTGCTAGTGTAAATACCCATTTAACCACATTGTTTTTAATAAGTTCACAATTTTTCACACATTGTTTTCAAGGTAGTTTCCCTGCTTTTTCGGTCCCGATATCGTTCATCTTGAATTACAGAAGCTCTATTGCATACCTACCACAAATAATTCTACAGTTCTGCATATCTTTTTGTAACAAAACAATCTTTACGTATACAAAATAAATAAATAAATAAAAACATGACAAGTAGATACTACGAAATGCTAGAGCCTGGACATGACTGCCTCAATACAAAATACGCAGAAAGTAAAAAATTTGTTTGCTCCCATAAGCAGCCTTTACTCCTTTTTTCTTGGGAGCATTAGCTTTATATTGACATCTTCACTTCCGTTTTTGTAATCGACAAACAGTTCTACACATCTCCTTTTGACATTCCTAATTAGTTACAGTCAGTAAATTAACTCCATTGCTACAGAAAGTATTTCGACAAAGAACGTAACAGTATGATTTTTTTCAGTTTACGCAAATTCAACAGGATAAGCTGTGTTTCCTAAACCCATATTGGTTATTAAAAAAAATCCCCTCGCTTTCAAAGAAAGACATTAATAAAACTTTTCAGTATGCAATATTGAATAAGTAGAATTATTACTAACACAGTCTAAGAATATCATAAATTTATCCATGTTATTGGATTGTTCTGAGGTCTGCGACTGTGTTATAAACTTTTTTGGAATAATTAATGGTGCAGCAGTAACTTTTTACTAATACTTTTATTAGCACGACGCGTTTCGGCAGCAAGCTGCCATCATCGGGTGCATTTTACAGTTACTGGTTCATTATTGTTTTATTAAGTTTTGTGTTGTGGGTGCCAGTGAGGTTATGGTTGGACATTTTTAACCTGTTCAGGAAGATATAGCTATTTTAGTATTATGTTTCATGATTATAGTTTCTGGATTATTGTAGTGTTATATTTATTTACAGTTTTGTTGATAATCTTGTTGTCTGGCACACACAACACAAGAACACAGTTACATATACACCACATGCAGACATGTTGTATTAGATGTTTACACTGTACAAAGATCCTTAAAAGCTAAGATAACCTACTTACATTAGTATTTACAATGAATGTGCCATAAAAATGCATATGTAGATAGCATGTGTTGAAACATAAGTTGCTACATTTTAAAGAATTATTCAGTCAGAGTTACATTATTAATTTTACTTCTTTTAATTTTATATTTTAATGAAAAATACATTCAACACTGGAGAAATTTTTGAAGAAATTGGTACTGTTGCTTTCCACTCTATCATTTAGCAGAAGCTTACCATGTATTTTCTCATGAATGAAGATTTCTAGTTCTTTATAGAGGTCCATTATATGCCCCTTGTCCATTTTATGAAGTATATGAAGATCACTCTTAATATTCTGGAATGGATGTCCTGTGTTCATTATTAAGAGTGATATTCATATACTTCATAAAATGGACAGGGGGCATATAATGGACCTCTATGAAGAACTAGAAATCTTCATCCATGAGAAAGTACATGGTGAGCTTCTGCTAAATGATAGACTGGAAAGCAACAATAGCAATTTCTTCATAAATTTCTCCAGTGTTGAACGTATTGTTTATTAAAATATAAAATTAAAAGAAGTAAAATTAATAATGTAACACTGATTGAATAATTCTTTAAAATATAGCAAATTCTGTTTCAACACATGCTGTCTACTTATACATTTCTATGGCACATTCACTGTAAATACCGATATAAGTAGGTTATCTTAGCTTTTAAGGATCTTTGTACAGTGTAAACATCTAATACAACATGTCTGCATGTGGTGTATATGTAACTGTGTTCTTGTGTTGTGTGTGCCAGACAACAAGATTATCAACAAAACTGTAAGTAAATACAACACTACAATAATCCAGAAACTATAATCATGAAACATAATACTAATTATAGCTATATCTTCCTGAACAGGTTAAAAATGTCCAACCATAACCTCACTGGCACCCACAACACAAAACATAATAAAACAATAATGAACCAGTAACTGTAAAAATGCACCTGATGATGGCAGCTTGCTGCCGAAACGCGTCGTGCTAATAAAAATATTAGTAAAAGTGACTGCTACAGTTTAAATTATTTCAAAAAGATAAAAATATCATTCCTGGTGGTCGAATAAGAGGCTGATGATCTCAGATGATTGGGGTCCTTATATTTTTAACTACCTGTAACAGTATAACAATATCAAAAACTTTGCGTAACGACGTCGGTAATGTGAGCGGAGCTGCTATCGACTCTTTAACAAGCGGCGCCTTCCGCTTGGGAAGCTTGGGGGCCGCCGTATGACAACAGATGGACCTTGTAAGGCGATCCAGTGAAGGATCGCGTGTCGCCCTTCCTGCTAGCAGAGCGTATGGGAGGGGAGAGGCTCATAAGCGCAGCCGAGGGGAGGATGTGATCTGTCCGGCGACGAGGAATGAAATAAAAATAACCCGCTGCATTATAGATTCGACAGCTCTTTGTAGGAGGAACCTCAGTTCCAACATCATAAAATATCTAGAGCGAAACCGTGTACCGGCATATAATGGACACACACAGTCATTCTTTATTCGCTCAAAGTAATGAATGCCATCAGCAGGTTATCTAACATAGATCCCTAGATTTTCATAAATATTTTGACACCGTTATTCACAAGTGGAACCTAATAAAATTATGTGTGCCCCAGAAAAGTGCGCTTTCTGTTCAAATTGGAAGTTGATTACAGACAATATTAATAGTGAAAGACCACCACCTGTCGTCTTCCATATATTTTTTTGTATGTTTCTGTAAAGTTATAATTTATTTAATGTCGTTAGATTATCATTTTGTTAAAACTTGAACCCCACTGTTTTCAAGGCTTGAGGAATAGCATTTTTATTTCATGTGTTCAAATATTAGTTAATATTGCTAGGTTTTATTTAATGTTGTTCTTCACAAGTGCTGAGAACTAGCTCAGATGCAATTTTCTTATGTCTAAATTCCGTTGCGCCATAAATGGCCACCTTTCTAAGATAGCTTTAATTGTGTTGGCTTGCTTATTAATGTCTGTGAGTAATAACGTGTGAGCTCCTATGTATATTGTAGTATTAACTTCCTTATATTGAAAGAAGTTAGTTCTCAGTTTGGGCCAGGGAACAAGGCTTTGTAGCAGGGAGTAACCAGTAGTTCACACGGACCTCATTTGCTAATTTTAGTGATAAAACAAAGTGGTCGACTTTTAATAGTAGCCTCAGTTACCTACAACTGACGAACCCGATAAGGTCTTGCAATTGCCAAATATGTATGGCACTTTGGTATACAAGTCAAATCTCTCTGTCCCCCTCACTATGTGTCGAACTTCTTTGATGCAGTCGCGTCGTTCAAATATCTAGGCGTAACATTGCAGAGCGATATGAAATGGAACGAACATGTAAGGTCAGTAGTGAGTAAGGCAGACAGCCGACTTCGGTTTATTGGGAGACTTTTGGGAAGATGTACTTCATCTGCAAAGGAGACTGCGTATAAAACGCTTGTACGACGACGTCTTGGTATTGCTCAAGTATTTGGGACCGGCAGAAGATCAGTTTAAAGGAAGACATAGAAGCAGTTCAGAGGGGAGCAGCTAGGTTTGTTACTGGTAGGTTCGACCAATGCGCGAGTGTCACGGAAATGCTCCGGCAACTCAATTGGGGATCGCTGGAGGCTTTCTGTTGAGGAAATTTAGACGGCCGGAATTTGAAGCTGAGTGTAGTACGATCTTGCTGCCACTTGCTTACATTTCGCGTAGTGATCACAAAGACAAGAGAAATTAGGGCTCGTACGGGGGCCTAGTAGTGGTACAGTGTACCCTCCGCCACGCACCTTACGGTGGATTGCGAAGTGTGTATGTAGATGTAGAACTCGTTCTCCTCCTACCTTCCCTCTCTTTCTCACTGTATGACGTACACTCCCCATTATACGTCTTTTTCCTCCCTACGTTCTTTTCAAGCCCTCTCTCGTCTTGATTAGTAACTAGCTGAAACACGGCGTTGCTCGGGAATTCTTTTAATCTATACTCCAAGTCCCCTCCCCTTCTCTCTCCCCATCCGTCTCATCATCTCCTAACTATCTCGTTCTCTCGAGCCATTTCAAAGTTTAGGACGAATCGCATCGAATAGTATTACTCAAATCATAACACAATAATCCATATCTATCTATATATATATATATATATATATATATATATATATATATATATATAAGTGAATTGCTGTTCGTTAGTCTCGCTAAAACTCGAGAACGGCTGAACCGATTTGGCTAATTTTAGTCTTGAAATATTCGTGTAATCCAGTTGTTGATATTGGTTCCTACTGAGAGATACAAATCCACGAAACCACTTGCGATTTCCCTACTTAATGGATATTATACTTCGATGTACGAACCTGAAGATGGCATAATGGAATGCCGAAACTGGTAGTGAAAGAATAACTGTTTCTATTAAACATACGGCTGTTGGTGTCCTACTTCTTACGTACTCTTGACCAGCCGCAGTCCCGGTTCCACCAGCAATGATGGATTCAATAAAAAATCTTTTTGGGTTTTCAATCAGATTTAGAGAAAGAGTTTCGTTGTGGAAAGTATTGTAAGCATCTCGCATTGAAGTCCTCGCTAAATTTCGAGCTTCTGTGTAGGAATGCCAATCTTGGGAATTTTGTGTTCGTTTAAATTTCGCGTGTCGTGACCTGTTTTGTGTGCCAAGGGGGTCACCACCTTCTTTTATTAATTTATTTGGCATAAAACTGTGAATTGCTGTCGATACTACTTCTTTGAATTGGAGCCCCATCTGATCTACACTCACGTTTACAGTTTGGAATGTGTCGAAACTGTCTTTCAGTAATCAATTTAATGTGTTTGTCTGCTTTTCTGAACAAATATACTTTTCGTCTATTTTTGGTAACTTTGTGACTTTCGATTTTCAATCTTTACTTCTAACAAAAAGCGATCTGAAACCGAATTCATAAAATAAACTGAAATAGCTACGATTCACGCACGTTCACTCTCAGTGTTCACAGTTGGAAGAGAGTGAGCCGTGTCGACTCAGTTGGATACAACGATCTCTTTACAAACTGGATGTATAACTCTGGTGTCTGAACATAGAATTGCAGCGTGCCTGCACATTCCTATGTTTTTCACACGATTTCGCATTGTACGCCATTTTTAAATTTGGCAAACGAGTTTCCATCAGTTATTACGTGACAAAGAATTGCTTGCTTACCTATTTCCTTGGAATTTAATTCAATATTCTATGTTTAGGCTGATATGGAAGCGGAATCGAAACAAATTTTCTTCTCTTTTTCTTTAAAAACTTCTTAGCAGCCATGTTTGAATTTGGCAAGAAACTAAATATGAATATCTATGGCTGGCACGCTAAGACAACTGAAGTTCAACATCCATATAGTATAGAGATCAATGGTTGTATATCTCGATTGCGACTTGCGCGTCATCTTTGGCGGTCGATCGAGCCAGAGAGGTTGGCCCCAATGACCGGCACGTTTGTGGGTAGTTGAAGATGGGTAGTCAAGTAGGAAAAACGGCTTATGACGACAATGAGCGGCCATGGTGGTTTGATTGGAGGCAGACCTTCTGTCAAATGATCGGGAACCTGATGCTCTGGAAGCTTCCTTGAGGCGAGAATGTTGCCTCTTCATGACGATTCTAGAAAAGAGTTTGGGTGAGCATGTTGTTGGTATGTGTGTTCGCCGTGATAATGTAGTGGTACCTCAATTCTATAGCTCTACCTGTAGATTGGGGAAAAAAGTCTAAGCGTTTCCTTGTGTGGGAAGACACCCCAAGTGTTACAAGAGCTTGGTGTAGTTTTATTTATGAAGGTGAAGTTGTTTGAATACATTCGTTGTTTCGGTATTATTGTGGGCGAGGTTATTTAAGTTTGAGAAATAGTAGTGTTGCCCGTTCTCCTGTCAATACAGGGTGATCAATCTTCAGCGCAACCGCTTTTGAGGCGTGCGACTTGCCGGCGATGGCAGCTGTGGTTCCCGCTGAGCGCGCAAACAACCTCTGCACTAAATTTAATATGGGTTGGCGCGCAAGTTATTTCTGACATACACAACAGAAACACTTAGAAGGAAAAGTTTATTTACTCACCTGTATTCAAGGAGGTGCGAAACTTGTGTGAATACTCTGAAAAGCTAATCATTTGCGTATTACAGCATCCTCTTCCTGTCGGTTGAATGTCGCGTCTGTAGCACGTCATCTTCGTGGTGTAGCAATTTTAATGGGCAAGAGTGTATATCAGCATCAGCACAAGCTGTCTCTGTAGTACTGCTAGTACTAATCTTATTAGAGTTAAGTCAGTATTATTTATTTAAATCCTTTTTACATGTACTCAGTCTGTCAAAATCATGTTATTAATACCTTATTAATCGTTCATCTATAAAAATAGAGGGCCTATACAAAGGAAGTAAACTTGAAGGCAGTATTCAAGAAATGGAAGACTAAGTGGAGGAAGATGAGATACGAGATATGATACTTCGAGAAGAATTTGACAGAGCGATGAAGGACTTGAGTCGAAATAAGGCCCCTGGAGTAGATGATATTCCGTCTGAACTTAGGAGAGCCAGTAGTGAAAAAATTGTATCACCTGGTATGCAAGATGTATGAGACAAGGGAAATACCCTCCGACTTCAAGAAGAATATTGTAATTCCAATCCCAATGAAAGCAAGTGCAGACAAGTGTGAAAATTACAGAACTTTATGCTTAATAAGTCATGATTGCAAAATACTAACACGAATTATTTACAGACGAATAGAAAAACTGGTGGAATCCGACCTCGGGGAAGATCAGTTTGGATTTAGGAAAAATGTAGGAACACGGGAGGCAATACATACATTACGACTTATCTTAGAAGATAGGCTAAGGAAAGGGAAACCTACGTTTTTAGCGTTTGTAGATTTGGAGAAAGATTTGACAATATCAACTGGAATACACTCTTCCAAATTCTGAAGGAATCAGGGGTAAAATATAGGGAGCGAAGAGTTTTATTCAATCTTTACAAAAACCAGACATCGGTTATTAGAATCGAAGGGCAAGAAAGGAAGGCAGAGGTTGTGAAGGGAGTAAGACAGGATTGTAGCCTTTCCCCAATGTTGTTAAATCTGTACATTGAGCAGGCAGTGAAGGAATGGAAGGAGAAATTTGGAGAGGGCATTAAAGTGAAGGGAGAAGAAATAAAAACACTGCGGTTTGCCGATGACATAGTAGTTCTGTCAGAGACCGCAAAAGAAGAGCAATTGAATGGAATGGGCAGTGTCTTGAAAGGAAGATATAAGATGAACATTAATAAGAGTAAAACGAAGGTACTGGAATGCAGTGTCAGAAAATCAGGCGATGCTGAAGGAATTAGATTAGGTAATGAGACAATAAAAGTAGCAGATGAATTTTGTTATTTGGGTAGCAAGATAACTTCTGATGGCCGAAGTAAAGAAGATATACAATGCAGAATGGTATGGGAAGAAAAGCGTTTCTAAAGAAGCGATACTTGTTAACATCCAATATTAATTTAAATGTTAGGAAGTCCTTTCTGAAAGCATTTGTCTGGAGTGTAGCATTGAATGGGAGTGAAACGTGGACGATTAGGATTTCAGATAAAAAGATGATAAAAGCTTTTGAAATGTGGTGCTACAGACGAATGATGAAAATTAGATGGGTAGGTCACGTAACTAATTAGTAGGTGCTTAACCAAATTGGGGAGAAAAGGAGTTTCTGGCATATCCTGACTAAGAGAAGGGGTAGATTGGTTGGACATATTCGGAGACATCAAGGAATTGTCAACTTAGCATTAGAAGGAAGTGTGTGGGGTAAAAATCGTAGAGGGAGACCGAGGGAATAATATAGTAAGCAGATTCAAAACGATGTAGGTTGCCGGATGTATTCTCAGATGAAGAGACTTGCACAGGACAGGGTAGCGTGGAGAGCCGCATCAAACCACAACAACGTTGTTGTTGTGGTCTTCAGTCCAGAGACTGGTTCGATGCAGCTCTCCACAATATCCTATCCTGAGCAAGCCTCTTCATATCCATATAAGAACGGCAACCTACATCTGTCTCAATCTGCTTACTGTATCCATCTCTTGGTCTTCCTCTGCGCTTTTTACCCCACACACTTCCCTCCAACGCTAAATTCACAATTCCTGGATGTCTAAGACTGTGCCCTACCAATCTATCCCTTCTTTTAGTCAAGGTATGCAGAAATTTCTTTTCTCCCCAAGTCTGTTCAGTACCTCGTCGTTAGTTACGCGATCCACCCACCTAATCTTCAACAACAACTATAAAAATTATTTTTATTTTATAGCTAACTCAAACGTAAAGAAGTATTGTATGTGCAAAACCGTGGTACGATGTAAGAGAGGGCCTGATGGTCTTAATCTGCTCAGGCTAAATGAACAGATAAATAAGTAAATTTCATTAAGGACTGTGAATGCCGTTACTTGTTGCCTCGCCCAGCCCTGTCACTTAACAGTGCATTAAGCTGACAAAAGGCGTGCTTGACCATCGGCCAGTTTGTGAATCTGCATGCCAGCCCGCCAAATAATGAAGGGGGTGGCTTCGGCCTTTAGCCGGCGCTTTTCAAAGGCGCCCCCTCGCCCAGTCACCGCCGGCGTGCAGTCCGGTCACGTCCCCAGGGACGGCCGCTAGGCGTGATTTGGTTTCCCTTTGTTGCCGAGGCCGCGCGGTGCCGAGGCGAATATCGAATTCCCCCACTTCAAATGCTATTACGTCCGCAGCCGCCGGCGCGAAAAAGGCGGTACAGTCTTGCGTACAATAATTTTGTTTGCTACTTGTCACGATGAGGCCAGCAAAATCAGCTAACGGTCGAACTGTCATATTGTATGACACGGTTCACTTACGACGAACGCCTCCTCGGATATCAATTCTGAAAGAGGCGGTCGTGTGGAACGCAGCTCGTTTTCTTCGTTCGCGAGACACGGGAAGCAGTAGAGGTACAGACCCACAAATAGACGTCCTGTTCCCTGACTCGGAAGGCGTCGGATAGGTTTCCGCACTGTCGCCTAGTGGACAAAATACGACCGTCCGAAATATCAGAGCAGCTGTGTGACTGGACGTGAGGAGTTTCTAGGGAAAGGACAAGCCGGCTGCAGTGGCCGAGGGGACTGCGGCGCGCCAGTCACGGTCTGCACGGCCACTACGGTCGGGGGTTCAAATCCCCCCTCGGGCATGGATATTTGTGCCGTCCTTAGTGTTAGCTAGTGCATAAGTAGTTTGTAAGTTTAGGGACTGATGACCCCGCAGTTAAGTCTCATAAGCTATACAAACATTTCAACATTTGATTTGAACAGGACAAAGCATGTAATGAAGTCTTGTGATGAGACAGAGAGTCCTACCACACCCTAACGGAGTGTTACTTTTCACCATAAACACCGCTGTCCGTCCAAAGTGCACCACCAAGAGCCGCGGTGCAGTAGCCGAGAGGTCTAAGGCGCCTCTCTGCAGAGCGCGCGGTTGCTCGCCGTCGGAGGTTCAAGTCCCCCCTTGGGCATGGGTGGGGGTGTGTGGGGGTGTTGTCCTTAGGTTAGTTTACGTTAGATTAAGTAGTTTGTAAGCTACGGACTGATGACCACGCAGTTTGGTCCGATAGATTTACAAACATTTGAACATTTTTGCACCTCCAAGAAGAAGAAAAATGTAGAGCTTACGGGACTTAACTACGGGGTCATAAGCCCCTAAATTTACAAACTACTTATGAATTAGCTAATACTAAGGACGGCACAAATATCCATGGCCGAGGGGGGATTCGAACCCCCGATCGTAGTGGCCGTGCAGACTGTGACTGGCGCGCCGCACACCGCTCGGCCATCGCGGTCGGCCCACCAAGAAAGGCTATAGGTATCAGTGACAAATTTATTTGTGAGGTTATAACCCTCTTATTTATTTCATTTCGTTCTCGAGATAACTGTGCTGTGTGTGTGTGTGTGTGTGTGTGTGTGTGTGTGTGTGTGTGTGGATCTGCTTTCGTATGGCATCATGTTCTGGGGTAATTCATCACTGAGTAAAAACGTATTCATTGCACAAAAGCGTGTGATCAGAATAATTGCTGGAGCCCACCCAAGATCATCCTGCAGACACTTATTTCAAAAGTGAATATAAATACTGAGAAGCTACTGTGAAGATCCCTAGCTCTTTAAATTTGTTATGACCAATCCCACCGAATCAAAAGCAATAGCAGTGTAACAACAATTACAACAATAGGAGAAAGAATGATATTCACTATTCAAGGTTAAATCTAGCCTTGGCACAGAAAGGTGTGAATTATGCTGCCACAAAAGTCTTGGTCACCTACCAAACAGCATTAAAAGCCTGACAGATAGCCAACAAGCATTTAAAAATAAATTAAAAGAATTTCTGCATGGCAACTCCTTCTACAATATAGATGAATTTTTAGATATAAATTAGTAAATTTAAAAAATAAAAATAATATATAAAAAATAATAAAAATTGTGTCATGTAATATTTAGTACAAAGTAATAATTTGTAAAGACACCTTTCATTAACCTGACACGTTCCACATCTTTACGAAGTGTCGTATTCATGATCTATGGAACAAGTACTAATCTATTCTAATCTAATCTGTGTGTGTGTCTGCGGCTTTCGAGAGCGAACAGAATAATGGAAAAGATAAAGTCCACCTGGGGTATATTTAAGCCTTTTACTATTCACAATTATACTCATCGTCATTTTGACAACAAATTCACAACAGCAAGAATTAGCCCTCTAGTATCCTATAACGCTTATTCCCGGCCGTTGTTTCGGTATTAAGTTTGGTGTGGCTCGTAACGCAGCCATGTGATCCAAGTTCCGAGCTTGATGACTTCAATGATGGTAACTGATGCTGAAGAAAGGCTGCGACCCAGAAAGTGGTACCAAATAATGAAATAAAATAAAAGCCATTTGCAATTGTGAAATTTTAATTTCCAGAATAGAGGTCCAGACAGGTCCATATACATGTACCGAGATAGGTAATGAAGACTCTAACGTTGTTATTTTCTTTCTTCAACAGATCTGCACGACAGAGGGAATTCGCTGTCGAAAGTACAACTAGAATTGCTGTCAAAGAGAAAGCTGCTTTCTACATACAGGTATGTGGTACAGAAATAACCAAAATCAGCTGTCTCTGCTCTTAATCTAATGCGTCTGCCTCCATACCTACGTGGTCAGTGTAACTGACAGCTACGTGGAGGAAATTGGTACGACTCCCGGTACTGTTTGGGATGTTTCATCGCTGGAATGATAGTACCCGGGTGCGCTCACACTGGCGTTACCATTTGAGGAGTTATATGATTAAAAAATACCAGATACAGATTTACAACGACCGGCGTATCACTGTCCAGAGTCATCCCCCCTTCTGTCCTCCACTCCTAAAAATACCGTTTACAATGACGTCACTGACTGATGATGTCACGGGGGCCAGTCGTCAAAGAATGTTACACGCAGTGTTAACAGACGTACGGAATTTTCCCTACACGTAGCTACTATTAAGCATTAAAATCATGTAGGGAATTTTCATCCAAAAGTCCACGATGCGTAGGTACTTTGGTAAAATTTTACAATCGCCGACACAGGCCTAGCGGGTAAGGTTGGCAACAGTCAACACGCGGGAATGAAGTCGACCAGTGGTGGCGAATTTGAAGTAGCCCATGATATTTTAGACAGCGTAGTTGCTTTCTGTTCGTAGTAAACAATATTAATTTGAAAACTTAGTTTCAGACACATTAAAATTAATGCGAAATATGATGATTTCAAAGTATATCAATGGAATGGAGAGTCGGTTTGGAAATAGTGTTAGAAAATGTCAGTACAAGAAAAATTCATTGTTTCCATGAACTAAAGAGTTATATTACCTTGACAAGAATGTTATTTTTTTACGCCAGGACGATGTACTAGTTAGTATTTGTAAGTGAGAAGATGCTGACAAGAAAACGCTAAAACATTTTCGACATCCAATGTTATGGTGAACAATACACTAGATATTCGTTGTCAACATAGCATTATTCTTTGAAAATCATTATTTTACAGAAAATTAAAAGGCAAACCTCTCAAAGTTATATAATGTACAGTTTTTGGACAAAGTGTCACGGTGCAAGAATTTTAATGACGTTAAACAGTTTCAAAATATAGTTAGCCTATTTAGCTAACATTGTGCTTTGTTGACACATTCCAATGCTGTAGTTGAAATAATTTTTTCAATGGTGTCAGATATTGAGACAGATATTAAGACCAAAAAACGAAACAGAATTGGTACAGACACTTTAGAATCATTAGTGAGAGTGGAATTCGACATGAAGAATTAAGGAAAACATTGTTACGATTATGTCATTCCAAAAGACATATATTCAATGTTTACTTCAAACAACATATATTGGGAAACTTCAAATGCAACAACTTCAACTGTAACAGTGTCCACAGTGTCTGAGACATATGTGGATATCAGCAGCAACGAGGTGTAAAAGGTTCATTCCATAGTCACGGGTGTGAAACATGGACTGTCAGAAATTGACTTTGAAATAATCTTAATATATCCCATTCTAAATTTCGTCTTTTAATTTATACAATTTAAAATATTTAATTATATTACAAAGTCTAAATATTCATTTTTTGTGATATTTTTAAGCAAAAACCGTGTAACTGGTGTGACAAAATTGAGAAGTACAATCTAACACTTTGACCTTTACAGGAAAAATCTGTGTAATTATATTTTGTACTGTATTCACATGCCTCACCTTTTACTTTGGTGATTTTCTAAAGTTGACCACTTGCCTCATTTCACGTGGCATGTGCCAATTATCGATTTTAAATTTGTGACAGGAAAATAGCACACAGTCGCGAAATAAAAGTCGCTACTGCACATCGATCCAGAAATGGATTTATTAAAAAAAAAAAAAAAAAACTATTTTATATTGGTGAGTAATTACGACATTTAACCTACATTAAGTATTAACCTTTTCTAAAACTTTTTACTTTTTAGCTATAATTTCCTGTTCATTTATTATACTGTTGAAGTTTCAATGTAGGGCAGTGGCGTATCCAGGGGGCGGGAGTTGCCGCGTTGTAGCCCCCCCCCCCTCCTCCACAGGAATATATTTCTCCCCAAAAGAAAACAGCATTACCGAGGGAGCGGTTTTTTTTTTTTTTTTTTTTTTTTTTTTTTTTTTTTTTTTTTTTTTTTTTTTTTTTTGTGAGGCTTTAGTGAGGTGGTAGGGAGAATGTAGGGAAAACGTAGGTACATTTTTGTGAGACTAGGTATTTTCTCTCTCTGCCATCTGGCAACACTGGCTACACGGTACAGCCATAATCAACTTTTACTGACTTCACTGCAGCGCAGTACAAAGTAACGGCATTCAGGACAATCCAAAAGTAAACAAAATTTCAGGCGACCAGTTGCATAAGGAACAGGTATTCACAAATCTTCGGACAATGTAACATCTTAACTTACTGTCAGAGAACTTAAATTTTCTGTTCTGTATCTACGTCTCCATCTACATGGGATACTCTGCAAATCACATTTAAGTGCGTGGCAGAGGATTCATCGAAACACCATTATACTATTTATCTCCCATTCCATTCTCGAATAGCTCGCGGGAAGAAAGAACACCTGAATCTCTCCGTTCGAGCTCTGATTTCTCGTATTTTATTCTGATGACCATTTCTACCTATGTAAGTGGGAGTCAACAATATATTTTCGCACTCGGAGGAGAATGTTGGCGATTTGAGTTTCGTAAGTAGCCCACACCGCAGCGATAAGCGCCGTTGTTGTAATGATTCCCATCCCAGATCCTGTATCATTTCCGTAACGCTGTCTCCCCTGTATCGTGACAATACGAAACGAGCTGCCCTTCTTTGGACTCTTTCGATGTCCTCCGTCAAACCCACCTAAATAGGATCCCACACTGGGCAGCAATACTCCCAAAAAGGACGGACAAGCGTAGTGTATGCAGTTTCTTTTGTGGTTCTGTTACATGTTTTAAGGGTTCTGCAAATAAAACGCAGTCTCTGGTTCGCCTTTCCCACGACATTATCTACGTGGTCTTTCCAATTTAAGTCTTAAGTAATAGTAATTCCTAGGTATTTTGTGGAATTTGAGGCCTTCACTTTTGATTGATTTATCTTGTAAACAAAGTTTAACGGATTTCTTTTCGTACTCATGTGGACGACTTCACACTTCTCAATTGCCAATTTTTACACCATACTGAAATCTTATTCAGATAGTTCTGCAGTTGGTTTTGATCTTCAGATGATTTTACTAGACGGTGAATGACGGCGTCATCTCCAAACAACCTAAGAGAGCTATTTAGATTTTCTCCTGATCGTTTATGTAAATAAGGAACAGCAGAGGACCAGTAACACTACCCTGTGAAACGCCCGATATCACCTCTGTTTTAGTCGATGCCTTACCATCAATTACTACGAACTGTATCCTCTCTGACAGGAAATCCCCTATACAATCGCAAATTTGGGACAATATACCATAACCACGCAACATGATTAAAAGCCGTTTGTGAGGTACGGTGTCAAAAGCCTTCTGGAAATCAAGAAATACGGAATCGATTTGCGAACCCTTGTCGATATCACTCATCACTTCGTGTGAATAAAGAGGTATGAAGTGTGGTTCATTTGCAAAACATATTGTAATTTAGTATCAGACTGTTTTCTCAAAATCATCTTAAATGGTTCATTTTGTAAGCTTGTGCTCATAACAAGCTGTTTTCCTCACTTCAGTTTTCTTCAGAAAAAAGAAAACGAAAATATAATAGTTTGAAAACCCGCTAAAACGCTCAATTTCAGTCACGTGATCCTCGTAACGTCACTGGACAGCTTGCTGCTCCTACTGTTGTAAAGCTAATTCAAAATGGTACCGTATTATGAACGAGTAATTAACGTTTAAAAATCGGTTATAAATAGTGCGTAGTAACACATTCTAGAAATAAATGAATAAAAACCATTGAAAATAGTTTTAAAGTGTTCCGAATGAGAACACAGGTAAAATGTTGTTGCTAATCGATCGTAGACATACAGATTAGACAGTGGTGACTACCTGTGTAATTTCCGTGATGATCATTTTGATGAAAGTTAATACTCCATATCCGACGTTAATGTATTAGTTCGCGGCGTTCTCCTGGCGTGTATTTCTTCCTTTTTGTGTTATTCCTTTTACCCTTTCTGTAGGGCAGCTCAGTCCTTATGATGTCATATCTCCTGAACTATGTGTCCTAGAATAATATAATTATCCAGGGAATATTAGGAAACCGCGAAATTTGCTGCCATTAAATTTGGTTGTAAGGGCGTAATAAATTAGAACCTCGTGCGTATTGGGGCTGATGTTCATACGTGTCATTAATTTTGACGTCATATCTTCTAAACAATATGTCGTACTACGATAGAATTTCAAGGGCACAATCAGTGTTTATATACATAGTGTCCACTCCCATGAACCACAGACATTGCCGAGGTGGGGTGGCTTGCGTGCCTCAACGATACAGATAACCGTACCGTAGGTGCAACCACAGCGGAGGGGTATCTGTGGAGAGGCCAGACAAACGTGTGGTTCCTGAAGAGGGGCAGCAGCCTTTTCAGTAGTTACAGGGGCGACAGTCTGGATGATTGACTGAGCTGGCCTTGTAACATCAGCTAATGTGGCTTTGCCACACAGCTACTGCGAACGGCTGAAAGCAAGGGGAAACTACAGCCGTTACCTTTCCCGAGGACATGCAGCTCTACTGTATGAACATATGATGATGGCATCCTCTCGGGTAAAATATTCCGGAGGTAAAATAGTCCCCCATTCGGATCTCCGGGCGGGGACTACCCAGGAGGATGTGATCATCAGGAAAGACAATACTGGCATTCTACGGGTCGGAGCGTGGAATGTTAGATCCCTTAATCGAGTAGGAAAATTAGAAAATTTAAAAAGGGAAATGGATAGGTTGAAGTTAGATATAGTGGGGATTAGTGAAGTTCGGTGGCAGGATGAACAGGATTTCTGGTCAGGTGAGTACAGGATTATAAATACAAAATCAATTGGGGGTATCACAGGAGTAGGATTGATAATGAATAAGAAAATAGGAATGCGGGTAAACTACTATGACCAGCACAGCGATCGCATTATCATTGTCAAGATAGATACGAAGCCAACACCGACAACAGTAGTACAGGTTTATATGCCAACTAGCTCTGCCGATGATGAGGAAATCGAAGAAATATATGAGGAGCTAAAGGAAATTATTCAGACAATTAAGGGAGAGGAAAACTTAATTGTTATGGGAGACTGGAATTCGGTAGTGGGACAAGGAAGGGAAGGGAAGATAGTAGGTGAATATGGTCTTGGCAAAAGGAATGAAAGAGGAAGCCGCCTGGTAGAATTTTGCACGGAACATAATTTAGTTATAACAAACACCTGGTTCAAGAATCACAAAAGAAGGTTGTATACGTGGAAGAGACCAGGAGACACCGGGAGATACCAGATAGATTTTATAATGGTAAGACATAGATTTCGGAACCAGGTTTTACAGTGTAAGACGTACCCAGGGGCAGATATAGACTCCGACCATAACTTGTTGGTTATGAACTGTAGGCTGAAACTGAAGAAACTACAAAAAGGTAGGAAAATAAGGAGATGGGACCTGGATAAATTGAAGGAACCTGAGGTTCTTAAGAATTTCAGAGGGAGCTTTAGGCAACAATTGACAGAAACAAGGGAAAATAAAACAGTAGAGGAGGAATGGGTAAAATTGAGAGATGAAATAGTGAAAGTAGCAGAGGACAAAATAGGTAGGAAGGCAAGACCTACGAAAAATCCTTGGATATCACAGGAGATACTAAATTTAATCGATGAAAGGAGAAAATATAAAAATGCAGTTAATGAAACAGGCAAAATGGAGTACAGACGACTAAGAAATGAGATTGACAGGAAGTGCAAAATGGCTAAGCAGGAGTGGCTAGAAGGCAAATGCAAGGATGTAGAGGAATGTATAAATAGGGGAAAAATAGATGCAGCCTACAGGAAAATAAAAGAAACATTTGGAGATAAGAAAAACAGCTCTATGAATATCAAGGACACGGATGGAAAACCAGTTCTCAGCAAAGAAGGGAAAGCTGAAAGGTGGAAAGAGTATATAGAGGGGCTCTACAAAGGAAATGAACTTCGAGACAATATTGTAGGAAGGGAAGAGGATGTAGATGAAGATGAAATAGGAGATACTGTACTGAGAGAAGAATTTGACAGAGCCCTGAAAGACCTAAGTCGAAACAAGGCCCCTGGAGTAGATGATATTCCCTCAGAGCTACTGAAGTCTCTGGGAGAACCAGCCATGACAAACCTGTTTCACCTGGTGTGTAAGATGTATGAGACAGGCGAAGTACCCTCAGACTTTAAGAAAAATGTTATAATCCCCATTCCAAAGAAAGCAGGTGCAGACAGGTGTGAAAACTACAGAACCATCAGTTTAATAAGTCATGGTTGCAAAATATTAACGCGAATTATATACAGAAGGATGGAAAAACTGGTAGAAGCCGACCTCGGGGAAGATCAGTTTGGGTTCAGGAGAAATGTAGGAACTCGGGAGGCAATAGTCACTTTACGGCTTATCCTAGAAGATAGATTAAGAAAAGGCAAACCTACATTTCTAGCTTTTGTAGATTTGGAGAAGGCTTTTGACAATGTTGATTGGAATAAACTCTTTAAAGTTCTGAAGCAAGCAGGAGTAAAATATAGGGAGCGCAAGGTTATTTACAACTTGTACAAAAACCAGACAGCGGTTGTCAGAGTTGAAGGGCATGGAAGGGATGCAGTGGTTGGGAAGGGAGTGAGACAAGGTTGTAGCCTTTCTCCAATGTTATTCAATTTGTACATTGAACAAGCTATAAAGGAAAGCAAGGAGAAATTTGGTGAAGGAATAAAAGTTCAGGGGGAACAATTAAAAACATTGCGTTTTGCTGACGACATAGTAGTCCTGTCAGATACAGCAAAGGACCTGGAAGAGCAATTGAACGGAATGGACAGTGTGCTGAAAGGTGCATATAAGATGAAGATTAACAAGAGCAAAACTAGGGTAATGGAGTGCAGTGTAAGAAAATCAGGTGATGCTGAAGGAATTAGATTAGGTAACGAAGCAATAAAGGAGGTAGATGAGTTTTGTTACTTGGGCAGTAAAATAACAAATGATGGTCGCAGTACAGAGGATATAAAATACAGAATGGCAATGGGTAGAAAAGCGTTCTTGAAAAAGAGAAATTTGTTAACATCGAATATCGATTTAAGCCTAAGGAAGTCCTTTCTGAGGGCATTTGTATGGAGTGTTGCCTTGTATGGGAGTGAGACATGGACGATAAACAGTGCGGACAGGAAGAGGATTGAGGCTTTTGAAATATGGTGCTACAGAAGAATGCTGAAGATTAGGTGGGTGGATCGCGTAACTAATGAGGAGGTACTGAACAGAATTGGGGAGAAAAGAAATTTCTGGCATACCTTGACTAAAAGAAGGGATAGATTGGTGGGACACATTCTTAGACATCAAGGAATTGTGAATTTAGCATTAGAGGGAAGTGTGTGGGGTAAAAATCGCAGAGGAAGACCAAGAGATGGATACAGTAAACAGATTCAGACAGATGTAGGTTGCCGTTCTTATGTGGAGATGAAGAGGCTTGCTCAGGATAGGGTATTGTGGAGAGCTGCATCAAACCAGTCTCCGGACTGAAGACCACAACAACATACATAGTGTATGCCAAATATTTTGCGAATCGAGTTACTAGTAGAGATATAATGAATCCTCACGCATGATGGAGCTATTTTTCATTAACCAAATTGTTTAACACCTCATGTGTCACAAAATTTGTGTCTTAATATGATATAGTTTCCAAGGAATTATTCAGTGGTATTGGGACATAACGTATACATACGCTTATGTCACATTATTATTCTAATTCTGGAATTGTATGAAAGACGTGACGACACTCGCACAAGTGGAAGAGTAATCAGTGTATTTTTTTCCAAGTATCCGATTTCGGGATCAAACACGGCCATGGGTAGTGAACGACATGCTTTGAGTGGACAAAAGCGCTACTACAGCAGATATAAAGAAAGCGTTCCGACATACAGAAAAGAACAAGGATCCAGAAGCAAGTGAAAGGTTTCAGGAAATTTCACACGCATATGAAGTTTGTCTGATCCATTTTGAAGGAATATTCAAAGACCTTGCAATAAATATATTTTCAGCACAATGCTCGTAACCACAAAGATTTTCATCGGGAGTCTTTTGGATGTTATGACTTTCTTGGTGATGAACCAAAACCACATTTAACCTTCCTCCAATAATCACTACCGAATGTATAGCCATTACACCCATTTCTACCAGTACCATCATCCACAGGCAAGCGTCCAGGTAGCCATGTTTCGCCCCAACCGATTAAGACCGGGTAAGAGCCTGATGGAAATGGTTAAACCGTGCTTTACAGGTAGCTGAGGCGACAGAGAGACGTCGCAATGGAGATTCTAGCAGATACTTAAAAGATGGACACTCTCTTAAAAATGTGTAATAAAACATACAGTGTTATGTTCTGAAGGCATCTACAAAGTCAAATAAATTAGAAATATCTGATGAACCGACAGTAATTGATACATATTGAAAAATAGGTCAGTTAATTTTCATAATATCTCAGTATAGCAAAATTGAACTTAAAATTACCAATATTTGTACGCATCATGTGAATTCAAGAAATTATGTCTTTCAAGGAGTCCATATGGATATCAGATTTTAGAATTTCTTGATACTTAGGTTCAGAACTCAAATAACAGTTAGCCAAAGTCATTCGACGCAACTCTCACAAATTATAGAGAAAATCTACTTTGAAATTTTGCAAGTATAATATACCAATAATTAAATCAGTTGCATTCTCTATCGGTGTCGCTCTGGTGGTAGCATTGTGGCCATACATCCATGTGAATCTTGCAGTGACAGTTTTTAGTTTTTATTTATTTTTCATTGTATTCGAATACTTACACTATTTTAACATCTAATGGTTATTTCTATGAAAAATGAGTGTGTTTTTTGTATATTCGTCATTTTCTATATTTTATACAAGGTTGTTAATTAATTGTGGTTTTAATGAAAAAAAAACATAAGTTACATTTTTACAGTATTGTCTTTGAATGTTCAGTTTGTGAAGAGTTACAATGCTGTTTTTGGAAAGTCACCTCCATAAGTACTAATGGCTTTCCAAACAGTTAACCTACTCAACCACCGGTTTAGGTGACGACAAGGTGTTCAGCTCGTCTACATATACATAAGCAAAAACTGACACAACACATGGAATTAGAGATCCCAAAATATTTTATATAACTCAATTCGGAAAATAAAATCTGTCACGGCGGGATTCGAACATACTGCAACTGTTTTAATTATTGGTACATACATGTACTTGCAAAACTTCAAAGTCTATTTTCTCGAGAATTTTTTAGTGTTGCCTCACTATTTTGCCAGTACGTGAACAATGTTCAGCATGGACGGTCGGTTTATTTACTTATTTGATACATTATTAGTGTTGCTGATAAATAGTCCCAAAGTGATTGTTTATAACGTTTCTATTTAATGTTGTCAAAATGTAAAGTTTGATGGTGTGGAAGTGATATAAGTCAAGTGAAAACAAACCTTTTATTACTTGTGGAGAGGATGTATCTCTGCCAATGAGAGAGTAGCTATGACAGGAAACTAGGGACATGCAAGTCCCCGAAGTGGCGCCCAATGGAAAGACTTGCACCAGGCCAGTGAGCCACACGAAATTGTTATTACTAGTATTGCCTGTGGTCGAAAATCGACCAATTGTGTTTAAAATGGTCACTGGAGGTTAAATTTTACGTATCATGTTGGCGGCCTCGCGTGATTATGTTGGCAACATCAACAACACGATAGAAAATCTTTGCCCATTTGTTCGAACCACATAGAATGACTCGATTAGTGTATCGTACAGACCATGAAGTAAACAAATAATGCTGTTCCTGCTTTATGGTTGACAGGTTCTTGTATGTACCTCGTCCGCTCAGTAAAAATAATTGCCATCGTAATGCGAAGATTCCATGAGAAAACATCAGCGTTTTCAAGCGATTGGCTAAAATGAAGACTCACAGGAGTCTCACTATTCAGCATCTGTTGCCAACATTATCATAGGAGGCCGCTGGGATATTTGGTAAAATTTAACCGGCACTGGGAGGTATGAAACGGTATCTTTTACGTGTTAAGGAAAAAGCCTGACACAATAACAACAAATAAAAACAGAAGTATATACTTCTCATGCCATTTTCGAATTATATAACTTTCATTAGCCTAATATTTGAAATGGAACTATAATTTATACAACGCCAAGAAATAATGTTATTTCGATACTGAGATATTCAGAATTCCAGAGCTGACAACATGTCGACTTTGTAGTTGCACCCGTGCACCGCTACATGCCTCTCCCGGCGCATCATCATTTATAACGGCATTCTCGACTTCGTAGTTCCCGTGCACCGCTAGATGCCTCTCCCATCATCGTTTATATCGGCATTCATATGAAAACATCCATTTCCTTTAACCACTCTTAATCACTGCGCAAATGAAGCATTTGAACGGCACGAGAAAGTGAGTTGGGAGCACTCCATGTTTCGATATTCACTTATTTTAATACGTTATTTTAATACTGCAGATGCGCTGCATTACAGCGTCTTTGGTCGAGGCGAATAGCCAATCAGTGAGCTGATTGTTGGAGAATGTAGAACTTGATCCAAGCTGTAGATAAGTAAATTTCTACTTCCTTTCACCACTTTTAATGGCTAAATGCACACATAACATTTATATTCGTAAAATCTACGACAAACAATCTTTCGAATTACGTAACTTTCATTGGCTTTCTTGTACGAATAAATTAGTAATCTGTACCAGAATTTTCGTGTTAGCGTATTTATATAATGATGACAGGAAACTGCTGTGGTCAAAATACTTGGAGTGTTCTTGAGGATAACTCCCTGGAGCTGTAGGAAGAGTTTGTCTCGACTTGGAAGACCTGCACGGTTACCTGAAGTACTTCGTTTGGCACAACGTCAGAACCTGCGCGGCAAACGGTCAGTTTTGGGACTTTAACTTTGACAAGAGCTAACGAGCGCCACTTTAAGAACTTTTAACTCTTTTAGATTCCGTTAGGGAATTGAAACTCAACAAAAACCACTGTATGAGATTCTACACGAGCTTTGATAGGGTCAGTGTCTGTGCTTGCAGCGGCTGATGTTAGGTGTTATAAATATATATATCGGCTGTTTTAATACTCCTAAAAGTAATACTTCTGAAGAAGGCAAAATTACTTTTGCCGAAACCTAGGTCAAGGTTTATGCATGTAAACTATTTTTATGCAACTGGTCGGCTGAAACTGTGTTGACTTTTGGATTATATTCAATATATGATGCAGAATTTTCAAAATAAAAAAATGGTGTAGTACCCTTATTGTCCACTTCTTTGTTCTACCTCTCATGGCATATTTGCTGATGATTCCTTCCATAAGGTCCACACCGCCCATGTGAGTGTTATACATCTTTACAGCAAAAGGACGAAGAATCTCTATGTACTGACTTTACTGCTTGCTCCACCTTTTACAAGTTTCCACAGGATTTACCGCACAGTATGTAGAATCCAAATGAATGGCACGATTATCATGTCATTTTATAATTGAAGTAACGAATCACTAACATAAAATGCAGACATCCGCCATTTGCTGACAGACATGTGAAAAGTAATCACTGAGACCCGATGTATCGTATATGATACATTTACTAAAATACGATTTTAAAGAAGGAAAATCGTCTTTCACGTCAATTTCTTTGATACATTCGTAATCAGGGGTCTATTAGCAACATTTTAGTACTGAATTAGAAGAAATACTTAACGAATTGACAATACTAACCTTTCTTTCTTGATGCCATGCTTACTCGTCCAAAACACACTTGTCACCGACTCCCCCTGACAAATAGTCGTCATTCTGAGAACTATGAGTAGGCTGCCTCGTTGTTCTGTGGAGTGTAGCGAATACGATACAGTCGGCACTTTTACGAAAAACGGCACCCATTGTGAGGGAAACTCCTTTGAACGGATGTATCATATATGATACATGAGGTCGCTAGAGGTTAACATCAAGACATATTCCTAAAAGTAATAATATAGTACTTTCTTCAATTAGAATAGACACCCACAGTGTAGCTTGTCAAAAGCACTTTGCCGTTTTCTACGAATATGTGATATTAGGCCGCATTAGACGATACACCTGAGGCGAGAGCCGCAGTTCCACTTGAAAACGGTTCTGCAAATGGCTCGTCTTACCAGCGACCCATAGCACTAGCTTCTGTTTGTTCGGTTTCTGTGGAAGAATGGACTGCCACTCCTCCGAAAGCACTGAAACACCACACTGAAAATATGCCTAGCATATTCAAGCTATCATAACGACGAAGGGATTCCCTTTAATAACTGTCCGGATACATTTAATCACACTATTTTCTTCAATTGCATACTAAAAATTATGTAGAGAGAGTGTGCTCGTAGCCGAACACACGTACAGTAAGCAATGTAATCATATTTTACCATTTTGATAGGTGTTACTATTCGTACCGTAGTCGGTAGTCACGTCTATAAGTAGAAGTCGCGCAATAGCAAACCGAACGTAAATTACTTCCTCAGCTTCTGAGCGGAGAAAGGAATTTGTTCCGTACTGTGTTTACGATTATAGCTACCGCGATTCTATCAGTGTCTGAACAGCACTCTGTCATCATCAACTTCGTTCCATTACCAGCTCCCACTTGATTCTAGTTATTTTTCAGCTTCATACTCACGTTTCCTTCATCGTACGCCAGCAAAGTCAAATAAGACTGTACGGTACGAATTGACTAGCAGCGTAGCGAGAGCTCTGCTGCAGAGCACAGATAAAATCACTTGTCGTGTGCAGGAAGGCTATTACTGGCAATTGGCGGAAACAAGCTGCATGTAAGGGACAATGAAAAACCGAGTATAGCAGCGTTACGTCATACTGCTCTATCTGTTTCCCACAACTGTGGTGAGTTTCGATATCTCCGGGAGCGCTTTTCACTTTGGCTGACTGTCGAGTCCCTCTTTATTTTGTCGGTTGAAACACTATTACAAATTCTCGTACTACGTTCTTATTATTCGGGTATCACCGTAACAAATAGTACGAAACCAGCCGCTTCGTCCCTTCCTGCAGCGGTCACAAATGACGGGGAATGCTACTCCAAAAATCGTATCGAGATCAGCTGCCAAAGTACATAACTTAGGGTAGTTGTAATTTCGAGTAAAAAAGTAACTTAAGACGCTAAACAAAAGCAAGTCTTGCGATCCAGACTGCATACAACTTGGAAAGAACACACAGAAAATATTGCAGGGAAGGCGAAACAAAGACTACGTCCCGTTGGAAGAACACTTAGAAGATGAAACAGTTTTACTAAGGAAACTGCTACACTTCACTTGTGCGTCCTATTTTGGAGTCTTTCTGCGCGTTTTGGGATCCACAACATGTGGGACTAACGGACGATTTAAGAAAGTTCAGAGAAGGGCAGCTCGTTTTGTATTATCATGATACAGGAGGGAGAGTGTCACTGAAATTATGTACGAGTTGGGGTGGAAATCGTTAAAAGAAAGGTGTCATTTGCTGCTACGAGAGCTATTTGCAATATTTCTTTCACCTACTTCCTATTCAGAATGCGAACAAGTTCAATGTTTTTTTCACAATGTCACTATTTCTGACGTAAGTATGAGAGAGACTGAAACTTCCTGGCAGATTAAAGTTGTGCGCCAGAACCGGGACTCGAACCTGGGACCTTTGCCTTTCGCGGGCAAGCGCTCTAACGACTGTACTATCCCGACACGACTCACAATACCGCCCCACAACTTTACTTCCGCCAGTACCTCGCCTCCTACTTTCCAAACTTCACAGAAGCTCTCCTGCGAAATATACAAGACTAGCACTCCTGGAAGAAAGGAGACAGACTGTTATGTATTTTTATATTTAGACTAAATGCTACGTTGCACGTACTATTCTATCTCTTTTTTTTTTAAATAAGACGACCAAATTGTAAAATTTGATATGACCAGATGATTTTGGCGTAGCCCCCTGCAACCGTGCGTCATAAAATAAATTATATTTTGCGATCTTGGCTTTTCACTTTTGAAGATTAGGAACAACTTCAATTGAAGATAAAACACAGAAAAACTGAAACAAAGGCTGCTTTTCACTGACAGGACACACAGAAGATGCAATAGTTCGCCTAAAGAAGCTTCCTACATTACACCTGTTCGACGTATTTTGTAGTATTACTCTGCATTGTGGAATCCTCAGCCGGTGCGATGGGTGTAGGATATAGAGAAAGTTCAGACAAGGATAGTTCGCTTTTTATTACCGCGATAACGGGCAGAGAGTCGCAGAAATGATGCGAGAGTCGGGGTGAAAAATATTATATGTAACGCGATATTCGTTGCGACGAGATCAATTTGCGAAATTTCTTTAACCGACTTTCGCCTGCGAAAGCGAACATATTTTGCTGGCTCCTACCTACACAGGGAGACAGCATCATCATAAGAAAATAAGAGGAATCGTATCAAAAATTGAAAAAAAAAATTAAAGAAAAAACTGAACCAACAAAAAAGAACCTAATTCATGATACTGACTAAAGTACTAAAATTTCCATTGCTGGCCATAAAAAAAGAGAGATAGATAGAAAACTGACCTATTACGTATCAGGTTTTCATTTATAACGTCTTCGTGCCAACTCTACTCGCAGCACGTTTCGCAGAAAGTTTCATAATATGCCACTGTGCGTACCTGGTGGAAAATTACCTGTGGTATGAAGTCATGAGAATAGAGCTGCATGAAACCGAAACAACATGGCGTCATCCGCCAAGATAAGGGAGAAATGGATGGAGAGAGGGACAGGAGACGGTGAACAGAGGGTAAAGAAGAACGTACACTGACATAAGAATGGAATAAATACGTACTTACCGCGAGCTAACGCCAATATTTAACAATCACTAGATGACCCGGTGAACTTCGTAACACTTACCTCTTAATATAAACCATATTAATTTAAATCATATGTATTTTAGACCCAGTAGCTTTATAAAGGCATCATCGTATGGTTTAAGTATCGGCTCGATAGTGGGCGGAAAGAGTAGGCAAATAACGCACACATGTCCATGATAATGTTCATGTCACATTCGTGGAAATTCAGGGAAGGTTTAAACGGTGATAAGATATGGAAAAATTGCGAGGAAAATTTAGATTTAAAATAATGACTTGGTTGTTGTGTTGGGTGCGTTCAGAAATATACTATGAAAGAGTAAAGTTCGCTTTACACGATTTGAACCCATATATGAACTGTCAAAGATAAAAATGTATTGCTGTTTATTAGTCTCGCTTAAATTCGAGAACTGAAGAACCGATTTGGCTATATATCATTACGTAAACCACTGAATCTATTGTGATGAAATCTGGTGTGGAGATAGCTTGAGCACTGAAGTACCGGATAAGATACTTTAGGAAGTGTGTAATTCAAGATGTTTTTTTATTTGAAGTACACAAAGCGAAATATAATTACTCTCTGGAAAAGCTATTTACCCTTTGACTTCTTAACTATTTTTAAGAAGTTATAATTAACTTTTAAAAATGCATTGTCACTTTTGTCAAAAGTGGGTAGAGGAGCAGAACATCAAAGTACCTGTCCTATTTTCTGGCCAACTATTTCAAACTTTACTCAAACCTTCCTCTCTCTCTGAACGTCGAATGTGCAAAATTTTATCCCAACTGGACGAACGGTGTTGGTAGCTCACTGGAAAAAGCTGTTTCAGTTTTCTGCCGATTTTCTTCTTTTCCGGACAACTTTTCCATTTTTTCCATCACCGTTTAAACCTTCCCTGGACTTACACGAATATTTCAAGACTAAAATTAGCGAAATCGGTTCAGCCGTTCTCGAGTTTTAGCGAGACTAACGAACAGCAATTCATTTTTTTATATATATAGATAAAGTGCCATACTTTCTCCTCACGTCATTATAACAATCCAGCGGATTTCTAAAATCACACAACTAGCCAGTATTTTGACAGAATTAATACTACAAAAGAAAATATCGTAAAATTTAATCAGCTTATGAAGCAGCACACATTTTTATCAGTATGTATAGCACCACGCTATACTGCATGATCAACGACTGCAAACTGCAAAACATATATGATACACCAGTAGAGAGATTCAAAGCCGATTATCGTCAGTACTAAAACATTGCAGAATATTACATTTCGCGCAGTGTTTTCCTTTTGGCATTGAGGGATATTTAATTAAACAGTTATCAACCAAGTCCGTTCTGATGACAAACAAATACATTTCACATAATGGAATTTTAGTATTTAATAACTGACAGTAATTTCAGACGTAATTTAATTATGTGGCAGTGGCTGATATATTGTGATTTCGGACCGACGTACGGGAAATGCAGGCCATCACACTGTTGACATGCTATAAGTAACTTGGCATGAAGAGCGAAACGAAAACAGGCTGGAGGTTACAGATTTGCATCTCCGACGATTTCTGTAATCTACTTGTGGTGGAGACTGCTTTGTAAGAGGCAATGAAGATTAGAGGTTAACGTACCTTCAGTGACGATATTTTGCGAATATGCTTTTGTCTCGTTATATTCGGGCGACGTTTGTTTAGTGATTTTTCTGAATCTTGGCCAACACTAGTAGCTGGCTAAAGTTGCTGGTGCTCGATCTAAGAGTGAATCTTCGACAATTCTAGCAGCTCGTACTTGCCAATCGTGAGAAAGCCATTAAAGTCGATGGAAGATTGCAGGTTGTTGTTGTTGTTGTTGTTGTTGTGATCTCCAGTCCGCAGACTGGTTTGATGCAGCTCTCCACGCTACCCTGTCCTGTGCAAGTCTCTTCATCTGAGAATACGTTCGGCAACCTACATCATTTTGAATCTGCTTACTGTATACGTCCGGCGGTATCCCACTACGATTTTTACCCCACACGCTTCCTTCGAATGCTAAGTTGATAATTCCTTGATGTCTCAGAATGTGTCCAACGAATCTACCCCTTCTCTTAGTCAGGATATGCCAGAAACTCCTTCTCTCCCCAATTTGGTTAAGCACCTCCTCATTACTTACGTGATCTACCCATATAATTTTCGTCATTCGTCTATAGCACCACATTTCAAAAGCTTCTATCATCTTTTTATCTGAATTCCTAATCGTCCGAGTTTCACTCCCAGACAGATGCTTTCAGAAAGGACTTCCTAACATTTTAATTATTATTGCATGTTAACAAGTTTCGCTTCTTTAGAAACCCTTTTCTTCCCGTAGCCACATATCTTCTTTACTTCGGCCATCAGAAGTTATCTTGCTACCCAAATAAAATTCATCTACTACTTTTATTGTCTCATTACCTAATCTAATTCCTTCAGCATCGCCTGATTTTCTGACACTGCATTCCATTACCTACGTTTTACTCTTGTTAATGTTCATCTTATATCTTCCTTTCAAGATACTGTCCATTCCATTCAATTCCTCTTCTTTTGCGATCTCTGACAGAATTACTATGTCATCGGCAAACTACAGTGTTTTTGTTTCTTCTAAAATGTTCAAATGTTTGTATTCTCTATGGGACTTAACTACGGGGTCATCAGTCCCTAAACTTACAAACTACTTACGAACTAGGACGGCACAAATATCCATGCCCGAGGGGGGATTCGAACCCCCGACCGCAGTGGCCGTGCAGACCATGACTGGTGCGCCTTAGTCCCCTCGGCCACCGCGGCCGGCTTGTTTCTTCTCCCTCCACTTTAATGCCCTCTCCAAATAGCTCCTTCCATTCCTTCACTGTCTGCTCAATGTACAGACTGTACAACATTGGGGAAAGGCTACAACCCTGTCTTACTCCCTTCCCAACCTCTGCGACCCTTTCTTGCCCTTCGACTCTCTGGTTTTTGTATAGGTTGAATATAACTCTTCGCTCCCTATATTTTACCCCTGCTACCTTCAGAATTTGAAAGAGTGTATTCCAGTCGACATAGTCAAAAGCTTTCTCCAAATCGACAAACGCTCAAAACGTAGGGTTCCCTTTCCTTAGCCTATATTCTAAGATAAGTCGTAATGTGAGTATTGCCTCCCGTGTTCCTACATTTCTCCTAAATCCAAACTGATCTTCCCCAAGATTGCAGGATAAAATCGAAAAGAAAATAAGACAGCTATAAATAGTGGTCACGAAAGACTCTCGAACAAAGCACTACCTTGGATATGAAAATGGGAGAGGGGTGCGGAGGGATGTCTTTCGTGTCTAAGGAACCACACAGGTACTTGTCGTGAGGAGAGTTTTATGGAAAACTAAACACCGTTTGAAGTGATTTTTGGAAGAGCTAGAGACAAAGGTTCTAACTTGCAACAGGGTATTGCAGAATACATTAGTAAATGTTGATGATTAAGTAAAGAAAATTATAGACAGCACTCAGAAAACACATTACGATACTTGATAGGGTAACGGGAAGTATTTAAGGCATTAAATTACAGATGTCCATATTGAGATTCGCAAGTTTGTAGCTGATAGGCGAACAAGTGGTTGCCTGACTGTTAGGCAGCCCGAAATACAGTGTAATAAACAGAGCCTGGCAGTCTCTACCACGACATGTGCTTCAGATTAATCGACCAAGAGTACGGTTTATGTTTCGATCGCAATTCATTCAACTAATACGATTAATTTTGTGATACAATGAGTGATTTTTTTAACATTCCCAGTTTCCTTACTATGTTATGGACATTTACATCCACTGTAATTTTATTGCTGTAGAACTATCTGTTCCGTACCGTTGACTATCACAGGTTAAGTCAATATCTTTTATGGTAGCTGCCTTTATCGTAAATAGTTTTTTTTTTTCATCTCTGCTGTTTGTAAGTGTCTCCGTTTATGTCCACTATGTAATTTTCTCACGGCGTGTCAACATATTGCAGCGAAACACCTCATTTAGAAATCAGGGACGCTGTTGAAAATTGGATGTGCGTCGTAGAAAGTGAATGTTACTCGGTTTACAGTAGACTTGCGCATAATAGTTCGCTATCGGGAGCACTCACTTCAGTTCGCGGCTCTGCCGCGAACTAGTTCGTTCTTTTAGTTCGTCCGCTACCAGTGACGGTTGAGCGGCGTGGTCTGCACATGCTGACTTGCACTTGCTGCTTGATCCGCTAACGATATCACGCAAACCAAAAGAAACAGTTTGTGGATAATTTCTCGCGTTAAGTTTAGAGTTATCTCTATATCTTGGCGTTATGGAATTTATTAGATATTGCAGAGTGCAGAATACTCCAAAGCAGAAATTTTGTAGCGCTGAACTACGTAATCTAGCAGGCAGACGCTAACCTCGAAACGGCTCTCATCAGCAGAAGGCAAACACGTGATTTTTAATTCTGTTCGCGACCTATCGCGCATATTTTAGTTCGCGACCTACCGCGCACATTTTAGTTCGCGACCGGTAGCTCTCCTTTTAGTTCGCAGCTCGGCCGCGAAGTAGGTCGCTCTTTTTAGTTCGTCCGCTCGTTTTGGCTTTTGCTACCGCTGCTAAAACTACAGCTGAGATGCATCTCAGCTCGAAATGACGGCAACTGGCAGAAGGGAATCACGCGATTCTGCGCGCTCTCGCGTCCTCTCGCTGTGATCCGTCAGTCTTCGGAAAAGGAGCGGACGAACTAAGAGGCGAGGGTTCTGCGAACTAATTCGCGTAGTTCGCCTGTGGGAGCGCTCTTCCGAGCTAGTTCGTTCGCGAAATACACAAGACTAGTTTACAGTGCTGCTTCCTGAGCAGAAAAAGGTTTGGAGACGGCCTGCCACGTCGCGGCAGAATAGCCGTGCGCACTAAAGCGCGAAGCTGCGGTGAGCGCGACCGTTAGCCATCGGGGATTCGAGTCCTCCCTCGGGCATCGGTGTTTGTGTTGTCCTTAGCATACGTTACTTTACGTTAGAGTAAGTAATTTGTAAGCTTAGGCACTGATTACCACCATAGTTAAGTCCCTTTGACGTTTGAACAGCCTGTGTGGTGGAACAGCCGATTCTTCCTTCAGATTGACTTAGTCGGACTTCGACCCTGGCCATTCCACTACATTCGAATTAATAAAAATCTTCATTCATAGGAAAAAAAGTCTTTTAAATATTCGCTGCTAGGTTCTTGTGCAAGATAATAGAAAAATAAAACTGTTCCAAAAAATACTGTAAAAGTTCAAAATCTAGTGCGCACTTCGGTTGAATATTCTAAAAAAAAAATATCGTGTTGAAGATTTCCTAAGATAATGTTTTACTATCACAGATGTTGCTCACTAAATCAGTCGTAAAATATATCGATTCATAAAACTTGATCTCACTGTTTATCAGTTAATAAAATTATTGGTGAGTCCCCACACTGGTATAAAATCGGAGAAATTCTGTTATAAGTTCCAAAAATATAAATTCAGTTCAATATGTAAATATCTTCTCTTCTTATTCAGTGCAATAATTATTTTTCACGCACTGGTACTGGAAGTAAAAGTTTACGTTTTATTTCGTAAGTTATAAGTCCACGTAATACATGACATACAATCATAACTTGCTCGTAAGAACTCAACATAAAGACTAAAACTGTTTTTAACATAAAACATGAACAGACTTTTTATTACAATACATTTTTCAGTTTTTCTTGTTTATATGATTGTGACGGTTGGCAACGGAGGTACTCCAACAGGATCTTCTCTGAGCGTGTGGCTGTCGACCCGCGACGCTTGGTGGCCAGGTACATCATCTTTGGCCTAAGCAGAGAAGATGCTATTTTCGTAGGTTGCTCCGTTGTCACCGCACATGAAACATAAAAACAACACATATTTCCTTTGAGAATGAAATACAACCCATTAACACCAACATATATAAACATGTTCTTTTACCTGCGAAACTGAGCTGACGTAAAGGTAGTAGCAGGGAATAATATTTCGTACCACTACACCTGCCGTTTACATTCGTCCGGAAAATAATATATCATTATTCAACTAAGTTGATCACTTCAGCTTTCATAACGTTCCTTTAGCTCTGTGCACACACTCAACCTTGTTTCCTCGTGTTGCCGCGTCAACTTCTGTGGGAACCATATAGCATGTTTTGCGGTACTTAATCTTGTTACAGATAATGTCATGAACTGTACCAGTACTAACTTGAACCTTATCAACTATCATTTCCACAGTCACACGGCGGTCGGCACGAATAATGTCAGTAATTCGACTTTCATGTGAGGGAGTTCAAACTGAACTGGTGGCCCAGAACGCTGTTCGTCAGTCAGTCACCACCATTTTTGAACTGCTCCACCCTTGTAAAAAAAAAAGTACGCGGTTCATACTACTTTCACCGTAAGCGTCTACACTATAGATTCACTGCTTTGTCGCCTTCAACAAGTAAAAAACGAATAACAGAATGTTGTTGTTGTTGTGGTCTTCAATACGCAGACTGGTTTGCTGCAGCTCTCCACACTACACTATCGTGTGTAAGCCTCTTCATCTGAGAATACGCATGGCGACCTACATCCTTTTCAATCTGCTTACTATATTCGTCCCTCGGTCTCCCTCTATGATTTTTACCCCACACGCTTGCTTCTAATGCTAAGTTGCCGATACATTGATGTCTCAGAATGTGCCACACTAACCTATCCCTTCTCTTAGTCAGGACATGCCAGAAACTCCTTTTCTATCCAATTCGGTTAAGCACCTCCTCATTAGTTACGTGATCTACCCATCTAATCTTTACCATTTGTCTGTAGCACTACATTTCGAAAGCTTCTATCATCGTTTTGTCTGAACTCCGTACCGTCCACGTTTCACTTCCATACAATGCTACATTCCAGACAAATGCTTTCAAAAAGGACTTCCTGACATTTACACTAATATTGGATGTCAACAAATTTCTCTTCTTCAGAAACGATTTTCTTCCCACATCCATTCTGCATTTTATATCTTCTTTACTGCGGCCATAAGATCTTGCTACCCAAATAACAAAACTTATCTACTACTTTTATTGTCTCATTACCTAATCTAATTTCTTCAGCATCGCCTGATTTTCTGACACTAAAATCCATTACCTTCTTTTTATATTGTTAATTTTCATCTTATACCCTCTTTTAAGACACTGTCCATTGCACCCAATTGCTCTTCCAGATCTGACAAAATTACTGTGTCATCGGCAAACCGCGAAGTTTTTTTTCTTTCTCCCTGGACTTTAATTCCCTCTCCAAATTTCTCCTTTCATTCCTTCACAGCTTGCTCAATGTACAGATTGAACAACATTGGGGAAAGGCTGCAACCCTGTCTTACTCCCTTCCCAACCACTGTGACCCTTTCATGTCCTTCGAGTCTAATAATTGCCGTCTGGTTTCCGTACAAGTTGAATACAACTCTTCTCTCCCTATATTTTACCCCTGCTACCTTCAGAATCTGAAAAAGGCTATCCCAGCCAACATTGTCGAATGCTTTCTCCAGATCCACTAATGCTAAAAACGTAGGTTCTCTTTCCTTAATCCGTCTTCTAAAATAAGTCCTAATGTGAGTATTGCCTCACGTGTTCCTACAGTTCTCCTAAATCCAAATTGGTCTCCCCCAAGGTCGGATTCCGCCAAATTTTCCTTGCGTCTGTAAATAATTCGTGTTATTATTTTGCAGCGATCACTTATTAAACTGATAGTTCTGTAATATTCACATTTGTTTGCACTTGATTTCTTAGAAACAGGAATCACTATATTCTTCTTGACGTCTGAGGGTAATCCTCCTGTCTCATACATCTTGCATACCAGGTGGAACAATTTCTTCATGACTGGCTCTCCTGACGATAGTAGCAGTTCATACAGGACATCATCTACTCCAGGGGTCTTGCTTCTACTCAGATCTTTTCGTGCCGGCCGCGGTGGCCGAGGGGACTAAGGCGCTCCAGTCACGGTCTGCACGGCCACTAACGTTCGGGGATTCAAATCCCCCTCGGGCATGGATATTTGTGCCGTCCTAGTTCGTAAGTAGTTCATAAGTAAAAACTTCCTGGCAAATTAAAATTGTGTGCCGGAACCGGGACTCGAACCTGGGACCTTTGCCTTTCGCGGGCAAGCGCACTACCGACTGTGCTATCCCGACACGACTCACGATGCCGCCTCACAACTTTACTTCTGCCAGTACCTCGCCTCCTACTTTCCAAACTTCACAGAGGCTCTCCTGCAAACACGCAAGACTAGCACTCCTGGAAGAAAGGATATGGTGGAGACATGGCTTAGCCACAGCCTAAGGGATGTTTCCAGAATGAAACTTCACTCTGCAGAAGGCTGTAGCTAAGCCATGTCTCCACCATATCCTTTCTTCCAGGAGTGCTAGTCTTGCGTGTTTGCAGGAGAGCTTCTGTGAAGTTTGGAAAGTAGGAGGCGAGGTACTGGCAGAAGTAAAGTTGTGAGGCGGCATCGTGAGTCGTGTCGGGATAGCACAGTCGGTAGTGCGCTTGCCCGCGAAAGGCAAAGGTCCCAGGTTCGAGCCCCGGTTCCGGCACACAATTTTAATCTGCCAGGAAGTTTCATATCAGCGCACACTCCGCTGCAGAGTGAAGTTTCATTCTAGTTCATAAGTAGTTTGTAAGTTGAGGGACTGATGACCCCGTAGTTAAGTCCCATAGACTATACAAACAAACAAACAAGATCTTTTCGTGCTCTGTCCAATTCTTCTGGCAGTATAGTATCTCCTATTTCAACTTCCTCTACGTCATCTGCCATTTCTAGAATACTACCTTCAAGTTTATTTCCTTCGTACAGAATGTTATTCAACTAATATGGAATTTTCAAGCGGATTCACCATCTTGAAATTTTGACTGATATCATCGCACCGTCATAACTAATGTCTCCTATTTGATCACGTACATTAACTAACATGTTGCAGTCTGTCAGACATCGGCAGTTTAAATAGATGTAATCCGTTGTTCCTTAAAACTATTTTAATGTCAAAAGTATTTGTTACTGGAATGAAAATAATACCTACTGGAAAAAGCGACATTTTATACGTTAAATGTTATTTTTCGTTTCAGTAACCAATGCATATATTTTTCGTGCTCATGCCAAACATATTGCATATATAAACTGTGGCGAAGGATATTAGTCTTCGGTTTGAGTTTCGGAGGGAAAAAGTTACAAGTTGGTTATTTTCCCCTCTTTCTTTCAAAAATCTCCTCAATAAACTGTATTTTGGGTGTTCTTCGTCCGATATTTGTAGTATGCAGAGTCTACTCTTACTCAGATTTTGAGCTGTACAGGCTTTCAATTTCATAAGCTTCTTCGTAAAACTATTTTCTTTTTTTCTGTCTTACAAGTGAAGGCTGAAACTCACGTCAAATTTCGAGTAGTTTCCTCTTAAAATGCTGGCTGTAGAATGTCTAGCTGCCACCATTTCTGTAATGGAACTATGTTTCATTATTCCCCAATATTAGAAGTTAGAGACATTAAAATAGACTTAAATATACAGAAATTAAAATACCTGAAAAAAGTTACATAACTCCTACGCCGCGATCTCACAGACCGTTGCACACGTAAATGACGAAAATAAAAATTATAGGAACACAATCTATTGACTGTACGACTTACACATTCAAAATGGTAGAAGGTAGGCGGTGTAGTTTCTGCACTTCAACAAAGGAAAGCGATAGGAAAATGGCGTCGATCTACCACACCGCTGCCTGTCATTTAATGGTTAAAAGTAACTACACCCCTCAATGGCTCTAGTGAAGTAAATGTTCAAATGTTTGTTAAGCTTAAGGGACTTAACTGCGAGGTTATCAGTCCCTAAACTTAAGAACTACCTTATGCTAAAGACGACACAAACTCCATGCCCGAGGGCGGATTCGAGCCTCCGAGCGTAGCGGCCGTGCGGACTGTGACTGGCGCGCCGCAGAGCGCTCGGCCACCGCTGCCGGTTCTAGTGAAGCAATCCTATTCTGAAAACGGCCGTTTGTAGGGAAACCGTGTGTTGTCAGTAAATTATGACAAATATCCGATTAAATATGCCGTACACAACGGCTTAATTGATACAAATGAGCTTTATTAGACTTTACATCCCCGTTCTTGGGAAAAAAAGAGAGTCTAATTAAAGCTACATTGGAGGTAACAATTAATCAGGTTCAAGCCTGATCTAGTAAAATTTAATAAAATCATGGTTTGCAAAGAGCAAGAAGGAAGGAAGCATGGAGTTTAACGTCACGTCGACAGCTTGGTCATTAGAGACGGAGTGCCTTCAAAATTAGCCAGAATCATGAAGAAACATAAAGTGGATGTGATCTTTCGCCCACCAGCTAAGACCTCAGCTCTTCTGGTATCTGTCAAAGATGATCTCTTATTGCGAAAAGCGGGGGTTTATGAAATCCCTTGTGAGTGTGGAAAACGTTATATAGGTCAAACCACGCGCACTGTGCAGGAGCGATGCGTCGAGCACCAACGGTATACACGCCTTCTCAGCCCAACAAGTCTGCAGTAGCCGAACATGGTATTTCTACTGGCCATTCCATGAATTACAAAGGAGTAAAGATTTTAACCACAGCTTCTACTTTCTGGGACTCAGTTGTAAAGGAAGCTGTACACATACAACTGGCGGACCACCTGCTAAATCGTGACGACGGATTTCATCTTGACAATGCATGGACGCCACTTATATCACGCCTTCGTTCTGAAAGAATGTCTGCGTCTTCCATTCCGATCGATGTTACCACTTTCAGTGATTAATTATTCATTTGTAAGGACTGTGTATACGTAACAGCTCTGTTTATGTTTGCACTCACTGCTCACAGGTTTATCTTTGAAGTATATATTTATCTATGACTAGCACAGCAGTTACGAATGTGATATCTTCGAGCATACGCAGTCTAATCCTCAGTAGCTTTGCATCACGTGATTAACCGTATAAATAGACACGTTCAGACGCTGAGAACTCAGTCTTGGACTCGCCGTGAAGATGGCTGTAAGGTTTGCAGCCGAAATATCGGACGAAGAATTGTCGCTGTCCCGGGTGCACTCCCGAAAGATGATGGAATACGAAAAACCTTAATCGGAAAAACACATAGAAAATGACGTAGGGAAGGCGAAGCAAAGGCTACGTTTCATTGGCAGAACAGTTACAAGATGCATCAGTTCTTCTAAAGAAACTGCCCACACTACACTTGTATGTCCTATTTTGGAGTATTGCTGCGCATTGTGAGATCCCCTGATGGAGGATGTAGTGATACAGAGGGTGTCAGTGTCATGGAAATGATGTAAGATTTGGGATGGAAATCACTATTATTCTTTGCAGTGAGATATATTTGCGACATTTTTTTTCAGCAACTTCCTCTTTTTTTGTTGGTACCCACGTAAGTACGGAGACATGATCATCATAACAAAATAAGAGAAATCAGATCTAAAACGGAAAGATTTGGCTGTTCCTTCTTTCCGCACGCCATTAGAGAATGGAATGGTATAGAAATATTATAAAAGTTTACTGAAAATGTGTGTAGCTCTAGATTTATCTGATCGGAACCTACAAGCGGACCCACCGTAGGGAGAGTCGTTTTCAGGAGTATACTCTCCGACGAAAAAGTGTCCCATCGCGTAACTTCCCTCAGTGGGCAAATCACCTAATTTTCCGCCAAATTTCTGTGAGCTGCATTTGTGTAGTAAAAAGTTGAACCTAAGCCTTCTCGACTTAAGAGGATTACATCCAGTGCTAGTTGTGTGCGGCAATACTGCAGTACCAACACGAGTAACTTGTGGCGGTAGCTCCATACCAAAGCATCACTCGAAAGTTTAAGACGCGGCTGCGCACATAGATTGTATTCAGGTTTGAGTGCCTAAATCGGTAAACATGGAGCCGTTAAGAGGATCATTTGTTCAATAAATTCTCGTTTTTACCAGACAAGAAATCGTATACCAAAAAAACACGCAGAAAGAACCAATTTCGTTAAATTTTTTTTTACACAAATCCCTGTGCAGTATGAACAGCCAGTCTAAAATAGTTTAGGAAAATTATTCAAAAATTTTATTTCAAAACTTCGCCTGTGTTTTACAAGTGTTCTCCCACTGCAACATACGCCGCGATAACGTGACCAATGCCGTCCACCTTGCAGTACAGAGGCGGCGAGAACCAGTATTGAATGCTGATTCTAAAATCAAATGTTCAAATGTTTGTACAGCTTATGGGACTTATCTGCGTGGTCATCAGTCCCTAAACTTACAAACTACTTATGAACTAGCTAACACTAAGGACGGCACAAATATCCATGCCCGAGGGGGGATTCAAACCCCCGACCGTAGTGGCCGTGCATAACGTGACTGGAGCGCCTCAGTACCATCGGCCACCGCGGCCGGCATTCTAAAATCACACCACCCTTCTGGCGTCCGTGCTGAAACTACTGACGTTTGCATGCTACCGTGGAGCCAATAGCAGACACCCACGTTTGATCACGTGTGCTACTGCTGGAGAACTCTGAGGTGCGAGAATCAGTTCCTTGGCTCTCTTCAGTTTGAGTTCTCGTGCAGAACAGACACACTCCAGTGGCCCAGCCTCGGTGTGGGGCGAACGGACGCATGCCGTCCGCTCCCGCCTGGCGGCTGTTCGGTATCAGCCACCAACTGTGTGTACCGTAACCTTTACCTTTTCTGTTTTCTAATCGGCTAACTTAAACTGGTACTCATTCATTGCATCCGACCCCAGAGCGAGTTCCGCCACGTAGTCCATACTTCAGAATATACCAAATTTTAACGTGAAGCCTATCTTTTATATCCAATCAGCCACTCTTTCCTAGGGCGCCCACAAGCCTTTACCACTTCGGCTTCTATACTGACAACACCTCCAAACCATCTTATTTGTACAGCAGTGGGTTGGATTGTATAATTTTCCTATCATCCGTGGGATAAGTATTAAGTGCTGTACATCGCCTTTTCCTAGCCAAGTATATTCAATGTTAAATTGTATTCATGAAAATAAGATTTCGGCGCTTAGTTGCAACGTTCACATAAACTTCTAAAATGCACTTGTCACTGTTTGAAAAAAGTTACAGCGCAGCGTCATCTACTTTGCTCCAAACAATTAGGGGGTCAGGAGAGATATCATATTCAAAAAACACATGGAAACGTATTTTATTCAGATATTGCTTACAATTCTAATTTGTGTGTGATACAGTACGATAATTTAGGGCCTCAGCTCTTTACTTAGGGTTTACATGGCGCTTACTTACAGCGAGGCACTATGGGGCTATCGTAATAGTGAGAAAGTCATTCTCGCTGCCCTCTTATATGGTGTGTTATCACCTCGCACGGCCATAACAGTTGTACTCATGAGTAATATGGAGAGTATAAAGTTATCAATCAGATCTTGAGGTGATTTCTTAATTTCTCCTGGCAAATAACAACTTCGAAAAACTTACGGGTATGCTGCCAGGTACCAAAATCGACGACGGCCTATATTTCGGCAGAAGACCACCCTGCCATTTTCAAGGCGAAACTGCAGTAAGGAAGCAATGTGCAAAACCTCGGTTTTCAATGAGTAAACAGGAAAGACAACACACACCGAGAAAGCAAGCACACAGCGCCGACACGACTAAAGATGAACTGGTCAGAATATCGATAATAAACATCAGTTCTCGACAGATGAGGTCGGATTAGTTTTGTCCCTCTGTTTTTTGACAAGTAAGAGAGCAGGATCCCAAGGGGAATTTAAGCAGAAGCCTCCATCCGTATTCATAAGATTGTCGTCTAGTTTCATTTCTATCGCTTCCTTGATAACACAGTCCCAGTAGTTGGAAGTGCATGCCACAATTTCTGTTTTGTTGTATTCCATAGGATGACCTGTGTCACAAACGTTTACAACAGCCAAACAAATCTGCTGTGACACAGGTCATCTGCCCAGTGTCGTGGTTTTAATGGGACACACACCATAGACCTCCGTGCGTAAAGGTAACATTCCCGAAGGTGAATTCGGACTCTTTGTATTGATATTGCGCTTCCTGTTGCTGCCTGGAGGGCGCGTTGCAACTGAGTTGCATTCAGCCTCCTGTCCCGATGGGCTATTAACCGGAGGTAACGGTCATCTATCGCTGATGTTTACCGTGGAACGGTTCCTGTTGTCTAAAGTCGCGTCCAGATTCTGGAAATTACACTTTGAGACACTCCAATAAGCTGCAGCCATCTCCCTCTGTGTCTCTCCCTCTTCCTAACGTCCTATGGCTGTTCATGCCATTGCTTTGGGTAAGTCACGTTGTTGCCTTGCACTACCTGAACCCAACTGCTTGTGTAATTCGCTTGGTACAGTAAACATAAATCAACACCAACGCTCTCTGCAGCAACTGTCTGTCATTGTCACTATGTCGTTTGCCGTAATGTAGTTGACTCCACTCCGCAAAACCCAAAGAATGACGTTCATTCTGAAACTTATATGTTTAAATAAAACAAAATTAAAATAAATGTGGTTGGGATCATAGACTGGAATTTGGGTGTGTTAGTGTGCAAGGTTTGTGTGCAGCTGCAACTGTACCTACCTAGATTGGTCCAGCACTGTGAATGTAAAAACTTATCTGAATGTTTGAACATTAAGTAAGAGTCAATATTACAATTAATCAACCTGGCATCGACTGATTGCAATGAGTGTGGCCCTTTTAGTGCGCTGAACTATCCAGAACACGAGTCTGGTAAAACAATGAATGACAATTCCGGTTGTAGCTCAAGTTCTGATTTGTTAATCAGACAGACAAACTATTCATTACTTAACTTAAATGATAATTAATGTTTGACACAAATTTGATATCCACAATAAAATGTGATTTTCGGTGGAGTGATAGACAATCTCAAACAATGACTGATTGCAGCGGAATGACGTAATGGTATGACACGATAAAAACAGTAAAGTTGACAATTATTTGTCTGTAAATTAATTAAAGAATAAAGTTTAGATTACTACTACACAGACTGAGCATGACACCTATTCGTAGAATGACAAATTATAACAGTAGCTGATCGCAATGAAAGGAACTAGGAACTTGTAGCCTACAATCTATCATGGAATAGAAACATCTAAGTCGATAAATTTGTACAACCTATTCTAGTGTGCAAACGTCTAAGTCGATTATTGTGTAATTGACTAATTATTTACAATTCAGATAAAAGTTTAGTTTATTAGATGCCAAAACTAAGTATGGATTGGGTTGCGAGCTTAACAACAATTATCGTGTGTACCTACTCCTTCTGATCTAACTTTATTAACACACCAATTATTGTGTTGTCAGCAAGTGGTGTAATTAATATCTGTATGAAAAGGCACGCTAAACAATATACAAGTAATACCGTTAGTTACGTGATACGCACGTTGGTTATGATTTCTTTAACTGATTATGAATGACATAACAAAAGTGAGCAATAAGCAAGTGGTGTAATTAGTTTGGTATCTATTTTAGTTCATTCTTCCGATGACAGTACTTAGCTGTCTCAACTGATCCCCTAATTATTTTGACCAGTGTACTATGCCAAAGTACTAAATGGAGTAAACTTCCGTTACAATTGTAAACTACAATTTTGAGGAAATAGTCACTATCTTGCCCCAAGAGAAACTTACCTATGAATACCCCACGAAAATGCCTTTTAGTTTTACAAATTAACATGTTCAAACAGACTGACACGACAAATCTCGATGAAACTATAAATGACGATTAGTTTATCCTCGTGATCCGATTTTAATTAAATTAAGTCTGTATGTTACCTCAAGCTATGCTCAAACAACTTGTGGAAACTCCTTGCAAATTCCCCTAGTCTGGAAATTAGTGTTTGAAACACAAACATGACGGTTGATGATAAAACTTTAAATTACGATATATTTTGTTTACTTGACTCGATGAATTAAAGGATCCACTTTGTCCCAACATTTACAATATTCATCTGTGGAAATTCCCATTAAATTCCACTAACAGTATAGGAAATTAGTGTGTTCAAACAGAGTCACAGAAGAGACAAAAGGGTTTAAATAATAAACTTTTAATTACGATATCTTTTTCGTTCCTAGCCCATTTAGATGAAGCAGTGCCTATGTGTTTTAAATCACGATTTTCTTCCCTCACGATCCGATTTAAAAAAAAATAATAATGTTTCTACGTTATCTAAGAACGCACACGTTACCAGTCAAAACCGCATAGAAATTCGTCTTTGTAGTTTTGAAGACAGACACGAATTTCTACAGTTATATCACAGCCTAAAATACACAATCGCGACACCCACTGTTGTGAAAGTTGTTACAAACTCATAGTTGCAACGACACTATCGCTCCTAGTGGCGGGCAAGCTACCGAAAGACTGATTTTTGTTTATAATTATTTGTGTACTTAAGAAACGGAATAGTTAGTATAATTATTGCGTTACAAGCATTAGCAAAATTTCAAGAGATATACATAATACGGAAATTAATGCAAAAACAGCAGAACTTAACTGATTCAGTGGTATAACGAAGAACTTCGTCTTGAACCAATACATACCAATATGTGTCTATTTGCAGCTTATTCCGTTGAAGGTAAGTAAAATATAAACATAAGAGAAACATAAATTTCTATTATGGTCTGTTCTTACTTTGAGAAAGAGTTTTTGACACGTACCAAGTAGCACCGTGGTTCGGAAACCACGTTAAACTGTAGGTCCCCCTATAGCTGATTAGGTAAGTCAGTTCGAAGGTCGGAGGAAGGCAACGGCATACCACCTCCTAACAGGACCATGCCTAGTAAAGCACTGTGGTGTTCAAACCAATCTCCGGAATGTTGACTGCTTTAACTTTTATCAATTCGGTATGGAGTCTAATGAATCGCACATTTTAAGGCTTCACTTGTCTTTCTTATACGCGCGTATTCTTTTGAGTCTGATTAATTTAGCTTAAGAAGACAATGTCTTGAAGATTGTTACCGTTTGTGGTTTAGCTGTAGCAACAAATGTGGAATTGGGTTCTTCGTTGTTAAAACAGTTCGATTCCTTTTTCCGTTTTCTTGCTATGTCTTCAACTACAGTTGTGGCTGCTGATTCTATATTCGTTTCCTATGTTCCACCCTTACCGATTTTACTGGAATTGTAATGAAGAAAAGTTAACGTTCTTCAGTAAAATAGAGACATCTTTCTACCAAGGGGCAGGTCTTTTGTTGTTTCCTAGTCATTATTCTACTTTTAACAGTAAATGCCTATTGGTTACAAGATAATTGTAAATAAACTATGCTGCAATGTACCATTTCGTACCTTGTCAGGGATCTAAGGAAAGTTAAGATAGACAAAGGTGGAGCTATTTATAAGTTATTACCTATTAAACGAACACAAAATCCCCAGGGCTGGCGATCCTACACAGAAGCACGAAATTTAGCGAGGACTTCAATGCGAGATGCCTACAATACTTATCACAACGAAACTCTTTCTCGAAATTTGACTGAAAACCCAAGAAATTTTGGTCATTTGTTAAATACATTAGGGGCCAAACACAAACAATACCCTCACTACTGACAGTAATGGCGATGCTACCAATGACAGCGCTACTAAAGCAGAGTTACTAAACATAGCTTTTAGAAATTCAGTCACCAAAGAAAACGAAACCAATATCCCAGATTTCGAATTACGAACAGAGGCCGTAATGAGTAACGTAGACGTAGGTATCATCGGAGTAGTGAAGCAACTAAAATCACTTAACAAGAACAAGTCTTCCGGTCCGGACTGTATACCTATTAGATTTCTATCGGATTATGCTGAAGCGATAGCTCCTTACTTAACAGCCATATACAACCGCTGTCTCAAAGAAGGATCTGTACCAAAAGATTGGAAAGTTGCACAGGTCACTGCTATATTCAAGAAAGGCAGTAGGAGTAATCCATTAAACTACAGGCCTATTTCATTGACGTCAGTTTGCAGCAGGGTTTTGGAACATATCCTGTATTCAAATATTATGAATTATCTCGAATAGAATGATCTATTGGCCCAAGGTCAACACGGATTTAGAAAATATCGTTCATGCGAAACATAACTGGCTCTTTACTCACACGAAGTGATGGGTGCTATCGACAAAGGTTCGCAAATCGATTCCGTATTCCTTGATTTCCAGAAGGCTTTTGACACCGTACCTCACAAACGGCTTTTAATCAAATCGCGTGGTTATGGTATATCGCCCCAAATTTGTGACTGGATAGAGGATTTCCTGTCAGGGCGTTCCACAGGGTAGTGTTATTGGTCCTCTGGTGTTCCTTATTTACATAAACGATTTAGGGGAAAATCTAAGTAGCTCTCTTACGTTGTTTGTAGATGACGCCGTCATTTACCGTCTAGTAAAATCATCTGAAGATCAAAACCAACTGCAGAACGATCTAAATAAGATATTACTATGGTGTAAAAATTGGCAATTGACTCTAAATAATGAGAAGTGTGAATTTGTCCACATGAGTACGAAAAGAAATCCGTTAAACTTTGTTTACAAGATAAATCAGTCAACAGTGAAGGCCGTAAACTCCACTAAATACCTACGAATTACTATTACTTCAGACTTAAATTGGAAAGAACACGTAGATAATGTCATGGGAAAGGCGTTTTATTGGCAGAACTCTTAAAAGATACAAGAGAACTACTAAAGAAACTGCGTACACCACGCTTGTTCGCTTTTTTTTTTTTTTTGGGGGGGGGGGGGGGTATTGGTGCCCAGTATGGGATCCTTATCAGGTGGGTTTGACGGGGGACATCGAAAGAGTCCAAAGAAGGGCAGCTCATTTTGTATTGTGACGATACAGGGGAGACAGTGTTACGGAAATGATATAGGATCTGGGATGGGAATCATTACAACAACAGTGCTTATCGCTGCGGCGGGGGCTACTCTTATGAAACTCAAATCGCCAACATTCTCCTCCGAATGCGAAAATATATTATTGACTCCCACTTGTTGTTGTTGTTGTGGTCTTCAGTCCGGAGACTGGTTTGATGCAGCTCTCCACAATACCCTATCCTGAGCAAGCCTCTTCATCTCCACATAAGAACGGCAACCTACATCTGTCTGAATCTGCTTACTGTATCCATCTCTTGGTCTTCCTCTGCGATTTTTACCCCACACACTTCCCTCTAATGCTAAATTCACAATTCCTTGATGTCTAAGAATGTGTTCTACCAATCTATCCCTTCTTTTAGTCAAGGTATGCCACTCCCATGAACCACAGACATTGCCGTGGTGGGGTGGCTTGCGTGCCTCAGCGATACAGATAGCCGTACCGTAGGTGCAACCACAACGGAGGGGTATCTGTGGAGAGGCCAGACAAACGTGTGGTTCCTGAAGAGGGGCAGCAGCCTTTTCAGTAGTTACAGGGGCAACAGTCTGGATGATTGACTGAGCTGGCCTTGTAACATCAGCTAATGTGGCTTTGCCACACAGCTACTGCGAACGGCTGAAAGCAAGGGGAAACTACAGCCGTTACCTTTCCCGAGGACATGCAGCTCTACTGTATGGAAATATGATGATGGCATCCTCTCGGGTAAAATATTCCGGAGGTAAAATAGTCCCCCATTCGGATCTCCGGGCGGGGACTACTCAGGAGGATGTGATCATCAGGAAAGTCAATACTGGCATTCTACGGGTCGGAGCGTGGAATGTTAGATCCCTTAATCGAGTAGGAAAATTAGAAAATTTAAAAAGGGAAATGGATAGGTTGAAGTTAGATATAGTGGGGATTAGTGAAGTTCGGTGGCAGGATGAACAGGATTTCTGGTCAGGTGAGTACAGGATTATAAATACAAAATCAATTGGGGGTATCACAGGAGTAGGATTGATAATGAATAAGAAAATAGGAATGCGGGTAAACTACTATGACCAGCACAGTGATCGCATTATCATTGTCAAGATAGATACGAAGCCAGCACCGACAACAGTAGTACAGGTTTATATGCCAACTAGCTCTGCCGATGATGAGGAAATCGAAGAAATATATGAGGAGCTAAAGGAAATTATTCAGACAATTAAGGGAGAGGAAAACCTAATTGTGATGGGAGACTGGAATTCGGTAGTAGGACAAGGAAGGGAAGGGAGGATAGTAGGTGAATATGGTCTGGGCAAAAGGAATGAAAGAGGAATCCGCCTGGTAGAATTTTGCACAGAACATAATTTAGTTATAACAAACACCTGGTTCAAGAATCACAAAAGAAGGTTGTATACGTGGAAGAGACCAGGAGACACCGGAAGATACCAGATAGATTTTATAATGGTAAGACATAGATATCGGAACCAGGTTCTACAGTGTAAGACATACCCAGGGGCAGATATAGACTCTGACCATAACTTGTTGGTTATGAACTGTAGGCTGAAACTAAAGAAACTACAAAAACGTAGGATAATAAGGAGATGGGACCTGGATAAATTGAAGGAACCTGAAGTTCTTAAGAATTTCAGAGGGAGCTTTAGGCAACAATTGATAGAAACAGGGGAAAATAAAACAGTAGAGGAGGAATGGGTAAAATTGAGAGATGAAATAGTGAAGGTAGCAGAGGACAAAATAGGTAGGAAGGAAAGACCTACAAAAAATCCTTGGATATCACAGGAGATACTAAATTTAATCGATGAAAGGAGAAAATATAAAATTGCAGTCAATGAAACAGGCAAAATGGAGTACAGACGACTAAGAAATGAGATTGACAGGAAGTGCAAAATGGCTAAGCAGGAGTGGCTAGAAGGCAAATGCAAAGATGTAGAAGAATGTATAAATAGGGGGAAAATAGATACAGCCTACAGGAAAATAAAAGAAACATTTGGAGATAAGAAAAACAGCTCTATGAATATCAAGGACACTGATGGAAAACCAGTTCTCCGCAAAGAAGGGAAAGCTGAAAGGTGGAAAGAGTATATAGAGGGGCTCTACAAAGGAAATGAACTTCGAGACAATATTGTAGGAAGGGAAGAGGATGTAGATGAGGATGAAATAGGAGATACTGTACTGAGAGAAGAATTTGACAGCGCCCTGAAAGACCTAGGTCGAAACAAGGCCCCTGGAGTAGATGATATTCCCTCAGAACTACTGAAGTCTCTGGGAGAACCAGCCATGACAAAATTGTTTCACCTGGTGTGTAAGATGTATGACACAGGTGAGATACCCTCAGACTTTAAGAAAAATGTTGTAATCCCCATCCCTAAGAAAGCAGGTGCAGACAGGTGTGAAAACTACAGAACCATCAGTTTAATAAGTCATGGTTGCAAAATATTAACGCGAATTATATACAGAAGGATGGAAAAGCTGGTAGAAGCCGAACTCGGGGAAGATCAGTTTGGGTTCAGGAGAAATGTAGGAACTCGGGAGGCAATACTCACTTTACGGCTTATCCTAGAAGATAGATTAAGAAAAGGCAAACCTACATTTCTAGCTTTTGTAGATTTGGAGAAGGCTTTTGACAATGTTGATTGGAATAAACTCTTTCAAGTTCTGAAGCAAGCAGGAGTAAAATATAGGGAGCGTAAGGTTATTTACAACTTGTACAAAAACCAGACAGCGGTTGTCAGAGTTGAAGGGCATGAAAGGGATGCAGTAGTTGGAAAGGGAGTAAGACAGGGTTGTAGTCTTTCTCCAATGTTGTTCAATTTGTACATTGAGCAAGCTATAAAGGAAAGCAAGGAGAAATTTGGTGAAGGAATTAAAGTTCAGGGGGAAGAATTAAAAACATTACGTTTTGCCGACGACATAGTAATAATCTCAGAGACAGCAAGAGACCTGGAAGAGCAGTTGAAGGGAATGGACAGTGTGCTGAAAGGTGCATATAAGATGAACATTAACAAGAGCAAAACTAGGGTAATGGAGTGCAGTGTAAGAAAATCAGGTGATGCTGAAGGAATTAGATTGGGAAACGAAGCAATAAAGGAGGTAGATGAGTTTTGTTACTTGGGCAGTAAAATAACAAATGATGGTCGCAGTACAGAGGATATAAAATGCAGAATGGCAATGGGTAGAAAAGCATTCTTGAAAAAGAGAAATTTGTTAACATCGAATATTGATTTAAGCCTAAGGAAGTCCTTTCTGAAGGCATTTGTATGGAGTGTTGCCTTGTATGGGAGTGAGACATGGACGATAAACAGTGCGGACAGGAAGAGGATTGAGGCTTTTGAAATATGGTGTTACAGAAGAATGCTGAAGATTAGGTGGGTGGATCGCGTAACTAATGAGGAGGTACTGAATAGAATTGGGGAGAAAAGGAATTTCTGGCATACCTTGACTAAAAGAAGGGATAGATTGGTAGGACACATTCTTAGACATCAAGGAATTGTGAATTTAGCGTTGGAGGGAAGTGTATGGGGAAAAAATCGCAGGGGAAGACCAAGAGATGGATACAGTAAGCAGATTCAGACAGATGTAGGTTGTCGCTCTTATGTGGAGATGAAGAGGCTTGCTCAGGATAGGGTATTGTGGAGAGCTGCATCAAACCAGTCTCCGGACTGAAGACCACAACAACAACAACATGCCAGAAATTTCTTTTCTCCCCAATTCTGTTCAGTACCTCCTCATTAGTTACGCGATCCACCCACCTAATCTTCAGCATTCTTCTGTAGCACCATATTTCAAAAGCCTCTACCCTCTTCCTGTCCGCACTGTTTATCGTCCATGTCTCACTCCCATACAAGGCAACACTCCATACAAATGCCTTCAGAAAAGACTTCCTTAGGCTTAAATCAATATTTGATGTTAACAAATTTCACTTTTTCAAAAACGCTTTTCTACCCATTGCCATTCTGAATTTTATATCCTCTGTGCTGCGACCATCATTTGTTATTTTACTGCCCAAGTAACAAAACTCATCTACCTCCTTTATTGCTTCGTTTCCCAATCTAATTCCTTCAGCATCACCCAATTTCCTTACACTGCACTCCATTACCCTAGTTTTGCTCTTGTTAATGTTCATCTTGTGGTGTCGCACAAGTACAAAGTGCGAGCCACCTACTTTCGCCGCGCGCCGCCATGCACACACGGCGCGGCGTTCTCACGACAGCCACGAGCGCCCTCTGCTGCAACCCCGCTCGTGGCCACCACGGAAAGACATCGGTGACTTGGGACTGAGATAGCAACCAGTTAGGACCTTCGTAATCAGATAGGCACCAGTGAAGACTTTGCTATCGTACAGGCACTAGGCAGGCCTCTAACAACTATGTATCAACATTCTGCAGTACTATGTAAAAGTTAAGTATTGTTACATTCTGTGCAATATATATCTCTTTCTAATTTACTCGAGTGTTTATAGTTTCTGGCTGCTCCCCTCCGTACCTGCACCAGCGTGCTATCTTTGTTCCTTTGGCGGTCTCATTCCACTCGGCCACCGGCACCTACGACGAGGCTGGGACACAAAAGCGGCGACGAAGTAGGGACACAAAACATCTTATATGCACCTTTCAGCACACTGTCCATTCCGTTCAATTGCTCTTCCAGGTCCTTTGCTGTATCTGACAGAATTACTATGTCGTCGGCAAAACGCAATGTTTTTAATTCTTCATCCTGAACTTTAATTCCTTCTCCAATTTTTTCCTTGCTTTCCTTTATAGCTTGCTCAATGTACAAATTGAATAACAATGGAGAAAGACTACAACCCTGTCTTACTCCCTTTCCAATCTCTGCATCCCTTTCATGCCCTTCAACTCTGACAACCGCTGTCTGGTTTTTGTACAAGTTCTAAATAACCTTACGCTCCCTATATTTTACTCCTGCTTGCTTCAGAACTTTAAAGAGTTTATTCCAATCAACACTGTCAAAAGCCTTTTCCAAATCTACAAAAGCTAGAAATGTAGGTTTGCCTTTTCTTAATCTATCTTCTAGGATAAGCCGTAAAGTGAGTATTGCCTCCCGGGTTCCTACATTTCTCCTGAACCCAAACTGATCTTCCCCGAGGTCGGCTTCTACCAGTTTTTCCATCCTTCTGTATATAATTCGTGTTAATATTTTGCAACTATGACTTATTAAACTGATGGTTCTGTAGTTTTCACACCTGTCTGCACCTGCTTTCTTTGGAATGGGGATTATTACATTTTTCTTAAAGTCTGAGGGTACTTCGCCTGTCTCATACATCTTACACACCAGGTGAAACAGGTTTGTCATGGCTGGTTCTCCCAGAGACTTCAGTAGCTCTGAGGGAATATCATCTACTCCAGGGGCCTTGTTTCGACTGAGGTCTTTCAGGGCTCTGTCAAATTCTTCTCTCAGTACAGTATCTCCTATTTCATCTTCATCTACATCCTCTTCCCTTCCTACAATATTGTCTCGAAGTTTATTTCCTTTGTAGAGCCCCTCTATATACTCTTTCCATCTTTCAGCTTTCCCTTCTTTGCTGAGAACTGGTTTTCCATCAGTGTCCTTGATATTCATAGAGCTGTTTTTCTTATCTCCAAATGTTTCTTTTATTTTCCTGTAGGCTGTATCTATTTTTCCCCTCTTTATACATTCTTCTACATCCTTGCATTTGCCTTCTAGCCACTCGTGCTTAGCCATTTTGCATTTCCTGTCAATCTCATTTCTTAGTCGTCTGTACTCCATTTTGCCTGTTTCATTTACTGCATTTTTATATTTTATCCTTTCATCGATTAAATTTAGTATCTCCTGTGATATCCAAGGATTTTTTTGTAGGTCTTGCCTTCCTACCTATTTTGTCCTCTGCTACCTTCACTATTTCATCTCTCAATTTTACCCATTCCTCCTCTACTGTTTTATTTTCCCCTGTTTCTGTCAATTGTTGCCTAAAGCTCCCTCTGAAATTCTTAAGCACCTCAGGTTCCTTCAATTTATCCAGGTCCCATCTCCTTATTTTCCTACCTTTTTGTAGTTTCTTCAGTTTCAGCCTACAGTTCATAACCAACAAGTTATGGTCAGAGTCTATATCTGCCCCTGGGTATGTTTTACACTGTAAAACCTGGTTCCGAAATCTATGTCTTACCATTATAAAATCTATCTGGTATCTCCCGGTGTCTCCTGGTCTCTTCCACGTATACAACCTTCTTTTGTGATTCTTGAACCAGGTGTTTGTAATAATTAAATTATGTTCCGTGCAAAATTCTACCAGGCGGCTTCCTCTTTCATTCCTTTTGCCGAGACCATATTCACCTACTATCTTCCCTTCCCCTCCTTGTCCTACTACCGAATTCCAGTCTCCCATAACAATTACGTTTTCCTCTCCCTTAATTGTCTGAATAATTTCCTTTAGCTCCTCATATATTTCTTCGATTTCCTCATCATCGGCAAAGCTAGTTGGCATATAAACCTGTACTATTGTTGTTGGTTTTGGCTTCGTATCTATCTTGACAATGATAATGCGATCACTGTGTTGGTCATAGTAGTTTACCCGCATTCCTATTTTCTTATTCATTATCAGTCCTACTCCTGTGATACCCCCAACTGATTTTGTATTTATAATCCTGTACTCACCTGACCAGAAATACTGTTCGTCATGCCACCGAACTTCAGTAATCCCCACTATATCTAACTTCAACCTATCCATTTCCCTTTTTAAATTTTCTAATTTTCCTACCCGATTAAGGGATCTAACATTCCACGCTCCGATCCGTAGAATGCCAGTATTGTCTTTCCTGATGACAACATCCTCCTGAGTAGTCCCCGCCCGGAGATCCAAATGGGGGACTATTTTACCTCCGGAATATTTTACCCGAGAGGATGTCATCATCATATGTTCATACAGTAGAGCTGCATGTCCTCGGGAAAGGTAACGGCTGTAGTTTCCCCTTGCTTTCAGCCGTTCGCAGTAGCTGTGTGACAAAGCCACATTAGCTGATGTTACAAGGCCAGCTCAGTCAATCATCCAGACTGTTGCCCCTGTAACTACTGAAAAGGCTGCTGCCCCTCTTCAGGAACCACACGTTTGTCTGGCCTCTTCACAGATACCCCTCCGCTGTGGTTGCACCTACGGTACGGCTATCTGTATCGTTGAGGCACGCAAGCCACCCCACCTCGGCAATGTCTGTGGTTCATGGGAGTGGGACTCCCACTTACATACGTAGAAATGATCATCAGAATAAAATACGAGAAAGCAGAGCTCGAACGGAGAGATTCAGATGTTCTTTCTTCCCGCCAGCTATTCGAGAATTGAATGGGAGATAAAATAGTACAACGGTGGTTCGATGAACCCTCTACCAGGCACTTAATGTGATTTGCAGAGTATCCCATGTAGATGTAGAATTAGATATGACACTACACACTTCCCTAATGTAAAAAAGTATGTTAAAATCAATATAAAAAATACTCTTCGCATTGATCCAATATCGTATTCAGAAATATAGCTTGCCGGCCACTTGAAGCGTTACTGTAGTTGTGTGTAACGAAACGTCTTGCGGGAGTGTGGTGACTATGTATAGTAAACTGAGGTTATATTAAATATACACAATTTAGACACTTTCAAACAGTTAAATTTAGATGTTAAAATTGCAGTTGTCTGAGTGAAAGTCCTTGGTCCACTTGAGCTGGTTTATTATTATTATTATTATTATTATTATTATTGGAGTCGTGGAGACCCACACTACCGGTTTCACAACTTAAAGTTGCATCTTCAGGTGCATTTTACTGTACAGTATGATGTTTTAATAAAATGAATATTTACATTGAAACATTACATATTGAAAAGCAAAAATCCGAACTACTTATGTATGAGGAAGTTAAATGCAGTTATTTTACAAAACAGTAGGCTAGTTATTGCAATAAATAAATATATACTTTTATATTACTTACAAAGTTTTATATATATAATGTGATGATAACGGGGATTAACCAGAATCACCTTCCCTCTTTTCGTCAAACATAAAAACAGTCTTCCGTGCGGTTCGTGTCATTTTAGGTAAAAGTATTGAAAAGTCGGCAATCAGTTTGGTAAAAATTGTTTGGCCTGTTTATCATTAGACGACGTGATGAAGGTGCTTGCGGTAGGACCTCACCATTAATCCCCGTTATCATCACAAAAAATTATATGGAAAACTTTGTAAGTAATATAAAAAATATATATTTTTATATTACTTACAAAGTTTTCCATATAATTTTTTAATAACTAGTCTACTGGCTTGTAAAAAAAAGTTTGTATTTAACTTCCTGATACATAAGTAGTTTGGATTTTTGCTTTTTAACATGTAATGTTTCAATCGAAATCTTCATTTTATTAAAACAGTTATCATTCTGTACATTAAAAAGCATCTGAAAATGCAACTTTAAGTTGTGAAACCGGTAGTGCGGGTCTCCACGACTCAAATAAGTTATGTATAAATATTTTAGCTGTGGTTGCCCTTCATACAACATTCTTTGCTATATTAAAGATATTATGACGAGTCATCGCAGTTATTCACGAACGGCCGTGTCACAGTGTAAACAACTGTTATCGTTAGATACGGAAGTTAAGCACTGTCGGGCTTGGCTGGCACTTGGTTGGGTGACCGTCCGGGTCTGCACTGAACCCTTGTGAGGCCAACTGAGGAGCTGAGGCCAATAAAACCGATACAACGGCCGGGAGTGAGGGGCGCTGACCACGTCACCATCCATGCTACATCGTACCTTGATGCCATCTCTACCTTGGTAGACTCTCCCCAACAACTTTTACTTTACCTACCCTTTCCTATCTTCTTTTATTTATCCTTCTTAATAATAATGATTTTTGAGTTGCCCTTCCTTTTCCTTATAATTTGTTATATCCATTATTCATAGATAGTAATCGAATTAAATTTAAAATTATATGAATAACTAAATATGTAACACCATGAATTTCACCATTAACGTATCTAAATGTTACTATCATTATTTATTTAAACTTAACGTTATTAAAATGTAAAAGACAACACAAACCATACTTGGTCTTATTACGACCAGCTATATACCCGAAGGCAGCTGGTCTGTATCAAGGACATTTATGGACACTAAGTGTTTTGGCCAATCTAAACATTAAATGCGTATGATAAATATATTCAGAAGAAACGTACCAATAAATGTATTTCTTTCTCAAAAAGAAAAAAAAAGAAAGAAAAAAAATACATGATGGGCCTTTAGAAGCCTGCAAGGCCGGAGTTTCAATCTCATTGTCATGCTCTTCCCCTATTAATAAATGATGCTATAGGTAATGATTACAAATTATATGTATACAGTATGTAACAAAAGAAATCAGTTTTGCCAAGTCCTCAAGACCGATTTGCGACAGGAGAAATATGACTGCAGTGCGGAAGGATTTGCTAGATTGTTAATTGTACACAAAAAACTCTCCCCCAAGTACTGCACAGTTAGGTGGCTATCCAAAGCGAATTGGGTAACTCCCTCGCCGCTGCGGCCTGCTGGGAGTTGCGCAACTTGTGATGGCACTGCGTGTCAGGCCGGATGGCGGAGGTCGACGGGCGACGCATCGTGCCGTACCGATAACGGCGGATAGCGTGTTATATAATAATAAGAGAGGAGAGGGCATGGCGTCACAAACCTGAAGCTGACAGAAACCTGGCTCCGCCATCACTAGTTTTCTGATGAGCTACTATGTACAGTTGTCGAAGATTTGTAGTTGATAATGCCAGTGTGCGTTGTTTATGGTTGTACTGACCACTTTGGCAGCACTGATAAGTCGAAGGGAATCACGTTCCATTCGGGCCTGTGAGTTTTTTGAACAAACAAACAGAAGTGCAGCAGACGCCCGTAGTGAAATCTCCCCTCCTTTTACCTCCATGATAATAACAGATGGTCATCATTATGCTCTTGGGCAAGGAGAAAGCTCCAGGGGGCAGTTCTGACGTTGCACTTACTACAGGAGGAAAATCTGCACAGTGTTTGTTAGCCGTTGGGAAGTATTCGGTAGTGTAAAATGGAATAAAAAGTTCGTAGAAGAACAGTGTGACGTACGTTGGAAGTGTGTCATTCCTTCGCAGAGTGGTAGAGATCCGACTACAAATCAAAAGGACGCCGGTGGAATCCCTGCTCAACCCACGGATTTTTATTTGTCACTTTCCACCTCTTTCGCGTCTTGCAGTGTTACTGATGTGGAAAACACCTATTACGTTAAACTGTAGGTTCTGCTTTAACAGCGGGGTAAGTCATTTCAAAGGTCGAAGGAAGGCAGGCATACTACCTCCTAAGAGGATCATACCTAGTAAACCACTTTGTTATTCAAACCAATCTTCGGATTGTTGGCTGCTTTAACTTACATGAAAAGACAGGTAAAACATATTCTACGAAAAAATGCGACGTACCACGAAGGAATTATCCACGTGGGACGCAAACATGTACAAACAAATCATTACAGTTCCACAAAAATTTGACGATGTTTCAAAAAAAGAATAAGTCAGCAACGCGTTGGTCCACCTCTAGTACGTATTAAAGCAGCTGACCGAATTGTTAAATCTCCTAATGGATATCGTGCCAATTTGTGTCTAATTGCCGAGCTGGTTGGGGGCCACTGCCCATGATACCAAAATGCTCCAGACGTCCTCGTTACATCGGGCGACATTGCTAGACAAGTCAGGGGCTGTCAAGCACAAAGACAGAAGTTCACGCCTCTTAGGGTGGGCATTATCTCGCTGAAATGTAAGCCCAGAAGGCATGCCATTAAGAACAACAAAGCGGTACGTAGAATATGGTCGACGTATCGCTGTGCTGCAAGGCTACAGCGAATGACAACCGAAGGGGTCCAGTTATGAAATGAAACGACAGCCCACAGTTCAGACCACTGCTCCTGGTTGTCGGACCGTATGATCGCCGACAAATTGTCATCCCAAACTGTACCAGCGTTCTACAGACAAATCTACAGTAATCCAGTAATCACCGGCTTTCAAGTCGAAGCACGCTCATCATTGAAGACAATCCTACGGCAGTTGACGAGATTTCAGGCCGAATGTATCGAGGGTTGTCATAACTGAGCTTATTGCAAACGCTAGGCGTATTCTTTAACAAAAATCGTTTGATTGTGTTGATCCCAAGATATTGTTACAGAAATGGGAACAATATGGATTAAGGGAAGTAGCTCACTGTTAGTTCAGTTCTTACTTTAATAACAGCAGAAGGTGATGTGATATGCACTCTCAATGGGACACAATTAAGTGGAGGTGCTCTTGGTTCTGTACTGGGGCCATTGTTGTTTCTCATTTGCCTAAATGAGATGCCTTTAAGTATAACAGGTAGTTCTAACAAATTTCTGATTGCTGATGACACTAGCCTGGTAGTGGAGATTGTTGTTGGCATTATTAATGCGATAACTACTAATGCAGTTAAAGAAATAAGTCCGTGGCTTGTAGACAAGAAATTGATGCTAAATCACAATAATACTCAGTTTTTATAGATTCTAACAAACAACTCAATAAAAACTGGCATTTTTATTAAACAGAATGGGCACATGATAAGTGAGACTGAACAGTTTAAATTCCTATGCGTTCAGATAGATAGTAAGCTGTCGAGAAGAGCCCATGTTCAGGATCTTGTTTAAAAACTATATACTTCGTTGTTTACTATCAGAACCGTTTCTGAAATAAGTGATAGTACAACACGAAAAGTAGTCGACTTTGCTTATTTTCATTCGCTTATGACTATGGTGTTATTTTTTGGCGTAACTCCTCTGATTCAGAAAATGACATTTATTGTGCAGAAACAGGCGGTTCGAACAATGTGTGAAGAAAGACTGTGTACATCTTGTCGACCCTTGTTTAGTAGCCTGGGAATTCCGATATTGGCCTTTGAATACATTTTATCTTTTACGTCGTTTCTTGTTAATAACATTTGGTTATTTCCAAGTCTTAACAGCTTTCATTCTGTTAATGCCAGACAGAAAACGAATCTACATTTGTATCACACCTCCTTGACCCTTGCGCAGAAAGGTGTGCACTATTCTCCCGCATGCCTTTTTAAAAAGCTTCCAAAAGAATTCATAGAGCTTAGTAGTAATTCGCACATTTTCAATGCTAAACTGAAACGTTTTCTCATGTTTGGCTGCTATTCTGTGGAGGAATTGGTAGAAGAATTAAAAAATTAAGCTAATTTCTGCGTCGTGGTTTTTGTTTAATTTTTTTTTTTTATTTATTATTTTTTAGGCCTGTCTTGTAGTTACGATTGCTGTACGGTTCTAATTTATAAATTACTAGTCCTTTATTCGCTTCGTCCATTGTGTGTGATTGCCAGGAGTTCCTACGGATGGTATTGGGATCTTCAGAAACCACACTACGATCTTCAGCCTTCGATTTGGTGTACTAAAGTGTTGAGTATTGTGCACCTGTATGGATGAGCAGCCACCATCAAAGCTTGTTGACACCCAACTAAATGATACCACATACATAATATCTGGCGCAATCAGATCTACTGCGTTTTATTGGCTTCCGCCACTAACAGGTATAATGCCAACTGATTTGCGAATTTCTTCGGCTCTTATGGGGGAGTTCCAAAGAATCTCCAAGAAACCTAATTTACCTGTACATAGGGACCTACCAATTCTAAATGTTAACAGACTACGCTCACGTCATCCATCTCTGTGTGATGTTACTGACATGGTTACGAGAGATTTTAAACCTCTCGAAGAATGAACGTGTCAGTGGCAAGCGGCAACGGAGGAGGAGATGAGCACCTGCATAACATCTTCTCAGGCGCTAAACTACCAACTGGATATCAACTACCACGCAAGACTTGAACAGCCCTAAATAGAATTAGAACAGGCTATGGTAGGTGTAACGATGCACTTCAAAAATGGAACAAGCTGTCTAACCCAGCCTGTGACGCAGAACCCTACGCCAGACAATACATCACATTGTACGCTTCGAGCATATGGAGAAGAGAAGATTTACTGCTGGCAATCCCAGAAGCTGTGCGTTGCATTCAATAGCTGGAAGTGAGTTATAAAACTTATGTTACCTTGCAAAGTTCATTGATTCCTTTCCGTCTACATGTATATACACTTCTGGTCATAAAAATTGCTACACCACAAAGATGACGTGCTACAGATGCGAAATATAACAGACAGGAAGAAGATGCTGCGATATGCAAATAATTAGCTTCTTAGAACATTCACACAAGGTTGGAGCCGGTGGCGACACCTACAACGTGCTGACATGAGGAAATTTTCCAACCGATTTCTCATACACAAACATCAGTTCACCGGCGTTGTCTGGTGAAACGTCCTTGTGATGCCTCGTGTAAGGAGGAGAAATGCGTACCATCACGTTTCCGACTTTGATAAAGGTCGGATTGTAGCTTATCGCGATAGCGGTTTATCATATCGCGACATTGCTGCTGTTCACTGCTTACCGCCAATGACTGTTAGCAGAATATGGAAGCGGTGGGTTCAGGATGGCAATACGGAACACCATGCTGGATCTCAACGGCCTCGTATCACTAGCAGTCGAGATGACAGGCATCTTATCCGCATGGCTGTAACGGATCGTGCAGCTATGTCTCGATTCCAGATTTAACAGATGGAGACGTTTTCAAGACAACAACCATCTGCACGAACATTTCAAAGACGTTTGCAGCAGCATGGACTATCAGCTTGGAGGGCCATGGCTGCGGTTACCCTTGACGCTGCATTACAGACAGGAGCGCCTGCGATGGTGTACCCAACGACGAACATGGGTGCATGAATGCAAAACGTCATGTTTTCGGGTGAATCCAGGTTCTGTTTACAGCATCAGGATGGTCGCATCCGTGTTTGGCGACATCGCGATGAACGCGTATTGGAAGCGTGTGTTCGTCATCGCCATACTGGCGTATCACCCGGCGTGATTGTATGGAGTGCCATTGGTTACACGTCTCTGTCACCTCTTGTTCCCATCGACGGAATTTTGAACAGTGGCCGTTACATTTCAGATGTGTTACGACCCGTGGCTCTACCCTTCATTCGATCCCTGCGAAACCCTACATTTCAGCAGTATAATGCACGACCGCATGTTGCAGGTCCTGTACGGGCCTTTCTGGATAAGGAAAATGTTCGACTGCTGCTCTGGCCAGCACATTCTCCAGATCTCTCACCAACTGTAAACGTCTGGTCAATGGTGGCCGAGCAACTGGCTCGTCACAATACGGCAGTCACTACTCTTGATGAACTGTGGTATCGTGTTGAAGCTGCAGAGGCATCTGTACCTGTACACGCCATCCAAGCTATGTTTGACGCAATGCCCAGGCGTATCAAGGCTGTTAATACGGCCAGAGGTGGTTGTTCTGGGTAATGATTTCTCAGGATCTATGCACCCAAACTGCGTGACAATGTAATCACATTTGTCCAATGAATACCCGTTTATCATCTGCATTTCTTTTTGGTGTAGTAATTTTAATGGCCATTACTGTATTTGTATTGTGTGTAATAGCCACTCGCTAAATGAACTACTCCTCTGTTACACTGTGATGTACTGAATCTTTCCATGACCACTGAGGCTTGCTCCTGAATTCGGTCCTGCTGCTACTCGATGCGAGGGTCGCCTTTAGTTCCGTTTTCTATGTCATTTCTCTCAATCGTGTTTTCTACGTGCACCTGTTGCTATTTGTACTAGCAATGCACAACACGAGAGGGGCGTAGTTATCTTCTATCACGTCAGATTAGTTGACAAGGTCTCGTTTATAAAGTTTTCCACTAAACTGAGGTCTTCTCAGGTGTAAGCGTCACAAGACGGACGGATTTGCTTACGTCGCGGATCCAGCGTCCCGAAGTGTGAGACAGTCTCTAATGACTACGCTGCCGACGGGGCGTTAAACCCTAATCTTACTTCTCCCCTAGAAATGAGACTGTAAATTTAAGTGAAATTTGTGGCCTCTAAAGTCAACTGAAAAATCCGCTCTGATTTTTATGGGATGGCAGGAACTGTAATTAACGCAAAACAAGGTAACAATGGCAATAAAGTAGCAACCTGATGTCTAATTACATTACCACTGACACGTTGAACTTTAGTTTACAATCTCTTCAATTAAACACTGTTAAATCGTTATTAAACATTTATGGCACGCTACTCGGGTGTTAATCGAGCGGCCAATCGCGTATTCGGTACGAACCGTACGCTGATTGCCGAATCTGGAGTGAAGGAGCGTCTAGAAACAAGTCGCTTTTATGCGCACTTAGGTCAAATAGAATGTTCCATAACTGCTCACATTAATTTCATTATTGTTTTGTAATTAAAAAGTAATAATGAATAATAATCTTTAGAATCGGAAGCTATGGCGTTATTGAGAGACTTTTTCTACAATACGGTGAGGGTCGTCCACAAAGTAGGTTCCGTTTCTATTTCTATGCGAGGCAGCTCTACTATCGCAGGTCGGAGCATGAGCGGCAGTTACTCTGACTCAAGGAGAAGACGTGTACGCCAATTTCAGATCGCTACTGCCGACGTGTGCTTTGTAGGGCTTCTTTATAATGTTGCCGGCCGCGGTGGCCGAGCGTACTGCGGCGCGTCAGTCACAGTCTGCACGGCCACTACGGTCGGGGATTCGAATCCCCCCTCGGGCGTGGATATTTGTGCCGTCCTTAGTAGTAGCTAGTTCATAAGTAGTTTGTAAGTTTAGGGACTAATGACCCCGTAGTTAAGTCCCATAAGCTCTACAAACATTTGAACATTTGATTTATAATGTCAGCCGTAATTGAAAATACCGCCTAGTGTGAAATCAGATTTATGATTAGTTTTCTAAATGCAAGATGGTTAAACCAAAGGAAATTCGTCGGAAAATCTGCCAGGTTTACGGACAAAATGCTTCGAGTGACTCACTGGTTACAAGATGTGAAGGACGTGATCAAGTGCACGATGAAGAACGAAGTGGTTACTGATGAACTGGTTCACTCATTTGAAGAGAAGATTAAGTACAGCCAAGAGTTTACACTTAGTGCCCTTGCTATTGAATTTCCGCAAATCTCACTGTCACTAATTCATGAAACTGTTTTTGTATTGCTAAACATAAATAAGTTCTGTGATGAAGATAATATTTTTATATTGTGCAACATTGATCATACTATCCATCCCATTTCATGAATAACTCCTCTCTCCTTTTTGAACATACGTATATATTTTTATGTTCGTGTCGCTATTCCCCCCAATGGCGGGGTGAAAAGGGACAGGTATTTATTTATCATTGTTTTCCCTACCCATACATATAGTGGGGTCTATAGGGACATTATTTATCCTTTTAAAAAGTATTTATAGATATTTATTATAAAAGTAAGGTAGTACAAGGGAACTATTGTTTATTTTAAATCTATAAATTACCGTGGTTCGGAACCCACGTTAAACTGTAGGTCCCCCTATAACTGGCTGGGCAAGTCAGTTCGAAGGTCGGAGGAAGGTAACAGCATACCACCTCCAAACAGGACCATGCCTAGTAAAGCACTGTGGTGTTCAAACTAATCTTCAGATTGTTGACAGCTTTTAATTCTAATTTTTACAGCACATTTTACATATGTAAATAGACAGGTAACATAAAATTGTCAAATTGATCAAACACTTAAATCAGATGCTATGGAAATCGGTTTGGCTTGAAGATGTAACGACCTCTTCGCCTCAAGCCTGCATTATCAACTTCTCCTCAACAGGACGATGTACCTATGATCGTGGGTTTCTTTTATATGTTCTAGGCAACATAAACATTGAAAAGAAGTCAACATTGTGGTTAGGTTAACCAATTAGTAGATTAAGTTGTTAAAAAATTATAGTTTCTCACATAAACGTATTTCCAGTGCTACTTTACGCATTTTCCCTGTCCCTATTCACCCAAATAGAACTTTACTAATGCAACCCAAAACAAACAAATTGTTGCTTTCAGAACGAAGATAACTAAACATATATTATAAGCAAATACTCACCAAAAAAACACTGGTCTGAGAATTCAAAACCAATAACACATCAATCAAGTCACTAGTTGTAACGAAGTAACAGTTTCAGACGTATAAAAATTCTATTCAGATTGACAGCAAACTAATGTGTGTGCCAACATGATAAATATAAGAACACGATTATGGTGCGAAAACATCTTGTAGGTAAGAGTGTGGCCATCTTAACTGCAGTGGTCCCAACACTTTAGATGAAATGGTAGTGGAAACCGTGTCGTGTACTGAATTTCATTAAAATAAGATCATAACACAGGTCGACTTTCGCGATGAAAACTGTAATGTATTGAAAAAGTTAGTTAAATAATTCTCAGTCTTTTTAATATAGGTATCTAATATATAAAAAGCAGAGTATCCGTATGTTTGTACGTGTTGCATACAAATCTACAGTTTTGTTCCAATATTTATGAAATTTGGTACATGTAAGCTTCAATCCACAAGGACGGTCGCCGTAAGTGTAAGAATCACATACGATATATAGTTCACGAGATGTGACGTCATAAACAATGAGATGCGCGGAAAACTGCTGCATTTTGCGACAATGCTGCTCAATTTCTCCTACACCATTGGACCGATTTCAACCAAATTTGGTACACACATTCCTTCCCGTGAGGTAACTGTGGTGTCGCACAAGTACAAAGTGCGCGCCACTTACTTTCGCCGCGCGCCGCCATGCACGCACGGCGCGGTGTTCTCATGACGACAGCCACGAGCGCCCTCTGCGACAACGCCGCTCGTGGCCACCACTGAAGGACATCGGCACTTCGGACTGAGATAGCAACGAGTTAGGACCTTCGTCATCAGATAGGCACCAGTGAAGACTTTGCTATTGTACAGGCACTAGGCAGGCCTCTAACAACTATGTATCAACATTCTGCAGTACTATGTAAGAGTTAAGTATTGTTACATTCTGTGCAATATATCTCTTTCTAATTTACTCGAGTGTTTATAGTTTCTGGCTGCTCCCCTCCGTACCTGCACCAGCGTGTCGGTCTCATTCCACTCAGCCACCGACACCTACGACGAGGCTGGGACACAAAAGCGGCGACGAAGTTGGGACACAAAAGTAACAATTGCTGCATGGCTAAGAATCATATAAGGCACATGGTTCAAAAGATATTACGTCATAACCAATAGAAATCGCAAAAAATGCCATTAAATGCGGCAAGACTTTCGGGATACACTGTATGAGAATGACAGTACTTAGCGACTTGCAACAAACTTTAAACATAATTTCAAACCTTTATTAAACTTTTTCTCGCTGGCAACCATAGTAAAATAATGAAAGGAAAAAAAGTTTCTCGCTTACTACTTTTCCGCTGTTTATGGAGTAAAACTACGGCTCTCGGTACGACGTTCCAATATATAATTTTAACACTACAAATTGTAGCGACAGGAAATTTTACAGACACTATACACACATATAGTTGAATGTACCTTCTAAATTGTATCACAGTACTTAACGTAGTTCATGCGATATGAGCACGTAAACAGTAACGTTCCGCTGTTCATGGACTAAAATTCGGTATGACGTTACAATTTGTAATTTGTACAGTTTCAATTGTAGCTGCAGGAAATTTTTAAGACAGTATACAAACATATAAAAGAATGTACCTTCTAAATTGTATCACAGTGTGACACGTAGTTCATGAGATATGACCACATAAACAGTAATGTTCCTGGAAAACCGTCCCATCACGCATCAAGTTTTAATCTATTGCTTCATTACTACTAATTGTATTAAAAAAAAGTTCAAATGTTTGTTAAGCTTATGGGACTTAACTACGGGGTCATCAGTCCCTAAACTTACAAACTACTTACCAACTACCTTACACTAAGGACGGCACAAATATCCATGCCCGAGGGGGGATTCGAACCCCCGACCGTAGTGGCCGTGCAGACCGTGACTGGAGAGCCTCAGTCCCCTTGGCCACCGCAGCCGGCACTAATTGTATTTCCAAGAGATTTTACAGACATACAGCCCTTATACAAATGAATATATACCTGAAAAATGGCAGGAATAAATAAATAAATACCCGGACAACGCCGTGTTTTCAGCTAGTTTCATATAAAGTGTGATAAAATAACTGACAAATTTACCCCATCCTGAATTGCGAGAAAATCCAAGTCTATCGATACTGAATAAAGAATGGGGGGGGGGGGGCGGGCGAAAAAATACCATTGTTCCAGGAACGCCGGCCGCGGTGACCGAGGTGACAGGCGCTCCAGTCACGGTCAGCACGGCCACTACGGTCGGGGGTTCGAATCCCCCCTCGGGCATGGATATTTGTGCCGTACTAGTTCGTAAGTAGTTCATATGTAGTTTGTAAGTTTAGGGACTGATGACCCCGTAGTTAAGTCCCATAAGCTTAACCAACATTTGAACATTTGTTCCAGGAACCAGCAGCAGGCAGTGTTGCCAAATTTCGCGTAAATTAGTGCTGCCAAACGTAACGTAACTAAAAGATTCACGAATTTTCAATTTTTTTTAATTTCTCATTTTGACCTCGAAAATTAAAGGGGGTATACTATGGGCGGTGGGGTACTACAGCCATGTAAATACAGTAGTTGAGGAGTCCATCGAGATCCGAGTGAGGGAACCGCAGATCAATCGCGACAGCCGCTACATATTTAGTGAAGCGTGGAAACATGCACTCATCATAATTGAGAAGAAAAAATTTCGCATAATGAATTGACGTCGGCCAGGAGCGAGGAAACTACCACTGAACGTTGGAGGGAATCTTCTGCAGCATTGGCCCCCTACTTAGCTTGTATTTATCGCGAATCTTTAATTCAGCGCAAAGTTCCTAGTGATTGGTAAAAAGCGCAGGTGACTCCTGTTTATAAGAAAGGAAAGAGAACTGACCCACACAACTACAGGCCAATATCGTTGACATCAGTTTCCTGTAGAATTTTGGAGCATATTCTCAGTTCGAATACAGTAAATTTCCTTGAAACGGAAAAGTTTCTTTCCATGAATCAGCACGGGTTTAGGAAACATAGTTCATGTGAAACTCAGCTTGCCTTTCGACGATTTGCAATGAACAGAAGTGTAGCTTTGCCATTGCAAGTGGTTGGATCTTTTGATTCCAAAAATTATGATTTTTGTTGCGTATCGCGATAACGAATACACATATCCAAAAACGGGAAACGAATTTTCCAGATAAAACCTTAAACAACATACACATAAAATTTTAGTCACTTCCTATTCCTGAAGATACCTTACCTCACTATCAGAAACATCATTTTCGAAGCTATTACTGTCGTGTGCTATCATTCACGGACTGATATCTCAAGAACCACATATCATTCTGCTCTAAACTTTAAATAAAATTTCTATATGTTATCTACATTTCATACTCAGCGATATGTAATCTAAAATCAACCATACGAGAACTCTGCGCAATGTGTTTTTACCTCTGCAAACTCTTTAAAATATGATGCAATAGTTCACTAAACCGGATGCTGCTTATTAACTGTAAACGAAAACAAAAATCACCCCTTAATCGATCGAAGATTTCAATCTGCAAGATGTACAAAAATAAAATTTTTTCGCCGAGTACCTTTTTCCAAATCGCATGGTATGTTTCAGAGCCGTCCGAACGCCCTCTTTCAGCACAATACGCACTTTTTCTAGCAAAATATCGCGGTTTTTCGGCCGTAGCTTCCTAACGGACTAAGATTTACGAAAAATGAAAAATGCCGTTTATAGATAAATGTCTACAGGATATATTGTAAATATTTGAACAATTTTCTATGGTTAGTTATTTAGATATTTGCGATTCACGGTGCTAAAACGGCTAAAAATCGGGTGTTGTGATCTTGTGCAAAACTATGATAAGTGTCAACCTCTGGAGCTCGGTAACGAATAACGATATCGAAAAAATTTAAAAACAGCCTCGAGAATATCATCATAAGAACATTTGGTAAAAATTTCGAAGATTTGCAATGAATAGAAAGTATCAAAGTTACCATCCCCGCAATTCGGTTTTTTTTATTATTATTATTATTTTTTTTTTTTTTTTAATCCAAAAATCATGTGGTTTTTTTTTTTTTTTAGATTTTCTCAGGAACCGCCCATGAATGAACAGTGCTTTTGTAAGCCGTTTAAAGCCCACCATAGACTACACGTCATGTACAAAAGCCAACTGATTTGCTCAATTTAGATGGGCTCCAGGAATTGTGTAACTTTGAAAATTTTGACGTTGTGCTGTATGATAGCTATAGTATATCCAGTCTTCTAATATGTACACAAATGATCACTAGGCCAACATCTATCCAGAACACTTTACCCTTCACTCTGATGAGATGAATAAAACCTGAAATATGGGCCCCTAAAGAATCGTGAATTCCCACGCACTGTTTACGAGCATATTTATACCGCGCACTGCCGTGCGCGGTATGATTAATATCTACGAAACTAAAAAAGTTATCTTCACAGTATCTGAATGCAGCAAAATGAAACTTAAAATTATCAACTTTTGAATGCATCATCTTGTGAGCAACACAATCTATTCATTTAAGAGTTTATTACACTTGTTACAATACTTTATGGTGAAATACAGTCAGATTATCTTTTCCTCCATAGTAAACCAGAAATTGCTAGCAGCATGAAATGCACCCTTTATCCTCGTGTTGATTAGTTAATTAATTTAGGAAAATACTGTGTAGTGTGAGCGGTCAAGCGCATGAAAAATGTTATGTTAGTGTGGAAGTGGTCAGAGTAAAGTCAAAAGCAATCTCTTCTGTCATGAACGCCGCTTCTTTTGGAGGGGTGGCGATCTGCCAATAATAGATAGGCCAGGACAGGACTGCTGTAGCCAAGTAAAATGGATGGTGCAGGTGAGAGCTCTAAGAACACTCTATGTTTCATCTTGGAAGCAGGAGGACCTGCGTGCTTAGCCGAAGTGATTCGTTAGAGTGACAGAATTTGCGCGGCAAACGGTCTCAGGACTTTAACCCTGCCAATGTCCAATGTGTGACGGTTTAAGAACTTTACATTTTTCCGATTCCATTTCGCAATTCTGACTTAACAGTGTGTGTGTTCCCTCACGGGACTTAGTATGCGTATAAAATGATCTGTTAGAAGAACGAAACGAAGAATGATAGTTTGACCCTTTCAGACCTGGCGTCCAATATATTGGACACCAAATTTTTGTTAATTTTAGAACACTATACGATGTCGCTTTACAATGCGATCTAGTGGCCTGTTTACTGGACATCTGCCACTTTTAGTTTCGTGCTTGTTGCTGCCATCTGTCAACGGAATGGTGTGCTACAATTAAAACCAGAGAACGTGGCGAACCCCATGTGAGTGCGTCGGACTTGATAACAGTAGTTGAAATTATTGTATACATTAATTTATGATTGTTGCCAGCATGATATTGAAGAAGTATCATGAAAGTGAAAGAACTGGAATCGAGGTGCAGCAAAGCTAATGCAGTGAGTGCTCAGCTAAGATCTACCCTCTTCTGCAAGAAGTAAGTAAGTACCAAGACTAAGTTAGCAGTTCACCGCTCTATCTTTCGACCAACTTTGTTGTATGGGAGTGAAAGTTGGGTGGATACAGGTTACCTTATTCATAAGGTAGAGGTTACAGATATGAAAGTAGCAATAATGATTGCAGTTATTAATAGATGGGAACAATGGCAGGAGGGTGTCCATAATGAGGAAATCAAAGAAAAACTGGGAATGTACAGTAGATAGGGTCTTATAGACATGAAAAAGTGGAAGAATATGTTTTATTCCATTTTTAAAATAATTGAGGACTGAAGGGGTTAAAACAGTTTTTATTTTGAAACTTCCTGGCAGATTAAAATTATGTGCCGGAGCCGGGACTCGAACCTGGGACGTATGCCTTTCGCGGGCAAGCGCACTACCGACTGTACTATCCCGACACGACTCACGATGCCGCCTCACAACTTTACTTCCGCCAGTACCTCGCCTCCTACTTTCCAAGCTTCACAGAAGCTCTACTGGGAACCATGCAAGACTAGCACTCCTGGAAGAAAGGATATGGTGGAGACATGGCTTAGCCACAGCCTAAGGAATGTTTCCAGAATGAAACTTTCACTCTGCAGCGGAGTGTGCGCTGATATGAAACTTCCCTAGGCTATGGCTAAGCCATGTCTGCACCATATGCTTTCTTCCAGGAGTGCTAGTCTTGCGTGGTTCGCAGGAGAGCTTCTGTGAAGTTTGGAAAGTAGGAGGCGAGGTACTGGCGGAAGTAAAGTTGTGAGACGGAATCCTGAGTCGTGCCGGGGTAGCACAGTCGGTAGTGCGCTTGCCCGCGAAAGGCAAAGGTCCCAGGTTCGAGTCCCGGTTCCGGCACACAATTTTAATCTGCCAGGAAGTTTCATTATCAGGATTGATTACCAATCGCCGACCCATCTGACGCTTCACTACACAAATAACGTCACAAAACGCAACTTCAGAAACACACAGCTCTGTCCCTAGTGCTCCCGACTGGTGTACCGGCAGGTCAAAGTGCAATGCGGGGTGGCTCACGCAGAGGCCTCTAATGGGCGACTGCAAAGTTTTGCAGTTGCGAGAGTATCGCTAGTGGAATAAGGGACCTCTACCTTATCTCTCAGACGATTTTGGAATATTTGTGTTTGTTCGAGCCCGAGTACTTTCCCTGTTAGTCCGGAAGTTTTAGTTAATGAAGACGCCGGCGTGCATGTTGCCATTAGGAACTGTTCGGACCGTTTGTGTGCTGGGGGACGTCGGCTTTAGCCGGCTGCTGAGTGCATCCCGGTGTAGCGCGGCCAGGGTCCCCGCGTGTATCGCAGACCGCGACAGGACGAGCAGCGAGCAGGCAGCAGCCGGGCAGACGGCCGGCCAATCCAATCAGCGGCGCGGCCCGGCCTAATGACCAATTTAGCCGTCCGCCGGCCAGCCAGTAGCCAGAGCCAGCAGCAGCAGCAGCCACAATTTCCACAGCGCGGCGCCCACCTGCCGTGTTAGCCAGCGGTAATATCGCAACCGCGTCACACACGCCGATTTCTCTGTCCCCTGTATACACGCCGCGCACTCGTCTGCCGGCCGATCGGATTTGTGCGCTATTCTACGAGAGTAGGGCAATTATTATCCGCAATTTAGGTATATTTTTGTTTATGTAGCTAGTACTGTCGTTTTACGTTGGTGACGCATGCTTTGTTTATTTGTTGTTATGTCTTTGCAATTTTCAAGCTGCTACCACAGACATATATTACTAGACTGGCAATGCCGTATACAGCAGTGAGCTCAAAACTAAACTGGAGAGACTACTGCACACTGGCGGCTCCTACAAAATTTGACCAGCGTGCTACAATATTACAAAAATAAACAGGAAACAAAATATACTGAAATAAAAAGTCAACCTTTGTATGATTGCCTTTAATGAAATATCAATTAATACTGTATTGACAGTAAGACCTTCAGGGTAATCTATAACAGCGCTGCCAACTGCTTGTATTCACTGCAGGTAGCAAATATAACGTTTAAAAATTATTAATTTTATTTACAGAAATTAAAAATTTAGACTCAGAGATATTTGAATACGAGCCTCACACATGGAGGTTTGAGAGACAACATGCAAGACGCCTGAGCCAGGGCGCTATTGGTATGCCGCAATATTCGTCATATACTATTCTTCCGCAGCCGTCACACGCAGCGCGAAGGTAAATATTGCTCTGGTGCTGCAGTCGGTCTCAGCACACATGAGTCGTCAGGCCTGACGTCACGTCTGCGAATGCGCAGTAGCGAACAGACGACTGCGCCCCCTCTCTGCGCACGTACCAGCGCGGCTGAATACCAACTCAGCACACGGAACTGGTTTCCAGCTATCGCGGCGAGAGAGCTCCAAAATACGTTTTCATCCTTATTACTAGCATTTTAATACGCATTGGAAGGGAATTGGCATAATTTTATTGTTTTATCTGGCTCGTATTCCAAGAGAAAGGGTGTAATTTTATAGCGATTTCTCGCTTGCATTCGAAGAGAAATGGCATAATTTTAGTAATATATTTACAGTGTGCTGCAGCACATTAGCACATTGTCACCAGCCGCCACTGCTACTGCACGAAACAGAACAGTGACGTAAGACGTCACGGCAGCCATCTTGAATAGGGGCAAGATAAGTCATTCTGCTACACCAAGTAGACACAAATACCGTTTACGACAACTGTACGACGCTCACTTAGTTTATTGAACAGTTCTCTGTTATCATTGCTTTGTATTTGCTAGCCTTTCCCTTGAATATAAGTTTCACAGTGACGCTCCTCTGTTTATCTTCGTAATTATCACATACCTATCAAATGTCATAACTTACAGTTCCGAAAAATGTAACTTTTCTGCAAGAGATTTTTAGCTACAAACCATTCTGTATTTTGTTTCCTGACTAACGAGCCTACAGAGCGACACAAAACGAAGAAAACATTCACATTGTTTATACGGTCCGCCCTAGGAGGAGAGCAAACTTTCCAATCTCATTTGATGCCAAATGATTCTGTCTAAATAACTAATGAGAAAATAAATTTCTGTGTAAGTGATTATGCAATAATGTTGCTAAATCAAGCAATTGTTTTTCATTCCAGGTATTAAACTAGTTTCACTCACTGAAACCGAATAAAACATTCCGTCATTAATAATTACGAAATGCAGCACTTTGTCCACATAAACAAGAATGTATAATTTCATTGCTAGTAAAATAGATAACTTACCTCAGAAACTGTAGGTTCATTGCGAACAAACTGCCTTCTATGATTTATTTTAGTTTGCAAATGAAGAGGAAAACTAATACTGTTGGTACAGCATCAGCTATCAGCAGCTGTGTATCGGCTCCTGATCGAAATATGTAACTGTCCTTCGTAAAGAGTTCACTACAAATGAAACTATATTTCATAGGACTGCAGTTTTCTCTTCGTACTCTATGCACCCATTTGTTTATGAGTGCTGCTTTCGAGTGAAGAAATCTGGAGAGATCGTATGTTATCATTTAGCAGTATTTGCGTTTATCGATCATTTTCTTTACAATGTATCGCAGTATACGTAACGTACCTACGAAACTGAATGCCACTTCAATATGTCCATCGGTTAGTACACCCGTACATAAGCAGCTTTTAACCACCGCGATTAACGAGAATCTCTACACAACAGCAAGCAGAAACTGAAAACGAATGCCCCCATCCAATATGGCTGCTTCAAAAAGTAGCGTCACTGTTTCCTAGTCAAAGATGCCTTTGAGAAGTCACTCCAGTTTATTATTGAGCTCACTGGTATACAGTATCATTGGTGTCAGTGAAGTCTCACCGCCATATTTCTATACCATAAACGTGTAAGCAGTCGTTCGTGTTATTACAGAAAACAGTCGTAAAAATACCAATGAACTGACGTAACTGTCTTTAGACTTTTGACATATGGGAAATTCATGTATTGTATATGGTTGTAATATTTGCAGCTGGAGTAAGCTTTGGCACGTACAGTAATGAGTTGCATTGATTTGCTGTTTTTCGGATTTTCTTTCAGTCGTATGAGCCATTATAAAAGTGTTGTTTATCGTGGATGACACGAATTCTTCTTCATTTGGCAGTTCTTACGAAATCTACAGTCTGCTTGGACACAAACACTAATGAGTCGTGTTTTCTGTTTTTGTTAATCTGTTACCAGTTTCGATAAACTTCGGTTTTTTTTTTCTTAACAATATGACCGTTATAAATGTGCTATTTATAGTGGATAAGACATATCTCTATTATTCTGAATGTTTTTCAGGTAATTACAGTCTGTTTTAACTGTATGTAACGGTAAAATTTTACTTACCATCCCGGCGGCCTCACATGATTATGTTGGCAACGTGGACAAAACAGCAGAAAGCCCTCGGCACGATATTAACATTCTTAGCAATCCACACCCCCAAGTGACTTGATTAGTGTTTCGTACAGACAATTAAGTAAATCAATAATGCTGTTTCTGTTCTATGGTTGACAGATGCTTGTATGTACCCCTTGTTCACTCAGTAAAAGTAATTTCTCTCGTATACAAAACTTCATGACGAAACATTTGCGTTGTCACGTGATTGGCAACGTCACTTGATTGACAACATAATCACGCGAGGCCGCCTGGACGGTAAATAAAATTTAACCGTACGTAATACGGTCTTCTCATGACACGATTCGACAATGTACTCCTATAAGTTACATTCAATTATTGCAAAAGTATTAGCTCAAATGCAAATCACGTTCAAACCAACGAGTAAAAGTTACAACGTCATATCGTATGAGAAGATCATAGTAGTACCGTACGGAAACTTTTTGACCTGAGGTAAGGCAAGATGGCGGCGTCAGGCTTCAGTCACAGATGGACGTTTGCCAGTCTAGTAATGTATGCCTGTGGTTGCTACGTTAGTTTCGTTGTCGCTGCCGTGCTGTTAATCATGGCTGCTCCGCTGTCTATTTGCACCAAAGAAGAGCAATGTTCAGTGATAGGTTTTTTTTGTGGGTGGAAGGTGTATCAGGGGCCGAAATTCATAGAAGACTTTCAGAACAGTACGGCAGCAGTGTTTTGCCACAACGAAGTGTGTACGAGTGGATTGAAATATTCCGAAATGGTCGCACGAGTGTTAAGCACGATGAAGGAGCCGGACGACCGTTTACCGCCACAAATGAAGAAACCATTGAGCGATCACGTTAGACTGACGATTAACTGTTGATGAAGTGGCTCATCGTCTTCAAATTAGTCATGGTTCTGCCTACGAAATTATTCACAACAGACTTGGGTTTCGTAAAGTTTATGCAAGATGGGTCCCAAAACAACACACAGTTGCATAAGCAAACGCGCCTCGACATCTGCTACATCTGGATCGCTATGGTAACGAAGGGCACAACGTCTTAGACAGAATCATTACTGGTGACGAAACATGGATCCATCATTACGAGCCGGAGATTAAACGGCAGAGTATGGAATGGAAACATCCAAAATCGCCGTGCAAGAAAAAGTTCAAGACCCAACCGCCCGCAGGAAAACTGATGCTTAGGGTTTTTTAGGATCACGAGGTCCTGTACGGGAACATATGGTAAAAGAGGCACAACAGTGAACAGTGTACGTTACAGCGAGACGCTTACTGACAGGCTAAAGCCTGCAATTCCAAGCAAAAGCCGAGGATTGCTGTCAGGTGTGGTGTTGTGTTGTTGCACAACAATGCCCTTCCACATAGTGCTGAAACGCTCCAGAAACTCAAATTCGAAGTACTGGATCATTACCCATATAGTCCCGATCTTGTCCCTTCTGACAATCACTTGTTTGGTCCACTCAAACAGGCATCAAGGGGCCGTCGATTTGACACGGACGAAGCAGTGAAGGAAGCGGAACATTCCTGGCTCGCAGCTCAACCGAAAGCTTTCTTTTATGAGGGCATAAGGAAGCTTGTAGAGCGATGGACGAAGTGCATTGAAAAGCAAATAGACTATGTCGAAAAATGATGTTCTTGTAAGTTTCGTATTTTATTACAATAAAATTTTATAACTACTTTGCGGATAATAATTGACCTATCCTCGTATTTCGGACTGGCGAATACGGCAATGCTTTGCAATTGCTAAACATGCACGGGAACTGGACATACAGCCTCTAAAAATAAAGTTCTGTGAAAACTCCTATAACATTATACCAGCTTAAATTTCATAGAGTAGTGATAGGTCCGCCATGTTTAAGACAAATTAAACTGCGTCCGCCAAGTTACACTACTGGCCATTAAAAGTGCTACACCAAGAATAAATAGATGATAAACGGGTATTCATTGGACAAATACTAGAACTAGCAAGTGATTACATTTTCACGCAATTTCAGTGCATAGACTCTGAGAAATCAGTACCCAGAACAACCACCTCTGGCCGTAATAACGGCCTTGATACGCCTGTACATTGAGTCAAACGGATGGCGTGTACAGGTACAAATGCCCAAGCATCTTAATCACGATACCACAGTTCATCAATAGTGGTGACTGGCGTATTGTGACGAGCCATATATATATATATATATATATATATATATATATATATATATATATATATATATATATATATATATTAAAAAAGAAACAATCTCAAGATGTGCTACGTGCCGAGGAGATGCATGGCTGTTGAGGTTGAACAGTCCCTAGCGAGCAACCTCTGAGGATCCTGCCGCACGTCAGTTGTATAAGGCTTACCCAGGCAAGTGGGCTATGCGTAGGTGGACGTATAGTTCTCTAGCTGTTCGTTGGACGAGAATGAAACGACCACAGTGTAACGCTGGTGGACGTACAACCACCATCTCTAAGCGTGGGAAGGGCAATGCCACTTCGTATGACCCCAAATCGTCCCTTCCTTAGCTGCACCCTGGGCTGCTAACAGAAACGAGCCGTATTCACAGAGGTATTTTGTTTGTACAAGAACTGATGTGGAATCATTTACGACAGTGAAGCCTTAGTTCTTTGTGGACCATATGGAGGAAAAGTTTGTAGACGTGGAGTCCCTCTCCAAAATGCGCAATCGTTCTGTGTTGATCCACACCGCATCCTCCGCCTGGTCGTGGGCGTTGCTTGCTTGCGAGAAGCTGAGAGATGTCGTGGTAAACATTACGCCACGCAAGTCACTGAATCTGGTCCAGGGCATTATCTTTCACAGTAATCTCTTCTTACAGTCCGATGAGGATCTGCGCGCCAACCTCGAGTGGCGGGGTGTTCACTTCGTCCGGCGCGTCCATCGTGGGTCTAAAGGTAACAGGGTTGCCACTGGTGCCGTCATCTTAGCCTCTGAAGGCGGGCCTTACAGCGCTACAAGTGTCACCCCTCTCAGGAGCTCCTCATCACATTTAAACGACTTTGCACTCGTGCTCGCCAGCTAATAAGAAACAGGAGTGCTGAGAGAGGTATGTCTCCACTATTGGGACGGGTACGACTGCCTCACAGGTCTGGAGTAAAATCAGACGGTTAAAGGGATTACAGACACCAGCAGGAATACCTGGAATCTCCACAAATGGAGTTCTATGTACGGACCCGTCCACACTTGCAGAGATGTTTGCCGAGCATTATGCTCACGCCTTTGCCTCTGCAAATTATTCACCGGCCTTCCGTACAGTAAAGGAGAGGGTAGAACGCCAGTCTCTCTCCTTTCATACCCGCCGCTCTGAATCCTACAACACTCCTTTCACTGAGTGGGAGCTCCTCAGTGCTCTTACCTTATGTCCTGACACGGCGCCTGGGTCTGATAGCATCCATAGCCAAATACTGAAGCACCTCTCCGCAGACTGTCGGCGTAATCTTCTTGGGGTCTATAACCGCATTTGGTGTGATGGTGTTTTCCTGTCACAATGGCGGGAGAGTATCATCATCCCAGTGCTTAAACCCGACAAACATCCTGTTTCCCTGGATAGCTCTCGGCCCATTAACCTGACTAACGTTCCATGCAAACTGTTGGAGTGGATGGTCAGTCGGCGGTTGTGTTGGATTCTGGAAACTTGGGGCTTACTGGCGGCATGCCAGAGGGGTTTTCGCCAGGGTCAATCTACCATCGACAATCTGGTGTACCTCGAGTCTGCAATCCGCCCAGCCTTCTCCAGGCGCCATCACCTTGTTGATATCTTCTTTGATATGCACAAAGCATATGACACAACCTGGCGACGATACATCCTCAGCACTTTAGATGATTGGGGCCTCTTGGGCTCCCCACCGATTTTTATCCTGAATTTTTTAGTTGTCCGTACCTTTCGTGTCCAAATTGGTGCTTCCCTGAATACCTCTCATATCAAGGAAAATGGGGTTCCTCAGGGTTCTGTTTTAAGCGTTCCATTATTTTGCCATCAACGGTTTAGCGACAGCGGTTGGATCGTCAGTATCCCCTTCTCTTTACGCTGACGACTTTTGTATCTCTTTTAGTTCCTGCAGCACCCCAAGTTGCCGAGTGCAGGTTGCAAGGCGCTATTCGACAGGCGCAGACCTGGGCGCTTACCCATGGCTTTCAGTTTTCTGCCACCAAGACCAGAGTCATGAACTTCTGTCAGCGTCGGTGTGTTCACCCTCACCCTGAACTTTATCTTAACAACAAACTACTTACCATAGTAAAAACCCATTGGTTTTTAGTACTGGTCTTTGACACCCAACTGACGTGGCTCCTCCACATTCGTCAGCTGAACCAGAAGTGCTGGCGCCGTCTCAACCTTCTCCAACACCTGGGTCATACGACCTGGGGTTCTGACCGCTCGACGCTGTTACGGCTTTACACGGCACTGGTGCATTGCCTATGGGGTTTACGTCACCTTCAGCAATGCACCTACTGGACCCATTCAAAACTGTGGGGTTCGCATTGCGATGGGTACCTTCCACACCAGCCCAGTGAACAGCTTACTAGTGGAGGCTGGGGTCCCACCTTTGGCAATCCGCCGCCAATATCTGCTCGCGGCTTATGCAGCCAATGTATATTGCTCCCCAGGCCACCCAAACTGTCGTCTCCTCTTTTCTGCTGAGGTTGTCCGCCCTCATCAGCGACGCCCCAGATAAGGTCATACGATAGCCTGTAGAGTTCGGTCCCTCCTGCTGGAGCTTGACTCCTTTTCCCTTCCATCTCCATATCGGGTCCATGCACGTACACTTCCATAGTGCTTGCCAAGGCCGTCTACCTGGCTGGCCCATGGGCTAAAGATTCAGTTCCCCTGGAGCCGCTCCACCATCAGTTCTCGGCTGTCGTAGCGGAGTTCCCTGGCGGATGGTTCTTTGGTTGATGGCCGCGTGGGATTTGCCTATATTCATGGTGACCGTGTGGAAGAACACTCTCTGCCAAATGGCTGCAGTGTTTACATTGCAGAGCTGGTGGCCATTTACTGAGCTCTCCTGCACATTCGGTCCTGCTCAAGTGAGTGTTTTCTTATTTTCAGTGACTCCCTGAGCAGCCTTAGAGCTGTGGACCAGTGTTACCCTCGGTCTCCCCTGGTGTTGGCCATACAGAAGACGCTTTGTGCCTTTGAACTGTCTGGGCGATCGGTGGTTTTCATCTGTCTCTGGGTATCCCAGGCAATGAACGTGTTGACAGGATTGCCAAACAGGCTGTCGGTGCGTCCATTCTGGAGATCGGCCTCGTGGCTTCTGATCTCCTTTCACCGTTGCGCCACCGGGTACATCGGCTTTGGGAAGCTGAGTGGTGTAGCCTGAGCACACCCAACAAGCTCCTGGTTGTCAAGGAGACCACGGCCGCGTGGCGTTCGTCAATGCGGGCCTCTCGCCGGGACTCTGTGGTGCTGTGTAGAATCCGCATTGGTCGTACGTGGCTCACCCACGGACATCTCCTTTGTGGTGAGGACCCACCCCAGTGTCAGTGTGGCTCCCGTTTGACAATAGTCTACATCTTGGTGGACTGCCCTGTTTTAGCCGCCTTGCGGCTGAGTTTTAACCTCCCTGCCGTTTTATCAGACAGCAAATTCAGTTTTAAGTATTATTCGTGCAGGTTTTTTTTATTCTTCTCTCTAACGGGAGAGAGTGGTTCACTTTTCCTTTTTTTACTCTCATGGTTGGCCAACCACAGATATCGGATTCTTTGTTGTAAGGTGTCTTTGTGTGATCGTCTGTTTCCGTTTTGTTTCTTGTCGATTTTGTTGATGTTTTGTTGACTCCGTGGAATCATTGCCCCACTTTGTAAATTTAAACCCTAGGCGCTTTTCTTTCATGTCAATGGTTTTACTTGTGACGCTTAGTGATGGAATGGGGGACTGATAACCACTGCTATTTTGTCCCCCTTAAACATTCAACCAACCAACTATTTATGTAGAGCCTCCTTATTTTCGTACCTCAGTTTCACAAACATTGTAGGTCTGTATACCGCCTCCAGTCGCAACACATTTTGGGGACGGTTTCCTAATATACCACTCAAAGAACCTGGAAAATTATTTTATTGTAGGACACATACATTCCGAATAATGAATTCATTGTCCAGCAGAGGGAAATTTTATTGACACATTCTTGAGGATCACACAGACAGAGCCACACGCTCGTGAGCACAGTCAGCACAGCGTGCGCAACGTCGACGCTAATACTGTGTATATTGTCCTTTTGCAGCAATGCAACCTGCAAGTCTCCCGTGGAGACGGGGATGGAATTTAGTCTTGGGGAATGGCTCGCCATTCAGTTTTCACCTGCTGCTTCAGTTGGTTCAGATTTTGTGCTGTTGGTGAGGGCTGCTTAAAATAACGTTTTATCCGGTCCGAGACATGGTCAGTGGGTGTCAAATCTGTGAATCGTGTTGGTCAATGTGGTTGACGTCTATCTTGAAGAGCATGGGTAGTACGGTATACAAGTGGACGTGGATTGCCCAGTTGGAAAATCATATCGTCTTTTTAGTGCATGAACAGTAACAAGACGGGTTGAATGGTGCTTTCAATGTACCGTGCACTGTTCAATGTTTCCTCGATTATCACCAGAGGAGAACGCCTATTGTAGGATATGGCTACTCACCCCATTACGGCATCTTCCGCTCACGCCTAACATCATTCACCCCGCCGCCAGCGGTGTCGCGAGAGGCGCTTATGGAACGACGAATAGAGCGTGGCGTCTTCAGTTATGAGAGTTGCTTCTGCCCGGTGCCAGTGCTGTTCGTACGCATGTGTGGCATCGTGCAGGGAAGTGCGACAATCTGGAGTGTATACGACATAGGCACACGGTTGACACCTCTTGTGATCGTCAAGAGAAAGTGCACAGTTCACTGAAACCATCAATCACCCCCGTCTTGCTACCGTTCATGCACCAACAAGGTGATATGCTTTCCAACAGGACTATGAATGTCCACATGTATCCCGTACCACCCAACGTGCTCTTCGAGGTGTACATCAAATACCCTGGCAAGCACTATCCCCACATCTGTCCTCCATTCAGCATATTTCTGACAGGCTGAAAACTCATCTTACATGGTCCGCCCGACCAGCACGAAATCTGGCCCAACTGAGTCACCAAGTGTAATTTGCGTGGCAGGTCATTCCTTAAGACTACATTTGGCACTTCTACGATCATCTCTATGGGAGAATTACAGCTTGCATTCCTGCAAAAGGAGAGTATTGACAGTAGTAACGTCGACATTGCGCACGCTCTGACTGTACTCACGTGCGTATGACTCTGTCTGAGTGATAGTGTGTTGTATACATCCTCAAGATTGTGTCAATAAAATTTACCTCTGCTGGGTCGACGAATTCATGGCGCTCTTTTTCATTTTCCAGGAGTGTAGATCAGGAGATATTCTGTCGTAAGGATTGAGCTGCATGAAAACTAAACTGAACTGGATAGGGTAGATAGCGAATGAGAGAGAGGGAAGAAGGAGTTGGACTAACGTAAGAGAGGAGTAAATGCACGCCGGACAACACCGGGAAACTGAAGCTAGTCTTTTATAAATTTTCGATTGATGTTGTTGTGGTCTTTAGTCGCAGACTGGTTTGATGCAGCTCTACACGCTACCCTGTCCTGTGCAAGCCTCTTCATCTGAGAATATGTTCGGCAACCTATGTCCTTTTGAATCTGCTTACAGTATTCGTCCCTCAGTTTCCCTCTGCGATTATTACCCCACACACTTCCTTCTAATGCTAAGTTGACGATTCCTTGATGACTCAGAATGTGTCCAACCAATCTATCCCTTCTCTTAGTAAGGATATGCCAGAAACTCCTTTTCTCCCCGATTCGGTTAAGCACCTCCTCATTAGTTACCCATCTAATTTTCATCATTCGTCTGTAGCACCACATTTCAAAAGCTTTTTTATCTGAACTCCTTGTCGTTTCACTCCCATACAGTGCTACACTCCAGACAAATGCTTTCAGAAAGGACTTCCTAACATTTAAATTAATATTGGATGATGACAAGTTTTGCTTCTTTAGAAACGCTTTTCTTCCCACAGCCATTCTGCATTTTATATCTTCTTTACTTCGGCCATCAGAAGTTATTTTTGATTATCATGTCAAAACAATGAAGTTACAAAATTAAAGGTCGGTTTGTTCAAAGCTACACTACCAGTATACAGAGTCTCCCATAAATATTCGAGATCCACATTGATAAAAATGAGCCGAGTATAATTTCAGGCTTTACCTGTCAGCACGAAGAACGCACTAGACTGCACTTGATGTGGAGCAGCGGCGGTTTTGCCAGTGGTAACAGATAAACAGGACTGCATGAAATAACTGTAGAAATCAGTGTAGGACGTACATTGGACGTATGGGTTCGGACATTGCGGTGCAAAATGGACTCGAGTTCGTTTCGTAACAGCACGACATCGCCTTCTGCGCTTGTCCTGTGTTCGTGAACATTTCTGGTGGTCAGATGAGCCCCCAATTCAGTTGGCAAACAGCAGCCACAGTGTGACGCAGACGTCGCGATGCTTTGGATCCAGCTTGCCAACTACACACTTGGTGGCTAATGGTGGCCCCGTAATGTTTTTTACATTATTATGTTGGGTGTTCTGGTCGTACAGAATCGTTCATTTACTGTAAGTGAACATGATCTGCCACTAGGGGACCGTTGTTGTCGTTTCTGTTGTTGTTGTCTTCAGTCCAAAGACTGGTGTGATGCAGCTCTTGCGCAAGACTCGTCATCTATGGATACGAACGGCAGCCAACACGAGAATCGTACTTCCTTCGTGGTGATATGACTTCAACTGATCGGCCGTCTTACCCACTCCGTAGTATGGCTTTGCTGATGTGTGGTTGTTTACACCTTTGAGTGAGATCTATAGACAACTAGCTGAAAACCCGGCGTTGCCCGGGTATTTATCTATTTATTCCTGCCATTTCTCAGGTATATATTCATTTGTATAAGGGCTGTATAACTTCAAAATCTCGTCAGAATACAATTAGTAGTAAAGAAGTAATAGATTAAAACTTGGTGCGTGATAGGGCAGTTTTCCGTGAAAGTTACTGTTTATGTGCTCATATCTCATTAATTATGTGTCGTACTTAGATACAATTTAGAAGGTACACTCAACTATATGCGTGTATGCTGTCTGTAAAATTTCCTGCAGCTACAATTTTTAGTGTAAAAATTATAAATTGTAACGTCATACAGACAGCCGTAGTTTTAGTCCATGAACAGCGGAACGTTACTGTTTATGTGCTCATGTCTCATGAACTACGTGTCGGAATGTGATACAATTTAGAAGCTACATTAAACTATATATGTGTATACTGTCTGTAAAATTTCCTGTCGCTACAATTTGTAGTGTTCGAATTATAAATTGTAACGTAATACTGAGAGCCGTAGTTTTACTCCATAAACAGCGGAAAAGTAGTAAGCGATAAACTGTTTTCCTCTCATCATTTTACTATGGTTGCCAGCGATAAAAAGTTTAATTAAGCTTTGAAATTATGTTTAAAGTTTGTTGCAAGTCGCTAAGTACTGTCATTCTCATACAGTGTATTTCGAAAGTCTCGCCGCATTATATGGTATTTCTTGCTATTTCTATTGGTTATGACGTAATATCTTTTGAACAGTGTGTCGTATATGATTCTTAACCCTGCAGTAATTGTACCTCACGGCAAGGAATGTACCAAATTTGGTTGAAATCGGTCCAGTGGTTTAGGAGAAAATGAGCAGTATTGTCGCTAAATGCAGCAGTTTTCCGCGCATCTGATTGTTTATGACGTCATATCTCCTGAACTGTGTATCGTACGTGATTCTTACACTTACGGCGACCGTCCTCATGGATTGAATCTTACGTGTGCAAAATTTCATAAAGATTGGAATAAATTGTAGATTTCTAAGCAACACGTACAAATATACGGACACTCTGCTTTATATATTAGATCTAAGGAACTGTGTTCTTGATGCAATACAGGCGTTCAGCGTCAGTGTTCAGGAGACCTAGAATCAAAGTCGTGAAAAAATTGTGTAGGACCTTCAGTTCGCTTTTGAGAACATTTCGTTTAGACCAGTTCGCTGGCCTACGACCCCTCTCTAGTGCCTCGTTTCTGGCATCTTTATTTCACTACTGCTTGAGCTTATCTCACAAACATTTGTTATTGAGTTCTAAAAAGACAATAATGACTTTTCGCTCAGTAGCGAAAGTGACATGTCTCGCGTATGCTCGACGTTTACCCGGTAATGTCCACACCACAAGTGACGAGCTATCTAATTTGGTCGTGTCACCCCGGAGCCGGCCGCGGTGGCCGAGGGGCCTGAGGCGCTTCAGTCACGGTCTGCACGGTCACTACGGTCGGGGGTTCGAATCCCCCCTCGGGCATGGATATTTGTGCCGTCCTTAGTTGTAGGTAGTTCATAAGTAGTTTGTAAGTTTAGGGACTGATGACCCCGTAGTTAAGTCCCTTAAGCTTAACAAACATTTGAACATTTTTGTCACCCCGGCACCTGACAAGCACCCGACCAGAGGTCTGACTGACGACGTAGCTACGGAATACAATCGTACGAAGGTGTATAAAATATTTCTTCCTTTTTTACTTTTAAATGGTTTACAATACACTGAAAAATACAACTTTTTTCTCTAACATTCAAAAATTAATTAAAAATTATCAAAGACATTGCAGAACAACAAAAAGAACACGATATAGATGTATCATTCTTTTGTCAAACAGCGGTGTACTCACTCTTGTTGGTGCTCTTGATTAGATTGCTTGGAATATGTAAGTTACCATGATTTTCAGATTAATGAAATTGCTTATTTAAAGTTAAAATTCTTGCATTTGCCTACATTATTATTTGATCATTCCTTAGCCAAAAAAAAAAAAAAAAAAAAAAAAAAAAAAAAAAAAAAAAAAAAAAAAAAATCCATTAATATGAATATACAGAATTGATTTTCAGAAAACGAGCATGCCATCATCGTACAATCAATTCATATCTTTAGTAGCCAAGCGAAATTACGTCTCTGAGATTTTGTTGTTGTGGTCTTCAGTTCGCAGACTTGTTTGATGCATCTCTCCACGCTACCCTGTCCTGTGCAAGCCTCTTCATCTGACAATACGTTCGACAACCTACATCCTTTTGAATCTGCTTACTGTATTCGTCCCTCGGTCTCCCTCTACGATTTTTACCCCACACACTTCCTTCTAATGCTAAGTTGACAATTCCTTGATGTCTCAGAATGTGTCCAACCAATTTATCCCTTTTCTTAGTCAGTATATGCCAGAAACTCCTTTTCTCCACGATTCGGTTAAGCACCTCCTCATTAGTTACGTGATCTACCCATGTAATTTTCATCATTCGTCTGTTGCACCACATTTCAAAACCTGTTATATTTATTTATTCCGTTAGCGGAATAAAACTGAACTCAAGTTAGCGGGAATATTTTCGTTTAACATGGATTTTTTCCTCCAATGATTATACATAAGCACTTCTATGATAGACATCGAACTTATGGTGAATCAGAAAATTTGGTAAAAATTTGCAGCACTTATAAATGAAGTTTATTTCAGAATTGACGAACAAAATTCCACTCTGCATCACCACGTTGAAGTGTTACCGTGGAATGAGTTGCCAATGAAACAGTTACCATACATTCTAGCTAGGCACTTATCCTCCGCACCTTTAAATTAAATTATTATATATATATATATATATATAATATATATATATATATATTTTTTTTATTTTTTTTTTTTTTTTTTTTTTTTTTTTTTGAGAAAATAAAACAGAAGTAACATTTGAACACGGTCTGGCAAAACGCGCCTGTCCTAACCAAATCCACCCGAAAGCCAGTAAAAATCACATTAGCTACAGAAGAGCTTTCCAAACTGGGTGTCACGACACCCAAACAAATAAATAAATAAATAAATAAATAAAATAAAAAATAAAAAAAGAAATAAACGACTTGTCATAAAATAACACAGAATATCCTTCTCTTCATACTACCCTGAAGACTCGCTTGCAGCTAATCATCCTTCGCTTCATTCAGTGCACTACAGATCACATTTTAAAGGAACGATCGGTCAATCGATTATCCGGACCTCAGTTATCGGGATTCGCGATTATCCGGATTGTCAACCGCGAGTAAATATCTTTGTTGTCTGGTCCGAGCATGTACAAAATTACCCGCTGGAACTAGCGACCGCATCCCACACCATCTGTGTTCCACGCGTTTCATTACTGTTTGAGTTAGACAACGAGCATTTATTTATTGTTAGGCTTAGACAGCGAATGTTTCATCGTTAATTGAATTAGGCCGTTGGCAATCGCTAAGCCGTTATGCCACGTGCCACGTGTGATTAAAAATGTCAAAGCACAATATTGTTTCTGTTCCGTTGTTCTGAATGAACGCCTGACATTACTTGTTAATCCTAGAATGGTAACAATATGAGAACGCATCTACAGTTAATAATACAAATCACGGTTTATGCATAGATTCAGTTATCTGGATTTGCGATTATCCGAATGTTTTCTAAGTTCACTTAATAAAGTATCATTGTATTTGTTTCATTTAAAGTCCAGTAATGGCACTAGAGTCTCTCTTGTGCTGTGATAAATTGTCGCGCTCTAGCGGCCAATGTCTTAACGAGCTTTTCGAGTGGCAATAATGGATTAATGTTCCATATTTCGTTTGTGACCTGTCATTAGTTTACTTCGTTCAGTGTGATACAGTTTACAGACGTCAATAGAAATGGATAAATTTATTGTCAGAAGTGGCCTTCGGTAGTTTATGAAACGTCAGATGCAGAGCACCAGTCATGAAATGTAGCTGGAACATCGCAAGATGTACAACGACAATTACAAGGTGCGTCTCCAACCTCTGTTTCTTCCCTTCCATCGTGCAGTAGTACGACCACAAAAGTGAGGCTGTATAATGAAGACTTCTATAAAATTGGGGTTTACGTGGTGTGGTGATTAAGACTGTCCTACGCCGGAGTGCGTGATATGTGGTGGAAAGCTTTCGAATGAAAGCATGGTACCGAATAAATTGCTGCGCCATATTTCAACAAAACACAGACATTTACAAGCAAAAAGTGTTGTCTATTTCAAAGATATATTACGACAAAAGAATCGTCAAAGTTCTCTGTTTACTAAGAAATTTAAGACTTTTATTTCCGTCTCCCCCCCCCCCCCCCCGGGGCTAGAACCATCTAAATTTTACAATATGTATTTATATTAGTGAAAGGGTGTCGCGCAAAACTATAGGCTATAAAAGGGTGTCGCCACGAGGGAAAGTTTGGAAAGCACTGGTCTACAGGCTGTTTAAGCTGTTTTGGATGACGACGTTTTTTCCACACCGTATTAGGCATTGGAAACTGGGGAGTGGCCGGATGACTGGTCAAAGTGTTTCTTCAATCCCTTACACAAGAAAGGGTCTATCAGGAACTGCTCCAACTACCGAACTATTGCACTCATATCTCACGCAAGTAAAATTTTATTCTACATACTGAACCAACGTTTGAAGCCGTACATTCAGCCCCACATATCCTCAGTACAAGCAGGTTTTGTTGAAGGGAAAGGAACTCGAACAAATTCTCAACGTAAGACAAATAATAGAAAAATCACGAGAGTTGTGTGTTCCTTTTTTCATCTGCTTCCTTGACTACAGGAAAGCCTTTGACTGTGTTGTGTGGAAAAAGTTGTGGCAGGTACTTGCAGAGATCGGTGTCCCTCCCCACTTGACAGCATTGATCGAAAATCTGTACAGTGATCACTCCGCAGTTGTAAAGACAAGTGCTGGCACGTCTGATTCCTTCAGAGTTTCGAAAGGTGTGAGACAGGGTTGTGTTCTATCCCCACAACTATACAACATCTATGCAGAACACGTCTTGATGGTTGGACCAAAGGCATCTCAATTGGCGGAAGAACTGTGAACAACCTCCGTTTTGCTGATGACACTGTACTTTTAGCCTACAGCGAAGATGAACTTGATGAGCTACTAACTAGAATAAAATACATTAGTCTAGCATATGGACTAGACATCAACCTCAGTAAGTCCGAACTCATGTTAATTGATCGATGGCAACAGATACAACTCACAGGTCAATTAAAGGAACTGGAAGTCGTGTAGTCCTTCACCTATCTTGGGTCAACCATCTGCAGCACAGGTAGTTGTGAAGAGGAGATAAGAAGACGGATCACGCTAGGACGAGTGGCTATGAAGAAGCTCACGAAGATCTGGCAGAGCAGAGCAATAACAAATAGCACAAAGATCCAGCTAGTTGAAACACTCGTGTTTTCTGTCTTCTTTTATGGCTGTGAATCATGGACACTCGAGGCCAGAGACAAACAACGCATTGATGCGTTTGAGGTTTGGTGCTGGCGTAGGATGCTACGCATAAAATGGACCGAAAGAAGAACAAATGTGTCCATTATTGAACAACTAAATATCTCCAGACGCCTTTCTTCTCGAGTCGACGAAAACATTCTCCAGTTCTTTGGCCATATTGTGAGAAGAGACGGAGAATACCTAGAAAAAATAATCTTACAAGGAAATATCGTGGGCACAAGACCAAGAAGAAGAGCAGCGAGCAGATGGATAGACCAAATCAAGAAGATCTCCGGTCTACCTCTTCAGCAGGCACTGAGAGAAGCTGACAACCATCCCGGATGGAGACGCTTTGTTCATGGGGTCACGACGCTCAGCAATGAGTACGACGACTTATGGTATGACTAGCTGAAACCCCGCTGCTTTGCATGCTTAGGCTGGTTGGTCTGCACCAGTTGTTTCTTTTTAATCCTGATGAAAAATCCATGTCTTAAGTTTCGTACGTATAGCTTTAAATTTGAGTTAACAGCACCATATTTTTGAAAATCAATTTTTGCATCTCGTATTTCACCCCCTTATTGGTCGAGTTTCCAAAAATACCGAACACGTGTATTTTAAATTGAAACCCCGAATCCAAATCCGAAAATATGTAATTCTAACTTCAAAATTGCCTGAATAGCAACATATTTTCGAAAAACATCCCCTCTCCAATTTAACCCCCTTGATGGTTGAATTTCCAAAAACACCGAAACACGTATTTTTTAAATCATAACGAACAATATAAACACCAATTTTTGCAGCTATAGCTTCAAAATTGTCTTGACAACAAAGTGTATCGAGAAGAATTTTTGATCCTCTCTTTTACCCCCTTAGTTTTTGAATTTCCAAAAATACCGAAGCTCGTGTCTTTTTAATCCTGACTAAGATTCCATATCCGAAGTTTCGTAGTTGTAGCTTAAAATTTGCGTTAACAGCAACATATTTTTAAAAATCAATTTTACCCCCTTATTTGTCGAATTTCAAAAAATGTCGAAACACGTGTCTTTTAAATTCGTGTCTGAATTAAAATCCGAAATTTTGTAGCTCCAGCTTTAAAATTGCCTAAATAGCTACGTATTTTCAAAAAAACATTTCGTCCCCTATTTCACCCCCTTACAGGCGGAATATCGAAAAATCGATTTTTAAATGACGCCTACAGAGTAAGATCAACACCCTCCACAAATTTCAAGTTTCTATCTTCAGTGGTTTGGGCTGGGCGATGATGAGTCAGTCAGTCAGTCAGTCAATCGGGACACTTCCTTTTCTATACAGAGATGATGATTAGGCATTGTACGGTGTATTGTTCTGGGTGTCCCCGCATTGTGGGCCGGGTGTTTTTCCGGTGAGCCTCGGCAGCAGCAGCAGCAGACTTGCGCTCCCGCCCTGCCTCGCCTCCGCTCCGCCTTCCGGCCGCTCTTAACCTTGCGAGCATCGATCCCCGCCGCGGGCGCCCGCCACCCGAAATACTCGCGCAAACACCGCCCCAGCCCGGCCTGGCCTGCCCCAGTGCCTTACTTGTTGTCCTCCGCGCGTCTTAGCACCCCGTCCCTCGACGTGAAGTCACACAGCCAACCAAGGTTATTCTATAATAGGTTGGGCCCGAAGCGAAACCACCTGCTTTTGGACGTTGAAATGACGTCAGTGGCGAAGCAGCACTGCTAGAGAGGAGCTCGAAGCGGCGCTGTGCCGTCACATAGAACACCACTAAACACAAAGAGTCAGGGCCGACGCAAGGCACGTGCGACTCAACATTCATGCCCAAGCGGGGTACTCGAAACCAATCCTCGGAGGGAGCGGCTTCAAGAACTGTGGCATGGCGCTTCGACTACCTGCCGGGCGCCTCTGTTGGACAAGGGAAGGGAGGAGGACTATTTTTTCCTCGCCACTATGGCAGCATCTTCGTGTTTATGCTGGAGGAACAGAGAGAGGGAAGCAGTCAGGCGTACGCGCCAGTATTTTTATGAGTGGAGCGCTGCCAGCCTGTTACGCGCCGTGCGTTTACTCACAACTAATTTTGCAGAAGACGAAATCTAATTTGGAAACTCGAATGCAATGTTCGATACTGCGGTTACTTGTTAATCCTGAAGCAATTTGTCTAAATTCTTCAATGGCAGTTTTCGATTGTTTCATTCTTCCCGCATTATGGAGAAAGATAGTTGAACATTACTACAGTCAAACATGTCCAACTCCTACAATAGCTAGAAGTATTGCGAATGGGTAAATGCGCTGCGAGTAATTACAAGGGATAAAGACATTGGTAGAAAACCTGGCAAAAGTTGGGTTTCGACGTATTTTTGAAAAATGTTTGCTATCCGTTTCTGAGATAGTCGGACGTTTTGGATCTTAAGCCGTGAAACATCTTTATCCGCCTGCATGAACAACAATTAAACTCTGACCGTCACTTTTGTTTGACTATACTACTCGCACATTATTACTTTGCCAACATTTATTTACTGTATAATTCGTGTGAATCCATGTTTCAGTTTACTACTGGTCGCTTTGATACTGATGAAAACCTGAGAAAGTATGATCTTTTAGCAACAATGCCTTCTCGTCCGCGCAAAACAAAACTTTAATTTTGACACCTAAAACGAAAATCCATAGATAGAACATTGCTTCTAAGGGTTTCCTTGCTAGCTTTGAAGCTCATTTCCGTTTGACAAAAGTTGTGCAGTTTTCGAAAAGTTCGTATTTCTTTCTATTGTTCGTAATGCCGTAGAAATTGCTGCCTGATAATGCAGTTATCCATATCATCGGTCACATACTTATTGTGAGCTTCTTGCTTCTTCTTGGGCGCTAGTTTAACCGCAATCTCGCTGTACCTCGACACGTGACCTAGTACCTGCCACTGCCGCGTCACTACTTGTTCTTTCCAGGCAATAGGTATTGTTGCGTTCTCTTCAACGAAAACTACAGATTTCGTTTCGGTTGTTGGCCGAGGGAGTCAAGATTGGTCAGAAGCACTTTCACTGCGTTTCGTAAGATCAGAAGAATTGGTGTGTCCGAATTTCTTGTAACTTGGGATGTAATAGGTGTTTTCTTACAACGTACAATTAGTATTGCGCGTGCATGTTACTGATAAGTTAGAATTTATCTCCTTCAAGATTGCAGAACAGGAAAATTTATTTCTCTTATGATATGTTACTTAAAAAATTGGCAAGTCGGCAAATAAGCACGCTTAGTCCCAGTAGATAGAATGAAAATAAAGCGAAGAAAAGTGAAGTGATACGGCGATGAATAATTTGTTGCCCCTTATTCCATAATCAGACATGAAATAACTGACACCTGGAAATTATGACAGATGTCGAGTATCAGTTCCTTGAGCAACCGCAGTGCAGTGAGTTAATATATTTCGATTAGCATTAGTACCCGTCGATGCCCGGCTGTGTATTTATTGCATTATAATGTTACTCCGTCTCTTTATTCTTCCTCTCTCCATTGTCTTCCGCCCCACTCTTGGACCGTTTCACCTGCGTGTGCAGTGAAATTTGGCCTGAAATTCAATTTCACGCGGCTCAGTTCTCATCACTTCATCTCCTGAACAGTGTCGCCTATAGTAATAAAAGATTTCACACACATTTGAACGTTTTTGTCAATTCACAAGGCTTATTAAAAATAGCTAGATTTCTGCAATCAGATTTGATTCATTTTTAAGCTGGTGTCCAGCAACTGTTTTGTACAAATATTAGATAATCTCACCAATGAGTTGCATTTTTTTTTAATTTTGCAGATGTACATAGATTTCGTGTACAGCCTAGCTATTCCCAATGCTTCATGTTTACATCTATACCGCCATGCTGAACGTAACTGTCAACATGACAGTTTAGATGGAACTATATATTAGAAGCTTTGAGACTGGTGACACAGTGGCCGACACCTAGGTAGATCTGAAAAGTAAAAACATTGCGATTGATTGCTGACACTTTCTACAGCTTTGTTTAAATAAAATTCCACAAAAGTTTTGTATAAAAAAATTAAATTAAAAACGGGAAGGGGGGCGGGAATTTAGCAGCTCGCACGGGGTGGCACTTGGGCATGCGCCGGCCCTGCAAAGAATGTTAGCTGTATATGCATTGCTCATTGCAGTTACAAACCTCGTTAAATCCTTCAGACAGCCGAAGAATGCCACTGGCGTGATTTTCGCCTCACTAATGCCGCTGCTTTCCTTTCTTCAGCTTCATCTTGAGGTAGCGCACTCGAATAAAAATTCGTGTCCGTACGAATATTTTAATGACCTCCGGCGCCACGTGAGGATATTTCTGCGAAATTACGTCGGCTAATCTCTAGGATTTTTTTTTTCGTTTGAAAGTATGTCACTGCCGCTAATCTCGCTGAACAGCAGCTTAAACTCTGAGATCCGTCGCATCTACTCGTCAGACAGCACTAACAACCCTCCTCGTGATAGAAATTCTATCCACCCGTCTTTTGCGAGGTGTTTTGGAAGAGAACAAAGTAGTTCATTAGACGACACCCCTAGTGAGGTGTCATAATTCGCAGCACGGCGTGCAATGTAGCCTGCCAGATATCTGAATCCTTCAGTTGGGCATTCAACATCTGTCACAGCTGACGGTGCAGCAACCTCACAACTGAAACTTACGTCTTGGCTCTCTGCTTCGCCATCTGACATGGCCATGGCTTCAGAGATATCCGGCAAAATTCCACACAGCACACTAGATGACAGAAATTGTAGTGAGTCTTCTTCCTCTCTCAGTTGAAGTATTAGACAGTGGAATGTCTCGGGCATTCTTTCCCAGAATCAACAAACGCAACCGATGTTTTACTTCTTTAGTGGGGGGACGCTGATATAAATGGCCAACACCTCTAATCTGTGAAAACAAATTTTCAAGACAGTCCTAGTTCAGCTGTGCTGTTGATGTATACTTAATGCCTAGTGACAAAAGGTCAGAATGAAGACTACATATAGAATTTAATTGACATCAAGAGTCCTTTCTGAAATGGTAACAGCTGCCTTCGGTTTCCAATCAACATTCTTTCACAGCTCAAATACATTGTGCTGAGAATTGTTTTTGGGAGCTGCTCGTCAGTTCTATAGACACTTGCTAATGTTCTTTTTGTCAACTATTCTGCGAGAATTTAAAAAGTCAAACGGATCATTAACATATTAAACTGAATTAGAGGCATCGAATTTTCTGTCGTAAACCACACGAATAAACATACAAAACGTTCCCGCTTATACACAGTAAACAACAAGCTGCTGCCACGTGCTTCGGCTGTGACGTCATACGCAGTACGACGAATTTCTACTCGGACTGCGCAGTCCATTCGGGCCCCCTCTGAACCCCGGGCCGCTGAAACATTGCGTGGTAAGTTGGTTACACTGCTACGGCGACGTTGCAACAGTAGCCCCTACACATAGCAGCCGAAATGGTTTTCAGTTCTCTCTCGTAAATTAAGCTACTGAACAATAAAAGTGCATATAATAATTCGTTCTTGGGCTGCTACCACACAGCAGCAATTAATTAACGGTATAGTAGTGTAGACAAGAGCACAATAACGCACACACTTTCAATAACGGAGCAAAGAAATATAGAAAATAAGCATTTGGTCATGACAGATACGAAATAAACAATAATCAAATTAGTAACTTCTCTCTCTACGTTTTATAACCACAATGCTTTTCACTCACCAGTTTACGGTGACAATGGTGCAATTCTAAGGCGGCCAACCGTCCCAGATTCTGTGGGACAGTCCCGCATCTGGACTTGTTGTCCCGCATTGGGATGATTACTGAAAATGTCCCGAGAAACGGCAAAAACCTACCGCATTCCAGTAATTTTGGAATTGTTGGTCTAAGAACACACTCCGAAACGATTTTTGTACGGTACGCTATGTCATACTACTTACAAGTCAACTTCACAATGCATTATCTACCAATAAATGACAGTTTTCATACATTAAATACAAAAGAAGAAGAAAAAAAGATGCACATCTATTTCGAAATGATAAATTCGCTAGCAGTGGACGTTGGTTTTGTTATAAGCTGGTACTGCATTTGGTGATATGATGACTTATTAAAAAATTATGTTTTTGACATATTTTGTGTTTTGTGTCCCAGCCTCGTCGCCGCTTTTGTGTCTCGTTTCCGTCGTAGGTGTCGGTGGCCGAGTAGAAAGACCGACACAGGAATAAAGGAAATGTTCAAATGTTTGTTAAGCTTATGGGACTTAACTACGGGGTTATCAGTCCCTAAACTTACAAACTACTTATCAACTACCTTATACTAAAGACGGCACAAATATCCATGCCCGAGGGGGGATTAGAACCCCCGACCGTAGTGGCCGTGCAGACCGTGACTGGAGCGCCTCAGTCTCCTCGGCCACCGCGGCCGGCCAGGAATAAAGGATGCACGCTTGTGCAGGTAGGAGGTGACCAGCCAGTGGGACTGCAGAAACTAGAAACACTAGAGTAAATTAGAACGAGATATATATTTCTTAGAGACTTAGTAATACTTAACTTTTACATAGCTCAGTACTGCAGAATGCTGATATATAGTTGAGCTAGAGGCCTGCCTAGTGCCTATCCGATAGCCAAGTCTACACTGGTGCCTATCTGATTCCTAAGTGTTAACTGGTTCCTATCTCAGTCCCAAGTGAACGATGTCGTTCAGTGTTGGCCACGAGCGGAGTTGTAGCAGAGGGCGCTCGTGGCTGACGTCGTAAGAACGCCGCGCCGTGCGTGCATGGCGGCGCGCGTCGAAAGTAGGTGGCGCGCACTTTAGACTTGTGCGACACCACATTCTGTGTCTTCTTAAGTACATTTCAATAAGTGTAATGGAATATTTTTCGGTGCTCAAGGAGGCAAACATGATGTAATATTACCACAGTCTGTATAAACTTTTTTTCTTAATCTGGCATGCAAATACAGTATCCTAGAGAAAGAAAAAGGTGGTGAAATTCTGAAAATGCAACAAAGAAAGTGAGTGAGCATTGCATGAAGTAAGGCACAATTAAACTCTGCACTTCATCGAAAGAACTACTATAATAGAGTAGTTCAAATTATTTTAAAAAATAGTTTTTATCTAATTTTAATTCGAGATTATTGCAAAACATAGTTCTTTGGGCGGAGTAAGCTACTTATCACAATGTGTGGAGCACGATGCTGTAAGAGCTGAAACAAACTAATAAAAGAAGTACAGGCAACGAAGGTGATCGAGAAAACATTACGGACATAGAATATGTAAAAATTGTCAGACTCTAAACTTCAAAAAAGGAGCGTGAAAAAATATTTATGAACTGTAAATACAGATTGAAAATTAAGAATAAAACGACACTCAGATATGTTTTTTCAAAAGTAAATGAGGAGGCCTACTCTGCGCGCCTAAATTTCTTTCCTGGTTTCAGAATTAGTCACATGGTCTTAGTCCTCCTTCACATCTTCAAAATGTCCCGCATTGAGTTTTGAAAAGTTTGACCGCCTTACGCAATTCCATCCAGCTCCCCATCTTCACTGCTGTCGCCACTAGCAAAATAGTCTTCATCGTCGTCATCACCGAGAACAAATCATTAACTGTTCATGATCACTGATGATCCCTTCCATTATCAGCGCTGCCCGAATCAGTTTTTTCAACGAGCTCGACATTTTTTATTTTCAAGATCGACATTGTTCAAATGTTTGTTAAGTTTAAGGGACTAAAATGTTCAAAATGTTCAAATATTTGTTAAGCTTAAGGGACATAACTACGGGGTCATCAGTCCCTAAACTTACAAACTACTTATGAACTACTTACGAACTAGGACGGCACAAATATCCATGCCCGAGGGGGGATTCGAACCCCCGACCGTAGTGGCCGTGCAGACCGTGACTGGAGCGCCTCAGTCCCCTCGGGTTTAAGGGACTGAACTGCGGGGTCATCAGTCTCTAAACTTGCAAACTCATTATGAACTACCATATACTAAAGGCAACACAAACATCCATTCCCGAGGGGGCATTCGAACCCCGACTGGTTTCGGCCTCGCGCATCGCAGCATAGTGCCTCAATGCGCTCGGCGACTCCGCCGCGGCACATCCACGATGGCAACAGCTTCACGCAACAGTCTTTCCACCTCTGTTATTGTGAAAGACTTATTGTTGTTCCTTGTGTAGTTCTACACGTCACTCCATACTAATAGGGTTAAAATGGCAGTGACATTGTGATCCTGATCCTTTGCGATTTCGTCTACCATATATGTGTGCGTAATAGGCTTATTTTGTATCACAAGCGAATACAAAAGAAATTTTGGCAGTGACAATATTTCTTTCTTGTAGTCATTACACCATAACATCTTCCCGATCGTTTGAAGCGAGGATGAACTTCTTGTTCAGAGCAAATGCTTCGAAGTTTTTATTCATATGAAATTAAGAACTTACTCAGAGAATGTCACTAGACAAACGCCTTTTCGGTGACATTATCCAATTACTTGAACTCTGAAAGTCAAGTTCAGCACATCACAGTAAAACAAACGCAGCGAAAAAAGCACACACAACGCAAACACGCTGTGGACACAGTACACAACGTTGTTTAAGGTAGCAGTGAACGAAGTCGGCTACTATGACGTCACGGCACCTGACCACCAGAAGTGTTTACCGCGCTGTGATTGGATCGTTCGTAGCGGCTAGCGCCTCGCGCTTCTTGCTCTTCACTTGTTATTTGTAAACGTCAAGTGAAAATTTTCAACGGCCTGGGTATATTAAAAACTCGGCTCAGTGCGAGAAACGTTTACTCGGATGCTGTCGGCGCCGTAACAGAGCTGTAGATACTAAAGCTCTCACTACAGCTCCATCTATACTCCTCCAGCCTTTAGGACGAATTGTAATATTTGAATGTTTATGATATAAGTAATCTCACTGGCATATTTTACAGTCCACTTCAGGTTTTCCTATATTTTTATGTCTTTTTACAAATATTTCGAACAAAATTAATGTAAATATAAAAATAATATAAAAGGATATAAAATAAAGTGAAAAGGATATTTACATATGTAATACATAGTCTCCGACAATGTTAAAATAGCGTATAGATTCGAACACAATAAAATAATGCCGTGATGCCATTATGTAGACTCTCCAGTACTTCCAGAGAGGGTGGAATATGTGGGCGACCTTCCTGTTCCAAAATGCCTCAGCGCTAAAAACCTTGTTGGTGTGCGCCCAAAACATCCTATCCTAAGAATGCCTCAAATACTAATAACTGATCTTGAAATATTCTCCACGTATCGAACGTTGATCAGCGATCTCTCTACAAACACCAAAGATGGAGGAGAATCTGCTTTCAACGCTGAAGACCTAGGCCCACCATTGCAAGTCATCCTCTAAAGTCAAAAGTTTAGCCGTCGATGCTGTGTCGTGATTGGCCTACGAACACTCTTATGTGTTTGCACCTAATCAGGAGCGTATCCAGGGCCGGGTTGCAGTCCCCCCCCCCCCCTATACCTTGCTGCAGCTTCCCCTAGATAGAGAGGGGGTGGGGGTGGGGTGGGGGAGATAAGCATCAATCCTGCCAATATGAGGCGCTCAGCCACCCACTTTTTTTTTTTTTTTTTTTTTTTTTTTTTTTTTTGGTAATCACGTCAGTTTGGTGATTAACCTCAGCCCCCACCAGACTACAATCCTGGATACGCCACTGCAGATTGACAGTGGCTGCATTAGGGTATTAAACGTAAGCAATGACGACAACTGAAACTGTGAGCTGGGCCAGAAATCGAACCCAGGTCTTTTTTATTACAGAGGGCGTTGAGCCGTCTGACGGGGTGCGCTGAGCCACGGCGCCTGGCACCACTTTGCCACTACGTAGCCATAAGAAATAAATTTTTTTCTGCCCATGGCGGGATTCGAACTGGGGACCGCAACCACAGCGCTCGCAGACGCTAACCACTGCAGCACACGTACTGTCGACCACTTGGCTACCCATGCTCAAAGTTTCACATGTCGCAGCTATGGTTGTAGCGCCCCTACCGTCCATGACCTCTTACTACAAGCCCACACAATCGCGTAAGTGGCCGACTGCGAACAGCGGACAAATTGAAGAGCGCCTCGGCGGCCATTGTGGTGACCAACTTCCGCGCGAACTTTAAATGTGCGTAAGATTCTTTCGAACAGAGAGAGTATTCATTTGAGTTAAGTCGCGAAAACTATATCTGATTGAAATATATAACTAGAAAACAGCTTCAGACTCCTTGAATATACAGCAACTATCGGTTGTGTGTAAATTTATTACACACACAGTGTAGAAATTGGCCAAGAGCGTTTCCTCTTCCTAACGAAACCGAACTATGACATTTAGTTTTTTAGCGTTCTAAGTGCAGCATATGAACGGAATTTATCGTCAGACACGATTTTTTGGCACTTTCTCAGTATATTCTACGATTGTGAAACTTTTGTACAAACATTAATTTCGGAAGAGTTTCACACTCTACGTCTTTGCTTTAGTGCTGTATTCTCCAATATTTAGATATTTCATAGCATCAAAAAAATGAAACAGGGCTGACTGAAACAGCTAATGTTAAAAATCGATTGTGAAAGTGAAATATGCCATTAGATAAATATCTCAAAAATAGCTTCTTACCTTGTGAACATAGCAACCAGCCATTACCAAATTCTTTTAAGAACACAAAGTACGCCACAACTTTTTCTTAACTAATGCATCTAACATTAGCATTAGGGCACCTCGCGCGAATATTACCATTTTAATGCTGTAAGCCAAATACCTTACACTAGCAACTCTCGTCAAAGGGTTCAACTTCACAACGTGCATCCATTGTAGCTATGTGTCATTCATATATGGAACTATACACAGTTCTGCAAACCCCTTTCAGTTGTTATACCTATGTGTAAAGCAGATTACCTTTAAATTCTGCCTTGCAAGTTGCTAATATTAATTTCATAAACAAAAATTCGAACGGCAATGAAGCAACTAATTCCGTGACCCCAATAGTTATTTTACACAATCATAAAATAAAACTTTTTGTACTTCCTGTCCACCAATACTGACTAAAGTAGCTCGTTTTTAAGAGCTACCAGTATTATAAAAGCCTGTTATTTATTTAATTCAATCCTATATTGTCTTGACTAACAGACTATTAAGCAAGAGCAACTATCTCTGAACACAAGTAGTAGGGGTACTTGAATTCCTGAGAAACATAAATGGGAAGACAGTATTCGATCTTTTTATTACTTTGTTAAACTGATTTATGCATTTAAACCTGAGCAGCTCTTCACCATCGTGCTTCATATATATTGCAATAGTCAAACAATACAGACGTGACTATCATTTGTGTATATATCCCGCAGTAGCTAATACACTATTTACCTGCTAATAACTATCGTATTTGTCACGCTTGCCACTACCATGGCGGCCGGCCGAAGGTTCAAATTATCCTGCGACAGCAGCGCCGTTAGGGAGTCTAGTTATTTTTACAAGGTCCTTGTCTTACTATCGTCATTTCAGATCCCGTGCAACGTCGAAACTATGACCGCTCTTCGGAAATACGCTAAGCTAACGCTGTCTTTGCATATAAATACTTATGACATAGCGGTCAGCGCTCCCGCCTAACAAACAGGAGACCCGAGTTCGAACCCTGGCCCAACACAAATTATCAACTTTCCGTATTTCGCAATTCAATGCGCACTAGCAGTCAACTTCCTTAATTGTGTTGTGTGTTGTTTAATATCTCCTTTGTCCCACATCTATGCGCGGTCAACCTCGCCAGTTTCGAATGTGCTGTGATTTAATTTAAGGGATGGCCTGATGCCCTTCCTTCCACCACTCTGGACGGAGTACCCAGCTGTCTGTTATCTATATAAAAGTATGTCAACGTTTTTCTAAGTCGTTATTTTATCAGTAAGCTGTCGTTTCTTAGTTGCTTAGAAATTTTGTTGATTCGTTTTCCGTCTTAACAAAAGGAGTTCGTTTACGCCTACAAAATTTGACCATCTGCAGTTCGTATACGCAGCTTCAGGAAGACACTTACGGATTAACAACACCACTGGTGCCGGCCGCGGTGGCCGAGGGGACTGAGGCGCTTCAGTCACGGTCTGCACGGCCACTACGGTCGGGGGTTTGAATCCCCCCTCGGGCATGGATATTTGTGCCGTCCTTAGTATTAGTTAGTTCATTAGTAGTTTGTAAGTTTAGGGACTGCTGACCCCGTAGTTAAGTCCCATAAGCTATACAAACATTTGAACACCACTGGTGATGCTGTCCAAACAAAAAGAAGTGAAACACTTATTGGCAAAATGTTCAAATGTTGGTTAAGCTTAAGGGACTTAACTGCGGGGTCATCAGTCCCAAAACTTACAAACTACTTATGAACTACCTTATAATAAAGACGACACACACATCCATGCCCGAGGGGGGATTCGAACCCCCGACTGTAGTGGCCGTGCAGACCGTGACAGGAGCGCCTCAGTCCCCTCGGCCACCGCGCCCGGCAAGAGGTTAGAGTCCTCCCTCAGTATGTGTGTGTGTGTGTGTGTGTGTGTGTCCTCCTCTGTATGGACGAATTACTACAATAGTTCGGTCCCATAGATTCCCAAACAGTTGAACATTTCGCATTGGCATAAGTATACGCCTTTTATTTAGTTGCAAAGACGGAAGACAACTGCAAGATGCTTTTATAAATGTTGCGGATATTATAGCTGACGCGCGACTGAGGGCACATTCGCCCTCATTGTTATTCGGCAGGGTGAATTAGATCTGGGACCGGGACGCATCCCCGACCTGCAATCAGTGTGCTAACGTTTGCGGCCTGGCAATCACTTTATTATACCACCCATCAGAGAAAATTATCATTATGTTGTGAGGAAAAATGCATTTTTTTTTTTTTTACTATCAGATATTACCATTACTGTCGAATCATTAACCAAATGATTACAGATTGCGTTACAGAGACGGTACAAAGTGAACTGTTGACTAAAATTACCAATCCCGATCAAGGGACTGCAATTTAGACACATTTCTGCTTTTCCACAATAGGACGCATCAGAAACGATTCTGAAATTCCGTGTAAAAGCTTGAGGTACGAGTTGCGTTCAAATATTAATGATTCTTTTGAAGAATCATATTTATTAGTCTACAACTATGATATACACTTCAAGGGACGTGTCCTGGAAAACTGGTAGTGGACCTTTTTCTTCACCCTACAGAGAAACAGTTACAGAGTTCAAATGCCTTCGTTATGGATAAAGAAGATGGATTGTTTTAGTTGAAATAATATTATGCCAAGATCGCAAAAATATGTTTATTTATGCTGACGACCTGTTTCAGTACAATGGAGTACCATCTACTGGTCTCTGGGTACAGGAAGTACAATGTATACAGACGTGTAAAATAAAACAGTGAAACCTCACTTCACATATCAATCAGATACCTGATAACGTTTATCATTTATATCGTTATAGAAGCGCTCGACAGTATGGCTGTTTCTAGTCAAACAGAAAGTCATATATAAACCCAGTTAAAATACATCATTATATCCTTGATCTTAACTGTCGGAGCTACATCACAACTGCAGCAAATATACGTCTATTTGCCGCTAGAGTGTGCTGTTTTATATTAACATGTTTCATCTTTTAAAAACATCGGTAAGTTCACAGTTCACTTTGTACCGTCTCTGTAACGCAATCTGTAATCATTTGGTTAATGATTCGACAGGAATGGTAATATCTGATAGTAAAAAAAATGCATTTTTCCTCACAACATAATGATAATTTTCTCTGATGGGTGGTATAATAAAGTGATTGCCAGACCATTCATTTACTAAAAACTTTTCTATCATTCATTGCGCCGTCATTTTTATCTAAGTCCTGTATTAAATATCGTTTCAATATAAATTTGGCTAAAATTAAAACATTTTTTGTGAATCAGATTCACTATACGAAAAAAAGACAATAGCAAGAGTTGGGACTGCACAGCTCTTCCCCACTCATATTTTACGAGGTTATAGTCCCCCATTATGTTAGATCCCTTAATCGGGTAGGAAAATTAGAAAATTTAAAAAGGGAAATGGATAGGTTGAAGTTAGATATAGTGGGGATTAGTGAAGTTCGGTGGCAGGATGAACAGGATTTCTGGTCAGGTGAGTACAGGATTATAAATACAAAATCAGTTGGGGGTATCACAGGAGTAGGACTGATAATGAATAAGAAAATAGGAATGCGGGTAAACTACTATGAGCAGCACAGTGATCGCATTATCATTGTCAAGATAGATACGAAGCCAATACCGACAACAGTAGTACAGGTTTATATGCCAACTAGCTCTGCCGATGATGAGGAGATCGAAGAAATATATGAGGAGCTAAAGGAAATTATTCAGACAGTTAAGGGAGAGGAAAACTTAATTGTGATGGGTGACTGGAATTCGGTAGTAGGAAAAGGAAGAGAAGGAAAAATAGTAGGTGAATATGGACTGGGCAGGAGGAATGAAAGAGGAAGTCGCCTGGTAGAATTTTGCACGGAACATGATTTAATCGTAACAAACACCTGGTTTAAGAATCACAAAAGAAGGTTGTATACATGGAAGAGACCAGGAGACACCGGAAGGTATCAGATAGATTTTATAATGGTAAGACATAGATTCTGGAACCAGGTTATAAACTGCAAGACGTACCCAGGGGCAGATATAGACTCTGACCATAACTTGTTAGTCATGAACTGTAGGCTGAAACTGAAAAAACTGCAGAAAGGTAGGAAAATAAGGAGATGGGACTTCGATAAATTGAAGGAGAGTGAAGTTGTGGAGAATTTCAGAGGGAGATTTAGGCAACAATTGACAGAAACAGGGGGAAATAAAACAGTAGAAGAGGAATGGGTAGCATTGAGAGATGAAATAGTGAAGGCAGCAGAGGACAAAATAGGTAGGAAGGCAAGACCTACAAAAAATCCTTGGATATCACAGGAAATACTAGATTTAATTGATGAAAGAAGAAAATATAAAAGTGCAGTAAATGAAACAAACAAAATGGAGTACAGAAGATTAAAAAATGAGATTGACAGGAAGTGCAAAATGGCTAAGCAGGAGTGGCTAGAAGCCAAATGCAAATCTGTAGAAGAATGTATAAGAAGGGGAAAAGTAGATACCGCCTACAGGAAAATAAAAGAGACATTTGGGGACAAGAAAAGCAGCTCTACGAATATCAAGGACTCAGATGGGAAGCCGGTTCTCAGCAAAGAAGGGAAAGCTGACAGGTGGAAAGAGTACATAGAGCAGCTCTACAAAGGAAATGAACTTATAGACAATGTGGTAGGAAGGGAAGAGGACGTAGATCAAGATGAAATAGGAGATGCCATACTGAGAGATGAATTTGACAGAGCCTTGAAAGACCTAGGTCGGAACAAGGCCCCAGGAGTAGATGACATACCCTCAGAGCTACTAAAGTGTCTGGGAGAGCCAGCCATGACAAGACTATTTGAACTGGTGTGTAGGATTTATGAGACAGGCGAAATACCCTCAGACTTTAAGAAAAATGTAATAATCCCCATTCCAAAGAAATCAGGCGCAGACAGGTGTGAAAATTACAGAACCGTCAGTTTGATAAGTCATGGTTGCAAAATTTTAACACGAATTATCTACAGGAGAATGGAAAAGCTGGTAGAAGCTGACCTCGGGGAAGATCAGGTTGGATTCAGGAGGAACATAGGAACCCGGGAGGCAATACTCACTTTACGTCTTATCTTAGAAGATAGATTAAGGAAAGGCAAACCTACATTTTTAGCTTTTGTAGATTTGGAGAAAGCATTTGACAATGTTGACTGGAATACACTCTTTCAAATTCTGAAGTCAGCAGGGGTAAAATATAGGGAAAGGAGAGTTATTTATAACTTGTACAAAAGCCAGACCGCAGTTATTAGACTCGAAGGGCATGAAAAGGAAGCATCAGTTGGGAAGGGAGTAAGACAGGGTTGTAGCCTTTCTCCAATGTTATTCAATTTGTACATCGAGCAGGCGGTGAAGGAAAGCAAGGAAAAATTTGGAATAGGGATTAAAGTACAGGGGGAAGAAATAAAAACATTGCGTTTTGCTGATGACATTGTAATTCTGTCAGAGACAGCAAAGGACCTGGAAGAGCAGTTGAATGTAATGGACAGTGTGTTGAAGAGAGCATATAAAATGAATATTAACAAGAGCAAAACAAAAATAATGGAATGCGCTCTTAGAAAATCAGGCGATGCTGAAGGAATTAGATTAGGTAACGAAACAATGAAGGTGGTAGATGAGTTTTGTTACTTGGGTAGTAAAATAACATGTGATGGTCGCAGTACAGAGGATATAAAATGCAGAATGGCAATGGGAAGAAAAGCATTTTTGAAAAAGAGAAATTTGCTAACATCGAATATTAATTTAAGTGTAAGGAAGTCTTTTCTGAAGGCATTTGTGTGGAGTGTTGCCTTGTACGGGAGTGAAACATGGACGATAAGCAGTGCGGACAGGAAGAGAATAGAGGCTTTTGAAATGTGGTGTTACAGAAGAATGCTGAAGATTAGGTGGGTAGATTGCATAACCAATGAAGAAGTACTAAACAGAATTGGTGAGAAAAGGAATTTTTGGCATATCCTGGCTAAAAGAAGGGATCGCCTGGTAGCACACATTCTTAGACATCGGGGAATTGTAAATTTAGCATTGGAGGGAAGTGTGTGGGGGAAAAATCGCAGAGGGAGACCAAGAGACTCGTATAGTAAGCAGATTCAAGTGGATGTGGGTTGCCGTTCTTATGAGGAGATGAAAAGGCTTGCTCAGGATAGAGTAGGGTGGAGAGCTGCATCAAACCAGTCTCCGGACTGAAGACTATAACAACAAAATCTAAAAGCTTTCAACATACTTTTGAGTAAAAAGTGACTGAATTAAAATTATAAATATTACAGGTACAATATTATGCCGTGACACCAGTACTTGTGAATATCTGACATAACTGCATGTGTGTGTTTAAGTACATGTACTGTCGCCTATTCGCTGTCGTAAAACAATACAATACAATAACAATATGTCTGTCTGTACATAGTATATGACCAAGTGAATCTAGGTGAGCTCACTGTGGGGCTATACCACTCTCGTGACAGTTAATTTTATTTATATAAGAATATATGTAATATTTTCCCAAATGTCATTCAATAAAATACACAAAATGTTTGCTGTTCATTTTCATGTCATTACATAAAACTGACACACATGCTACAGCGTGCACTGAGGTAGCTCATTGTCTAGATGATCTACAAAATAATTATTTTCTTTGTCATATCTGGCTATATCATTCGTTGTTTTTTTCTTATATAAACCAGTACAGTCATTTTATCGAGTAAAAATACATACATACATATTTCTAGACAGAAAACTACCACTTCTAATACATAAAGCAGAGTGTCTGTATGTGTGTACGTGTTGCATACAAATCAACAGTTTTTATCCAATCTTTCTCAAATTTTATACAAGCAAGTTTCAATCCAAGTAAGAATCACGTACGATACATAGTTCTCGAGATATGACGTCATAAACAATGAGATGCGCGAAGAACTGCTGCATTTTGCGACAATGCTGCTCATTTTCTCCTAAACCATTGGACGATTTCAACCAAATTTGGTACACACATTCCTTACCGTGAGGTAACAATTGCTGCATGGTTAACAATCACATACAGCACATGGTTCAAAAGATATAACGTCATAACCAATAGAAATCGCAAAAAAATGCCATATAATGCGGCGTGACTTTCGAAATACAGTGTATGAGAATGACAGTACTTAGCGACTTGCAACAAACTTTAAACATAATTTCAATCCTTTATTAAACTTTATCTCGCTGGCAACCATAGTAAAATGATGAAAGGAAAAAAAGTTTCTCGCTTACTTCTTTTCCGCTGTTTATGGAGTAAAACTACGGCTCTCGGTATGTCGTTACAATTTATAATTTGAACACTACAAATTGTAGGGACAGGAAATTTTACAGACAGTATACACGTTGAGTGTACCTCCTAAATTTTACTACATTCCGACACGTAGTTCATGAGATATGAGCACATAAAAAGTAACTTTCATGGAAAAACTGCCCCTTCCCGCACCAAGTTTAATCTATTACTTCTTTACTATTACCTGTATTCCCAAGAGATTTCACAGACATACAGCCCTTATTTAAATGAAAAATTGCAGGAATAAATAAATACATACCCGGGCAACGACGCTAGTATGTTAAATAAACATATTTTTGCGATTTGGCCCAATTAAGTATAATCGTTTGGTCGTGATTAAATCGATTTATGTTCTGAGGTGTCCAAGGTACTAGGCAGTTTCAACGCTTTCAAAACCATATTCGACAACGTTGACCCTCTTTACTCACAGTGCCGCCTCTGATGTAAAAAGTGCGCGGAAAAGACGAGCCGGCCGCGGTGGGCGAGGGGACTGAGGCGCTCCAGTCATGGTCTGCACGGCCACTGCGGTCGGGGGTTCGAACCCCCTCGGGCATGGATATTTGTGCCGTCCTTAGTCTTAGCTAGTTCGTAAGTAGTTTGTAAGCTTAGGGACTGATTACCCCGTAGTTAAGTCCCATAAGTTCTACAAACATTTGAACATTTTGGAAAAGACGATACAGCGTTGTGAAACATCCTGTAGAGGCTCGTCGTGACGTAGCTGGGTAGGTAAAGTGGGAACTAGCAGGAGCTAGTTCGGTCAGTCCACACTGCTGATCGTGATGAAACTTGTGCTCTGGTTTGTACAAGTAAAGTTGTTGCTGTCAGTTGCGCTACCGGTGTTTGTGTTGCAGATGTTGTTGCCATAGCTGGTGCAGATGCTCCCAGTTTAGCTTGTGCTGTAATTCGAGCGGAAACTGATGGTGCCTTTGGTGATACTGTGGTTACTTTTTGTGCAGCTACTGTCTAGGGGGCCCTTACGACATTTCCTAGTGGAAAGGGGCGGGGCAAGACATGGAGGTTCGTAGTATTTTTAATATTATGATTAAAAAAAAAACACAGAAAGTCATGGATGAGGCATGTATAATACACGCAATCAATGCTGACTAGCATGGCTCTTCATCAGATAATCATTGTACATAGTTAATAAGATGAAAGACACTGACATATGGCATACACATCTAAAGAAAGCAGTCAAGTGCATTCTAGGGTGGTTGTACTAAGAACCCTAAGATGCATTTGACGTATTTCTTTGGATGTGTATCCCGTATCTCAGTGCTTTTCATCTTACAAACTATGCACCATGATTATTTGTTGATGGGCCACACCCGAAACCGGACAAAGAGGGTGTTGTAACATAACGTATAGCGACCATTCATCATTGATTTCGCATACTGTACTGACTTTTTCACTAAAAATTTCCGGGCTGGTAGGCCGTGGTCGATGGATAAAACTCGACCCTAACGTTTTGTCTTCAGGTGCGGTAGACATCTTCGGAGACTAAGTGGCAACCAATTGTACTGACTTTTGTTTAGACGGACAATAGTTACATTTCTGGCTATTACACCCTTTCTGAAAAAAAAATAAAAAAAAAATTAAAAAAATATTATTCTAAACCATATTGTTTCATTTCCCTGATAACGGTGTAGGGACTGTTCCTTGATACTTCTGCTGGTATTGTTGTTGCTTTTAATGTGGTTATTTCTGTATTTGTTATTGCTAATGCCGGCCGTGGTGGCCGAGGGGACTGAGGCGCTTCAGTCACGGTCTGCACGGCCACTACGGTCGGGGGTTCGCATCCCCCCTCGGGCATGGATATTTGTGCCGTCCTAGTTCGTAGGTAGTTTGTAAGTTTAGGGACTGATGAACCCGTAGTTAAGTCCCATAAGCTACACAAACATTTGAACATTTTGCTGATGTTGCTAATATTTTCGGCGAAGCTCGTAATGATGGCACAAACACTATATCAACCAGCCTCACCCGTGTACCTCGCACGGGTGAAAGATGGGAAAGCCCAGGAAAGAGGGTCGCAAAGGAAAAGGAACAACCCGAGAAAAAGTCGGAATACGAAATTGGAATAACACTATTCCGAGTTGGCATTAAATACGTTTGCAGCTTGCGCCTCTCGCGGCGTGAGAGTTCGTACCCAGGTAGCGGAGCGGCGCTCGGCGGGCGAGAGTGCCAAATTCCATTACACCGTAAGCAGCGGTAAACCACCCTCGGTGCACTCCGTCTTCATCCAGTTAGCGAGCGCAGCGCCGTCACTTTGGTTAACAGCCCTAATGGATTTCATTAGCATTTAAATGGGCCGGGATTAGTGGTCTGAAAATCCATCGCATTACCGCAGCTGCCCGTGCATCGACGCAAGTTCGAGCAACGTCGCGATAGCAGCTGTCCGATTTATCAACCCCCGACGACAGATTTTTCTCCGTTTGCCTTGCGGCAGGCGGACTGTTATCTACTCTTCCATTCGCGTGCGGTTCGCGAAAAAAACAATTGCCTGTAACCCTCCGTGAGGGCTCTGCTCTCCCTCTAATTTTATCTTTGTGGTCGTTTCTCAGGATGTACGTAGGAGGCATAGACCATAGATAATATACACTGTGCGTGACTTCACTACACTGAAATCAACATCTAAGTCACGTGACTCGGGGCAGGAAACCGTTTTCATCATTACGACTAGTGCGAAATCTAGCTGAGAGTTGCAGTTCTTATACCTTGTAGTGGAAATTAAGCGTAGATTTGAACAATTAAACGTCTTAGCGTACTCTTATTAAATCTTTAGTAGTACAGTTGGAGTTATTTCTCCGCAATTACAAGAATTAATGCGATAGGTACAGTTTTTTCATGTGCCTAGATGAAATGTATTGACAGTTCTTTGTGCAAGTAACAGAACTACAGATTTTAAGCGAAAGATTATTGTCGTCGAACTGTGAGTCTTTTAGTTTGTAGTTTATATAAGAGTAGAAGATCAAATATCAGCTTGATAGGAGCATGAGCTTCCTTACGATTCCTCAACAATACATGTGAAATGTTTCGTTGTGCTTTTATAAGAAATGAAATCTGTTTGCCTCCATAATGTCCGATCTTAACAAAGTACAGTTGGTTATATTTAAAACTTTTACTACAGACCGCGATGCCAAAACGTAAAACAAACAAAATACTGGCTATTTACATTAAAAATAGGGTAGTGAGGAAACATCATCGATGAACTCAGTAAGAAGTGATTTTATAGGTATAATGAATAGTCTGGATGAATTTTTAGCATTTATAACGTTACTTAAAGCCGACTTTCGCAAGAAATGACTGACTTGCTGACATGTAAACTCGCTCAAGAGCAGCTTCAGTAACCATCGCATCGATAATCACATTCATAAGGTGCAAAAAGAAAAGATTCATAGCGCAACGCGAACACCAAGGATATGTAATTCTGTTGCTTCTAAAAATTACAGACAATGCGGTACAAATCACCTGGGCACATTAAACACGACAATTATTGCATTAATATTAATAATACGATTAAATTACATTGCCTTTACTACTAGATATATAATAGGAATAAAAGAATTCGTTTTATTGTTAAAATGAACGCCTTATTTCACCTGTAAATGAGAATAACTGTTGCTCATAATGGCGAAAACTCGTGGCTCGGGGCAATTTCAGATGTTGGTTTCAAACTATAACACTGCAGAGATCGGGACGTGCCATTGATCTCTATACTACCTGGATGTCTTCGACCATAGATACTGGTAGACAGGGCATGGCATCGTTTTCATGGCACAAACATCTCCGCAATTAAACCATTGCTTTGCCAACAGTCACGTGGTAGTGTACAGCTGTGGTACAGCTTTACCAAGGATTATACGAGGTTTATGGGAAAACAAGAAACATTAAAATTCAACTGAAAGTATTATTAGTTAAAAATGATGTCATTTCTTGAAAACACTGAAGCTGCTTCTTATATCTGGCTAATGTTTGCCAACAGTCTCATGGTCCTATGTTTGAACCACGCCATGTGTATAGCTGCTCTGCTGCTTGTCCGGTCTGTTAGTATCTATTGTCGAAGCTGGATGTTGAACTTCAGCTGTCTGAACGTGCCAGCCATAGATGTTCATATTCAGTTGCTTGCCAAATTCAAACATGGCTACTATGATATATTACAAGCAAAGGAAAAGAAAATATATTTTGATTGTGCTCCTATGTTAGCGATTACATGGCGTATTCATATAAATTTCAGATCAATAGGAAAGCAAGCAATTCTTTGTTACGTAATAACTGATGGAAATTCGTTTGCCAAATTTAAATATGGCGAACAATGTGAAATCGTGTGTAAAACATATGAATGTGACGTCGAAGTTTATTTCGTATGTGCCATCTTCGACAATATTAATCTAGCTTTCTGATGCAGACGAAGCATCATTTAGTAAGAAAGTATTCATTGCCCAAAAGCGAGTCATCAGAATAATTGCTGCAGCCCACCCAACATCGTCCTGCAGACATTTATTTAAGGATCTAGGAATCTTCACAGTAGCTTCACAATATATATATTCACTTATGAAATTTGTTATTAACAATCCAACTGAATTCAAATGTAATAGCAGTGTGCATATCTACAACACTAGGAGAAAGGGTGACCTACACTGTTCAAGGTTTAATTTAGCTCTGTCACAGAAAGGGGTTAATTATTCTGCCACAAAAGTATTTGGTCGCTTACCAAGTAGTATCAAAATTCTGACAGATAGCCAACTAGCATTTAAAAATAAATTAAGAGAATTTCTGAATGGCAATTCCTTCTACACATTAGATGAATTTCTGGATAAAAGTTAGTACTTTAGGGAAAAAATAAATAAATAAAATAAAATAAAAATATTCACGTAAGTTATTGAGTGTCATGTAATATTATGTATAGACACATTTCATTTAACTGACACGTTCCACATCATTACGAAGTGTCGTATTCATGATCTAAGGAATAAGTATTAATCTAATCTAATCTAATAATCCCAGCACTCTGAATAAGGACATATTAAGGAGACTCGAAAGTTACAAGAGAATGGCGGAGGTACTCAACGGAGAAATTCAGCCTGGGTGTAAGAAGGAGATTAATGGCCTCGTTTCTGTGTTACATCAACTACAAAATTAATAGAAATATATGAAGCAGATTTTATAAGCTCTCCACTCTTCTCAATCTAATAATAATCGACGCTGTTCCTGCTCTGTTGTTGACAGGTTCTAATATGCACTCTTGTCCAGCCAGTAAGTTAATCCTTCTCGTATAGCAAACAGTTCATTGCCAACATCACATTACGCCGCCGAGCCGTAAGTAAAATTTAACGCCAGTAGCAAGAAATTGCTGTGTCACTGTAAATCTGTTTTCTGCCAATACAGTCTTCTCACTTGCGGTATATTGATTTTTAATGTGTGGAGCCACTTTACTGAGTAAATACCGATACGTTGTATCATCCATTCTCCAGTAATCATATATGACTTGGCGCCCTCTGCTTGCAGCTCCCGCAACACGAAATGATTTCCACCGTTTCCCCCCAAGTAAGCTCCTCTTTTTTCTTCAAAATGTAGTTTTCGTAGTAGCAATAACAGCGCATGATAACATGTGTTTACTGCCAACCATCTTGAAATATGATCAAAAATATGACAACAGTGTAAGACATCTTTTTAGCGTCAATTCAAAGATTTACATAAAAAAAAAAAAATATTACGAACTTTCGATGATATTTTTATGTCAAAGATTTGATCAAAGATTTGACCGTGTAATATCGGTCTAAAGGTCCTATAAGTACGAGCTGACGCATCCGCCATTTTCATTCCGGTAGCTCGTAAGTTAACATACTGCGGTGCTATAGGATTTGCGTCACGGCATTTTATCACGACATTATGGATGGTTGCGTTGCCATAAACTGGTCAGGTCATTACAGAGGTGGCAGCAGAATATTTAGTTTCTCGAGAGATTCTGAGAGAAGAAAAAATGGATCATTAACAGTCGGCTCAAAAACTGGGGACCCGCACCGAGCCCACAGTTATGTATTAGAAATAAATATTCATTATTATGACTTGAAGCAATATTTAATAGTGAAAATCGTCTGTGATATTCAAACGTAAGTACTACCTCTTAACAGAGAAGCTGCCTGTAGGAAGTTAGCAGCCCCAAAATATCGTAACACAGCAAAACATTCCGTTGACTGCTATTTGTGGTATTTCGAAGTTTTAGCGTCATAACTTGTAGTATGCAATTTGAAAGAATAGTACCTGATGTTTTATCACAAAATACACCATTAATTAAATTTCTTATTAGTAAATTCCAATACTGACGCTTACCTATAAGAGACTATAACATAACTGACAAAGAATACTGGGTAAATTGTACTTACGGCTGCGGCGGCGTAGTGTGCTAATGTTGGCAACGAAATGTTTGCTTTACAAGGGTTATTAAATTACTGATAAGACAAGGGCACTGTTACATACAAAAACCTGTCAACCTAGAGAAGGAACATAATTATTTATTTATTTGATGCTCAACACAAAGGATTATTCCCCTCATTCTATACGATTAGGTTTTCCAATAATTTTCAACGCTTGTTACCAACATCGGCACCGTGTGCCTCTACGCCCGTACGCTAATATTCTTTTTCGTTTTAGTGTTTGTAATATGTTCTGAAATATTTTGAATAACGTAATAGAAGTACATTCAGCAATGTGAGTACGACAATAAGATGTGGTGTACTTGTCACAGCTGACAACAAACACTTACTGCAGGACGGCAAACAAACATTGCATATTGACAGTAATTATTCAAATATAAGCCAAGATCGCCTAAAACTTTTATCTAGATTATTAGTTTCGGCAGAATTAATCGTAGTACGCGATTTTTATCACAGAAATATATATATTTCTTGCGCTTTTTTCTTTATTTGGACAGAAAAGAAAAACAGAAATACATAAAGAAAACGCGAGATTTTTGTGTCTAATCCACATATCGATGTAAAAAGGAGCGGAATGCAAGTTCAAAGTAGCACGATCTAAGGCTCTATGCCGGCACTTCCAAAATATTTCACTAAATGTGAACAAAACAACACTGTTAGTATAAGCTATATGTTGTGTTTAGTATTCGCACGGAATGAAAATGGCAGATGCGCCAGCCTGTGTTTCTAGGAGCTCTACCGCTTGATAAATGAGCACGTAACGAAGCGTGATGCTCCTCGTTGGATATTCTCTGTGTTTTCTGTTACGGATCCGACACTCAAGCGATGGCCCAACGACAATTTTTAACCTTACAGGCAGCATGTGACCGCATTAGCTACGGAGAGTCAACGATTGTGGAGGGGGGGACAAAAATCAGTGTACCCGTTGTGCTAATGTTGAACGAAACCATGTATTTGACGTTCAGAAGGGCTCGATCATAGATTTTCAGTCAAGAGGTGTGAAATGTGTCTTCATTTTTTTATATCATTCTTTATAATAATTAGAATTGTGAAAGAAATTAAAGAACAAAATATGAAATGAATTACTGAATAGTTTTTCGTGAAATGTGCCCGTAAAAGTTATCTCGCAAGAATGAATATTAATTGCAACACAATTTATAAGTTCGCTTTTAGACACGAGAATGACTGCTAGCAATTAATAAGCACAAACACGAAAAGAAGTTACGAGACACATTCCAATTTGTGGTTACGTTGCGTTTAACGTTGTTGCGCCACGAGAAATTTATCAAAAAAAAAAAATAAATAAATAAATAAATAAATAAATAATAATCTGAAACTTAAAAGTCAGAAGTAGACCACAAAAATTGCAAGTGTGGTGACTAATCATCGTTTACTGTACGTCGTCGTCGTATTTATAAAGAGGACTCGCGCGCCGCCACAGATGTTGTTGCCGCAGCAAGACTGTTTATTTTTTGTTTTTGCGAGTCTCCAGTTTATTGTTTAGTACATAGTTACGACTGTAATCTTCTGTTTGAAACATTGTGCTTTTGATGTGACGACTATACTTTAACGTAAAACGTCTCTCATTTGTGTTTAATGTATTATATCTACAGTCACAGGTCTACTAAATAAATTATTTCAAAAATGGCTTCTGCAGAGAATAATTCCGCGTTCTAGCGGTTTGAAAGATACACGTTAATAAAACGTCGGACAGTTCTGCTTCAGCTGACTCGACACAAGCAACAAACCACCATATGAATTTGTTGCAGCTGTTTCAGTGCTGTTAATTGGCATCCGCTTGGCAACATAACTGTTGGAGACAATGCTACCGATCATTCGTAAAATATCCGCGGCTAGCTCAAAAAATTAGTGCAATTAATTTTCTGAACTAAGCGGTAGCGATCAGGGATGTGATTGCGGAGTAAATTATACTTAACGAAATGAAATTGCGCTTGCATTTCATCTCCAACAATTTCGTTCTCTGCATTAAAGACGGATCATCATCATCGGCGATCTCTGTAAAATAAAAAAATAATCACACATGATTGTAAGGAATTAATAAAATCGAACTCAACATCGTTTTAAATGGTATTTTTATGCACCAAATGACTTTATTCAAGAACATATAACATCATAACTTACATTGAAATTCGAAAACGGATTCCTTTTAACATATTAATGTAAAATCTGGACTGACTAAGGAACATGTCTGATCCCTCTCAAGACAAAAACACGAAAAAACGACCGCACTAGTTCGTTACAGACTCTGGCGCAGAACAACTAATTGTAAGAGTTACAATTCCAGTTTTTTGTTTCCTATGTTTTTAATTACTCTACATCGTTCTGTTAAAAGATCTCTTTGCTTCATAATTCACTGTCGTTCTATTCACACACAAATTTGTCTGTAACTAATTCTCTTAGTAGTCCTATCGTGAGCTAACAATATAGGTGAAACTATTTTCGAAACGAATAAATTTGTAAACTGTTCGCGTTCCACTAAAAGTGCTTTGGTAAAACGGTGGTTTCCAAATCCAACGTTCAATCCCTCACAAATTTCACCCATGCATTATGTAACATAAACAAATATAAATTAACGATTACATTGTCATGCACGTTTTATCTAAAGACATCGCACTTCCGGCCACTGTAGCATAACAAATCTAACTCAAATAGAGAGATCTTTTAACTACATATTTTCGTAATACGTAAAAAATACGAAAAATGCCATATACAACATTAGGCAGGACGGGGCACATGTCCATATAGCTTAACGCGACCGCTTGTCCAAAGCGACAAATCCGGTTCGTCTCCAGATTCGGTACAAATTTTCTGTCACCGCCGTTGAATGTATTTCGAATCCCTGAAACCGCCATTATGTCTAACCTATATATTCCTATTACACGTCTTTTATTTTCTAAGACCCCCACCCCTCGACATACTCCTGTTTCTATTTTCCACCTTTCTATGTTCGAGACGTGCGAACTAAGGGTACCTATAATTGTCAATTACGCCACGGAATAAACAAAAACGCGATCTTACAACAGTCCCGTCCCCTGGAGCAATGCTTAGAATTCAAATAAGTAATCTATCAGTTCATAAAAATAGTGTAGGTATGCCTGCGGGATTGAAGTGAACACGGAATCAAGGATTGGGTCATCCCTCTGACTGCTTCCCCCTAACTCTAAGTGCCTAAGAGCATTGTATGTGTGTGTGTGTGTGTGTGTGGTGTGTGTGTGTGTGTGTGTGTGTGTGTGTGTGCATGTGCGTGCGTGTGTGTGCGTGTGTGTGTTTGTGTGTGTGTGTGTGCATGTGCGTGCGTGTGTGTGTGTGTGTGTGTGTGTTAACCTTACCATAAGTTATTTTCAATATTTTGTAGCTTAGGGACAGATGACCAATGTAGTTTGGTAGCATAGCTTTACGAACATTTAAACATATATAGACTTACCTGCTGAAGTCAAACAAGCCTCTCATCAAATCCTAATTGAAGTCTTTACCATCCAATGTATTTAAAAATAAAAATTTTTAAACTGTCTACACAATAACGAAGTAACAACAGTTTCCACTGATACAAAACAAAACGTGCACGTTATTGAATATACTCAGTTTGGGTCTCATGTGCCTAATTCTGTCCAGTGGTAGATAATGCGGTTTAATAAGTTCTATCCGGAATAAGTCTTCGTTCTGTATTAGAAATTACAGGAAGCTATTCTAATCGATTGTCGTGAAACCTCAGAGTAAAACGTTTACCGATGTTGACGTTGTGGTCTTCTGTCCGGAGACTGGTTTGATGCAGCTCTCCACCCTACTCTATCCCCAGCTAGCCTCTTCATCTCCCCTTAAGACCTGCAACCTACATCCATTTGAATCTGCTTACTGCATTCATCTCTTGGTCTCCCTCTGCGATTATTACCCCACACACTCCCCTCCAACGATTGCTTGACGTCTAAGAATGTAACATACCATAGATACCTTCTTTTAGTCAAGCTATGCCACAAATTCCTTTTCTCCCCAATTTTGTTCAGTACCTCCTCATTAGTTACGCGATCCACCTACCTAATCTTCAGTATTCTTCTGTAACACCTCATTTCAAAAGCCTCTATCCTCTTCCTGTCCGCACTGTTTAACGAACATGTTTCACTCCCATACAAGGCAATACTCCTTGAGAAAGGAATACTTATTAATATTCGATGTTAACAAATTTCTCTTTTTCAAAAACGCTTTTCTTTCCATTGCCATTCTGCATTTTATATCCTCTGTACTGCGACCATCATTTGTTATTTTACTGCCCAAGTAACAAAACTCATCTACCACATTTATTGTTTCGTTACCTAATCTAATTCCATCAGCATCGCCCGATTTTCTTAGACTGCACTCCATTACCCTTGTTTTGCTACTGTTAATATTCGTTTTATACGCACCTTTCAACACACTGTCCATTCCGTTCAACTACTCTTTCAGGTATTTTACTGTCTCTGTCAGAATTGCAATGTCATCGGCAAAACTCAAGGTTTTTATTTCTTCACCTTGAACTTTAATTCCTTCTCCAAATTTCTCCTTGCTCTCCTTTATAGCTTGCTCAATGTACAAACTGAATAACATTGGAGAAAGGCTACAACCCTGTCTTACTCCCTTCCCAACCTCTGCATCTCTTCCATGCCTTTCAACTCTGATAACTGCTGCCTGGTTTTTGTACAAGTTGTAAATAACATTCCGTTCCCTATATTTTACTCCTGCTGATTTCAGAATTTGAAAGAGTGTATTCCAGTTAACATTGTCAAAAGCTTTCTCCAAATCTACAAAAGCTACAAATGTAGGTTTCCCTTTCCTTAACCTAAGATAAGCCGTAAAGTGAGTATTGCCTCCCGGGTTCCTACATTTCTCCTGAATCCCAACTGATGTTCCCCGAGGTCGACTTTTACCAGCTTTTTCATCCTTCTGTAAACAATTCGTGTTAAAATTTTGTAAATATGACTTATTAAACTGATGGTTCTATAATTTTCACGCCTGTCTGTGCCTACTTGTTTTGGAATGGGGATTATTACATTTTTCTTAAAGTCTGGGGGTACTTCACCTGTCTCATACATCTTACACACCAAGTGAAACAATTGTGTCATGGCTGGTTCACCCGGAGAGTTTAGTTGTTCTACTGTAGGGGCCTTGTTTCGACTTAGGTCTTTGAGTGATCTGTCAAACTCGTCTCTTAGTGTAGTATCTCCTATTTCATCTTCATCTGTTTCCTCTTCCCTTACTACAATATTGTATGTGAGTTCATTTCCTTTGTAGAGCCCGTCTGTATACTTTTTCCACTTTTCAGTTTTCCCTTCTTTGCTGAGAACTGGTTTACCATCTAAGTTCTTTATATTCATACAGCTGCTTTTCTTGTCTCCAAATGTCTCATTATTTTTTTGTAAGCGGTATCTATTTTTCCCCTATTTACACATTCTTCTACAGACTTTCATTTGCCTTCTAGCCACTCCTACTTAGCTATTTTGCACTTCCTGACAATCTCATTTCTTAGTCGTCTGTACTCCATTTTGCCTGTTTCATTTATACTTTCTCCTTTCATCAATTAAATTTAGTATTTCCTGTGATATCTAAGGACTTTTTGTAGGTCTTGCCTTTCTACCTATTTTGTCCTCTGCTGCCTTCACTATTTCATCTCTCAGTGCTACCCATTCCTCTTCTACTGTTTTATTTCCCCCGTTTCTGTCAACTGTTGTCCAAAGCTCCCTCTTAAATTCTTAAGCACTTCAGGGTCCCTCAATTTATCCAAGTCGCATCTCCTTATTCTCCTACCTTTCTGCAGTTTTTTCAGTTTCAACCTATACTTTATGACCAATAAATTATGGTCGGAGTCTATATTTGCCCCTGGGTATGTCTTACAGTTTAAAACCTGGTTCCGGAATCTATGTCTTAAACATTTTAAAATCTATCTGCTACCTTCCAGTGTATCCTGGTCTCTTACACGTATACAACCTTCTTTCGTCATTTTTAAATCACGTGTTTGTTATGATTAAATTATGTTCCGTGCAAAATTCTACCAGGCGGGTTCCTCTTTCATTCCTTTTGCCCAGTCCATGTTCACCTATTATTTTTCCTTCCCTTCCTTTTCCTACTATCAAATTCCAGTCTCCCATAACAATTAAGTTTTCCTCTCCCTTAATTGTCTGAATAATTTCCTTTACTTCTTCATACATTTTTTTCGATCTCCTCATCATCGGTAGAGCTAGTTGGCATATAAACTTGTACTATTGTGGTCGATGTTGGTTTCGTATCTATCTTGACTACGATAATGCGATCACTGTGTTGCTCATTCCTATTTTCTTATTCATCATCAGACCTACTCCTGTAATACCCCCAATTGGTTTTGTATTTATAATCCTGTACTCGCCTGACCAGAAATCCTGTTCCTCTTTCTACGGAACTTCACTAATCCCCACTATATCTAACTTCAACCTACCCATTTCTCTTTTTTAAATTTTCTAGCTGCCCTACCGGATTAAGGGATCTAACATTCCACGCTCCAATCCGTAGAATGCCAGTGTTGTCTTTCCTGATGATCACATCCTCCTGAGTAGTCCCTTTGCCCGGACACCCGAATGGGGGACTATTTTACCTCCGGAATATTTTACCCGAGAGGATGCCATCATCATATGTTCATACAGTAGAGATGAGTAGAGCATGTCCTCGGAAAAAGAAACGGCTGTAGTTTCCCCTTGCTTTCAGTGCGCAGTAAATGTATGGCAAAGCCATGTTAGCTGATGTTACAAGTCCAGCTCAGTCAATCATCCAGACCGCTGCCCCTGTAAGTACTGAAAAGGTTGCTGCCCCTCTTCAGGAACCACATGTTTGTCTGGCCTCTCTAAAAATACCACTCCGCTGTGGTTGCACCTATGGTACTGCTATTTGTATCATTGAGGCACGCAAGCTACCCCACCTCGCCAATGTCTGTGGTTCATAGGGGTGGGACTTAATATATTGTGACTGCTGGAGCGCATGGCGATTCACCGCACCAAACAACGTGCTGGCGTACTGTAGCGACGACTCTGATGATTCGTCTACGTCAGGATCGGCTGTGTCCTTCCAGTGTCTACTAAATACGTCAGCCCTTTCACAGCAGTACGCTGTCCATGAAGTACTAAACTCCCTCTAGTATTTTACTATATGCACTACACATCAGACGTGAGCTTCCAGCCACAGACAGAATTCAGTAACGTCCCATTGGAATTATTTAACAGAGAAACAGAGATCTAGGTTGCCAGACGCAAAGTGAGAACTCCCAGCCTAACAGACGCAGTTCAGAAACAGTCTTTTACGAACCGAGATTCAGTCACAATCTAGCTCTGTTATTACAATGTCCTATCTAAGCCAGAGGAACGACACGACTTCGTCTAGAGGACAGGAAAGTCCTTCATCCTCTAGAGCTCTGCCCATAACTGCTGTGTATCCCGCACTTTCCTCCCCATCAGTAAAAGACAGTCCAATCACGTATCAGATTCCCCAACTCACACTCTTTTCATTTAAACACTATCCAGCCAGCCTCTGACTCGGGTTTCTCCCATGTGGCTTTCTAGAACAAAATACCATTCCTGCCTCCTCATTCCTGTCACATACGTCCCCTCCTATCATCCGCTGGAAAAATATGCTGGTCTTTGTCCTCCCAAGCTAACGGCACAAAGTTCCCGTCGTTCATCAATGAGCTGTTTACCCTTTCGCCGTCTCGTCAACTTGGTGTCAGAGCCCTTTCCTTCTATTGTGTTGCGACTATTCGGCATATCACTACAGTTGTGATTCCGCGAATGATTGTAAAATGTAAACTTTCACGCCCGGAATGGCCAAAATTACTAAAAATTTCCGGGCTATTATGCCGTGGTCTAGTGGATTTATTGTCGAAACCCAACGTTTCGTCCCCGACTGCGGAGGACATTCTCAATGGGGATCGTAGCGCTTTCAATGTCCGATACACACCCTGGCTCGCTACTGACGGACTCCGTTTACGAGGGCTCGCGCGCAGAGGTGTGACGTCAGATGTTTGACATGCGCGCGCAATTCGTCGTTGCCGATAGCCGCCGTCCGTTGATATCGTCCCATGGTGGAAGACTGTTACATTTCTTCTTCAAAACCGGAATCCAGATTTCATTTAGTTTCACGCCCTCCTCCATCCTATTGAAATCATTGGGGTGTTTTACAATTTCTATAGCCTCTTTGGTGGTATCCATTTGTGGTCGCTAAAACCTGAGTCTTATCAAATTGAATAAGGTGGTCCCCTGGTTGAAAATCATGTTTAGCAGTTGCCGTTATTTACAAACCTACTCGGAAGATACAGGATCACCTGAAGTCGGCAAAGGATGCGCGTAAACCGCTGGAAAAAGCAGGAATTTATAGGATTCCGTGTAGCTGTGGAGACATATACGTGGGTACCACAAAAAGAACAGTCAAAAACTACTAGATGAGCACAACTGTAGAAGGGAAGAGATTGACAGATCAGCTGTCGCTGTACATGTTTTTCAACAACGACGAATTGCGCGCGCATGTCTAACATCTTACGTCACACCTCTGCGCGCGAGCCCTCGTAAACGGAGTATGGCTTCAGTCAGTAGCGAGCCAGGGTGTGTATCGGACATTGAAAGTGCTACGATTCCCCTTGAGACGGGGACGAAACGTTGGGTTTCGACAATAAATCCACTAGACCACGGCATAATAGCCCGGAAATTTTTAGTAATTTTGTCCGCGAATGATGTTTCAGGTAGGTCGCTGAACTGTCCACACTACCAATGCTCTCTCGGTCTTCTGTGGAGCCACCTGACCCCTGTCGTCACGTTCTGGTCCCCTATGTCTTCACCACAGTCTTACAGTGAGACTAGGTTCCCACGTCTCCATAAGTTTACCCACCCAAAATCCCATCAAGCAATTAAAGCTTAATTATTAGTGTTGAAGTGTTCATGACAATGCCATTCATGCTCAATTTTCATATTAACACGGCTTTATTCTTATCAGAGCTTGTGTTGTTGTTGAGATGTAATAGGCAAGCTACAGAGCTAAATGTTTACTACTTCATCACCCAAATAACAAATTAAACACATTATTTTATTAGAACCTCAATTGTTAAATGCCAGTTTGTGAGTGTGTGTAATATAAGAAACATGATTTCTAGATAAAGTAATGGTTAAGATAAGACACATACATTGCTAGGAAGACAAACAAATAACATTTCATCATAAAATAGGAAAATAAACAAGAGCACATGGCCATGAAACTAAAACCTGCTAATATGCACTTTCGGAAAACATAAAGTGAAATAGTATGCTTAGAGATATATTCTATTGTATATTTGAGTAGGAACTGGCCCTGAAAACACAAATATAATAAATGTTTCGAATATAAACTTGCCAGCATGGGCAGCATTGTAGATTAACTAACCCTATATGAAATATTCCCGTGTTCTTGTATACATCAAAAGAACTAATACTTTATTTCGTTATTCTGTACATGGTAGGAACATTTGCTTTTCACTATTTTTCAAGATATTAGGATAAACAAACAATGTATTGTTGTATTTTATAGTTAAGCATATTTCAGATCTGCAACTCAATATATGAAAGCAGGATTATTATGAATTAATTAATAATTACCTTAATTTTGAATGTAAAGCTGCTATTATCTTGCCATAACATGGCCAAACTAATTGTTTTTCATATCTTTAATAGTTGTAACAATGTATGCCGCCACTATGCCGGTTTGGGCACCGATGTACATATTGTTGTAATATATTGTAGGATAAAATTGATGAAATTAAACAGCTTTTGAGATACCTGGTGTTTTCTCTGAGTTCTTGCCTTAATTTTGACGCACACATAAAATAGAGAACATTTCTCTAGCTGCACGTATTCTGAATGAATTCTAGGGATTCCTGTAAGCAGGTTATGTAGATGCTGTGTTTTAAGAAGATTCTGCATCCACGAGATATCAAGGTAACTGTCCTGAACTTTGATGCTGTGTAGATTTATTAAGACGTGAAGACCACAATCACTGAGTCGGCAACAGAACACTGTAAGGTGGTAACGTTTTATTGTGTTGTTCTTGTCTTCAGTTCGGGGACTCGTTTGACGCTGCTTGCTACCCTACTCTATCCGAGCCTCTTTTCATAAGAGAGGTAACCAACATCCATTTGAATCTGCTTACTGTATTCGTCTCCTGCCCTCCCCCTGCGATTTATACCCTATACCCTCCCTTCCAGTGCCCTAAATTGGAATTTTAGTCATGTCACAAATTTCTGTTCTCTCCAGTTCTTTTCGGTACCTCCTTATTAGTTATGCGATCTACCCACCTAATCTTCAGCATTCGTCTGCAGCATCGTATGTCAAAAGCTTCTATAATCTTCTTGTCTGAACTATTTATCGTCTTGGCACTTGAATTAATATTCGATGTTAAGACATTTCTCTTTTTCAGAAACGCTTCCCTTCCCATTGCCATTCTGTATTTTGTATCATCTGTACTGCGACCATCCTCCTTTATTTTACTGCTCAAGTAACAAAACTAATCTACCACTTTTAATTTCACTTTTTCCCAAATCGAAACTGATCTACGCCGATGTCGGCTTGTACCAGTTTTTAAATTAATCTTACCACAGCTAATGATAACGTATCTTACATAATCGGTGTGTAAGATTTTGTGTAGCTTGCAAGTATTCTAAGATTCAAAACATTGCCACCTTATAATTTGACGCCACTTCGCTACTTGCAGTTCGGTGATAATGAAATGACGGGAAGGACAACTCCACAGCCAGCCGTAAGCTACAAAGTCTCTAAACCTGATCGGGAATCAAACCCAAACCCCTCTGCTTGGCACTTAGTCGCCCTGCCCAGTCAGATACAGAGCAGATGAAGACTTACGAGTGTTGAAGACGCCAGTAACCTACTAGAAGCTTAATACGCTCCATCATTGCATTAATGTTCACCAACTATAGAATTAAGTAAGCTGCTATGCAATTTAGTCTAATCACTCAATTATACGAACATATATCTATACAGAGCGAATCACCTAACACTTGCACCGCAAATATTGCGGAAACGGAATGTGCACTCGATGTGCGATTTCACAGAATGAATTGGTAGTAAAAAAATAAATAAATAAATAAATAAATAAACGTTTAAATGTTTGTATAGCTTATGGAGCTTAACTACGGGGTCATCAGTCCCTAAACTTACAAACTACTTATGAACTAGCTAACACTAAAGACCGCACAAATATCTATGCCCGAGGGGAGATTCGAACCCCCGACCGTAGTGGCCGTGCAGACCGTGACTGGCAAGCCATTTTTGTAAAAATATTTTTTTTTTTTCATGCTTCATATCTTCTATGTACCTTGGGCACTTCCACTTCAGTACAGATTTCTGCATAGCAGTAACAGCGCTACCTTACATTGTTGTTATCACTTTCCCACAATAAACTTATTGTAAATAAAGAACTGTCACATGATCACTGTCTTTTACTATATCTTTTCTTGGAGCCTGTTTTTTTTTAGGGCCTGGAGAATAATCTTCACTGCACAATCGTCCCATACCGGTACTGTCTTCTGTATACCCCATCAAAATGTTCACACTTTTGGCATAAGCAAGAAATTGGTAGCCTACTAGGCTACTGGGTTCAGTCAGATTCTAGTGACTACTTGCTTACTCCAGATCGGTACATTCTTGTGAATGTTAATGGCGTACTATACAATCTGGGGATAGTGATGAAGCTTCTAAAAAAACATTTTGAAAATTAGAAAATACTAAGTTAGTACTTACATGAAGACAATGAGACGGCCTGGAAACTTCCAGTAGGCAAAGCTCAAATTAGGATACTAGTCCTCATTCCAGTCAAACATCGGGTTTTCTGGTACTTATAGTCTGACACCTGCAAAATGCAAGTATCTGGCCAATATCATATAAACTGTTAACAGAAAGTACTCCCGAACTTGCTTATTTGGAGATATAGTTTGCAGTTGCAGAACGTGTCGGAGACAAGAGATTCGCCGTACTTCCTAAACTGCAGAAACGACAAAAATATTTATAAAAATGATTTAGAGGTTTATATTGATCACCAAGAATAGGCCTATTGCTAAAAAATATCAGTATATTTTTCTTCTTCTAGGACAGAAACACATTGCGTTGGAGAAACAGCGAGGGAGCATGCTCATTTTTTTTTTTTTAAACCAGTCACAGGAACCTCAGAAAATGTACATACTTCACCTTCTTCTTAAAAAGACTTTCACTCGAATGCAAAATCACATGAAACTTCAAGCTTTCCATCAACAACAGTAAAATCATACTTGTCGGGAAATTAATGTCTGAAGGCTGAATTAATATGGGCTATGAAATGTTGTGAATCTAATTATTCTTTCAATTCATCCTTATTTGTAAATATGTTGTCGGATAGTCAAATTGCATGACATTTCACTTGTGGAGAGAAAAAGTGTGCCAATCTGATTTGTTTTGGTGTTGCACCTCATTTCAAACAAATTTTGTTTAAATGCTTGGATTTTGTGAATGAGTTCACTCTTTTATTTGATGAGACTTTAAATACATCCACCCAGAGCGAGCAGATGGATATTTTAGTTAGGTTCTGGAACACAAAATCGAAACAGGTACATACAAGGTACCTCACTTCTACTTTCATGGGCTGTGCAACAGCAGAGGACATTAATAATTCATTTGTGGCTGCTATTGAAACTATAAAGCTTCAAAACCTTCTACAAGTATCTATCGATGGACCTGGATTAAATAAAAAATTCATGAAGATGCTGCAGAAGAATATGAAAGAAAATCATGGAAAAAAGTTATTAGAATTAGGCTCCTGTGGCTTACATACATTACATAACTGTTTTAAAGAAGGTGCCCAAGCTTCTGGTTGGAAAATAGATATTTTCTTAAAAAGTCTGTATTATTTCATGATTCACCTGCTAAAGTTGAAACACACCTGGAACTTTCAGATTCAAAGAAAGTGGGCCTGAAATTTTGCCACCATAGGTGGCTGGAAAATCTTCCTTCAGCCCTGAGGGCTCTGTGGATGACATGTCTCTGTTTGTTATGAATGTAGAAAAGGGGAAAATTGCCAAGCCAGCTTCCAATTCATATAAGGTTGTCTTATCTGCAGTAAAGGATAAGTTATTAAAAATAAAACTACAATTTTTTGTTGTTGTGGCCCAGATTGTTCGCCCTTTCTTGGCTACATATCAATCTGACAAACCACTCTTCTCGTTTCTTGCAAATGATCTCACTACATTAGTGAATCATTGTCTTCATATTTTTTATATTTTGAACAAAGAGGATGTTAACAAAATTGATTCTTCAGATAAACTGGCGATTTATAAAGTGGAATCATCTTCACTTAATGAATTGAGTAAAGTGGGTTTAGGCTTTGTAGGAGATAATATGTTGTCTAGCTTGGTGAAGGATGGGAAGATAACGAAGAAAGAAGTTTCAACTTTAAAACATGAAGTACAGTTATTTATTGTGGAAATGATAAAAGGTATACTGCAAAAATCTCCTTTGCAATATTCTATTGTACGCTATGCAGCCTGCATGGATCCAAAAGCTATTCTTGCAAATAAAGATGTTTGAAAGAAGGAAAAGAAAGTATTACTGAATAATCTTGTGGAAAGTTGCCATGTTTTGGCAGAAAATTATGATTCTCTGCTACTGGAGTTTGAAGATTTTCTACATGACATGCCACGTCAAGAGTGCAGAGATTTTGATGTCAAAACATCAAGATTGGACGATTTTCTGTTCAAAAATATGTATTCAAGAGGATACCAAGAAATATGAAAGATTTGTAAGAAGATTTTGATCTGCTCTCATGGCCAGGCAACAGTCGAGAGCGGATTCTCAATTAATAAGGCTCTAGAAGTAGAAAATGTGAAGGAACGGTCGTATGTGGCCCTGCGACAGGTGAAGGACCACCTTCAATTTTGTGGGGGAATGGAGAATATCAAAATCACGAAGGATTTGCTGGCATCTGCGTCTTCTGCAAGGAAAAAATACATGGCTTACCTTGAAGAACAGAGACAAGCACAGAAGACCAAGACACAAACAGAAAAGAAGCAGAAATTACAAGGAGAACTTTAAGGTTTACAGCAGAAACGAATTCACCTTGAATCTGACATTTCCGTTTTGCACAAGTCATCTGACGGACTATCAGAGGTTGCAGAAAAACCAGGATTAGTTCATACTGTTCCCAATCGAATGCTTTAAGGAAAAAGGCACATGAGAAGAAGGAAGAGATTGAAGCATTAGACAGCCAAATCAAGCAAAAAACGGATGAAGTTAAAAACATATTGTGATTTGTTGTTTTATAACTGTACTGTGGATTTTTTGTTAAATAAATTTTTAGTGCTTTTAACTTTTTGTTATTGACACATCCTTAATATCATTAAAATTCACACATTTTAAATTATTATGTTTATTGTATGATAGAAAGTGCAGGGAAGAATAAAACTTGACATACGTATTTGAAATTCTTCAATGAAGGATATTCTTGGTAACTTTTTAAAGATCTGCCTTATTTCTATTAAGCTGATACTGTTGAATTATATATCCTTTTTTGCCTGTTTATTGTAGTCTTGCCCTCAAAGTACAGCAACAAGTGAAACTACTTTCAGGGAAAAGCCGGAACAGGGTGGCAACTGATAGGAAAGCGAAGGGCGGTAAGCTTCCAATAGTATAGAGCACTTGGGATGATATGGGACCCCTGGCTCGTCTACGTGACACCCCAAACGTCCACAGTTGCTGCAGAGTGGCTTCAGAAACACTGAAGATTAGCATTTTGTTAAAACTACACGCCCACTCTTTTCCAGGCATGAGGAATAGCATTTTTATATCATGTTTTAAAATATTAGCTTTTGAAATATTAGTAAATATTGCTAGGATTTTGTTATTTTAATAATTTATTATTGTGGTTTTTAATGTGGCAATAAATACGGCTTCTCCGTTACGCCACTGTCCATGTAAGAATGCGTACTTGTTTTACTTTTAAGTGGATGTGTGAGGATCTAATGGCTGTCTGAATGTGGGTGGTAATAGCTCGCTTTGCATGGTTCTCTCTGGCTCAGAGTCGATAGGTAGTCGTTAACAAACCCTGCTGCTCATGCGACCAAAGAGGTTTCTACACCCTTTGGTTACAAGCTACTTGACGAGTCTTCTCCAGGGCGAGTCTCATGATCTTCTCTCCCCACTACCGCGGTTATCATGGATTTCCCAGTTTCCGGTAGCTTTCCCGCACCTCCTGGCCGCTAGGTCTTCACTCTGTGCTCGGACCATGGTGAGGTAAGGTTGGTTCTTCTCTTGTGCCTGCAGAGATGGTAGTGATTCGTTGTCTAGCATGTTTAACTTAGACTTTTGAAGTTAGATTCAGTTTTCCGAATATTTATTTTTGATTGTGGGCGGAAATGTGTTCTAGTTATTCAATCCATTGATTTCCAACAGATAAACGTGGTGTATGCGTTACTAGTTGCAGTTTGATAATGGCCTGGTATATTCAAACCTTTTGTGATTATGTGGCAGTGTACGAACTCTGTATAAATTCTTTCTAGTTATGTGGGACCCGATTTCTAACAGACGATATATTCATTTTTGTACAGTGCATGCAAAATTTTTCTTATCATTTCCACCACTGAGTACCGAACTCTCCAGAAATGAACAGTATTGACCATATATGATGTGATGCCTTGCAATCTGCTGCTCAGAAGAGCTCTCCATCCCCATATGGATGTAGTCAGTTCCCTCCAGCAGTACCTCAGTAGTCGGGTCCATGCCATGTCGAGTTGGGGAACTTCTGGGCGGTTGCGGGATCCCTACACAATATTAGGCACGTTTACCATTTTATTTGGCTGTTAGGTGTGTGTGTGTGTGTGTGTGTGTGTGTGTGTGTGTGTGTGTTTCACTTAACCTTCTAAACTACAGAACCAATTTCAACCAAACTTAGTACACGTATTTCGTGCTGTCAGGCAACAAGCACTTGAGGGTGGAAAATACAGGTCAAGACATATGAGTTCATAAACAAGTACATGCGCGAAAAACTGCCGCACCATGCGACATTGTTCATCCTAAGGAACTGGACCGATTTAAACAAAACGTGGAACACATATATCACAATGTCTGGCAACACTCTTTCTGCGGATAAGAACTAGCTATGCTTCATACTTAGGGGTTATGGCGTCGCAAAACGACGCGATACACAAAATCTAACCGAACCGTGCGACGCATGAACAACCATATTTCATTCATCTACTATTTCGAGGATTGAAGCACTTACCGATTTTCTTACTAGAAATCCCTGCAAAATGAAAAAAGGATAGAAGTTTATCAGTTACTACTTTTCCGCTGTTTACGCAGTAAAGGAAATTTAGAGGGCCGGAATTTGAAGCTGAGTGTAGAACGATCTTTCTGCCGCCTACTTACATTTCGCATAATGATCACAAAGACAAGAGAAATTAGGGCTCGTACGAAGGTATATAGGCATTCTTTTTTCCGCGTTCTATTTGGGAGTGGAATAGGAAAGGAAATGCCTAGTAGTGGTACAGTGTACCCTCCGCCACGGACCTTACGATGGATTGCGGAATACGTATGTAGATGTTTATTTATTACTTCTACATTACTAACTGTATTCGCGATATAATTTACAGAGAGTATGCACACGCAACTCTGAATGTGCCTTCAAAATTATGTCATTATACGACTCACAGTTCATTAAAAGCGGACCTGTCACGCATGAGGTTTCTATTTATTATTTAGTAGTTACTCTATCCGCGACGCACATTGCATATAGTGCGCACATATAAGAAGAAATGTACCTCCGAAATTATATCATACTACGACACGTAGTTCAGGAGATATGACGTAACAATTGCCGCGCGGGAGCAGCCGAGCGGTCTGGAGCGCCACGTTGCGGATCGCGAGGCATCCCGCGTCGGAGGTTCAAATCTCCCACGGCCACGGATGTGTTTGTTGTCCTTAGGTTAGGTGAACTTGGTTTAAGTAGTTTGTAACCTAGAGACTAATAATCAAGCAGTTAAGTCCCGTAGATTTACAAACATTTGAACATTTTGATTTCGTAAACAATGAGAGGCACGAAAAATAGCCTCATCATGCATAAGTTTGTAATTTATTAACTCTTTGCTACTAACTATATTGGTAACTCATTTCACGGAGAGATTCCTATAATCCGATAGAATGGGACAGAAGGCGATGGATAAGGGAGGAGGGGTGTGGAAGAAGGATATGGACTAAGAGCAGAATAATACATTCCCTGGTAACATCGTGTGCTAATGCTACTTATATAGCTAACGAAAACCAAGGTAAATTAACCATTAGATTCTGATGAAAGTTTTATATACCGAAATTGAAATTCCTGACACTATAGCAATACAAACCTAACTTAGAACGTGAGATATTTAATGCGTCACATCATTTAAACTGTACATTTTCATAATAAGCGGGCATAAAAGCGAAAGACACCAAATACAGTAATAGCTTCAGAAGACTAGGAATCAAGATGGCGTTTTACTGTCAGTAAGGCAAAGAAACTGACGTCACAATAATAGTTCAGTTCTGGTGGCGTAGCTAGAAGTGTGACGAAGCTACATGATGTGTCACTTTTATTGCATGTGAAAACCTAGCTTTAGTTTCGGGCTGGTTCGAGAGGGCGCTTACACGGCAACTTGCCCCAATACGAATTCTTCACCATGTAATGCTGTAGGGCACATGGAAGTGGCTGTGGTCTACCAAATGCTCATAGAGAGAAAAATATCAGAGAAAAGTGATATAGAGCCTTCACGGACTAGTTTAAAAGGTTACGCGATACTGGCATACAATGAAAGATTTAAACGGATGTTGTTTATAAGTGTTGCAATGAATTGTCTACAGCGAAACGCGACCCATTGCAAAGCCTTGTGACTCTGCTCTTCATTCTGTTTGAAAAAAAAACGACTAGGTTGTTAAAAAATAGAGGTAACATTCAGATCAGGTCGTAACATGTCTATCATGACTTTATAGACAATCTTTCCTTCCATTCACCTATTCCGTCACAAGATGTCTATTTTCGTTGGCATTACTACCAATCACGATTCATGTGTTACAAATATTATGAATATCACCACACATTTGAAGACAAGAGCGAGTCGTATTTAACATTTCGGCCAAGACGATATCATTACAGATTGAGCATATGTTGTGACTGAGGAGGGATACAGAAGGAAAACGTTGCCCTCCTAATCATCACACCCCCCATTTAGGAAGTTAGGGAAAACTGTGGAAAACGTAAATGTAGATGAGTGAACAGGGCTTTGAAGTGCCTTCCTCTCAAGTGTGACTCTATTGCCTTAATCAATGCGTCCCTCACTCTGCAGAAAAAATAGATATGACGTCAGCAAATAGTACTGATGAAAGTTCAACGATATTCGTTGAGACATGAGGCAGCTGTTTATGAAATTCCATACCTGCTGAATGTTTAGAGTCATTACAGTTTTTTCACTTCTCTTGTACTAGCACATCAATCAGTAACATAAGGAGAGGATGAAGGAAAATAAGAATGAATGAAAGAAAGGAGGATATATATAAGACTGAACTGGTACAAATATTTAAGTCTTTGTTTTTACCGTACTTACTATCTATGTTAATGCTGCAAAGTGCTGGTGTATAAAAATTCGCCGTTCCTCTCCAATGCTCCTGCAAAATTATTTAGTAAAACAAGAATATCCAACTGTAATTAATGTTTCTGTTGCAGGAATAATGGCACCTGCCTATAAACTTATTTACTTCAATGCTCGAGGAAAAGCAGAGCACATACGCTTCATTTTCGCATATGCTGGTGTGGACTATGTGGATGAACGAATTCCCAAAGAAAAGTGGTCACATTACAAATCAAGTAAGTTTCTAAATGCATTATAGATACTGTACTGGAACTTTTTGTTTTATTTATTACTGCAAGCTGGAACATTTTTATATGTATAGCTTTGTCTATAACGGTTAAGTATTTGCAGTTTATCTGGGAAAAGACTTTCGACTGCAAAACGTGATCTTTTTGAGTTGACATATGATGGTGATGTTATGAAGCAGTACATGTGCGTGTGTGTGTGTGTGTGTGTGTGTGTGTGTGTGTGAATATGAAGTTTCGTTCGCCATATTCATAATATACGGTAGTGCTACAGTGCCCGGGCACAGAAATATCACCATATTCGAGAAGCCTGAACAACCAGTTATTTCAGCAGCTAGTGGTTCGTGTAGCTCCTAGTAGCGACACTTGCTCCCTATTCTTGTTGAGTACTATAATGTTCCTCAGTGTCATACTGACGTGTGTTTGGCTTGTGGAATCTTCTATAAGGCACTCAATTAATATGGGATCAAAAAGTATCAAATATATTACTTGTCATTTTGATGACAGGTTACTGATGTCGGTGTGCCTTATGCTGCAATTCGGTGTAAACTCTTCTTTCTAGGATACTGAAGTATAAACTTGAAGAAAAAATAAGATTTTCTCTTAAAACATTTTTTTTTTTAATTATCTTCACATTTTCCCAGATACCTATAAACTTCGTAGGTTGTCACAGTTGTGGGAATTACAGAAGAACACACGAAATTTGGAATAGCCGTTAATGCGCTAGACGCCAGAGCAGCTGCTCTCAGCGCTGATATTATATTGACCCCGCCAGCCACGCTGCAGTATACGTCTCTGAAAAATTTAGTAATCACAAGAATGTGTCAACCGATACAACAACGTATACAACTGGTACTGAAAGGCGAGAAGATACGAGACAGAACTCCATCTGAATATTGGAGGCATCTGAGAAGCATAGTTAGAGAAGACGAACTTTCAAATGACACGCTAAGACAGGTATGGCTGGCAGAATTACCAGAGAATGTTAAGACGGTGGCAGTTTTGTATGAGACACAAGATATTTCAACATTGCTCTCAGTGACGGACAAAGTATATGCTGTACTAGAGAAGAGACATACAGCAGATATAACTGCAATTACCAATAATTACGACTCACAAGAAAATGCAGCTATACAGAGAAACCAACAAGCAACTGTCAAGGATCAATTACGTGAACTACAAGAACAGGTTGAAGCCCTGCAAAAACGGGTAGCGACGCTGCTGGAGAGCGAGAAGAGCGTTCGTAAGCAAAGCACGAACAGTAACAGCGGAAACAACGGAATCCAATGGAAAGACCAAGTCTGCTGATATCATCGACGGTTTGCAGAGAGAGCTACGAGGTGCACTACGCCATGCACGTACTCAAGCTGCATGATCAATCAAGTAAAAGGTGAGGCCGACGAGCAGCGCGTCATGGTGAGTAACATGTCTCTTTTACCTTTGCTTTCGTGCCGGTTATATGTGCGTGACATAGAATCGAAACGTATTTACCTAATTGATTCAGGATCAGACATAATTGCACTACCGATCGGAAGTTGCAAAGCCGAAGTTCAAGCTTCACAGATAAGTCTTACTGCAGCAAATAGAGCACCAATAATGACTTACGGGAAGTGTCAGTTAGACGTTAAATTAGGATTCAAACGAAATTATACTTGGTCTTTTGTATTAGCTGAAGTTACAGATGCTATCCTAGGTGCGGATTTTTTGTATCACAATAAACTTGAGGTAAATATCAGTACAGCAAGCATAAGATGTGGTGAAGAAATAGTAAAAGGTACGTTAGGACGAAATACTTTTGGTACCATAGGCTACCAGGATAGTCAGATGTGTCACTTGCATAGTAATGATAAAAAGGTGCACACGCAAACAGTTTTGCACAACACAGTGCACCACATTAAGACGACAGCTGGGCAACCGGTATCACAGAGACCAAGAAGGCTATCTCCAGACCGATTTGCGGCAGCGAAAGCAGAGTTCGAAGATTTGCTGCAAAAAGGTGTGCTTCACAGGTCTGACAGTCCCTGGTCATCGCCACTCCATATGGTCAGAAAGAAAGATGATTCTTGGAGGCCCTGCGGTGACTATCGAGCATTAAATGCCCGCACTGTTCCCGACCGGTACCCGATTCCAAACATCAGAGATTTTACGAATGCACTGGCAGGAGCGACCATATTTAGTGTCATAAACTGTAAAAAAAGCGTACCACCAGATACCAGTCGCAGAAGCTGACATACCAAAAACAGCGATCATAACACCTTTTGGTTTATTTGAGTACGTAAGGATGCCATTTGGTTTGAAAAATGCAGCCCAAACTTGGCAACGCTTGGTGGATAAAATGTTAAGAGGTTTGCAATGTTGTTTCGCATACCTTGACGATATACTGATCTTTTCGAAATCGAACGAACAACACGAGGAACATTTAAAAACCGTTTTCAAACGTTTAGATGCGTATGGAATTGAAATAAATGAGGCTAAATGTATGCTCAGACAAAGTCAAGTATCATTTCTCGGTTACACGGTGACTCCGGCTGGAATAATTCCACTTTCAGAAAAAAATTACAGCTATAAAGAAGATGCCCCAACCAACCAATTACCAACAGCTTCGGAGATTTCTTGGAGCTGTAAACTTTTATCGGCAACATTTGCCAAAAGCAGCCGAAAAGCAGGCACAGGCAAACAACCATTAAAATGGACTCCAGAAATGCAAACTGCATTCGAACAAATTGAAACAGACTTACAGAATGCAGTCCTATTAGCACACCCAGTTCCTCAGGCACCATTAGCCATAGTGGTCGATGCCAGTCAGCAAGCTTTAGGAGCAGCCTTGCACCAGCAAATAAATAGCCACTGGCAACCCTTAGGATTTTTCTCCTGTAAATTCACAGCGGCACAAGTCAACTGGAGTGCATATGATAGAGCAATGTATGAAGCTGTAAAGTATTTTCGTCCGCAAGTGGAAGCCAGACCATTCATTATATATACCGATCACAAGCCTATCACTTTTGCTTTCTGCAAAAACAAAGACAGTTGCTCACCGCGACAATTTCGGCAGCTAGAATTTATAGCCCAGTTTACTACAGACGTGAGGCATATCAGAGGAGCGGAAAACGTGGTTGCAGATTGTTTGTCAAGAGTTGATGCTATTTCTCAGACGATCGACTATGAACAATTGGCAAATGAACAGAAAGTGGACCCGCAACTTGAAGCATATCGCAAGGATGGTACCTCAGGGATACGATTACAACAAGTACATCCAGCTGGAGAGAATGTTTATGTTTGGTGCGATGTAGACCATTTGTGCCTGAGACACTGAGAAAGAGTTTTTTCGATGCCATTCACAGCCTCGCTCATCCCGGAGCAAACGCAAGTGTCAAGCTTATGATAGATCGTTTTGTATGGCCAGGAATTAAGAGAGATTGCCGGAGTTGGGCGAAGTCATGCTTGCAGTGCCAGAGATGTAAAATCGGCCGACACGTCCACAAACAGATTGGAGATTTTCCACTTACTACGACTAGATTTACACATGTACATTTGGAGATTGTAGGCCCGTTATTACCTTCAGAAGGATACCGCTATCTCCTTACCATGATTGACCGTTATACAAGATGGGCAGAAGCAGTGCCACTAACGGATATTTCAGCAGAAACTGTGGCACGGGTATTCCTGGAAACTTGGATTGCACGTTTTGGCTGCCCATTACATGTGACCACTGACCAAGGCCGTCAATTCGAATCTTTACTGTTCTTAAAATTGGCTAATCTGTGTGGCTTCCGCCGTCATCGCACAACTGCTTACCATCCGGCCAGTAATGGTATAGTCGAACGCTTACATGGAACCTTAAAGGCTGCATTAATGTGTCACTCAAAATCGTGGACATCTGCTTTACCTCTGGTGTTACTGGGCTTGCGAACTGTAGTTAAAACAGATTTGGGAGCTTCCACAGCAGAGTTGGTCTACGGTGAGACCTTGCGGCTGCCGGCAGAATTCTTTAATGCTCAGGTGGAGACATCACAGGAGGACTTACCAGAGGTATTGCAAGTGCTACGCAGACAAATAGCTACACTACGCCCATCACCTGTATCGCGACATGGAGAAAGAAAAACATTTATCCATAAGGACCTTCACAACTGCACCCATGTCATGCTCAGAACAGACTCAGTACGACCGCCACTGCAGCCTCCATATTCCGGGCCACATAAGGTGTTACTGAGAGGTGACCATACAATGCAGATCGACTGTCACGGAAAGCGGCAGACAGTATCATTAGAACGAGTAAAGCCTGCACATATGTTGCTAACTGAAGAAGACGTGCAACAGGTACGTCATGAATCGGCAGTACCTGTACAACAACCACAGCAAGAAGATGAAGTGGCGGAAGAAGTAAACACCGAACCTTCCATACTAACAAGAGGAACCGAAGAGGAACACACAGTACCAACTGGACGTTCTAGAGCTGGCCGACATGTCAAGTACAAGTATCCATACATCCCTGGAGCTCCGCTCTACCGCGGGGGGGGGGGGGGGGGGGCTGTGTGGGAATCGCCGTCAGCACAGTGAATTTTATATTTATTCTTGAGAAGAGCAGACTTTACTTTTTATTTTCTTTACTCTTTGATTACAAACTTACTCTCTGATTTCCTTAGTTGCGTTATGTTTTTTCTCTTAAATAAAGAGTTTTTCGAGTGTCTCTCAACGAAGCCTATTTATTAATTTAAAGTAATTGCTGCGACGATAAGACACTACACAGTGATACAAAATTAGAAATTGTTGTTTTAGCAAACAGGAACACGACTCTCTCCTTGTACATCTGACCAAACACTAAATCCTTTTGCTTCCTCGCCAAGCGTTCAACAAATACTGAATTGGCCAGTATTAAGAGTTTATAAAATGAATATTTTAAGTAGGTTATTTCAGCACTTAAACATCATTATATAAATACGCTAACACGAAAATTGTGGTACAGATTACTAATTTATTCGTAGGAGAAGGCCAATGAAAGCTACATAATTCGAAAGATTGTTTGTCGTAGATTTCACAAATATAAATATTATGTGTGCATTTAGCCATTAAAAGTGGTAAAAGGAAGTAGAAATTTTCCTGTCTACAGCTTGGATCAAGCTCTACATTCTCCAACAATCAGATCTCTGATTGGCTATTTGCCTCGACCAAAGGCGCTGTAATGCATCTGCAATATTAGAATAACGTATAAGTGACTATCGAAACATGGAGTGCTCCTAACTCACTTTCTTGAGCCGTTCAAATGTTTCATTTTCGCAGTGATTAAGAGTGGTTAAAGGCAATGGATTTTCATATGATTGCCGATATAAAGGATGATGCGCCGGCAGAGGCATTTAGCGGTGCTCGGGTGGATCTACGAAGTCAAGAATGCCGATATAAATTATGATATGCCGGGAGAGACATGTAGCGGTGCACGGGTGGAACTACGAAGTCGACATGTTGTCAGCTCTGGAATTCTGAATATCGCAGTATCGAAATAACTTTATTTCTTGGCGTTGTATAAATATACGAACACCGAAACTGTAGTTCCATTTCAAATATTAGGCTAATGAAAGTTATATAATTCGAAAATGCCATGAGAAGTATATACTTTAGTTTTTATTTGTTGTTATTGTGTTAGGCATTTTCCTTAACATGTAAAAGATACCGTTTCATACCTCCCAGTGCCGGTTAATTTTATCAAATATCCCAGCGGCCTCCTATGATAATGTTGGCAACATATGCTGAATCGTGAGAATCCTGTGAGTCTTCATTTTAGCCAATCGCTTGACAACGCTGATGTATTCTCATGGAATCTTCGCTTTACGAGGGCAATTATTTTTACTGTGCGGACGAGAGTACATACAAGAACCTGTCAACCATAAAGCAGAAACAGTATTATTTGTTTACTTCATGGTCTGTACGATACACTAATCGAGTCATTTTATGTGGTTCGAACAAATGGTCAAAGATTTTCTATCGTGTTGTTGATGTTGCCAACATGATACGTAAAATTTTACCCCCAGTGACCAATGTAAACACAATTGGTCGATTTTTGACCATAGGCGATACTAGTAACAGTAAATTGGTTTCAATAGAAATTTAAAAATGTTATCTTAAAAGGAATTTCTAAAAGTGCATGTGAATTACAAATACAAATACAAAATACAAATCCAGCGATCACAGGCCCTGCAGATCACACGCTGCTTCAAGCTGCCTCCATTCCCTCCTGTTTTGCGCCCGGTTCCTCCAGGTGTCTTCAATCCCCAGGGCTGCCAGGTCGTCCATCCAGCGCTGCCTTGGTCGTCCGATGGAGCGTTTGGAGTTTGGTTTGCCTTCAAGTGCGATTTTCGCCTGTCTTCCTTCTGGCATACGGGCTACATGGCCCACCCACTGTATTCTCTTGCTCTTTATCTTCTGTAAAATATTTGGCTGTCGCATCAGAAGGTAGATTTCCTCATTCGTCCTCCTCCTCCATTCTCCGTTACCTAAAACTGGTCCCCATATCTTCCTCATTACTTTTCTTTCAAATATTAATAGTTTTCCCTTGTCCTGTTTAGTCATGCTCCATGTTTCTGAACCGTATATTACCGCTGGGCAAATCACCGTGTTATAGATTTTTATCTTAGTGTTCACAGACACTGATTTGGAGCCGAGTGTGTCTTTCTGGGATTGGATGCATTTCATTCCCACTGCTATTCTTTCCTTGATCTCCATTTCTATTCTGTTGTCTGTGGTAAATCAAGATCCCAAGTATTTGAATTGGTGTACTCTCTTGAATCTTATGCCATTTGTCTCCAAAAATTCTTCTTGCTCTTGTCTTCTTCCTAATTGCATGATCTCTGTTTTACCTTCGTTTACTTTAAGCCCGACCTTCTGTGCACAGCTGTCCACTAGTTGGTACATTCCTTTCAACTCGTGCTTAGATTCACTTAGCAGGACTATGTCATCTGCATATGTGAGACAGTTGAAGATGCCATCCATCTGTACTCCAGCCCACTCCTGTTGCCTACACTCTCTTATTACTTTCTCTAAGATGACATTGAACAAAACAAATGAGAGCGCGTCCCCTTGTCTGAGACCTGTTTCAATCTCGAATGTTTCTGATGTAGCTCCTCGGAAACGTACTGCTGCCTTTGACACTTCCATTCAGGTTTGCACCATTCTCACTACCTTTCAGGTATTCTGAGGTCACGCATTGCGTTGTATAGGCTATTCCTGTGGATGCTGTCATATGCCCGGTGAAAATCCACAAACAGACTGTATATATGTTTGTCATATTGCCAGTGTTTTTCAAACAGTTGTCTTTGAGTGAAAATGTTGTCCATTTTTGATCCGTTTGGTCGAAAACCAGCTTGGTATTCCTGCATGTTGTTCTCTATGAATGGTTGCAGTTTTCTGAGTATGATGTTAGACAGTACCTTATATGTTACATTCAACAGGCTGATACCTCTATAGTTGCCACATTCCATTTTGCTTCCTTTCTTGTATATTGGGCATATTATAGCCAATTTTCATTCTTCTGGCAGCGTCTCCTTCTCCGATATCAGCTGGATCAGTTTATACATCTGTAAGGGCAAGCTCTCAACTCCCTCCTTGATTAGTTCTGGTGTTATTCTGTCCTCCCTTGGGGCTTTGTTGTTTCTGAGTCCTCTGATTGCGATCTTCACGTCTTCTTCATTCACTACCCATTCTTCGTCATCTTTGTGTTTGCAGGCAACTACTCATCAGGGTCTGGGCGATTCAGTAGTTCTGAAAAGTATTTTTTCCATCTTTCTATGATTCTTTCCTTGTCATTTATCAAATTGCAGTTCTTATCTTTAATGAAAAAGTTGGGTTCTGTAATCCACATTTCTGATTTTTTATTTATTATAATAAATGCCTCGAATTCTTGTTTTGGCTCTCTGCCTCCACTTGTTCCAGCAAACTGGTTAGATATATTCTCTTCTCTGCTCTTAGGAGTCGCTTCGTCTCCCTTCTGACATTGATAAAATCTTTTCTTTTCTGTTCATTCTATCAGTAGCCACTTTTCCATCATTTTCCTTCTCTTTTTTGTAGCCTTCTGGCATGTCTCGTTAAAACATTACCTTTTCTTCGTTATCTTCTTTCTTCCCAATGTATCCTCCGATACAATTAGTGCCGTGGACTTTATTTCTTTCCACTTTTCCTCCACGTTCTCTCTTGCTTCCACGGTCTCTAGAACCTTAAAACGGTTTTTTATTTCCGTAGCATATTGTTCTTTAACGGCACTTTCATGAAGTTTCTCAATATTCAAGGCAGGTTCTAGTGTCCCCTTCTTCTTATGCATGTTGGTGAACATCAGTTTAAGCTTGCACACAACGATAAAGTGGTCTGATGCTCCTCTATACGACATTACGTCCATGACTATGGCTATAGCGTTGATCCAACAAAGTGTGATCTATCTCGTTGGTAGTTCTTCCATCCGGTGAGCACCGTGTTCCCTTATGTATTCTCTTGTGTTCGAAGTAAGTTGAACTTACTCCCAAATTCTTTGAAATGGCTAGGTTGATCATCCTTTCACCATTCTCGTTGGTCTCATCATGCGTACTTTGCCTTCCGATAGTTGGTATACAGAAGTCTTCTTTTACTGCTTTTCCGTTAAAATCTCCCAGCACTATCTTGATATTTTTAGTTGGTGTGCTATCAATTGTGTGTTCTATTTGGTCACAGAACTCTTCCTTTCCCTCATCAGTTTTATCCTCAGTAGGGACATGAACATTGATGACATTTGATTTCCGAGTACAATGTAGGATAATCTCTTGTAACAGCTTTGAATTCTTTGACCGAATTTGCTGCTTTGTCATGTATTACAAAACCAGTGCCGAATTCGTGTTTATCCATACATCCGCTATAGAATAGTACGTATCCGACCTCTTTGTGAGTTCCCTCACGCAGCCATCGTGTCTCTTGTAGTGCCACCAGGTCCATTTGATATCGGCTAATTTCTGAGAACACAGTCTGGATGGTTCCTGGTCTATATAGGCTCTGGACATTCCAAGATCCAAAATTAAAATTTCTAAATCGTAAATCCTTTTTTCTTTGCAGTTTACACATTCCATTGTATCAATCCATGTTCGAGGCAAGTTTGTGTTTCGCACAGGATTGGGTTGTTAGCACGATGCCCAACCCTCCTCCTTTATCCGGGCTTGGGACCGGCAGTGGCTGTTGCAAAGAAACTGACCCCAGGTGGATTTAATTACCTTTTAATTGAAGCTTTTTCTCAAATATGGGTTTTGGTCATAATGTCTGAAATAATAGTTTATTGGGATATATAAGAAATATTTCTGTATAGATGAAGTAGAGAAGAAAGTTGTTGATGGTACCTTTCGACTTGCGTGGTACTGGTGGTTTATTGTGTGTTGTATGAGTATGTTAAGATGTACTAATAGACGTCATGCAGCAAATTATTTAATGAAAGCTTGGAATCACAAGTGATTGCATCAGGGTTCGTGAGAGTGATTTTCAATACTTCGTTTACCTAATGATTAACATGGTGTGATACATCCTTTGGCTGCAGTCATTATTCGTCTAAGAAGGTATGCATATCGGATTTTTGCAAATTTTTATATTTAAGTTACACGAAGATCAGGACTCAAATAACAATCAGACAAACCCATTCGCTGCAACTCTCAAGAAATGAAAATCAACTTTGCAGTTTTCTGAGGACCTTTCATTCATCTATATATACATATAAATCAATTGCTGTGCGCTAATCTCGCTAACACTCAGAAATGGCTTGACTGATTGGAATATTTAGTTGTTATATTGTTCGCTTTAATAGAGGGGTGGTTTACGAAAACAAAATGATGTAAACCAAAGGAACAAGTTTCTCTCTCTTTCTTTCCAAGCATCGTATGCAGCATTTGCTTCTGATGTTTCGTCATAGGGCGACACTCAGTCCCATTGATTGCTGCTGGAAGTACAATGGTTTTGTGAACTTTTGCCTTTAGAAGTTGAGGTATCTTTATCGCAAATGACTCCAGTGACGTGTCTCCACTTGACCCAAGCTGCATTCAATCTCGTCCGAGTATCGCGAGTTGTGTCACAGTCTGAGGTGACAACGGACCCCAGGTACTTTAAATGCATGGTCTTCTGCAGATCTTCTTCCCCGATACTGATGGTGCCTCTGGTTTGGGAGCCGCATTCCAAGTATTCAGTTTTCTGGACATTGAGGTGCAGTCCATTTTCAGCCAGTCTGTCCTTCCACGATTGAACCTGGTGTTGGAGTTCTGGGCGGGTTTGTTCGGCAAGTACCACATCATCGGCATAAAGAAGGGTCCACGGATGTGAAGTCTGTATGTCCGCTGTTGCCGTATCCATGCATAGGATGAATAGTAATGGTGAAAGGGCAGAACCTTGATGAACACCCACAGTGATACCGAAAGGCGGAGAGATACAACAGGACTCCGAACTGCACTATTGGAATTGCGGTACAGAAGTTGCACCCAACTTACATACTCTTTAGGGACACCATGACAACGAAGAGCTCGCTAGATAAGATATGTGGGATACGGTCAAAAGCCTTTTCTAGAACCAAAGGGACAACTGAAAAATCTAAATTGGTTATTTTGTATGGGATTAGATTCGTATTTTATGCAATTTCATTCCATTCATCCGACTGCGATAAAATTTTTCCCACTTGACCGCCAAGCCGCGGTGGAGTGGCCGAGAGTTCTAAGGCGCCTTGCTGCGAAGCGCGTGGTTGCTCGCCGTCGGAGGTTCGAGTCGTCCCTCGGGCATGTGTGTGTGTGTGTGTGTGTGTGTGTGTGTGTGTGTGTGTGTGTGTTGTCCTTAGCATAAGTTAGTTTAAGTAGTTTTTAATCCTTGTGACCAATAACCGCCGCATTTAAGTCCCGTAGATTTTCAAATATTTGAACATTTTTTGACCCTCGAAACAAAGGGAACGGTACTGTCTGCATAATACTTCACAACAGACTCCAACACCAATATACAGTTTTATTCCGAGTTTGATGAACTTTTGTACACATGACCATCGAAACAAGAGGTAGATCACCTTGTACGTAAGATTTCGTAAAGTGCATGGCACGCTTTATAACTGACTCGCCACCAACCAACAGTTTTATTCCAGTCTTGGTGATATTTTGCACATTTGAATTTGAAAACAAGAGGAACATCACTCCCTACATAAGAATTCGTACGGTGCATGGTGGAGGGTACCTTATTCCCAAGCTAGACACCTTTTGAATTATGGGGTTTAACAGCTTTAAATTATGTACAAAATGGCTTGTTGAGCGTAGCTCTTTACTTTATTAACTCAAAGCTACCGGTTTCTGTTAGTGTACCATTCTCAAGCGCTAGCAGAATTTAGCCAATAGATGATATGTTAAATTATTGGCTAAATTCTGCTAGCGCTTGAGAATGGTACACTAACCGAAACCAGTAGCTCTGAGTTAATAAAGTAAACAGCAATGGTCAACATGTCATATTGCAAAAGGAAATAAATAAATAAAAAATAAAAGCTTTTGAACTACCACCATGAAACTTGTCGGACATATGTAAATGTTCGTATAGAGAGTAGGCTGTAAGGCGCCTTGCTGTGGAACACGCAGTCGCTCCCCATTGGAGGTTCAAGTCCTCTCTCGAGTATGGGAGGGTGTGTTGTCCTTAGGTTAGTTTAAGTAGTTATTAAGCCTTTTGATTTTAGTCGATAGGAGTTGCTACGCTCTTTTCTGTTGTCATTCATTTTTATGTTTATTTTAATTAAATTTTGAGGTATCATTGTATTATTGCTGTTGTATTGCTACATTATCCCAAATGTCTGTGAGCGGTTTTGATCTTCATCTTCTATGGGTATTTGTTGGAGTAATTCTTGAGTTATCTTCCAGTATGATATATAGAGGAAAAACATATTTGAGTCTCGAGTAGTTAAATAATGTGGGGTTATATTTTAGTAGGTGCTTTGTTGTTCTATTATATATCAGTCTTTTCAGTGCAAAGTTGCCATATTGGTCCTTCAATCTCACTAGTAAGTTCTTAGTACTTAGTAGTGTCGTGTAGTAGAGAAGTCGGAAACTCGTATCGTAGATTTCCAGCATTCTTCTATCTGTAGAAAGAATTCTTCTGGTTTGTGTTGTTGACGTAAGCCAAGCTTGTGATATGTATTCCAGTATTGGACGTTTGAAGATTTTGTATGTGTAGAAAGCAGACGGATGCTCAATACCTCTTGTTCTGTATTTCATGAGCCTCACCAGATTGAAATTTTTCTCAGCGCTTTTTATTTCGACAATAGATTGCTGAGTTATGTTTTGTCCCCAGAGTCGAATGTTGAGGTTGTGTGGATCTTGAGCTGGCTAGCACAAACTCGAGACTTGTGTTCACTTGTGGGATATGGTAGGACGACAATTTACTCGTCAACCCGCAGTACTTGCAGAACTGCGTTAACAGGTCGAGCAGGCCTAGAATAATGTCTCCCAAGAGAATATTCGTCGTGTGTATGATGGAATGGGTGCCAGAATGAGTGCCTGCATTGCCACCCTTAGAGGCTACATCACGTACCACACCGCTTGACCTGTTGTTGTTGTTGTGGTCTTCAGTCTGCAGACTGCTTTGATGCAGTTCTCCACGCTACCCCGTCCTGTGCAAGTCTCTTCATCTGACAATATGTTCGGCAACCCTCGTCCTTTTAAATCTGCTTACTGTATTCGTCAGTCGGTATTTTTACCCCACACACTTCCTTCTAATGCTAAGTTGACAATTCCTTGACGTCTCATAATGTGTCCTACCACACTTCTCTTAGTCAGGATATGCCAGAAACTCCTTTTCTACCCAATTCGGTTAAGCAGCACATCATTAGTCACGTGACCTACCCATCTAATCTTCATCATTCGTCTGTAGCACCACATTTCAAAAGCTTCTATCATCTTTTTGTCTGAACTCCTTATCGTCCACGTTTCACTGCCACACAATGCTACACTCCAGACAAATGCTTTCAGAAAGGACTTCCTAACATTTAAATTAATATTGGATGTTAACAAGTTTCGCTTCTTTGGAAACCCTTTTCTCCCCGTAGCCATTCTGCATTTTATATCTTCTTTACTTCGGCCATCAGAAGTTATCTTGCTAGCCAAATAACAAATATCATCTACTACTTTTATTGTCTCATTACCTAATCTAATTCTTTCAGCATCACCTGATTTTCTGACATTCCATTCCATTACCTTCATTTTATTCTTGTTACTGTTCATCTTATATCTTCCTTTCAAGACACTGTCCATTCCATTCAATTGCTCTTCCAGATTGTTTGCAGTTTCTGACAAAATTACTGTGTCATCGGCAAACCGCAAACTTTTTATTTCTTCTCCCTGAACTTTAATTCCCTCTCCAACTTTCTCCTTCCATTCCTTCACTGCTTGCTCAATGTACAGATTGAACAACATTGGGAAAAGGCTACAACCCTGTCTTACTTCCTTCCCAACCTCTGCGTCCCTTTCTTGCCCTTCGACTCTAATAACTGCTGTCTGGTTTTTGTATAGGTTGAATATAAATCTTCGCTCCCTATATTTTACCCCTGATACCTTCAGCGTTTGGAAGAGTGTATTCCAGTCGACATTGTCAAAAGCTTTCTCCGAATCCACAAACGCCAAAAACGTAGGTTTGCCCTTCCTTAGCCTATCATTCGTAATGTGAGTATTGCCTCCCGTGTTCCTACATTTTTCCTAAATCCAAACTGATCTTCCCCGAGGTCAGATTCCACAAGTTTTTCCATTCGTCTGTAAATAATTCGTGTTCGTATTTTGTAACCATGACTTATTAAACTGGTAGTTGTGTAATTTTCACACTGGTCTGCACTTGCTTTCTTTGGAATTGGAATTACGATATTCTTCTTGAAGTCGGAAGGTATTTCCCCTGTCTCATACATCTTGCATACATGGTTGAACATTTTTTTCATTACCGGCTCTCCTAACGAAATCAGCAGTTCAGACGGAATATCATCTACTCCAGGGACCTTGTTTCGACTCAAGTCCTTCAGCGCTCTGTGAAATTCTTCTCGCAGTATCATATCTCCTATCTCATCTTCCTCCACTTCGTCTTCCCTTTCTAGAATTTTGCCTTCAAGTTTATTTCCTTTGTATAGGCCCTCTATATAGTCCTTCCACAGTGCAGCTTTCCCCTCTTTACTTAGTACTGGTTTCCCGTCTGAGTTTTTACTTGAGCAACTGATCTAAAATTGCCACTGCCTCCCCTGTGAAAATAGATGTTGTCTTCGGTATTTGTATGTCTTCTGGACCTGAAGCTGGGGACAAATATAGGCACTTCCAGTATATTCCTCTTGCGAGCTTTTTGAACCATCGCCGACCGCGGTGGCCGAGGTGACTGAGACGCTCCAGTCACGGTCAGCACGGCCACTACGGTCGGGGGTTCGAATCCCCCCTCGGGCATGGATATTTGTGCCGTCCTAGTTCGTAAGTAGTTCATAAGTAGTTTGTAAGTTTAGGGACTGATGACCCCGTAGTTAAGTCCCATAAGCTTAACAAACATTTGAACATTTGATTTTGAACCATCAGTGTACAGATATGTCAAATCTGGCCGTTGTTCTCTAAGATATGTTTGAAAATTGAGGTTATTCAATGAGCTGTCTAAAGTGATATGTTTGAAATAATATACTGGTACTTGAAAATTGAGAAATTCAAGACCATATTGAAACACCGATAAAATATTGGAACATTTGATATCTTTAATAATAAGAGGACACCAAGTGTTGAAACTGCAACAGATGGCTGGATTTTTTAGTCTTCTGCCAGAAGTCACCCTAATACATTGAAGGTTTTGTTTATTTTTGTATAGTGAACTATCTTTAAATGCCATACCTTGAATATAAAATTCCTTCAGTAAAAAACCGTCTTGATTGCAAATTTTTTATTAATTATTGACGCGTTTCGCCCTTTAGCCGGGCATCTTCAGATTATCTGCGTGACAGAATTTACACAAAATTACAAGGCGAAATTACAAACGGTTATAATGGTACATGGGCTTATTTTGTGTTAAGAAGACAGTATAAATGGTAAACAAAGCTTCCAATGCGTTCTCCGTAGTGTGACACCCTAAGTTTTATTTTATTTTATTTTTATTTTTATTTTATTTTTATTTATTTATTTATTTATTTATTTTATTTTATTTTTATTTTTTATTTTTTTTTGCGATGTTTCTATTTTTCTGGAATTTTTGGATTTCCTTAAAGCCCTACAAATGATCGGGTAATAACGAATTACAGTTGGAACATGCTCGGTAAAGATGTGAGAAACATAAAACCGATTTTTAAGATTACCTTAATAGAAGCGCTGTCTCTGGTGATACAAGATACGCCCATGTTTACAATTGCGCTAACGGGCGGAGGGCGGGCGTTGTGTGCTGCTCCGCCGACTTGTACAGACTGACTAAGGGAATGTGGGTAGAGAGTGACATAGGAAGCCGCTGTATAACACGGGACGGGTGAAATCTAGCTATCTGAATACAAATTTAACTAAAGGGAGGTTATTAAGCAGGACAGAAGTTAATAATTTACGTTGGTACTTATAAATGAAAGGAATTTTATTTGAAAGGAGGCATCATAATATCTAGGAATATTTGATCTTTGCATGCCAACAGATCGTTTAGGAAGTGTGGGTGTCCAAAGTAAGCGCGCTTCGCTATCTCAAATTCTTCCAGTAAATTTAACTTACGCCCCTTCTGCGCAATATTTAAAATTTGCATGTTGTCAGTGGTAGGTTGTTGATGATCGGATAATTTAGTGTGTTCCGCAAAAGGGGAATATTTTTGAGTTGCCCTTTTTTTGTAAGAAGGTGCTCAGTAAAACGTACTTTAAAGGTCTGGGCATTCGGGACATTGTAGTTTGTAGACTCCCAAGAAAAGGCATCTGTCCTTATTGGCTTGTTCGTTGTGTGGGAGAAATTTCTTGATGCCCAAAGGGCTACTAATTACGATTTGTACATATGTGCTACGAAAGGAAGAATTTGAGATAGCGAAGCGCGCTTACTTTGGACACCCACACCTTCTAAACGATCAGTTGGCATGCAAAGATCAAACATTCCTAGATATTACGATGTCTCTGTTCAAATAAAATTCCTTTCATTTATAAATACCAATATAAATTATTAACTTCTGTCCTGCTTAATAACCTTAATAACCACACTACGGAGAGCGCATTGTAAGCTTTGTTTACCATTTATACTGTCTTCTTAACACAAAATAAGCCCAAGTATCAATATACCCGTTTGTAATTCCGCCTTGTAATTTTGTGTAAATTCTGTCACGCAGATAATCTGAAGATGCCCTGCTAAAGGGCGACACGCGTCATTAATTAATAAAAAAAATTGCAGTCAAGGCGGTTTTTTACTAAGGAATATTTATCCTCACTGATTGCTGTACACCATGCACTGGAAATCATTGAATATAAAATTTGTCAGAAAGCATTTGATGTCGAATATTAAGGGGCATCTCTGCTGCCTCCACAAACAGAACATTTGTAGGAGTCTAGTGCATAGTTCCGAGGCATGTACGGATGGCTCTGAATTGAAGCGAGTCTAATTTAGTAAGATGAACTTTGCCAGCAGAGTGATACAGTACACAACCATAATGAATGCGGGACCGAATAATGCCGCGGCACATATTGAGAAGAAGACTCTGATGTACACCCCACCAGGCTCGAGTGAGTTAGTGCTTTAGGAAAAAAATTTAAAAAAATAATAATAATAAAATAAAATATTAAAGTATTGTGTGTCATGTAATATTATGTATAGACACATTTCATTTAACTGACACGTTCCACATCATTACGAAGTGTCGTATTCATGATCTATGGAACAAGTATTAATCTAATCTAATCGTGCAGACTGGCCTTAACCCTTTCGGGACGCGAGGCCCGTTTACTTGAGCCGACGCGGCAGTCGCTATGGGACCCAAGGCCCGATTGTCGCTGTATCTAGCGACTGGATTGCAGTACCGACACGGGAGCACGCGTGACACTTGCAGTCGTGTTTATGTTTGCACTTCTGTGATTTATGTCTTCCGAATAAAATGGTTATTTTTTAATTATGGCTCGTTTATTTAATAAGGACATTGAAAGTTTGCTGATGACAATAATGAAGAGTGGGATGTAGACGAAGGGTGACTGTCGTTTGCAGTGATCGCTCTAAGCCAGGACGCCGAAAACCGCCCCCCTTTTTTGGCGAAACTTGTCCGTCCAACCCTTTTATTCGTGTGCCTGAGTGCATCAACAGGTATCACAAAGTAGCAAAGTACCTATCAAAAAATCGATATGCCAAAGTTGTAAACTTTGTTTTAAGCAGATTTTATGAAATTTTGTAGTTTATTGACATAAATTTTTCATCCCTCAAAATGGACTTTTTATTTTTCATCCCATGGACATCCCATAAGAGATTTTATTTTATACGTCGTTTTAAAGCTAAAACTTTAAAGAATAAGATACAACTAATTTTAATATATCTAATTCAATGCATTACGTCTCAAAAAAAAAGGGAGGGGGGGTAAAAAAAACCAAGGTTTTTTTTTTTTTTTTTTTTTTTTTTTTTTTTTTTTTTTTTTTTTTTTTTTACACCAGCGCCAAGTAAAAAATACTGCGATATAGAATAATGGAAATACTTTGCCAGTAAAGAGCGTGTTTTAAGCTTCATTTACAAAAAAAATTACAGCGATAAGTCAAAAACTGTATATTTTATAAGCGACGAAGGAAAGCTAAGGGATATGGAACCCGCACAGCGCTTTAAATAGCCGCGCCGAATTGCTCCGCTTTGAGGAAACGTGTTCCGTTCTGAAAGGGTTAACGGTCATAATTTTACGAATTCGAAATACCGGTTTAGGACATTGAAATAAATCCGACGTCAGAGTTGAAAAGTTGTAGTGGACAGGGATTGGAACCTGAATGTCCTACATAATCTTTAGCATTCGTCTGTACCACCACATTTCAAAAGCCTGTATCATCTTTTTGTCTGAAATCTTATCGTCCAGGGTCACTCTTCTAAAATACTACTCAGGACAAACGCTTTCAGAAATTACTTCTTAACACTTAAATTAATATTGGATGTCAATAAATTTCGCATCTTCAGAAATGATTTTCTTCCCATATCTTCTTTACTCTTCAGTCGTCAAAAGCTATTTTTCTACCCAGATAACAAAACGTATCTGCTGCCTACTTTGTCTCATTACCTAATCTAATTCCTTCTGCATCGTCTGATTTCCTTACATGCCATTCCATTGTTTTTACCCTTGTTAATCTACACCTTACCCTCTTTCAAGACACTGTCCATTCTGTTAAGTTGCTTTTCCAGGTCCTTTGCTGTCTCTGACAAAATTACAGTGTCATCTGCAAACCACAAAGTTTTTGTTTCTTCACTCTGAACTTTATTTCCTTCTCCAAATTTCTTCTTGCATTCTTACAGCTTGCTACAACCTCATCTTAACCCCTTCACAACCACTTCATCCCTAAATGCCCTTTGACACTAATAGCTGCTGTCTGGTTGTTGTACAAGCTGAATATAACTTTTTACTTTCACTTGTGCGATAACACTGCTCTGGCTGGCACACCAGAGGGGTACGCATGCTGCTAGTACGACTACAGCGCAAATATGCTTTGTTCCTTTGGACTTAGAAAATTTCAGCGCAGCGGTGATGTAATGAGGAGAACGCTACATAAATGTTGAAACTGGAAAGATGGTATCAGATGTTGGTCGGCAATCTTGAGAACAACATGCCTCACCACAGGAGACACAGAAGATCGTGTGTTCAAATGCTCACCTGTAGACGGGGATACCGCATGTCAGCTTTGACCTGTGATGTCATCGCAGCCATGTAGTTTTGAGGTGCGTGCGTGTTTGTAGAAGGCATGAGTGATTATGTGGTGGTTGAGTTAAAGACAATCGTTTTTTTTTTACAAACAAAACAGATTAATATTTTGTGTTTAAAAAGTGATTTGTAGCTTCTCTCTGATGGTTAGGTGTAGGTTAACCAAGATATTTATTCCCGTATGTGAGCGCCGAAGGTGCAAATTTTTGGGCTCAGACCTGTGATCGATGGTACATTCTGTTATCTATAATAACTACACAGGGCCGGCGTAAGGCACGTGCGAAACGTGCGGCCGCACGGGGCGGCACTTTCCGAGGGGCGGCAAATTCATCCCCAAAGAGGGGATTCGAAACCAAACCTCGGAAACTGTGGCATGGCGCCTAGACTTCCTGCCGGCCGCCCCTGTTTGACAAAGGGAGGGAGGAGGACTGATTTCTCCCTCGCCACTGTGGCAGCACCGTCATGTTTATACTCAACTAATTTTGCAGAACACGAATTCTAATTTGGAAATTCGAATGCAATGTTCGATACTGCGGTTACATAGTAAGCCTGAAGCAATTTTGCTAAGTCCTTCAGTGGCAGTTTTCGAGTGTTTTACTCTTCCAGCATTATGGAAAAAATGGTTGAACATTACTACAGTCAAACATGTCCATCACCGACAATGGTAGAATTATTCCGAATGGGCAAATACACTGCAAGTAATTTCAAGGGATAAAGACATTGATAATAAACATGGCATAAGTTGGGTTTCGACGTATTTTTGAAAATTTTTTCTATCCGTTTGTGAGTGATACTCGGAGGTTTTGGTTTTTGAGCCATGAAACACCTGTCTCCGCCTGTATGAACAACAAGTAAACTCTGGCCGGCACTTTTGCTTGACAATACTACTCGCACACAATCACTTTGGCAACATTTATTTACTGTATAATGCGTGTGAATCCATGTTTCATCTAAGAAAACTACTGGTCGCTTTGATTATGATGAAAACCTGAGAAAGTATGGTCTTTTAGCTACAATGCCCTCTCGTCCGCACAAAACAAAATGTTATTTTTGACACCTTCAAAAACGAAAATCCATAGAAACAACATTGCTTCTAAGGGTTTCCTTGCTAGCTTTGTAGCTCATTTCTGTTTGACAAACGGGCGAAGATGACCTCGCTGTTGAGCGCCCTAAAATGCCAATCATCATCATCATCTGTTTGACAAAAGTTGTGCAGTTTTCGCAGTTCGTATTTCTATTGTTCGTAATGCCATAGAAATTTGCTGCCTGATAATACATTTATCCATATCATATACTTATTGTGAGCTTCTTGCTTCTTCTTCTTCTTGGGCGTTAGTTTAATCGTAGTCTCGCTGTACCTCTTCACCTGACCTAGTACTTGGCACTACCGCGTCACCACTTCGCCTTTCCAGGTAATAGGTATTGTTGCGTTCTCTACAAAGAAAACTACTAAATTAGTTTCGGTAGTTAGCCGAAGGAGTCAAGATTGGTACAATTAGTATTGCGCATTCACATTAATCATAAGTTACAATTTTTCTCCTTCAAGATATCACAATAGGAAAATTTATTTTTCTTATTGTCTGTTACTTCAGAAATTAGCAAGTCGGCAAATAAGCACTCGTCGTCCTATTAGCCAGAAAGAAAATAAAAGGCAGAAAAGTGAAGTGATACGGCGATGACTAATTTGTTACACCTTATTCCATAATCAGACACGAAAGAACTGACACATGGAATTTACGACAGATGTCGAGTGTCAGTTCTTTGAAATGAACAACCGCAGTGCAGTGAGTTAATATATTTCGACTAGCATTAGTACCCTTCGATGCCCTCGTGTGCATTTATTGCAATATTATGTTACTCCATCTCCTTATTTTTCTTCGCTCCATTGTCTTCCGCCCCACTCTTTGACCGTTTCGCCTGCGTCTGTAGTGAAATTCGGCCTGAAATTTAATTTCACGCGGCTCAATTCTTATGACTTCATCTCCTGAACAGAGTATCCTACAGGAATATAAGATTTCACACACACTTGAACATCTTTATAAATTCACAAGGCTTATTAAAATTGGCTACATTTTTTTTTTTTTTTTTTTTTTTTTTTTTTTTCAATTAGGCTTGACTCCATTTTTCAGCTGGTGCCCAACGACTGTTTTACTGTTTTCAAATGTTCAAATGTTTATTAAGCTTAAGGGACTTAACTGAGGGATCATCAGGCCCTAAACTTACAAACTACTTATCAACTATACTAAAGACGACACAAACATCCATGCCGAGGGGGGATTCAAAACCCCGACCGTAGCGGCCGTGCAGACTGTGACTGGCGCGCCGCAGACCGCTCGGCCACCGCGGCCGGCTTTACTGTTTTGTACAAATCTGTAGAGAATGTCACCAATCAGTCGCAATGTTTCTTTTTTATTATTTTTATTTTCCAGATCTACATAGATTTCAGGAACAGTGTGGCTGTTCTCAATGCTTTGAGTTACGTTTACATCTTTACCGTCAAGCTGTACGTAACTGTCAACATGATGATTTAGATGAAAGCACATATTAAAAGCTACGAGACTGGCCACTCAGTGCACTCAGTGGCCGAAACATAGATATCTCTGAAAACTGAAAACAAAAATTGCGATTTATTGCTGTCATTTCCTAAAAATTCCATAAACGTTTCGTAACACGAAAAAAAAAAAAAAAAAAAAAAAAACAAAAAAAAAAAAAAAAAACAAACGGCGGAGGGGGTGGGAGGGCGGCAATTTAGCAGCTCGCACGGGGCGGCACTTCGGCTTGCGGCGGCCCTGTAACTACAGATTATTTGGATCTACAATACAGACGTATTAAGATATCCCGTATACTGGTTTTCTGACATTTTAATGATGTCATGGGCAAAGCAGCCGGGTGGTATCCCAGTCTACAGTTATGCCGCAGTAGACAATCTGAAGATCCAATTCAAGAGTAATACAGGTGTGCAAGTGATTCTGCAAGGTCCCTCAGTGTTTAGTGGATGTGTAATGAATTTCACAATATTTAACAAGGAGACTTCACAGCCACTGCATCCCAAAATGCCCTTTGACTCTAATAGCTGCTGTCTGGATTTTGTGCAAGTTGAATATAACATTATGTTCACTATATTTTGCCCCTCTTAAATTTAAAACCACTCCCATGAACCACAGACATTGCCGAGGTGGGGTGGCTTGCGTGCCTCAACGATACAGATAGCCGTACCGTAGGTGCAACCACAGCGGAGGGGTATCTGTGGAGAGGCCAGACAAACGTGTGGTTCCTGAAGAGGGGCAGCAGCCTTTTCAGTAGTTACAGGGGCAACAGTCTGGATGATTGACTGAGCTGGCCTTGTAACATCAGCTAATGTGGCTTTGCCACACAGCTACTGCGAACGGCTGAAAGCAAGGGGAAACTACAGCCGTTACCTTTCCCGAGGACATGCAGCTCTACTGTATGAACATATGATGATGGCATCCTCTCGGGTAAAATATTCCGGAGGTAAAATAGTCCCCCATTCGGATCTCCGGGCGGGGACTACTCAGGAGGATGTGATCATCAGGAAAGACAATACTGGCATTCTACGGGTCGGAGCGTGGAATGTTAGATCCCTTAATAGAGTAGGAAAATTAGAAAATTTAAAAAGGGAAATGGATAGGTTGAAGTTAGATATAGTGGGGATTAGTGAAGTTCGGTGGCAGAATGAACAGGATTTCTGGTCAGGTGAGTACAGGATTATAAATACAAAATCAATTGGGGGTATCACAGGAGTAGGATTGATAATGAATAAGAAAATAGGAATGCGGGTAAACTACTATAACCAGCACAGTGATCGCATTATCATTGTCAAGATAGATACGAAGCCAACACCGACAACAGTAGTACAGGTTTATATGCCAACTAGCTCTGCCGATGATGAGGAAATCGAAGAAATATATGAGGAGCTAAAAGAAATTATTCAGACAATTAAGGGAGAGGAAAACTTAATTGTTATGGGAGACTGGAATTCGGTAGTAGGACAAGGAAGGGAAGGGAAGATAGTAGGTGAATATGGTCTGGGCAAAAGGAATGAAAGAGGAAGTCGCTTGGTAGAATTTTGCACGGAACATAATTTAGTTATAACAAACACCTGGTTCAAGAATCACAAAAGAAGGTTGTATACGTGGAAAAGACCAGGAGACACCGGGCGATACCAGATAGATTTTATAATGGTAAGACATAGATTTCGGAACCAGGTTTTACAGTGTAAGACATACCCAGGGGCAGATATAGACTCTGACCATAACTTGTTGGTTATGAACTGTAGGCTGAAACTAAAGAAAATACAGAAAGGTAGGAAAATAAGGAGATGGGACCTGGATAAATTGAAGGAACCTGAGGTTCTTAAGAATTTCAGAGGGAGCTTTAGCCAACAATTGACAGAAACAGGGAAAAATAAAACAGTAGAGGAGGAATGGGTAAAATTGAGAGATGAAATAGTGAAGGTAGCAGAGGACAAAATAGGTAGAAAGGCAAGACCTACAAAAAATCCTTGGATATCACAGGAGATACTAAATTTAATTGATGAAAGGAGAAAATATAAAAATGCAGTAAATGAAACAGGCAAAATGGAGTACAGACGACTAAGAAATGAGATTGACAGGAAGTGCAAAATGGCTAAGCAGGAGTGGCTAGAAGGCAAATGCAAGGATGTAGAAGAATGTATAAATAGGGGAAAAATAGATACAGCCTACAGGAAAATAAAAGAAACATTTGGAAATAAGAAAAACAGCTCTATGAATATCAAGGACATTGATGGAAAACCAGTTCCCAGCAAAGAAGGGAAAGCTGAAAGGTGGAAAGAGTATATAGAGGGGCTCTACAAAGGAAATGAACTTCGAGACAATATTGTAGGAAGGGAAGAGGATGTAAATGAAGATGAAATAGGAGATACTGTACTGAGAGAAGAATTTGACAGGGCCCTGAAAGACCTAAGTCGAAACAAGGCCCCTGGAGTAGATGATATTCCCTCAGAGCTGCTGAAGTCTCTGGGCGAACCAGCCATGACAAACCTGTTTCACCTGGTGTGTAAGATGTATGAGACAGGCGAAGTACCCTCAGACTTTAAGAAAAATGTTATAATCACCATTCCAAAGAAAGCAGGTGCAGACAGGTGTGAAAACTACAGAACCATCAGTTTAATAAGTCATGGTTGCAAAATATTAACACGAATTATATACAGAAGGATGGAAAAACTGGTAGAAGCCGACCTCGGGGAAGATCAGTTTGGGTTCAGGAGAAATGTAGGAACTCGGGAGGCAATACTCACTTTACGGCTTATCCTAGAAGACAGATTAAGAAAAGGCAAACCTACATTTCTAGCTTTTGTAGATTTGGAGAAGGCTTTTGACAATGTTGATTGGAATAAACTCTTTCAAGTTCTGAAGCAAGCAGGAGTAAAATATAGGGAGCGTAAGGTTATTTACAACTTGTACAAAAATCAGACAGCGGTTGTCAGAGTTGAAGGGCACGAAAGGGATGCAGTGGTTGGGAAGGGAGTAAGACAGGGTTGTAGTCTTTCTCCGATGTTATTCAATTTGTACATTGAGCAAGCTATAAAGGAAAGCAAGGAGAAATTTGGAGAAGGAATTAAAGTTCAGGGTGAAGAATTAAAAACATTGCGTTTTGCCGACGACATAGTAATTATATCAGATACAGCAAAGGACCTGGAAGAGCAGTTGAACGGAATGGACAGTGTGCTGAAAGGTGCATATAAGATGAACATTAACAAGAGAAAAACTAGGGTAATGGAGTGCAGCGTAAGAAAATCAGGTGATGCTGAAGGGATTAGATTGGGAAACGAAGCAATAAAGGAAGTAGATGAATTTTGTTACTTGGGCAGTAAAATAACAAATGATGGTCGCAGTACAGAGGATATAAAATGCAGAATGGCAATGGGTAGAAAAGCGTTTTTGAAAAAGAGAAATCTGTTAACATCAAATATTGATTTAAGCCTAAGGAAGTCCTTTCTGAAGGCATTTGTATGGAGTGTTGCCTTGTATGGGAGTGAGACATGGACGATAAACAGTGCGGACAGGAAGAGGATTGAGGCTTTTGAAATATGGTGCTACAGAAGAATGCTGAAGATTAGGTGGGTGGATCGCGTAACTAATGAGGAAGTACTGAACAGGATTGGGGAGAAAAGAAATTTCTGGCATACCTTGACTAAAAGAAGGGATAGATTGGTAGGACACATTCTTAGACATCAAGGAATTGTGAATTTAGCATTAGAGGGAAGTGTGTGGGGTAAAAATCGCAGAGGAAGACCAAGAGATGGATACAGTAAGCAGATTCAGATAGATGTAGGTTGCCGTTCTTATGTGGAGATGAAGAGGCTTGCTCAGGATAGGGTATTGTGGAGAGCTGCATCAAACCAGTCTCCGGACTGAAGACCACAACAACAACAACACAAATTTAAAAATAAAATTGTGTACTCCAGTAACATTATCAAGAGCTTTTACCAAATCAAGTTAATAACATAGGTTTGCATTTCCTCAACCTATCTTCTGCTATAAGTTGTAATATAATGCCTCACGTTATCTTACATTTCTCCTAAATTCAATAAATGTGGGAAGATGTGAGTGGTCTGTAAAGGAGTCTGCATGTAAAACACTTGTATGACCCAGTCTTGAGTATTGCTCAAGTGTTTGGGATCCCCATGAGATCAGTGGATTTTGGATGATATAACGTTTTAATAGATTTTTAAGTAATTACAGTTCCTTTCTACCACTTTCCAACAGAATACTCATCTTGTCAACATTTCGATGTATGGGGGTTCTGCTCGCTGCAACATTATTCTCCTGGGGCGTCGTGGAAGAAATAAATACTTGTTATGTACAATTTTTTACTTCTTCTTTAATTTGAATCAAACTTCTTCTCCACCAAAACATTACAATAATGTATACAAATTACCACAACAACACAGACTGACAGATTCCAAAGTACTCGACAATAGACAAAACTGCAACTCCCCCACGCAAGGCGGTGAGGCAAATATATAACCTTGACAATAATGACGTTACATTAAGCATTGTTCATAACAATAGAATATACTAATTTACAATTAACAAACACAACAGTAAAGCATTTCATGTATACAAAAATAATCGCAATATAAATTGAAAACTATGCATACAATAATTTTAGATGGCACATCTTTTTAAGACGAAATCGCGGTACTATTTGTTTCACAACAAAAAATAATGATAAATGTCAATTAATTTGTTAATGAGTACATCATACATGTTCCTAACATATATTGAACTATCAAATCTCATGGCCATTCACAAAATATACTCAAAATCTCATGTCAGTCAATATATACAAAGAATTCAATATTGATAATTAATGTAATAGTCGAAATAACACAATTAGCTGGTCAACACAACTTGTTTATGAGCCTAACATATATACAATGCTATTAATTTTCATTTCTTTTTGTTTTTTACAAAAGATTTTACAATTCGTCTGTTTAAGTCTTGAAATAACATACAATGACAAAAGTATTGTTTATAGAATTATCTGGAAACATTTTATACAAATCTCTTAATTAATGAAATCTATCATTTGTTTTAAGCACAGTATCACCGAGACACTGTCGTACACTGATTCCTAGGCTGGCTATTTCGTTTTTAACTTCACACGTAACATATATCACTATTAAACCACAAGATTTTGGGTCCGACGCAGACGGTATCGTACGGTAACATTGAGATGGGAGGACCACCCAGATGGTATCGCACGATAACATTGAGATGATAGGGCCAGCAGTATCATCACAATGGCCAGCAGTGTAAATTTGTGATTGAAGTTGTAGTTGAATTATAATACTGCTCCTACTTTTATTTCAATTATTTATTTTTTCATGTTCTTTGTAGCAGCAAGCATTTAGAAGCTCATAAATTTTCTAACTCAAATGTAATTGAAATTTTACAGGGATGCCATATGGAACGGTGCCAGTACTGGAAATAAATGGAAAACAAGTGGCCCAATCAAATGCCATTGCTCGTTATCTTGCCAGGGAACATGGGCTGGCTGGTAGAGATGAGTGGGAAAGCTTACAATGTGATGTTCTTGTTGATACTCTTTCTGACTTAAAGCAAGGTATTCTTTTACATTTTGTTGCAAAATTTCTACCAAATAAATTTAACGCTATAGTACCCAGTCCCTTTAAAGAGAAATAAATGCACTAAGAAAGTAAGTTTGTAGTAGAAGTTACCTGTCCATAGCCCACAAATAAAACACATGAAGATCAGGTCACAAGAAAAAGGAGGCTGGGGACACACTAATGTAAAACACTGATCTGTTCTATTTAGCTGTCTGATGTTTTTGTTCCGTCTCAGAAATCTCAAAATGTGATTACTTGAATTCTTCATCGATGACTCCATATGTACATCATTCAGATTGTGATTATTGAGTGTACTGAAATCATAAACCATAAATAGTGACTGTGAGTGAGAGGAGCAGTAAACTGAAATTACATTACACTCTCTCTTTTGGAGAGTTAATGAAGATTTTTACCGGATTTTTTGCTTATTAGCATATTAATCAGAATTCCAAAATCTTAATCTTACATTTGATTGCAAGGTCATTAAATCTACACGTGATTGATATAGCATCCTATATAAGTTCATTCTACACTCACTTTCAGGCAATTCCAATGCAGTCACTTTTGTTGTAGAGACTTAGCACAAGCACACAAGAAAAGAATCATTTATTGGGTGCACTTTCATAACCTCATTCATTAGAAGAGCTTGCATATATTTTCATCATCCATTGTGTTAGGGCAGACTGCTGTAACCAACTTCACAAATTTCTGTTTGACAAATACTTCTTGATTTTGAGTTCTCCAATTCAGATAATAAAACCAGAATCACAGATGCAAATTCAGGCACTCAGCTTGGATGTGTTAATTTGAAAATGAAGGCAGTTCTGCACTAGTTTCCAATTAAAGTGTGCACTTTCTTTTATAGTTTGTTGAAAAACAATTGAGATTTACGTTTCCCATGTTAGTGAATAAATACAAATTTATTCATTTGTTTATCCAAAAATCTTTCCAGACTGTTGGATACAAACACATAAACATACACACACACACATATAATATAAACAGACATATATGGTACATAATCAATAATATTTCTGTTGGTACAAAGATAGAAAAGGCAAAAACAGTATTGATTCAGCAACTTCAAAAGCTGTGGCTTAAAGAATGTGCACTACTGATGTTATTTACACTGTCTTGGTTGAAACCTCTTATATTTGAGGTGATCTAAAAACTCAGGTACTGAATAAAGGCAATGGTCTAATAAAATTGCCCGTTGGTGGTATTATTTTTATCTTATGCAGTAGGCTATAGTAGTAATGTTGATAGAATCACTTATGTCCTATGAAGCACCAATCCAAAGACTGTAAATGACTGACTTATTAATGAATAAACTGTAAATTATCATTAAATTTAGATTAAGCTTACATGGCCAACATTGTGGCGTTAGTTCAGTCTACTATTATTATTTTTGTCACATATTCTGTTGTGAGAAATATTTCATAAGTAATCAAAGGTGCTGTCTGTTCTACACCCATATTTTGTTTCCCTGCCTCTATCTCTCACTCCTTTCTCTTGAACTATTTTCTGTGTTTCTCCTACCAACACACTACCCTTGTATATAAGGCAGTCAGCAGCACAGATGAATGTATCAACATACTCTAAACTGTTATGATCATAACCATAACACTGTCCCTTTCTGTTTCTCCACCCCAAGGCTTTCACTGTGGTTACTATTCTCCACTGGAAGTGGATGACATCTGGTTCATGAGAGGATATTCAATAACGATTAACCACACAAATTACAAGAAAAGTCCTTTGAAGTTGGTGTGCACTTGGTCCCTAAGATCAGTCTGTGCTGACCATAGAAGGGTAATGAGTCTGGCAAATGGCAAATTGAATACTCATGCAACATTGTAATCCATACAAGGCCAGCAGAAGTAGGGGCATGCCAATTACTTCATCATGGAAATAGCCCTCTATGATTGATGCAAGAGTTGAAGCATGTGACATTGTAGAAGTAGCACAACTACTCAGCACCATTTGTCATCTTCTGTAAGAAACATTACGCTTCCCAAAACTTAAAATTTTTACTGATAATCTAAAAAGGGGGGACAGAAAGATCTTCACATTAAATTGTTCCAGTTAGCTGTCAAAAAAAAAAAAAAAAAAAAAAAAAAAAAAAAAAAAAAAAAAAAAAAAAAAAAAAAAAAAAAATCAGACATTCTCCAAAAGGTGAGACAGCACATCAACATTAAAGTATTGAGTGCAATAGTGAATGCAGTATTAGGAATTTAACAAATAGAGCCCATTAATGAAGCTCTGAAAACTTTGCTTTGTATCCAGAAAGGGACAAAAGTAGTTTATAGTTGGTGACCATGCCTACAGAAAAACATAGATTTTGCAGAAAAACAATTATGGTCGGTGCACTTGAGCTAGAGTACCATACAAATAAACATAACTGTTTTCTCCATACCATGTAACTTATCTGATCACCGTCATGTGGGGATGCATCTGTTGTGGTATATACCAGTGGTATATTTGGAGGCCTGATTTTAGCTCCTAAAGAGCCAACAGTTATTGTTACATCAACCAAAGCAGGAGAATTTAGCAGGTGAAATGTGGATGCAAATTGGGGAATAAATTCCTTATAGTAATTCACCTTTCCTGTAAATTCTTGGAAGTCCTATATGGGTTAAGACACAAGCACATTTCTGAGTAGCTACTACATTTACTAGGACATGCCAAATGCCTTCTTCACTGCCTGACTGCTTGAAAGAAGGCACATTTGGAAAAGTTACACTCTACACCTTTCTATAATGCTCGAAAGAAGGCACTCTAGACCTTTCTATAAAAGGCATACATAAAAGTCATGTATCATGTGTATTTTCTTTTCTCGTGTGACCAGCAACCAAGATACCACTGACATAATTTACACAATAGAATTGGTTAACCTTACAAAATTTTCAGACTTTTTATTTTATTTAAGACGTTGTGAGACTGAAAGTCAACCAATTACCCTACACCAAATTCAGATTGTGTACAAAATGTTCTAATGGTAACAGACGTCTCAATGTAACAAAAATTCAAAGGACAAATACACGACCAGGCTAAAAGTGTTATTGATCAAAGGATCCAACAAAACCTAAAGTAACTATGTCCAAGCTACATGACTATACCTGATCATCAGTTCCACACAACCTAAGACTGATTTCTTTGCAGTGGCTGTACACTCACAATTTTAATTGCGCTTCACGGAGTGAGAGATCATTCAGATCATCTAATGACTACGATTGATGTGTCAGTGTCAACAATAAAAACACTGTTGATTGTAGCAAAATTTTATGCAGTTGTAGCACAGGATTGCTGCCTGAAATGTTAGTGATATGAATCAGCTTGGGGAAATGTGTTGTGCCTGTCATGCTATGGCATACTTATGTATGGGATCTCTATACAAGCACATATGACAGTCATACTTTTAACATTGACATCACCTATACTCAGTTACCATCAGTCATGTCTTGCACCAGAAGCTCAGAAACTACCATCAGAAGATGTCTATCATGTAACATTTTAAGATACACACAATATTAACTGGTGGCAAACACTAAAAGTGTATTCGCAACATATCCATTGGTAAAGCCTGTAAAGTCGCATTGATATTTCTGTCTAGGGCGCAAGGACAAACTGTCTGGGAAATTTGAAAATAAAAATATATCACCCATCTTTCCTTCTTTTCTCTTGCACACGGTAAAGAAACATATCCAGTAGCTAGAGTTTACAATTATTGATATGGTGTCTGTTATTTTCGGACATGTCTGAAAGAACAGACACCACTGGTTAACATTAACGGCTGTAATGTTAGAAATTCTGAAGCAGTCGAAATACTTCAATATTTGAAATTCATAACTAGAATTTACATTGCTTCTGGGTGTGGTTTACACCACCTAGTAAATAGATTTGCTGCTATTCAGTATTGCATATAAGTGCAAATTGTTTTCACATAATTTACTTTGCACTGAAATGTCACATTCAATGTGCACTTCTTCTGTTTCTAGCACTTTTCCAGTACAGAATGGAGCCTGATCCTCTGCGAAAAGATGAAAGGAAACAGACTCTCCTCAAGGAAACAATACCCTTTTTCCTTGGTAAATTTGAAAAAGTGATAGAGGAGAATGACGGATTTTCAGTGGGAGGAGCTGTAAGTGAATTTTTGAGGCATGGCACTCTTTTTGTGAGAAACTAAACAAAAGTGGCTACTAAATATAATTATTTGCATATTTGTTGTATTCAGGGGTGTAAATAATGAGATTACAGGAGAGGAAGTGGTGTCCAATCCCTTCCCTTCACTCCAGAGCCATATTAATGGAGACTTTTTTATTTATTTATTTATTTATTATTTTTCTTTTATTATCATTATTATTATTAATATTTTAGTTTCTCGCAATGGAAACTGTGCTCACTTTTAAGTGTTAAGATGGCTTGCCAGTTCAGATGCAGATAGTCTGAATACTTATTTGAATGAACTTGTCTTACTTGAGAACTGAACACACCCCAAAAGACAACTGAACCCCCACCACCCCTCCCAGAGAATTATGTATTGTCTATGCCCCTCAGTATATTATTATTTCTGGTGTCTTGAAATAGCAGAAATACACTTCTGATTAAAATATAATAATTGTTCACTCCAAAATCTTGCTTGTGGTGACAGACTAATCTGTAGTCAATTCTAAGTCACTGTGAATATGATTGTGAACTGATAAGGCAACCATATTGTAAACATAATAATTATTGTAATAACAAATTTATGTGTAGCATAGCCCATGATATACATTCAGCATTGGTAACATATTGTTTGTATTAAAACACAACAGTTAAAAATATGTGAATCCTGTTTTGGAACTACCTAATTTAGTCAATTATAATATCAGAAATAACCCATTTTTGGCTGCATTCACTTCATATGTAATATACTTTTCTTTAGAAGCAACTAAAATTGATAAAGATTGTATAACATAATTGAGAAATCTGCAACAGATATTTTAGAGTATAATAACCCCATAAACTCTACATAAACTAGGAAAAATACAATGAGATCTGTAATGCAGCTATTATATCCACTATCATTAGGAAGTAGGCAATAAGTCAATCAGAAATGACACTCCACCTGCTTATTCCATTTCCTGCTATTGCTCCAGTACTACACATCTCTTCTATTACACAGCCCTTTTCCCTTCTCTTCCACCCCCCATCCCACTCCTTTTGATGTCACTCCTACCAACTCTGTTCTGTTCACAGCACCTGTATGTTCCCACAGGCAGTGCTAATATCTTCCACCAACCCTACCCTGCTATTTCTCTCCCTTCCCACCCCAGTCTCTCTCTCTCTCTCTCTCTCTCTCTCGTGTGTGTGTTTGAGAGAGAGAGACTGAGACTTTGCTTGTGTGATTAGTCTGATAGCTAAAATATACAGGGTGTCCAGTACATGAGTCCCTGGTTTCAAAATTTAATATGTTAAAAACTAAGATTTACAGATGTTTATTATGAAAGCTGTACAAATGTAGTTATAGAGAGGTTTCAAAAAGCTGTTATCTTGGGGCATGGCAGTGCCAAACCAAGTCGAGCGCACAGCCGTACCATCCTTTTCTCAAAGCAGTTGATGGCAATTTTGAACCCCTGTGTCTCCGTTGTGGATACAGTTAGAATCCTGAATTTTCGCTTACCAAGATTATCTACAATAACTAGCTATTTTTAAATTACACTATTCTACACCATATAGTATACGAAATATTAGAGGCCAAAAATTGCTAATTCTGTCACTGATTCACCTATCATCAAAATTCTAAGGTACTTCTAACAGACACACAAATGTCTAATTTTGTATTTAAACAAATATAAAAAATAGAAAATGGATTACTTACCCAAAGGACAGTCTCATCGACAGACAGAAATAAAAACACTCACAAACACACATACAAGCTTTCGCAACCGTTGATCGCTTCTTCAGGAAAAGAGGAAGAAAGGAGAGGAGAAAGGGAAGGATATGGGTTTTAAGGAAGTGGAAAAGGAGTCATTCCAATCCCAGGAGTGGAAGGACTTAGGTACAGTTTAGCCTATAATGGAAGGAAAAATTCAAACATCCATTCACAAATACATTTTCGCTTGATGGAATAGTATATGCTTACATGGCATTATAAGCATTGTATTCATACTGGTCTTGTGGTAGAGGAATGGTTTCAGGTCTCAGTTCTGATTTGGCAGCGGCCATGTGCCATCAATGATCAATTATGACGATACATGCTTCATTTTCAATTTCTGTATGGATGCACTCGACTGCAAGTACACGAACTCATAGACTGGCTTTACAGAAAATTTGGACTGAAAGATGAAGAAGTGCTCGGTTTTTCATATTATTTCCTTGGGAATGCCATGTTTGTGAAAGCTGTTAGTGACAATCCCTGTTTACGTGTCATGGAATTAACTGAAGGTACCACCGAATTTGTTAACTACAGAGGCAAAATCTGCAAAGTACCAGTTTCTCATGCCGGGATCAGTTGCACACACTCCGTATATTTAATCTTCCTTTTCAGATTGAACTTGATAATATACGACAAGCCCTTTTTGAATATGGAGACTTTTGGAGATTCACGCGGAGAAGTGATCCGGATTGAAGCATTTCAACGTGGATAACAGTGTGAGGAATGCTAAAGTAGATCTTAGAAACCATATCCTGTCCTACATTCTTGTCCACGGATTTAGAACTCTCATCACGTACGACGGGGAGCCGTGAACCAGTATCCTCTGCGGCTCCCCCGACCATTTGAAATCTGTGTGTCCTCGTGTGAAACCTGTTCATAGGAGTGCATCTGCTATGGCAGATGGGCAGGACGGTATCAGAACCATGCATGCAGACATGTTGGTGGGAATGCCGGCTGCAGACGCCGCGGCCCCAGTTGTAAACAACACAGCGGCCGCTCACATAGACTCGGCTCTTAGTGTAGCGACCGATGCTGATGGCCACGATGCAAACATGCAGTTTTAGTGATACCAGAGAAGAAAAGAAGAAGGGTTATCTACAAAAGTAAATAGACCTTTGTGAAATAGAAGTTATTAAGTTGTATCTTAGAAAAATGTGTAGAATGAAATACGAAACTAACGCAGTGTGCATTATACTGCAACTTCACTAAATAATTATGCCAAGTGTGGCGGTGTGCCACGCAGGGGACCCAGGTTAGATTCCCAGTCCGGTCAGACATTTTCTCCATTCGGAAACTGGCTGTTGTGTCATCCTCATCATCACAGACGCGCAAGTCACCTAAGTGGCGTCACGAAAAGACTTTGCCGCGGTGGAGTAGCCGAGTGGTCTAAAGTGTCTCTCTGTGGAGCGCGCGGTTGCTCACCATGGAGGTTCAAGTCCACCCTGGGGCGTGGGTGTGTGTGTTCGTCCTTAAGTTAGTTTACCTTAGTTTAAGTAGTTTGTAAGCTATGGACTGATGACCACGTAGTTTGGTCCGATAGATTTACAAACATTTGATTTTTGAACGAAAAGACTTGCAGCAGGCAGGCCAAACACAATTCAGATGGGCTCTAACGGCCACATGGCACATGAAATTATTACCATTTCTAAAAGCAATTCCAGGTGGTGACAACAATGATGAAAATTAAAGAAATTCTTCTTTTATTTAATAGTTATTATTAAAGGTCTGAGGCTTGATTTTTTCTCAAGAAAGAAATTACTTTCAATATGTAATGCTCATAAGATTTAATTGTAGCTGCTGATTCTACAAGAAAGAAGTGCAATTATATGTGACCATTTTCAATCCATACAATTGTGTGAACTATAATGCACTAAAATTATTAATTTTGAATTACTAACTTTTGTATAAAAAAAACTCAAGAAATACAAGCAAAATACTAACTACTACTTTCAGTTATACAGAAAAATATACATTGTCCACTACTTCTGTGTGTTATGAAGTTCACAAATTGATGTGAAATACAGCACTAACTTTTTAATATTTGTACAGAGATCTACCACGAATTTTAGTACATGATGGAAAGATTGAACAATAACAATATAATTGACTTTCCAGACTTCCAAAAACTGTTACATCAAACCAAACAAAACCACACCAAACCAAAGAGACAGGGAATGGGTTTTAAGAAAATCCATGGCTGATGTACAAAAAATATTACAGAAAAGGACTACCTACAAAAAGAAATAGTATCTCATCAAAAACATAAAATGTAGAAAAATGCAAGTCTCACAATGAATTCCTTCCACCATAAAAAGTCATGAGATCTCATGGGAAACCAAGCCGGTTATTTTAGTTAGTGTTCATGGAACCAGCTATTCAACAATTTTTTAATCTAACTAGTTATCTACCAAGATCTGTAGTGACTATATCAAAATTATATATCTATATTTCTATAATAAATATAATGACTTGGCAATCACGTGGCAACTAATATTTAAAATACTTCATGCAAATGTGATTTATTTCATTCCTATGTGATTATGGTTGGTTACATAGTGAAATACAAATTATTTTTATATGCCAATATGTAATTGCCTGATCATTATATGTATTCTGACGTCATTATATAATGGTGCGATTGTGAAGTCATTTAATGTATTATAAAAGTAAAGATGTATAATACTAATATAGTCACTATAAATGTTGGTAGATTCCTAATTAGATAATGAATATGTAGGTCTATGAACACTAAATAAAAGACCTACTTTGTTTCCCATGGCAACATAAACTAATATTTAAATGACTTTTTGCATATGAGTGAAATTCATTATTATGTGATTACATTTGGTTGCATAATGGAATATAAGTTATCATTATGACAATGTGCAATTGCCAGCTCATTACATTTATTCTTACGTAATTATCTTAAGGTGTGATTGCCAAGTCATTGTATTTATTATAGGAATATATATGTATAATTTTGATATAGTCACTACAGATGTTGGTAGATAACTAATTAGATAAAAAAATTATGACAAAGTGTTGAATAGTTGGTTCCATGAACACTAACTACAATAACGGACTTGGTTCCCCACGAGATCTCATGACTGGAAGGAATTCGCTGCGAGACTTGCATTTTTTACATTTTATGTTTTTGATCTCCACTTTCATTAGGAAATACGGCATAATTCAATCGGAATTATCCCAAGGGTTTTCCCTTGAGTAAAATGTGGAACCCTGTATTGTTTGACATCAAAGAACAATGGTCTCTCTTTAGACCTGCTGAATAGCGATCTATCATTTACGTCGATTTCTACCACTGGCAGCACTGAAACGAAGAGGGCAGAACTGCTCATTCTTGCACATACGCCCTCGGCCTTCCATGGAGTATAAAGGGGCCTCTGCTCATGGCTTGTACTCAGTCTCGTTGAGTCGGTGTACCAGCACTGTCACCTGAGGATGGCGGCCAGGTGGACCGCCAAAATATTGTGTCAAGATGATGTATTTATCCAGCAGGAAACCTGAGAAGAATATTATTAAGGATTTAATGTTAATTCTATCTGGTTCACAGATGAAGCAGCAAATGTAGTAGCAATTAAACAAAACTGACAATTTTAGGATTTCAAAAACCTCCGACTGTGTGAAGTAAAACCAATTTATTTTTCTGAAGTCACATATTGCAATGAATTACATAGCAGAGGCTTTATTGGCCCTCTTTTCATGTGAGAAACACTCACTAGAGGACATAGCATTGCAATTTTGCACCAATTTGTCACAACATAACAATTAGTGGATGATCACTAGATACCAAGGCAGGTGTTTCATTTTTTTTTTTTTTTTTTTTTTTTTATGAATACTTTGGGAAGAGTGTCTTTGTGTTGAATTATTGCAAATTTATTGGTGCAGGGATGTATTGGCCACCATATTCCACTGATCTGAATCTTTGTAACTACATTTTGTATAGCACATTGAAATATACCGTTTACCATAACCAACTCACATTGCTCGGTGATCTTAAAATTGGTGGTCTGTGCAGTATCTGAATCCATTTCTGTCAAGACATTGCAGAATATGCCAACGACTTTCATTGTCCATTTGCACCATCTCCATAAAAGTGGTGGACATTTTGAAAAAGACTGTGATATATTTGCTAAAACTGTTTGTAGAGAACACATTCAATAATGCATGCTGATATTGTACAAGTTGCACAATGCCATCTATTAGCAGCTTTTCAAACTGTTTCAAAATTCTGTATAACTTCTGAATAAAATTCTTACAGCTATCACACTAAACATACCTTTCATTACACTTCAAGAGATAGGTTGGCTGGCCAGTACTTACATTAGTTCTGTGTTGCTGATAGTCACAAAAAAAAAAAAAAAAAAAAAAAAAAAAAAAAAAAATAAATAAATAAATAAATAAATAAATGGTGATGTAGAAATAGGACAAGCTTTCAGAACTGTGTACCTTCATCAGGTAGGAGAGGAGGGAAGGAACAGGTAACAGAAGGGGAAGGTTATCCTTGTCTTAGGTCATAAGGTGATGAAGGGTGATGTGTGGAAGTCAGAGATACTGTATACCACGTACTGAGCCATGCTGATAACAAACCAAATACAGTATCTCTGACTTCCACACATCACCCTTCATCACATTATGGCCTAGGAATGGATAACCTTTCCCTTCTGTTACCTGTTCCTTTCCTCCCTCTCCTACCTGACGAAGCGACACAGTTCTGAAAGCTTGACCTATTTCTTCATGTCCATTTTTGTTTTATTTTTTGTGACTGTTGATGGTACAGAACTAAGGTAAGTACTGGCCAGCCAACCTGTCTCTTTTGAAGAATATTTTAGCATCTCTGTGTAGAACTTCCATCAGTAATTAAAACTGTCATTAAACTTGTCTCTCCATATTAGTTTTTGAGCCGCGGTGGAGTGGCCGAGCGGTCTAAAGCACCTCGCTGCAGAGCGCGCGGTTACTCGCCGTGGAGGTTCGAGTCCTCCCTGGGGCATGGGGTGTGTGTTTGTCCGTAGGTTAGTTTACCTAGGTTTAAGTAGTTTGTAAGCTACAGACTGATGACCACGCAGTTTGGTCTGATAGATTTACAGACGTTTGAACATTTAGTTTTTGAGATATTTTATTTGAAATCCTGGACTCAACTATTAGAAACCCTGTATCTAGGAATCTTTTTCTTTGTGCTTGTCTGTGACTCAAAATCTCTACATGATAGTAGCACAGTATTACCTGTACTGTTGTTATTCCAGTCTGGATTTTCCATTGTTTCATAAGACAAAATACATAGGAGCCATCACATTATATTGGTACATATGGAACTACTTGCTACCTGCATGTGGTACATGTGGCAACACATTAGATAACATCAGTCTAATTCTTATTAAATTTAAATGTATCTTCCTTCTTTGGTTCCTTCATACATATTTTGCTATACTGACATTTAAAAGGAGAAACTCCATAGTGTAACTATCTCAGTGATTTTTTTTAGAACAAATTCATCAATAACAGGCCACATCATTAATGATCTATAATAAATCTTTTCCACTCAGAAATATGGCTACATATGTTTCTCATCCCATCTCATGACTCAATAATGGGAAGCAAAATTTATTCAAGAAGGTTATATCACTTAAGTATTACGTCTCAGATATATCTGCAATGGTGAGTGACAAGCAGATAAACATATAGAATGAAACTTTCACTCTGCAGTGGTGTGTGCACTGATATGAAACTTCCTGGCATTTTAAAATTGTGTGCCAGAACTTGGACTCGAACCTGGGACCTTTGCCTTTCGCTGGCAAACTATCATGACACAACTCACGGTCCGTCCTCACAATTGAAAGTAGGAGGCGAGGTACTGGCAGAATTGAAATTTTGAGGATGGACCATGAGTTGTGTCAGGATAGCTCAGTGATAGAGTGCTTGCCCACGAATGGCAAAGTTCCTAGGTTCAAGCCCCGGTACCGGCACACAATTTTAATCTGCCAGGAAGTTTCAGTTAAATCTCTTTTTATGATATGTTATCAAAAACTGCCATTGAATGTCCAATGACTTTTAACTGCACTCCATTGTTTCCCTAAAATAGCTGTACCTCTGAGCAGTCTATGAAAGTTGAGAAGTAGAATGCCTTAATTTCTCTTAACTCAAGCAATTGCAAGTTGCTGAACCATATTGTCCAAGTACCTGTCCATCAAATGCCACTGAATTCCACCCAGATACTTCCAGTGGCAATTCATCATGAATAGATAGTAGGCTGGTGTTGGAGTAGGAGGCAGGGAGGGGGATGTTAATTTCAGACCTTAATGTATGGTGCATTTGACGACTGTTTGAAAAGTTAATTCACCATTTACTGGTTGTAGCTTTCCACCAAAATTGTACTCATACCCAAGTTATAACAGTTCATAGGTCCCTTCTCAGCTTTCACAAGAGCAGTAACATCGCTGTCACACATATCAAGATTTGGCAATATAATGAGGACAGTTTACAACTCACGTCAAAAACGTATGCCAAGCTGCAACAGGAACATAAAAAAAAGAACACATAGTGTCTTTTATGTGTTGTCACAGGTTGATGTATATATTTGCAATGCCTTGTAAACTGTCCTCATCATACTGTTGAATTCTAGCTTAGACTTCCCATTGGTAGATTTTGAGATTTGAGTGTTTTATCCTACCTTAAAATTTCAACTATAGTTTCTAAATAACAGTGATCTATTCCATATTTCAGTGTCAGTCTTACAATAAGATTTGCTAAGTTTGGAAAGTAGGAGGCGAGGTACTGGCGGAAGTAAAGTTGTGAGGCGGCATCATGAGTCGTGTCAGGATAGCACAGTCGGTACTGCGCTTGCCCGCGAAAGGCAAAGGTCCCAGGTTCGAGTCCTGGTTCCGGCACACAATTTTAATCTGCCAGGAAGTTTCAGATTTGCTATTGTTCAAAATTAGCAAACAGAAAAAAATGACATATTTCTGTAGTATATTCAATATGAAAACAATGTACAATACTTCGTATTGCAATCCTGAATTAGGAAAGATTTAAAGGCTTTTCTGAAAATAGACTTTTATAGATTAGATATGTCTTTAACATCATAAAATGTATAAATATGTTCTGTGATTGCATGACCCAATTTGTTTAACATTTATCATAAATGTTCTTGTTTCAGCTAACCTGGACTGACTTTGTTTTTGCAGTGTCTCTAGAAAATTTTGAACTAATTTTTGGTAAAGAGTCCCTTGATCACTATCCAAAACTTAAGGCTCTCAAGGAAAAGGTTTTCAGTTTGCCAAGAATTCAAGAGTGGATTAAGAAAAGACCTGTAACTGAATTCTAAGATTTACTGTTGTTGTGGGATGTGTATTCTAAGTTACACTGCGGTTTGAGAAAAACTGATACAACATATGAGGGAACTGAGAAATCCACATCAAATATAAAATATATTATTTATTGAAAGAGACAAATACAGTGAAGTACCAGTTCAGTGGATGCTCCATAAATCTACCCATTGCAGTGAACATTATTTTTTAATTATTAGGACATTTTTTGTTAGAAAGATAAATTTCACTGCATACTTTGAATCATGTTTTGTCCAGAGTGTGAACTAGAGATCATAAAAAGAGTGAATCTGAAAAGAAGTATCAACTATCAAGTAGTTCTTCAATAAGGAAAACTTTTGAGTGCAGCACTCCATATCTAGAGTGTTTTAACAGCTAATTGTGAAAAAGAAAAATTCTTGTTTCTGTTAGAGAAGAAGTATTGATGGTCAGCTGACCATCTAATGTTTATATTATACTATAAATTTATTTATACATTTGTGAAAGTGTTCATTGTGTATCTTTACAATTTAGTTAAATCTCGAAACACAAGATGCAATTCTTGAGCTTCTTTACTGTAGAAATGATTCTGTGGAGATAAGTTACTTATTTTTTGCTTGTTTCCTATTTATAATCTTGTTAAAATTAGTTTCTGTATCATTATATAATATGCACTTGTGAAGCTACCAGCAGTTTTCATTAACAGCCACAAAAATATTGTGTTTCTTTGAAACACCTCTTATAAAATTATTTAAAACAGAGTAAATATAAACATAGTACATGGTTCATTTTATTTTACTGGAGAATAGTTTATTCAGGCATCCCTAGATTAATGCATTGCTGTTTGTGAAGGCAACACACTGAAATGGCCTACATACCATATAAAAAATTCTATCCACTTGGCTTGAAGTTTGGGTACAATTAAATACATTTCTGGATCAAACATGTATTTAAGATAAATTAACATTTGAAGTAACAAACACATCTCAACATAATAGCAACTACTGCAGTGTTTTGAAAGTCCTCCTGAAAAAGAACCTAACACAAGAATTATAGTTCAAAGCTTGACTACAGTTGTGGAATAAGTGTAAGAAATTAAGGTTGAAGTATGCAAGATTAGCTTATATTAAGCTAATATAAGGAAGGGAACCAACAGTGGGTGCAATGGGACTGGTGATCATGACTCCCACTTATATGACGATTTCCATACATCAATTTCTATAGTCTTTAGCTAACTTTCAAAGTATGAGAACGAAATCCTAGGGTCTCAAAAATTGTAGAAATTCTGGAAAATTACATGTCTAATTCAGAGTACTTTTTAACTGTTTGCCTAAGGACTTATGCATAATAATGGAATGCAATGCAATATGAAGGCCTGTTTTCAGCTTAAGCAGCTGAGACAATCAACAAATCCGACAGGGTTCATGAGTCCTTAGGTAAAACTGGTAAAGTGAATGAAACCAAGTAAAGCAAGACAGAAGAGGAATAAAATTATTAGAGAAAGATTTAGCTTCCTTTAACACAAACAGAAACAACAACAACAAAACAGCATTGCCTCATTTATATGCTTGCATAGCCACAATCTGCATATCTATGTTTGCAATGACAGTGATTAGTGAAATCATTATGAGTGAATATGTCAATTTTATATCGTGTAAACTGTCATTGCCAAAGTGTGAACATTTTGTCACTATCATAATTTGTGCATCAGTTACGTGTGACTTGTACTTCCCAATTTATGTTCAGGTTCTTTTCAAATGATATATTTCTCTGAACTGCAATTTATCAGACATTATGCAAAGACAGTATCCTAAACACAGAGAAAACAAATCATCATCATAATTAAACTAAAGCGCCCAATGTGTTTCATTGTTTGCTATTACCTTATAATAAGAAACAAAGAAATAGCCAAAAACTATGCCAATACTGTCACCAGTGATTTAACTTGAAGATCCTATCCTGTACTGTCAGAGCACATTTCTTGTTATCATTAATGACAAGCATCGTCAATTAAAAAAAAAAAAAAAAAAAATAAAAATAAAAATAAAAAAAATAGTTTTGAGGGTAGTTTACAACTCGCCACAAAGACATATGATGAACTGCAACAGGTACATAAAAAGGCACTCACACATGCAACACTTAACTATCAGCCATTAGCCTTCATCAGAAAAAAAGAGCATTCCACAATCACAATTCACAGACCCACAACTGACATATCTGGCCACTACACTAGGAGTGCAGCGACCAGAGATTGTGGTTGTGTGTCTGAAGTTTGGCTGTGTGAATGCTCTTTCTTCTGCTGAAGTCCAATAGCTCATGTGTTGTATGTTTGAGTGCCTTTTTTATGTGCCTGTCGTAACATATCATACGTCTTTGCGATGAGTTGTAAACTATCCTTATTATATTGTTGAATTCCAGCCTGAATGTTCCATTATTAGACAGAAAAAAAAACAGTTTTAACACTTATGTGCTTTATTAGAGTAATATTCAAGATCGCTAAACACTTGCTTTCTTCTGACCTTAAAACTGACTTACCTGATCCAGTATGGAGAGGCCTACAACTTAAAGGACTTAAATGGACTCCATTCCACAATGAAACTTTGTATTTTTCATATACTGCACCAATTATTGCCAGAGATGAAAGATCCATAAGTGACAGAAAACTTCCTAGGATTGACTAATAATATAAGAAAATTACTCTACTGCTATCCATCACAAGTAGCTAAAAGCACCACCAAACTTCTCCATCACCTAAGTATCTGTTCTGAAATGATATTCATTCCCACCCATTCCCACTGCACACACATGCTTCTTGTCACCTTATAAAATCTTTAGCACCTAATCTCTTCAGTCAGATAAACAAACCCTCCTATGAAGCTATTTGAGCCATGGTCCTATAATTACAGTGATTCAGAAATTTTAGATTCTCACATAAACCACAGAGTACAAAATCAGAGTTCCATTTCTAGCTAATAGCTTAAACTTCACAAACAGCAGTGTGCTTGAATAGCAAATATTTCTAGTTAACTAAAAGTGTAGTGCCTATTTTTGTATGTTAAAATATCAGAATGTAGAGAAACCTGTTTATATAAAAGAAAATATGTATTGCACAAGCAAATGATATGTACAAAATTACTGTCACAAACAATCAAGAAATACAAAAACAAACTATCAAAACTGATTCCTTATTGTTGCTATTGCTGTTCTCCATTATTTATCTGTTCTTTCACCATTGCCCTTCTTAACCCCCCCCCCCCCCTTTCCAGTTTCTTTTTCACAAGGTCCTTTTATATCCTCTACATCTTTGTTGTTAATGAGTTGTTCAGCTTCTTATTTACAAATGAAAATAAAATGACAGTTAGAGATATCAAATGAAGTTGTGGCACCCCGTGAGTCAATATTGCACAAGGGAGCCAAAAAGTAAAAATACTGTTCTTACAAAACAAATTTTCACTTTGGTACTTCATTAATGGACCAAGAATATTACTTAGGCTGTCAAATAAAAGAAAGTTGCAGTACTAGAAGATAATAAAATTCAGGAAGAGCCTATTACTGTGAACTCTAAAGATAACACTAACATGTTCCACATTACTTAGAAAGTAAACATATTATAAAACTGCAAGACAAGATTCAATGATTAAAAATGAGTTCAAAATTTTTACATACTGCAGACAGGCAGAGTGAAAATTTAAACACAATCAACATGAATGGCCAAGTTCGGTGAACAACACTGTTGTCTGTTGCCAGTCCTCATTTCTTTGCTGTTCTTTCCACATTTCTTAGATTAGTTGTTGAAAGATATTGAAAAATACTGCAGAAAGGTCCAAGAACAGGCTAGAGTGTTCAGAATATCTTGTTGGAATTACTTAACTTCACTTCTTCCAGCACTAAACACAAGCCAAGCAAAGAAACACAGCCACTCAGTTCTGTATCTGATTAATTGGGGGAGGGGGGGGGGGAGGCACTATTTGAAATGAAGCAATGCCAATGGCACTGCTATGAAAGTAAATTTGTGAAAATTTTACAAGAATAAAAAGGTCTGTGATGTGAACACTGACCTTAAATGGCAACTCATTAATTTGTAAGGGCAAGACTACACATAAATTAAGCCTGCTTCTGGACAAGTACATTGAACAATATGCCTTGTATGGGCACTGGCACTCTTGTGTGTGGTCACGTGACTGCCTCCACTGCACATGGCTGTTGTCTGGAGCTAGTGGCATGGCACAGCACAGCATAGCACATACAGCAAGAGGCCAGTGCTCTGTCTGTGCCAGTGCCAGATCACACATGAGTAGCTGACTAGCAGTCATGAGTCAAATGCACTGCTCAGTCACTGGCCAGGAGTGGCATGGTCAGCTGTTCGACACGTGAACTGCAGCGAATTCAAACCTCTAACATGGGTTCTTGTGCACTGTAGCAACATCCATCCCTGGTATACATGTGTTTTCAAAAGCTGGTCAAACTTTGATTAACAAATGAAACAGACTGTCAGTGGACAAAGTGAAAAAAGAATCACAGTTCTTGAATGAGAATAGAAAACATATTTGAGTTATATTGCATGTAAATCTTAAAATAAATTATGATATATCTATATGTAGTATACTTTTCTCATTACATGAAGCATAAATGTTTTTATATGAGTGCAATGAATAAGAAGAATAAGCAGGCATCGTGGCAATGACAGTGCTGTGGCACTAGTGTTTTGCGAGGGTGACTTGTTTAGCACTGGCATTGCGCAGAGGCACTGGAATTTGCATCACTGCACACGTGGAATAACAGAGGCACTTTAATAGCTTTCAAGAAGCTACAGGTACTACTCTTTTTCTAGTTAAGTACAGCCCCTCTCATGTACAAACACATCTGCTCATGTTGACATTCAAAAGTGGTTGCTCGGGCTGAAAGGAGTGGAGGAAACAGGAAATTGGTGTGGCAACTAGGAAATGGTAAGATATAAGAATGGGCGAGGAAGTTGTGTGAGGCATGAAAAGTGGACAAAGATTTCTTTAAATGGAAGAAATAAGATGAAGAATTCAAAAGATAGAACAAACATTATACCAAACCTACCAATTTTATCCTTATACTTTTGACCAGCCACATTTATCACTAATTATTTTTCTTTCAAACAGTTAAATCCATTAAAAATGTAGCAACATCCAATATTAATTTGTTTATTGTGTTTAAAGAAACCCTTCCCCTCTATGCAAAACCCACTGTCTGGCTCAGCAAGAAAATGTTTTTATTACTTCCTTCAAATTTAACAGGGCTGGTAAAGTGTGGCTCGCAAGACACTCCCCTCCAGTGAACACTCTTCCTTTCAGCTGAACTTCCTTGGTGGTGTCATTGTCCTTGCGAACTGCAGCTATCACTATCAGTTGTAATGAGCTGTGAACCCTACCTACTTCTCATACACAATTTTTAGTACTTCTCTCAATATCTTATATTGATAATAATTTTTAAATATAATTTGCTAGTTAACAGATCTACTCACTGTCACGGCAGGAGGAAACACTCACAAAGGAGATAAAATGTGTAAGCTTCCAGAGCCAGTGGTTCCTTCTGACGGGAGGCTTGGAGGGAAGAGACGAGAAGAGGGATGCAGGGAAAGATCTGGTGAGGTTTAGGACATAGGATATAGCAAAATCACCCTGAATCCTGGATTACAAGAGATATACTGGATGTGATGAAATGAAAAGTTTAACTCTTACTTTTAGTACATTGATTGTTGTGTGGCTGCCAGTGTCCGCAGCATAATTCATGCCTGTCACCATGTTGCTGGCAGCAGCCACAGCAGAGCTTCACAGCTTATCACCATGTGTCTGGCCTGGTGGTGAATAATTGGTCACTACACATCCCACAGTTAATATTTTGATTAGATTTATTTAACTTGTTCTTAACCAGTTGTGCAAATCAATTTCAATCTACATTCTACTGAAATGAAGTTGAATATTTGACTTACTAGTCACTGCACTACAATATTTAATGCACTTCAGTGAAGAAAATAGATATTATTTTAAGAGCAAAGTCAACGGGTTTGGATACTGAACTTGAGAAAATGACTACATAAATGGCAGCCTTTCTTTCTCTTCTGGATATCACATCACTTGCAAGTTTAATTTTCTTTTGAGTATTCACAAAAATGTAGTTTAAATAACTACAAAACCACTCTTGGAGAGTACATCAGTAATGGAGGTAATTCTAGAAAACTTCACTTCCTTGTATTATTTAGTTTCCTATCAACTTGAGGAATGATAATCATTTTCCTTGTTTAGTAGTAATTAAAACAACAAAAGTTTACACCAGAATCCAATAATATCTACTCACCCAATAATAATGGTGTGTTCCTTCACAAGTCATTCCTTTGTTGACAACCAAGATGAAGGAATACCTGTAGTACACTCTTGTCCTTCATTTGGCAATTACAGTCTCGTCATTCATATTTCCTATATAATGAAAGATGGGGTCATTTAAAGGCCACTGATACGAAGATGCAATACCCTCCGTCCCAACCCCCCTCCCCCCCCCCCATTTCCTCTCCTCCTTCCTCCCACATCTCCACCCTTAGCTTACGGAGAAAGGAAAAATATGAGTGGTCTTTTTTTTTTTTTAATCTTGATTTAAAAGTCAGTAACATGACCAAGTTTTTAAATGGCTTGCAACTAGAACTTACTTTTTTAAATCTACTTAAAAATTGTTAGTCTTACAAAATACACACAGCAAAAAATGTGTTACATCACCACATTTTTAAGGGTTCATGATCCTTTTCATAAAAATGGAACAGATATGTACAAAAACATTACAGTTCTCTTTATTACTCATGAAAACAAAAATGACAAATTGTATGACAATAACTTAGACTTTCTGTATTTGTCTTCCAATTGCAGCACACAACAGTACCCCTAATACCTAGTAACACCTTTATACAGATGCATGCCCATATTTGTCATGGCATACTGTACACTAGATCATCAAGGGACTGTTGCCCCAGATAGTTCCACTCTTCAATGGCTATTAGACATAGATCTCTCAGATTGGTTGGTGCAATGACTCATCTAAAAACAGCCCTTTTCAATGTATCCCAGGCATGTTACAAAGGGTTCATAGCTAAAGAATATGCTGGCCAATCTAATCTTGTGATGGCGTTACCTTGAAGGAAGGCATTCACAAGATGCGCACAACAAGTGTGGAGAACTGTTGTCCATTAAGATGAATCCCTCACCAAATGCTGCCGATATGGTTCCACTACACATCAGGTGATGTCATTCCTGTACCGTACAGCTGTGTGATTGCCTTCTGCAACAACCAGTGGCACATGGTGGCCCCACAAAATGCCACCCTCAAAACATCAGGGAACCACCCTGCAGCACTCACTAGACAGTGTGTCTAAGATGATCAGGCTACCTCCAAATATGTCTCCAATGATATATGTGGTTGGAGGCAGATGAAAGACTCATCTGTGAATAGCACTTGATGCCAATTCTGACAAGTTCATTCAGCATGCTGTTGGATCCACCTGTACAATGATGTGCGTGTCCAATTGTCGAAGCTGGACCTCGTCATGGACATCGGAAGCGAATTTACACGTCATGCAACCTGTTAAATACAATTTTTTGTCAAAACATGTCGTCTTGTGGCTGCACGAAAACCATTATTCAGCACGGTGCCATATCTCTCACGGTTCCTCTGAGCTGAAATCCATAAGTAGTAGTAATCAGTTGACGTGGTAGCCTTTGGGTGGCTAGAGTAAGTTGTCGACAGTTCCTCCATGTCCGATCATCACTTTGGTTCATTGATATGTCTGGAATATCCCTTTGATTAGAGTCCCTCCTGACAAAGTAAAAATGTGTGTAAAATCAAACTTTGTACAATTAATACAAGCCCTGTACTATATTTTCCCTGGTGTTATAACTGGAACTGATCAGCAGTCTTGCCCATTCTGTCGCAGTGGCACAACTCGTGCATTGGTTGTTTATATACGAGGGGCATTCAAGTTCTAAGGCCTCCGATTTTTTTTCTCTGTACTGGAAAGAGATAGAAACATGTGCATTGTTTTAAAATGAGCTGTGTTCATTGTCAATACATCCCAGAGATGGCAGCACCGTACGGCAGATGGAATTTTACCGCCAGCGGCGAGAATGAGAACTGTTTTAGATACTTAAAATGGCGACGTTTTCCTTACTTGAACAGCGTGCAATCATTCGTTTTCTGAATTTGCGTGGTGTGACACCAATTGAAATTCATTGACAGTTGAAGGAGACATGTGGTGATGGAGTTACGGATGTGTCGAAAGTGCGTTCGTGGGTGCAACAGTTTAATGAAGGCAGAACATCGTGTGACAACAAACTGAAACAACATCCGGGCTCGCACAAGCCAGTCTGATGACATGATTGAGAAAGTGGAGAGAATTGTTTTGGGGGATCGCCGAATGACTGTTGAACAGATCACCTGCAGAGTTGGCATTTCTGTGGGTTCTGTGCACACAATCCTGCACGACGACCTGAAAATGCGAAAAGTGTTATCCAGGTGGGTGCCACGAATGCTGACGGACGACCACAAGGCTGCCTGTGTGGCATGTTGCCAAGCAATGTTGACGCGCAACGACAGCATGAATGGGTCTTTCTTTTCATCGCTTGTGACAATGGATGAGACGTGGATGTCATTTTTCAATCCAGAAACAAAGTGCCAGTCAGCTCAATGGAAGCATACAGATTCACCGCCACCAAAAAAATTTCGGGTAACCGCCATGGTTGAAAAAATGATGGTGTCCATGTTCTGGGACAGCGAGGGCGTAATCCTTACCCATTGCATTCCAAAGAGCACTACGGTAACAGGTGCATCCTACGAAAATGTTTTGAAGAACAAATTCCTTCCTGCACTGCAACAAAAACGTCTGGGAAGGGCTGCGCATGTGCTGTTTTACCACGACAATGCACCCGCACATCAAACTAATGTTACGCAACAGTTTCTTCGTGATAACAACTTTGAAGTGATTCCTCATGCTCCCTACTCACCTGACCTGGCTCCTAGTGACTCTTGGCTTTTTCCATCAATGAAAGACACTCTCCGTGGACACACATTCACCAGTTGTGCTGCTATTGCCTCAATGATTTTCCAGTGGTCAAAACAGACTCTTAAAGAAGCCTTCGCCGCTGCCATAGAATCATGGAGTCAGCGTTGTGAAAAACATGTACGTCTGCAGGGCAATTACGTCAAAAAGTAACGCCAGTTTCATCGATTTTGGGTGAGTAGTTAATTAGAAAAAAAAAATCTGAGGCCTTAGATCTTGAATGCACCTCGTATTTGTGTGGGTCGAGTGCCATATATGGACAATCTAAGGACCTGTGTTCTTGATGCAGTATACACACTGAACATCAGTACTCAGGAGACCTTGTAACCAAGATGATGCAACAATTTTTGATGTATTTTTAATTCATTCATACCCCAGTATTGCACCTGTACCCCCTTCAAAATGTCATGGGGGTGCATGACGATGTTTGTGAAAGCAGTTCTGTTATACAAGTGTTACATGTTAAAACCACCACTAATTTACTATCTAGGATGAATGGCCACTACCATAACTGTGGCTAACTGCAGACTCTACTACATATACCACATATTAGCTGAACATCACACGTAAATGACTTCTAAAACCGACTCATTACCTGTCTTTTGTGGATCCTTCCTCGATTATGGATTCTGATGACCTATATTACAGCTGTCAGCCTTGAGAATTGGCTATCAGTAATCATGTGTCAGAACAAAGAGTGGGGCTTGGAAAGTGGAGGGGAGGGGGTGGACACTCGCTCTCCAAGAAAATTTTAAAATTAAATGCTATATTTCTGATGCGAATAAAGTCTATTCCAAATGAAAAGAATGAGGTTCCTGCATTTCTGTAATTTTCAGATTCTGAAAAATTAATAGTTATAGCTCACAAATTATTAATGAAAATAAGACAAGAATCAAAATCTACTCACAATACATTATTAAACAAGAGGCCTATTGTACAGTTTGTATTGGGGTAGACCTAAGGAACTCACACCAGCGTGCCATATTTTGAATGCCATGTATTTAGATTTATTTATTAACAGGTTTGCAGCCAAGATCGCTTTCTTCATTTATTTAGATTACCGGTTTCGGCCTGCTAGACGCCATCTTCAGACCTAATACACACAGTTTTTTTTACAAAATGAACTGCAACACATAATAGCAAAATAACTTATGTATCTACAAATATGTGGTTATATACCTGCAGTAATCTTACATGAAATCCTTGCTATTATAACAATTTTTACATAGTAAAACACTAGACATCCACACTGATGTGTCATCAACATAAAATTTACAAGTCAACAATAAAACGTCAGAACCCATCTTTCTTAACAAGAGGCACTTCAGAAGCCACGTTCAATACTGACGGAAGCCAAGTTCAGTACTGACTGTTAGGCAGGAAGACAGACAAAGACGTTAAATGTACAGTAGAATATATTACATTATTGTCTTTACTCTGTGAGGCAGTCATAAATAATTTTATTTAGTTATTTAAATAAATGAAAAAAGCGATCTTGGCTGCAAACCTGTTAATAAATAATTCGAGATCGCTCCAACGAATAATGAGTTCCTTATTTATTTAGGTTTACTTGTGAGGTGACACAGTATTCAAGAAACTGTTGTGATATTTGGCAAGGAGTGCCCTCTTTACTGCTGCTTTAAATTTAAATAAAATATTTGAAAGCTACATACAAGGTGAAACGTTTATTCCAGTCCTTCCATGTTCCTTGTACTGAGAGTTGCTGATCACACAAGCGACATAGGAATTGGCAGTACATTTCCATTGGAATAAACCTTGTCATTTCATCAGTGAAGAAGGTGCCACACACGAAAGTAAAGATATATATGAATCACAAGCTTCAACATGACAAATATAGGCAATTTGTTGTCAAGTTCAGTATCCTGTGGATGAGAATTTCTTCAACATACATAGTTAATTCCTACCAGTAATCTTAAGCTTGTAGTTTATCAAGCCCTACATGTTCAATCTGGCTAGACAAGATGGCCAAATAGATTAGTTTTTGGATAATTATGGAGGTCTATTTGGACTATTACTGTCCTAGGTTATTTCTTTTACAGGTGAACGCCCAGACAAAGGCCTTCTACATGTCATGGAAGATATATCAAAGTGTTCTCCGATATGAAATAGACTCTGAGAATGCTCAGAGAGAAGTTGGTGATGTTCTGTTGTTTTGTAGTTAGGTACAAGTGTGGACTGTTTGAGTTAACATTACGCTGAGTCCAGTTATGAAGTGTGACTATATCTGGTTGTAAAAGATGTATAACAGATAATTTAATTTAAAGCAGCTGTATTAAGGGTTCAATAAACCCCTTTTGATATTTAAATTTTATATGAACTGTGTTCTCATTTAATTAATGAGACTGAGTTGTTTGAAGCTCTTCTTAGCTTCCAACCTTTATTTTCAAAGAGGAGAATTTCAATTGACTTTCAAACTTGAGAAAATAGAGGCGCTGGTTTCCAGGACCTCTACTAAAATATATATACCAAAGGTACAGGAAGAATTTTAATAATTATGTGATGTTATTCTTATTATGAAGAATTACTCGGTCACATCACAAGCTCTTGCAGTCTGGAAGTTACTATTTCAAATCGAATGTTTGTAAAGCTATCGGACTAAACTGCGTGGTCATCACTCCGTAGCTTACAAACTAGTTAAACTAACCTAAGGACAAACACACACACCATGCCCCAGGAACGACTCGAACCTCTGATGGCGAGCAACCGCGCGCTCCGCAGCGAGGTGCCTTAGACTGCTCTGCTACTCCACCGCAGCAGTTACTATTTAGTTTCTGCTTGTGTCTCCTAATATTCATTTGTCTTTTATGCTTATTTTTACATGTCATTATTCAAAGTGTTTTTCTGTTTAGACCATTCTCAACACCACTTACATCTGAAAAATTATGTATTTTCATTGTGCCTGTCTCTGGCTCAGTGTCAAATTATAGAATAAATATAACTACTTTTATTGTATGAATATCAAATAAACAACCCAGGACGTCCTGCTTACTAGGCAGACATCATAACCACTAGGCCACTGAGACTTACTGGATACAGTGACTATATGGATTGTCTTAAGGCACGTCGCCCTCCACTACATAAATTTCAGCTCTGCCCCATCTTCCCTTATAAATATGTATCAAATTGCCAATGTATATATTGGTATATATCACCGGTGACCGAGGTATAAGTAAGGATAGTTGCCATTAAGGTTCTTTGCTGAGGTGCTATTCCACTGTTGGAGAGCCTTGGCAATTTGATATGTATTTAGAAGGGAACATGATGCAGAGTTGAAATTTATGTAGTGGAGGGGGGATGTGCCTTAAGACAACCCATGGAATTGCAGTATCTGTTAACTCTCAGTCTCAGTGGCCTAATGGTTATGGCATCTGCCTAGTAAAATAGGAGGTCTCAGCTTCGCAATCACAGCTGGGGCATAAATTTTAATTCAGTGCCTCTATATCAGTTAAATACTTTTATTGTAGTTCTAATTCTAAATTTATTTTACATCCCCAAACATTCTTTGCATACACTTCCTCTTACTGACCAATTACCTTGGTAACTTCCCCTGTGTTTTTTATTTTATCCAGCTCAACTATTCTTTAATCAGAAACTCAAAGCTCATATGTATCTTCTCACATTAGATACTCTGTTCAGTACAATGCTTCCGTACATCCCTCCCTCCTCAATTTAAAATTGAACTCCATCCACCCTCAGATGCTTTCTACTTTCTTTCGATACTGTTTTTCATCTAAACTCATTTACCTCCAAATTTTATTTCCAAAGGTGTTTATGCAGAACTCAAAAACTTGGCCTATGTTCATGCATGTCTTATCAGATGCAAATACTGCAAACCATCAATATGTAGCTTTTAAAAAATCTCAAAGCTTTTGATCTAAGATTAAGATTCCTAGTAACACGCAAAAAAATCTTTGAAAAACAGTGATAAAATCATAATATAAAGCTCCATGGACACAGTTCTTTGCTTCACAAATATTGGTTATGCTACTACACTGCTGGCCAGCCAAAATGCAGTGCACAGAAGAACTTCAGATACCACGGTCCAATTTATTTTGGATAAAAAGCATTGATCAAAGATCACATGATTGAAAATACAGTCCTGTGCAGAGTGAGCAAGGTAATGAAATCATTACCAAGTGTTGCCACCATTTTGACAACAATCGCTACTACATGTCTCAGTGGTATGGAGGGGGACATGGTCAGCGCCCTGCACTCCCGGCTGTTACGTCAGTCTTCGTAACTGGAGCTGCTACTTCTCAATCAAGTAGTTCCTCAGTTGGCCTCCCAAGGGCTGAATGCAACCCCGTTGCCAACAGCACTCAGCAGACCCGGACGGTAACCCATCCAAGTGCTAGCCAAGCCCCACAGTGCTAAACTTTGGTGATCGAATGGGAATCGGTGCATCCAGTGTGGCATGGCCATACAGTTGTAGGCACAAAAACACCCTTCCTTTATGGAAGGCAAGTTGAAGAATCTCACTTCAACAGTAAAAAGTCTTTCAAATTGTGATTATGCCTATACTACCTCGATGAATGGACAGTCTCATGACACCACAGTGAGGTACTGTTACCTTATGCATCGCTGTCCAAGTCTTACACCCAGCATTATTGTTTGTGGTAGAGGTCTGCGTCTGGCTATTATAGTCGTTCAAACTGAATAGGTACATAGTTCCCCAACAATCTAGTAGATGGAATTGGAGTTAATTTAGCTTATAGTGTCAAACATCGAAGCCGGCTAAAATGAATTACTATTAGTGCAGAACATGATATCAGAAGCTTGTATAATTTTATCCGTCGAATTTCTCATCGGCAACGACCCATCGCAGCGGAGAATCATATGCTTACAGTAGCTCTACCTTATTTCATAGGAAAAAAAATAATCATTAACAATTTTTATGACTGACCTAATCACTTAACAGTTTTTTGTGACATGTTTTCTTGCTTCTTAAATGGCTGTAACATTGATCAGGACGTGCTAAACTTTTTAATGTACTTCAGTGACTACATAATTTTATTTCTGAGTAGTTGAATTGCCCTTATATTTATTTTGTTCCATTTCTAACTTCCAAAATCCAGGTTATATAGCATAAAAGCATGTGAATTCATGCCTGCAGAAGCTTGCAGATGTATTAATTTTTTTTTTTTTAAGAATTGAATATAAGGATAAGTGTCGAATTAAAATTTGTGCTGTGGCCGGGATTCAAACCCAGGACCTCTTGCTACATATCAAATTGTCAAAGCTCTCCTATATTGGAATAGCACCCCAGTAAAGAACTTGAATGGGAAAATCCCACCTTATTCCTAAGGCAGAGGTGATATATCAACAAATAATTCAGTTCCTTGAGACAAACATTGTCTCATTATACCAAAGGTATTGAATACAAGGGTAGGACAGCCTTAGCAATTTGATATGTATAGCACAACTAAACTGATTTGAGTGCAGTTCTGTCAGCTGGGAATAGATTGTATCAAAATCAGCATCAGCCCTCGGACACACACAGCTGTTGTGTCAGCAGAGCAGCAAGCATATCTCTGGCCTCACTGTCTCGATTAAGCACAGCTCTGAGTGGTCATACTCTAACTATCCAAGACCATGCATGGAGTATTGGACCGAGAACAAGTGATCATCATTAGCAATATGCAGACCTTTAGTTTGGGGTGGTACTGAATTCAACTCCCACTACCCCCCCCCCCTTCCTCCCCCAAAAAGTACACCAACCTGCCACCATCACATCATGAAGTGTTGGAGCTTGCTATCAGCAGCACTGCAACAGAATAATGTGTGGGCCCACAATGTTCAAGACTTCTTTGTTGCCCATCAGGTTGCTTTGCTGCCTTGGCCTCTTGCTCTTCTGATCTCTCGTCTATTGAAAGTGTCTGGTTGGTAATTGTGGAATGAATTGAAAGGGGCACCATCCGCTAATACATCAGATCAACTGTGGCAAAATGTGAAAGCAGCATGGAGCACTATACCACTAGAATAAACCCAAAGCCACTTTAATTTAATGCAGAGGTATGTAACAGAGGTTACAGCCAATACTGATATCCACCATCTTTCTCAGTTCACATAGGGCTATTTTTTAAATTTAAATTTATGTTATCTCTATGCAACATGCTATTCCCCTAAAAATTTAGTTGAGATACCTCCAGTACTTATGGGTGTTGTATTTTGGACATGAAGCAGTGACATGAACATCTGAACATTAGTTTAGTATCATGCTATTACAGGATTAAAAATAGAACTAATAGTTCCCGAAGTTAGAATAATTGATTGTACTTTCAGTTTGATCATTTCACTCCCAAAAGGTAAAACACTAGCTCTCTGCCACCTTGTAATTTTGTCGTATTATGTATTATTTGTTTTTAATTCTACAATCACATGTGGGATGACTAGATATTTCAATAATGTAATGAAGATAGGTTGCAACTCACTGGAAAGATGGTCACTGAGTTACAGTCAGGCATTAGAAAAGACAAACTCACACTAATTTCTTTCACCCACAGATTGTAACAGAAATAGAACAAATACACACATTCATAGAGATTGGCACAACTTATACATACATTACTGCCTTCTTCAACTGCCTCGTATGGTGCTTTAGCAGTGGCTGCAATGTGGGAGGGGAGGGGGTTGAGATATAGTGGTGACGGGGTGTGTGTGTGTGTGTGTGTGTGTGTGTGTGTGTGTGTGTGTTGTGAAATAGCAAATCATGCTCAGCTGTCACTGGGTGGTCCACTTTGCTCTTAGTCACAGTTTGGTAATGTTATTCATTAAGAGGAACAATTGTTTAGTAGTCCTAATGATATAAACATCTGTGGAATGGCTGCAATATAGTTGGTTAATGACAGCTGCTTTCACATGTGGCTTGGCCTTTAATCGGAATATAACCTACGACAGGAATGGAATAGGATGTGCGGGGTGGGTGGATTGGCCCGATCTTGCATCAGGGTATTACACAGGATTATGATCCAATTGGCAAGAGGTTAATTTTTTGTGTGTGGTTTTTTGGGGCGCACAACTGCTGAGGTCATTAGAACCCGAATCAAAAACTAAGACATACCGAAGGATAATAAGCCTATATGAAAAATGCTAAAAACAGTGGGTAGAATACAACAAAGGAAGAACTAAATGTCCTTTGATAAATTGGTCAAGTTGATAAAATTCAAGACTCGAGCAGCAGCTCTTGTGTCATCAGCTAAAATTTCTTCTGGGGTATTCCGTAGATTTAGTGCAATAAGAACAGAAGTAAAATTTAGACAAGACAATAAAACATGGCGTATCGTCAGCGGGTGACCACAGGAACATAACGATGCGGGGGCACCAGTTAACAAGTGGCAGTGGCTGAACTGGCAATGTCCGATCTGCAACTGGGCCAATATGACCTCTTCTCATCGCAAGCGGTGTGGGGGGGGTCTTCCAAGCCATCGGGAGTGGTTTAATGATTCTAAGCTTATTATTTGTAAGTGTGGACCACATATTATACCACAACGATAAAATGCGAGAGGAAAGAGCCCTTTGAATATCATTCAATGGGACACATTATGTAGCTGTCCGATGTAGGACTGTTGCAGCCTTGGCCGCAGCATCAGCAGCCTTGTTACGAGACACGCCTGCGTGGCCAGGTACCCACAGGAGGTGAACGTGAGGGCCTTCAGCAGCTAACAATAGCGGTCTCTGAGACTTTGGATGGCACTAAGAGAGTCAGAGCAGATGGCACAGGAAGGATAACGCTGTCAGCAGATATATAGTCCAGCCTGATAGGGAGCAAAAAGCTCAGCTGTGAAATTCGAGCAATAGTCAGGAAGCCTGGGCTGAAAACTGACATCCTCAACAACAAATGTACAGCTGACTCCTTCATCTGTATAGACAACTATGGAGTTCAAGTTCAAGAAACCTCGAACGGTAAACCGCATCCAAAGTGCTCTCCTTTGGGAGTGAGGCAAGTTCAAGGTGAATGTGAACTTGAGCCTGAACCCGAGGTGGCACTAGATTTTCACCTATTTGAAATGTGGAAGGGAGGATAAAATCGAGCCGCTGAAGCAAGCAACGAAAACTGACTCCAGGAGGGAGTAGGGCAGCCACGGACAGCCCTTATTGGCTATCAAGGGAGTAATCAAAGAATGAGGGATACGAAGGGTGATGGGGCATCGACAGCAGACATCATGCATACCGACACAGCAATATGTCTTGCCGATAGGTCAAAGGCAATTTGGCATAGAGGCTTTCAACAGGGCTAGTGTAAAATGCTCCTATCACCAGGCGTAAAATGGATGGCCGTGAAGAAGAGTACGAAACTCCTGTAATTCAGCTTTGATCTGACAGTGAACTGATAAAGGTGAAACAGGTGCGGGGCGCGGCTAATTCCCGTCTGCGGCTGACGCGATCGCCAGTAAACTGCATACCCGTAAGTGCACTACAGTAGTTTTTCCTGTACGTACGCAAGTACATGATCGTCAGGGTGACTGAAACTGTGTGAGTGGGCAGTCGGCCTGTGTGCCGTGTCTCCGCGGTCGCAGCGGACTGAGGCACACAATAGAGACTGGTCAGCTCCAGAGGAGGATGCAGGTGGCCAGCGTCTGCACACATGGCTTCATTGTGTAGGCGCTGAGTGGGGGGAGAGGTGGGAGGAGAGCCATCTGTTGTCAGCGGTTGGAACTGCTGCTTTCAGTCGACTTCAATGGCATGGATTGAAAATTCGATATAATTACTAGAGTAATGGCATTACAGATGATCTTATATATGATTCATCTATATGCACATTAATTTTGGATGCGATATGAGCTCTGATTAAGGCTCGTTTTTATCATGTTACCTACATCTGTAATGTATTTTTCCTCTTTTAATACGCTTTCGTTTATAACTTTTCCCGCATAAGCAGCTCATTTTATTAACACTTATAATACGTTTTAATACTACTCTTACACGCCCACTCTTTATTTTAAACGTAATAGCACCCCGCCACTTTCCACTAAGCTGATTGGTCAACACTAGTGATTCCCTCGTAGAGCTTGGTTTGCACACAACTCTTTACTGTTCGAACAATTTACGTCACAGATGATCTTATATATGATTCATCTATATGCACATCTAATTTTGGATGTGATATGTGCTCTAATTAAGGCTCTTTTTATCATGTTACCGAACAGAATGCTCCGATTTGTTTTTATATATAGAAACAGGTGAAGTCTGAGGGTGCTCCACCGGATCGGAGGGGCGAAAGCCTTCCCGCCAATTTGTGGTTGTACCAGGAACCTCTCAAGGAGGGTAAACAAATGCGCACACACCCACACATTCACAGAGACACAAGTACACCTAGGCAGACATACTGTAGAAAGCTTTCTGCCTCCTTCCTGGATCGATCGGAGGGCAGCTTCCTCTGCCGGGAAAATACTGGCAGATCAGCAAGCGGTAGAGTATCCTGGCAAGACAGAGAATGGCCGAGGCCGTCTACTGCTGGATGGACTGACCGAAGAGTCTTGCCGTGGCGGTGAAGAAGAGGAACTTCTCTTTTTGTGTGCCTTTTTGGTGGCAGTTCAGTTAGAAGAATGAGCGGCTGATGGTTGTGAAGTTGAGGTTTTAAGAAAATCTTCACGAACAAGATTTTTTTTTAAAGTCCTGGCTTCTGACTTTGATTATTATGAAACTGATGTGGATTGCGGTTTGGAGTGAGCAAAATGCATTGGGGATGTCGAGTGGGCAATCTTTGGGCTGGCTGATCTGACAACTGTGTCACTGAACGTAAAATCACATGTCTGCATACCCATCTCCTTTGTTGGTCGAGGAGAGGAAAGGACATTGCTGTAGGTACCCGCTGGAAGCACAGCAGGCTTTCTACTTGCTAATAATTTCCGGGCAGCAGAGGTGGAAACTTTTTCCTTAACTCTGATTTCTTAGACGATCTGCTCATCTTTATACACAGGGGAGTCCCTAGAATTACCAACATGGTCGCCCTACAGTTGATGCAGCGAGGGGACGGAGGTGGGCAGTCACCCTCATGGGCGTGCCTACCACAGGTGATGCATTTGGCTGCATTGGCACAAGAGTGACGAGTGTGGTCGAACTGCTGACACTGGTAACATCAAGTAGGATTAGGAACATACAGCCGAGCAGAGAGGTTAAATGAAGCCTTCCACATCAAAGATACCATACACTTCTGACACACACTCTCCATCAGACCTATTCCTTTCCCTCTTTGATTCTTACTTTTCACTATTCATGCCACTTAACTGTACACGAACATCCCTCATGTTGAAGATCATGTGTCTCTCGATAACCACTTTTCCCATCGTCCTTCACTCTCCGAACCCTCACTCTCGTATGTCTTACTAAATGCATTCTAACAAACATCTATTTTTCCTTTGAAGGGAAAATACACAAGCAAATCCACAGCACAGCAATGGGAATGCACATGGTACCCTCCTATTCTGAACTGTTCATGAGCCATTCAGTAGTCCATCCTAGTTTCAAACCCATGGTTTGGTTCAGGTACATTGATGATATTTTAATGATTTGTACTCCGGGCGTGGAGACACTGTCCTCATTTCTTCGCAATCCCAACTTCATCTCTCTCATCTGCTTCACTGGTCCTCAACCCAGGGTGCCACCTTCCTCGATGTTAACTTCGACCTTACTATGCAAATCTGTCTATATTAAACCCATCAAACGCCAATCATACTCGCATTTTGACAGCTGCTGTCTCTTCCAGACTTAAATATCCCTTCCATACTGCCTGGACATACCCCACCCCAACATCCATCCACCCCAGTAACAAGCCCAAAGGAGTTCCTTGTCAGGTAATACCATCCCAGACTAGAAGAACAGGAACCACACCCTTCAACAGGGTTTCAGTTATCTATCATAATGCCCTGACATGAGAGACATCAAACTTATGAACAACTTCCCCCTCTCCTAATGTGATGTTCCGTCACTCACCCAACCTCAGTAACATCCTACTGCACACCAATGTCACTCCCAATCCGAATCAATTGTACAACAATCATATCACTGTGGCAGATGCTGATGCAAGACATGCCCAATCCACCCATCCAGCACTTCCAATTCCAGCCTCATAACATGCTTACTGTACCCAATCAGAGGCCAGGACACCTAAGAAAACAGCCATGTTATTTCCCAAGTCTGTTGCAGTCAGTCCAAAGCTTGTTATAGCAGTATGACTACTAAATAATGAATGGCCATCATCAATAAGTGGCTAAGAGTAATATGGAACACCATGTGACAATACATTGCTGAGAATAACAATGGCTTCGTCACGACCCAAGCCATCTGTATCCCCCCATTCACTACAAGCTTTTCTGAACTGCACAGTTGGTATTGTTACTTAGCAAATTCTGCAGTCTAAGCCCCTTCCCCCCTCCCACACTCTCCCAAACTAAGAGTTCCCACCCCCTCCATCCTAAACTTTGTCCCAACTCATGTGTCTCTCTCTACAGTTGTCACTATTTTGCCATTCTCTGGTCTTCCCCTTCACTCGCTCCCCTCACTGTATTCCAAAACTGCATCTCACTTGCTTTTCCACCCATCCAGCACGTGCATGCTCTATCAGCTTGAGGTGGGCTAGAGAACAGCAATCATGTGCGTGAGTTGTGCCTGTGCAATTGTATGGATGTATTTGTGCTCTTTAGCAGATGAATGCTGCAGCTGAAAGCTATTAGTTGGGTGTGATTGTCTTTTCAACATTCCTAACTACAGCTCATCATTTGTCTTTAGCTGAGTTACAACCTATCATCCTTATATTATTGAAATCTGGAATTCAAATTGTTAAATAACTAGAAATTTGAGTTCTTAGTAACCTTCTGCACCTGAATCTACATCAGTTTGACAATGAACATCTTCTCTCTCTCTCTCTCTCTCTCTCTCTCTCTCTCTCTCTCTCTCTCTCTCTCTCTCTCTCTCTCACACACACACACACACACACACACACACAGAAGGAGGGAGGGAGGGAGAGTGTGTGTGTGTGTGTGTGTGTGTGTGTGTGTGTGTGTGTGTGTGTGTGTGTGAGAGAGAGAGAGAGAGAGAGAGAGAGAGAGAGAGAGAGAGAGAGAGGGGGGGGGGGGGGTTGCTTTTGTTTGCTTGCCTCACCTCAAGGAGAGGCATTGATTAAACCTTGTTGGCTACTCAATTTATACATAAAGCTTTTGAGCAATGAGTGCCAATCCTCAAGTAAATTGAAATCCACTTTCTATATGGTGGCAAGCGATATTCAGCAGTATATGTTAATGTGTGTAGATTTTTTTCTTACAACTTTTTCATTGTGCAACAACAAATGAAAAGAGCAAGCCATTTCCAAGTATTTTGAAGAGGGTTAAATGTGTACTTAATGGAGACATAAGCAGTTCTACTGTCAATCACATGTGCTTACAAATGAAAGACTTCATTTTAGATTACTTGATCTTAAAAAATGTGTATTCCGGAGTTTCACCCCATACTGTTTCATAATCTAATGCTTTATCCTGAACTACTATTGAAACTGAAGACAACGTGTAAAATTTCACACTTATCATAGTTAGATAATTTTTAAAAAAAGACAAAATATACTGAAATTAGAAATTTAAAAATCAACCGTTTACATAAACAGAGTAAAATACAGAGGTGCTACAAAACAATTGCTCAAAAAAGCAAGGCATTTTCTTTGCCTTTACAGTCAGATAAGCATGTTCGCTAATATCAAGGAAACAAGAAAATTAAATAGATAGATATTTTGATGACATGCATTAGCAGCCTAGGGTACATCACAACTGTTTATCAATGACACTGATAATGCAAAATGTTCACTTTGAAGCTAGAATACAAATCTGCAAAAAATCAAGATTTAACCAATTAAGCCCTTAAACCTTACACAAATATTGCAATTTTGATATATCACAACTTTCATGTTATAAATTCTGAATAAATAAACTGCTTGAATTATTTGTACTATAGTCTGCAGTGGAAAATAACAAACTACACAAATTTTTACTATGCTCATGTAACTGAAGTATTAGTGTAGTAAATTGCAAATTACTATCAAGATCTCTTCTTTGTAAGTTATAAACTGAAAACAGGAATGTGATAAAAAAATCGTAGAAATGTATATGGAAACTTTATTTAGAATGTGCAGAGATACTTACTCAACTGGAATAACATTTACAAATGTAATTTACACAATCTTCATAAAGTGACCATTTTAAAATATGGTACAATATGTTAGCCGACCAATCATAGATCAGAAACAGTCACCATCCTAACATGACTAGCAAGTAAGTCACAATTAATATGAAAGTCCTCCTATATTCAATACAGCCCTCCAAACCATCATATGCACACATTTTAGAATACAAGTATTCGGCAGCAATCTGACAGTTCTTCAACAGTCTACACTCTACAGCACCAAAACAAGCTACATAAGGCAGGTATCACAAGTTCAGTACAGCATTCTCCAGTTTATACACCATCTGTGTCACAACAAAGCGCACACACACACTTTTTATGATTTCCTTATATTTAAAAGATGGTTTCTTGTTAATATGGAATTCATTTCCTTCAGTACTGTTTTCAATGTGCTAGAATGACTTCAGTCATACTTTGCATCCACATGCACATACAATATAGAAAAAAAGCACTTCCCTCTAATCACACAGTCTCACAACTTTCTTTTAATAAATTATCTATTTTTGTTCCGCAGTTACAATTCTTGTCCACTTTTTGCATATTACAGATTAAAAAAAGATGAAGTAGCATTAAAATAAACATTTTGCTGGTTAATTATGGAAGATTTGTTTGTAATAAAAAAGATTTTGAACATTCTTTTGTCCATACAAATAGGTGAAGGATGCCAATACCACATAAGGTTTTACTACTGTCCTCATTATATACACTTAAAAAACCAACAAGAACAATGTTCAGTTTATATGCACACTAATCTATTGTTACACACAAAAAGAAACAACAATTCTAAAACCGCATCAGACTAACTGATGAAAAAAATCAACCACACAAGCGTGCGCGGACTCAAACGCGCGCGCGCACGCACGCACGCACGCACGCACGCACGCACGCACACACACACACACACACACACACAGCGAGAGAGAGAGAGAGAGAGAGAGAGAGAGAGAGAGAGAGAGAGAGAGAGAGAGAGAGAGAGAGAGAGAGATCAAGCAAGTGGTGGGTAACCACTTATAGTAGTTTACATGCAGGCTAATTTTACTTTCCAGTTTCTTGAGTTACTACTTACAATATTTGAAAATGTGATGAACTCACAGTTTAAGTAAAATGTGTATGCGGTTGTTTTCCTGTAGCTAACAACAAAATGATAAAGACTCAGAGCAACTGCTAATCAAATTTTAAAAGATAAATGCTATTTATGGTGTCTTGCAGGAAGAAAGAAAAAGGCTAGAGAAGAAGACAAAAAGCTATTTGTACAAATGCTCATCAAGAACTTGCTTTCATTAGTTGTGCATTTCACATCCTCTGACTGCTTCATTTTTTTGATTATATGAAATACCACTCCTCAGGTCCATAAATTATGCATTTCTCTTATACACTGCCTAGTTTTTATCCACACAGTAAAAAAGGCAGCACATTCATTCTAACATAACACACACTCAAATGCTTCCCACTTCGCTCTAAATTTCTTGGTCCATCATTTCTTTTCTTTGTGGAAGGAAATTATTTGCAGAAATTAGCTTCCACACAGCACAAAATATAAAACAGTTTCATACTGAAACTATGTTTCATTGTTTAAACTGATACATAAATTCCAGTAGCTCAAAATTTAATCAATCTTCACTGTGGAGTAGATTTTCCTGACGAAGAAGCTAGTGCCAACATAGCCAACAGTCCCACACATAATTCCCAGGGCCAGGCTGAAGAGAGCCATGTAACCAAAGTAGAAAGCTGTCTGGAACAGGCCATACATCCTGTAACAAAAGAGGCAAACAATGTAGTAATTTTCTATTATGACTTTGTGCAATGTTTGCACATAAAGATTTTAATGTCACTCCTAACCTGTGTAAGTGAATTACCAACAGTTTGTAGACAATTGATCTGAAGATGATAACATAATGCATTGAAACCGGTATTCAAACAATGGACTACAAATGAAGTGATCTTGGCTACTTTCTGTTATGGGAGTGTAGTTGATTAGAACAATTTCTGTCACATACTTTTTATACTTTTATTTGTCAAATGAGATTATCTTAATTGTAACAAGATTTAAACTATCCCCTTTTAGAGGGACACAAGTATTTTTTTTAAATAAAATAAAGAACAACTGATTCAGTGTAAATTAAGGATAATTTTAATCTGCAAGAAAACTACTAAATAATATCCGAGAGCTGTGAAATACCAAATACAGTCTGTAATTCATTTATTAAAAAAACACACAAACAAAGGTATTAGGCTAACATTAGGATAATGAGGCCCAATATTTCAATAACATATGAAGAACTGTAAATAGTAATAAATGTGAAACCCAATCTATTACTTAGATTAAATGTGTAAAGAGAATAATTAAAACTCTGAAGTTGTGAAATTATTTTTTTAATTTTAGATCACATGTTGGTAGAATCTAACATGATGATCACCTGGAATGCTATTATATGATGAGTTGAAGTTATAAATAAGTTAGTCTCTGACTGCAGGGTCCATTTACAATTCCTATATTGCATTATTGATTTCTGGACTACAAGCCCCATCTTCAGATAAAACGTACTTTACACACACACACACACACACACACACACACACACACACACTTTATAATTTAGCTGTTGACTTGGAGTCATAAAAGCTGCATTTGACTAAAACATTTTGTTCTATGTATCATTTTATAACAACTTTTGTGTAATTTCATGTGTGATACCTTCTGCAAAAGGGCAATAATTAAACAAAACAAAATGTATTTCTTTGCTGCAATTTTTATACCACGTTCCCGTGGGGAAATAAAATATTTTATTGGTTGCTTCATATTCAAATAATGGAAGTGAGAGCCATTAAGCATTTTAATTCAAGCATACAGGGAGGAAAGGTATTTGTATGACCCACATGAGCCCATGTATCGTATCGTATTAAGGTACACCGGCAATTATTTATTTATTTCTGAGTAACACAATACATATAATTTTACAGACAGCAGCTTTTTGAAACAGGTCACAACCATCCTCAAGAAGTTCTTTCATCAGCAGCAAGAATATTCTCCTGCCTTTGTTCAATATTTACAGCCAGGGTCAACCCAACATCATTTGGCTTTTCATCATCATCATCATCATGCCCTAATCTGAAGATTTACTGACACTGCCAGGGCATCAGTTCTACAAAAATTGGGGTCCACTTGTGAAACATGCTGTGTGAATGTGAATTCAGATATTCATACAATTGTGTAACTGAGTGTCATAATATATAACAAACTGTTGAGTCTGTAATTCAGAAGAGTAGTAATACAATTCAGTGATAGCCAGGTAAGAGAATAACAATTAGTTAATAAAAATGACAAAAAATTTCTAATGAAATAGCAACCTTCAGCTCACAAAAGTAATTTGAACAAATAACATTGCAAGAAATCTCAATGTTTCCCCTCGGATTCTTGTGCAGTATGAATAAAGGAGAACAGATTGAGACAGACAATTTTCTTAACCTTTCACGAGTGTTATTGCTGTCTAGTGCTCACGAACAAACTTGTGCCAAGAACATCCGACATGCATCATGTAATAGGTCAACATGAAGCAGTGTGTAGTACCACAGTCTAACAAATACAGTCGCGACACTCACTGCTGTGAAAGCTGTTACCGTCGGATACTTGGAGCGACACTAGCGCTCCTAGCGGTCGTAAAGCCGGCTGTCCCTACACGCCGTATACGACACATTAATAATGCCCGCTTGTAATTACATTTCTGTTTGGTTTGCTAAATATTGTATATATTCTTGCATTCCAAGCTTTATTTAAGTATCTTGACACATGACTCAGTCTAAAAGAAACGTAAACCGAGCAAAAACTCGTTGTGATCGGACACAGACGGCAATTGTGCAATATGTTACGAAATAATTCTTTAGAAATTGCATGCAGCTTACCTTGCCGGTAGTGATAGACAAACATAGTATTTTGTGCAGACAAGCCTATAATAGAACTTCTAAGGGACAGTTAAATATCAACAAATGTAAATTTAGTAAAAACTCGTGAATAAACTGACGCTAACTGCAACATATTTATGACGACATTCTTCACACATTGCATTTTACTTTGCTGGTAAACATAGTATTTCGCACATGAGAAGCATGTAATTGGTCTTCCCGGTGTTAAAAGGTGCGAAATTTATTTCCCTGCTTTTTAGTTATGAGAACACCCACTGGCTATGTAACTTTCATCTAAAATAATTTTGCTATGAGGTTATTTCATTTATATGATACTTTAAGATAATATTACGTCGATTACACGACATTCTAAATGTCATATTATACGAATGATCCTCAGTCATTATCACAGTCTGTTTACATATGATTCGAAGATGAGGGAGGAGTGGGAGGGGGCGGGGCGACAATTGTCTGTAAAAAGACGCCTCTGTGGTTTCAGGTAAACAGGTTTGTTTGTTGGACTGTGGTTTCCATTAGATAAAACAGAAAACATTTAATCTTTCAAACATTAATAACGGTAACAATGAACACTTCTTTCCCATACATTTCTTATACATTTGCCTCTATAGTGAATTACTTTCGAAGGCCCAGACAAAAATATGTCTAGCTGTGATGTAGCAGCAACCACAGTCGTAATACTTGTTTCAGGACACAGTTTAAGCCGGCCGCGGTGGCCGAGGGGACTGAGGCGCTCCAGTTACGTTCAGCACGGCCACTATGGTCGGGGGTTCGAATCCCCCCTCGGGCATGGATATTTGTGCCGTCCTAGTTCATAAGTAGTTTGTAAGTTTAGGGACTGATGCCCCCGTAGTTAAGTCCCATAAGCTTTACAAACATTTGAACATTTTTGACACAGTTTAATTTCTTTCGCCTCTACATTATCACGTCTTTGCGGTAGTTTCCTCTTCATTCCCAGTTTCGGTGGTTTGTTTGGAACATCGAACAATGTAGGCACAGCGTTCCACACCAGCTTCTTCCGTTCATCATTCGTGAACTGGTTGCATCGAAGTGTAGCGAGCAGAACTTCAAATTATTACGTAAATACGCGGCAACTTTATTCAAAAGATCTTGTCGCCTGCTATTTATAAGCCATTTCTTGATCCTAAAAAGAAATAATCTTCAATGTGTGTGTGTTGCTCACAACATAATTGTAAATAACCATTACCGAAACTTCATGTCACATACCTCTCAGGGTCTGTAGAAAACCTAAAGAATGATAAATATGACGTATTCTAGTTTTTGTTGCTGCAATTTATTGCACTACACACGCTTCCCTTCGTAAAAACCATTTCGTACACCAAAACACACAACCAACACACGTCTGGTATATGATACAGAACAACGTGGCTTTACGTCCGCAAGGAGCGCTGCAGTCGCCTAGTATAACAAAAATCAGCGGTAGTGTCGCGACTGTATATATTAGACTGTGGTAGTACCACATGTTCATGCTTGGATTGCTGCTGGTCGGTGTACACCTCAAGTGTAACAGGAACTTTACATGTCTATGGAAACAAATCCATGCTTTTCACTGACAATGGGCATCATATAAGACATGATGAACAATTATTCATTTTTTAAAATAAAGCCACTGTTTCCAGCTTCAATCATTATTTCAGCCAGATGCATCCACTGATTATGCTCTAAAATAGAAGAGGTCAAACCCCTCTGGATGAGATAAAGAGATTGCAGCTGGAAACCAGCAGTTTCATTTCCAAAAATGAATTATGAGATTCTTGCTGTAGAAGATGACCACACAAACTACAATGAAGCACAATCTTTATTCAGATTGAATCAAACTACAAAATTCAGAAATAAAATTGCAAAAACCTGCTGAAATATCAGAGGAAATATTTCTGTCACTCCTCAGTCGGAAAATTTAGTATATAGCCCTTATGTATCACCAAAAACATCAAATGAAACAGTTTAACAAGGAGAATTCAAGACCGAAGACAAGAAAGTAAGCCTTCTCATCTGACAATCTACTTTAAGAGAAACACATGTCAGACTACATGGTTTGTTTGTGAATACTGAGTTATCTTCCTTATATTCACTGACATGGGACACCTTCACAAATCTGAGAATGCTTACTGAATGCTTATTGGATAGCAAAGTTTAGAGCAGAAATGAAAGAAATATGTAGTGCATCCCTAGGAAGTGTGGTAGAAACCTTAACATACACACATGTTTGGTATTTAAAAAATAAGAGCACAACAACACTATCATGTTATTTGTCAATGAAGTTGCAGTTGCTGCCTACAAGGAAGTATAATAGACAGATGATCATAAGAAATCCCAATTGTAGAACAGCATAGACAGTATTTACACTTTAAGTACTGAATGAGACACTCAAATCCATATCATGTAGACATGACATTAGATAGAGAACATATATAAGTCTGAAACTTCATTTCATTTGTGAATGACATATTTTTTATTGCAGAAAAGGGGAGAATACACAATAGAGGCAGGTAAACAATCAGTTCCATATCCAAGGCCAAGAGGGAAAAACTGGATCAAACTAATGGAGGAACTTGACAAGGAGCAGTTACAAAGTGTGGAGACTTCTTGAATGACTAAATAGTGAGCCAACTCACTCAAGAGCCTATGCCAATGTAACAGCAGGCCAAATAGCTGGTCATTTCATAAATGAAGTCAAGCCAGATCAAATGCCCCCCCCCCCCCAAGACACGAAAGTAATATGAACTGAATAGAAAGTAAATAAATGACCAAATTGTCCTCACATTTTACCATAGAAGAGCTGAATAATGCAATTAAGAAATGCAAACTATGGAAAGCCGCCGGACTAGATGACGTATTGACTTAACAAATTAAGCCTTTCAGACCAAGAGCAAAACAGTGGCTACTGGACATGTTCAATGCCTGTCTACAACAATGCCAAATCCCTGGCATCTGGCGAAAAGCTAAGATCATAACTATTCTGAAGCTGCGTAAAGAAGCCAGCAATGCAAAGAGCTACAATCCCATCTCTCTAATCCCATCTCTCTACTACGCCACAAATACAAAACTTTAAAAGATTCCTATATCACCATCTCACACTGGCTATGGAACCTACTCTAATACCAGAACAGGCTGGATTTTGTCATGAAAAAAGCTGCTCAAGTTCTCAATCTAACTCAGCACATCGAGGGGGGTTTCCAAGAAGAATATCAACCTCACGGCTGCGTATGACACCACCAACCTCCGACTCCTAATGCAGAAGGTATATGCTACAACCAAAGATATTAATCTGACAATCATCATCAGAAACCTGCTTCACAATTGGAGGTTCCTAATAGAGTTTCAGGGAAAACGAAGCACATGGAGAAAACTGAGGAATGACCTGCCACAGGGTAGTGTGTTGGAACCACTACTCTTTAATATGTTCAGCCCCTGCCTGCAGGCACAAATAGCTATATATAGCCAGATAACAGGGCAATAACAACACAAGGTTGAACTATGTTTGGGTAGGATCCTAGTAGAGCTAGATATGTATTACAAAAGGAACCAGCTAAAGCCAAACCCAACAAAACATCCAGGCCTACAGAAAATTACAGATTGAATGGAAAGGTGTGCCCCTGGGGCACTGCCCCAACCCCAACATATCTAGGTGTAACTCTAGATAGGGCCCCAACATATAAACAACACTGCTTGAGTACGAAACTAAAAGTAAGAGGAAGAAATAATATAATTCACAAGCTGACAAGTTCTAGCTGGGCAATAAAGACCAGGGTCCTCGATACCACAACACTTGTCCTGCGTCACACTGCCAGTGAGTACACATGCACAGTGTGGTGTAAATCAACACACGCAAAACAAGTCAATGTTGCCCTCAACGAGACAAGCAGAATCACCACAGCTTGCATGAAGCCAACCCATCTAGTCAAGGTCCACCACCTGGCTGGTGGCATCGCTCCTCCTGCACATCTGCAGGGAGGCAGCAGCTGTTAAAGAAAGGCTAAAATCTGCAAAATCTGAACGCCACCTCCTCCATGGGCACCAACCAGCTAATCAGCGATTAAAATCAAGACATAGTTTTCTGATATCGACAGAAGACTACGACAGACCCAAAACACAGAGTTGACCTTTAGAAGAAGACCTCAAATTGACACTGGATGGAGCCTAAAGAGGAGCCAGTACCAGGATGTGACGAAAACTTGGAAACCGGAAAAGCACTTAACAGGCTACAAACAGGCACTGCAAGATCAAAAGACACTCTTCACAAATGGGAATACCCTGTAGAGTCTATCCTCTGTGAATGCGGAGTACCACAAACTACTGCTCCTGCCCACCATGTCCTGTCAAAGGTACCACAGGCGATCTTACAGCAGAAAAGCCAAATCCAATTGTCACCCATTTCTGGGCTAGATATGTTTAGTTTTAATCCGTAGTTTGGTATTTGTATGTGATGTGTACATAGGCTATATTTAAAATTCTTTTAGGCAAGAACACTGCACTCTATATGTATTATTTATTTATTTGTATTGTTATCCCTGACCAGTTTTACACCCAAAATTTAATGCTGTAATCTTTGTAAATATACTCTGTATGAATGCTACGGTGATAATATGTAAATTAATAATTTGGTGATGCTTTTGACATGAAATAATAATAATAATAATAATAATAATAATAATAATAGTTTTGGAGACCTAAAGCTATATCATTGGGAAAAGGAAAGGAGATTAGGGTTTAATGTCCTGTCGACACTATCATTGGTATGAGAGTGGGATGGGCAAGTCAGTTAACCACAAAAAATCTAACAACTGGAAGTGGCAGGTGAGTGACAGTAACTTGTAACCCTCAAGTAAACAAATTCAGATACAGTTCTAAGATCATAAGAGGTTAGTATACCACATGTAAACATGACATTTGGCCAAGGAAGTCTCTGTAATACTGACATGTGCTAACTGTAGTGGACAAAGGAGATGCGACAATTCATACTCATGGTCACAAAACCAGGCTTGGAAGATACAAGCTGGGTGAACACGGGCCTTCTGTCTATGAAAGCTTCACCACTGGGTAACAAACCTTGTCAGCCAAAATGCTCACAAAGTCCTTGGCAACACGCAATCTTCCCTGAGCCAAGGACAGTCTGCACACAGCCAGAGTCTAGGAATCAGCTGCAAATGCAACCAAGTGTACATAGGAGAAACTGAGTGGCCAATTAACACGAGGATAGCCGAGGACGAGAGGTAAGGCAGTCTGGGGCGGCAAAGTCAGCAATGGTAGAACACCGAGAAGAGTGCAAAGAGACAACTTTTCAGGAAGCCTTCACACTGACAGAACAATTCTTCACTTTGAAGAGGAAGACTAGAGAGGCTATAGAAATAACTAAGCAACCCACCAATACGAACAGAGAGGATGGGTACAGACTTCTGGCTTCTTGGCTGCTCGCAGTGACAGCACTGCTTGACTGCAATGTGTGCACAGCAGTCGTGATGAGCCTGCACAGAGGCAACAGTGGTAATGGACAAACAGAGCAAACATCATGCCATAGTCGGCACTATGCAGCAGTGGTACGTCACAGCTAGCACCCGCCAACCATTTAACAGTTTCAGCCAACAACCCAGGACTTCCTGGATTGCAGTAGTGGTGCAACCTTCTTCCAATACTCGAAGAGATACTAAACTACTCCTTCCTTGCAGTGAGGGACCAGGCATCATTGTCCATGATGCTGTGAAAAAAGGATGATGTTGGTTCCAGGTGGAAGCTTAGAGAGATCCAATGTGGGCAGTAGATATATACCCAGGTGATGAATGTACTACTCCTTCCTTGGGAGAAGAGTTTATTCGATCTGATCCAACCAGCATGTGGTAACGGTGGTGGTGGTAGAGCCACAAGCGGGAGGGGCTGCCACCATGATACACACAACCAGTGTGGAGAACATAAACACCAAAATGATAAAAAAAAAAGCAGGGACCAGAGCACACAGAATTGTGTTAACAGAATCCATAACAAGTACATGAGAGTGTATTGGGGTATACTTATAAAACAGGACCACTAAGATAACTAAGGAAAGGAACAAAAAAGTGTAGTAAAAAAGTCCTTTGTATTGGTTTCCCTGTTAGAGGGAATGAGCCACAATGAAACATTGAATTTCCTGTGCAGGATTGGCATGGCGCTGAGTCTCTACGTATTTGAACTGTTTGACTTCATTTATGGTGCACAAAGCATGGGGGCAGGTAATGATTAAATTACACGAGGCAACAAGTTCTAATGCTACAGCATAGCCTTGAGACTGCAGTAATTCATGACAAGCAGCATAAGCAGAGTTCAGGTGCCAAGGTATAGCCCCAGGAAGACTAGCTCAATTGAGAGAACTCTTTTGATGTAATAGTAAGGGAGTGCTGTAAGACCATTACTCTCACAATACATATAAATGAGAAAGTAGCTATTGAAAGTTCCAAGAAGCTTTTTCAGATGACACTTTGTTATTCCAAGAAGTTAAAACTCTGGAAAATTGTAGTTAACTGCAGGAGTTTCTACAGTGAATTGACTGCTTAGTGCAGAGTGGCAACTGATCATCAACATAAACAAATATAACATACTGCAACTCACAAAAAGGAAGTTCCTTTATTATAATATTACACAATTGCAGAACAATCAGTGGAAGCAGTTACTTCCATAAAATATCTTAGGGTATGCATACTAAGCAATTTGAAGTGAAAAGGCAACACAAAAATCAATCAAGGGTGAGGCAGATGTGTGGCAGGTTCACTGGATGAATACTCAGGAAGTGTAGTCCACCAAAACAGAAAGCAGCTTACAAAACATCCAGTCAACCAATATTTGAATACTGCTCATCACTGTGGAATATCCATACCAGGAGGAACTAACAGTGGAGACAGAGAAGATCAAACAGAATATGCTTCATATTACAGGATCATTTTGGAAGTGAAAAAGCATCACAGAGATGATCAGCCAATTCCAAAGGCAGATGCTGCAAGAAGCATTCTGCATCATACTATGAACTACTGTCAAAGGTCTGAGAATGTACAGAGTCAACCAATTTCTTGCTTCTTCCTGCTCTTACCTCGTGTAAATACAATGAGAATAAAATTAGACCAATTAGGTTCCACACAGAGGTTCACCAGCAGTCGTTTTTACTATGAAATGCAGGTAACTTGAACAGGAAATGGAGTAATTGACAACAAAATGCCTTCCACCACACATCATAAGATGACTATCTTAGGGATGTAAGCGTCAACTAGATTATGTACTACTCATAGAATAGGGGGGAGGGGGGGGATTGGGATTCCAAAACTCGAAATGCAATACAATCATATTCTGCATGTGTACATGGTTTGACGCTGGAGGTGTGGTGTCTGCATGAGAAGCACAAAAAGCATCCATGACAACTTAGTGTGCTTAGGAACAAACAACAGACTTGCATCGCATAGCATTAATAAAGTGAGTGAGAATAGGAATCTACTGTGTGCTGTAGCTCACCCAACAACTCTTTAAGGTATAGCAATGGTGGGGAACCCAGTCTGGCATGTGGATGGAGTATTGAAACTGTGGCTCTCCTGTTGACTGATAGGGGAATGGCTTGTCTATTAAATGCACTTCACTAAAAAAAGTCAACTTATAGGCCATATTGGGCTCAACAATGAAACAAAGAACAGCGAAGTCCACTGTTTTCTGTATTGAGACTACGTGAAAGATTGCAGTCAGCATACCGATGGTATGTGATTGCCTTGACACTGATAGCTAAATGCTTGCCATGGTTGGTCCATTTGATGAAACTGGATGACACAAGAAGTATTCAAAGGAAGTGGACTCGGCTTTCAGTGCTAGCAACAATGTGTTTGTACGTGACAGCCCAGTTAGCCTTATAGTGTCACAGCATTTTCTCCCAGTATGACCCACTCCACTCATCAGTATACCACCTGGCAACAATAGCAACAACATAAGCCTTTCAAATGAGGTGGCCTGTGGTGTGAAAGATCACAAATGACTCTGCGAAACCTTAGGGAATGGAGGTTACACTACTGGAAGGAGCTGTTGGTGGTCCCTTATCTAGGTTCGAACTCAGGAAAGTTTCACACCTTGACAACTACAGAAGACTGTCGAGGTGTAGCCATGACAGGTGTACATTTGGTATAATAAGAGAACAGCAAACTACAGAAAGCACTAAAAGAAATATAATTAGGGTCCTGCAAAAGAATTAATTGTCTCAGTAAAAGAGTAATATGGGAAGCCATCCATTAGGGGAAAAAAAAGATATGTACAGACTTCTGAATAACAGACTCTAAATAACACTAAATGTCGGCTAAGCTGTGTCTTATAAGCATCCCAGTCATCCATCAAATACCTGTAAGAAGGGAATGGCTGTAGACAAACAACCAGCAGAGGTGCCAGAGTCAATGAAGATAGTAACACTCTTGTTTCCACTTGTGGTGAGGAACACAACAAAATGCATGGTTGTAAACCATTTATTCAAACAATTTATTCAGTCTCGAATTGATACAAATACAGATGAGCAGTAACAAGCTCAAATATATTAAGACGTGATTGCCATTGATGCTACGAAGCACGTTCGACTGAGATGAGGACTATTTCAAATCCCGCCAGAGGTGTTGCTCATTGCTCAACAAAGATACCGCCACAACACCTAACTCAACAAAGCTACCGCCATAACACCTAGCAGAGAGCGGCGAGCAGAGCCGAGGCAGAGGCAGCCGCGTCGGCAGTCCAGGCTCAGTCTTAACATGGCGAGCCTCGTACGTTGAAGTGTGTGTTACAGCAGTAATTGTCGACGAGTTTCATGTTCCACGCATCTCTTGCTCGCTCGTGTTCTTCGTACGGGCTTATGGATACCGAGGCTGTCATTCAGACTATTCTAGAGCAGCAGGGAGCTTTTATGTCTGCAAACACAACCCTTTTCACCATGTTGTCTGCTAGGGTATTTGCGCCAGAGACATTTCTGTGCCCGTTTCCTCAGTAAGAAAACTCAACTGAAGATTGGGACACACATGAGAAGCGGCTGCGGCATTTTCTTGCATTTGGAGTGGCGGATGCTAACTTATGTAAGGCCTTGTTTTTGTCCTGGCTTTCTCCCTATGTTTATCAATTGCTCGGCCAGTTGGCACCTCTGCCGGACCCGGCCTCTCCTTTGATGAGATGTGTCAGTTGTTGTCTACTTTTTATCACAGACACACGCATATGCTGTGCGTGTTGAATTCTACCGCTGTCAGAAAAAGCACAATCAAACTTACCATGCTTGGGTCGCGAAATTTCAGGGTTTGAGTCGGAGATGTTTGTTTGTTACTGATGCCCACAAGGATTCTTATGCTGAGTCTATGGTTCGTGATGCTGTTATTAGGTTGGCTCCTGACAAAGAGGTTCGTCAACATGCTCTTCAATGTGAAAAACTATCACTGGCTGAGGTTTTGAACATTGCTCAGTCTTTGAGATTTCGTGAACAGCCAGCAAACAAATTGAGGCTTTTTGTGATGTGTTGGCAGATGACGCTACTTCTTCAGGTCCTACCTTTGTTGATTCACAGGGCACGGGGGATGTAGCAGCAGTAAACACTTCTTCCCAGTGGCGCTTAGGAGAGTGGAAGGCCGCGCAACAACAGTTACGGCGAGCAACACTACGGCCGTGCGCAATACTTCCATTGTGCCCTTTATGTTTCGTCCAACATGACCGTGCCATGTGCAATAAATGCAGGAAGAAAGGCCACATAGGGGCTGTATGCCGCTCTCAGTTTTCTGTCTACTCAGACTCTACCATGGATGTGTTTTCCCTACGGCTTCTAGCATGACCAAATTGTTTTTAGACAAATGCTCCACTTACAGGTGGATATCGGCACAGCCATGACACACTTAAATTCTCAAACCTATGTAGACCTGGGGTCCCCTGCACTCTCTTCAGTTGATCGACAGTTGGTCAATTATAACACGCAGAGCATTCCGGTTCTAGGAAAGTTCATGGGGTCGGCAACATATAAAAATATTGTTCGTTCCTTGACTGTTGTGGTTGTAGATGACCCTCATACTGTAAATTTATTTGGCATGGATGCCCTTCAGGCTTTCAGATTTTCTATAAAGGACTCTATCCACCTCATTTCCGAACATGATCCTTACCAGCAAATTGAGACACTATCCTCTGAATTTTCGTCTCTTTTCAAAAGGTTTAAGTTGTGCCACCAATTTTATGGCACACATTAGCCTCAAGTCTAAGGCTCGCCCTCTACTTTTTCGCGCGCGTGCGGTGCCCTTCATTTCCTTCATCAAGGCCATTGGGGTGCCTCTCGCACGAAGAATTTGGCATGTCGCCATGTGTTCTGGCCTGGCATTGATAGTGACATTGTTCACATGACTGCAGCATGCCTGTTGTGCGATCTACTCTCTCGCCACAGCCGCCCTCCCAGTGTCCCTGGGAGTGCATTCACATCGATTTTGTGGGTCCCTTTTTCTCTTATACTGGCTGATTGTTGTTGATGCCTTCTCAAAATTTCCTTACATAGCTCGTTAGGCTTCCTCAACCTTGGGGGCCACTATTCAGGCTCTGTCTCATGTATTTGCTATTGAAGGACTAACCCCTTCAATCGTGTCCGACAATGGCCCTCAGTTTGCCTCCAAATCCTTTTGGGACTTCCCTTTCACCCTCAATCCAACGGTGAGGCAGAGAGGATGGTTCATACATTCAAGGTTCAAATGAGGAAACATGTTGAAGATTCGTCCACTATAGAGGCCTTGACACGGTTTTTGAGTTACTATCACTTCACTCCCATCTGGGATAAAAGCCCTGTAGAACTGTTACATGGCTGTCAACTTCTTTCATCTTCTTCAGCCTTCCTTGTCTCCATTTTCTCCTGTTCCTGCTCGGTAACTTTCTCGGTATGGTCCATGGACTAAGGTCTGGACCCAGGGGTTTGGGCGCCACCCTAAATGAGTTCCGGCTGTGGTGCACAGTTTGTGAGATTGGCGCCTTCGTCAGGTTTGGACCTGCGATGGTGTGGTAATGCGCCACCATGATCAATTGCATCCGCGGGTGGGACACCTGGTGGACGTTGCCGGGTCTCCGGCTCACAGCCTTTTCTTGACCCAGGTGGCACACCTGTTGCAGAGAGACTAATGCCATCTTCTTGTGAACTACTTCCTCCTGTGGTCACCTCTGCAACTCCTCCAATGCGGCTCCTGCCACTCCAGGTGCCAAGGGAAGCACATCCTCGGGTCTGTGCACCAGACCAAACTCCTCCGTGCATTGAGCCTGCTGTACCCTTGTCCTCAGGTGATGCGACACCCATCAAGGATGTTCCGGAGGATAATTACCACCACCATTCGCTCTCACCAGTTGTTGCTAAAGGTCATCAGTGCCCTAAGTCTCGCCATTTCCAACCAGATCACAATGTTCCGGCACGAAACTTCCTTCAGGATGAAACACGAATTGAACAGCCAGATGCGGATATGCCGCCGCCTGTACCACTTTCTCCAGTCCTCCAGATGTACATTCAAATTCCCTAAGCCTTGTAACTTTTTTCCATACTCATCCGCACCAGCCAGGAATCTCTTCCCCCAGCAGGGACTGTCCTGTGTCTTCCTCCATGGAAGGCATGGAGATTGACAACTATGGTAAGTCCTCAGGGGCGGGGCATCTATTTCCCGAAGAGGGAGGGATGCTGCAAAGAATATTTGACTAATAGATGGACTATTTCAAATCCCACAAACGGTACTTGAAATGCCCGCCAGAGCTCTCGCTCATAGCTCAACAAAGCTACGACCACGACACCTAACGGAGATTGGTGAGCAGAGCCGAGGCAGAGGCAACCGTGTCAGCAGTCCAGGCTTAGACTTTACAAGATGAGCCTCGGATCTTGAAGTGTGTGTTACAGCAATTGACACAAAGATAATGATTGGGACACAGAAGGGTCACAATGTGACATCCAAATGATAATGTGAAAACCAATGACACTTTCAGCAATCACTTAACTATGGCAGGTTTGTACATGCTTTTGTAGAGGTACTGCCGTTGTGAGGTGTCACCGATGGAGACCTTTGTGTACCATACAAAAAAATGACTGCTGGGTCATTCCATATCAAATCTCCAAGGGGTGAAAGCTCAACCATCTTCAATTTTTTATTTTTATTTTACCAGAATGTTTTTAAAGGTCTTAAAGAATGTTATACAAAATTTTAGGCCGATATCTAAAGTGGTTGAGGCTCCAGGGCTACTTTTGTGGTAGGGTGTCATGGGTCGCACATGTGCCTGAGGAACTTTTGGCCAAGTTTGCGCTTTCATTTCTCAGCTGCTATATATCTGGGTTAATCAGTTTTGTGCAAAGAATTGAAAAATATCATCATGGGTAGGGTTAAATAATTATTTTCAATTTTTTTTCCCTAGTCAAGCGAAACTTCCGTAACCCAAAAGTTAAGACCGATTTTAGTAGTCCCTTACCAAATGACTAATCCATTGTACACCTTGATACTCTGCGTCTGTGTACAGGTCCTGCCTCGTGAGCCAGTGTTAACAATGGTAAAACTGTGTCTTCTATAGTTTTTGAGATAATGATCCAGAAAGCTGCCTCCAAAAAACCAGAACACAAAATTTGACCAAGTTTGGAGGCAAATATCTTCAAATATGTCACCTCTGATTTTAATTTAAATTGCACCATTAAAAAAGAGCAGCTTTTTCTCTGCTAAAATATTGATTATTTACCCTGGGCCCTCTATAGGTTTACTTGCAAAATGGTTTGGAAAATGACTGTTCGATCTCTGCAAATGCATGTTTGAGAAATTTTTGGCCAAGCTTGCACTCTCATTGCTTTGCATCTAAGGTTCTTCACATTTCCAATTCTAGGTTTCTAGATCAGCTAATTAAAAAATAATGGTACATGGGTAAAGATTAAGTAGTTTTTTTTTATTTATTTATTAAATTCAGACATAAATTCCATTGCAAAATATATAAAGTAAATTTTGGCTTTCACTTTTTATACAACATGTCCTTTTCACACCCTGTTATTCCACATTTGTGCGTATGTTCTGCATGACAAGCCAGTGAAAAACTGTATCTTTTGTAGTTCCTGAGACAATGGCTCAGCAAGTTGCCTCAAAAAACCACTAAATTTGACATAATTTGGAGGGCAATATATTTATAATGGTCACTTCTGATTTTAATTTTAAATGCACTATTAGGGAGTGCAGCTTTCACTTTACCAGAATATTGAGCATGATGTCAATGTGCAGTTATCGTGTGGCTGCTTCCTGCACCCACCCACTGGGCGAAACATTTTATTGCTCTCTCGTGGCGCCCGGCCCCACCCGCTGACAAAAGGTCACATCCCTCCCAGGTAAAACCTTTTTCTGGACTGGTTTCTGGCTTTCTTTCATGATGGATGCATGCCAAATGACACAGTTGTGTACCCATCCCATTTTCCTCGATCCGCATTCAACTCCATGCTGCTGCATTTGTGGGCCGCCCTTGTGCCGTGTCGTAGCTGCTACATTTGTGCCAAGGTGGTTCTACCATGCTGAGCAGTTTTAAGGACTGAGGTGGATTGTTTCTGTAACCTCATGATATTTAAGTAAGAAAGTAAATCTTACTATGTAAACATGCACAACAATGCATTCTTCTACTGTTGTTAACTTGACGTTCTTACCGATAGCTTGATATATATACGTAAACACCGATTTCTTGTTACGTTTCTTTTATACATTAATTAACAGTGGAGGTTACCTATGGGTGTCGCTTCCATGTTTTGTGTATCAATACATAAATTGCATATGATAAGTAACATCATATTTCAAGTTCTGTAGCCATTCGACTCAAGAGTGCCCAGGATAAACAATCAATAGTCCAGCAGAAAAAAAGCTTCTCTTTCTAATGGTGCAATTTAAATCAAATCAGAGGTGACATATTTTAAGATACTTTCCTCAAAACTTGGTCGAATTTTGCGTTCTGGTGTTTTGAAGGCAGCTTTATGGATCATCATCTCAAAAACTATACAAGGCACAAGTTTACCATTGTTACACTGGCTTAACAGGCAGAACCCATACACAAAGGTGGAATATCAATATGCACAACAGATTATATGTTTAGTAAGGGACTGCCAAAGTCAGCCTCAAAATTTGGGTCAAAAATGTTTTGCCTGACTTAGAAAAAAAAAAAAAATAAAATAAATAAATAAAATAAAAAAACTATTTAATCTTTACCCATGATAATGTTATTTTTCAGTTCTCTGCACGAAACTGACCTAGAAACCCACATTTGAGAATGTGACGTACCTTAGCTGCTGCAAAATGAAAGCGCAAATGTGGGCAAAAGTTCCTCAGGCAAATGCGTGATGCATGATACCCTTCCACTAAAGTGGCCCTGGATCCTCAACCACTTTAGGTATTGGTCTAAAATTTTGAATAACATCCTTTAAGACATTTAACAACATTCTGGTAACATTTGAAAACAATTTAAGCTCTCTGAGCTTCCACATAAAAAAAAAAAAGATATTGTGATTTGACGTGGAATGAACCTGTTGTAAGTTTGTCCAGGCTGCCCCTGGTGGCCACATAAGGCAATTATAGCAATGCCTTTGAATGGTGGGACACACTACCACAATACAATCACCCCTTCCAATGTAAGTGGTAGGTATAGTATCTGAACAATTACCATAGTGTGTCATCTGAGTAGCAAAAGATAAATCTGCAGATTTAAGTGGATTAGTCAGTTGCATTTAAAATTATGAGACCTGAAAAAGATCTACCGTGTTCAACAATCACGTTAAGAAATTGTTACGAAAGCAAAGAGAACTTTGCTACAAAAATAGACATAACCAAAGTCGGGTAGACGAGCAAAAGTTAAACAATGCCAAAATTAGCATAAGAGCTGCTACGCAAGAAGCGTTAAACGATTTTGGAGGCAATATTTTGTGCACAGACTTGGCAGAAAACTCTAAGAAATTTTGATCCTACGCAAATTGGTAAACGGTTCGAAACCGGATATTCAGAGACCCTGTGATCACAAAGGTATTTAAACAGAGGATGACATACTAAAGGCAGAAATACTATTTTCCCCCAAAGCTGTTTAACAGAGGACGATAACACTGCAGTTCCTTTTCTATAGCATTGCACAAGTGACAAGAATGGCAGATATTGACATAAATGTCAGAGGGATAGAGAAGCAACTGAAATCACTCAACAGAGGTATGGCTGCTGGAATATCAACTTGATTTTACATGGAGTATATGTAGAAACCTTCCTTCCTCCTGAGAAGCATACCAAAGGTCTCCAGAGGAACAATGCTTTCCTAAGGATTGGAATAAAGTTCAGGTTACTCCTGTTTTTAAGATGGGTCGTCAATCTAATATGCCAAACTATAGCCAATATCTCAGACATCGGGCAGTTGCAGAATTACATCTAATGTTTAAGTGTTATGACATTTCTGGAGACTGGAAATCTCCTTTATAGGAATCAACTTGGTTTCCGAAAGCAACAACCATGTGAAAACCAGGTCGTGATAGAGGGCAGTAGATACAGGATCCCAAGTAGATGCCGTATTTCTTGACTTCTGCAATACATGCCATACTATTCCGCACAGTCACTTGATGAATGAAGTGCGAGCATATGAATATCAGACCAGCTGTGTTAGTTGATAAAGATATTAGTATAGTTCCCATAATGTAGGAAGGTGCTTCTGCAAATAGAAGCGGACCACTAAAGGAAGCATGGAAGGGAGGAGCTATGGCCGAATGCCAACAGTTGAGCCTGCAGGAGAAACATTACATAACTCACAGCCAACCATGCTTCTAGAGAATGGATATTATTGACTGCCAATGCAGTAAAGGAGGGAGATGCACAGAACATCTAAAAAATGGACACTTTTCTATGTGACACAGGCTGTAGCTAAGAGAACACAGCATGTCGTTCTCAACAGAGAAGAGTCTTCAGATGTGAAAATGATTTCAGGCATGCCCTAGGGGAGTGTTAAAGGAAGTTCAGTGAGACTTATTGCTGTAGTTTAGCGGAAAGTTCACAACACTGGAAAATGGTAACAAAATGCAATTACTGATGGATGGTGCAGGGAATAGCAATTTAGCCACAGCAAAAACAATTATAAAGTGCTGTGTTTACACAGAGAAAGATCTTATTATATCACTAAGCAACAGCAGGGCAAACACTGGAAGCAGTTGCACCCACAAATTATATGGGAGATGACAGTGTGGTGTGAGCACGTAGCTTGATTATACCACCGCATAAAATGCTTTAGTGTGAAGGATTACCTTACACTGAAAGCTTTGGTATAGATTATGGTCCTTCCGAAGTCTGGGCCCCGCTAGTCAGTTCCCAGAAACCAACAAATACCTTTAAAGGCCAAGCTCAGACTTCGTTTATATATTTGAAGAAGATGCTTGGTCCAAGACGTCTAAAGGTTGCTGCAAAGCTATTCTTCTAATAAATGACATTATTTGCCCTTACTGAATATATTTGTTTCACAGTTATGAGAGAACTCCAATTACAATATTAACAAGAGGAAAGACTGCCGTTATAACAACAATATATTCAGAGATTACACACTTCCAACTTCTTCTTTTGGAGTAAGATCAGTCTTCTCCTCTATGCTGCATTTGCTTGCAAAATGTTTGTGTGTGGATTTCATACACTTACACAAATAAGATTTTGGGCACAGTATATAACCTCATCACATTAAATTCCCCCAAATTTAGACTATTTGTTATCTTCTGATGATAACAGGACATGTAGTGAAGCTCGTTACACTACAAATAAAAAGCAATTTTAAAATAAATAACCACATATAATTAATCATTGGTAAGGCAGATGCCAGACAGATTCAATGGATGGACCCTCATAACTGTAGTCCTTCAATAAAAGAGGTAGATTAGAAAACTCTTGTTCAGCCAGTGCTTGAGTACTGCTCATCATCGTCAGATCCATGCCAGGTAGGGCTGATAGAAGACGTATATATGTAAGATCCAACAGAGAACAGCACACTTAGTTATGGGCCCCTTTAGCAAGTCAAAAAGCATCACAGGGGTGATTACGAAACTCCAATGGCAGACACTGCATCACAGTACGAGCTTTTGTCAAAGTTTCAAGAGCATATATTTCATTAAGAGTCAACTGCTCCTCCTACATACATGTTACGAAGTGACAAATAAGATAAAATTACAGAGATTAGAGCCCATATGGAGGCTTACCATCCATTATTTTTCAGGGAAACATACTGGAGTATGAGGAGGAAGTGACAATGGTACACAAAGTACCTTCTGCCACACACTGTGAAGTGGCTTGATGAATATGGATGTAGATGCAAGTCCATAGAACAAAAATACTCTCACTGAGAAATGGCATGTGGTAAATGATGAAAAGAACACTAATGACGAACAGTGTACAAGAGGAACAAATGATTAGTACCAGAAGATACACAGTTACATAATTTCTATTTTAAAGAATAACTAGAAAAGGTTACTTACTTTGTTTTGAAGAAGAAGTAGTAGAATGAGTACATGTAGACATAACCTGACGTTGATGCTGCTGCCAGGAAGCTTGTCCATTGCCTGAAAATTAATATATCTTGTTAGAGATAATATAGTGACTGAAATAAAGATTGAGGTAGGATAAATACAAGCATACTTGATAACATATTCTACAATCAAAAATAGAAAGTGCAACTGTGAATTTTTTCAAAAAACATTTGAATTCTGCAACTAGGAAATGTAAATTTTTCTCAGTAAACTTTAAAGAACTAATCATATTTGGCTGAAAATGTGTCACCAATTATCGGTCCTACCTCTATGTACTCAAATATACAATGTGCATATGTTCAAAAAATTGCAATAACAAAGAAACTAAACATGTTTAACAACTTTCTCTGTCTGTTCACATACAACCGTTGTTAAGTTTCAATCCCACATCAAAGCATATTACTTCCTGCCTTTTGTGAGAATCTTGTGTGCTATTTAGTCAACAAACAAGTATTTGGACTCTTTATAAAATGTGAAGTACATTTGTGTTTTAATGAAATAAAAGGTTTCAGCTTGGTAGGCAATGTAGATGTTTATTTTATTAAAATTCACAATGTATCAATTTTGTCCATATGATGGATCATCATCAGTGTGTGCTATTAAAAACGAGGTACCTTAGTCAGACAAAGTCAAGATAAATTATGTACACCAAGAATGTTATAATTATATAATGGAATTACATACCAGAATTGCAAGTCATGATGACCTATGTACTCTGCTTAAAATATTTTTTCGTCATATCATAAAATACATTTAAAAGGTCTTGCTGTTACAAGTCACAATTATAAAATGAGGTAGCTGCTTATGTGCACCTACACAGCTTAGCCTGTAGACAGCTGGTGCCTGGCGACAGCTGGTGCCCTCTTTGTTTAAAAAACAATTACATTGTAACATTTTTAAAAAAGTTAAATCATAAGAAGGCAAAAATGGTGATTCCAGGTGAATTAGAGTTTAACAAATAACATACGCAGATTAAGCAATATATCATAAAAATATAAAATTGAAGTTACCATTTATCAGCACCCTCAGGCAAGTAGGTATTAAAACATATCTTAAAAAATCAAAATTTGTTTACATCAATTGCTAAAATTTAAGGTACATTGTACCACGTACAAAAGTCTTTCTGTTAAAAAATATATTTTTAATTAAGACTAGTATAAAATAATTACAAAGCACTGTGGCGACAAGTATTCAGCGGACGCGATCAGCTGATTGCAGCGTACGCAAGAAGTTCATGCGCCTGCCGCTTGGGGCACTGCCTTGCGCGCTTATTCCTTGGCGCGGAAGCAACACTCCTTGAAATAATTTAATTTCTGTTGTTTAATGTATCTGTGTCTTTTCCTGGTCGAAGTTTTTCATTTGCATTTTAGTTATGTCTAAAATAAATGTTTTATCGCTACTACTACGGCATTGTTCTTCTGTAAATGGAGTGCAGATGCATTAATTATAAGAAGCAGTTAAAATATGTTACTGTGTAGTGGAGACTCCGAGTAAGTTACGTAAAACAAGTCGCTGATTTCTTAACGCTAAAGAGTACCGCTTCAGTAACATACAGCTTCAGTGGTGACCCCGAACCTTCTTTGAACACTAAAATGCCGAATGAAGACGCACTCAACACATCAAGATTGGCTGTACGACTTCCGCCGTTCTGGCCTAATAATCCCGCACTGTGGTTCGCGCAAGTAGAGGCGAGCTTCTCATGTTCTGGAATAACTACGGACTCTACAAAGTTTGCACTTGTGGTTAGTCAACTTGATCACAGATTTGCGGCAGAAGTTCAAGACGTTATAACGACGCCGCCGCAAACGGACGCTTACATGAAATTGAAGTCGGAACTCATACGCCGAGTATCTGCCACGCAGAAGAGAGAATACGCCAGGTCCTGACGCAAGAAGACATAGGCGACCGGAAACCTTCGCAATATTTACGCCACTTACGCAGTAAAGTTGATGCACACACTGTTCCAGACTCGTTGCTACGCACATTATGGAGCAGCAGGATGCCAGCACAAGTTAAACCAATAATCGCATCTCGAACAGAAATGCCCTTAGACGACTTGGCCGCTCTTGCTGATCGCATACAGGATGCAATTGTACCCAATTCCTGTTCCGACTCGGCAATTACGTGCAACAGTGCCTCTACAGAAACGAACCCCGATTACGACAGGTTATCAAAGAAAGTGTCGGCGTTAGAAGAACAGCTAAACAATAGCTTGGCAAGCAAAATTGAGGCTTTGAGCAACCAATTTAGTGAACTGCTCGCAGATCATAGCACTAAAAACAGATACCGACGACGATCACGGAGCCGTTCCACACACAACGGCCCCCGTCTTAACGATGTGCAAGCAACTAATATATGCTGGTATCATCACCGATTTGGAAACCAAGCTCACAAGTGCAACCCACCATGCGATTACGGTAATAGCAAGCATCAAGCAGAAGTCGGTGCGCCTACTGGTGTGTCTACCCGCTTGTTTTTGACAGATCGCAAGTCAGGTCGTAAATTTTTAATCGATACAGGCTCTGACTTACGTATTCTGCCAAGGGATAAAACTTACAAGTACCGCCCGACCACTACCTTCCGACTGACGGCGGCCAACAATTCCGCGATTCAAACATACGGAACAAAACACATGGAACTAGACCTTGGGCTACGCCGTGCAATAGTGTGGAATTTTGTCATAGCCGATGTTGCAGAACCAATAATCGGAGCGGATCTATTGGCCCATTACCATCTGTTGCCGGACACCGCCAACACCTGCTTACGGGATGCAGTCACCGGGCTATCTGCCACCGGATTCCGACGTCACGCGGCCGGCTGTGGCGTCAAGCTTATCCAAACAGCAGACGGAGAGTTCACCAAGCTACTCAACCAGTTTTCAGCACTTACAAGGCCTCCAGGGGCCCCACAGCAGGTATGTCATGATACTATTCATTACATCAATACTACAGCAGGCCCCCCTGTTTCGTGTAAACCTCGACGATTGGCCCCTGACAAGTACGCCATAGCAAAGGCTGAGTTTGATTCTATGCTGGCTGAAGGTATCATACGTCCGTCCAGTAGTGCCTGGTCGTCAGCTCTGCACTTAGTACCCAAGAAAAATGGTGCATGGCGGCCATGTGGGGACTATCGTGCTTTAAATGCCAGAACCATTCCGGATCGATATCCAGTGCCACACTTGAAAGATTACAATCATGCTTCAAGTGGGAAACGAGTGTTTAGTATACTTGATTGCGCAAAAGCTTATACACAGATTCCCATGGCCGAGAAGGACATTCCGAAAACTGCTATAATTACGCCTTTTGGATTATTTGAAAGTTTATTCATGACCTTTGGTCTGCGAAATGCGGCACAGACGTGGCAACGCTTCATAGATTCGGTGTTACGAGGCTTACCACAGTGTTTCGCTTATCTAGACGATATCCTTGTTTTTTCGGAAACACTTGAAACACAGGAGCAACACCTTACCCAGGTCTTTGAACGCCTCGCTGCTCATGGTATCGTCCTGAATGTGGAAAAGTGTGTGTTCGGTCAACCGGAGGTAACCTTCTTGGGACATAAAATTTCGTCAGAGGGATCACGCCCACTACCTGAGAAGGTACAGGCGGTATTAGACATTCCACGTCCGATTACAGCAAAAGAACTACGCCGATTTCTCGGTATGCTGAATTTCTACAGATTCCACCTCCCACATGCAGCTGAAATACAAGAACCACTCACAGCTGCACTAACCGGTTCCAAGACAAAAGGCAAGGCATTGTTGCACTGGTCACAACCGATGATAGACGCTTTCGAGACTGCCAAAAAGACACTTGCTGACGCTACACTTCTGGCACACCCTGTAAAAGACGCACGCCTGGCTCTGGTAGTAGACGCTAGCCAGATTGCAATCGGTGCGGCACTTCAGCAATATGTAAACGAAACGTGGCAACCTCTTGCATTCTTTTCGCGCAAACTAACGCCAACGCAACAAAAGTGGAGTGCGTACGATTGCGAATTGTTGGCCATCTACACAGCTGTTAAATACTTCCGCACGCAACTCGAAGCGAGGATGTTTACAATATTTACTGACCACAAGCCTCTCATGTATGCTTTTCGTCAGAACAATGACAAGTGCTCGCCAAGACAATTTCGTCAGCTTGAGTACATAGCACAATTTTCCACTGACATACAGCACGTCTCAGGACTCACTAACGTAGTGGCTGACTGCTTATCTCGAGTCGGTGCTATCACAGAGACTGTTGGTTTTCAGCAGCTATGCGACGCGCAACAGACCGATCAAGAGCTGAATAACCTACTTAATAATACGGAGACCGGCCTACAACTCAAACTTATTGATGTGCCGGGAGTGAACGCTAAGTTGTACTGCGACACTTCCACTGGGAAAACACGCCCATATGTGCCAGTAGGACTACGCAAAAGTGTCTTCCAAGGACTCCACAACCTCTGCCACCCAGGCGTCAGAGCTACAGTTAAACTTGTCGCCTCCCGTTACGTTTGGCCAGGTCTACAAAAAGATTGCCGCCAGTGGGCCCGCGCATGCGTAGCTTGTCAACGTAGTAAGATTGCACGTCATGTACATGCGCCCATCGGAAATTTTCCAGAAACCACAGAACGATTCGCCCATGTTCATTTGGACGTCGTGGGACCCTTACCGCCGTCTGATGGGCATCGTTACTTATTAACGATTATTGATCGATTAACACGTTGGCCAGAGGCGATTCCAGTTGAAAATACCTCCGCAGAGACATTGGCAGTTGCTTTCATGTCACAGTGGGTCGCACGATTTGGTTGCCCGTTACACATTACAACGGACAGAGGGCGCCAATTTGAATCGGAAATCTTCACCCAGATAAGCAAGTTTTGCGGTGCAAACCACCATTTCACTACAAGTTACCATCCAGCAAGCAACGGGATGGTGGAGAGGTGGCATCGCTCGCTCAAAGCGGCACTAATGTGTTATGAGACTAAGTGGACTGCAGCCTTGCCCCTCCTTTTACTTGGCCTGCGAACGGTACATAAGCCAGACCTCGACGCGTCGCCTGCAGAATTAGTATATGGCGAGACACTACGCCTCCCAGGAGAATTTATTGAGTCAAAAACCTCGTCGCGGGGCAACTTACAACCACCAGATATTATAGCTCAACTCAGGGAGCACATCACGCAGATCAGACCTCAACCAGCATCGCGACATGGAATACGCCCCTCCTTCGTGCACAAAGAATTGTCAAATTGCTCACATGTCATGCTCCGTCGAGATGGAATTAAGCCAGCCCTTACACCTCCATATACTGGACCCCACCGTGTCCTTGCACGTAGCGGCAAAACTATGGACATTCTGCTTAATGGTAAAAAAAGTACCGTCTCAATTGACCGAGTGAAACCAGTGTTTGTATTTGAAGACTTGTGTGATACAACCCTGCTCACACAACCACCGGCGCCTTCGTCTACACACACCCAGCAACCTCCTGCCTCGCCAGTGGCACAGCCGCCACGTCAAACGCGGTCAGGTCGGCACGTCCACTTTCCTGCAAGATTCGTCGACAGCATCGAGTATGGTGGACGCCGGCGACGCTCCGCTACTCCGCGGGGGGCTGATGTGGCGACAAGTATTCAGCGGACGCGATCAGCTGATTGCAGCGTACGCAAGAAGTTCATGCGCCTGCCGCTTGGGGCGCTGCCTTGCGCGCTTATCCCTTGGCGCGGAAGCAACACTCCTTGAAATAATTTAATTTCTGTTGTTTAATGTATCTGTGTCTTTTCCTGGTCGAAGTTTTTCATTTGCATTTTAGTTATGTCTAAAATAAATGTTTTATCGCTACTACTACGGCATTGTTCTTCTGTAAATGGAGTGCAGATGCATTAATTATAAGAAGCAGTTAAAATATGTTACTGTGTAGTGGAGACTCCGAGTAAGTTACGTAAAACAAGTCGCTGATTTCTTAACGCTAAAGAGTACCGCTTCAGTAACATACAGCTTCAGCACTATTGCATGTGTGTGAGTGTGTGGGGGAGAGAGAGAGAGAGAGAGAGAGAGAGAGAGAGAGAGAGAGCAGTCCACGCCGTCTAGTGTTTCAGAATAATACTACGCTGGCTGTCCTTGTTTACTTAGTACAGTGCATCTAAACAAAAAATATTCAAATATAATGAAGGTTCAAACATGATTACATAGAAAGAGAAACATTCATGTTTTTTGTTACAATATGTGCTTGCATTTCCACAGTGACTTTGGTATAGGTGGTTCTCATAAGTCGCTTAACGTAACTATAGCTACTGTGACCTTTCATCCAAACTACCACATGAGCAAAAGGTACGAAGTGATGGGTATCATGTAGAACTTGCAATCCAGGACATGGGGAACACACGCTTTAGCGTCACATGGCGCGTACGTCGCTACTTACTTTAAGAACTACATAATCAAATAAAGCTAGTTACAACCGTGTGGACATAACAGATTGGTGTTATTAAAACCAAACATGAGCTCCATACAAACTAAAGCCACATGAAACACGTCTATTGTTTGTAAAAAATAGGGTTCTCATATGCATTATGTGCAACAGCAGAGACATAAAGAAAATTTAGCCCTACCCAGCTGTTTGACCACAGTGTATATTTTTTCTTTAGATGCACTGTACTAAGTAAACAAAAACGGCGAGCATAGTATTATTCTGAAACACTAGATGGTGTGGACTGCTATCTCTCTCACTCTCTCTCTCTCTCTCTCTCTCTCACTCTCTCTCTCACTCTCTCACTCACACACACACACACACACACACACACACACACACACACACACACAAAATAGTGCTTCGTAATGATTTTACCTTTTATGCTAGTCTTAATTAAAAGTATATTTTTTAAACAGAAAGACTTTTGTACATGATACAATGTACCTATGTACCTTAAATTTTAGTAATTGATGTAGACAAATTTTGATTTATATGTTTTAATACCTACCTACCTGAGGGCCCTGATAAATCGTAACTTCAATTTTATATTTTTATGATATATTGCTTAATCTGCGTATGTTATTTGTTAAACTCTAATTCACCTGGAATCACCATTTTTGCCTTCTTATGATTTAACTTTTTTTTTAAAATGTTACAATGCGATTGTTTTTTTTAACAAAGAGGGCGCCAGGCACCAGCTGTCTACTACAGGCTAAGCTGCATAAATGCGCATAAGCAGCTACCTCATTTTATAATTGTGACTTGTAACAGCAAGACATTTTAAATGTATTTTATGATATGATGATAAAATATTTTAAGCAGAGCAAATAGGTCATCATGACTTGCAATTCTGGTATGTAATTCCATTATATAATAGTAACATTCTTGGTGTACATAATTTATCTTGACTTTGTCTGACTAAGGTACCTTGTTTTTAATAGTACACACTGATGTTCCATCATAGGAGCGAAATCCATATATTCTGATTTTTAATAAAATAAACATCTCCCATTGCTTACCATGCTGAAACCTTTTATTTCATTATAATTCTGTGGTGGGCTGGCACAATATGGAATCTAATTACATTTGTGTTTATTATATAAAGGAAAAATTCAATTTTTGACAACATAAATAAAACATCTACTCACCAAGTTGTGGCAGAAGAAAACACACATGAAATAAAATGAAAATGTGCAAGTTTTCATCGGCAGTGGTTTCTCTTTGTAGCAAAAGGGTTGGAGGGAAGGGAAATGCAAAGAATGGAGATGTTTAGCATGGTTTACACACTAATTATAGCTTCACAGTTAATACACACAAAAATAAGGTCAATGAAAGCTCTCACTTGCAGTGCCGTCCAGGATGGGCATAGCTTCTACTGCTGGCACATATGGCCTTTTCAATCACAAGTGTGCACACATTATTACCTTTCTCACATTTTCATTCTCATCCCGTCCAGTAAGCCAGACCCAGAGTTCTGGATAAAGTCTTCATAACTCTGTTCATTTCCTCATCCCCAACAGTCTTTTTCCTTCATCCCTCTTCCCTTCCTTTCAATCTTTTTACCGAAATAAGGGGCCAATGGCTCAAAAAGCTTCCATGTTTTGACAAATGTGTTTTTTTTCTCCTTCCACCTCTGTTTTGTTGAATCTTTAACACTATGAAGTCTATATACAACAAAAAGAGTATATGATAATATGTGATAGGGAACAACTCACAATAAAGACGAACATTGAGCCACCGACAGACACAAATAAAAAAAACACACAAACACACACTCAATTTTAAATTTTTGGCTACGCCCTTCCTCAGAAAGAGAACACTCATTCACACAATCACCCAGGCACACTTCAGCCATCTCTGGCCACCCAACACAGCCTGACTACACAGCAAGCACACTTGTGTGTGTCACCGGCTCAACGTTTGTCTTAACGGTGAGTTGTTCCATATCTACATATTATTATTAACATTCCTTACTGGACCTTCCATTGTTGTTAAAAAGAGTGTGTGTGTGTTTACAGATCTCTGCTAATTTACTCAAGTAGTTCAAAACAGATCCATGGCACACACAGATGATGGTCATGTGTGCACAAAGTCTATCCGAGTGATTGTGCAACTGTACCTATGTGGGTTTCTTTCTTCTTCTTTTCCCCCCTATTATATGACACCCCACTGTTTGAATTTTTGAGTAATACTTTTACGTGAAAATCTGTGATAAAGACAGATTTGATTGCTACTTGTGAAGTACAATTTTTAGTTTCCGAGCATTTTCTAATCGCATACACCTACAAAGTAATGTTAGTCTACAATTTTTGTACCTAATAATGCTGTAGTGAAACTATTTCAACGCATGAGAAATGTAACAATACAAATGAACTTCATTGTATAAGGAACAAATACATTGACTTTTCAAAACTTTCCTTAACTTACCTGTAGAAAATATATCACACACACATTTACTTTTCCCCCAGAGATACTAACAATTAAGTCTGGCAAGAAGAAGAATTCAATCTTACTATTATATGTGAGAGCAAGTATATTAAAGCAAAATCTGTGCATTATAACTCAGGTGTCTTCAACAAACATGTTTTCATGATTTTGGTGAATGAACATTTGTTCCCAAGCAGCTTAATTAGTGCTCCCCAAAAAGAGGCATTTTGTATACATACCCCAAAAGCTACCTTACATAATTTTAACTACTCAGAAACCCAACTGTATTAGTTTACTTTTAAAATTATTACCTCATAAGTAACACTGGTATTTTTGGTATGTATTGTAATTCAGTTTAATGACACAGAAATTTTACGAACTGTCTGTAATTATATGGCCACTATAAACTTTTAAATTTGTTAAAAAAAGACACTAGCATCTGCTAGTAAATCCCTTTGGTTATGTGGAAATTGGAAATCATCTTCCCAAATCTTGTCCGGTCAGACATGGTGGTTGTGTGTGTGTGTGTGTGTGTGTGTGTGTGTGTGTGTGTGTGTCTGAGCGATTGCATGTATGTTTGTTTGGTTTTTTTTCCCCTGAAGAAGGCCATGTTCAAAAATTTAAATTGTGTGAATATGATTATCTATTTTCGGGTCTGTCAGCAGCTCAGTGAGCATCTTTGCAGTGGGAGTTGTTACCTATCCTACAATATTGACATTCCAATCAGGTTTTCCATTGTTAAAATTCAAAATTGCTGTTTTATGCAGAAGACATTTATGAATTTTACATTTGTACAATTGCAACATCCTACTGCAGATAAAATATTATATTTGTAAAACATAGCATTGAAAAATAAGATGACAACCTCATAAAAATTACAAATTTACTTACCACCGATAATCTTCTGCATTAAGGAGGAAGTATGTACATACAATTGTAACACAAACTGTGACTATCATCAGTATAATGAATACTAGAAGCATGAAGCCATACACATAGTATATTTTGTACGCCCAGAACGACGTAAAGATGAAGTACCTGTAAGGTAAAAAATAATATTAAATCAAATGCACTTAAAAGGAGAAAAGAGAGAACCACTACCATAGAAGCTGCTACAGTGCTTTCAGTTTCACTTGCTTCCATTGTCAAAATTAATGAATGTACATGATGCATTTGATGTTCGAGTGTAACATACTAATAAAGAAAGTGGTCCTGATATTCAAAAAATTTTCACCACTATTTCTGACATGAAATTAAAATATACTACACAGATGAATAATTAGCTTTTACATTTTCACACACACACACACACACACACAAAATTAACCCATCAATACACAAAACAAAAATAACTTAATAAATTGGTAATCTGTATTAGACAGCATGATTACAAAACTCAATGGCAGGAGGAGTGGGGCAGAGAGAGAGAGAGAGAGAGAGAGAGAGAGAGAGAGAGAGAGAGAGAGAGAGAGAGAGAGAGAGAGAAGGGGGAGTGAGAACAGAGAGAGTGAGTGAAGGAGAGGAAGAGCAGGGGGTGGAGGTAGAGAATGAGGGTGGAGAAAAGGGGGGGAGATAAAAGGGGTGAAAGGCAAAGAGAGAGAAGGGTGATAGAGAGGGGAGAAAGGGGGAATTAAGGGAAGAGGTTGGTTGGTTGAATGTTTTAGGGGGACAAAACTGCAAAGGTTGTCATCCCCCTTTCCGACACAAGACGAGGCATAAATGTGGAAAAAGTGCCCAGAGATTAAAATATTATAGGGAAATAAATCACAGTCAATAAGTAAAAGGGCAATGAAGCTGACAAAAGACAACACAAATGATACAATCACACAGACACACACAACAATGAAAGGAAATAAAATAACAAAGCTGATATCGGTGGTTGGCCGACCATGAGATTAAAAAGAGGAAGAGTCAACCACACTGCAACACTCTGAAACCTCCAATAAGAGGACACAAGACAAGAGGAACACAGATGGACAACTAAAGCGAAGTTTTGAAGAGAGTGATAAAAAAATCTGGTATGAATAAAACTTAAAAATGAATCAGATGATAAAACTGCAGGAAAATTAGAACTACACTAAAATAGGGCAGTCCAATAAGATGTGGGCTACTGTCAAGTGGGAGCCTCACCATGAAGGAGATGATCATGTGTGAGCCAAGTATGGCCAATGGGGAACTGGCACAGGACTACAGAGTCACAGCAAGAGAAAAGATTCATTGACAGCCGGTGTTGCGAGCCTTTTGTAAAATTCATTGCCCGGGATACTGATGTAACCCGGAGACCAGAGGAACACCACTGATTAACCTGACTGGTCAAGTGCAGAAAGGGTCTGCTGGATACCTAACACCAGTGAGGAAGACGGGTAGCACTGGTCCAGAGTTCAAAGGCTGTTTAGGGAGTCACTGCAGATAAGGACAGACTCTCCTGAACAGGACCGGATGTGCTCCAGAGCTCGGAAAATGGCCACCAACTGCACAGTATAAACGCTGGAGCCGTGCGGTAAAGACTGCTGTTCAGTATGCTCACCATGAACGAACACAATGCCAATGTGGCCCTCAACCAGTGAACCATCTGTGTAGACCAGGTCACAACCAGGGAATGCGGCAGGAAAGAACTGAAGGTGGAGAGCTTCAGGGTGAACTGAGTCTTTGTGTCTGTGTGCCAATTCCAGACAAGTACACAGCCTTGGCAGGCACCGTGGAGGTGTAAGTGCACGGGCCCGAGACAGAGAAGGAAGATGGTAAGACTCAAGTTCCATCAGAAGGGACCAGGCTTGAAAAGTGATTGGGACCAGATGACCAAGTCTGTGAAAAGGAGAGGATGGTTCGGGTGGCCTGGCAAGCTATGCATATGGGCTGCATAGGCCGTGAGCAACTGTTGGCATCGGAGCCGCAAAGGTGGGACCCCGGCCACCACAACTAAACTGTTTACAGGGCTGGTATGCAAGGCACCCATCACAATGCGAATCTCACAGTTGTGAATGGGGTCCAGCATGCACAATGTCGAAGGTTATACAAAACCATTGGCAAGGCACCCAAAATCAAGACTGGACTGGATCAGAGCTTTATATAGCCATAACAGTGTGGAGCGATCAGCACCCCAGGTCGTATGATCCAGGTGGCAGAGAATGTTAAGATGGTGCCAGCACTTCTGTTTCAGTTGATGGATGTGGGGAAGCCGTCTCAGCCCGGAGTCACAGACCAGCCCTAAAAACCGACGAGTATTCACTATATCTAATAAGCGGTCGTCAGGCCAGGGGTGAACCAACACTGACATAAGTGCATAACACTTGCCTTGGCAGCAGAAAACAAGCCATGGGCAAGAGCCCAGGAATTTGCCTTCTGAATAACTCCCTGCAATCTAAGTTCGGCAGCATGGGTGCTGGAGGAATTAAAAGAGATACAAAAGTCGTAATCATAGAGGAAAGGGAAACTGAAGCCCCCCATTGCTGTCGCTAAGCTGTTAATGGCCAGTAAAAACAATGGAATGCTCAAAACGGAACCCTGGGGAACCCCATTTTCCAGAACATGTTGTTGTTGTTATGGTCTTCAGTCCGGAGACTGGTTTGATGCAGCTCTCCACCCTACTCTATCCTGAGCAAGCCTCTTCATCTCCACATAAGAACGGCAACCCACATCCACTTGAATCTGCTTACTATACGCGTCTCTTGGTCTCCCTCTGCGATTTTTACCCCACACACTTCCCTCCAATGCTAAATTTACGATTCCCCGATGTCTAAGAATGTGTCCTACCAAGCGATCCCTTCTTTTAGTCAGGGTATGCCAAAAATTCCTTTTCTCCCCAATTCGGTTCAGTACCTCCTCATTAGTTACGCGATCCACCCACCTAATCTTCAGCATTCTTCTGTAGCACCACATTTCAAAAGCCTCTATTCTCTTCCTGTCCACACTGCTTAGCGTCCATGTTTCACTCCCGTACAAGGCAACACTCCACACGAACGCCTTCAGAAAAGACTTCCTTACACTTAAATTAATATTTGATGTTAGCAAATTTCTCTTTTTCAAAAATGCTTTTCTTCCCATTGCCATTCTGCATTTTATATCCTCTGTACTGCGACCATCGCATGTTATTTTACTACCCAAGTAACAAAACTCATCTACCACCTTCATTGTTTCGTTACCTAATCTAATTCCTTCAGCATCACCTGATTTTCTAAGACCGCATTCCATTATTTTTGTTTTGCTCTTGTTAATGTTCATTTTATACGCTCTCTTCAACACCCTGTCCATTCCATTTAACTGCTCTTCCAGGTCCTGTGCTGTCTCTGATAGAATTACAATGTCATCAGCAAAACGATTATGTTTTTATTTCTTCCCCCTGAACTTTAATCCCTATTCCAAATTTTTCCTTGCTTTCCTTCACTGCCTGCTCGATGTACAAATTGAATAACATCGGAGAAAGGCTACAACCCTGTCTTACTCCCTTCCCAACTGATGCTTCCTTTTCATGCCCTTCTAGTCTAATAACTGCAGTCTGGCTTTTGTACAAGTTGTAAATAACTCTCCTTTCCCTATATTTTACTCCTGCTGACTTCAGAATTTGAAATAGTGTATTCCAGTCAACATTGTCAAATGCTTTCTCCAAATCTACAAAAGCTAAAAATGTAGGTTTGCCTTTCCTTAATCTATCTTCTAAGATAAGACGTAAAGTGAGTATTGCCTCCCTGGTTCCTACGTTCCTCCTGAACCCAAACTGATCTTCCCCGAGGTTAGTTTCTACCAGCTTTTCCATTCTCCTGTAGATTATTCGTGTTAAAATTTTGCAACCATGACTTATCAAACTAATGGTTCTGTAATTTGACACCTGTCTGCACCTGATTTCTTTGCAATGGGGATTATTACATTTTTCTTAAAGTCTGAGGGCATTTCACCTGTCTCATACATCCTACACACCAGTTCAAATAGTCTTGCCATGGCTGGCTCTCCCAGAGACTTTAGTAGCTCTGAGGGTATGTCATCTACTCCTGGGGCCTTGTTCCGACCTAGGTCTTTCAGGGCTCTGTCAAATTCATCTCTCAGTATAGTATCTCCTATTTCATCTTGTTCTACTTCCTCTTCCCTTCCCACAACATCGTCTCTAAGTTCATTTCCTTTGTAGAGCTGCTCTATGTACTCTTTCCACCTTTCAGCTTTCCCTTCTTTGCTGAGAACTGGTTTGCCATCTGAGTTCTTGATATTCATAGAGTTGCTTTTCTTGTCCCCAAATGTCTCTTATTTTCCTGTAAGCGGTATCTACTTTTCCCCTTCTTATACATTCTTCTACAGATTTGCATTTGGCCTCTAGCCACTCCTGCTTAGCCATTTTGCACTTCCTGTCAATCTCATTTTTTAGTCGTCTGTACTCCATTTTGCCTGTTTTATTTACTGCATTTTTATATTTTCTTCTTTCATCAATTAAACATGAGAGGAACCAAATTGAACAAGAAAAGTATGGACAGCTAAAAAGTTTTGTATAAAAACTGGGAGCGAGCCCCAGAGACCCTACTCATACAATGTCCTGAGGATGTGCTGTCTCCATGTTGTATTGTAGTCCTTTCACAAATCAAAAAACACTGCAATGATATGTTGATGTTTGGCAAAGGCTGTACGGATAGAGAACTCCAGGTAAACGAGGTTCTCTGTGGTGGAGTGACCCTGACGGAAACTGCCCTGGCATGGAGCCAGTAGGCCTCTAGACTCAGTGGAAATTGGGGGGCAGGGGGAGAAGGGGAATTGGTGGAGGGGGACAGAGGAAGGGGGGAGAGCAAGGGGGGGGGGGAATACTGCAACAGTTTTAATAATACTACCTGCAGATGTCATTCGTAACAATGCCAAAGTATATGTTAGTAGAAAGAACAATTATTTTAGAGTTAATGTTGTTTGTTGCGCTGTAGATAATTATTTCATCAATTCATAACAGACAATACTAAAGTTAATTAGAAAGTAGAATAAGTTACTTCAGAAATCTAATAGACACTCTGTCACTATGTTTAAACTTACATTTCAATGAATATTGACCCAAAAGGTAGTACACCACCTAGGATAACAATTACTGCAGGTTCCATGAACCACTTCTTTTCAGGTATGGGGCGTGGGACAGCATTTATGCGACACGGGTAGTCAGGCTGCCCAGCAAGGTTTCTACCCAGTACAGTGCCAACTAGGGTCAGTGGCAGAATGACAAATATACATATGCATGTCACAGCAACCTGAAAATAACCAAAACATACCAGCATATAAATTACTGTAATGTAAATAAACAGTGAATAATCCACCATATGACTATTGATTATGTAAACATGCATGGAGGGGTCATACACCAGAACAATGCAAATCAATCATTCAAACAGCCAGGTAAGACTTAAAACATTAAAGATATTCCTCGCAGTTGCTGTCTTTGATAAACACCATCAAGCTGATCACTACTATCAAAAACAAGAAAGTAACTGTCCCTGCACCAAGGTGTATCTTTAGTATGCAGTCTCATGGGCTCAGCAGAGATATACCAGTCTACACCTAGCCATCAATGTTTTTGGCTAGTACCATGTACACATGTCAGATTCTCATCATTACCACAAGCAATTTCAAGGCTGTGCTGTATATGTGCAACATCCTTCAACTAACTGCTCAGCTAGGAAGAACTAGAGGTCTACATGGGTGTGAATATATTTAAAATACTTACTTTGTGGATGTAATCTTGCACCAATGTGTAAATTCAAGGATATTTCTGCAACAGTGATTAATTTGTGGTTACAAATTAAGGGTCAGTTTCAATATTGTCGTAAATGAAGAGCTGGAAGACAACAAACATTTCGTGTCATGGATGAAATTTTTTTATCTCTGATGCAAAGGGACCTAGGTTAAAGATCGACCCTGGTTGTATATTTTAATTTCAATATACAGTTAGATGTATTCAGAAATAATGTTCTAGAATTCTGTTAGTGTATATAAAGTGTGCAAACCTCCAGCCACAGCCAATCTATTCCCTGCTCTTGTACATGTGTGAGAAGTACTAAACAAATCATCACTAGTAGAAACCAGTGTTTGTTAATAAACCAGCTACGTCATATGAAATTGCTACGTGATGATATTCTTGTGGGGGTGCCAGATAAAGCTAACTTGGGATCGCACACATCCTTGTTAGCAAAGAGCAGACATTTATGTCACAAGAAACCAGAGTTCAAACCATACTTAACTGAACAGAAGATGCCGCAGACTGCAGAAGAGGGAATGACTAATGTGATGCCACTGGTTTGCCACACAAGACACCCTTCAGTGTTTTCTGCTGATAATGGTCAAGACCCAAACAAGGGACTGAAGGAATATGAGCTTATCTCTAAATTCAACAACTGGGATGACTAAGTATGCCTTGCTATTGTCTAATCCTACTTGTAGGGGACCGCCAAACAATGGTATGAAAATAACAAGAACAAGCAGATAACCCAGGTAGTATTCCAAACCAATCTACAGAAGTACTTTGGAGATGCACAGCAACTTAAATGTTAAGCTGAAGAGAAACTGCACAGCAGAGTGCAGCATAAAGGTGAGATTACAGAAACATACCAATTAAGACGACTTGAGGCTGTGTAAGAGTCAACACTATGATGGAGGAGGAAGAGAAGGTTGCACATCTTATGAAAGGTGTTGCTAAGAACATGTATCAGGCTCTTTAAAGAGCAGACAACTTCATGCAAAAGTGCCAGAATATTGAGATGATGTATCAATGATGAACTGGACCTATGTTGGAATGACTTCTGAACAGCATATTGATAGCAGCCATGGAGGAAGAAACTGGTATTCTAAACATCATTTGTGAAATAGTTCAAAAAGAAATTCAAAGGACCTTCGAGTGCAAGTCAAGCAAGAATAGAAAAGATAATAAGGGAGGAAGTGTAAGAAATGCTGGCTCCATTCATTTGTGTCAAAAATGATGAAACAATCGACGCCAAGGTGGGTTTACAATTCTACAATGCGGCTTGAGGAAGCTGATTATGCCGCAAGGAAGACTAACATTTGGAGGACCAGGGACAACCAGACAGTATGTTTTCACTGTGGGCATCTGGATCATGTGATACGCTACTGACGGGAGCAGAGGCAAATATTAGATGATGACCATGCCAGCAGGTTGCAAGCAGACCTTTGCCAATGCCAACCACAGCAGAGGCATGGTTGTAATTACATGTTCCTTGCAGTTTGTTTCATATTTTATTTGTTAAGGAACACTGATTGAAAATCAAAAGTCTCTATTTTCATGCTGAACTAATGCAGCTACTAGAGGACAATGTAGATCACCATAACTAGATGTAGCCACTGGAGAGACATTCCCTAATATAATGATCAAGGTCTTAATCCCCTTTTAGGAGCTCCAGCCTAATTTAAGATTAATTTTAATAATTTAAAACTAGACAGAATTTTCCACTGCTTGTTAAATATATTTCTTACTGTTAATATCTCATCATTTATACCCAAAGATATCGAATTCAAGAAGCTCCAGTTCCTATTGTGTTTTGTCTTTGCTATTACTATCAACAAAGCACAAGGCCATTCACTGACTACTGCTGGCTTAAATTTGAAACATTTCATTTTTTTTACATGGGCAGTTTTAGGTGGCTTGCTATCTAGTTGGCAAACCAAGGAGAGTCAGCAACTATATCATCTGCAAAACGGATACAGTGAATGCGTTCCCCATTAATTTTAATTCCTTTGGATGTTCTTTTCAACTTTTCAATAGCTTTTTCAATAAATAAGTTGAACAAGTATGGTTATAATGGGCACCCTTACTTACTCCCCTCTTATTTTTGCTTTCTTCTTCACATCACTCACTCCTATCTCTGCTTCCTCTCTTTTATACAGGTTCCAGATTAATCTCCTGTCCCTCCAATCAAGATTTATTTCCTTCATTGTTCAGAATAAAAATTTCCAATTAACCATGTCAAATGCTTTTTGTAAATATATAAAGGTCAAGTATGTTTTTCTATTTACTCCAATTCATTTTTCTAATACAATCCTTAGAGCTAGTACTGCCTCTCTAGTTCCCTTTCCAGATCTGAAACAATATGGATTTGTGCCCTTTTTTGAAAGAAAAATTAAAGAGTCTCAGAATATAAGGAGTCACTGGTTACATGTATACGCAGTGTAAATAAAAACTTCAAACAAGTAAACCAACTGCAATATCATTAACAGTAGGCTTCAACAAATTATTTTTTACACATACTGGTGTTTTTTCCTGTAATAAAAGGGGGGAAAATGTATGGCGTAAACTGTAAATGGCAGGGTTAGCTAGAAGGGCCAATACTTTTACATTTAATATTTAAAAATACACCTTTTTTTACCTGTCATGTGAACATTCAGAGTGTTGTAACCTCCCAACTATCATGTAAAGACTAACATAAATGGCCCGCATCGGCCGTTAAGTGCAGAACTGAACATGACTGTTTGGCATGCACTTCACAACTGCCTGCACGACTTCGCGCTACCTCCACCGTCATTCATAGAGGGCGTGCTGCTTGTCTCTATATTGTGCACCTCTTGTGGCGGGCATTGTAAGAACATAGTCGGCGCACTCAATTCGACTTACGTCCCGTAAATGCGCATTATCACAACGAAAATGGGCTGGAGTTTCATCATCACTTATATCCCTGTCTACGTAATTGAAACTAGGCTCTTCATCTTCACTTTCCAAGGTGCTGAATAACTCGTTCAAAGCTGATACTTCTCTTTCACTTAGACCAACATAAGACGAAGATGCTATTCTGTACACTGTAGCAAGTTAACAATGAACAACGCAGTACAACAACTCCATATTTGAGATTAGAGTTATAACCAGTCCCAACAGAGAGCAGTACATATAAAGGCAAAGAAATACAGAAAACAGTTTAAAAATGGGAGCCGCATATAAAAATGAAACGGTGCCCGTATATATACAGGTGTTGCACCAGATGTGTAGCAATTACCGCCCGTATATATATATGGGCATAGCAGTGAAAGGGTTAACCACCAACAGATGTTGTGATTCCTCGTCCAAGGGAAGCTGAAGATAGGCCTCTGCCAAGTCCACCCTCGGGAGGGGGGGGGGGGGGGGATGTCATCCTGACAACTTTGTGAGCAATTCCTCCTGGCGAGGCAATGGAAAAATGTCAATGATTGACTGTGGTCTTAAAATCGTCGCAGAGCCGCAACTTGCCAATTGGCTTTATTACCATGACCATTCACTTGAGGAAATAGGACGAATGACCCCCAGGGATGTGAGGCGATCTAATTCCGCTTTGACAGAATTGGAGGACCACCAGTATCTGGCGCACCTGGAAAAAAAAAAAAAAATGCGGGCACACTGAAGGTTTGATAGATATATGTGCCTGAAAAGACATGGCACAACTCAAACCTGGTGTAAACAGCGAAGAAAATTACGAGCAGAGCTCTTTCAGTTGTGGGTATGGTATCTCATTCGAAACTAGGTTGATATCGTCCGAAATAGAAAACCCGAACATCTGAAATGCATTCATACCGAAAAGAGTCTCTGTGCTTGCATTGTCCACGACCAGAAAGGTGAAGGGGTGAACGACTGTGCGGTATGCCGCCTGAGCGGTAAATTGGCCAAGCACTGGAATCCATTGCTTGTTGTAACTGAATATCTTGTGAGTGACTGGCTGCAGGAAAGGGGACCCTAACTTTACATACGCTTGCAAATTTAACAGAGTGACGGCAGCGCCCTTATCAACCTGCATACGGATAACCTTGTTGCAAACTTTTAGGTCCAGGAAAAGTTTAGAAGGAACCGCGGACAGTGTCGCCACACAGTTGACTTCCGTATCTAAATCCATATCCCGATCCTGCATGGTGGGATCTGACTTGCACATGGACAAAATATGATCTTTTTTGCTGCACCGATAGCACGTGGCCCAGCGCCGAGGACAAGCGGCCCAATCATGACTGAAAAAAGCAAGATGGGAAGGAGGACAATGGGGCACTAGAGCGGCCCTGTGTCATCTGTTGTTGCAAGCCGCATGCGCCCGTAGCCTTTGCTGTTCAAGGGACACCTACCGCTCGACCGCACAGAGCATTGGGTAACTGCGGCAATGTCCTCCTCAGGGGGCTCATCTTCCTGCGGGTGGCGAGAGGGGGAAGGCTGCACAGTCGATACATCACACCAAGCCTCGATTTGATTTCCTGCCATCAGCGACACTTCAAAAGCTGGGGCAATTTGTAAGACTTCTGACAATGAAGGATTTTCGTATTGTAAGGCACACTCTCTCACTTTCCTGTCGGGCACTAGGCAGATAATCACATCCCTGACCATCTGATCCGCATAAGACTCTTTGTGCACCTCCGAAACAAAATTGCAACGGCGACTAAGACCGTGTAATTCAGTCACACATGCCTGATAAGACTGGTGCAATTGTTTACGGTATCTATACAACTTCACATGAGCAGCAACGACATGTACACTTGCAGTAGTAAGAAGACAGCAACTGACACATCTGTTCGAAAGTAAGAGACGTGAGGTCTTGCAGGGGGGGAGGGGGGCAATTGACACAACAAATGATAAATCTTAGGAGAAATTTACAAAAGAAAAAGGGCGCTACACAGCCAGGCATCCCAGACGTGAAAAGCCTGAAAATGTTGCCACAGATGCTTTTTGTAAGACTCCCACTCTTCCGCGGCCTCGTCAAATGCTGGAAAAGGCGGCGGGTATGAGACGGGGGTAGACGCAGTCGGTGCTGCGGGGCACACGTGCGTGGACAGCGCCGAAGCTGAAGACAAATGCCAGGATAAGATTCTCCAAAGCTGTTACAAAGACACGAGTCTGGTTTTGCAACACTGTGCCAAGAGCCATCTGTTGATCAGTGAGGCAGCGTATTACTTCGTCGAATGTAGCTTCCGTCATTTCACAGGCCTCTCTTGAACCTAGGCGAAAACAAAATGCGTGGAATCGAACACTCTCATCACCAATGTGTGTTGTAACCTCCAAACTTTATCACGTAAAGACTAACATAAATGGCCCATGTCAGCCATTAAGAACAGAACTGAACATAACAACATAACTATTTGGCATGCACTTCACAACTGGCTGCGCGACTCCGCGCTACCTCCGCCTTCATTCATAGAGGGCACGCTGCTTGTCTCTTATATTGCGCACCTCTGGTGGTGGGCATTGTAAGTACATAGTTGGCGCATTCGATTTGACTTACGTGGTGTGCACTACGCTACGGCACAGAGCACTTTCACCCATGTCTCCGATGTTTAGCTCTTTGTTGCAGAAAACGCTTATTGCTTTTGGCTTGCAAGAATGTGGCTTTATGGGTGGCACGTAAGATATTGTAAGCCTTGATGACACACTACGAATCACTGCAGCAATAGTTACCTTCCACCATGGCACTGGACAGTGGCGAGAAGAGCCCGTCAAACGGGAGGATAGCAATGCGAACGACTCAATTTCCTGCATCTGACATATCATGGACAACATCGTCAGTACAATCAGATGGGGGGGGGGGGGGGTGTGAAAACAACCTGGGATGTGTACCTAGACCAATTCCAATTAGCACAACAGAAAACCCAACAGGGTAGTCCGACTCTCATCAGGGGGGAGGGGAGTGATAGAATCAATGGAAAGTGGACACTACCGCAGAGGTTATTGTGCGGTGATCAGTGAAATGAAGGGAAGCCAGAAGGACAAGTAAGTGAAAGATCTATAGCAGATAAATTGCATGAGCAGCACTAAAATGCACTGACAAAACACGTCATGGTCTGCAAGGAACTTTTCTACAAGGCGGCCCCAGCTAAATGTATGGGCACTGCCCCAGAAAGGATGACGGGCACTAAATTCCCCGAGGATGAGGAAAAGCGGTGGGGGCGGCGGGGAGTTGCTGAAAGGGGGCCGTCAGGCAGCAGATGAAAGTGGCCTGTCAGGGAGGAGCTACACATTACAAATTGTTAATAGGGTGTCTAAGTGAACCCGGACAGCAACTGCTTCCAAAGGACTATGGATACGGATCCATGTACAGACAATATCCATTTGGACTAGTGTGCAAACACTACCTGATGCCTGCAGGGGGCCAACCCGGTTTTGACAGAAAGCACTGAAGCCACAGCGCGTCGGAGAAAGTGCATAAATAAAATGTGATTCCTGCAGAACAATACAAGCTGTGGAATAAAAGGAAATAAGTTTTTAGAACTCCACTCCACTGGATGATTACTGCATGAGGATCCTGATGGCAGGCAAATGGATTGTAGCCCATAATGCCACTGGTTCAGCATTCATCGCTGATGAGGAAGGGACAACATCCTTAAACAATAAATAAGACTCAAACTCGGCATGTTGAGTTAGCTGTAATGACAAGGTTGGCACCTCAGGTGTCACCAGAGGGGGCTTGTCCTGTTACCTTTGTTTCTTCTTCTTCTTCTTCTTCTTCTTCTTCTTCTCCTCTCTTATATGATAGGGAGGGTCGGTCCCAGAGACAGCTAGTGTCAGTGAAATCTGGGACTGATGAAGAACAGGTGACCTTCGAATTCACAGACTGTGAGTCCAGTGGCCAACTTGTGGTAGAAGACCTCCAATCTTGTGAACACCTGGAGAAGGAGCCCCAAGAGGCGGCACCTTCACCAGCAAGTGCCAGAGAAGGGAAGCACTTCTCTGGCTGCGGAGAAGGAAACTCCCAGGGAGGGAAGGGTGCTACAGGAGAGGGAGAAGGAGTGGGATGAGGAGGAACAGGAAGTAGTACAAGCTGTAAGTTGATACCATAGCCAATGGATTTAATCATTGAAATTTTTGATGGACCTCATGATATGTTAAACGCTCTAAGGACTTGTATTCCTGTATTTTCTTCTTTATTTTGTACACTGGGCAGCATGAAGAATGATGTTGTTGGCAACTGACACACATAGGGGAAGGAACATAGAGGACTCCACTCTTTGAGTGGGCGTCTGCATTCACCACATAGAGGGACTGCTGTATAGCAGGCAGACATGTGCCCAAACCACATACACCGGAAACAATACAATGGGAGAAACAATGCATGGTTTCACTTTGCATTGATAAGTCATGACCTTGACATTCTCAGGGAAAGTACCCCCTCAAAGGCCAATATAAAGGCACCAGTATCAACATAATTTTCCTTAGAGCCTCTCTGCATGTGACAGACAAAATGAACACTTTGCCGTTCGAGACTGGTCTGTAGATCATCATCAGTCTGGAGGAGGAGGTCACAATGGAAAATAACTCCCTGAACTATGTTTAATGACTAGTGAGGGGTTATGGACACTGGGACGTTCCCAAGATGGTTACAGGTACACAGAGCTGCAGAATGGGCAGCAGAGACCATTTTGATGAGCAGGAAACAAATTTGGTGGCAAGGAATGTCTTCCGTCTGTTCTGGTGCAGACCGGCTAGCACAGAAAGGGTTTCACCCCATGCAGTTGAACCTGGCCTTCCTCTCAGGGGATAGGCAGGGAGGGGAAGGTCCTCTTGTCATTGATAGCAGCATTTAAAGTAGTACTCCTGCCTTCAGAGATAGCCTTAGCACAACTATTTTGTAGTCTCAAATGTTTCACGGTGCGAAATGTCCGCCCTGGTACCACCAACTGCGATCAGAGGCTCTCCCCATGGGCACCAGTCAGCCACAGCAAAGGCCACCTGGCACAATTTCCATTGCTGTGAGTCTTGATACCCCACGAGGAAGGGTATAGACTCCTTGGCCTGCATGGAGAGGTTACAGTTCAAGTACCATCAGTGTGATTCCTACGTTGTCAGGGGGCTCAGCCAGAAGGGTAGATAACAGACCCCCCCCCCCCTCCCACACAGACTGGCACACATGCTGGGGACCTAGAAGAGGGTAGGAGACTAAGGCAAGGAGAAAAGGGGGAAAGGGAGGGAGGGGGCTCCATGTTGTAGGGGGCTAGGTCAGGAGTTCTTCCCCAAATAGCTCACATTGGTAAATGTAATTTTGTGGTGAAGGTCAAACCCTGCGGGGGACCTAACAGTTCCAAAAGCAGGGGTAAACAGCAAAGACTAAAATCACTAAAGACTACCATCTAAACTGTAGGAAATAACCAGGCTGTCTTAGAGGGAAACACCTGGAGAGGGGAAATGAGCAGAGTCAGGGAGGAATTATGATGGGAAAGAGAGGAACTGGGAAAGTAATGCAGCCTGTGTAAACAGGAAGAAAGGATGCAATGGCTTGGGAACCAGTGCACACCACACACCCACAAAAGAGCTGTAGGCCCCCTGGGCAGGAACATAACTGAATAATTTATCTTTTCATAAAGCTGAAGTCCTGAATTTTAAGCTTCACTAACTAGTATTGAAATGAGAAATAAATAACAAGGCTTTGATAAGAATATCCTATTGCCAACAAACAAATGGTAATAGCAAGTCTTTGCTTCACGGGAACTGATTTCCTGAAATTTGTCTTCCTTCAAAACAAATTGACCTCAAAATATTCATTAAAACTTCAAAATCAGACAGTGCTGTCCAAGCGAAGTTACGAAACCCAGTCACATCTTCCAAATTCAGCTCACACAGCTTTTACACCAACAGCAACATGCAGCTTCTGTGCATTTACAGTGTGAAATGAATGCTGCCAGGTCACTGTAGCACATGATGTAAATAAACATTTTTGTTGCTGGTGTAGATGGGGGTACGAACACTGAACAATGTTGCCAACAAGGATGTAAATAAATTACAAACAATATTGCAAACAAAAACATGTTTTTGAACTCTATGTAAATTTCGATTTAAACCTGGAATAAAAGCAGAAACCCCATGTTGGTCAACATTTATTAACTTTCTGCAAATTTGAAATGCATCAAAAGATAATTCAAGTTGGAAAACAATAAAATTACAACAAGACAAAATGGCTGGCCAGTCCTTAAGATTAATGAAATACGCTAGAGTGAACCTTCAGCTTTGGTACATAGCTCGATACACAAGACACATTTTTACTAACTACATTAATAAATTGTTGAACTAATAGAAGGCTTACCATTGTCCCAAATGGAATGGCACGAGAAGCATGATAATAAATTGCAATAAAATTTATGAAAAATGCTGTGCCACACACAAGTGCTGGTAGCATAAATGCAGACAAAAGCATCTGACGAATCCAAATTTTTCCTCCCATTCGAGCATACAGACTTCCACCAAAGTATCCATTCACAGGGGATGTAGCAGCATATACAAAGATGGCTGTACTCAGGAGTGAGCCACGCCTAAAAATTAAAAAAGTAACTATAAATGCTTAGTAAACAATTCAGATTCCTTGAGTGATTCAACAATATTCAGGAAAGGATATGTTACTACACAGAGACATTTCAGTGGTACTTTTCAGAACTTTACATTTAATAAGCATTAACAAACAATTCAAGTGATCATTAGTTCACATTATCTGGTGCACATTAATGTTTGAAGTGGAAAGTACATCAGATTGAGGATTTTCATTCTTGAAATTGAGCTTATATAGTGGAGAATAATGTATATCAACTCAAAACACAAGTTTATCCAAATTTACTATTTACAAATAAATTACATAGTAGACACTGTGTACTCAACAGCTCTAGTGTCTCCCCTCCCCCTTTTTCTATCTGTAACCCTTGCAATTACACACAAAGGCTCCTTGAATTTAGTGCAAATGTACTTTTCTTTTACAAAGCAAATGCGGTGCTGTTCAAAAGCACTGACTGCAGCTTCCTGCTCGCCATCCTGACACAGCTGATGGAACCCATATGGTATCCTGCTATGCCAGCCAATTTATGGGCCATATAGAGGATATGACAACGTTCGGTAATTGAGTCATGAAGTGCCAGACTACAAATCCCATGGTTGCGGGTTAATTTTTAGTCAACCTGACAATGTTTTTGATGAAAAAATGCCAAGTAGCACCGTAGTTTGGAAGCCACATTAAACTGCATGTTGCCCCCTCTCGCTATATCTGACTAAGTTAGTTAGTTCACAGGTTTGAGGAAAGCAATGGCATGCCAGCTCAAAAGAACCATGCCAATTAAACCACTGTGTACTGTTATTTGTACACTGTGGTGAATATCCAAGAGTTCACTCCAAAACAAGCGAACTTGCAACTTGTCAAAGGCTTCCACTGTTCTATTAAGCAAAATAAACATTTGCTCTCGGAAAGGCAAAAGAAACACAAATGCTTCCAAATTTCCCTTCATCTCATCATAATATAATTTCTGAAAGTCTTTCAGTCCCCCTTTCCCTTTGTGCTCCTTTGCAGAAAATAGTATATTTCTAGTAAAGAATCATCAATCTGGAATGGCAGACATACAGCTCCTTTCTTTTAGCGAATTAATAGGATAAAAAAACAACAAAGAGGTTACGCATATCATTTTTCACCAGCCCTGCAACTCCATTCTTCATTTCATTTAAGGTACATTACCATAAAATATAGCTAAATAGTTACTGAATGGAATATTAAACTCCTTCAGAGTGTTAAGAAGTGTTCCTATGTTGATGCCAGTGAAATCCCATTTTATGTTAGAAAAAGATAATAAGCTGCTTTCAATTTGTTCGCTCATCTGGGTATAACTTTGAATTGCCTGTAGTCTGTTGAAATAGAAAATGGCAAATCTTTAAAAAGTTTCTACATATTTCTTCTTTTTCCTGTTTTGCCATGTCCACAATAATCCAACGGTTGCGAAAGTTTGAATCTTTGTGTTTGAGTGTGTTTTTATTTGTGTATGTGTCAACAAGCCTGTGCTTTGGGTAAGTTAAACGATCTCTGTTTGTTATACATATATTTCCTACCAGGAAAGTTTCCTTCTATAATATATATTCAATCATTAATTGTGGATAAGTGATACGGAAGATACAGCATACCCACAAAAAACCACTGATAAGAAATAATATACGATATTCTTAAAAAACAATTTAAGTGACAATCACAAAATGTATGAAATCCAAACCAAGGAGAACACTGAACAGTATGCGTGTATCTTCAGAATGTGATACACAAGTTTATATAAACCAGGAAGTTGTGTATGGCATTTATATCACATTCTGAAGATACAAGCATACTTTTCAATGTTCTACTTGGTTTGGATTTTATGTAAAAAAACATCACAATTGACAAACATGCAAAGGATTTTGACAATCGGAAAATAATAATAATAATAATTAAATAAAAATAATTTTGCAGGTTTTCAAAACATATCTTATGTTTCATAATAAAAACTAAAACTCAGGAGAAATAATGAAAAGTTGGGAGGAAGTGAAAATTCTGAAGACTCCTGGCTAAATTGAGAAAGTTGGCTGGTATGTACACTTTTTCAAATATATTCCTCAACTGGTTCCTTCCCCATGAGTACAGCAATGTGAAATTCGTATATGCTATAAATGCTAAATAAATGCTATAAGTGCGCCATAAGTACTATAAAAGCTAAATAAGTAAAAGTCAATGGTATTTACTAAAATTAGTTATTTCAGCAGAATTAATTTTTTAAGTCATAAAACATCTTAATATACAGACAGCAGACTGTTACTGATTAGAATATATCCGCAATTATGTGTGAAATCACCAGTTAAAGATGCCAAAAGAGCAATGGTAATGAATACTTGTATAACTACACTTTTCTGTTAAACTTTCCAAGACACATTTGCGCACTACCAAGCTACCACAGAGTACACGAGATACATTTTTGTGATATTTAATATCACTGAAAGCCCAAAGGTTTTTCATTTATACCTGCTGATATAAAGATTTTTGACTTATCTAAAGTACAGGCTCGTCGACAGAAACACCAAACACACACAAAAACACACAAACATTCGAGCTTTCGCCACCAGTGGTGGCTTCTTCGGGAAAAAGAGGAAGGAAGGAGAGGAGAAAGGGAAGGCAGACATGCCTAGGTGTGTGTGGATGTGGATATGTGTGTGTATTTGTTTACCTTCCTTTTTGTCCCCTAAGGTAAGTCCTTCCACTCCTGGGATTGGAATGGCTCCTTTTCCACTTCCTTAAAACCCGTATCCTTCCTTTTCTCCTCTCCTTCCTTCCTCTTTTTCCCGAAGAAGCCACCACTGGTGGCGAAAGCTCGAATGTTTGTGTGTTTTTGTGTGTGTTTGGTGTTTCTGTCGACGAGCCTGTACTTTAGGTAAATTAAAAATCTTTATTTTATACCTATTTCCCACCTGGAAAGTCTCCTATTATATAAATATATATAGATTCAAATTTATGAAACGAAAAGTATAGAAGGAAATTATCCTGGTGGGATAAACAAATATAAAAAATAGAAAACGGATGACTTACCCAAAAGGACCGGCTCGTCGATAGACACAAATAAAAATTAAAATCACACTCAAAACACACTTACTAGCTTTCGCCACCACTGGCAGCTTCTTCAGGAAAAAGAGGAAAAAAGGGGAGGAGAAAGGGAAGGATATGGGTTTTAAGGATGTGGAAAAGGAGTCATTCCAATCCCAGGAGTGAAAGGACTTACCTTAGGGGACAAAAAGGAAGGTAGACAAATACACACACACTCACACATATCCAAACACAAACACACCTAGACAGACATTTGTAAAAATGTGTTTGGATACTTCCCACCGACACCAATCCTTCAGAACTCCGGAGATGGGAACTAGCCCTTCAGCATATTCTCTCTTCCCATTACCCACCTGGTCTCAACCTCCGCTAAATTTGAATTCCCACCCACCATCTTAACATCTTTGCCTTGGTTCTCTGGACAGAGCCTCTGCCTCATGTGGCATCTCTGCCTAACTTCTAACTTCTTTGCTTTCTACAGTTCTACAGTGTGTCTGCCTAAGTGTACTTGCGTCTGTGTAAATGTGTGGGTGTGTGTGTTTTTGTTTACCCTCTTTCCCCCCCCCCCCCCCCCAAGGTAAGTCCTTCCTGTCCCGGGATTGGAATGACTCCTTATCCACTCCCTTGAAACCCTCATCATTTCCTTTTCCCTCTCCTTCCCTTCTGCCTGACGAAGCAGCTAGGCTGCGAAAGCTTGTATGTGTGTTTGTGTGTGATTTTATTTATTTTATTTGTTTCTATCGACGAGCCGGTCCTTTTGGTAAGTCATCTGTTTTCTATTTTTTTATTTATATATATATATGAAGATTGTTTGACTTACCCAAAGCACAGGCTCGCCGATAGACACAAAGGAAAAACACAAATAAAAACACACACAAACATTCAAGCTTTCACAACCATTGGTCACTTCTTCAGGAAGGAAGGAGAGGAGAAAAGGAAGTGGAAAAGGAGTCATTCTAATCCCAGGAGTGGAATGACTTACCTTAGGGGGAAAAAGGAAGGTAAACAACTACACACTCACTCACATATATCCACATGCAAACACACCTAAGCAGACACTTGTAGAAATGGTACAGATTCATTGATGACATCTTCATGATCTGGACTCACAGTGAAGAAGAACTCCAGAATTTCCTCTTCAACCTCAACTTCTTTGGTCCCATATATATATATATATATATATATATATATATATATAGAGAGAGAGAGAGAGAGAGAGAGAGAGAGAGAGAGAGAGAGAGAGAGAGAGAGAGAGAGAGAAATAAAAAATAGAAAAGAGATGACTTACCAAAAGGATCGGCTCGTCGATAGAAACAAATAAAATCACACACAAACACACATACAAGCTTTCGCCACCACTGGCAGCTTCTTCAGGAAAAAGAGGTAAAAAGGGGAGGAAAAAGGGAAGGATATGGGTTTTAAGGAAGTGGAAAAGGAGTCATTCCAATCCCAGGAGTGGAAGGACTTACCTTAGGGGAAAAAAAGGAAGGTAAACAAATACACACACACTCAGACATATCGAAACGCAAACACACCTACACAGACATTTGTAAAAAGCAAAGAAGTTGGACAGAGATACCAACTGAGGCAGAGGCTCTGTCCATAGAACCAAGGCAAAAATGTTAAAAATGGTGGGCGGGAAATTGAATTAGCGGAGATCGAGACCAGGTGGGCAACGGGAGGAGAGAATAAGCTGAAGGGCAAGTTCCCATCTCCGGAGTTCTGAAAGGTTGGTGTCGGTGGGAAGTATCCAGATAACCCGGACGGTGTAACACTGCGCCAAGATGTGCTGGCTGTGCACCAAGGCATGTTTAGCCACAGGGTGATCCTCATTACCAACAAACACTGTCTGCCTGTGACCGTTAATGCGAATGGACAGTTTGTTGCTGGTCATTCCCACATAGAACGCTTCACAGTGCAGGCATGTCAGTTGGTAAATCACGTGGGTGCTATCGCAAGTGGCTCTGCCCTTGATTGTGTACACCTTCCGGGTTACTGGACTGGAGTAAGTGGTGGTGGAAGGGTGCATAGAGCAGGTTTTACAGCGGGGGTGGTTGCATGGGTAGGAGCCAGAGGGTAGGGAAGGTGGTTTGGGGGTTTCATAGGGATGGACTAGGAGGTTACGAAGGTTAGGTGGGTGGCGGAAAGACACTCTTGGTGGAGTGGGAAGGATGTCATTAAGGATGGATCTCATTTCGGGGCAGGATTTAAGGAAGTCTTGCTTCATTACCTACACTGACAAAAATTCAAAAACTTTGCACTAAATACAGAAATATTTGTTAGGAAAGGGGCAAATATATACCAGTTACTTAAATTTTTGGATGGCTGCTCTTTTTCATAAAGTTGTAACCACTATGCAAGTTGCTTTCCACCGCACCTTGAGGCTACTTGCAATAGTGACCAGAACATAATTTTAGAATGTGATCACATAGCCTGAAAATTTGTACTGACAATGATAACAGACACAGAAGCCTATGCTTACATTGATTGAAAAAAAAAAAGGCTAAAATGAACTGAGTTTTAGGAGTGATGCAGTGCCTGTCTGAAATAATGTAGCTTTTATGTTCATGGCTGAAACTGCTTGGTGTCACTTTTGCAGTGTGAATCTCAACTGGGAGGACAACAATTTAGAAAAACACATTTAAAGTGCTAGTCACTACTGTGCCAAAGACATATAAAAAGAAACTTAGTTCATTTATATGTTTAAGCATGTTTAAAAATATAAATGCTAAATTTGAATTTCAAAATGTTAATTTTTCTAAGTTTATTTGCTAATTACACATAGCTCTATCCATGAGTTACTAGAGGCACCAGATAAAATACTTACTCTGTATAGAGCTCTCCCATGATTGCAAATATTATAACACTTAGTACCACTAGTGTAACTTGATGGCCTGCACCAATGAGGGCTGAGAATAACATTGGGTGTGAGGCAGGGCGAAATACATCACCATGCACTTGTTTCCATCCATACTCATCTCCCAAATCACGTTCCTAGGACAAATATATTCATAAAAGTAAAGTCGTACTGCTTTCTAATGAGGTAAAAATTTTAGGACTACTATTCATCTTTTTTTTCTTGGATAATTTGGCATTTTGAAAAGACTGCTGACTAAAGTTAAGTTTCTTTGAGAATTGTTATGAATAATAATTTTTCTTGGAACATACATATATTATTGCTATTTTTTTAACACAGGATAATTTTCAAGTTAATAGATAAGACTGCAATTGATCCTGTAAACAATAACTGCATCTAAGTATTTTAAAATAGCCTACCAACAAAATTATACAATTTTATTAGAGCAAAAGCATAATAATTTGTAGGGAATTACGCACATTCAAACTGAGTTGACACAGTTGTTCAGATATTGGACTCCCATTTAGAAGGATAAAAATCACCATCAAACTCCTGTCATCAAGTATAATTTCACACAATTTCTCTAAAATTACTTTGACAAACACCACCTGTGATCGGCTTCCTTCTCCTAGAACAATGGAGTGAATTCACCATCTCTGGCAATAACTTGAATGAACAATCTACCAAGGATTCTTTCATACTTTAAATTTATATTCACAGATAAAATCTTTCTACCTGAAAACTTCAGTGATATCTATGTAGAGCAGTATAATTGAAGGGTAGGGAAAAAAAAAAAAAAAAAAAAAAGAAAACAGCAAGTCTAAAAAGAGACTTTTTGAGCTAACACTGTCTGGCTCTTGTAACATCTATATTCTGGCAGAATTTGTTTCAGCAAAAGCCATAATGATTTGAAGACATATCCACTTGAAAATTTAGCTGTTCTACAAAAACTGGAGAAATTCAGAAATCTTAGGTTTCTTATTATCACGTACAATGTTTGGAAGAGCTGTATGCCAATTGTTATGAATGTTTAAACAAAGTCATATCCATGGGTTTTCTGCTACATAAACAACATTCCATTACAAAAGCAAAAAGGAAATCTTATTCTGCTTAGTGATGGGTGTCCTGCCAAAACAAAGTCATGGTTCAGTATTTGTACAGTTTACTGCACATCTTGAAGGTCTACAAAAGGATCACACGTTTGTTTCCACTGAGAGGACATTTACCTCATGAGCAAGACTTTTCATTGATAGGACATCAGAAGCAAAAGACAACGACTGCAAAAATTCCTGAAATGTGGGACAGGAAAATTGTTGAAGCCTATACACTACCTCATCCGTTCCAGTTAAAAATAATGAAACATAATGACTTCATAGACATTAAGTATACTGCTGAGGATTTCAGTTTTGGAAACACCTAAACCTCCACTCAATCTGCAGCAGGTATGAATGATTCGCTATGATGTGGAAGACAGTTTTTAGGTCTCTTTAGAGAACTCTTACTTTGGCCCATGGAAAAGACAGATCATTGACAAGAGAACTAATACTACAGAATACACCATTTTGTAGCTTCATCAGCTGTAAAAGAAGAATCCGGGTATTCAACCAGCTAAAGAAAGAAATGTTTGCAATTTGATGCAGTTTCTGGAAGAAGTGAACAAAGCCTTATGTTAAGGACCTCCTATATGCTACTCCAGACAAATCTTGTAATAAAGATGAGGAATTGGAAGTAGTTTACGATGACAGGAGTGATGGGTGCGAGGATGAAAAAGAACTAATAATGGGAATGATAAACTCTGTCTCCAATTAGTTGCAAATAAAACAATACTGTATTTTGTTCATTGTTACATCCCCACTGCCCATCATTGTGAAAATTCAATAAATTAGAGTGTAAAATATTATCATTTTTATATCTCTTAATTTTCTATAAAAACTAAACAAGTCCAAAGAAATAACACTCCTTAAAAATAAACTACAGGCTGCAGAGGAAAGGTGACTATATTTCACATGCTCTGCATGTTATTTGGATGCTTTTCATACTTTAAACAGTGGACAGGTTTTCTTGACCCTTGAAAATCATTATTTTGGACATGTTCTGTTTTTGTAATAAACCCTTCAATTAGAATCCAAATTGGGAAAAACTGCAACAAAAGTTTTATTGTTTTAATGGCTCCATTCGTGGCCCAACATGAGTATCTTAGCTTCTGCCCCCATCAGTGGAGTTGTGCTAAAGTGGTGGGAGGTAAAAAATGTACCCCCAAGAGGGGTATTCTCCTGGCTTTACGGTCATATCATGCATGGTACTCATAATATGGAAAACTTGGACCTATTAAAAGTGTAGGGTATTAAATTCTTCATTAAATGAGACTAGCTGCATATTTTTTGAACCATCCATTTCTGTACTACTACTACCACCACCACCACCACCACCACCACCACCACTACTACTACTCATCAATGTTGGACAAATTTGATTTGCCCCCTCATTTTCACTACTCCTGTTTGATAGTATCTATATCTACATATATACTCCACAAATCACATTGAAGTGCAATGGCAGAGGGTTCATTGAACCACTTTTATGATGTTTCTCTAAGGTTCCATTTGCTAATAGCTCGCGGGGGGGGGGGGGGGGGAGAACATAAATCTTTCCATTTTCAATCTGATTTTTCTTATTTTATTTTCTTGATCATGTCTTCCTATATAAGTGAATGCTAACAAAATATGTTCACATTTGGAAGAGAAAGTTGGTGAAAGAAATTTCGCAGATAGATCTCGTCGCAACAAATAACGCCTTTCTTTTAATTTCTGTGATGCTCTCTCTCCCATATTGCGATATTACAAAACCATCTGCCCTTCTCCGAATTTTCTCTAAATTGTCTGTCAGTCCCACTTGATGGGGATCCCACAATGTGCAGCAATATTCCAAAATAGGACACACAAATTAATGTAAGCAGTTTCTTTACTAGAAGTGTTGCATTTTCTAAGTGTTCTACCAACGAAATGCAGTCTTTGGCTTGCTTTCCCTACAATATTTTCTGTGTACTTTCCAGTTTAAGTTGTCTGTAATTGTTAATCATAGGTATTTAGTTTAATTTATGGCCTGTAGTTTTGACTGATTTATCATGTAAATGAAGTTTAACAGGCTTCTTTTAGTGGTGATAAGGATGACTTCACACTTCTCATTATTAAGGGTAAATTGCCATTTTTTGCACCAAGCAGAGATCTTATCTAAATAATTTTGTAGTTGCTTTTGATCTTCTGGTGATTTTACTAACTGATAAATGACAACAGCATCTGTGAACAGTCCAAGAGAGAGCTCCTAAATGGTTCATAAAAATAAGGAACAATAACAGCCCTATAAGATCAGAAATGAGGTACACAGAGAAACAGCTGGGATCAGGGTTCCTTTTCCCAACAACTTGGGTAAACGAAGACTGCAGTGGTATGGCCATGTAATGAGAATGGATATCACAAGAACAGCTATGAAATACTTCAGAATGGAAGTGGGAGGAAGAAGACCAAGAGGAAGGCCAAGGAGACGATGGATAGAGACATTACAATCACTCGTAGAGAAGAACGGTTTTAACTGTGATGATGTCCAAGACCAAATGCTGTATCAAGATCGGATGAGATGGAGAGCGCTTGTTAGCCACACTCAGGAAACTGATGATGATAACAGTCCTATAAGACTTCCCTGCAAAACGACAAATGTCACTTCAGTTTTACTCGATGACTTTTTGTCAATAACAACGTACTGTGTCCTGTCTTGTCAGGAAATCATGAATCCAATCACACAATTGTGAAGGAATTCCATAAGCACACAGTTTGATTAAAGACTGCTTGTGAGGTAGTGGCGAAAGCCTTCTGGAAATCTATAAATGTGGAATCTATTTAACGTCCCTTGTCTATAGCACTCATCACATCATGTGAGTGAAGAGTTAGTTGTGTTTCATAAGAATGATACTTTCTGAATCCGAGTTGACTATGGGACAATAGTTCGTTCTCTTCAAGGTAATTCATAATATTCGAGAAAAGTATATGTTCTAAAATCCTACTGCAAACCGACGTCCATGATGTATGCCTGTAATTTTGCTGATCACTCCTATTGCCTTTTTTGAATATTGGTGTAACCTTTGTAATTTTCCAGTCTTTGGGTATGGAACGTTTGTTGAGTGAGCGGTTGTATATGATAACTAGGTATGGGGCTACTGTATCAATATACTCTGAAAGGAAACTAATTGCTAAACATTCAGGACCAAGATACTTACTTTTGTTAAGTGATTTAAGTTACTTTAATACACCAGCAGTATCAACTTCTACATTATGCATGCTGGCAGCTGTTCTTGATACGAATTCTGAAGTATTTGCTTCGTCTTCTTTCGTGAAGGAATTTCAGAAGGCTGTGTTAAGCAATTCTGTTTTAGCAGAACTGTTATCAGTAGCATCACCGTTACTATCACTTAGTGAAGGTACTGAGTGTGTTTTACGATTTGTATACTTTACATATGAACAAAATTTCTTAGGATTCTCTACCAAATTATATGACAGGGTTTCATTGTGGAATTTGTTACACACTTCCCGCAATGAAGTTCGAGTTAAATTTCGAGTTTCTGTGAAAGATTGCCAGTCTTGAGGATTTTGTGTCCATTTAAATTTGGCATCTTTTTTTCTTTGCTTTTGCAAGAGTGATCTTTTGTTAATTTGTTTGGTATAAATCTGGCAATAGTTGTTGATATTATTTCTTTGAATATAAGACACATCTGATCAACACTAACATTGTTAGATTCGAAAGACTGGTGATTCTCACACAGGGAAGCGTTTATTGAATTTTTATCTCCTTTTTTGAATAGATATATTTTTTGTTTGTTTTGTTCACTAATCCCGGTGACTGTGATGCTCTTTATTAGCTCCGGATTATTGGTTGCTAAGAGGTCAAGTATATTTTCACAACCATTTACTATTCTAGTGAGTTCATGAACTAACTGCTCAAGCTAATTTTCAGAGAATGCATTCAGTATGATTTCGGACAATGTTTTATGCTTGCCTCTGGATTTAAAAATGTATTTTTGCCACTAGATCAAGGATAAGTTTAGGTCGCCACCAATTAAAATTGTACGCTTGGGGAACATTTTTGAAATTTGGTCCAAGCATTCTTTGAACAATTCTGCAGTCGAATCATATGAGTTGGGGGATCAGTAAAAAGAACCAGTTATTAATTTATTCTTGTTGACAGGTATAATGTCTACTCATACCAACTCACAGATTATGCTAGAAGATAAACTGCTTGTGACAGCAATAAATATGCCACCATCTATTTTATTCAATCTATCCTATCTGAACACCATTTACCCCTTAGTAAAAATTTCAGCTGAACTTATCTCCGGGTACCTATAATGATTTGAGATCAGTACTTTCTATTAGCGTTTGGAGCTCTGTTACTATACCAACACAGCTACAACAAGTTACAACTGTTAGACCAATGGCTTTTAGATCCGTGTTTGTCCTATCTTTCACCTGTATCCTTTGAGATTTACACCTTTTCTGTGTGTTCCCAAGGCCCTCTAACCTAAATCACACAGCCCCTGCTACCCATGTGCAGCTTCCTATGTGTAGTGGACACCTCACCTATTCAGTGGAACCCGGAACCCACCACCCAATGACGCAAGTCGATGAATCTGCAAGCCCAAAAGGTCACAAAACCGTCTGAGCCTCTGGTTCAGACCCTCCACTCAGCTCTGTACCAGAAGTACACAGTCAGTCCTGTCAACTATGTTGCAGATAGTGACCTCTGTTTTTATCTTGGAAGCAAGACTGGCAGTCTTTACCACTTCAGATAGCCACTCAAAAACTGAGAGAATCTCGCACTGGTACTGACAAGAGCCACCACCAGCAGTTGGCTGCACCCCGTACCCTTCATGGCATCCAGAAGGACCTGTTCAACATCTGGAATGACTCCACCCAGTATACACACAGAGTGCACATTCCTTCTTCCTCTCTTTGGCAGCCATCTCCCTAAGGGGCTCATTACCTGCCCAACGATGAAACTCCAAATGACAAGCAAACCCACCATCTGTGAAAGCCCAGATATTGCAGACAGCGTGGTGACTTCAGGATGAGAGACACCATCCGGCTCAGGAACATTGCCCTGAACCTTTTCACAAGAAGAACCAACGAGGCTTCATGATCGGTCCTCCAGAATGTCTTATGGCGCCTGCCACGCACTGGAACAACCTCCCACGTAACCACAGGTGGGGTGTCTGCCTCACTGCTAGCAGTATCAGGGCCAGTCGCTGATGCAGGCCAATCGGTGGACAAAACGGACAACCATTCGGTTTTCACGACCGGCCAACAAGAACAACGCTCCTTGCCCGCAGCCTCAAGTTGTGCCACCGAGGTTAACACAGCTTGAAGTTGAGAGCAAACTGTCACCAGGTCAGACTGCATCCGCACATAGCAGTAACAGTCTCTATTCATGATTACAATACCCAGAAAAACTAATGACTAGAAAGATGCGGTGTAGACTCGACAGAGGGTAACTAAGGTAAACAAAGAGGGTTAGAGAGAGTACTAATCCAACAAAAAACAACACAAACAACTGTAGAGATTCAGACAATGGAGAAATACACTAACGAGATGCTTAATGCGAAACTGAATCTAATATACATGTGAGGACAAAGACACATCGCAATTCACACGGTGGAAGGGTACACTAACTAGGTACATAATGCAAAACTGAATTTAATATAGACACGGGCACAAGATACATTTAATAAACTGAAGTAATAACTAATTTAAACTAACCTATGTAACACTACAGTGGTCCATACCAATGTTCCAGAGGAATAAATTCTGCGTTCGATGAGAGCAAATGTAAATTGTTTGAACTACCCATTCCAGTACAGCTCCACCTTAAATTTTTACCATTTCTCATCAGCAATGACGACTGTTTAAAATACATCTCGTCAATATTAAATATAATACTAGAGCATTCCACTGTCTTGTACTTAGTAATACAATAAAATATTTAAAAAATTTTCATATAGAATGTGATGATACCCATTATACGAAGAGAGGCAGGATGAGACACAAAAATTCGTGAAATCAATTGGTGAAGATTAAAAGGTAAAGCAGTCAACAATCCAAAGATTGGTTTGAACACCACAGTGCTTTACTGGGCACGGTCCTGTTTGGAGCTGGTATGCCGTTGCCTTCCTCCGACCTTCGAACTGACTTACCCAGCCAGTTATAGGGAGACCTACAGTTTAATATGGGTTCTGAACCATGGTGCTACTCAGTATTTTTCACATGAGCAATACTGCCATAGGTGAAAGAAGTGGAAAGTGATAGATAAAAATCCTAGGACCTGGCGGGGATCGAACCCGCGACCTTTGGATTTGTAGTCTGGCACTCACCACTGTGCAACCAAGGCGCACACTGGTGAAGATTATGTTTCATAATAACAAAATTTTACTTGAAGGTATGAAGATGAAAAGGGGAAAATAGGTAGGCACACAAATTTCGCAGACATTGATGGTGGACTGTCATTGGGCCACTCTGTAATATCCAATTCGGAATCCATCGACATAGACATGAATGAAGCTAGTAACACAATAAAACCTTTTATAACAATTACTTCTGATTCATTGGGAGTCCCTCATGCAACCACATATTTTAATAGTCTTCTTTCTAAAACTAGCAGTTTTTGTTCATTTTGTTTGTGGTGGCATCCTTGTGTGCCTTGCTTATGCCCTTCTACTTCTGGTTTATTTGTAACCCTCCTTTGCCTGCAATATTTTCTTAAAAAGCTGCATTTCATCCTAAGCCTGTGGACTCTGATTAATACAGCGATTTCTCAATGTGACCACAAAAATGTCACTTCTTCCTTTCCTTGGTAGCCACATTTGCAGCAAAAAAGAGATGACTCACAAATAGATTATTTATGAAATGGCCAGAAAATTACATTATATAGAAACTTTTAAACACTTTCATTACAATATCTCCTATAATATTGGGCACATTTAGTTGACCTACTTTAAATGTTCTTATGTTGTTTTCCTCGTGTTAGGATTTAATTTGTTTTCAACGGCAGCAAAATTATGTATTAAGCAGTATCTCAGTTCCGAGACTGGTTGAAACTAACTGCCCTTGTTGGTTGCTAATATAGCATTCATCCACACTAGAATCAAGAGTCCAGAGAACGAATTTCGAATCATCACTTAATCACCCCTAATTTCATATATGTTAAGTGTTTTCCTTTTAGATGAAACTAATCTCAACAACAAAATATTTACAGCACTTGGTACTGGTGGCAGAGAACAAATCTCCTATGAGGTACCTGAATTTTTTTAGATAATACAATTGAAGGGGAAGATACTAGTTTTCTTGACAAGAAATAGGCTTACTCCCACGCCATTTATCTAAATAAGAATAAACTACCTTGGGGACTCATGACCTAACAGTTAAGTCCACTCAAAATCCTAACAACAACAACAAACAACCTCAATGTTGTTGCAGTATTAAGAGTTACTTGTGATGCATGAAATATTAAGAACCTTAGAAAGCATTTCTGTTCAGGAAATAAAATAAACTTCTGTTTATTACAAATGCAGCCAGTAACAAAAGATTTCCATGGGAAAGCAAATGATGCACAACACACTATTTAAATTAAGATGCATTTTCAAATACCAAACCCCAGCTTCTGAGAAAGGAAGGTATCACTACTATCTACCTATATGGGCCTATTTCATTATGAGAGCAATGTAATGGGATATTAACAAGGACACAAATTCACAGTTCGATCAAGGTGCAAGCGCACATACAAGTGTGCGCCCATGTACACATTCACGCACACACAAATGTACACCTCTGTGCTCAAAGAAAGCTCAGGTGGTTGTTGGTTGGATGTTTTAGGGGGGGAAAACTACAGAGGTCATCAGCCCCCCATTCCATCACTGGGCGTCACAAGGAGAGGCATAAACATGAAAAAAAGCCCAGAGTTTAAAACAGCAAAGGGGAGGAATATCCCCTCGACTCAGTAAAAGCACAATGAAGTCAACAAGAGACAAGAGAAAATGTGAATCACAGCAAAACGCCGAACAACGACAAAAAATGGAATGGAAAAGACTGATCATGAGATTAAAAAGAGAAAGAGTCAACCACACGGCAACACAAGAAAATCTCCAATTGGAGGACATAAGACAAGATAAACATACACAATAGACTGAAGCAAAGCTTTATATATAGTGGTCAAAATGAATGTCACAAATAAAACCTAAAACTGAATCAGCCATTGTGGCATCATCACTTAAAACTGTGGTGTCGCACAAGTACAAAGTGCACGCCACCTACTTTCGCCGCGCGCCGCCATGCACGCACGGCGCGGCGTTCTCACGACGACAGCCACGAGCGCCCTCTGCTGCAACCCCGCTCGTGGCCACCACGGAAAGACACCGGGCACTTGGGACTGAGATAGCAACGAGTAAAGAGTTGGGACTGAGATAGCAACGAGTAAAGACTTCGGACTGAGATAGCAACGAGTTAGGACCTTCGTAATCAGATAGGCACCAGTGAAGACTTTGCTATTGTACAGGCACTAGGCAGGCCTCTAACAACTATGTATCAACGTTCTGCAGTACTATGTAAAAGTTAAGTATTGTTACATTCTGTGCAATATCTCTCTTTCTAATTTACTCGAGTGTTTATAGTTTCTGGCTGCTCCCCTCCGTACCTGCACCAGCGTGTCGGTCTCAGTCCACTCGGCCACCGACACCTACGACGAGGCTGGGACACAAAAGCGGCGACGAAGTCGGGACACAAAAAAAACATCAGATAAAATTGCAGGAAAATTAAAACTCCGCCGCAGGGCAGCTAAAATATGGCAGTCCAGAAAGATGAGGGCTACTGTAAAGAGGAAGCCACAGTGACAGTAGGGCAGGTCCTCACCAATAAGGAAATAGCCACATGTCAGCCAAGTATGGCCAATGCGGAGCCAGCACAGAACTACAGAGTCGCAGCGAGATGTCTGCATGGAGGGACGCCACACAGGCATGGTCTCCTTTACGGCCCAAAGTTTGTTGGGCATGATCAAGGTGTGCCACTCAGTGTCCCAAACCTTATAAACCCAATGGTGCAGCACTGCCTGAAGTCAGAAGTGGGGAGGCCGATCTCCAGAACAGACTCACCAACAACCTGTTTCACTAGGGATACCAACAAGACCTGGACACCACTGATCTGTGGGATTCGTCAAGAACAGAGAGGGTTTCCTGTATGGCCAACACCAGGGGAGAACACGGGCAGTACTGGCCCAAAGCTTGCAGGCTGCTCAGGGAGTTGCTGCAGATGAGGAAAGACTGTGCCTGAGCATGAATGTATATGTTCGAGAGCTCGGTAAATGGTCACCAGCTCTGCAGTATAAACACTGCAGCCATCAGGCAGAGAGTGCTGTTCGATATGGTCACCATGAATGTATGAAAAGCCAACACGGCCCTCAACTGTCAAACCATCCATGTAGACTGGGTCATATCTGGTAAACTCAGCAACAACAATGAAGAACTGTCAGCAGAGTGCTTCTGGAGGAACTGAGTCATTGGGCCCGTGGGCCAAGTCGAGTCGACTACGAGGCCTTGGATTGCACCAAGCGGTTGTAAGTGCGTGGGCCCAATATGGAGAAGGAAGAGGGAAAGACTCAAGTTCCAACAGAAGAGATCAGATATGAAAGACGATTGTATGACTTGTTCTGGGTTGTCGTCGCTGGGGATGGACAATCACACTGGAGAAAAGTAGGTGACAGTTCGGGTAACTAGGCGAGCTATGCACATGGGCTGCGAGCAGTTGTTGGCGGCGGATCCGCGAAGGCGGGTGGGACCCCGGCCTCCGCAAGTAAGCTGTTCACAGAACTGGTGGAGAAGGCACCCATCGCGATGCTACCTTGCAGTGGTGAATGGGGTCCAGTGAGCGAAATGCCAAAGGTGAGGCAGAACTGAAGGTAATGCATCCACAGTCAAAATGTTACTGTACTAGTGCTGTTTATAGCTATAACAACGTGGAGCGAGTGGCACCCCAGGCAGTATGGCAAAGGTGGCGTAGAACACTGAGGTGGCGCCAGCAGTCCTGTATCAGCTGACGAATGTGGTGGGGCCATATCAGCCAGAAGTCAAAGACGAGCCCTAAAAAAACGATGAGTATCTACGACCTTTAAAAGGTGGTTGTTGAGAGACAGTTCAGGCTGAGGGTGAAATGTCAGACGCTGACAGAAGTGCATAACACTTGTCTTTACAGGAGAAAACTGGAAGCCATGAGCAAGAGCCCAGGACTGTGCCTTTCAAATGACTGCCTGTAATCTAAGTTCGGCAACTTCAGTGCTGGATGACCTGAAAGAGATACAGAAGTTGTCAGCAAAGAGCGAAGGGGATACTGACAGACTAACTACTGTCGCTAAGCCGTTAATGGTCACTAAAAATAATGGAATGCTCGAAACAGAGCCCTGATGAACCCCATTTTCCTGGACACGAGAGATGCTATGGGAGGCACCCACTAAAACACAAAAAGTACCGACAGCTAGGAAGTGTTGGATAAAAATCTGGAGCACACCCCGGAGACCACACTCATGTAATGTGGCAAATATGCGCTGTCCCAAGTCATATCATAGGCCTTGTGCATGTCAAAAAAGACGGCAACTAGGTGCTGGTGCCTGGTAAAGGCTGTACGGATTGCTGACTCAACAGACACCAGATTATCGATGGTGGAGCGGCCCTGACAGAAACCACCCTGGCATGGAGCCAGTAAGCCCCACTGGCTTACCAAGTTTACAGGTACATTGGTAAGGTTGATGGGCCGATAGCTATCCACATGAAGAGGATTTTTGTCAGGTTTAAGCACCAGAATGATACTCTCCCACCACTGAGACAAGAAAGCACCGGTCGCAGTTAGAGAGAGCAAGAAGACGACGTTGGCTCTCCACTGTGAGGTGTTTCAGCATTTGACTATGGGTGCTATCAGGCCCGGAGGGCCATGTCAGGACATTGTTCAAGAGCACTGAGGAACTACCACTCACTGAACAGATCATTATATGTTTCAGAGCAATGGGTGGTAAAAGAAATGCACTGGCGTTCTACCTGCTCCTTCAATGTACGGAAGGCCAGTGGGTAATTCAGAGAGGTAGAGGTGCGAGTGTAATGCTCAGCAAAAATCACCGTGAAAGTGGCTGGGTCCATACATATAGCTACGTTCGTGGAGATCCCAGGGATTACGATGGGTGTCTAGCATCCCTTTAAGCACCTTATCTTGCTACAAACCTGTTGGACGGAAGAACCTGATCCAACAGTGGAGACGTACCTTTCCCAACACTCCAGCTTATGTTGTTAAATTAGTGGCAAGCACAAGCAAGGAGCCATTTAAAACTGATTATGAGCTCCAGAGAGGGGTGCCACTTGTATCGCTGTAAGGCCCGCCTGCGGTCTTTAAAGGCCTCAGCAACTTTAGGCGACCACCACGGCACTGTCTTCTGTTGTGGGCACCCTGAGGGAGAAATCATAGCTTCCGCAGCGGAAACAATGGCTTGTGTGACACCCTCGACCATATCAATGTTGTCAAGTGGGCGAGGCACCATAGGTGTAACCTCCCGAGTGAACCCTGTTTAGATCTCACCTGGGCAGGTGCCTTGAGGACTGATGATGTTGGAGTGATAGGAAAATGGAAAATGGTCACTGCCACACAGGTCATTGTGGGCTCTCCAGGAGCCAGATGGTGGAAGGCTGTGGCAGTAGATAATTAAATCAGTGGCCAAGAATGTGCCATGCACCACATTAAAATGTTTGGGGGCACTAGCATTTAAAAGGCAGAGGTCGAGTTGAGTTGAGTTAGTAAGTCCTCAACAACTCTGCCAGGGCCAAAGATCGTGGAACCACCCCACAAGGGATTGTGGGCATTAAAAGTTGTCCAGAGTAAGAAAGGTGGAGGGAGTTGAGCAATAAGGGCAGCTTTGGTTTCCAAGGGCTGGGAGGGCTTATCAGAGGTGACTAAGGGAGTTGACGAACAGCAGAAAGCCCTTCGCTTATCGTCTTGGGGATCCTACAGCAATTTGCTGCTGCGATCCTCATTACAACATTGAGAAGCCTCGGAAGGGAGTGTCCCAAGGGACCCCTTTGCGAGTAAGAGCCGTAGAAGGCTGTTGCTTCTCTGGCTGGGGGTGGGCACTATTATACCCAGAGTTTGTGGAGTGATTGCTCCCAAGGTGATTAAGAGTGGGAGCGAATGAAGAGATGGTGCCCCCTATTGGCACGGAGCCATGAGTAGTCCATCGCTCCTGATAGCCCATTGGCGTTAGTTGCGCGGACTGTGATGAAGGAGCTGTAGACGATGACAGTGAGGCTGCTGTGGCCATGCACATAGGGAAGTTGCAGAAATTTGCACTTTGCCTCTGAGTAGGTTAGTTGGTCCTGGGTATTTATTCCATAATTTTCCATTTTTGCTGCAGAACCATGCACGTAGGTGAGCAAGGGGAGTGATTCTGGCTGCAGCTGACACATACTGGAGGAGGGGTGCAAGAACATTCTGATGAACCCCACGTCCGCACTCCCAACGTGGGGTTGGCATCACATCGGGAGGACATATGCCCAAACCTCTAGCACTTTAAGCAATGCTTAGGGGGAGGAACGTAGGGCTTTACGTCAAACCTTGACTTTCTCAGGCAATGAATCACCCTCGAAACCCAAGATGAAGGCACCGGTGGCAACCCTGTTGTCCTTTGCACTCCACGGACTTGCTGAATAAAATGTACTCTTGCCATTCCAGGTTGGCACACAGTTCATCATCTGACTGCAGCAAAAGGTCTTTGTGGAAAATTATCCCCTGGACCATGTTTAAGGTCTTGTGTGGTGTTATGGTCACAGAAACATCACCCAGCTTGTCACAGGCAACAATGCTCGCGACTGTGCTGGGGATGACATTGTCATTAAGACTGACCCAGAGCGCAATTTTCGACATCACTTTCACCTCAACGAACTTGTCCTTCACGTTTTCAAAGAAGAAATTCTTGATAGATTCCCCATCAATGCAGCTACATATTAGATATTTAGGGGCATAAGCATCACCCCGATTTCTTGCCTGACATTCCTCCCTTGGTGTGGCCAAGGAAGGGATGATCATTTGGGGATCACATTCTGTGGCATTGTGTTCGCCTCTACCTCTTAGAGATGGCAGTTATACGTCTGCCAACATTTCGTGATCTTTTAATGGTGGTCCCACGAGCAGCTAGGGATATATAGGTTCACCCAGGCAGAGCCCCACTTGCCTGGGTAAGCCTAGTACAACTCAGGTGCGGCAGGTTCACCAGACGTTGCTCACTATTGACTGTTCAACCTCAACAGCCATGCATCTCATCGGCATAAAGCACACCTTGAGATGGAGTTTGTTTTTTTATAGAGGTTTGTACCAGCCTCACTGTGGTATTGCACAAGTCTTAAGTGCGCGCCATGTACGTTCGCTGCACGCCGCCAAGCAAGTACGGTGCGAGCGCCCTCTGCTGCAATCCGGCTCGTGAAGATCACTGAACTGCATCGGTCACTTGGCAATAGGACAGGCACTACTTAAGACACATCAGTAAGCTGGCTTATATCTAGTCTTCAGATAAACTATGTATTTGCATTTAACTAGTCTGTGTCGGTCTTTCTCTACTCGGCCACCAACACACAGGACAACCGGCGGCATTGAGACACAAAACTCACGAGCCGGGCGACTAAGCCAAGATCCCTGCGCTCTGAAATGTATAACATTAGCCCAAGTGGCTAATTTAAGAAAAATTCTCCATATCATAATAATTCTTGTATCATAACAAATGAGTGGTGTGCTCCTGCATGTGACTGGCTATGTTTCATTCATAACAGGAAAGGTCCACAAAATGTAGCAATTGTGCTCCCCATGAATAAACAACATTATAGTATCTACCTTTCAGGAAATTTGCATCTATCTTTGACAAAATATGCATTATTTTTTCCCCTTTTGTATAGGTGATTAGACACACAAATTTAAAAGGTTAATCGAAATTTAAAAGGTTGTTAGAATGAAGACAAAGCATTAGTGCTTTGCATAACAATGGAAATTCGGTTGGAAAAGAGTGTGTGTGTGTGTGTGTGTGTGTGTGTGTGTGGTCAATTACAAACACTAAGGAATTAATATTTATTTATTTACTGTAAGTGGATACTGGGGAATGTTTAGACTGAAATGTTTAGCTTTGCAAAACTTTCTACGGTATTTTCTGCCTGAAATGGCATGTTTTCTCTTGTTCGGCTGCATTTGAGCTTTCAACAAATTATTGTTCTATTTGAGAAAAACAATTGTTTTTAGACAAACTGAATGTGAGTCTCATTTAAGGTGTTTATTCTTCTCTTCCTACCACATTACAAAGGTATAAAATATTCAATATATTAATTTCTGCCTTTCACAGGCACTTGCAGGCAAGTGACCCATATTTAGCAATAATACAGACAGAACTGACTAGGCCCTTACTGTAGAACTATTCACATGTTGTGCAAAAATTTTCAACATGGCCAAAGTATGTATATAGGCTTAGTGTTTCAGTTATTACAGTGCAAAGTGTTGACATTATATAATGGCAGACAAACTAGAATTTTATACCTCTGGAGGGGGAGGTAACCAGTGTGTGGAAACAAGCCCCTGCTTCACAGGGCAGCAGCCTAGAACTGTGTCAGGCAAAAGCAGAAATGACACAATCTCACCTGACATTTCACACTCATTCGAGTAAGAAATGAGAAAAAAATTAAAAAAAGTGATACACAACACAAAGCACTTGTTCGTGTCTACTACCAAATAAATTTGCACCTTCAAAAGGAAAATAAATAAATAAAAACCTTATAAAAATGAAGGGACGGAGACTTTAGTTTATATCATACATTGTTTACAGCAAAACGGGATCATGACCAGCAGAAAAATAAATAAAAGTTGAAGCCGCAGGTAACACGAAGCTGGAAGAAAATCAGGTAATTTAACTCACAGTTCAGTAACACATCTTACGGGGAAAAAGAAGATATTGTACTTTAGAGTTTTCATACAAAGCAATTACTCTCCTTTATTAACATTTGCAACAGTAGACTTTTACCCTTTTGCAGTTACCAGTTCATATACAATATGTGTTTTTTATTGAAGGATTCCCTTTTCACAATTAGATGACAACCAAGTATAAAAAAGGATGAGATTTTAAAAAATCTTAGCATCTACTGTTTTAAACATGATCTAAAAATTAATAGTGACTGCTTAACAATCTGAGTACAGTGAGTGCTGCAAATTCCAAGGAAGATCCTATAATCAACAATCAGATAGTAAATGTAAAAAAATGATAATGATATCTTAATAGAGGAGGGGGAGGATGACAAGCTTTTCCATCTCAAGAGACGGAAAGATGCTCCAAGCAACAGATACTACTGAATGTGTCCAATATATCTCTCTCTTAATCTCATAAAACTGGAACACTGCACAGTTTACTCTTGTCTTTCCTGCAGTACACAGCCCACGTAAGATAACCGTGGATTAACATGTGATAACAACTATTTACACCATGTTAAGATATGAAAGCAAACCTACTTAGAAAACTAAAGGAAATGTGTGTTCATCACTAGATCTATTCAGGTGCACAACAAACACACAAATTCAACTAAGTCAAGTAACAAAATTACTTAGAAAACAGTTTTCTTACCATATCATCAAGTTCTTCATCCTTACTATAACGAGCATAATCTTTGCGGAGTGTTCGCATAAGAATCATAGAGACAAGTCCAACCAAAAATATAACCATCATAAAGCTATTGAAGATGCTGAACCAGTGGATCTGTTAGTAAAGAAATAATTCACATAACAACAACATGAAGGACAAAATGAAAAATTATAAGTATAATTATTACAGTAAATTCAGAAATTATGTTGTTTTCGGTATGGTGTTAACTTTATCAGATTCCAACAACACCCTACACAAAGGCATAAACCAGTATTTTGGTCAAAGTGAGAAACAATGTTTAATCTATTACAAGATACTTGTAGCCATCAATTCAAAATACACTAAAACAATCCACTCTTGCAATGCAAATATAAAATTACAGTATCAAATATTCATAAAATTATTCCACTGCTATGAACTTACACGATGTTGAAAAAAGTTGGGATCCAAATACTTGTCAAACCTATCTTCAAATTTTATTGAAGACTTTTTCCATATAACTTCATATGTAAATGGAATCTTTGCACCCTCAACAAGTTTAACTTTATTTTCAGATGTAAGATTCACATCTACAATCTGTTTTCCATTGTAGCCAATTTCAAATTTCTTGTGTGTCCATATGTAATAGTTGGTTCCACCTTCAGTCTCTTCCACTTCACCAACAATACCTTCAACAAAGGTATACAATACTGATTTAAAAAGAAAGCCCAAGTTTGAAAATTAACTACTTTAATATATTTTGAAACTAATATTTTTATTACCTATATGGGAAATTTCTTAATGCATAAGTTACAACAAAAAACCTCTTGTGGGAAAGGGGGGGGGGGGGGGGGGAAGAAAATTATAATAATAGCAAGACTTATAAAATCTTATCAGTGTTTGGAAAACACGTCTGCACAATTATGTCCACTCCCTCAAAACTGAACCACTTAGTAGAGCACACACTAAAACACATTCTCCATCATGGTATAAACAAAATTAATGTTGTAGAGTACATTACTAATTATGGTCCTGGGCACACCACAAAAGCCACTTGAGTTGATGAGGTCTGTGGGGCATGGATTTGAATGTCAATCATAATTAATTAAATATCTGTATTGAAGTAGAAAGTAACAATTTTTACATCAGGAGAAATCCAGTTTTAAAATATATGGTAAACAAAAACGAATATGCTGAGGTAGAAGACATACAGAGTCCCGGAGAGAAAAAAAAAAAAAAAAAAAAAAAAAAAAAAAAAACGGAGGAGTGAACAAAATGGACATTGTGTAATGATAGTCATTAAAAGTTTCAAGTGAGGAACCAAGGCATCATCATCATTATTATTATTATTACCATCATCATCATCATCATCATCATCATCGAAGATGAAAATTTCATGCACTATAAAATCCCAAAATGTGCATGTACGAGGGGTATAAAAGATATACAACAGAATATTGTTGTGGGCAGAACTTGTATTAGGCGTGTACATTGCAACTCATTGCAAATTCAGTGCTGCCTGTGTTGTTTAACTGGCTTCTTCTGTACATCTACAGAGATTGTCTTTGTTAGCACTGCTTAGTTCTTGTTTCGGTTTTCATGATGGAAAGTTTAAGTGAACAATGTGCAACTGTAAAATTATATTTTATACTTGGTGAAACGCAGCTGAAACTGTTTTACTGTTGAAAACAGCTTACCCAGATGACGCTAGGAAAAACTCAAGTGCACGAGAGGATCGCGGGATTTAAAAATGGCAACATGTCAACTCATGACATACCTCATTCTGGACATCCATGAACTGCCCAGTGCACGGATTAAAATCAGTCTGTTGATACACTGATCACAGGCAAGTGCAACCAGAGGTGCCAGCCCTAACACAAGCAGTGTGGGCACCAGTAACAGGGGATCTGCTATTGATGAAATTAATTTACATTTACTGATCATGTGCCCACTAAGTGCCCATGCTTGTCACTCTGCCTACTGCGCAAGCCTAAGTCCAACCTCCAGCAAGCAGCTCTTCATTCAGTTCCAGGCTCAACGGCAGCCACATCCTATGGCCCACCTGTCTCAGAGCTTGGGTGGTGCTTACACCACACTGCCACTTTCACAGCCACAAGGTAAGATATTACCCATCAAGCTACCCTGCAAGTCAAATTTAAGTGCCTGGCACAGAGTTCATCAAACCTCTTTCACACTATTTACCTACCATTGCATTCTTGAATAGCATGTAGGTGGGACTCAACAATATATCTTTGCATTTGGGTGAGAAAGTCACTGAGTGACATTTCAATAGTAGACTCATGATAGAATTAATTTCCTATGTTTTCTTTCCAATTTAAGTGTGTTGTAATAGAAATCATTAGGTATTTACTTGAATTTACAACCTTCAGATTTGAATGATTAATCTTGTACATAAAGTTTAACATATTACTTTTAGTAGTCATGTGGAAAACGTGCCACTTAATCATTTAGGGTAAATTGTCAATTTTCATATGACAGAGCCATCTGATCTAAATTCTTCTGCAGTTAGTTTTAATCTTCTGATGACTGTACAAGGAGGCAAATGACAGTACTATCTGCAAACAAACTAGGAGGACTGCTGAGATACACCACTATCCTAAGGAACAGATATCATCTCTATTTTAGTCAATGACTTTCCATCAATTACTACAAATGGTGTCCACTCTAACATGAAATATCCAATCCAATCACAAATTTGAAATGATATTCCATAGTTTGATTAAAAGCCATTTGTGTGGTACAGTGTCAAAAGCCTTCTGGAAATGTAGAGATAGGGAAACAATTTGAGTCTCCTGAGACTCCTACATGCGTAGTCAGATGCACAGTTTTTGGTGCCATTTCTCATAGTGATTTTCCAGCCTAGCTTGTTCTCAGTGTCCTGGTCATGTTCAGACCTATATCCATCATCTAGGTACGCTATTTTCCTGCTGTTCACCATTTTTCTGGTGACCTCTGCCACCATAGGCTTCACAGCTGTTGCACCGCCATGTTTCCAGATTGGTAAAGTTTGACCGTCAATGCTGTCAGCACCCAGCCATCAACTTGCTATTTTATAATACATTTCTTGTGCTCCCACTACTATCACTTACTTATTAACACAGTTGCACCTCTGGCTGCCATAACTGGTTGAGCCTTACCCCCAACAGTCACTGAAGCTTCGCTGATATCCTGTCATTAGACCTCCATCATCTGCCTGATGTCATGTCTCAATTTACTGACTTGTGGTATTTCCTGTCTAGTTACCGGGCACTTCAGTCACTTCTGAGTGACTCCTGTTCCCGAGGTCTGTCTCTTGTGGCCACCGAGCAGGTTTTACTATGTGTGGTCACATATTGGTAATTGTCTCTCGACCACTTCATTCTTAGCTTTTTAGAGACATTTCTGCCCTTTTGGTTTGGGTTTCTCACTGGCCACAGGAGCCCTACTGCCATATAACAGAGGTAGGAATTGTCATCTCTCATACATTTCTACATTTCAGGTGGTCAAGCTGTTGCCACTGCCCCCCCCCCCCCCCGCCCAATCAGTTGACGTCCCACGAATGGGGACTCATTCTCCTTCAGTTGGTGGATATCACCGCCCTCACCATAAAAGACGGATTGCAGCTAGTTTCACCACCTTTCACTGGATATAATCCTACCCTACACAATTTATGTTCCCTCAAATAGCAACTAACTAGCTATTAGCCGCAGCTTCGCTTGCATTGTTATCCTTGCATACATGTCAAAGACCACTGAAAGGTCAATAATTTTGCAACTTTGTTCTTAAGTGTTGACCGTGACCATCAGGATAAAAGAAAAGTTCCCAGTTTTCCCGTTTATAAAATGCATGTACAATGATGGTAAATACTGTCCTCCTTTATTGAGATGAAAAAAGAATGAAAAGAAACTGTTATATCATGACTAAACTACTGAATATATAAGCTATAAATTATACAGGATTCAAGTGTCATCAAAATAGTTAGGCGGTTTGAAGTTATTGACGTCTTGTGTAAGCACTGTATATATTATGGTGAATCATATTACATATTAACACATCAACCATTAAAAGTGTTTTAATAAATATATTTCAAATGTCAAAGAATGAATAGCTTTCCAAGGAGTCTTCAAGCATTGCAGAAGTGGTTTAGTCATATAACATAACAGACAGAGCTTCTTTAACATTTATAATATTAGTATGGATGTAGATAACATGTTAAAAAGTAAAGAACAAAATTTTGTCAAAAAGGATATATGAAACACTAAAACAACTGAATATAATGCCATTAAAAACTGAGCAGACAGTGTGTGTGGGTTAGGTGTGAGATATGCTTTCAGAAGGTTTTGACTAAAATAGCATCAAACAGAGGCAGCTGTAAAGTTCTTACTAGCAGGTATGGATTCATTTTCACATATACCAGAGCTGCATATGAAAACAACAGGATTGAATAGAGTGATTGGGTGCATTATTAGGAAGGTGAACATTCTTCATGTAACAATCACCACAATCATCATTGTTACCAAAAACAACAAATAGCAGTGGTGATGATGTAAAAAAAGTACGAAAAGTACAAATATAAAACTGAATGCCAAATAAAAAACAAAATAATATAAATATTATTTATACAGATAAAGGAGTGGAAACATTAACAGAAAGTTGAATTATGATCAAGCTACACACGCGCACACACACACACACACACACACACACACACACACACACACACACACACACACACATGCGCGCGCGCCATATTCATACAATCACACAGGCACAATCCATCAACACACAACCATCGTCTCCAGTTGCTTCATTCTGAGTGAATTCCAACTTGCACCATCTAATGTTAAGAATTTTTTATGATAACTGTAAAAAGTATAAAGAGTAACAAATCTTTCACTGACTAAAATCTAGTAAAGTTACTCACCCCAGACAGGCAAATCATCCAAGTACATCTGGTACCAGTAATGATTTTTCACGGCATAAATGAAGGCTTTCTGCTTCTCCTTTGTTAACTGAATCTCACAGTATGGTGTACTTGCAATGTCCGCTAAAAACAGACAAATTATGTATAGTAAAACACTTCAAAAAGCTCCTACTCCATCCTGTCACTAGAAACTATGCTACTTTTCAATAAATCATAACAGGTACACATCCATTTAAGAAGAAAAAAAAAAAAGGGTAGGTGGAAATCTCAACCAGTTTAGAAATTTGTTCAACAAGTACACAAAAGTAGACTGTACTATAGTGAGGGCAGTTTACAACTCACCGCAAAGACGTGGCGACGAGCTGCGACAGGCACATACAAAAGACACACACATACAACACATTCAGCTATCGGCCATGGCCTTCTTTAGAAAATAGAACACTCACGCAATCACACAGGCACACTACACAGTCATAAAACCATCACCTCCGACTGCCGCAGTGCTGTCCTCACTATATTATTAGACTTTCCATTGTTATAAAGTAGACTGTACCATACACGAGAGTACAAATACAACAAAACTGTCCTCAGTATTATCCATTCATTAAAAAATGCATTCTATAACAAATGATACCAGTTTGAAGTTGAATTACAATATTTGACAATACTGTGATTTGCATTACATAGCACTAGTGTGCATTTAATAAAGTACACCGTATAGTGCTTTAGTCATACAAATACTAAATTTACTATTGTAAAACCACCTTAAAATGTAAGGGATTTTGTTCTTAACAAGGGCACACACTTTAAAGTTAGAGAAGATTGATTGAAATTCGATGTAGATAAACATTCTGGATTAACAGAAATTTAACTAACAAGGGCATCTGCAAGAAATTAATCATTCTGGGACTTTCCCACTCACCTAGTGATAATGTTTACGAATGGAAGGGGATTACCACAATATCTTTACATATTGCAATATTATAGGAAATTAAGGACACCTGTGGAACAAAGGAATTTTATGGGCCTAGAATACATTTTCCAAGTGAATGGCATCGGTGCAAGGGAGTTTATATACGAATACAGTAAGTAGGTTCAAATGTATGTCAGTTTCTATTCTTCTTCAGGGATGAAGGGGCTCGCTCAAGGTAGATTAGGTGGAGAGCTGCATCCAACCATTTTGCAGACTAAAGATCACAACAACAACACCTTTAACCCCACTCAGTCAATAAACACAAATCAATGAAAGCAGATTGTGAATTATGTGCACCTTAAGTCACTGTTTAGCCAAGTATGGACTCAGTTACAGATAATTCATATAATGGCTTGAATAAAACAGTGATTATTTTGATCAGCGATTCTTGGTTCATAGAAAGGAAGCTGACCTAAATGCAATACAGTAAACACACACAGTCTCTCAAAGACAGTCAAGATTCAGCTGACACTAGACTTGCAGTAGTGACAATTATGAAGGCACCTGAGGGTAGATATAAGTTCCCTAGGCACATTTGCACAGCCTGCAGCAGCTACCCTTAAGATTTTGTCATCAGACAGTAGGCTATCGAATCATATTTATTTTGTATACATTTATGTCTTGAGTGATGGGAAGAAAATTAAAGTTAATGCACTCAATGACAGGCTCATTGAGAGGGACAGCTCAAGCTAGGATTGTGAAGGTCACAGCTATGTACTTGTCAAAAGAATAGTCATAGCAGTTGCCTTAATCAGTTGAAAGATACCACAGAATCCTGTATCTGGCAATCGTATTACGAGCCTCCCAAATAAGAATCCAGTGCCTCAACACCTTGTGAATTATATGGGCTAACACACTGAAAAAATGCTCATTTTGCACAAAAACCTAATTAGGCCAAAATCAAGATCTCTGTGGTGGTGTTTGTTTATGGATTTATTTAACCAACCAAGAATGATTGCTAGGACAGTACTTCTACTTACCTATAAGTTGTGTGTTTAATGACAAACCTGTTTAAAAGGGTGACAGTATTGGTGCAGAAAATGAGGAAACACTTTTTAATTGCAACAATATACTCAAATACTGTGAAAAACAATGCCAGCACTCTGCAAAAGACTTTTCTCAGGTTGTCTCTACACTTCAAGAACAAATTATAGATTTCAACTCCAGGAAAAATTCTTTTCTGGAATAATGATGTCCCATTAATTGGGTCATGAAAATTTGACGCACTAAAATACTCAGCTCTTCAGAAATGTGCTGTGTTTTGTAGCTTATCAATATTAATTTGAAAATATAAATGGCAGTTCATGTAGAGATTACAAGATTCTTTACACTATTCATCCCTTTTGATTTGGAATTTTCTCTCTCTACCGCCCTCTCGCTCTCTCTGTCATTCTCTCTCTCTCTCTCCGTGTGTGTGTGTGTGTGTGTGTGTGTGTGTGTGTGTGTGTGTGTGCGTGTCCATCCGTATTTCCCTGTTTATGAAAAACGTTTTAGACACCCCCCCCCCCCGCCCCTCCTACACCCCTCAGCATCATTAATTTCACTCTCTTCTCTTCTCTTTACTACTTGATCTTTCCTCTTTAGTTATATTTATCCTCTCTGGCTTGGATCAGTACATACATGCAGTATCTCTGACATCCACACTCCCGAAACACCACCTTCATGACCTAGGTCGTGAACCACCTTTCCCTTCTGTTCCCATCCTTTATTCTTCCCTTCTCTCCCACCTGACGAAGGAACTCTGTTCTGAAAGCTTGTCCCTTTGTCCCCTTTTTTTCTGTTTTTTCATTTTGTGTTACTATCGGTGGTACAGCACAATGGTAAGTACTGGCCAGCCATTCTATCTCATTTCAACAATATTTATTATCTCTGAGGAGAATTTTCATCATTAATCGAACCACACAATTATATGACAAACAGTTGTTCCTAGGACAGCAAACACAGCAACAAGCAATTAAAGAATAAGGTTTTTTTTTTTTTTTTTTTTTTTTTTTAGGGTGCACAACTGCTAAGGTTATTAGCACCCAACACTGCCCATAGTAATTTTTTTTTTTTTTTTTTTTTTTTTTTTGTGGTTTTAGGGCGCACAACAGCTAAGGTTATTAGCACTGCCCATAGTAAAATCGAACCGGGGTTAGAACTTAAATGGCTTTCGCCATATTTGCACGATGTATAAAAAGTAAAACTCTGTCAGCAGAATGCGGATCATCAGCTAAAATATCAGACATTTCAAATGGTAAACATAGATCATGACGGAGACAATTAAAAAATGGACATTGCATTAAAAGCTGGTATACTGTAAAAGGTTCATCACAGTGCTCACATAAGGTAGCAGGATCACCACGAAGTAAATACTGGTGGCTATAATGGCAGTGGCCAATACGAAGCCAGGCCAGGACAATCTCCTCTCGACGAGAGGGTCGAGATGACGTTGATCAAAGATCAGGCACAGGTTTAATGGCCCGCAATTTGTTCCCTGACAGGGATGACCAATGTAAAAATCAACGGGAGATGATATGCCGGGAGATGCCAAGGTGAACGTCATCAGAGCCAGTAGAAAAGGTACATAGCCGAGGAAGGAGAACTGCCTCCTTGGCAGCCATATCCGCAGACTCATTCCCCAACACTCCCACGTGGTCAGGGACCCACAGAAACGTCACAGTAGTTCCGCTGAGAGGTAAGGCAATTGCAGATGCTTTGTACCAGGGGACGGACAGGATATAGTGTGCGAAGGCTCAAAAGAGCACTCAGAGTCCGAGCAAATGACACTCTTATTGAGCGAGTTTCGCTGGACGTATTGGGTGGCTTGAATAATGCATACAGCTCAGATGTAAAATTGGAAATGCACTCAGGGAGACGATATTTAAACGAGGCATTGCCAAGTACAATGGCACACCCAACACCCTGGTCTGTCTTTGAGCCATCAGTGTAGATGAAGAAATTGTCATCAAATTTGAACCGGAGTGAAAGAAATTCTCTCCAGTAAATGAAACTAGATGTGGAGTCCTTTGGAAGAGAATGAAGGTCCAAGTTTATACGGACTTCAGGGCTTGGCCACGGTGGAGAGGTGCTCTCTCTCCAGTCGAGAAAATAGCAGGCATTGTAACACCGAGCTGGCTAAGTAACAAACGCTAGCTTACTCCAGGTGGTAGCAGAGCAGACAGCCTCACGGCAAAGAGACCGTCAAGTGAGTCATTAAAGAAAACTGCGTATGTTGGGTGTCCTCGCATGAATGACAAACGGCTAGCGTAACAGCTAAGCAGGAGTTCCCGACAGTAAGAAAGGGGTATTTCGGCGGCCTCGGCATAGAGGCTCTCAACAGGGCTAGTGTAAAACACCACTGTCGCCAAATGGATCCCTTGGTGGTGGATTGTGTTAAGGCGACGCAGTATGGATGGTAAGAGGCGAAGAATATACGATGCTTCCGTAGTCCAGTTTGGGCTGAACTATGGTGCAATACAGATGGAGGAGAGTAGACCAATCAGCTTCCCACTAGGTGCCACTTAACAACCACAGCACATTGAGAGAGCGGGTACAGCAAGCTGCCAAACGAGATATGCAGGGAGACCAACTTAACTTCATGTCAAAAACAAGTCCCAAGAACGTTGTGGTCTCCACAAATGGAAGCACTATGGGGCCCAGACGAAGGGACGGGGGAAGGAACTCCTTCCGCCGCCAGAAGTTCATGCAGACTGTCTTGTCAGCCGAGAATCGAAAGCCAAGTCCATACACCACGTGTGGAGAGTGTCTAGGCACCGCTGAAGGTGCCACTCCAGGAGACCCATTTGCTCAGAGCTGCTGTAGATTGTGAAGTCATCAACAAAGAGGGACGCCGACACTTCCAGTGGCCACTGCAAATAAAACGAAGCTCAGGACCGAGCCCTGGGGGACCCCATTCTCCTGAATAAAAGTGCTTGATAAAACCGGACCAACACCCACTTTACACACACGGTCTGTTAAAAATTCCCGGGTAAAAATTGGCAGACGACTCCGAAAACCCCATGTATGCAGAGTGCGGAGGATGCCCATTCTCCAGCAGGTGTCATATGCCTTTTCCAGATCAAGGAACACCGCTACTGTCTGGCACTTCTGTAAAATGTTAATTATTACTGAAGTTGATAGGGTGACGAGTGAGTTTGGTTTCGCCTTCTAACCTGTTCAGCACTTGCATATTGCTTGGCTGCCTAAGAGGCAGGTTGCCACTGCCAGATGGCAAATAATGCGTGTATGCAGTAACCTAGCATTTGCTTTTCTTTTCTTTATTCCTCCATGCAAGTTTTCATTTTTTAGAACAAAGTGGCCTGAACTAGTTATGAAACTGCAAAGCCAATCCAATACTACAAGACAACAATTATCATGTAAATGTGTCCAGAATAGAAATGGCCGTTGCTGCTGAAGATATACCTTGTTCACAAACAAATGTGGATCAACAACATTGTCAAATCACTTAGCTATTTTTACAACAAACACTTCATTTCTTGTCGTATCACAATATACTGAGTTCATTTTTATTATTATTGCTAATATTTCAAAATTCCATAATTGCACTTTTTAGTATTATGACCACTTTCTTTTAAAATAATCTGGATATATGTGGTTGCAATAGACTTTCCCAGTGTAGTAACTGATAATATTCTTCTCTGGTCTGCAGCCAGCGAGTAAGTGCAGCCAGTTGGTCTGTCAAAATATTGTGGATACTAATTGGTTGCAGAACCGAGAAGAATATAATCTGGATATATTATGATACACAGTACTACTTTGTATTGCCAACACAGAGAATCTACTGTACACAAAATAAAATAAAGGTAATTTGCAGTATACAACATTTCATCTATGACCATTCATGTGATCAGCCAAATTCTTGGTGGCCATACCAACATAAAACTATTTTGTTATTTGTTATTCTGGTATGTTCCCTGAATCTAATCATGAATTTATGTCCTGTTTGGCCACTACATTTATCACAGTTTTCACAAAAATGATTTCAAGAAATAATCAACAAAATTTATAATAGCTCCAAGCAAGATATAAAGTTCATACATAGAAGCATAACTATCGGCAACAAAACACCACAGCATAAAAATTTTACATACATCCCTACAATTTTGATAGGAGATATCTAAAACACAATGAATGCAATTTTCAGGCAAATACAAAATATTCCGTAAAAATAATAATTGAAACTTGAAATTACATAAAGCCATAACCAACACAGCAAAATTTAATAGGCCATGAATCTATAATATTATGTGTGAAAACTGTGAGACATTTTATATCGGCCAGACAGGACATCATTTCATGATTAGATTCAGGGAACACACCAGAAAAGATAACAACAAATCCACTTCCTATCAGTACCTAAATAACAAAAAACACACCACCACAGACATTGAAAAAGCACTGAAAATATTACATAACATTCCCAAAGGCACAAACGTGAATAACCTGGAAGAATTAGAAATATGTATTTACACAAAAGCATTCCCTATCGATATTCTAAATGATTATACAGATTTTAAACACAGTAGTTAACCCCTAAGGTAAGTCCTTCCACTCATGGGATTGGGATGACTCCTTTTCCACTTCCTTAAAACCCGTATCCTTCCCTTTCTCCCCTCCTTCCTTCCTCTTTTCCTGAAGAAGCTACCAATGGTTGCGAAAACTTGTATGTGTGTGTTTTTATTGGTATCTGTCAACGTGCCTGTGCTTTGGGTAAGTTTATCCGATTTCTATTATATAACGGATGACTTACCAAAAGGACCGGCTCATCAATAGGCACAAATAAAATCACACACAAACACACATACAAGCTTTCGCAACCGTTGGTTGCTTCGTCAAGAAAAGAGGAAGAAAGGAGAGGAGAAAGGGAAGGATATTGGTTTTAAGGAAGTGGAAAAGGAGTCGTTCCAATCCCAGGAGTGGAAGGACTTACCTTAGGGTAAAAAAAGGAAGGTAAACAAATACACACACACTCACACATATCCAAACGCAAACACACCTAGACAGACATTTGTAAAAAGCAAAGAAGTTGGACAGAGATACCACTTGAGGCAGAGGCCCTGTCCACAGAACCGAGGCAAAGATGCTAAAGATGGTGGGCGGGAATTTGAATTAGCGGAGATTGAGACCAGGTGGGCAACGGGAGGAGAGAATAAGCTGAAGGGAAAGTTCCCATCTCCGGAGTTCTGAAAGGTTGGTGTCTGTGGGAAGTATCCAGATAACCCGGACAGTGTAACACTGCGCAAAGATGGGCAGATCAGGAGGATAGCTGCAGGATGTGAAAGCTGTTATTAGGTTATTGCTGTACTGGTTCAGGGATTTGGGACTGGAGCAGACTCTTTTGACACGAAGACCTAAGCTGTAGGGAAGGGAACGTTTGATGTGGAATGGATGGCAGCTGTCATAATGGAGGTACTGTTGTTCGTTGGTAGGTTTGATGTGGACGGATGTGTGAAGTTGGCCGTTGGACAGATGGAGGTCGACATCGAGGAACGTGGCATGGGATTTGGAATAGGACCAGGCTTGTGGGGACGTAGCTGCTGTTTCTCCTGATATTGATCAGCCGGCTGCTTCCGATATTGGCAAGGTTGCCACAGTGTGGGAGTGTCCCACTCACCGCTCTCGCAGCAATCAATAGGCTTGTGATACACAGGGCCAACAGCCTCTGTAGCATGAACAGCCCTGTGCACTACAATCTCTTCCTTCTTGCCAGTTTTGTATCATAGAACAAGCAGTGGATTGTTTGCTATAGTTGTCATAAAAAATGACACACAGCCTATGTGTGCCATTTGCGGCCCATTTCCACCAAAATGAATATGGACATTAATTTTGTGGGTAGTTTACAGGCTTGCCCTACTAAGTTGTTCCTTGAGATTCAGTAGTTTGACATATTTGTAACCTTGCAAGGAGACAGGGGGCCTTGGTCTCTCTTCTGAATTACCACACTTATGTTAGAATGATTTGCGTCGTAGTCGACCTGTTGATCAGCACTACAATCATCAACGCATTCCGATCTTTGGCCAGTTCACAGCCCCTACAGCAGTAGTTTCCCCTGTGATTTTTTTGTGGTCAAGGATACCACATCTGCTAACATTTTTGGTATTAGGTGCTTTTACTGTTTTTGGTTTCTCTATTTCAGTACTCTTAACCCGGTCTCTGATTCTGTTCCTTTTCATGATCTGAATTGCTTTGTCAGGAATTTTCGTCCTTGTTTACCTATGGATTAGGATGTGCTGCTACTTTCACTGCGCATATCAGCATGAAACCTACAGCACACCCAAAATTGCTTTGTACCCAACAGGTTCCAATGGCTCTGTAGGACCAAGTCAAGGTCGAACTAGACTGCCCGCAGGTGTTACAGGTAATTAAATGTATTTCCTCTAGTGAGTGGGCTAACCTTCTTGTGATTGTAAAAAAACTCCTCTGGGTTCCTTAAGTTTATGTGGCGACTTTAAGGTTACTGTGAATGCTTAGTCTGTCATTGATTCCTACCCTCTACCACGCACTGATGAGCTGCTTGCTATGCTTTCTGGGTCCCACTCTTTTTCTCAAGTGGATTTGGCTGTAGCTTATCCCCAACTTCCGCTGGACAAAGACTCTAAACGCTTGTAGGTTGTAAATACCCCTTTTAGTCTTTATCAGTACTAGTGAGTGCTATTTGGTGTCACCAGTGTTCCAACTTTTTTTGCAGCATCCTTTGTGTCCCGTCCTTGCTGTGTTAACTATTTGGACAATAACGTGGTCACGGGGTCCTCCCCTGCCGACTATTTATGGAACTTACATGCCCTTTACTGTACTCTCCAGGCGCACCTGGAGTCGCTCCCTTTCACATGGCCATCGTTGATTTCTTGCCTCGATCCATGTAGGTTAAAGAGAACAAGGCTTTTCTGGGTAAAATTGCATATTACTAAGTGGAAACCAAAATTTTCGGGACTGGTGCTACTATCTGGAAAGTAGGAGTATTAGATCTTTGCACCACTAGGTGTCGAGAGCTGCATATCTGATGAGTCAGTGTGTGGAGTGACATTCAGCTGGTTTCTGTAATATTTTGAGTTTGATGTGTGGCGATTTTACGATGGACCTGCGAACAGAACAGTGCATGTGTATGTGCATCAAATTCTGTGGGAATCTCAGGAAAAGTACTACTGAGACCCTTGCAATGATTCAACAAGTGTTAAGAGGGACACAGCACGAGTCGTACACATGTGTTTGAGTCGCATGCTCGGAACAGGGCTGGCCACACAGACATCGAAGATGATACTTATATTGGAAGGCCCGTTAGCTACACAACGCCAGACATTGTTGCCAAACTTCAACAATTGGTTTGTGAGGATCAACGTTGACCCATTCAACACATTGTGAATGAATTGGGTATTGGTTAACTTATGGGACATGTCAACAAATGTTGACTGATGAATAAGGCACGCATCGTGTCACCGCAAAATTTGTGACAGGATCTTGACTGCAGATCAAAAGGCACAGCGTGTTGAAGTGTGCACAGACCTTCATCAGGCCGCACCTGACGATCCAACCTTCTTGTCACAGGTTGTAACCAGCAACAAGAGCTGGATTTACGGTTATGACCCAGAGGCAAAGCAACAGTCTTCCCAGTGGAAGAGCCCAAGCTCCCCAAGACCAAAATAAAACAAGACATGTAAAGAGCAAAGTGAAGATCATAATCATTGTTTTCTTTGATACCAAGGGAATTGTGCACAAAGACTTCATCCCGCACAACCAAACAGTGAATTCCGCGTACTACTGTGAGGTTTTACGATGGCTCTGTGAAAACCACAGTGAGGACGGCCGGAAGTTTGGCGCCAAGGTAACTGGCTGCTGCATCACGACAATGCGCCCTCTCACACGTCCTTGCTCACCAGGACCTTTTTGGCAAAAAGCGACATAGCAGTTGTACCCCAACCACCAGAATTGGCAACTTCGTGCAATTCCCAAAACTGAAACTTTTAACACTACATCTTGGTCGTAGCATTAGGATCGCTGTTTTCCGTCATTTGTAAATATTTCATTATTTTTATGAGCCAGAAATTTCATGTTTCTCTAAAATTTAAACAAATCAGTTACCATCTTTGTAAATTACAGTAATAAGGGCCATAGAATAAGATAGTCAAAATGCCTTAAATTACGGTAATCTTTTGTCAGAATTTTAGTATAAATAATACCCGCAGCTGAGTTATTCTATCTCTGTAAGTTTATCTTTCTACGAGTTCGGTTCTCTCTGTAACTTTAGCTGTCTGAGTTTTTGCCCAAGTATATTTATTGTAAACTGTGTTATTTTGAAGAAAATAGAGATGAGTGAGATTTTAATTTGTTTTAAAACAGTCAGTAATTAGAATACTTCTTTGCATAGAAAATATCTTTGACTTTCAATAGATCACTAAATGTATGTAGAAGAAAAATTTATCAGCTACATAGTGAAAAGAAATTCACCTAAAATCTAATCTGCAAGGTGAATCCCAAGATAAAATCAGGCATAAACTATTTCTTTTGTAACTGGCTTCGGCATACATGAAGTACCGGAGAATATATATATATATATATATATATATAAATTTATGATACGAATATTATAGAGGAAAAATTCCTAAATGGAAAAATATACGTAAAAGATAGATGAAGTAGACTTACCAGGCGAAAGGGCACAGGCAGTAATAGCAACAAATAAACACACAGACACACACAAATGCTAGCTTTCGCAGCCTAGCTGCTTCATCAGGCAGAAGGGAAGGAGAGGGAAAAGGAAATGATGAGGGTTTTAAGGCAGAGGGTAAGGAGCCATTCCAATCCCGGGACAGGAAAGACTTACCTTGGGGGAAAAATGGAAGGTAAATAAATGCACATACACCCACACATTTACACAGACACAAGTACACTTAGGCAGACATACTGTAGAACAGTTCTACAGTATGTCTGCCTAAGTGTACTTGTGTCTGTGTAAATGTGTGGGTGTGTGTATATAACGGATGACATACCCAAAGGACAGGTTCATCGACAGGCACAAATAAAATCGCACACAAACACACATACAAGCTTTTGCAACTGTAGGTCGCTTCTTCACGAAAAGAGGAAGGAAGGAGAGAGGAGAACGGAAAGGATACGGGTTTCAAGGATGTGGAAAAGCAGTCATTCCAATCCCAGGAGTGGAAGGACTTACCTTAGGGGGAAAAAGGAGGTAAACAAATACACACACACACACACACACACACACACACACACACACACACACACACACACACACCTGGACAGATATATTTCAAATATTATGTTATCAAATTAGAAGCCCCTGAGAAAAAGAATCTTCCTGTTCAATCATTACAAAAGTCTTAAATTAACAAATAGGTTCAGAAAAAAGATAAACACGACAAAGTGTATCAAGTTAAATAAAAGACAGTATTTTATTATGATAGATTATCAGGCATACCAACCTACACTTCATACAGGCAAGCCAAATAAAATTATAGAGCCATTTCATCCACAACGAATTACCACCAAATCAAAATCGATATAAAGAAGTCAAGTTACAAACTCAGGTTGAAAGGCTGTCGGTTCAACACTTTAACGCTGGCGGTTCTAAACACCCTCAAAGAACAGGACTTCCTGAATATGTTAGACTATAGAAGTGCTGGGACTGGTGTGTACATGCGGATGGGATCTACTTCAAAGGTGATGGTGACCATTAGTCCAAAGGTAAGGTTTTCAACAGACAGCAGCACCAGTCGCGAAAATTTTGGACAGTACCTCGTACTATAGTTTTCTGCCTTTTGTATACAGATGTGCCCTCTTCAAGACAGTTTTCTCCTCCAGTAGATTACAAAACAATGGTTCACACTTTAAACCTTTTAGTTTTCACTGATGCTAACATGTCAAATTTATATGGATTAGCCATCTCCAAACTCTTTGGAATTTCTATTTCAGATGAGTTGCATATAGTGTCTGATTAAGCTATTGATGAGGTCCCATTATTTTTTGGGCTCACTAAATCCCAGCTGCTTTGTGAGATCAAGTTAAATTGGAATTACACAGACTTACAGTCTTAGGTGTTATTACGTTGATTTCCTCCAATGACTAGTTGAATCCATTGGCAGTGGCAAAAAAGCAATGAATTTGATAAGATCAGTTATTCCTTGTCTGTTACCTACCAACTTCCGTGGGGGGGGGGGGGGGGGGTCTTTTCTTAAAACTTATCTGGCTGTCAGATATTTACAAATATACTTTCTTGAAGATTTCAAACATGTCCTAGTTTCAATAGCGCCTTAAGAGTTGGATTAATACCAATGGCTGCCTTTCAGTATGGCAAGCTTTCGGACCATTCTTCATAGCTTTTGAAGCAACTCATGACCTCTGTGACTGGGTGCTTCATTTACTTGGATTATGATGTTTTGGACTCCGCCACAGAGGAACATCGACACAAAGGATCTTGTTGGAATCACTCATAACAGCAGAAGCAAAATGAAATTTTGAAATGCCACAATTTTTACAGTCATCTCATGTTTACCCCAGTTTCTAGTGTCAAGCTGTTACAGCAAAACTTCAAACCAATTACTACCTTATCACATACTACCAATAAAAAGAGCTACAAGTGTTCCTTAATAGGATTACCAATCATCTTCAGTTTCTTCTCCGTGCACCCACATTATCTCAGTCCCTCCATGCTCTCTTATGCAATGACGTACCCTTTCAGCCACATCCATCCCTCCAACAAGCAGTCACAGTTACTTTCGGCACCCTTTTTGCTGACTTCCCAACCTGAGCAACATCTGATTTCACCACCGAAGTATCCCAGCATGGCCTTTGGGCTGGCACAAAAATGCGTGGATGGCTCTGATTGCATATGCAAACTATGACTCCACACAACTGCACTACTATCAGATCGGACAGGAGACCCTGGCCATCGTATCTACACTAAAAAATTCATATTTTACTATTTTTGTCCAAATTTCATTTTATTATGGACCACACAATGCTGGTATCTCATCATTCCAGCAGTGTCCTTCCCAAACAAATCTGTCCACCTTTAAAGTTGGATTCTGTTCCAGTCACAAAAACATGTATCATTTCTGTATATGCAACACATTATACCAATGTAGATGCTTTTTGCATTTGCTGATGGACTAGAATCCCACATTTGATTGGGGAGGCTGTTTTTTCTATTGAACATTGAAGCTCTGAAATGCTGTGGATGGTACATTTTCTCAAACAAAAAGTGGGAGCTGGCCAGATTCATTGACTATTCTGTTCACCACCATCTGCCTGTCCTTTACTGGCACTGTGCAGTTGTCACAGAAAACCTCTTGGTTAACCTACACCTAACCATCCGAGAGAAGCTACAGATCAATTTTTAAACATAAAATATTAATCTGTTTTGTTTGTAAACAAACTATCATCTTTAACTCAACCACCACATAACCACTCATGCCTTTTACAAACATGCACACATCTCAATGCACTGCTATGACGTTATGGGTCAAAGCTGACAGGCGGTACCTCTGACTATACCAAACCATCAGACACACACTACATATCACTTTTAAAACACAAAATCATAATCTATGTTCAGCTTGTAAACAAACTATCATCTTTAATTCAGATATGACGTCACTGATCGAAGCCTGGCAGGTCGTATCGCGGACTTCAATTGACCTCAAAATTGTTTGCACACAATTTCATTGATCTCAAAATCTCTGAGCACAAGAGTGTTAAGATTTAGATTTTATAAATACTCTAGTTAATAGATAACAATAGGAAATTAAAAGGCTCAAGATGTTTCAACTTGAGAGCAGTTTCTTGCAGCAAAATTAAAATGTCTTGAGTGACACTAAAGGGGGGGGGGGGGGGGAGGGACAGTACCAATGACATTGTAGTAATGGTGAGGTGAAACCCAAATAAAATCTGAGAGGGGCATTAGAGGACAATGTGAATATAGCCGTCAAACATGAAAACAGTCATATGTTTCATTAAATTAGTAAGTTACTTTTCATTTCCAACAAATTTAAATTAGGTAAGTATTTCTCTGTGTGCTAAGGCTAGCTACCACTATTTATCTCACCACAGATTACAATTGTTCAAGATTCATTACAGACTGAGAGCAGTATTTTGTTGTATTTATATTGACACAAAATAACTACCTCACATCAATGTTAATGATGATAAAGCATTTGCCTAATAAGAAGAAAACTCCATAAACGCTTTTACCAGTTCAAGGTTAATTCAATGCATAAAACTTAGGCAGAGAATGTTGTTTTAATCTATGCGTAATAACTGTAGCCACCCTACAACTGTACAAATACCTTCTATCATGCTGGCATTAAACTAATGTGTTGTGCAAATGTGACTTTGTGGTGATATATCTTAAGCTGTCAGTTTTTTGTAACAATCAGCAGTGCACGATGAAAACAGTGTATACATCATTAGCAATTATTTTGAAACACATACAAATATGAAATATTACCTTTGAACTCGATTTCCAAGCCACTGAATTCGAGTTCCACGCCTTGAAGAGCTTCGCTAAGGGTCTCATGGTAGTGATTTATTGTGTCTTTGGAGCCTACACAGAACGGCAACGAAAAATAGGCGTAAGTTTCTTGGCGGTTGTGGTAGGGTCCAACAGTGTTCATCCACAGCACAACTTCCTCATTATCATTGTACTGAAATAAAAATTATGTTATAAATTAGTTAGTTGATTGCTTGGCCCAGTCTAATTACAGGTTTCTGGCACAATATTTTGTTTGTAATTGGGGCGGAGATTGCAACCTGTGAGTATAACTGAAGTACTACCGGTATATGATGTGAGAGGGCCCTTATAAAACTGCAAGACATTTGTATTACAGTCTCCTAACTTCAGCATTCATGTATCGTACGGTGCGAACATGCATCATCGTGCATCTAACAAGTAATATTTACGTAAACACCACGAATACTTACTATATGTGTATGCTCGTCAGCGTTTACTCCTAAAACAATAAACAAGCACAAAAACAACAGCGACATGATTGTTGATAACATGCAGGCCCCCTTTAGTGGCAATTACTCGTTAATATCATCTGCCCCATCCACAACATTTCATCGATATAACACAGTTGTCAACAACACTGCTTCGTAAGAAGATTTTTGACTATTGCCACGTCAAAACACGAGATGTCTCTCACGTCGCAAAATGCTTGACATATACGAGCATTCTACCAAAGATGTTCGTTGAAGATGGTCTGAAAGATAATTTGCATACCAAGCACCATGGAGGTAACCATGCCAAGCACAGACATTTAATATCTTTGCTTCTCTTGATCTTTTCCAGGGCTTGCATCTTTGCACATGCACATGCTATAAGCGGCGAAATATAACAGCCGTAGTTTGATCGGGAGTGAGGTCTGGTAGCTGATCTTGCTGGTTTTTGTTGTCATTCAGGTGATTGTGATATATTGACTACACGTGAAATAGCTTGCGTTTTGTTTAGGTAGTGTTTCCTTTTTCTGTGTAGATTTGCGGTTTTGCATTTAGCACCGGCTCACTTCTTGTGCAACTCTGCAGAATCTACGAAATTTTAGCTATCTATTCGTGAAAATAATGACTAATAGTATAAACACAATGTATCTATGGTCAGAAGTGTGAAAACAATATACAACAGTTTACGATCAACAAATACGCTAGTTCATAGAACCTATGGGTATGGCGCTTTAAGCCTAGTTTACAAGATGATTGCACTAGTAATACAATCATGACGTAAGTGGCCTATTGCGAACAGCACCCAAATTGAAGAACGCCTTGGCGGTCATTATGGTGGCTACTTTCGCGCGATGAACCCGCTTTTTTTTTTTTCTTTTTTTTTTAATAACTTTTTAAGTGATTGGGAAAATGCGCACCACATCTATACAAATGGACCACGTACTTAGGAGGGAGTTGGAAGCATACATAATACTGTACAAAATTCAAGCTACCACCGGAAGCCTCTGTACTAAGAGCAGAGCTCACTGCAATACTAGAGGGACTCAAATATGCTGGCAGTATGACCCATGATACAACCATTATTCTATCAGACTCGTGATCAGTACTGTATCTTACACAGAATCATGCTATAAATAATACCAACAACTACCTGGTGTACCAGATATTAGAAAGCATTGGAGTCTTACAGCGTTGTAACAAGAAAATCATTATGCTGTGGGTCAAGGGATATCACAGTATTACGGTTAACGAAATTGTCGACTATCTTGCCCACATCATAAGCTCTGTGCGTGCTTCAACGACTATCGGTGGAACGTTGTATGTTTCAGAGCCCGGGGATCTTGGCTTAATTGCCCAAGCCGTGAGGACGTTACAAACCTCTCTATAAAAAAATAAAAATCTCTATCTCAAGGTGTGCTACATGCTGAAGTGATGCATGGCTGTTGAGGTTGAACAGTCGTAGTGAGCAATCTCTGAGGAACCTGCGGCACCTCAGTTGTATAAGGCTTACCCAGGCAAGCGGGGCTCTGCCTGGGTGGACCTTAATATACCTAGCTACTCGTGGGAATACCATGAAAAGATCTCGGACAACCATTGTCTCGAATAGAGTTAAAGGTGACTACAATACTGCAGAGTATGATCCCCAAATGTTCCCTTCCCTGGCCTCATTATGGGAAGAACGTCGGGCCAGACATCGCGGTGAGGCTTATGCCCCTAAATATCTATAAGATAGCCGCACTGATGGGGAATCTTTTAAGACGACCAAGCCCTTATTTTTCGTCCAGAATTTGGAGGACAAATTTGGTGAGGTGAAAGGAATGTCAAAGATGCACTCTGGTTCAGTGTAAATAACGACATCATCCCCAGCCCAGTCATGGGCATTGCTTGCCTGTGACAAGCTGGGTGATGTTTCCATTACCATCACGCCACACAAGACCTTAAATATGGTACACGGAATAATATTTCTCAAAGACCTGTTGTCACAGTCGGATGACGAATTGCGTGCCAACCTAGAACGGTGGGGAGTACATTTCATTCGGTGGGTCCATAGGGGTCCGAAGAACAACAGGGTCACCACCGGTGCCTTCATCTTGGCTTTCAAAGGTGATTCATTGCCTGGGAAGGTCAAGGTGATGATCTACCGGTCCGACGTAAACCCCTAAATTCCTCCCCCTATGCGTTGCTTTAAGTGCTGGAGTTTTGGGCATATAAGCTCCCGATGTGATGCCAACCCTACATGTCGGGAGTGTGGATGTGCGGTTCATATGAATGTCTCTAGCACGCCTCCTCCAGTATGTGTCAACTGTGGCCAGAATCACTCACCTATGTGCACGGTTCTGCAGCAAGAACACAAAATTATGGAATATAAGACCTGGGATCGACGGATGTATTCAGAGGCAAAGTGCAAATTTATGAAGCTGCACTCTGTGAACATGGCTACCTCCTATGCTGCAGCAGCCTTACCGTCCACCTCTACTCCGCCTACGTCAAAATCTGCGCAACCAACGCCAGTGGGCTCCCAGGCCTGATCGACTGCTGCTGACCCCTTGCCAATTGGGGGCACCACCTCCTCAGTTGCTCCCACTCTTTTCATCTTGACAGCAACGACCCCCCAAACACTGGAGACATCAGTCCCCACCCCACAGCTATAGAAGCAACGACCTTCCCTTGCTCGGAAAGGGGTCGCTCGGGTCACTCCCTTCAGAGGCTTCTCAGTGTGGTAGTGAGGATTGCAGCAGCAAATTGCTGCAGGATCCCTATGATGCTGGTAGAAGGGCCTCTAGTTCTTAGTCAGCTCCCATATTCACCTCTGAGAATCCCTCCCAGGTCTTAAAACGTAAAGGCCAGCGAGAGGCTAAAAAGAAAAAAATGAAGAAGGAACCTACGGTGGCTACAAAGCCAAAGTCATCCACATCCTCTGCTTCAAAGGATGAAGTCGAGATTCTCGCATCTCCTGAGGCTCTCATGCTAACTGAATCACCATATCGTCTCTATTTCTTTGGATACAGAGCAGGTGGTAGCAGAAGTTCCAATCGAATAATCTGCTTCTTTTCATCATCATGGCTATACAGCATGGAGAAAACATAATCCTCCATTGGAATTGTGGTGGATTTTTCTCGCACCTGTCTGAGCTGTGACAACTTTTAAGCATAACACCTGCTCTTTGCACTGCTCTCCAGGAAACATGGTTTCCAGCAATGCATATCCCTGCACTTTGAGGCTGCCAGGACTATTTTAAAAATCGTTCCACCTATGACAGAGTTTCCGGTGGTGTCTGCGTCTTCACCCTAGCCTCTGTCCCCAGCACTCCCATGCCTCTTCAAACATCTCTAGAGGCGGTTGCTGTTTGGCTCCGGGCAGTGTGAGATTTTACTATATGTTCAGTCTACCTTCCACCAGATGAGGATGTCTCTCTTGTCGACCTCGCTGGCTTGGTCGGCAACTTCCCCCACCCTTCCTTGTTTTGGGGGATTTCAACGCCCACCACACTTTGTGGGGTGGCACATACGGGGTAGAGACATTGAGTCCCTAAAGACGCAGCTGAACATCTGCCTTCTCAACACCAGTGCTCCTACACATTTTAGAGTAGCCCATGGAACATATTTGGCAATACACTTGTCTGTCTGCAGCCCAAGCCTGATTCCACATCTCACCTGGAAGGTCCATGATGACCTGTGCAGCAGCGTTCATTTTCCCAACTTCCTGTCACTCCCACATTGTCTGCCTACCTCGCTGGTCCCTTCATAGGGCTGACCGGCTAGCTTATTCGATAGCTGCTGCGATTACCTCTCCCCTTTCAGCTTATGTTGATGCTGCTGTTCAGTAGGTCACAGAGGCCATCATTTCTGCTGCTGTTCCCACCTCACTTGGATCACTCTACCGTAAGTTGGTGCCGTGGTGGGCACCAGAGATTGCCCATCTGGGAATGTTGGCGAGCACCACAGACGCCACCCTTCCGTAGATAATCTTACCGCCTTCAAGTACCTCCGCTGATCCAGCAAAGCAAGAGGGCCTCCTGGGAATGGTACGATGCCTCCATTGGTTCCCGCGCATCTCCCTCATGGGTATGGTCGCAAGTTAAATGCCTCTTCGTGTACCGCTCAACAGTGGGAATCCTGTGTCTCAACATTCAGGGTACAATCTGTACTGACCCTCTCACCTAACTGAGTACTTGGCAAACCACTATGCTTGCACCTCAGTGACTGCTGCTTATGGTGTGGATTTTCGTGCCCTCAAAGAGCTCTTGGAGTGAAATCAGATATCTTTTCAAACATGAAACTGGGAAACATACAATGTCCCTTTTACTGAGTTGGAATTTGAAAGTGCCCTTGCTGCATGCCCAGATACCTCCCCTGAACCTGATTGCATTCACAGCCAGTTCCTCCAGCACCTATCAGCAGACTCTAAGCACCAGCTTCTTGCCCTGCTCAATCGTCTCTGGGTTGAGAGTGTTTTCCCGTCTCAATGCCAGGATAGCATCATCATCCCGGTGATGAAGCCTGGAGCAGATCCGCAGTTGGCTGATAGTTACCAACTGATCAGCTTCACCAATGTTCCTTGCAAGCTCCTCGAATACATGGTGAGTTGGAGGCTTACATGGATCCTTGAGGACCAGGGACTCTTGGCCCCACAACAAGGTGGTTCTGCCATGGCCGCTCCACTATCGTCAATCTCGTGTTGCTGGAGTCGGCCATCCATACAGCCTTTACTCAATGCGGACATCTGGTTGCCATCTCCTTTGACATGCGTAAGGCGTACAACACCACCTGGTGCAACCATATACTGTCTACACTGTACAACTGTGGCTTACAGGGTCCACTTCCTGTATTCATACAAAACTTCCTCGTGCTGCGTTCTTTTCGTGTTCAAGTTGGTACTTGTCTCAGCTCACCTCATTATCACGAAAACGGAGTCCCACAGGGTTCGATTCTTAGTGTGCCTCAGTTTTTAGTCGCAATTAATGGTCTTGCTGGAGCTGTGGGGCCATCGGTTTCTTTCTCCTTGTATGTCAATGTCTTCTGCGTGTATTTTAGCTCCACGAGCATTAGCATTGCTGAACGGCAGTTGTAGATAGCTATTTGAAAGTCGCAGTCATGTGTGTTTACTCGTGGTTTCCAGTTTTCTGCATAAAAAACCTGGGTCATGCATTTCTGTCGATGCGGTACACCCGGAACCCAAACATTATTTAGTTGATGACCTGCTGTGTGTCGAAGATACACACCAATTTTTAGGGATGTTATTTGTTGACTGTCTTACTTGGTGATGCATCTCCGACAGCTCAAACAAAAGTGCTGGTGGCACCTCAACATCCTGCATTGCCTGAGCCACACTGTTTGGGGAGCTGCCCACCCAATGCTGCTGCAGCTCTATAAGGCCCTCATCCAGTCATGCCTTGAATATGGATGCATAGTTTATGATTCAGCTGCACCTTTAGCACTGCTGGCTCTGGTCCCATTTTTACATTGTGGTATCCGTTTGGTAACAGGGCTTTTTGCACAAGTCCTGTAACAAGCCTCCTAGTTGAAGCTGGGGTCCTACCCCCGCGGTTCTGCTGGCAACACCTGCTAGGGTCTTATGTTGCAGATGTTCCGGCTTTGCCCCACCACTTGAACCACCGGCTTCTTTCTCCAGACGCTGCATTCCCTATCCCTCCACGACGGCCCAGACCGGGTTACCACACTGCAGTCAGATTTTGTTCTCTCCTTTCGTCCCTTGAATCCCATCCACTCCCTGCCACTTTCTAATATTCCTTTCAAACCCCTCCTTGGTACATCCCTCGCTTAAAGCTTTGTCTGGATCTGTCCCGTGCATCGAAGGACTAAGTTAAGCCAACACAACTCCGTCACCAGTTCCTGCAACTCCTTGTTTCGTTCTGTGGCGCTGAAGCTATTTATACTGATGGGTCTCTAGCAGATGGTCATGCTGAGTATTCATGTCTCCATGGTGACCGTGTCAAACAGCATTCATTACCCTGGGAAAGTAGTGTCTTTACTGCAAATCTGTTCGCCATCCTAAAGGCTCTAGAACATCTCTGAGCCTGCCCCAGGGGGTCATTTGTCATATGTAGTAGCTCCCTGAGTGGCTTGCAGGCAATCGACCAGTGCTTCCCTCACCACCCATTAGCGCAGTTCATTCAAGACACTGTTTTCTCTCTCAGCAAGTCTGGCCGTTCTGTGGTCTTTCTGTGGACCTCTGGCCAAATTGGCATACCGGGTAATGAACATGTTGATCAGTTGGCCAAGCAGGCCACTAGTGCACCACCTTTAGCCATTGGCATCATGAAATCAACCTCAAGTTAGCATTGTACCAGAAGGTGCGCGAGGCTTGGAGTGCTGAATGGTCTACCATGAGTGCAGCGAATAAGCTTCAAGCAGTGAAGCTATCCACGAATCTATGGAAATCTTCATTGTGGCCCATAAATCAAGAGTCAGTTGTCCTCTGCCACCTCCGTATTGGGCATACCTAGCTGACCATCTCCTTCACTGTGAGGCCTAAGTTATGTATGTTTGCATTCTTAGCATGACACGTTTCGAGAACAACTCACTGTCAAGATATAATATTTACCGTAAATATTATGTTTACTCAAGTCTTTTTCACACTGAAGTCAGTTTAAGATTATAAAATAGTGTGTCTTAGCACTAGTAGGAACTAAAACAGAAGCGAATTTTAATCTCTTTGGCCAATGCTTGTTCAACCGGCTGATGTGTACATGCTCAACTGTCGGTAACGCTGCCAGTTTTGCTTCTTCCGGCAGTAAACACTTGCTTCCATCTTTAAAAGTTCCACGCAGTTCCATTGTCCGAATATTGTAATGGTTTTTGTGTGATATAAGTCTACTTTTAATTCCCAGCAGCAACACACATTTTTATTGTCTTTTGGAACTCCACTCCTGATTAGTTGCGATCTGATGATGTTGTTCAAAGCTGATGGTTGGTATTCTCATCTACACTAAACACTTGAATACATTTAAAATGACTTTAGAATCTATAAATTATAGCTACATTTTGTTAGTGTATTCACATGCCTAATTCTTTCCTTTCTTGATTTTCTAAAAATATCCATTTGACTCATTTCATGTGGTATGAGCAGAGTACCACCTAAAATTTTACTCCGCCAAGTGGAGTACTGCCTAAATTTTTTTTCCACCTAAAGCACTGTGAATATTAGCATTTTTAATGCTGTAAGCCAAAAACTTTACAGTAGCATGAAATACTCAAAAGTCAGCAACTATCGTCGTAAGTTTCAACTTCACAATGTGCGTTCTGCAAACCCCTTTCAGTTGTTACACCCATATGTGAAACAGGTGACTTTTAAATTCTGTGTCAATATTAAATAATATTAATTCATTTAAAAAAAAATTCAAACTGTAATGAGGCAACTGATCTCATGACCACAATAGTTATTTTACACAATCATAAAATGAAACTTTTTGAACTGCCTGTCCACCAGTACTGCTTAACACTTTCGCTGCGGCTGACGCTATCCTACAATGAGCACGGACGCTTATAAGCGTCAGCTGCAGTGAACATGTTAAAGTAGCTCATTCTTAAGAGCTATTGTACCAGTATTGTAAAAGCCTGTAATTTATTTCATTGAATCCTATATTGTCTTGAGTAACAGCCTGTTAAGCAAGAGTAGGCTAATTATTTCTGAACAGGAGTGGTAGGGCTACTTGTATTCCTGAGAAATACAAATGGGAAGACAGTACTCATTCTTTTTATTCCTATCTTAAATCAATTTATGCCATTAAATACTGAGCAGCACTTCACTATCATGTTTCATGTATACTACAATGGTCAAACTGTGCAGACATGACTACCAACTAAGTATATAAACTGCTGTAGCAACATAATATTCGATTTATCTTCTAACAACATTCATATTAATCTGACGCTATCATGGCGTCGGGCCAAATGTTCAAATTATCCCGCAACAGCAGCACTGTTACGCCATGTCACGGTCTAACATATGTTACACTGTGGCCGTGTCCTACTTGAGCGACAACAGCAAGCGACAGCTTCAACCGACAACTCTACCGTATTTAGGCCATGTCCTACATGAGTGACAAAAGCAAGCGACAGTGCGCGACGTACAGCTATGCGACACTGCAACTACAAGCAGCGACATTTGGCGACATGGCCGGGTGTCCTACGTGAACGACAACTTCTCACTACAAGATGGCGGCTAGAACTGATCAACTGTTTATAAAATTTGTCACCCCTAAACCATACAATAACAACAGCTCCAGAGTAAGGCAATAATAATATATTAACTCAAGATGTCAAAGTGCAGGTATTGTTGGTAATTAGTAGGTTTAATGTGGATGTAGGTGTGGATGGAGCTGTCAGTGGAGTGGAGGTTAACATGTAGGAAGGTGGCATGCTGGGTAGAGAAGGACCAAGTTTAACTGATGGAAGAGGAGTAGTTGAGGTTGTTTGGGTATGGGGATAGGATGTCCTGGTCCTGAGTCCAGATCATATTATCAATGAACCTTAACCAGACCAAGCGTTAGGGGTTTTGGGAGGCTAGGAAGTTTTCCTCTAGACAGCACATAAAAAGAGCATGGGTGCCCATGCCTGTATTGCAGATTTGATTGTATACTTTTCCTTCACAGGCTTATTAGGAATGATTTTTGGGGCTTGGAGTCTGAAGGACACTGAGAAAGGTAGTGTTCGAGAGCAGCAAGACCGTGTGCGCATGGAGTATTGGTGTATAGGGAGGTGGCATCAACAGTGACAAGTAATCATCCAGGAGGTAAAGGGGTGGATATATTGGAGAGTTGGAGAAGGAAATGGTTGGTAATTAGGGTGTGGGATGATGGGTTTCGAACAATTGGTTGGAGGTGTTGGTCAACAAGAGTTGAAATTCTTTCTGTGGAGGCACAGTAACCAGCCACAGTTGGATGTCCAGGATTGTTAGGATTGTGGATTGTTGGGAGCATAAAAAATGCAGGTGTGCAGGGTGTCATTGGGGTGAGGAGGGAGATGGATTTGGGGAGAGATTCTGGAGAGGACCATAAGATTATAGTATGGACTGTCATCTTGTACTTTTGGAATGGGGCGTCCTGGCACAACATGTAAGTGGAGGAATCAGTCAACTGATGCAGGCCTTCTGCCACATAATCACTGTGATTCATAACAATAGTAGTGGAACGTTTGTCTGCAGGGAGAATGATTAGGTTGGGATCTGTTTTGAAGTTGTATAATGCTGGCCTCTTTTATGCTGAAAGGTTGGTATTCTTAGGAAGGGACTTGGGGAAGGATGACAATGCCAAGTTGGAAGTGAGAAATTCCTGGAAGATGACCAAAGGGTGGTTAGATGGGACTGAGGGAGGGCACAGTTAGATGGTGGTATGATTGAGAGAGACAGGGTTTAATGTTGGAATCTGATTAGCTTTGATTGGAGAGATTGGTGGCAAAGTAGTTTTTCTAATGTAGGGAATGGCAGAAGGAGAGGAGGTCTTTAATGTGTCACTTGGTTAAATTAGGGTGTGGGGCTGAAGGTAAGACCTTTGCATAGAGTGAAACTTCTGTGGTGTTGAGTTTTTTAGCAAAAATGTTAACAACTTTGTTGTTCTTGTCACCCAATACCACTCCAGTCTGGAACAATTAAATCACATCCTTCACCAAGGCTTTGATTATCTTTCATTGTGCCTTGAAATGGAAGACATCCTACCCAAGATCCTTCTGACCCCTCCTATAGTGGTGTTCTATCAGCCATGCAACCTCGACCCCCCCCCCCCCCCACAGGGGGCTCACGGCACTTTTATAGATACATGTGTGGCATGCACAGTGCCCTGAGCTGAAGCAGCCTTCCTTCCCACCCCAGGTTGCTTCAGTTCCCCTCACAGTTCATGCCTTAACCCGGAACGGGTGTCCATTGCAAGTCAAGGTGGTTTCCTGTTGCAGTTTTTCTCTTTCCTTGGTTTCTTCCTTCCCTAACCTTTGCTTCTGTCTTTCACTCCTTGCTGTACTCTTCTAGCCTTCCTCTCCTCCTCATTTAGGCTCCACTTCGGCATTTGAGACACACTCTTTTATCTTTCTCTTCACTTCCTCTATTCTTCTTCTTTCCTTCCTGTGCGTGTCTGAAGGCCGACCCATGCATTCTCATGCTTAGCAGGTGACGGGATAATGCATGATTCCCACCCCAGGTAGACAAGTAGCACACATGCCCCCCCCCCCTGGTAAAGGCCAGGCCCAAGGAGGGGTGATTACCCGAGCTGGTACCTTCCGAACATGCCGAATGGTCCCTCCAGCCGTTCTCGGGAGGTGTGACCTGAGGTGTGAATAATCACCTAAGGTGGATAAGCCCTAAGTGAGGGCCCCCCACTAGGAAGGAGTGTGCCATCGGAGATGCCAGTAATCATGGGGGACATTTCCGCAATGACTTCCTTCTCTTCTACTGTGACTTTGGCCCAAAAAAGAAAGATTGATTCACCTCAGAGTAAGAAAACGTTGCCTAATTTTCCCAAATTTCTGGTTGTTTCTCAAATTGACAGACAGGATTTCTCTTCTGTTAATCCTTTCATAATTCAGAAGGGTCTTGATGCGATTGCTGGCCCTGTTAAGACCTGTTCCCGGCAGTGCAATGGAACATTGTTGCTGGAAGCGGACAGTGCTTTCCAGGTGCAAAAACTGATAAGGACTACGCTATCACACACGTTTCCTGTCCAAGTAGAAGCGCATCGCACCCTCAACTCATCACGGGGGGGGGGGGGGGGTAGTTTTCACAAGATCCCTTGATGGGTTATCAGAAAAAGAAATTCAAAACTACATGTCTGATCAGGGTGTAACAGCAGTGCATGGAGTGTTGAAAAAGGTCGATAACCAGTTAACACCAACTCAAACTGTGTTTTTGACATTCGACAAAGTTGAACTTCCGTCCAAGGTCAAAGCAGAATATTAAGTTATCTCCATTTGCCCTTGTGTACCAAACCTTATGCGCTGTTTCCAATGCCATAGATTCAACCACACCCATCTATCTTGGCCCAATATAGCAAAATGTGTCACTTGTGGTAGGGACGCCCATGAGGCCGACTGCCCACCTCCATCCCCTCACTGCATTAATTGCATGGGTGACCATGCTGCTTCCTCTAGGGACTGCCCTGTTTATAAAGACGAGAAGATCATGCGGACTTCAAAAAAGGAACCTGTCCATGAAGATTTTCTCCATAGTCAGGCTTCTTGACCCTCAACTACCTCTTCTTCTCACCGTCACTCTTCCAAAAGAGCTAACAAAAAAGAGTTCCTCTCCTTCCCCACCGAGGCATGACTCATCCATCATGCCGCCCAACAGTAACCGGCCCCAGTCATCCTCTGTCTCGCCGGGATGCACTACTGTTAGCCGGGAAACCGGCGTTTTACTGGCGGAGGATGCTGCCCCTACCGATCAACTCGGGAAGGTGGCAGAAATTGCAGTTTCATTGATGGAACAAGATTTTCCACCAATGGATTGAGATAGCAGTGCTCCCCTGAAATCAGGCCATCGAGGTAACTCCCTTTTGCCTCGTTCTTCTCTTTTCTCCCCTTATTCTTATCATGGCGCTTCTTCAGTGGAATATTCGAGCTCCAAACACGAGAATTAAAATTACTCCTTCAATTGCACTGTCTGCTCATAGTTAGCCTCCAAGAAACCAAGTTACACCCACAGGATCGTATAGCCTTCCCTCAATATACCTCTGCACGTTATGACCTACCTCCTGTGGATGATATTCCAGCCCATGGAGGGGTTATGTTGCTCGTTCAGGACGACATCTATTCCCATCCCATCTCTCTGCACACTTACATACAGGCAGTTGCCATCCACATTACTCTCCCTACCCCTTCCTTCTCTCTCTGCAATATCTATACCCCATCATCATCTGCCTCTACTAGGGCAGATGAGCTGCAACTTGTTACCCAGCTTCCTCCACCTTTTGTTTTGCTTGGCGACTTCAATGCCCACCACCCCCAGCATCTTGCCAAAGAGGCTCCCTTCTAGCAGACCTTTTCAACCATCTCAATCTTGTCTGCCTAAACACTGGTTCACCAATGTTCCTTTCAGACACAACGCACACCTATTCCCACTTGGACTTCGCGATATGCACTCCTCAGCTAGCACATCGGTTTGAGTGGTATGCCCTTTCTGATAGGTACTCGAGCGACCACTTCCCTTGTGTAATCCACCTACTGCATCATACCCCATCTCCACATTCCACCACCTGGAACATCCCCATAGCTGACTGGGGGCTGTATTCTTCCATGACAGTTTTCCATGACCAGCATTTCCCCAGCTGAGACAGTCAGGTCCAGTACCTCACAGAGGTTATTCTCACTGCTGCCAAACATTCCATACCTCGTACTTCCTCTTCTCCATGCCGTGTCCCAGTCCCCTGGTGGACTTTAGCATGCAGCGATGCTATTAGACCCCGGCGACGTGCTCTACACACCTTTCAACGCCACCCAACGATGGAGAATTGCATCCATTACAAACGACTGCGAGTGTAATGCTGTCATGTTATAAAAGAAAGGAAAAAAGCCTGTTGGACTGCCCTCACTAGTTCTTTTAACGAATTCACTCCCTCCTCGGTTGTCTGGGGTAGCCTGTGTCGGTTTTCTGTTTTCCACTCCCCAATTTCAGGCCTGACAGTAGCAAACACAGTCCTTGTGGACCCTGTTGATGTATCCAATGCATTAGGCCACTTTTTTGCAGAGGTTTTGAGCTCTGCTCATTACCAGCCTTCCTCCCCCGCAAACAGGCAGAGGAGGCACAGCCACCTTCTTTCCAATTTTTAAATCGTGAAAGTTACAATGACACCTTCACTATGTAGAAACTAGACCCTGTTCTCGCCATATCCTGCTCCTCTGCTCTGGGGCCCAATGCCATTCATATTGAGATGTTGAAGAACCTTTCTCTTGAGGGTAAATGTTTCCTTCTCTGCACTTATAATCGCATATGGACTGAAGTTTAGGTCCCCACAAGTTGGCGTGAAGCCAATGTTGTCCCCATCCCCAAACCAGGAAAGGACAAATATCTTCCTTTTAGTTATCACCCTATTTCTCTTACCAGCTGTGTCTGTAAGGTGATGGAATGCATGGTTAACGCCCATTTGGTTTGGCTCCTTGAATCCTGATGCCTCCTTACCAATGTCCAATGTGGTTTTTGCCGACACTGCTCTGCAATTGACCACCTCATCACCTTGTCGACTTTTATTATGAATAAATTTTTGAAAAAGTGCCAGACGGTGGCTGTGTTCTTTGATTTGGAGAAGGCCTATGACACCTGTTGGAGGGCGGGAATTTTCCGCACCATGCATACCTGGGGCTTTCGCGGCCATCTTCCCCTCTTTATCCATGCAATTTTAACGGACAGACATTTTCTGGTATGAGTGGGCTCTGTTTTGTTAGACCCATTTGCCAGGAGAATGGGGTGCCACAGGGCTCCATTTTGAGTGTAGTACTCTTTGCCATAGCAATTAACCCAATTATGGACTGCCTCCCACCCGATGTTTCTGGTTCCCTCTCTGTGGATGATTTCACAATCTATTGCAGCACTAAAGAACATGTCTGTTGGAGCACTGTCTCCAGTGTTGTCTCGACTGTCTTTATTCTTGGAGCATCACAAATGGCTTCCTTTTCTCCAATGAGAAAACAATGTGCATCAACTTCTGGCGATACAATGAGTTCCTTCCACCATCTCTACATCTAGGCCCCATTGCTCTCCCATTCGTGGAGACAACAAAATTCTTGGGACTAATGTTTGATAGGAAACTTTGTTGGTCTCCACACGTGTCTTCTCTGAATAACTGTTGTACATGTTTCCTTAATGTCCTCCATGTTCTTAGCAGTAGGTCATGGGGAGCTGATAGAACCGTCCTTCTTCACCTTTATCAGTCCATAGTTTGACTGAAGCTGGATTACGGAAGCACTGTTTACGCATCCGCACTACCATCCATCTTGTGCCGTCTTAACTCAATTCACCATTGGGGGTTATGCCTAGCGATTGGAGCCTTCTATACCAGCCCTGTTGAAAGCCTCTATGCAGAAGCTGCCTAATTACCATTGCACTATCGGTGTGATATATTACTCTGTCAGTATGCATGCCAGCTGCTGTCAATACCCAAGCACCCATCCTACCCATCATTTTTCAACGTCTCCCTTGATCACCAACATGGGGTATCTGCACTGGTGCCTCCAGGAGTTTGTTTTCGTTGCCTGCTTCAGCAACTCGATTTCACTCTTCCTGACACCCTTCGAATGGATGTGAGCCCAACACCACCGTGGCTTCAAGCACAGGTTCACGTCCACCTCAAACTCAACTCGCTCCCAAAGGCAAGTACCCCAGATTTGGTGTATCGCTCAAGGTTTGTCGAACTTCATTCGCAGCTTGAAGACAACATCTTCATCTATACAGATGGCTCTAAGAACATGGCTGGTGTTGGATCTGCCTTTGTCGTTGGGTTCGACAGCTTTCAATACAAGCTCATTGACCAATGCTCAAATTTTACAGTTGAGCTTTTTGCTCTCTATCAGGCAGTCCAATATGTTTGCCGCCACCACCACCCTTCTTATGTCATCTGCTGAGATTCTCTCAGTGCCATTCAGAGTCTTAGAGACCCGTATCCGGTCCATCCTGTTGTACTCCAACTCCAACGCTCCCTTCAATTGGTAGTTGAAGACGGCTTTCGCATTCGCTTCCTGTGGGTACCTGGCCACGTAGGTGTGCCGGGGAACGAGGCTGCTGATGCTGCGGCCCGGGCTGCCACTCTCCTACCTCGGACAGCAACCATTTGTGTCCCATCAAATGACTTTCAGGGGGCTATTTGCAGACGTATTGTTGCATCATGGCATCGGCTGTGGTCCTCACTTCAGGACAATAAGCTTAGAACCATAAAACCGATCCCGACAGCTTGGAAGACCTCCTCCGACCCCTCCCATTGTGAGAAGGTAATCTAGGCCCGGTTGAGAATCGGTCATCACTGGTTCAGCCACCAACACTTATTAACAGGCAACTCCCCACCAGTCTGTTCCTGTGGTCACCCAATGACGGTGCGCCATGTTTTAATGCTCATGTTGCAGTAAATCTGCCATCCACTTTGGAGGACAATTTAGCTGATGACGCATGGGCAGCTGCTAAAGTTTTGCGCTTTATACATATGACAAATCTGTCCAAGGACATTTAATTCCTTCAAATGATATTTTTTATTCCTCATTTTAGTGATATTCAGAAATTCTCGTTATAGGCATTTTTTAAACCTTGTATTAAGTCAATTTAGGGTCATAATCGGGCGCTAATGACCACTACAGTTGAGCGACCTAAGACCACAAAAAAAGGGGGGGGGGGGGTGGCCTCTGAACTGGGCATATGGGAGTTGAGGTTCTACGGTCCTGCAACCACCCTGGCCTCAACCTAAGAAAACTTGCCATCACTACACACTATGCTTTGTATACTACCCCCGCCCCTTGCCCATTTATTATCCTGTATCCTCTAATGACAGTCACCCCTTTTGGGAATGACTCAAACTGAGCCCTAATATTTTCCAAAATTGCAGAAAGTTTTATTAGTTCACAGTCTCTATAACAAAGTCATTCCACTGTAGGTGAAGTTGATATAAAAAGAACTTATCTTATATGCTGGCTGAAGTCCACTGCGCTGTGAGCTGTCTTCGGCATTCACTAAAATATTTGATGTTTCAGGATATTTTCGTAAATCATAAACATGTCAGTTGATATGGAAACGATTTTATTTCCATTTAAATGGAGTTTAAACCAATCACATAGTTGCACAATGTCCAAAATAAAAAAAATTGCAGCAGCAAGACAACAGAACTGCTTACAGGTTTGTGACTACTAAAAGAATAACAAAACATGGTTTCTCTCAAACATCTTTCATTGTAACCGCGTAATAAGATTGATGACAAAAGTTCTTCAGTTACCAAATAAATAATATAACAATACTTGAAATATGCCAAAATACACAAATTAAAATATTACATTTAGGCTTTAACTATTTAACTCAATGTATGTACGCAGTGGCGACGCTAGACGAAAGCTGGGCGTCGGCGAACTCGTCTTTGCGAGGCCCTTTCATTTTTTCAGTCAGGAAGGAAATACTAAATATAATAAGCTGAATTATACACCAATAATCATTAGGCTATACTAAAATTTTATTAGTATAATATAAAAGTATCATTGCAGTGACAAAAATTACAATAAACAAACACAAATTAAAATAGACGAACTTTTCGGTTTTCGCCTCACTGAGTTGTTTTAAGATCACATCATAATTACTACTAGCCACTATTTCGGCTTCGAATGACAGTACTGACAACGCAGATAGTCTTTCTTGGCTCATTGTGCTTCTCGAGTAAGTCTTAATCAATTTTAACTTTGAGAAGCTGTACTGACTGGAACTGTGAGCATGAGTCTTATTGTTATATAAACATTTGGTATACTTCTTCCAAATTGTTTTCTCAAATGCACTGAAGAAGTTGTTTTACAAGAAATTAACTAAAAATTGCATCAATGCTGCACTCATACGGAAATAAATACGGACAACTAAATAGCTGCCGGCTGGGAATAGCCGAGAGCACTAAGGCGTCATACCACGGTGAGCGAGATCGCTCTCGTCGGGGGTCAAATCCCACCCTTTGGTACAGATCTTGTATTCGTCCTGTGGTTAAGCTAGATGTGGGTCATCGCTACATAACCCAGCAGTTGAAAAGCGCCTTTATATAAAGAAAACTAAAAGTTTTAACAATGTTTTGCGAGGCCCCCTCAGGCGCGAGGCCGTCGGCGGTTGCCGACTTCGCCGCCACTGTATGTACGTGTTTCATGAAATTTGTATTTAATGTGGTACAAAAACTAAAAGTAGTGTTTTGAGTAGGGTTTAAATGAACTCAGTTTATTTAAATTATTTATGTTATTGAAATGCACACTTATCTGTTTTGCCACTATTGTGTAGGCATACTATTATGTAGACATGGAATTTTAATGTATTTCAGTTTGCGGTCTAATTTTTTATAAATACGGATTTGTGTAAAGTTGTAGTAGTTTTGTCTATTTTGAAGATAGTTTCTTAGTATCAAAAGGATTATTAATTTTAGTATGTGAAAAATTATCAGTATTTAATTTAGGATCGAGTGATATATAAAACATTGTCTGCCTGAATTTATTTAAACAAAAGGTACAGACGGTATGTAATCATATTGTGCAATAGTTACAACATGTAGTAGTGTTGGTTTTATACAAATAAGTATCTTCATAGCTTCTGAAACTAAGTGTAATCCATTTTTAGTGTTTGCAGCTATTATTTACGAAAGTATTAAAAATTGAAAATTACGTAAAAGGACAGCCAAAGTTATGTTTAAATCAACATACTATTTCTTAAAAACATTTTAGTAATAGTGTGAATAGTATGTTAAACTGAACGTGAAAATGTGATATTTTACATGTCCAGTAGTGAAGTTTTATTTAGGTATCCGATATTTCGTGTTTGTGATGTTGGCAACAAATTTTCTAAGGAGCGTGCAACATAGCTGAAACGTTACAATCCCTCCAGTTCGTGTCTTCTTTCTAACTTTGTGCCACACCATACAATATCCCCTAATTAAAAACTTTTATATTTTTTCCTTATTATTTTTATCATTTCAATCCCCCCCCCCCCCACTACATCTCCCTTTTATCCTCTCCTGCTCCTTCCCTTTACTACATTCAATGCTGCTTGAAACATACCTGCTTGCACAATTCATCATGCAATGTGGAACTTCCCACCCCCATCTTTACTGGGCATCCTAACCCCTCTAAGCCACTCCATTTCCCTTCTCACTCACCGCAAGATGCTTGTAACACTGAAGTAGCCGGAACTTATGGTTGAGTGTGCAACTAATTTCTTAGTGATTGTGTGAAAGTATGTGCTTCTTTGTCTGATGAAGGTGATGGTCAAAAATTTAATTTGGGTGAATATGATTACCTACTTTATGTGCCTGTCAGCAGATCAACGAGCATCTTTACAGTGAGATTTTATCTATCCTTTATTATTGATATTCCAAACTGATTTTCCATTACTAGGAAATCTAGGTTCAAATACCGGTCCACCACAAATTTTCAATTTTGCCATTGAATATATTTCAGTGTGCTACCACAATCTAGATATATGAATATTTTGAATTCCTATGATCCGAAATAATACAAAAAACTTCTATGAGCCACTCAAGGAAGCTTGGTTGCACAAATTGGGTGGACTTATCAAATGTTGAACTAACTGTACCTTTACATTGTAACATACTGGATGCCATGAACATGTATCAAAACAAAAAAACTAATGGGGGTGGCCAAGTTACCACCAAATAAACACAACAAAAAGGAAAAGAGAACAAAAGAAAATGTCATAGACAACAATGATGCTGTAACTTAGCAGCACTCACAAGTAAACAAACTTCACAAGTCTGACTGCTGATGCATGTTGTGTGACAATGGAGGTCTCTTAGTAACCAAGTACTTTCACTGTTGCACATCAAGCAGAAGTAACTTCAACTATACTCATTCAACAAAGTGTATTTGCTGGCCTGTGGGGTAATAATAAATGTGTAAGCATGTACGATCATTTTGTCTGAGAAATGATTTATTGGTGTAAAATTCATACACCAAGCTGTCTAGTCACAGAGAGAAACACCTACAGACACTGAAACAAATCTGACAATAGCTCGAATACACTGCAGTTATTTTTAAATCATGACAATTATTGCGCCTGACATCTAGTGGCAACACAATGTGCTCGTGGATCTATGAAGTGAGAACTTCACGACCCTGAAAGCTCAGGATTTAACATCAAGTCCTTTAAAACCTTACAAATTTTTGATTAAAATAGTTTTATTTGTGCTTTAGTCTTTTATTTATTTAAGAAAAATGTTTTTGCAACACTGTGAAATTTTTTTGGTAATGTTTTCCATTTTTTATCACATTCCATGAAAAATAAATTATATTTAAAATTTAATTTCATGTACAGTTGTACTTTTTTCTTTATTTCACATAATATTTTTTGCTAATTGAATCTTAAGTCATCACAAAATCTATATTTTTAAAATGATATCCCAGAACTCACTGGTTGTACCCCACTTATCCAACAGCTTCTAGGAGGGAGAAAAATTTGTTTATCAAAATTTTGCCTCATTATTGGTTGATTTCAAAAATTAAAAAAAAGCTGTCATATTTTATTCATTACATTTTCACATTTATTGTGCATCTTGTTTTGTGACAAGTTCTACATCCAAGAGGTTCTCCTCAGTTTGTATGAAGTGGAACAAAAGTACATCTAATTTAATCTACTCTAATAGCTGTCAGAAAAAGAAATTACTACACCTGGTAAGAAGTCAACAATTTATATTTGATGACGGTTAATGCCACCTGACATATGGTTTCAAAACCATCCCCCAACAGATAACTTAGTGACATTGAAGTGTTCTGGATGCTGGTTAAAGAATATTCTTCAAACAGTGAACCAACACTTCCATACTTAAAGTCACTTCCAGCAAGGTTAAGCATATAATTTAATATAGTTGTATTCAGTTTTAATTAAGAGATCCAACCTCAGCTGTGCCTCTGTCATTTCCAATATGTGCAATTATAATTTGTAAACTTATTGATGTAAATTGTTCAATTATAATTTCCTGAATAAATACAAAGAACAACTCAATTTTGCTGCGAAACTTCTAAAAATCAATTTATTAGCCTTTTTATACTTATAGTTGAATAATAGAACAATATGTTGAACATCAGTCAAACCATGAATGAATAATATGATAGCACAAAGAGGAAACATTTCTAGCAGGAAAAATATATATAAGAAGTAGATGAGGTTCACTTACCAGGCGAAGGAGCACAGGTATGTGATAGTAACATAAATAAAACACACACACACACACACAAAGGCAGACATATGCAAAATGCCTATGATAGTACCATGAACATACATAAAAATCAACAAGAATTAATTCTTCATTTGTCCTTCTGTCCTGTTTAGTTACTCTTAGATCATGAAGAAACTTCTTCAATTACTTCATGTCATCTGTGACAACTATGTGCCGCCTTTCGCCCACAGAATCTGTGACAAACAGTGAATCTGGCTGCAGCTTCTGCTCTGCAGAAGCCTAATATCAACTTAATTAATATTTAGATACCTCAAGTTCATATAAAAACGTACTAGTGTTCAATGTAACACTACGGCTTAACTCTCAAAGCACCATCTGTGTATTCCCATTTACAGGGAATGTTTACAGCCAGAAGGCTCTTCATGATTTCAATGTGTGAAGCTAACAGGACACATGCCTTGGAGATGCACTCATGCATCCTACAGCCAACTGAATGAGTTTGAAAGGGGTACAATGGTGGCCTTCTGAGTGGCAGTATGGTCCTTTTAGAGCATTGCAATGTAAGTTGGATGAACTGTGACAGTTGTGGAACAGTGCTGGTTGCAATAAACATGTGAACATCCTCACACTCACAGACAAGATTCTACTCATCCATTAAGAACACGTCTCTCAAGATCATAGTATTGCAAGGACAAAAGGGGCAGATCTTACATCTACCACAATGGATATAAAAGGATTTGTGAGCCCTGAAGTGTCAACACAAACTGTTGCCAACTGGTCACTAGCAATGGGACCAGGGCTGTCTGTACCTAGGGGGCGCCAGGTGGGTGCTGCCCGGGGATTACCATGTGGTCTAAGGTGCCGTGTCGTCATGGAGGATGAGGCCGCTCCTCCCTCAAACATGGATGTTTTTGTTGTCTTTAGAATAGGTTAGTGTAACATAGTTTAAGTGGTGTGTAAGAGTAGGCACTAATGGCATTAAAAATTTGATTCCATAAGGACTCGCATACATTTCACCTGGTGAGCACCTTATACCATGAGCAATCATTCTTTCTCCTGAGTCATGGTCCTGCACGTGTAGGGTTGGCTTTGTTAATCATATTTGGCATGTTACCAGTTACAGGGTGGCTGGATGCCCTTCCTGTTGCCACTCCATGGCCCCCCTGAGAGGAAATGTGTTATTCAAATGTCTGTGTATTGTGTTATGTGGTGTTGCACAAGTACAAAGTGCGCGCCACCTACTTTCGCCGCGCGCCGCCATGCACGCACGGCGCGGCGTTCTTACGACGTCAGCCACGAGCGCCCTCTGTTAGAACTCCGCTCTTGGCCACCAGTGAACAACATCGGGGCTGAGATAGCAACCAGTTAGGACCTTCGGAATCAGATAGGCACCAGTGAAGACTTGGCTATAGTATAGGCACTAGGCAGGCCTCTAACTCAACTATGTATCAGCACTCTGCAGTACTGAATTGTGTAAAAGTTAAGTATTGTATAAATTCTGTGCAATATATCTCATTCTAATTTACTCTAGTGTTTCTAGTTTCTGGCTGCTCCCCTCTGTACCTGCAGCAGCGTGCTATCTTTATTCCTGTGTCGGTCTCATTCCACTCGGCCACCGACACCTACGACGGAAACGAGACACAAAAGCGGCGACGAGGCTGGGACACAAAAGTGGCGACGAGGATGGGATACAAAATGTTATATGTGTGAAAACGTCAAGTGTTATAATGTTTGCGAATTGTGTAACTGATGTGGGACTTGGGGACCAGCCCGGTATTCACCTAGGGGGATGTGGAAAACTGCGTAAAAACCACATCCAGGTTGACCGGCACACCGATCCCCTTCGTTAATCCACTGGGCGGATTCAAATCAGGGCCGGTACATCTCTCTGTCTCTGAAACCAGTGCATTAGATCACACTGCTAACCGAACGGGTCACCATGAGCAATCATTATTCCTGTAAAAATATAGGCACCAATATTACTTACAAATATGCTTCATGGAGCTTTTGGCACAGCTTCAACTTTTGATGGGCAGGTATAAGTGGCCCACACACAATAAAATAATAAAAAAAGAAGACAGTTTCACTTAGGAGTGGATGGAGTAATTTGACTGCCCTTGTGGAAAGGAAAGGTGTGTGACAGGAATGATGACACTGTTCACACTCAGTACTGCCAACAAAAACTGTGACGCTTAGATTAGACATGAAATAATAATACTGCAACTTCTAATCATTGGGTGTGAAATGTTGCTGAAAAATTGAAATGGATTTTACGTTGATACCTCGTAAACCAGACTTCCCGCAGTGAATGTTATTCGGGAACAAATGACATATTACAACCATACTTTTTACCTTTCTAGAGTGTAACAGATTTCTCATTACAACAGCCAGGTATTTTAGGACGATAATTTACACAGGCAATGAAACAGGCAAAATGGAGTACAGACGACTAAGAAATGAGATTGACAGGAAGTGAAAAATGACTAAGCAGGAGTGGCTAGAAGGCAAATTCAAGGATGTAGAAGAATGTATAAATAGGGGAAAAATAGATACAGCCTACAGGAAAATAAAAGAAACTTTTGGAGATAAGTAAAACAGCTCTATGAATATCAAGGACTCTGATGGAAAACCAGTTCTCAGCAAAGAAGGGAAAGCTGAAAGGTGGAAAGAGTATATAGAGAGGCTCTATGAAAGAAATGAACTTAGTGACAATATTGTAGAAAGGGGAGAAGAAGTAGATGAGGATGAATTAGGAGCTACTATACTGAGAGATGAATTTGGCAGAGCACTGAAAGACCTAAGTCGAAACAAGGCTCTTGGAGTAGATGATATTTCCTCAGAGCTACTGAAGTCTCTGGGAGAGCCAGCAATGACAAAATTGTTTCACCTGGTGTGTAAGGTGTACGAGACAGGTGAAGTACCCTCAGACTTTAAGAAAAATATTATAATCACCATTCCAAAGAAAGCAGGTGCAGACAGGTATGAAAACTACAGAACCAGCAGTTTAATAAGTCATGGTTGCAAAATATTAACACAAATTATTTACAGAAGGATGGAAAAGCTGGTAGAAGCCGACCTCGGGGAAGATCAGTTTGGGTTCAGGAGAAATGTAGGAACTCGGGAGGCAATACTCACTTTACGACTTATCCTAGAAGATAGATTAAGAGAAGGCAAACCTACATTTCTAGCTTTTGTAGATTTGGAGAAGGCTTTTAACAATGTTGATTGAAATAAACTCTTTCAAGTTCTGAAGCAAGCAGGAATAAAATATAGGGAGCGTAAGGTTATTTACAACTTGCACAAAAACCAGACAGCGGTTGTCAGAGTTGAAGGGCATAAAAGGGGTGCAGTGGTTGGAAAGGGAGTAAGACAGGGTTGTAGCCTTTCTACAATGTTGTTCAATTTGTACATTGAGCCATCTATAAAGGAAAGCAAGGAGAAATTTGGTGAAAGAATTAAAGTTCAGGGGGAAGAATTAAAAACATTGTGTTTTGCCGATAACATAGTAATTCTGTCAGATACAGCAAAGGACCTAGAAGAGCAATTGAATGGAATGGACAGCGTGCTGAAAGGTGCATATAAGATGAACATTAACAAGAGCAAAAGTAGGGTAATGGAGTGCAGTCTAAGAAAATCAGGCGATGCTGAAGGAATAAGATTAGGTAACGAAGCAATAAAGGAGGTAGATGAGTTTTGTTACTTTGGCAGTAAAATAACAAATGATGGTAGCAGTACAGGGGATATAAAATGCAGAATGGCAATGGGTAGAAAAGTGTTCTTGAAAAAGAAAAATGTGTTAACATCGTATATTGATTTAAGCCTAAGGAAGTCCTTTCTGAAGGCATTTGTATGGAGTGTTGCCTTGTATGGAAGTAAAACATGGACGATAAACAGTGCGGACAGGAAGATGATTGAAGCTTTTGAAACGTGGTGCTACAGAAGAATGCTGAAGATTAGGTGGGTGGATCACGTAACTAATGAGGAGGTACTGAACAGAATTGGGAAGAAAAGAAATTTCTGGCATACCTTGACTGGAAGAAAGGATAGATTGGTAGGGCACATTCTTAGACATCAGGGAATTGTGAATTTGGCATTGGAGGGAAGTGTGTGGGGTAAAAACCGCAGAGGAAAACAGTAAGCAGATTCAGACAGATGTAGGTTGCCATTCTTATGTGGAGATGAAGAGGCCTTCTCAGGATAGGGTATTGTGGAGAGCTGCATCAAACCAGTCTCCAGACTGAAGACCACAACAACAACAATTTACACAGCAAAAACATCAGAAACTAAAAACAAAAAATGTCGACACTACCCTGTTGTTCGTCTTGATACGCCAAATATACACAGAGAAAGGAGATGATGCTTTAAAACTATTTTGCTTGAATATGGATAAAATTCACACAATAAATATGATGAGTTCATTAATCTCAAAATTAAATTCTTACATGTTTATATTGTGACAATACTGCTGGCCCTCTCATCTCAATGTTATTGTACAATACCGTCTGCGTCGGACTCGGAATGTGGTGTAATAGTGATATATTTTGAGTGTGTAGTTAGTTAAAAACGAAATAGCCAGACTAGGAGTCAGTGTAGGACAGTGTCTCAGTGATGCTGTGATTAAAACAAGTGATAGATTAAGAGATTCATATATTTTCTTTCCAGACAGTTCTATAAACAATAGTTGCGTCATTGTATGTTATTTCAAGACTTAAACAGACAAATTGTAAAATCTTTTGTAAAAAACAAAAAGAAATGAAAATTAATAGCATTGTATGTATGTTAGGCTCATAAACAATTATATTATAATTTTCTGTATATATTGACTGACGTGAGATTTTGAACTTAGTTTGAGATTTGCGAAGATATTTAATAGTTCAATATATGTTAGGAACATGTATGATGGACTCAGTAACAAATTAATTGACATTTAACATTCTGCTTTATTGTCTAACAAAAAGAACTGAGATTTTGACTTAAAAAGATTTACGCCATCCAAAATTATTGTATGTTTAGTTTTCATTTTATATTGTGATTATTTTTGTGTACATGAAATGTTTTCTTTGTGTGTTTGTTAATTGTAAATTAGTATATTCAATTGTTATGAACAATGCATAATGTAAGGTCATTATTGCCGATGTTATATATTTGCCTCACCGCCTTGCGTGGGGGGGGGGGGGGGGGGGGGGTTAGAGTTCCAGTTGTTTGTCAAGTGCTCTGGAAGCTATGTCAGTCTGTTGTTTTTAAATGGAAATACTGTCGGCTATGTTCTCTTGCATTGTTTTGAATTTGTTATGTATTGGTTGAGAAGAAGTTTGATTCAAATTAAAGAAGAAGTGAAAAATTGTACCTACGAGTATTTATTTCTACCACGACGCCCCAGGAGAATAATGTTGCAGCGAGCAGAACCCCCATACATCATCATGTTGAAAAGATGAGTGTTATGTTTGAAAGTGGTAGAAAGGAACTGTAATTACTCAAAAATATAGTAAAACATTTCAATATGTTCAGTTGTAATATGGTACATGTTATCAAAAATTAACACTGGAAGCAAAATTGTTCAAAGGTCTGACATTATTCTTTCAGAGGTGGTCAAAATGATAGATCTGGTCAAAAATGATTTAGGTGTATACCGCACAGACAATGCATTTGAACAAATGCTAGTTGATTCAAAATTACTTGCTGAAAGTTCAGAATGTGAATCTGAATGCAAAGAAACTCTCGTCCACCTCCTTGGAGATGACATGTTGATTGCAAAACTTCAGATGAGCCCATATTAGACCCAAAAACTAAGTTTGAAATAACTTTTTATTTCATGTTATTTGACCCAGTTATCTTTTGGAAGATTCCATTTGTTGACAGAGCACAAAAACAGATTTTCATTTTTCCAAAATGTTGAAAACTGAAGGGAATTGGACAGAGAGCAAAGAAAACCACAATGTCTCAACCTTGAACTAAAGTTAATACATGAAAATAGATTGTATATTGATGGGGAAGAGTTGTTTAATGAATTTGAATTGCTTCCTTTATTTTTTGTAAAGAAAAACAAAATTCCACTTGATGGGTTAAATTTTATTTATTCTAATAATTTAATGTCTATGTTTCAACATCTTTGTGCATATAATTAACACTTCCTGTGACAGTTGGAGAAAGTAAAAGGACAAACTGACATTAATTTTAAAAAAATAAAAATAATAAAAAATAAACTATTTACAAACAAAATTTATATATTTAAAAACCAGAAAAATCGAATTCAGTGTCCGTATTTTTATATAAGTATTAAATAAAAGAATTTTTTTGGGACGGGGAGAGGGGGTAGCTGATGGTTCGCACCCCAGTGCCCAATATTTTTAAAACAGTCCTGAATGGCTGAATGGGACAATGGGCACACACGCCTCTAGCCTGTTTTCCACTCACACCACAGCAGCAACATGGATGGCTCAATTGGTACCATGAGATCATTTGCATGGTGAAATGGTAGGGCATGGTCTTCAGTGATGAAAACAGATTATGTCTGCAAGCAAGTTAGGGTCGTCTGCATGTGTAACATAGACCTAGTGACTCTGTCTCATAGAGTAAATTCATCCATGACACACTGCCACTGCCCCAAACCTAATCATCTGGGATGCAATAAGCTATAACTGTCATTCACATTTGGTGCTTGTGTAGAGAGCACTAGCCAGCATTTGGTGCATGCAGGATGTTGTAAGACCCACTCCTTTGCCATTCTTGCAACAGGAAGGTAATGTGTTGTTCCAAAGGATAATGCTCACCCACACACACTGGGCATGAAACTCTGTGTGCTCTGCAAGATGTGTCTGTATGATCTCCAGACTTGTCTCCAGTTGATCATGAGCAGGATATGATGGGACAAAACTCACATGAGCAACTCACCAATCCACAATTCTTGCAGAACTACTTGAACAGGTCAAGCAGGCATGAACTAATGCATCCCAAGAGAGTATTCACCATCATATGTATGCTAGAATCAGAGTCTACATTGCCACCCGTGGAGGTTACTCATGTTTTAGCATGGATTGTCACCTGGTAACTCAATTCTAGTTGACCTATTAATCTATAAATGTAATCATCACATGTAAGCCTACTCCATATACAGTATTTCAACAATAAATCTTGAATGAATTAGAAAATTATAAGAGGGTGAACTAATTTGTATTTCCGGCAGTGTATAAGTTTACATCAAAAGTTTTAACATAGTTATTACAGTTAACAACTGTCTGTTTTTCCAGAGGCAGCTCATATAAATAAAATTTTAGGAACAGAAGTGACACTTTAATTCATCCCTTCTTTAACATGTACTCTTTTCACAACACAGCTTGCAGATAGTATCTACATATATTACTTAATGTACTGTCAAAATTACATCATGGTGAATGTTCAGGAGATATCTCAAGAATATTGAGATGCTACATGAAAAACTGGCTTTTATTGAAATTCAGTATAGATTACCCCATATTCATCTAGTGTTTCTTAATGAGAGCACTGAGTGACTTTCAACAAGTTCATAATTGCAAACTTGTTTTACACTTTTTCTTGATATATGCATAAAGCCAAATATTTAGCATATTAGCTCATTTCTAGCATAATCAGACATTTGAAGCAGTACTGTACAGGGGAATTGTTAGATTCCTACTTCTCCAGTTTTAGGTACAAGTTAATTTTTTTGGTTCATTTTGATAAATGGAAGTGATACAAAATTAATCTACCAGGTATTCTGACAAGTGCAGCTTAACGTGTTATACACCATTAAAAATAATTTTTTACTGGAAGGGTAGAGAGGCCAAGTTGCCCCTTTTACCAATTTTTCCCATGTCTCCTGATCAAACCGTTAAATGAAATGACTTCTGTGATTTTTTCATCTTTTATATAAAGTATTGTGCACTCTCTTTAGAGTGTTCTACATCAAACAGATTCCTAAATATTAAAATTACTACCCAGAAGGACCGCAGGGCCAATTTGGCCCCTCATAGCATTACTTTGTATTTTCGGCATGTTTCCTTGTAATACTGTGTATGAAATAAAACCAACTGTTGTCTCCTTATTGTTTCAATATGCAACAACAGTGCCATGTATTGAAGCAATGATTGCAGTAGGGCAGCTGGGGACGGCGGTCATGTATGGATGAGTTGTGCCCGAGTGATTTTGTGAGAGAGTGTGATCTTTCCTGACGAAAGTCATGACCGAAAATTTACAAGTTGTATGAAAGTTGTTGGCAGCTCAGTGATCATCTTTATGGTGAGTTGCTACCTATCCTCATATTATCAACAATCCAATCTGGACCTTCTATTTTTAAAAATCAATAAAAGTACATATGATGGTTACACTGAATGATCTTTCACAATCTGGCCTCATAAGCAATAAAACTGCATGGAGCCAATTTGGCCCCAGAGGTTCTTATACGTAGTAACTTGCATGCGGTCCTTCTAGAATTAAATGCCAAATAGACTAGATATCAGCTATAAAAACATGATATAATTAGTTCCTTTGCCCATTTTACTCTGGTTGTCATACCGCTTAGGGATTCTTTCTCAAGTCATGCCGTTGGCGCAGCAGTTTGACGTTACTTCTGGTGTGCTTGAATAGGAACTGATGGATCAGTTTTTGGTGTAATGTAGTGATAGATTTTTTTCTTTTCGTCAACTTCCTGCAAAGATGAGATTTTCATCTGTGTACAGCAATTCTGCCTTACCTGGTGCTGCATCTGACAACTAGGGCTTACTATGGCCCAGGGCCGTAACCGGGGGGGGGGGGGGGGAGATTAAGGAGATTAGGGATTAGGAGCAAGTGCGGTTGCTGTTCCTGTCGATGTACTGCTCACAACCTGGATTGTCCTGCAGGATTGACATCTGTTGCTGAAATGTTTGTATGAAACATTTAGCTACTCTGTTGGATTGCAGATGAAACGGTGCACTAGTGAGATGAGTGATCCTATTTGCTGCACAAATCTTTTCAAACTTCCTAGCAGTAAACTACGGTTCATTGTCAGAAACCAACACTTTAGGCAAAGCTTCTAAGCAAAAAAGCTATTACAATGCCTGAATGGTGCTAACCTTGATGAAAGATGCAGTTAAGTTGTTTCAGATTAGGGTAGTATTGGGTGACAAGAGAAGCACTCTTTTGTGGATAGCAACCACATTATTCAGAATGCAGTAGCCACAAATGATGCTTGTCTGCCTGTGTGAGTGATGTTTGTTCTGATGAAGGCTAATGGCCAAAAGTTTGAATTCTGTATGTATGACCGTCATTTTTATTTGCCTGTCACAGCTGAACATACACGTCTGAAGTGAGTTGTAAACTGTTCTCATTATATTGTAAAATTCTATTCTCCGACTTAAATAACTTTCTGATTGACGTCACAGTGAGCTGAGCAGAAAGTCAACTGCCAGCTAGTCATACATCTACCATCTACCTAGAGTGCCACATGCTTACTGTGTTACTTGTTTTGAAGGAACATGCAGAGCCTTGTCTAGAGTGGTTGGCACCACATCAGCAATATTTCTAGCCCCCCCCCCCCCTACCACTTTAATTTTTTATTTATCAGTTTCCAAAGTTATTTTATTTGGAGTATTTGCATTCTCCAGCAATACATGTAAATGGTTATTGTACCTTAAATTGCTCTAGACAGAAACTCCCGGATACACAGTCTTGTTTGTAAGTATCCAGGCAACTATTAGTGAACATTGATAGGGGTGTATCTATCCTTCAAGATCCTTTACAATTGCTTGAACTCCACTGGGAACACTTTCATAGACATCTCTGTAGAGAGAAGAAACTATTGGACACTACGGTCGGAGTGAACTTCACATTCTGAGGCAGAGGTGTTCTACTAGTTCCACATCAATATCCTGGGCAAGGCAGTCAATTTTAGGAATATTATTGTCCATAGAAGATTGTCTCACAGATGGTGCTTTATGTCAGAGTGCATTGTCATGCTGATACAATAATCCTATATATGTGTTGATATATTTTTGTTTTTGGGCTCACACCTAGTCAAAGTTTACATCCCATCCCAGCAGCCTTGTGTAATTATGTTAGCAACAATAACAACACAGTAGTAAATCTTTGCCAAGATGTTAATATTAGAAATCCAAATCACATAGAATACTTTATTGTATTTCTTATACAAGATGAAGAAAATAAACAATGCTGTTCCAACTTTGTGTTTGACAGGTTCTTGTATGAACCCCCGTCCACTCAGTAAAAGTAATTGCTGTTGTACAATGAAGATTCATGACAAAACATTAGCAATGTCACATGAACGGTTTATGCCAACATCATGGGATTGTCTGCATTCAGCATCCTTTGTCAACATTATCACACAAAGTCAATTGGATGGGAAGTAAAATTTAACCATTATACCCTAACCGTTGAAAACATATCCATACTGTTAGACCACCTCTTCCATGTTTCACTGCTGCTGGCACTACCCATGATGGCAGGCAACATTCTCTTGGCATTCACCAAACTCTAGTGATTTCACAGAATTTCCAAAAGGTGTATCATGTATCTGCCCCAGTGACAAATCCCTCACTACCACAACAACAACATATCCAATGCTTTCCTGTCTGTCAACTACCCTGCAGACCTTGTCCACAAGCAGATCTCCCATGCAGTCCATTCCACCTCTTCCAGTAACAATGTTCCTAACTGCAAACCACTCAGAAGCATCCCATTATTCACTCAGTACAATCCCAGCCTGGAATGCCTTAATGAATTGCTCCTTCAGGACTATGACTTTCTCATGTCATGCCCTGAAATGTGATCATGCCTTGAAGTATCTGTCACCCAACCAGCCTCCACAACATACTAGTCTGTTCCTATGCCACTCACAACTGGAGCCCCTGAAGACCCCATTGCAAGAACTGCCGAATCCACTACAGAGTAGCCTACTTTCTGATGCAGTCTTGTCACGTGCTTATTCTACTCCATCAGAGGCTAAACCGTCTGTGAGAGCATTCATTGATTTACCAACTCTGATGAAATCACTGCACAGATTTTTATATTTAGTATGATTACTAACCAATGCCCATCAGAATGAATGGCTACTGCTGTAACCAAAGGTGAGGCAGACCATACTGTGGAACAGCATGCAGCTGAGCATAGAAAGTTGATTTCAATATTTCGTGGATGCTACACAAGCTGAGCCATCTCTGGATCACCCTCTCCCCCCTTCCCCAATACCAACTTCTCTGAACTGATCAGATCCTTACAGTACATTCTCTGGTCCCAAAATTATACAAGCTCCACTCTAATCTGTTGTCCACTACCCAACAGTTCCTGTCACCTCTATCCTACACCTCTCACTATTGTTGGCTTGCTCCTCACCATCTTTGCTATCCCCTCCTTTTATACTCCTTCCCCTCCTCCTTGCCCTGCCCCCCCCCTCATCTCTTTATGTTTATAAGCTGCATCACATTCCACCAATATAGTACCTATGCACTCTTTCAGGTACTGCTTGTGTATTACCCCCACCCTGGCCTTCATCTTTTTATTTTCCCTGCCCCCCCCCCCCATCCCCCATTCTTAGTTTCTCTCACTTCAGTGGTGTTAATATGAACACAACGGCCAGAGATCACACTCGTGTGTTGGTAAGCTTTGCCTTTGTGGTTGTATGAATGACTGTGTACTCCGTTCTGACAAAGGCTATGGCTGGAAGCTAATTTGTGTATATGTGGGTGGGTGTGATTATCTTTTTCACATGCCTGTCTGTAGATTGACGATCTTCTTTCTGACAAATTGCAAGCTGTCCTTATGATATTGTTGAATTAAAATCAAGACTTTCCAACATTAAACATTTAAAATAAATTCTATGCAAGTGATCTCCATCTTTAGTCATCAAGAATGAAGTTCCTGAGTTATGTATGAGTTGTGGGGCTACATTTCTCACACTGCACATTCCTTCTATAAAAATGCACAGGTTTCTGCCATTGGCTGCAAACTGTCAGATGGCCAGATTTCTCCAGCAGCTGTAGCTTATACACTATTGTTACTGGGGTTTGACATCAGTAAAATAGTTGTCAATTCCATTTCACTTTAGCCTATTTCCCTGGCTGATCTGAGGCAGGCAATACCTGTTAAAGTCCAGTGAATATGTCACATTGGTTGTCCTGCATTGCTGATGAAGGAGCAGCATGCCAGTCATTACCCTGTTAGATGAGTCTGCTTGCTCCTGTCAGCAGCGACCACACGGCTGATGGTGATGCCCACTAAGCTGACACGTGTGGTGGGCTCCTGGGGCACAGTACTGGTGAACAACAATGAGCCAGCAGCATAACTCATAGTGGCTGTGATCAGGATGGTAGGTGACTGGCCTAGCCCAACAGTGACCTCAGGATTCCCGACTCGGAATGGGCTGAACTATTGTGACATGGAGTCCTCCTCAGTGGCACAACTACACACCCCACAACACTGATAGAGCAGCAGTATTGACATTGCCATTAAACTAAACAACAAAGTATTTATAAGCTTTTACATCACATTTGTTTAGCCACAGTTGTACATGGTGGCACATCCCATAAACATGCTGCACTTTGTGTGGGGAAAGGTCTGTGAAGACAGCTGATTCAGTACAGCTGCCTTCATGGTTTCCACGTCACAGCTGGTTGATGCACAAACTATCTCACTCCACTTTTTCCAAAATTTTACATTTTTTGGTAAAATTTTCCAAATGTTTGCTTCATACAAATGACAATTAGAAACATAACAAACTAAACAGAGACAATTCTGTCAAGCCATTTACAAGTAATGGTATTTCATACATGTGGAATTCATTTCTATTTGTATAAATATAATGAGTATAGCTTGTAACTCAATGTCACAGAGAGGCACATAGAAATGACACTCAGCCACAGCCTTCATTAGAAATCGGCACACATACATTCATGCAGGCACAACTCATAAAAGCATGACTACCATCTCCAACTACCCCACTCCAACTTAAGACTCTTGACTGATGAAAGCTGTAGCTAAAAGCTAAGTTGTGTGAGTATGATCAACTTTTCTGTGCTTATCTGTGGCTCAACAATTGTTTTTATAGTAAGTTACAACATATACACATTACATTTATATAAATAAAAATCTGTTCCCAAATGTATGAAATATCATTACTTGGGAACAGCTTAATAGAATTGGCTTCATCTATTTTCCTATGTTCATAAATGTCAGAACAAGGTTTGTATAGAAACAAAATTGGAAAATTTTCCCAGAAAATTGGAAAATTTGATAAAAACTGAAGAGCCCTTTTCAGTGGGATTTTTGTTTTAACTCAAGTTCATAATTTGTGATCCAGATATTCAATATGCATGATTATATTTTTGTTTTGGTACATTTAATCAGGAAAAAATCTGGACACTTAACAATAAAGTTGAAAAATTTGGTAATGACAAAAATCATTTTCTGATTGCAATCATAACTAATGACAGGAATGACATATTTTGGCACATCACCATGATATTTGCCACTTGTGTGTATTTTTCTTACAGAGAGGTTTAAGACACCATATGGTGCATGACAGGGGGTATCTTGCAATAAGCATTGACGGATCACCATGAAAGTTTGTAATTACTCATAGATAATGGGGGAGAGAAGATGTAGAGAAAGAGGAGGAAGAGGAAGAGTAGGAAACTGATGAAGAGGTGGTGGTGAGGTGATAGGTTATGATGACAGGGATGGGGGATGGAGGGGTACGATTGGCAGAGGGAGGGTGGAGGAGGAGATGGTCGGGTGAGAGGAAGAGATGAAAAGAGAGAGGAGTACAGAGAGGGGCAAGAGGAAACAGATAGCTCGAGGGAGCTGTATGGAAATAGAGAGGGAAGGAGGAGATGGAATGAAGGAATTGTGGAATAAATACATAATTTATGAAATGTAAATGTGTGTTACATGTAAATTACTTGTACCATTGTTTACATCAGGAGAAGGATATGGATTGTGGAGTCAAGTGTAGATGGTTAAGAGCAAATTAAAACAAATAAATGCCCTACTGGAAAGCTAAGATATGTCATTTATCACCAAATGTTTCCATGGATGACTTAAAAACATCAAATTACTGACAAACCAATTAATTCTCATTTCATTCCATGATAAATAATTCATATGAGAAAGCAATGTATTTTGCAACAGAGGCAGCTTACATTTTAGTTCATTTCATTAAATTCATGAATGTATTTAAATTGTTTTGTTTCAAATTTTAGTAAAGATTCGGTTGTTTGAACCTCTTTTAGATGAACTGACTAACTGAAAAACATAACTACTGGTGATATAGATATGTTAGGAAATATTACAATTAATATTTTTCTCGCTATGTGCACCTCTCATTTTATACATTAATAAATTGCACATATGTGAAGCCAGGATGGTTCCCTAGTTTGTAATATAAATACTGATCACTAATATTGGGAAAGAATTGTAGTTTACCTTTACTCATCAATTACATATTATGGAAATTTAGTTCCAATATTTGTCTTTCTCAAGGCAATGGAGTTATAAAAATCATTACCTAATATTAAATTAAAATCAGGAGTCTACAAATTGCACTTTGGATTTTACAGTTCTCTCCACCCCACCCCCCTCCCCCTTGGTATTGGCTAGCTAGAGTAGTGCACTGTGCCCTTATACAAGTGCACACCTTTCAAGTGTTACTAATTTACATTAATGAAGTACCTAAGACATGATTTCCTCTTCTAAGTTATCTAGATAATGGAAACTCTGAAGTAAGCTCCTTATTAAGGGCATTTTCAAAAGTTTTGATCTCTATGGCCTCATTTATTATGCTCTCCTAGAAGCTTGTAGTGTAACATATTACACTACATGTTTCTCTGTGATGGCTCAAGGAAGATCAATAAGATCCCTTTATTTATTTTCCATGATTGATATTCCTGTATGTATATTCTGAGTTAAGAACTTTTACTGACTCCAGAACATTGTGTTGGAGCAGGTTCCTGGATGTCAGATGACTCAGAGAATATAATAAGACCACAGTGGGTGGAACAACTTCTCTTTGCTGCACCATCAATGAGCAAGAAATTAGTATTCCATGAATAGAAAAAAAACAACAAATTATTGGCATTGTTAATATAAACTAGGAACAGTTCAGACATGTATTTTGATATTCTTTTGGTCGAATATAATCTGTTCGGGGTTATAATAAACCTCAAAGTTACTGAAACTGTAAGGAAAGTTTTTATTCAGAAATTCGAAAACTGACAAGTTATTTCACCAAACATAAATAGATGAAACAGAATCTGAAAAACAATATTAAGACATCATGATTTGACATTATCTGTTATAAGGGGTACTGATAGCGTAATCGAAAATGCCTTTCATGTTCTATGCGTCACTGGATCTCAACTGGATGGATGAGTGAACTGCATAAGGCTGGGTTCAATTTTGGTATTGGAATGCATCTGACTGGTGTGGTTGGTAGCAAAATGGTGTTTTTATTGTGAGGATCAGGAGAAGGCAAAAAAATCCTTATCAAGTCTTCTGTGGTTGAATTTGGGAGTGGAGTAAAAGGTAAGACCTTTAGAAAGGACTGACACTACTATGGGACTGAGGCTTTTTGAGGAAAGGTTCATTACTGTGTGTCTTGTCTGTTTAGGTTGTGGATTTAGTAGGGTTGTGTGGGTGGGTTTCTGAGGTTGTGGTAAATGTAAAAGGTCTGCTAGGCATGATATGAGGGTCTGTGGGGTATTTTTGGAGACTCTTGTTTGGGGGGTGGATAATAGTAGCCCAAGGGGGGTTAGTAGGTGTAAGGCTATAGAATTTTTTGAGGTGGCATTGTGCATGATGCTCTAGCACTTGGAGAGCAACGGTATCGGTCTGGGAGATAGGCTGCAGGTATTTGGGGTTGCAGAGCAAGAGAATTTTTTGAATTGAGGTGAGGTGCTGCAAGGCTGTTTGGAACTGGTTTTCATGGTTTTGTACAATGAGGTTGGTGAGTGCTATGGACTGACATAATCTGAACAGGCGGAGGTCATTGGGGGGGGGGGGGGGGGACAGATTACAGCCAGAAATGGGTACGTTAATGGTTAACCCATTTGGGGGGATACCACAAGCTAGGCAGCTACTTAGGAACAGGATGTGGGATTGGCTTCTGAGTAAGAATAGGAAAACTTTTCTGTATTGGCACAGACAGAAGGGGCAAGGATCCAAGGTGAGGTATTAACCCGCGAGAACTCGCGCCTTGAAAAGTTACGCGATCTGTCGCGTGTATAGCATTTTTCTGACAGTTAAAGAACATTTTATAATGTACTTAATATGTTTAAATAAGTATTTCTAGTTGTGTTTATAAGAAAACACACATATTTGACTATTTAAAATTGGTTAAATGCCGATTGTTTCATATTTACTGTGAGCAAAATGCTCATGTGTGAGTGCTTGCATGTTAAAAACAGAAGTTCACACAAAATCATGCTCAGAAACTCAATATGACAAATAAGCCTCTATGTAAGTATTGAGGTATGCAAAAAAAATGGATACACAGTGAAAATATAAACTGTAGAGTGTCTAAACAAAATTATATCCTCGAAATAAAGTAAAGGGGCTCAAAAATCACACCTCAGGAGGCCCTGAACTTTATTAAAACTTTCCTGAATAATGATGTCAAAGTGAGAGTAATAGTTAAGTCCCAATCCATACATATTAAAGTAAGCACATTCAGCCATATAAACAAGTGATGGTACAAGCTTGGATCAACTTAATGAAGAATTTTTCATAAATCAACTTAGAAACACAGTTTTTGACCAAGTTAGCTACTGGAAGTAGAATAAGCCTAGGTAAATTTTGTAACACGTGAAGGATGTGCACTCATAGAAGCGGTACAGCACACTAATTAGCCAATTACAAGGGGGAAAACTCTAGAATTAAAACTGCAGCTTTGTTATTTCAAATATTTTCATGTAGAGCAGCCAGCTTTACGAGAGTGGGGTCCATTCTTTAGTAGTACAACAGAAAGCAATACTAAGAACCTAATAAACAGTGACCTCTGTTAGTTACATAGAAGTCCAGCACAGGCTGACCAGATTCGGCAATGTGTCCCCTGTCCAGTTGTTAATAAAATAATTTTGCAACTTTATTTTAAAAGAAACGCGACCATTGCCATCTGAGCAATATTTTATCTTTTAGGTGACATAGTAAAGTGTATTTGTAGAGTCCTGATTGTAATTTAACGTTAATTGTAATGATTTTTGTGGCTCCACTGCCTTGAGAAAGACAAAAATTATAGCCCAAACTACATGATATATAACTGATGAGTAAAGATCAAACTACAATTCTTGAACAATATTAGTGATATGTATTTACATTATGAACTAGTGACCCACCATGTCTTCACAAGGTGCAGTTTACTAATGAATAAACTAAGAAGTGCACTTATTGAAAAAATATCTAGTACAATATTTCATAACACGTCTATATCACCAGTTGTTATCTATCATTCATTTAGTCGGTTCATCTAAAATAGATTCATCCATCCGAATCTTTTCCAAAATTTGAAATGACAATTTCGGTAAAATCATGAATTTATTGAAACAAATTAAATTGCATTTCAAATTAATAACTGTCTCTGTTTCAAAAGAGATTGCTTACTGATACAAGTATTTATTAAGGAATAAAAACGGAATTCATTGTTTTGACAGTCATTTGTCATTCTTTTTAATGCATTCATTGCAACATTTGATGATAAATGACATTTTTTTTTTATTTCAATTTTTGTTTTTATTTGTTTTAGGCAACTATTAGTCCACCTACACTTGACTCTACCCACTATCCATCTCCTCCTAGCCTCCTTTTGATATCAATGATTGTACATGTAATACACATAAAAATTTTGTAAATTATGTATTTATTATATACTTTCTTCAGTCCATCTCCTCCTCCCCCCTATCTCTGTATACTGCTATACATCGTAGCACAGCACACTAATTATGCGCTGCTAAACAAACGTGTTTATGCCACCAGGTACGAGACGACAACACTAGGGCGGACCACTGCACCATCACTACTAGCCTACCAGCAGGTCAAAGTGCAATGCGGCATGGCACACACAGAGGCCTCTAATGGGCGACTGCAGAGTTTTGAAGATGCGGGAGTATCACTAGTGCAATAAGAGACCTTTACATTATCTATCATACGATTTTGGTGTATTTCTGCTTGTTCGAGCCTAAGTACTTTTCTTGTAAGAAGTTACTTCGTTGGCGATGAGAGAAGGGTTCGAACACGTGTGCTTGGTTCATCCTGCTTATCGGCTATGGAACAGTCGCAGGCCACAGTTGTTGACATTCCTTTTCCCCATTTGGGGTCAAGTTCTTCATAATGACTTACAATCTTTAGCTGACTCTCTTCGGCAGTTAGCTGCCGTGATGATGGCACAGGCAAGCCATATGGTACAACCCTAGTTTTGTCCCCTGTGTCGTCGCCTCAGGCATGGGTAAGTACGGCTCCTTTTCCGCTGCTGCTGCCGTTTTCTGGATTTGACGATAGTCTTAAGGACTTGGATTCTTACGAGAAAAGCTTACAACAGCATTTCCTTGCCTTTTTTGTATCTGACCCAGATTTGTATAAAGCTTTATTTTTGTCTTGGATTTCCCCTCACATCTACCAGTTGTTATGCCAGTTAGCTCCCCTGCAGGAACCCGTGAAGTTGTTTTTTGATGAAATGTGCCGCCAGTTGTCTTCCTATTATCGGCTGCGCACTCATGTTATTGCGGCTAAACCAATATTACCATGCTTGGGCGGCTGAATTTGAGGGTCTTAGCTGTCGTCGTTCGTTTGTCACAGCTATGCACCTATGCACCAGGAGTTATATGCTGACGATATGGTCCACGATGCTATTCTTTACCTAGCGCCGTACTGGTAAGTGCGCTAAAGAGCCTTACAATTAGACAATCCTACATTAGCTGATGTGCTTCAAATTGCTCAATCTTTTGAGATTTCTTGGGCTGCGGGGGATCAAATTGAGGCGTGGGGGGACGTCACGGCTATTTCTTCCTACGGTGTTCACTTTTCCAATTCTGACTTAGATGTTGCCGCATGACCGCTCTAATCACTGTGCGAGCGGCTGACGGCAACTAACTAGTAAACAGCGCCAACGCCGCGGGGGCGTCCCAATACTCGGCAACCTCTTCCATCCTGCCAATTTTGTTTTGTTGATCACGATAGGGCTTCTTGCCCTAAATAGTGGGTGACTTGTAATAAGTGTCAAAAGAAGGGCCATATGGCTTCAGTATGCCGTTCTCAACCTGTTTCGGCGGAGTTAGATATGGAAATCAATTTGGTTCAGGAACTGCAACTGTCTCCTGTAAAACTATTTGTGGAAGTGCATATTTTTGACAAAAATGTGACTTTACAAGTGGATACAGGGGCCTCTGTCTCCTTGTTGAACTATCACACTTATGTGCGACTAGGTTCCCCCCAGTTAGCTCTGGTGGAATGATCCTTGCGCAATTACAGCCATCAATGCATTCCCGTGTTGGGTCAATTTACAGCTTCCACTGCATATAAATGGGTGGAGTGTCCGATTACCTTCCTGGTGGTTGACGATACAGCCGCAGTGAACATATTTGGCCTTGATGCCTTCACTGCCTTCGGATTTTAATCTGCCAGGAAGTTTCATATCAGCATACACTCCACTGCAGAGTGAAAAGTTTCATTCTGGAATATGATTTTTGAGGTTTGACCAAATTTTCCAACTTTTTTGAAATTTTTGAATTTTTTTCCCTGGAAACTGTTTGAAAACAAAGATAGAATCATGCATATTCTGTGTTTGAATCGTGAATTATGGTCTTGAGTTTACACAAATTCCCATTGAAAAGGCTCTTTTAGCTTTTCTTGATTTTTCTAAAGTTCTGTAAACTTTCCAAACTTTTCTTCTATTCATTGTCCTGACAGTTACAAATTGAACAGAATAGATGGAGTCAATTCTGTCAATCCATTCTCAAGTAATGACATTTCATACATGCAGAATTTATTTTTATTTATATAAATATAATGCAGATACGTTGCAACTCACTGTAAAGTTGATTGCTGAGCTGCAGTCAAGCACACAGGAAAGACGATCATATTCATACAACTTAGCTTTTGTTCACAGCCTTTCATCAGTCAAGAGTCTCATGTCACATCATAGCAGCTGGAGACAGTAATCATGTGTTCGTGAATTTTGCCTGTATGAATGTGTGTGTGTGTGCCAATTTCCAATGAATGTTGTAGCTGAAAATTAATTTCTGTCAATGTCAACTGCCTGGCTGTGGCAGTTATTTGCAACCCATCCTCATTATATTTATACAAATAAAAATCAATTGCCACATTTGCGAAATACCATTATTTGAGAACGGCTTGACAGAACTGGCTGGGTTTAGATTGTTATGTTTGTAATTTTCATTTGTATGGAGCAAAAGTTTCACAAAAAATGCAAATACCAGAAAAACTGGAGTATATAATCACACTAAGTAAACTGGATTACAAGAAACTGAAATTATGCCAATACTTCCAGTAATCTCTGCAAAGATGCTCTCCTCTGACACAAATCCACTCTCTATGCACACTGTGCACAGTTTTGTATTTACTAGTCCATGTCTGGTTTCCTATATCTCCACCAAAACCTCTCTTCTACTCTCCTGTTAGTAGATCTACACCCTTAACGGTCACTAATACATGATCATATGACTTCTTTAATATATTTCCTTTAAGTTTTGCTTGTACCACAAACCAGGATCCTAAGTTAGTGTCCTGCACAGAAAATCATCCTGTATGCAGAACTGTGATTGCTTACAAAACCTTTAAAGATAAATCTGAAACATTGAACTAAAATTTGTGATGTGACCGGGAATCAAACTTGGGCCTCCATGCTTAGTAGGCAGACGTCTTACCACTAGACCACCACATCACTAGCAGCTAAGGCACCTCGGACTAGCCTAAACACAATTTCCTTAACATTACAAACTTTAATTCTGCTTCTTTGTTCCATAGAATATTGCCACTACTGCCAAGGCTCTCCATACAGCGGAATAGCACCTCGGCAATGGACATGTTGGAACATTCCTGTCTAAGGTGGTATAAATTTCAATGTAAATAGAAATATATAATCCCAGAGACGGTTTTTTCTCTCAAATATGTCAAAGACATTTAAAGATAAATCTGAAGCATTGAACTAAAATTTGTTTACAAGTGACATCCAGCTTCTGCACTGCTTGCCCCTTCCTAAGCTCATTTAGAATTATTTCCAACAATGCCACTTTACTACGCAGCCCCTAAACATTACTACAGGTTTTTTTTTTCTGGCGTATGCCCCATCACTTCAAAGTCAAATTATCATTACCATACTGCCCAACATGTCAACCTACTTGATAGATCCTTTATACTATATTAATAGCTATGATACAGTGCCTGATGTGAGAGAAGTCACACTGCATCGGGTTGACAGTAACGCAGCCTACAATCAGAGATCGCCCTGTGGAGCAACGTCCTTAAGAGCACACCTGTCATAGCTCTCACACTCCACTTGGACTTACAGCAGAACACACCTTGGAAGGACACCTTGCTAGTCTTAGTCTGCACATATTCAGGATGTAGGCTCGAATAACTGTTATATATGAGATGTACTCCAGAGGAACTTATAAGTTGAGTATTATTCTCTATTTTGCAGTATAGTAACCCCTCATTGCAACAAATGCTTAATATCATTGATCATCAGGATGCGTATGAATCAGCCGCAAAGTGCTTTGGTTTTACTCAAATTTTTAGTATAGCTAGCCTACAGACTGAACATTTAGTTAGCCAACCTAGCCACTTCGTTAGTGGCAGTATTAGCCGCCATCGCAGTAATGGGCACGCTTGGTGTAAACAGCCTCATGTCAACCGCCCCCTTCCTCCAGGAAACCAAACACTAGCTATGGCCATATACGGCATGCCAAAAAATAATGTCCACGTTGTTTGTCTAGTCATAAATGCAGCAACTGCCCCTCACGCAACAGTATTTTTCTTGTGGAAAAGACAGACACCTGCAAGCAGTGTGCTTAAAAAGACAGAAACAATCCCTATCCTGTCCTCCAACCAACATAATTACCTCCACAAGTGGTACCACTGAACATTTCAGCAACGATCGTGTGTTGCCGTACCTAAAACAAGTGAACAAATCCCTTTGCAGTGTACAAATGACAAACTGCTTGTGTATCTCGCAATTCAGAACTTGCCTACTGAACTTCAACAAGATACAGGAGCCTCTCTTATGCTGCTCAATCAAAAGACATACAGAATGAAACTTCCTGGCAGATTAAAATTGTGTGCCGGAACTGGGACTCAAACCTGGGATCTTTGCCTTTCACGGGCAAGTGCTCTACCAACTGAACAGAAGTTCCCCTTCTGTGAAGTTTGGAAAGTAGGAGGTGAGGTACTGGCAGAATCAAAGTTGTGAGGACAGATCATGAGTCATGTCGGAATAGCTCAATCAGTAGAGCACTTGCCCGCGAAAGGCAAAGGTCCGATGTTCGAGTCCCGGTTCCGGCACACAATTTTAATCTGCCAGGAAGTTTCAAAAGACATACATTTTGTTAGCTCAGCTGCAATTGCAGCCGACAAATGTGACCATGTCCACCTACAATGGACAAGGCAGTTGAAAACCAGTAGGTTCAGAAAAGTTATAGAATCCTGGCTGAAAGAGAAGGCCTTCTACTCTGTAGACGAATTTGAAAATAGTGACGTAAGTGATATAGTAAGCTCACCTGTAATGTAAATATTGTTAGTTAGGTGAAATGCTGAGATTTTTTCCTATTTTATGTCTATTTAAGCTATGCTAGATATTATCTGTAAGCTCACTAATGTAACGTAGATAGCTTCTCATACAAATATATTGCTCAGTACTATAGATTGTTCAAGTGCATCATGACTTTATTCTCTAGCCTTGTGAAGCTTTGGACAGCTTTTCAAATCGAAGTGCCTAATAGATCGTTTATGTGAAAGGGAGGAAAAGTTATGTCTCTGTCTTTAGCATTATAAATGAGTTGTTTTTATTGTATCACCATATTTTTACCCACTTGGTTGGGATGTGAATTTATAATTTATATTCTTTGTTATGTTACTAATGGAAATTCAATCTGTACCATACCTCAACATGTATATACATATAAATATAGATGAAGCCTTATGCAGCCTGAAAGCTGTCTCATGGGCTAATAATAAATAAATAAATAAATAAATAAAATTCCAGTACTAGGAAAATGTAGCTTGACTGCCACGTACTGCCAGTGCACAAAGATAGTGACATTTCATGTTTTCCACTCAGAAGATTCTACAAACATTTTTGGCCTTGATTTGTTTGATGTCTTTAACCTAAGCATTCAAAAAATGTACCAACAGTCAAATCATTTGTCTCCCAACATAGCAAAGACAAATTATGCAGTGACTTTGCCAACAGCTTGGGTAAAGCAAACAATTTTATGGCTCAAGTAACACTTAAAGACTCCACACAACCCAAGTTTTTTCATGCTCACCATGTGCCTATTGCCCTTCAGGAACTAGTAGCTTTTGAACTACAGGAATGGCAACAACAAGATGTCTGATTTTAGCTAGTTAATGGGCATTACCAATTGTACCGGTGAGGAAACCATCTGGCTGAGACTTTGTCCCAACTTCAAGAAAACTGTCAATCCACAACTCATTGTGGACACTTCCCTCTCCCTCGTCCTGAAGAATTGATGGAGCGCTTAGGCACAAGGAAATGTTTTTCTAAAATAGATTTGTGAGAAGCCTATTTGCAAATTCCATTAGCTGAAAGTTCTCAAAATGTTCTTGTTATTAATACACATTTGGGGTTGTATAATTTTTTGTGTATTCCTTTTGGATGTGGGTCTTTTCCTGCCATTTTCCAAAGATTTTTGACTCAGTTGATGTTCACTATACTTAGATGATATATATACTATACTATATACTATATACTATACTATACTATACTATACTATACTTAGATGATATTTTAGTTTCTGGTCGTACCCCAGGGGAACGTTTGCAGAATATTTGTTCTTTGTTTGACGTTTTGTCCAAGGCAGGACTTAAATATAATAAGGCAAAGTGTGTATTCTTCCAAATTGAAATTGTTTATTTGGGTCACATAATCAACAGACAAAGCATCCATGCCCTACAGTCTCATTTGCTTGGCATTCACAATTTGCCTACTCCCAAAAATCTTCATGAGTTGGAATCTGTCTTACGCAAACTGAATTATTATTGCAAATTCATTTCAAATGCTGCACACATTGGCACACCTTTGCATCACCTTCGGCATTGGAATATTCCTTTTGATAGACTCCAGAATGTGACAAGGCTTTTCAAACATTGAAAACTATTTTAGAGTGATTGATGTTTAGTTCATTATAATCCAACACTCCCTTTGGTGTTAGCCACTGGTGCATCTTCTTATTGTATTGTCACAGATTGTCACGTCATATTGGTCAGCTTGATCCACTGATTGCTTCTGCCTCAAAATTGCTCACTTCAGCACAATGCAAATACTCACAAATTGAAAAGGAAGCACTTGCTCTTGTTTATGGTGATACAAAATTTCACCAGTTTTCCGGTGACTGACCAAAAGCCATTACAATCTTTGTTTCATCCACAAAAGTCTCTTCTGGAGTGGACTGCTAATAGATGACAACGTTGGGCTCTTATTTTGCTTACAACTATGGGATTGTTTATCGCCCTACCTCAAAACACGCCTATGAGGATTTTTGTCTCGCCTTCCAATTGCCCCTGATTCTGATTCTTCAGCATCCTCATATTTTGCTCTCAACGTTCAGGAGTCTGAATTGCTTGCCTCTTTTACATTGGATTATCGCAAAGTTGCTCAGGCTACCACCATTGACCCTGATTTGTGTATTCTTGTGACCTATCTTCAGTCTGGTTGGCCATACACTCCACACCTGATTTCAAATTTTTTGCACACTGGCCTGACCTTTCACTTTGTGATGGTGTCACTTTGCTCCGCAGTGATGCCAATCAGACGCCATTGTGCCACATTCACTTCGCCCTCAAGATTTGAAAATGTTGCACCACGGCCATCGGGGCTTAATTCGTACAAAACAATTGGCTTGATGTCACTGTAATTGGCTTGGCATTGACATAGACATTCACTGTATGATATCACAGTGCTTAGTTCGTGCTGAGTACCAATCTGCTCCGCCGCAACATTTCTTTCCATGGCCCAAACTGATTTCTCCTTGGCAATGCCTTCAACTAGATTTTGTAGGACCTTTTTGGGCTACCCATTGGCTTTTGGTGGTAGACTTTTATGGGTATATTACACGGAGCATATTTGGTTGCTAGTCACCAGTGTATTTGGACACAGCTGCTAGATTCTCTCCATGTAAACAAGGACAGCAAACAAAGTTGCTGGTCTGAGCATCTGAATTTGAAGGATGGGCTACTTTAAACATTGGTCATTGGCATTTTTGGTTGCTTTAAACTGTTGGTCACCCCATGTAATATACTGGAGCATATAAAGTAGCCAGCAGTCAAGTCAAAATGTCAAAGGAAGTAATAAATGCTGGTGTTGTGTTTCTCGCAACAGTCTTAAAAGAACAATCAACCATAAGCAAAACTGAAAAGTAGGAAAAAATAAAAGAAAATGGATAGGAAGGTGGATTACATGGAGGGATAAATATGGTGCTTCTGCAAATCTTTTGAGAGAATTACCGTGTGAAGATCCTTCAGCCTACAGATATATTGAGGATGACATCAGAAAATTTTGATACGTTGCTGGAAATGGTAGAGGCTAAAATAAGGAAACAGAATATCATCATGACGATTGTGATCTCACTAAGAACAAAACTGGTAGTTACACTGTGTTATTTGTCAACAGGAAATAGCTCCAAAAAGACTTGACACCTGTTTCCAATAACCCAATCTTCTACCTCCAAGTTTATTCCACAAGTACTGGATGCAATTCCAGAGATTTTAAATCATATCCCCCAAGAGACCTCCAGTCTTCAATTTGTCAAACAGTTGGCTAAATTGAGTGTCTTTAAGTTTATTATTCAAATAATCCTTATTTTTAATGTCCTATAATACTGAAAAACTAATAAATTTCCAGAAATTTTGAAAAATGATTACAATTCCACTTCATATTTTGCTTGGTGGGATACAGAACTTTTTGGTATCACATAACCTCCAAAACAATATGTCATATGCTACATCCTGTTTCAATTGTTTTTACAAAGATGCTAGTGTCTGAAGCTGCTGCGTGTTATTGCTTCAGCATTTTCATTCACTGTTTTCCTATACGCCAAGCGACAATAGACACCAGCGACTAGCGACCAAATACACTCCATGTAATATATCCTTTACAGTCCTTTTCCATTTGTGGTTCCTATCTATTCTACCACAGTGACTGCCACAATTAAGGTTTGAAGATTTGCCACAATCAGTTGTTACTGATAATGGGCCACAGTTTGCTTCTTTGGTGCTCTTCGCCTTTTGCAATGGCATTGGTATTGACCATAATATGAATGCACTATTCTATCGTCAATCAAATGGCACCATGGAAAGGCTCATTTGTACTTTCAAAGAACACATGACACGTCTTTATTGTGATCACTCCTGAGACCAGGCTCTGCTCATCTTTCTGGCAACTTATTGTTCACAGCCTCACAATGGTCCTGCACCGGCAGAACTTCTGCACGGCCACCCGCATCACACCTTGTGGACCTTGCTTCATCCACCGCCACGCACCTTCCCACCCGTGCATTCTCCTGTGTCACATCTTCGTGCTGTAGTTATGGCATGTGCCGGTGCTTGCAGCAGGGTTGCATTGCTTGGCGTCTTGGCCATGCGATGTTTTTTGTGTCTACTCCATACAGCATGCAAACAAGTTGTGCATTTGTGTTGGCCCTATGGTTTCAGATCCTGAACCAGCTGCCAGGCAGCTGCTGCCTTAATCTCATCCGTTAGTGCTGATTCCATGCACAGAGGCCATGAATGTGGATGCCCCTTCACCTCTGCCGCTGGCCTGCCCAAAATTTCAGCCCATGGATATCGCCACCTGTCATAGGGGCCTGCCACATACCAGGAGTGGAGCCGTACATTGCAGCCATTTTGTCACGAGGTTTCTGGTGTGAGTTCACAGGAGATCCTGGATGTGCTGGCCTGGTGTCCCTCACCAGCAGTCTGACACCGGGCCTTGTCAATGGCCTCCACCCTGGTCCCACCCCCATGGCTGCCCTCGTCAAGCTTCCCAGTACACTATGGCCCTGGATTGTGAAGGGAGGAAGAATGGTGTATCAATAGCTACAATTTGGCACCTGATGTGAGAAGCACCATATCAGGTTGGCAGTAATGTCTCTGCGGCCTACCTCCTACGTCATTAAGAGCTCGCCCATCATAGCACTTACTCTCCACCTGGGCCTATAACTGCACACATCTTGGAAGGACACCTAGGTAGTCTTAGTCTGCATGTATTCAGGGCATGGATGTGAATTACTGTTAAATATCATATGTACTCCAGAGGAACTTGTAAGTTGAGTATTATTCTCTATTATAATAAATACCGTTTTTCTAATCACGTGTCTGTTCTTGTATAGTCACCTTGCCTGCCACCAAGCCACAAGAACCCATCTCCTATTTTCTGTGTATTCACTACTAATGCAACACTTTAGTTCTAACAACTATTTCAATACTGCATAATATCATCAATATGGAATCCCCCGCCCCAGAGATAGCATTTAAGGTATCTGATCTGATTCCGTAAACTAAACTGAGCATTTCCTTTCCATTGCCTTCAACTGTACTGATGCATAGGCTACAGGATATTCTACACCTTCAATTTTCAAACACAGTCTGTGAATAGGTCCATGATTTGATGGATCACAGAACAAAATAAACTCCTTGCTGAAATTCAGGAACAGTAGTACTGGACTTGTTATTAGAGCCTCTTTTAGCTTTACAAAAGCACACTGGCAATCCTAATACCATTCAAACTTCAAACTCTTTTTCAGCAACTGTGTTAGGGGTGTAGCAATATCTGCATACCCATTATAAAGCCCCTATAATAATTTGAGGATCCTGAAAAAAGCTTTTAATCCCATAATTTAACCGGTTCTACCAAAAAGTTACAGAAGAATCCTTTTATAAGATTGTAGTTCCTGTAATCTGTGACTGATTAGGTGACAAAGTGCAGTTTTAGTGCAGGCACAAGTGATTTGGAACATGCTAGAACATTGCTAACATTGTGGGACATAGTGCTCCACAGAAAATGTTCTCTTTTGTATGCATGCTATGATGCCACAGAATGAATTTTGTATTTAACAAAGGATACATTTATGCATCAAATGAAATTCAATAATGAATCCTATGACATCTTCAGAAATAAGTTTAGAAACGACCTAATGTAAAAAAAATAGTTATTAATCATACATTTAGAACATAGGAAATTAGTTGGTGTGCCATAGCAAAGATTGTGCAACCATACAGTTTTCTCTCCGGAAGATTTGTTATTATTTATTTTAAAAATAAAAAAAATAAAAAAAATTGAATTTAATATCTGAAGGGGAATATTAAATAATATATATTTATTTATTTGTGTAAAAAGTAATTTCAAAACTTATAAAACACATGTAGCTGATGGCCTAGAATGTAACTGCACTAAGTAACTAAAATCATTGGAGTAAACATGTACACTGACAGCCAGGAAAGCTTCTGATGAATGCTCTTTACTGTTCCTAGACATTGTTGAATGTTTTCTAAAATTGGAGTAGTGAAGCAACTGAAATCACTTAACAAGAACAAGTCTTCTGGTCTGGACTGTATACCCACTAGATTTCTATGTGATTATGCTGATGTGACATCTCCTTACTTAACAGCCATATACAACCACTTGTTCAATGAAGGATCTGTACCAAAATACTGGAAAGTTGCACAGGTCACACCAATATTCAAGAAAGGCAGCAGGAGTAACCCACTAAACTACAGGCCTATTTCATTAATGTCAATTTGCAGCAGGGTTTTGGAACATATCCTGTATTCAAATTTTATGAATTATCTCGAACAGAATGATCTATTGACCCACAGTCAACACGGATTTAGACAATATCATTCATGTGAAACACGACTAGCTCTTTACTCACACGAAGTGATGAGTGCTATCATCAATGATTCTCAAATAGATTGCGTATTTCTACATTTCCAGAAGGCTTTTTTAACTCACAAAAGGCTTTTAATCCAATTGTGTGGTTATGGAATATCGCCCCAAATTTGTAACTGGATAGGGGATTTCCTGTCAGAGAGGACACAGTTTGTAGTAATTGATGGTAAGGCATCGACTAAAACAGAGGTGAAATCCAGCATTCCACAGGGTAGTGTTTTTGGTCCTTTGCTTTCCCTTATCTACATAAACAGTTTGGGAGAAAATCTAAGCAGCCCTCTTATGTTGTTTGCAGATGACGCCATCATTTATCATCTAGTAAAATCATCTGAAGGTCAAAACCAACTGCAGAACAATCTAAATAAGGTATCAGTATTGTGTAAAAATTGGTAATTGACTCTAAATAATGAGAACTGCGGCGTGGTCTACTTATGAAACTCCAATCACCAACATTCTTCTCCAAATGTGAAAATATATTGTTGGCTCCCACCTACGTATGTAGAAATGATCATCAGAATAAAATATGAGAAATAAGAGCTCGAACAGAGTGATTCAGATGTTCTTTCTTCCCGCGGACTATTTGAGAACGGAATGGTAGATGAACAGTATAAAGGTGGTGTGATGAACCCTGTACTAGGCACTTAAATGTGATTTGCAGAGTATCCACGTTGATGTAAAAGTATTGAAACTGAGGATGTTAGAAAAACATAGGCTACATAAAAGTTATAGAAATGTACAAAACTGGAATTAAAATAGCCACTCATGTCATCAAAAGTAAACCCAGTGCAAAAAAGATAAAACCATTTCCATAGACTTTAATACATTCAATGATTACTTTGTCAACTTTACAGGATGTTACCATTAAAACTGCATCAACAGCTTCGCCACTGAGAAACTTTTACCCCAAGCGAAAAATACTTCATTATCTTGGTCCAAAATAACTCTCCATGACATAAGCAAAGCAATCAATAAACTTAATAATTCTAAAACAGAGGGCATTCAAGGTGTCAGTAACTTTGTCTTCAAGGGCACTATAAATTAAATTTAAAAAATTGTGGCAGGAGGAACATTTTACGAAGCTTCAGAAATCACAGTCATACTACCAGACTATAAAAAGGAGATGGACACCTTCCTAGTAACTACAGACCACTTTCAATTGCTCCAATTCTTTCAAAAATAATAGGGATAGTTGCATACACAATTAAATATATGTAGATTATAGAGGAAAAGTCCCTAGCAGGAAAAATAAGACTATAAAATATAGATGAAGTTTACTTACCAGGTGAAGGACCACCGGTAGTTACAGCAAACATAAATAGAAACAAACACACATAAAAGCAAGGTTTCGCAACCTAGTTGCTTCTTCAGGAAGAGTAGGGAAGGAGAAGGAAAAGGAAATAATGAGGGTTTTAAGGGAGTGGGTAAGGAGTCATTCCAATCCTGGGAGAGGAAAGACTTACCTTGGGGGAAAAAAGGAAGGTAAACAAATACACACATACATACACGCAAACACACCTAGGCAGACATTTGTAGAAAGCAAAGAAGTTGGACAGAGATACCACTTGAGGCAGAGGCTCTGTCTAGAGATCTGAGGCAAAGATGTTAAAGATGGTGGGAGGGAATTTGAATTTAGTGGAGGTTGAGAGCAGGTGGACAATGGGAAGAGAGAATATGCTGAAGGGCAAGTTCCCGTCTCCGGAGTTCTGAAAGATTGGTGTCGGTGGGAAGTATCCAGATAAACCGGATGGTGTAACACTGTGCCATGCACCAAGGCATGTTTAGCCACAGGGTGATATTCATTACCAACAAACACTGTCTCCTGTGACCGTTCATGTGAATGGACAGTTTGTTGCTGGTCATACCCACACAGAATGCTTCATAGTGCAGGCATGTCAGTTGGGTGCTATCGCAAGTGGCTCTGCCCTTGATCGTGTACACCTTCCGGGTTATGGTACTGGAGTAAGTGGTGGTGGAAGGGTGCATAGGGCAGGTTTTACAACGAGGGCGGTTACAAAGGTAGGAGCCCGAAGGTAGGGAAGGTGGTTTGGGAATTTCATAGGGATGGACTAGGAGGTTAAGGAGGTTAGGAGGGTGGTGGAAAGACACTCTCGGTGGAGTGGGAAGGATGCCATGAAGGATGGATCTCATTTTGGGGCAGGATTTAAGGAAGTTGTGTCTCTGCTGGAGAGCCACATTCAGAGTCCGCTCCAGTCCCGAAAAGTATCCAGTGACAAGACGGACACTTCTGGGATTCTGAATTTTGGGGGATGAGGAAGTGGCTCTGGAAATTTGCTTCTGTACCAGATCAGGATGTCTACCTAGGTGTGTTTGCGTGTGTATATGTGTGAGTGTGTGAGTATTTGTTTACCTTCCTTTTTTTCCCTCAAGGTAAGTCTTTCCTCTCCTGGGATTGGAATGACTCCTTACCCACTTCCTTAAAACCCTCATCCTTTCCTTTTCCCTTTCCTTCCCTACTCTGCCTGAAGAAGCAACTAGGTTGTGAAAGCTTGCTTTTGTGTATATTTGTTTTTATGATCCTTCGCCTGGTAAGTAAACTTCATCTATTTTTTATACAATTAAATATACGACTGCATAGAAAATAACAGATTACTCAAAGCAAACTGATTTTTACAATGGTAAAAACAATACGCAATCTGTTACTAACAAGACAGTGTTGAAAAGGAGAGACAAACTGCTTCAGCTACACTTAAAGATTTGATAAAATCCTTTGATTCAGTGTCACATGAAACAATATCAATAAAATTGGCTCTCTAAGGTGAAAGAGTTAGATAATTAAGTTTATTTACAACTTATGTGTGTAATAAGTTACAAGTACTTGCCAATAATAAAACATCACAACTCTTCAGAATAAAACAAGGAATACCATAAGGATTGGTTCTTGGACCCTTTCTCTTTATTGTTTGTATAAATGATTTTTCAAATCAAAGATGCAGTGAGAAAGTACTGTAAACTGATGACATCACACTGAAAACAACAGGGGCAAAAGCTTACAAAATGTTCAAAATTACAATAAAGAAATGTTTGAAATCACCAATCACTTGTGTCTAGCCAACCAACTGTCCATTAACAAAACAGAAACATAAGAACTTTGTTTCAATCTCAGAGTACCAAAATCTTAAAATAATAACGTGAAATTACTTTGACTTTTGATTGATTCAGCATTGTCATTTCTTGTTTAAGCAGTAGACTACCAAAAGTACTACTTTTGTTACATAAATTAAGACAAAATGTCAGTAACAATTTTTTACTATGTCCTGATTATGCAGTCTTCCACTCTCATCAGCAAAGAATAGTTTTGTGAGGTAATGGACCAGTCATCTTACATTTTCCAGTGGCAGAAGAAAGCCAGGTTTACTCCCTAGAAAGACTTGCAGAAATCAGTTCAGATACTTAACATCATGACAGTCCCCAGCCTTTACATATATAATTCTCTAATCTACCCAAAGTGCCAAAATCTGCCCACTTCACTCACTGGCACAAATTTAAAAAAAATTTAAACGCTTGGCTAAAATAGTGTGAATTTAACTCAGTTGACGAAATCATGGAGAATGATTTACAAGATTTGTGCTTTGAGTAACTGTAGTAACAGCAAAATTATATCTAATAATATTATGCATACATGTAAATATGAATAATACAATCCTCTGTGCTTCAAGTAGTCATAAGTAATGGTAAACTGTTTCTATGTATTTAATATGTAAATAATGGTAATAATATGCCATTGTTTTTAAGCATTTATATATGTGTAAAGAATTGTTCAAGTAACTACATATAGGTATTAATAATAATAATTATTATTATTATTAATAAGCATACAAAAAGCCTGCATTTTACTCTTCTTCACAAATTATTGTTATTTATAAATCTGAACTATTAATTTTACCTTACATATTGACAAAGCCAATTGTATCAAAATCAATAAATCTCAGCCTTTCATTAAGAATCTTGTGAAACTTTTATGAATAAAATTTATCAAATGAGTTTCTGCATGTGATCTCATAAGGCCTGTCAGTGCTGTCTAAGAAACCAATAAATAAAATGGTATAAAATAAAGAATTTTGACTTACCTAAAGTACAGGCTTGTCGATAGAAACACGAAACACACAAAAACACACAACCATTCGAGCTTTCGCCACCAGTGGTGGCTTCTTCGGGAAAAAGAGGGAGGAAGGAGAGGAGAAAGGGAAGGATACGGGTTTTAAGGAAGTGGAAAAGGAGCCATTCCAATCCCAGGAGTGGAAGGACTTACCTTAGGGGACAAAAAGGAAGGTAAACAAATACACACACACTCACACATATCCACATCCAAACACACCTAGGCAGACATTTGTAGAAACCAAAGAAGTTGGACAGAGCTGCCACTTCAGGCAGAGGCACTGTCCACAGAACCGAGGCAAAGATGTTAAAGATGGCGGGCGGGAATTAGAATTTAGCGGAGGTTGAGACCAGGTGGGCAACGGGAAGAGAGAATGTGTTGAAGGGCAAGTTCCCATCTCCGGAGTTCTGAAAGATTGGTGTTGGTGGGAAGTATCCAGATAACCCGGACGGTGTAACACTGTGCCAAGATGTGCTGGCCGTGCACCAAGGCATGTTTAGCCACAGGGTGATCCTCATTACCAACAAACACTGTCTGCCTGTGACCGTTCATGCGAATGGACAGTTTGTTGCTGGTCATTCCCACATAGAACGCTTCACAGTGCAGGCATGTCAGTTGGTAAATCACGTGGGTGCTATCGCAGGTGGCTCTGCCCTTGATCGTGTACACCTTCCGGGTTACGGGACTGGAGTAAGTGGTGGTGGAAGGGTGCATAGGGCAGGTTTTACAACGGGGGCGGTTACAAGGGTAGGAGCCAGAGGGTAGGGAAGGTGGTTTGGGGATTTCATATGGATGGACTTCTATAATATTAAACCAATAAATAAATCGTACCAAAACTTCACTGCTGACAAGAACCTGAAATACATTAACATGCATCAATCCCACTGAGAATGAATTTTTTATTTCTCAGAAGGATTTAAATTTTAATGAAACCATGGCTCATTACAACCATGGACTAGACTAGAATTCACAACTGGACCTTTGACTTTTGTAAATAATACTCTTACTAGGTGAATAGTCACACAGCGTACTTCAATAATCAGTTTGACAGCATCTCTTTCATACTTTCCAAACTCGACAGAAATACAGTAGTGTTATATATCTTGAGAAACAAGTCATAGCACCACATGGTTTACACACATCTCAATGACTTCTTACAGGAGGAAGAAGGTAATGGCAGGTTAAAACTCTGATTTGAGGGGCATGGTTTTGTCTGCAAAGCTCATCTGGTAAGAAAATTGTGCACATGTAGTGTTAGTTAGCTTAGCCCAATCTAAAACTGGCAAGAGATTTAAATTGTTGCCAAAACCAAAACAGAATACAAACATAATTGTATGGACACCGAAAGAAATGGTGTTAGGGTTCCTCTGGATTTCATTTGATATGTTCTACACTGCTTTAGTCTTCTTGTTCTCTGTGCTTTAGTCTTCATCAATCATTTATTTAAACAAAAGGACATGTGTAGGTAAGGCAACAGGCAGGAGACCAGCATTTCCTATGTTGTCCCTCGCCTGTGGGAGTCGCCCTATATTCCCAACCACTTGGTCCTGTATAGGTCATGCCGCATGTTACATGAAACCTTCCATCATCTCCTAACAGAATGCTTAGCAAATGTCAGGTTAATTTTATGTAGCCACATTACTTTGTCTTACAGCTTAATGGCAACAGGCCCATTTTAACCAAACCTGATTTCAGCATTATCAAGTGTAAATTAATAGTGATCAGAGAGTTATGAATTTGAAATCATTGCAAGCTTGAGTGAAATTTTAGTGTGTGTACTAGTATCTACTCATCTATGTAACATTTTCTAACAGTTGTTTAGTATCACATTGGAGTCATTATTAATTTTCTACATTAACATGTTGGCTGCTATGACCAAAATGATAAACAACAACCAAAGACCATGTTAAGTAGTTCATATAGTTTGATTCATCACTTCATATGTAGTTTCATCAAAACATTAAAATTAAAAATTTTGGCAAGTAATCTCATAGTTGTCATACAGAGTAAAAACTTCAGTTCAGATGCCAACTACAAGATAACTCCTTGTCAACAATTAGTTATGAGCATAAGTATTTTAAAGCACATTTGATAATATGACATATTTGATGTAACGGCTTCACAATTTATTCAGTCTTTATTGTAGATGCATCACTGACATTTAACCCAATGTATGTTCAGTTTTCCTTTTAAAGTGGCTAGTAACAAGAGGAAACCGAGTGATGTACGACTTGAACAGCTAGTTAACATGAATAACTTGGAGTGGAATTGTTAGATGGCCAAAGAAGCTTGCTCTACACATAAGAGAAATTTATTTACAGAATGCACACATCGTTTCTATAATCAGACAGCAGGAGCAAGTATCAAATCTCTAGCTTTTTTTAATTAAATAAAATTAAATTAATAAGTAAAATATAAAATAAATAAGTAAATATTCATACATTGATTGGGGATAGGATGCCAGACACCCAGAGGAAAATCAGGATGGATGTGTATGACAATACCCCCCACAGAGAAAAACTACGGCCAACAAATCCATGCAGTGTGCACACAACATTAGAAACGCCATGTACTTTTGTACCATGTGAAGAAAAGTCAGCTCTTTGCATAGGAGATTGCTTCAAGACATATCATCTATAAAACGTCAGGCCCAGTGGTCTTGGGGTAAAGCACTCAACTCAACTCCGCAGGGTTGCGGGTTCGAAACCCGATCAGACCTCGGATTTTTTCAGTCCGCACTTTAACCTATCCTTCACCTCTCAATGGTGTGAGGAGTCTCCAGAAACAACATGTGGTTTGGATTCCATGTTAAGCTGTAGGTCCTCTTTCCCCGATTGGATAACTGGGGTAGTCTAGGGACACACAAGTTGCTGAAATTTGCACCAGGCCAGTGAGCCACACAAAATTATTATTATTATTATCATCAATAAAAAAACTTTATTTTCATTACCATCAGTGAGACCAAGTATACAGTTTACATCTAAAGCTAAAATATTTGTATGAACTTTTGGATGAACTTTTCTGTTACTTTATTCCTAGTGTGAAACTAAAAATTCTATTACACCATGCCCAGATGATTTACTTTAGCTGTACCCAATGCCCAAGACTTGTAAATCACACATATTTTCTACGAACGTTCTGGCATCTGACTTTACGTAGAAACTCGTTACCTGAGTCAATTTGTTCTGGACCAGAGGCCAGCTTGGCAGATATGACATAACTCATAGTTGGCAATCAACATGTTAATTCTTTATATAAATTTCCATCTTCCAGCAATGCAGTTCTCTTAGCTATACAGGTCAATATCAAGAAACTGAATTTGTGGAGATGATTATGGGGCTCGGTGAGGAATAAAACTTCAATCATTTCTCATTTCTGGGCTTAAATCATCTTTCTCACACATCATTCATCATCTGTACATCAGATAAAAACTTCATGTCACACATGTTTCATTCTTTTAATCTTTTTTTTTTTTTTTTTTTTTTTTTTTTTTTTTTTTTTTTTTGTTCTTCTTCTCAGAAAAAAGGAAACAAAACCATGAAGCTGCTTGCTTGTGATGCTGAAATATATAGGTCACATATATAGGTCACACTCATATGTGATATACACTCAAAAACCATGTAACGACATAATTGATCATTAATGAACATGAAAATGTAAGCATCATGTAAGTAGTAAATACATAGTAGTAAATATTTTATCACTATAAGTACAAGTGAAACCAGTGTGTTATGGACTCATGGTAAAGCATAACCCTTCCCCATATAGTTGCTGCATGTCCTGAGTAAAACGAGGGTCCAATTATTAGACGGCCAATTGGTATATCTTTCTTAAATAGTCCTTTCATCATCACAGATATGACAATATAGCATTCATCTGAATGTTCTGATGGTAGCTTCAGAGCACAACTGTAGTCATATACAGGGTTTCGCTCATCTTGGATTACAGCAGACTTTTTTGTTTTGATCTTCTCATCACCACAGAAGCAACTAACTTTAACAAAAGTATTCCATTTCACTGAAACAAAATTCAATCAAAGTGACAATATTAGACCATAGTTCCATTAATGAGATGAATAATACAAAGTGTGCAAATATATTTATTTTATGTTTATTTAAAAAAACAACATAATGGTCAACATTATTTTTTGTAAATGACCCTATCATCTTTTACTTCTCAGATCACTATTATATCATCTGGTGACTGTCACTGAAGAGGTTTCAAATTAAACTTTTCTGAAGGTGCTAAAGAAAATAGTGGATCAGTAACCTGATTGATATTATGAATGTAGACAACTAATTTGAAAATGCAAATAAGTATACTGCTTAAACCTAGAGATTCTGGATCATTCAGCTCCATATACTGAGCTCATGAAAACAGGTAAATTAAATCTTTCTTGAATGTATATAAAATGGAATTTCAGAAAAAGTCACATGGTTTTATTATGCAGCAAACTTACCTGTAGAACACTATAGTTCAAACACCATGACAAATTCTTAACATGTTTTATTTTATTTTTAAAGATATGTATCAATTTGTTTACCATGTAAAATATGGTTGGCCAGTCAAACCTTATGGCAAGGTTTCTGACTTCTTACTAATTTTCTTTTGCCCTTTGCCACCATCTCACCATTTTTCAATTTTTCATAGTGTTGTCCTCCTAGTGCAAAATGATTTGACGAGCAATTGTGTGCCATGATGTGATCCACATTCTTCACTAGGGACACTGCTAGTCTCTTGGAGCAAGCTACTGATCGAATGTTTTGGGGAGCATTGGCAGTGATACTGCGCAACTTCTCGCAAGCCATCCTCAGAGTGCTACCCAATGGGCAACAGCCTGTGCAACTCCCTCTCTGTGGCCCACACCACAGAATCCCTGACACATCCACAACAATTTTACAGAATCCTTCCTAAATCGGTACTGGATGTTGACTGTCATTGTTTTTTCTAAATTTCCTTGTGTCACCCATTGTCATTCAATATCAGCTAAAATGATGATTCAAACACTCTCAAAATATTTCCAGTGCCTCAAGACTAGTTTATTTATTGAGACTTAGAAATTATTGCACACTGTCAATTGAACTTTTGAAGTATTCACTCAGATGTCCGGACTTTATCAGGCTGGAATAACTGTACTTCTGAAATTTGAGTTGCCCCTTGCTGTGGCCAGAGAAACTGTTTGGAATATTTGGAAATGACATAATTCACCTAGGTAACGGTATATTATCAAATGTATTATATGTAGCTGAGAAAAAGGTTTTGTTGCATATGTGTTCCTTACAGACTCCGCGTTGATTGTTCTCTTTTTTGGCATTTTTGCTAAAGTCAAGAATGTACCATTGTAGAGTCATACTTCCATGGTAAAGCAGTTCTGTACTGTTGTGATTCTTGCTACCAATGAGTACCATGTCTGCATAGGTACATCTCATTAATTTTCGGCCATGACCTTCATTAGAAAAAGCAATCACTCAGACAACTATATATGCATAACCACCAAGTCCAGCCACCCAGCCCCTCAAGCATCTAGACCATGAGTGAGGTGGAGAGTGGAGGAGGAAGGATGTTGGGTAAAGGAGGAGATGGAAAGTTCTGCAGTGCATGTGGATTTTAAAAATGTGGTGGTTGTGTGTGTCTAGTTATCTGAGTGATTGTGTGAATGTATGTGTTTCTTTTTCTGATGAAGGTCATGGCTAAAAATTTAAGTTGTGTGTATGTGATTATCTATTTTCATGCCTATCAGCAACTCAGCAAACCCCTTTATGGTGAATGCAACAAAGCACATTCGACTAAGACATGGACTATTTCAAATCCAGCCAACAGTACTCCAAATGTCTGCCAGAGGTCTCGCTCATTGCTCAAAAAAACTACCGCCACGATGCCTAGCGGAGAGTGGCGAGCAGAGCTAAGGCAGAGGCAACCACATCGGCAGTCCAGGCTCAGACTTGACAAGGTGAGCCTGGTATGTTGAAGTGTGCATAACAGCAGTAATTGGCACTGAGTTTCATGTTCCGGGCTTATGGATACCGAGGCTGTCATTCAGGCTCTTCTAGAGCATCAGAGAGCTTTTATGTCTGCAATCATGAAACTTTCCACCATGTTTTTTGCTAGGGTATCTACGCCGTTCACGTTTCTGCCCCAATTTCCTCAGTATGACAATGTGGCTGAAGATTGGGACGCATATGACAAGTGGCTGTGCAACATTTTCTTGCGTTTGGAGTCATGGGAAGCTAACGTATGTAAGGTCTTGTTTTTGTCCTGGCTTTCTTTCCGTATTTATCAATTGCTTGGCCAGTTGGCACCTCTGCAGGACCCGGCATCTCTTTCCTTTGATGATATGTGTCAGTTGTTGTCTACTTATCACAAACACATGTGTGTTGTCGCAACGTGTGTTGAATTCTACCACTGTCAGAAAAAGCCCCATCAAACTTATCACGCTTGGGTCACGGAACTTCAGGGTTTGAGTCGGAAATGTTTGTTCATTACTCAAGTTCACAAGGATTCTTATGCTGATCCTATGGTTCGTGATTCTGTCATTAGGTTGGCTCCTGACAAAGAGGTTTGTCAATGTGCTCTTGAATGTGAAAACCCATCGCTGGCCAAGATATTGAACATTGCTCAGACTTTTGAGATTTCATGAGCAGCCAGTGATCAAATTGAGGCTTTGTGTGATGTGTCGGTGGTTGATCCTACTTCTCCAAGTCCTTGTTTTGTTGGTTCACATTGCATGTAGGATGTAGCAGCAGTAAACACTTCTATCCAGCGGTGCGTAGTACAGCGACCAGCCACACGACAGTCACGGTGGGCAACACTAATGCCGCGCACAATACTTCCATTGTACCTTAAATGTTTCGTCCAACATGACTGTGCGGCATGTCCTAAACACCATGCCACATCCAATAAATGCTGGAAGAAAGGCCACATTGTGGCTGTATGCTGCTCTCAGTTTTCTGTTACATCTTTGTGGCGATTTTTATTATTAAATAATAAGTTCACTGTTCATTCCAAGAAAGGAAACAATGTTTTCTAAACTGTTTAAGAATACTGTTAATGCCCAGAGAATCATTGACACATACCCGTTGCCACGCCCAGAAGAGCTCTTTGCAAAACTTGCCAGAGGTCAGTTTTTCTCCAAACTCAACCTATTAGAGGCGCACTTACAGGTCCCCTTGGATGAGGTCTCCAAATGATTTCTGGTACTCAACATACCCTTCAGGCTGTACCAATATCAGTGTCTTCCATTTGGAGTGGCCAGTGCTCCCGTGATTTTCCAATGTTTTTTAGAACAATTAACAGTATCCATTCCAGGGTGTGTTAATTATCAAAATGACATTGTCATCAGAGAGGAGCATTTGTCAAATCTTCATACACTGTTCACAGTCCTTCAGACAGCTGGCCTCAAATGCAACCTGTCTAAATCAAGATTCTTCCAGCCTTCAATCGTCTATCTTGGCTTTGAGCTTTCTAAAGATGGCCTCCATCCCTTGCAACATCATACTGCTGCAATCACGGCTATGCCTAGGCCTAGTGACATTAAAGAGCTACAGGTTTTTTTAGGCACAATTCCCTATTACCACAAATTTCTTCCTGATGCTGACAGAGTGGCTCATCCTTTGCCTCCCTTACTTCGAAAAAACAGTCCGTTTCAGTGGGCTACAGCCTGTGAAAAGGCCTTTCAGAGGTTGAAATCCCAACTCACATCTGCTCCTTGTTTGATCACATATCATCTGGGCCAGTGCTTGGTGTTGGCTACCGACACTTGCCATACGGGATTGGGTGCCGTCCTCTCTCACAAAGTTGATGATGGCTCTCAGCGTCCGATTACATTTACCTCCAAGACCCTCACTGTTACTCAGCAACAATACTCCCAATTGAGAAGGAGGCACTTGCCATTATCTATGCTGTTCAGAAATTTCATGTGTTTCTATATGGGTGTAAGTTTCACCTCATTACTGACCACAAGCCGTTGGTTGCCTTATTCAATCCTTCAGCTTCGCTGCCTGATAAAGCTGCCCAGGCTTCAGCACTGGGTACTGTTTCTTTCATGGTATCACTATAGGATTCACTTTCGCCCCACTGATCAACACGCCAATGCTGATATTCTCACTCGGCTTCCGATGGGGCCGCACCCCTCCTTTGATAGTAGCAAGTTGCTGTGTTATCATTTGGATATAGAGGCACAGAACATTGTGGACGGGTTTTCCATTGATGCTTCCAGGATTGCTGTGACTGTCGCTATGGATCCAGTGCTTAGTAAGGTGGTCTCCTTAGTTAAAAATGGGTGGCCGGAAAAGCCTCTGGGCAAATCTTCGGATACCTGGCACAATTACTTTGCTCATTGTCTTCCAGGGTGTTTTGCTGTTGGCTACTGATGGCTCGTCTTCCAAGGTCATCATTCCTGGTGCTCTTAGACAGAAAGTCCTTTGGTTGCTTCATCAAGGCCATTGGGGTGCCTCTCACATGAAGAATTTGGCATGTCGCCATGTGTTCTGGCCTGGCATTGATAGCAACATTGTTCACATGACTGTGGTATGCCTGTTGTGCACTCTACTCTCTCGCCATGGTCGCCCTCCCAGTGTCCCTGGAAGTGCATTTACATTGATTTTGCGGGCCCCCTTTTCATTTCGTACTGGCTGATTGTTGTTGATGCCTTCTCAAAATTTTCTAACACTCATTGTGCTTCCACTGCCTTGGCAGCCACTATTCAGTCCCTGTCCCATGTATTTGCTATTGAAGGACTTCCCTCTACAATCGTGTCCGACAACGGTCCTCAGTTTGCCTCCCAATCCTTTCAGGACTTTGTGCTCGGCAAGGCATTTGCCATATTCGGACTACTCCCTTTCATCCTCAATCCAACGCTGAGGCAGAGAGGATGGTTCACACGTTCAAGGTTAAAATGAAGAAACATGTTGGAGATTCGTCCACTATAGAGGCCATGACAAGTTTTTTGACTTCCTATCGCTTCACTTCCATTGGGGATAAAAGCCCCACAGAACTGTTACATGGGCATCAACCTCGTACCCTCCTTCATCTTCTTCAGCCTTCCTTGTCTCCATCTTCCCCTGTTCCTGCTCAGGAACCTTATCAATATTGCCCAGGGCTAAGGTCTGGGCCCTAGGGTTTGGGCGCCGCCTTAAATGGGTTCCCACTGTGGTGCACAGTTTGCGATGTCAGCGCCTTTGTCAGGTTCAGACCTGCAATGGTGTGCTAATGTGCCACCATGATCAGTTGCATCCGTGGGTGGCAGATGGGACACCTGGTGGACCTTGCCGGGTCTCCGGGTCACAGCCTCTCCCTGACCCAAGTGGCACACCTGTTGCAGAGAGAGTACTGCCTTCTTCTTGTGCACTACTTCCTCCTATGGTCACTTCTGCAACTCCTCCAATGGGGCTCCTGCCACTCCAGGTGCCAAGGGAAGCACATCTTTGGGTCTGTGCACCAGACCGAACACTTCCGTCCAGCGAGCCTACTATACCCTTGTCGTCAGGTGATGCGACATCCCTCAGGGATGTCCCGGAGGATAACAACCACCACCATTCGCTCTCACCAGTTGTTGCTAAAGGTCATCAGTGCTGTAAGTCTTGCCATTTCCAACCATATCACAATGTTCTGGCACATAACCTCCTTCAGGATGAAACCCAAGTTGAACTGTCAGATGTGGAGATGCCACCTGTGCCACTTTCTCCAGTCCTTGGATGAACATTCAAATCCCCTAAGCCTCGTCAAGTTGATACATACTCATCCATACTGGCCAGGAATCTCTCTTCCCCCAATGGAGACTGTCTTGTGTCTTCCAACATGGAAGGCATGGAGATCGACAACTAAGGCACCTCCTCATGGACAGAGCATCAACTTCACAAAGAGGGAGGGATGCTACGAAGCACGTTTGACCAAGACACAGACTATTTCAAATCCTGCCAACAGTACTCCAAATGTCCCCCAGAGGTCTCATTCATTTTCAACAAAGCTACCACCATGACACCTAGCGGAGAGCAGTGAGTAGTGAGCAGAGCCTAGGCAGAGGCAGCCATGTCGGCAGTCCAGGCTCAGACTTGACAAGGTGAGCCTCATATGTTGAAGTGTGTGTTACAGCAGTGAGTTGTTACCTGTCCTCCATTACTGACATTTCCAACTGGAATTCTTGTTAATATGTGTCTGCCAAGTTATGTTACTTCTGTATGAAATCTATACCACAACAGTCGATTGGTGCAAAAAGCACTTGGCATTAAGTAGTGCCATAAATGTGGAAAGACAGGACTGAGCTTGGATTATGTCAGCAGCTCCTCATGCAAGTCTTCACTTTCACAGGTGCCCATCTAGTTACTGTCTACACACCAGCAATCCACAGTGTAATCATACATCTTATCTTATGCCACCTGTACTGGAAAATGAAGCAACCCAATATTCTTAGGTGCAACAAAGGAAACATTGAAATCAGCAAGAGTTCGGGTTTGAGGTGAGAATTCTTACCCCATTTCTTTCAGTGAATGAAGATGGCCATCCATTTATTGGGGATGCTGTCATGTTTGAGTGCAGTGCTGATAAATCATGGATGTATGTGCCCTGCATTGATCAATTGCTGTTTATGATCAAAGCCAGTTTGGTAAGTTATGGAGCCAAGGAAATATGCTTTTAGATTAAAGCATTTTGTGGTTCTTCTCCTGCTAACTTTCATACATTTCAATGACTGTCATTTCTCAGTATATATCAGATGTAGTGTACTTTTGGAATTTACACAGGGTAGCATTGTTTTTACCATCACAAAATTATTTGGAGGGGGGGATGGGGATTCGAACCGCAGGATACATCTCATATGGAAAAATAAAATGAAGGCCACAGTACTGAGTGGACTTGTTCCCCCTACCATCCCTCCGAGTGGTGATGCCCATGCACAATAGTAACATTGATTTATGAACATGCATGCTGGCTCTGTGCTCTTGACAGAAACAAAACACCCCTCCTCCCCCTCCATGACTACTGTAAATTATTCGTGTCTCAGGCTTTCAATCTGAAAAGACAATTTTCTAGTTCTATTCATATTTAATGTTATTAATAATCTTATGTATATATACTTTGAGACAATTTATATGTGTTATACTAAAAGATGAGATAATGCACTCATAACTCCAAAGTTTATTAACAACTCATGAAAATAATTGGTTGTTGCACATAGAGGTCATGTGAAGTACCAGGAATTGAATATTGGATAACTGCAAGACAGTAGTAAATATATTTCATTTATTTTTTATATTTGCTCAACCACACATTATTAATTTCTAAACTAAGAAACCTTGAATCTGTCTGACCACTAAAAATGTGACAATTTTTTTCCCATTGAAAACAGAGCTTTATCGCTAAAAAGGCCACCATTCTTGAGTTTCAAAGCAACCAGCTCTTTCTGAATAGTTCCGACACTGAAACTGCTGTTCGCCTGTTTTGGACATTTACAATTTGCACAGCTTGGATTGCCAGCTACAACAATCATATCCTTATTATTCAGTAAAAAGAGGTGAGAGGGTGAAGTTGCAGCAGGCCTCCTCCATGTAGTCACCACTGGGCTGACTATACCTTAGAAGAGTGTAACTGAGCTGTTGTTTGTTACTAATCACTGAAATGTGCAATGAAGATATGAAAAATAAATTATCAGGCTATCAAAATCATATACGGAAAAGAAGAGGAACAACACAGAAATTCAGCAAAAATCAGTAATTATTACAAAATGTTACCAACTACTTCGAAGCAATCTTCTGAATCCTGTGGGAATGATGAACCCAGCTCTGGATGTTGTGGGGATTTCAAAAACTAATTTACAAAGTGTTAAGTGTTTCCTGTGTTTCATGATAATATAACAGTGTTATTTGGCTTAAATCATGGCAATATTGAACAATAGTATAGCAATGACAATTTTAAAATTAAAACATAAAAATTCCCAAAATGTGACAACTAGCAACACGTAACTCTCCGCATCCCAATGGTTTAATAGTTTTCTTGTGGTGCCTGTGCAAATAAACATTCTTACAGATGAAACGTCAGCAATGAATAATTTGGTTTTGTTGATGTCTAAGTTATCTTTGGTGTGATTTTTCACAATTTACATAGAAACAAAGGTAATTTATAGTTTTATTGCATGCAACATGCTGATGAGGCAATTTTTTGCTATCAAAAATGGGAAATACAGTGTACTCTTTAGTTTGTCACTGTATGTTGTATATGATTGTTTCGCTATTTACCAAGTAATAATGGCATGGTGGTAACTTGAGCAGTTTAATAGTTTGGCTAGAGAATATGATCTTCAGCCTCCTAGTACTGATGGGACAAGAAAAATACAGAAAAAAACAATACTGATAGGTGTATTTGGTAAAAATCAGTGTACAGTACTTGACACTAGTGGTGTTGTAGTAGTATGGTGGATTCTTGTTGCTCTGAGTGTATGTCACTACAGATCAAATGCTTTGAAAAATCCTTGTTATTTTATGTGGAATGTATAAAATAGCTGCTGGCCAACTGCCCCTTATGGAAGCATTGTATGCGAGACCAACAGATCATATATAGTAACTAGGGTTGGATATCAAGAACTCAACAAGTGGGAATCAGGCAAGAGTGTGTGTGTGTGTGTGTGTGTGTGTGTGTGTGTGTGTGTGTGTGTTGTCCCTAGTATAAGTTATTTTAAGTAGTTTGTAAGTGTGATGAGCAGAGTAGTTTGGTTCCTTGGAATTACAAACATTTGAACACTTTTTTTCCCCTTAAGAGCTAGCGATTCTCATATGAACAACATAACGTTATTTGATTTTACTAAAAATCCTCCCTATGTTTTCAAAATATTGCATTTTTGTTGCATTATACAGTAAATGAACAGCCTAAATTATTTTCCACTTACATATAGAATATTTGTTGTTCACCTCAAAATTCAGGTGGCCAGTCTATTAGTGAAACTTAACCCAAGCCTACTTTTTGTAATTCAACCCACCAATGCAGGGGGGCGGGATTATATACAAAACCCTTAAAAACATGAGAAAATACATGATTTGTTAACTGTTGTTTGTATATAGTAACATCATACTTTTGAAAGCTTACAGGTGTGTTAGTATGGTCTAGAACCTGAAATGTTTTTCAGTACACACTCTTAGAAATATCAACGAATGTTCGATAATTATTTTTCCCAAGAAAGGAGTACTTTATGGGGACCACAAGACATTTTAAAACTAGTTTTTTAGCTAATTGTTGTTGACTTTTACTTCAAATGTTCCTTTTAAAGAGATATTGATGTCTAAATACAGCCCTGAACATAGAAAATGACATTCACGGTGAAAATCTTATCTACTACCAGAACTCTGGATGAAGCTGTTGACTGACAGACCGCATTATCCTTAATTATGATCCTTTATGAATGAGTGTGCATTGTATTACATATTCAAGGTAAACTTATTACTTCCCCCATTAATGTGTTTACTGTTCATTTGGTAAAAACTTAGGGAAAGTTCTGGTATGTTTGCGTACAATATTTGGTTTTGTCTTGTATCTGGTACAAACACTGAATACTGTATACTACCCTGGTAGTATCCTTAGCCAAATCATGATCCCTCATTATTTCTTACAATTTGTATTTAAGATGTGTTAGCAGAGACATAACAAATAATCATTATATGATATAAGTTGTCTTTCAACCTTTTTTTTTCAAGTAGTTTACCAATTTACCAATTTTAAATATAAATGGGCACCACAAAACATAAAGCACAATTTCATTGACAATAAATTATAATTATTTTTCAAAAAAGATAGATTGGCTGACCAGTACTTCCCTTTTTCCTGTATCGTCGTAGATACACACAGAAAGAAAAAAGGGTGAAAATAAAACAAGCTTTTGGAATTGTGTTCCTTCTTCAGGTAAAAGAGAAGGGGGAAAAAAAGAAGAAAAAATGAATGGGAAAGGAAGGGTAAGGTAATTCACGACCTAGGTCATGAGGATGGTGTTAGAGGATTGTCATGACCAAGGCCGTGAATTACCTTCCCCTTCCTTTCTCATCCTTTTTTCTGCTTATTTCCCCTTCTCTCTTACCTGAAGAAGGAACACAGTTCTGACAGCTTGTTTTATTTTCGTCCTTTTTTCTTTCTGTGTGTAACTATTGGCAGTACAGCAAAAAGGTAAGTACTTGCCAGCCAATCTATCTCTTTTGAAAAAATAATTTATCATCTCTGTGGAGAATTTCCATCTTTAATAGAATAAATTAAAATCAGTATGGTCATGAAATAGGGTATCATATAGTAGAGGTTATTAGCGCCAGTGATAGCAACACTAACAAAGAGAGGAAAAATGAGCTAATCAAAGAAATAGGTTACTGGAATCAACTATATTGAGCTTAACCAAGTGGAAACTTATCCAGGATCCATGTAAGTAAAAAGTTATCTATAGAAACTGTTAAATGTCAAAGGACTCATACGTTCTTGTTTGATAGTGGGGAACGAAGATGAAGAAACAAATTATTTTAAATACTCAAAAAGACCAGAAATATTTTCTCAGCAGTAAAAAAAACAAGAGCTGAAGAACCATCCTAAACAATTGTTAGCAGTACCTATTGATATCAAAGATATTTGAATGAACCAAATGAAGAACTTTTGATTTTCAAAGCTATTGAGTAATATGATATGCTGATTATACCAATGAATAATACTACATAAGACATTTTTTTTATTTAAAAGTTCACAATTTGCATTAATTCCAATAACCTTCCCTTCATTCAGTGCCTATAAATCGGTTATAATTATAGCTTAGACCTTAGGCTAGATTCGTTATAACTGTAGTTACGCTAGATTGGTTAAAATTATAGTATGACTGATGACCACGCAATTTGGTCCGATAGATTTACAAACATCAAACAAACATCTAAAATTATAGTTCAGGCTCTGATCTGTCGTTTAATATCATTATGTCAAATATTTTACCTGTTGTTTTACTGTTTTTTATTATATGTGATCCTGAAAGACTTTTTGCTTTTTTCACGTGAATTATAAGTTGCTGGTCATTGTTTTGGTATGACATGGAAAAATGAGCTAATCAAAGAAATAGGTTACTGGAATCAACTATATTGAGCTTAACCAAGTGGAAACTTATCCAGGATCCATGTAAGTAAAAAGTTATCTATAGAAACTGTTAAATGTCAAAGGACTCATACGTTCTTGTTTGATAGTGGGGAACGAAGATGAAGAAACAAATTATTTTAAATACTCAAAAAGACCAGAAATATTTTCTCAGCAGTAAAAAAAACAAGAGCTGAAGAACCATCCTAAACAATTGTTAGCAGTACCTATTGATATCAAAGATATTTGAATGAACCAAATGAAGAACTTTTGATTTTCAAAGCTATTGAGTAATATGATATGCTGATTATACCAATGAATAATACTACATAAGACATTTTTTTTTATTTAAAAGTTCACAATTTGCATTAATTCCAATAACCTTCCCTTCATTCAGTGCCTATAAATCGGTTATAATTATAGCTTAGACCTTAGGCTAGATTCGTTATAACTGTAGTTACGCTAGATTGGTTAAAATTATAGTATGACTGATGACCACGCAATTTGGTCCGATAGATTTACAAACATCAAACAAACATCTAAAATTATAGTTCAGGCTCTGATCTGTCGTTTAATATCATTATGTCAAATATTTTACCTGTTGTTTTACTGTTTTTTATTATATGTGATCCTGAAAGACTTTTTGCTTTTTTCACGTGAATTATAAGTTGCTGGTCATTGTTTTGGTATGACATGGAAAAATGAGCTAATCAAAGAAATAGGTTACTGGAATCAACTATATTGAGCTTAACCAAGTGGAAACTTATCCAGGATCCATGTAAGTAAAAAGTTATCTATAGAAACTGTTAAATGTCAAAGGACTCATACGTTCTTGTTTGATAGTGGGGAACGAAGATGAAGAAACAAATTATTTTAAATACTCAAAAAGACCAGAAATATTTTCTCAGCAGTAAAAAAAACAAGAGCTGAAGAACCATCCTAAACAATTGTTAGCAGTACCTATTGATATCAAAGATATTTGAATGAACCAAATGAAGAACTTTTGATTTTCAAAGCTATTGAGTAATATGATATGCTGATTATACCAATGAATAATACTACATAAGACATTTTTTTTTATTTAAAAGTTCACAATTTGCATTAATTCCAATAACCTTCCCTTCATTCAGTGCCTATAAATCGGTTATAATTATAGCTTAGACCTTAGGCTAGATTCGTTATAACTGTAGTTACGCTAGATTGGTTAAAATTATAGTATGACTGATGACCACGCAATTTGGTCCGATAGATTTACAAACATCAAACAAACATCTAAAATTATAGTTCAGGCTCTGATCTGTCGTTTAATATCATTATGTCAAATATTTTACCTGTTGTTTTACTGTTTTTTATTATATGTGATCCTGAAAGACTTTTTGCTTTTTTCACGTGAATTATAAGTTGCTGGTCATTGTTTTGGTATGACATGGAAATCATAACCTTTCCAAGGTTTTGTAGTTGCTGAAAATGATGAAAGCAAATATGAGAGCTGTACTAACACTATACATACAATAAAGAGAGAAAATCTATACATTCATATATCACCGTAAAAGAATAATTTTCATGTTCAAACTTACTCATACTATATAAATAATGAAGGTACATAATAAATTTAAAAAGTCAGAAGCAGGACAAAATGGTGTTGATTAATTGGATGATCTAGAAACTGATTCCGTTTAAGATAAGAGGGATTGTAAATATGCTAAATAAGCCAGCAATGTTCTCTTTACCTCAGCAAAAGTATTCTGAACTGAGCTCCTAAATTAAACTTATTCTCACACTCTAAGGTAAGTTATATACATATTTCTTTACAGCAGTGTTTTTCAACCTGTGGGTAGTGATCCCCAGGGGGTCAAGAAGTCTTACTCGAGGGGTTGCCATCAAAGGAGGAAGGATGGTAGCTGCACCTGTTGCATGCCATCTCTGTAGTAAGAGTATAGTAACATTTTCTAAGTCTTGGGTTGATTGCTGTTGAAATGTTATGGGTGTGTCGACAGAACAGGGAAGGGAAACAGTAGCTACCTTGCGTATACTTACTAGGACAAGCTGACAGGAATGGATGCATATGTGCCAGACTGAATAGAACACATTAGCAAAAGTTAAATGGAACAGTACGAGCTTGCAGTATCACGTCACTTCGTTACATGAGGAAACAATGCCTAGTCTTGTTGTTGTTGGTTTTTAGGGGACTAAACAGCTACGTCATCAGCCCATCCCTTGTCTAATGCAACAACACATATCCGGAGTCTTCTGGAACCACCACCTAACCTGTTAAGCGAATACGGCAAGATATAAAATGCTGACACAATCATATGACAGGGCCGATGTGGTCATGACTGAGTGTGTAGGGGAAATATCAGCCGCTCCACACATGCTATATATACTTCAGCACTTAAGATCATGGTCAGTCAGTCAGACGAATTGACTGCTTACCCTTCATTAGCACTCGATTACCTGACATGTACTAATGCTGGTACAAGTCTGTTATAGAACACCAGCACTTTTCTGTATCAGCTCACAATTGATGGGATGCCGACTTCTGCATAACTTCGACTCCTGTGCTGCAACTGATTACAGACACAGCAGAAGAATCTGGGAGGACTTCCATGGCCTGCATACCGACACCTCAGCATTCCTAGGAGAGACGCCCACCTGCCGGTAGGCCAAGAGTCAGCGCACATCATGAACATCTACATCTACATACATACTCCGCAATCCACCGTAAGGTGCGCAGCGGAGGGTAAACTGTACCACAACTAGGCATTTCCTTTCCTATTCCATTCCCAAATAGAATGAGGTAAACAAGAATGCCTATATGCCTCCGTACGAGCCCCAATTTCTCTTATCTTGTCATTGTGATCACTACGCAAAATGTAAGTAGGTGGCAGCAAGATCGTACTACACGCAGCTTCAAATCTACATCTACATCTACATACATACTCCGCAATTCACCGTAAGGTGCGTGGCGGAGGGTACACTGTACCACTACTAGGCATTTCCTTTCCTATTCCATTCCCAAATGGAACGAGGGAAAAAAGAATGCCTATATGCCTCCATACGAGCCCTAATTTCTCTTACCTTGTGTTTGTGATCTTTATGCGAAATGTAAGTAGGCGGCAGCAAGATCGTACTACACTCAGCTTCAAATTCCGGCCCTCTAAATTTACTTAACAGAAATTCATGAAAAGAACGTCATCTTTCTTCCAGCGATCCACAATTGAGTTGCCGGAGCATTTCCATGACACTCGCGCATTGGTCGAACCTACCGGTAACAAATCTAGCAGCTCGCCTCTGAACTGCCCCTATGTCTTCCTTTAAACAGATCTGATGTGGGTTCCAAACACTTGAGCAATACTCAAGACAAGGTCGTAAAAGCGTTTTATACGCGGTCTCCTTTACAGGTGAAGTACATCTTCCCAAAATTCTCCCAATAAACCGAAGTCGGCTGTCCGCCTTACTCACAACTGTCCTTACATGTTTGTTCCATTTGATATCGCTCTGCAATGTTACGCCTAGATATTTGAATGACGCGACAGCATCAATAAGCTCACTACTAATGCTGTATTAGAACATTATAGGATTGTTTTTTCTACTCATGCGCATCAACCTGCATTTTTCTACGTTGAGAGCTAGCTACCATTCTTCGCACCAACTAGAAATTTTTTCTAACTCATCCTGTATGCTATTACAGTTACAGACGACACCCTTCCATACACCACAGCATCATCAGCAAACAGCCGCAAATTACAACTTACTCTGCCCATCAGATCATTTATATAGATAGAAAATAATAGCATTCCTATCACACTCCCCTGGGGCACGCCTGACGATACAGTCGTCTCTGATGAACACTCGCCGTCGAGAACAATGTACTGCGTTCTATTACTTAGGAAGTCTTCCAGCCAGTCACAAATCCGTGAACCTATTCCATAAGCTCGTATCTTCGTTAGCAGTCTGCAGTGTGGCATCGCGTCGAACGCCTTTTTGAAGTTGAGAAAAACACAATCCGCCTGTTGCCCTTCATCCATGGCTCGCAAGATGTCATGTGAGAAAAGGGCAAGATGAGTTTCACATGAACGATGTTTCCTAAACCCGTGACAACTATTAATGTGGTCCAGTATGCAGATGAGGTGAGACAGCACTTAGGGTGGGGAACGAGAACCACCAGACAGGACATGTAAATATCTTATTCAAATGTTCCCTTGTACTTCCGTACGGTTAACAACAAATGGCACAGCAGCAGGGTGCCTACCTCCGCCAGCTGAGCTAGTGTTGATGCAGTCGCACTATCAGCGCACAGTACATCAGAGGGCCGCTGACATCATCGACCTGGTCGTCTGGAGTACGCAGCAATGTGTATCACTTCAAAATAAATGTTTTACTGAACAATATTCTTTCATTATACCAACGGCGGCATTGGAACTGCCCCTACCTCTTCTTGCAGGCCATACCATGATGGTTAGGAGTCTGGTTTCCTGACAAATAACCAGCTCTCCAACACCATCAGCATGCACGCCCACCAAGGGGTGCGCCAGAAACAGTTCGACCCCTGCACACCATAAGACAATCTGGCAGGAGCACACCTGAATACTAGGTGTTCCATAATGCAAAATACATATTAACTTTGTTTATATTGTGAGGAGGCAATCCAATATTATGATATGTTCCAAAAATGGTAAATTCAAGATCACTGGTATATAATTTTATTTGGACGACCCGTTTCGATGGTCTCTGCCATCATCATCTGGTCAAAAAATGTTTCACACAGTCGTCATCTTGTAATGTCAACAGGTGTTGTATAAAATAATTTAAAGTGCATAGGTGCACTATTATATTGTAGTAAAAGTTTACATATCACAATAAGTGACAGTAGGACATTACAAGATGACAGCTATGTAAAACATTTTTTGACCAGATGATGATGGCAGAGACCATCGAAACCAGTCGTCCAAATAAAATTATATACCAGCGAACCAGGCTTTACCAATTTTTGGAATGTATCATAAAACATATGCCTAAGAAAAGTGAAATGTATTTTATATTAAAATTGACTATACAACTGAATCTGGCTCATTGACCATAATTCACTTCTCAGCTTTATTTGCAATGCAAAACCTCGGTATGCAATTTACATTTTGCTGTCGGAATTAATGTAATAATAGGATGTGTTCCATTCAGAAAAATAAACTAAAAAGTTATCCTATATTGAACAATACTAAGCATGTCTGATGAACTCATAAAGATAAGAACTATGAACTGTATGGTAGTATTTTAAAAAGTGGTATTAAGAATACAAAAGTATAAGCTAACAATGGAAAGTAAAAGTTGGAATTCAACAGTGTAAAGAGGACAGTTTGCAACTCACCGTAACAACATATGTCAAAATATGATAGGTAGGCACATAACTCCCATCTCTGGGTGCTACATTGCAAGTCACGCTCTGTGGTGAGGGATAGGAGGAGACGGTAGAACAGGGGGGACAGGATGGTTGGGTGGGGACGAATACAGCACAGCCTTAAGAAGCATATAGGTACCAGATGGGTAGAAATATATGCAGCTTAGAAATGAAATGGAAGAGGGGAGGGTGGTAAAACAAGCTCACATGTACATACACACACATTTCTCAGACTCATGACGATAACCAAATCATGGTGAAGGGTGCAGTTCAGTTGTTTCAGTCCAGGATAGTATTGGGTGATGAGAGGATCACTCTTTTTGATAGTGGAGGGTGAGTTTGGTGTGTGTGGGGATATGGGAGGGGAAATTTGTTTCTGAACTAGGTCTGAGGGGCAGTTTCTGCCTGGAAGGCCTTTGTGAGACCTTTAGCACATTGAGTAAGGCAGTCCTCATCACTCACAATGAAATTTACACCAGGATCTAACCCCCAGAGCTACTCCACAAACAGATTTTCTGTACCATATCCCCACATAATAAAAATACTTTTACCACCACAAATAACCAGCCACAAAAGAGTGTTGCCGTCATCAAGCAATATTATTCTGGACTGGAAAAACTAAACTGCATCATTCACCAAAGTTTAGATTTTTGGTCATCATGCCCAGAAATCAGAGACATCCTGCCCAAGATCCTCCCTACCCTTCATAAGTGGTGTTCTGTTGCTCACCCCACCTCCTTAACATTGTACGCTATCCCTATGTCACCCCTAACCCTAGCCCCTTCCCACAGGGATCATATCCCTGTAGAAGACGCTGCTGCAAAACCTGCCTATTCCAGTCTCATCACAGGTTTATCCTACCCAATCAAAGGACGGGCTTCTTGTAAAAGCAGGCATGTAATTTTTCAACTGTGCTGCAATTACTGCACAGCTCTTTATATTGGCATGACCACTAACCAGCTGCCCATTAGGATGAATGGCCAATGCCAAACTATAATCAAAATCAAGGTAGACTACCCTGTTGCACAACAGGCAGCTAAGCATATCCTTGATTTCAAAGACTGTTACACAAATGAACCATCTGGTTCCTTCCACCCACTACCAGTTTTTCTGAACTACACAGAGGGGAGTTAGCCTTACAGTACATTCAATCCCGAAATTATCCAGACCTCAATCTATGATAACCTCTTTTGTCCTCACACCCAACAGTTCCTGCCCACTCTATCCTACACCTCTCCCATTCCATTTGAGATGTGTGTTTGTAATAGAGTGTTTCATTGTTATGTGTGTATGTCTATGTGTGTCTTTGTTCTGTTTCCATCCCATGCCCTGCCTCTACACTCCATTCATAAGCTGCATCTCTTTCCACTCATCTGGTACATTCATACACTGTAAGACCACACTGCATTCTTCCCCACCCCTACATTGCAACTGTCCTGTCCCTCTTCCCCCCCCCCCCCCCCCCCCACACACTTCTCCTATCTCCTCACTGCATAGTGTGAGTCAGAATGCAAGGGCCAGAGATGATGATTTGTGTGTCTGTAAAGTGTGCATGTATGATTGTGTTAATCATGTAATTTTCTAACAAAGGCTAAAGTTTGTGAGATTAAGAAATCAAAGAGATGAAAACAAAAACTTTCCTGTGGTTCATAAAATTTCTATAAGAATACTTAGCATTCTCATGATTATGTAAGTGATTTCCTATGTCTTATATTTAATGAATCCTTACATCTAGGTATTGTTCTACTGTGATTAAAATATGAATGTGTGAAACAACTCTGAAAGAATAAAAGAAAAAAAACTGATGTAAGAAGCTATCACTAAATCTCCCTGATAAAATTTTCAAGGTCCTGATGACACTTTTATTAAGGATAATTGATAATTATGTGAAAAGACAAAACATCTTCAGTTAGTGTCAGTTTGGTTTAAAGTAAGATTTATCAATAGATGATGCAGTCTATCCAATGCTTTTTAAATGTGTGAGCAATAAAATTACGCTAAATATTTGGTTTGTGTGCCTCAACTACACTGATAGCTGTACCACAGGTGCAACCACAGCAGAGGTGGTATCTGTGGAGAGGCCAGACAAACGTGTGGTTCCTGAAGATGGGCAGCAACCTTTTCAATAATTACAGGGGCAGTGGTCTGCATGATTGACTGTGCTGGTCCTGGTACTGTAACATCAGCTAACATGACTTTGCCATTGAGTTACTGCTAATGGCTGAAAGCAAGGGGACATTATATTTATTGCTTTTCCTAAGGACATGTAGCTCTATTGTATGAATATAGGATCATGGCATCTTCTTGAGTAAAATATTACCCTATTCAGATATCTCAGTGGGGACTACTCAGGAGGATGTCATCACCAAGAAAAAGAAAACAAAGCATGGCATGTTCTATCCCTTAATTGGATAGGTAAGTTAGAAAATTTTAAAAGAGAAGATGTTGTATTTGTTGTTGTTGTTGTCTTCAGTCTGCAGACTGGTTTGATGCAGTTCTCTATGCTACTCTGTCCTGTGCGTGCCTTTTCATCTGAGAATACAAACAGCAACCTACATCCTTTTCAATCTGCTTACTGTATTTGTCCCTCAGTCTCCCTCTACGATTTTTACCCCACTTCCTTCTAATGCTATGTTGACGATTCCTTGATGTCTCAGAATGTGTACATGGTTATATACACAAAATAAGTTGAGGGTAGCACAGAAGTAGGTCTAACAATAAATAAGAACATTGGAAAGCAGAAAAGTTACTACAAACAGCATAGTGAATGCATTATCAAACTGACCACAATAGTACATGTTTATATGCCAAGTAGCTCTGCCTATGAAGAGGAAATTGAAAAAAGTATATTACAAGATAAAAGATGTTATTCACACATTTAAGAGAGAGGAAAAATTTATTGTGATGGGGTATGGAACTCTATTTTAGGAATAGGAAGAGAAGGAAAAGTAATAGGTGACAACGGACTGAGGAAAAGGAATAAAACAGGAAGTCCCCTGGTAGAATTTTGAGCAGAGAACAATTTAATCATAATAAACACTTTGTTTAATCATCACAAAAGAAGGTTGCATACATGAAAGAGACCATAAGACACTGGAAGGTTTCAGATTGATTTTATAGCCATAGATTTAGAAACCAGTTTTTAGATTGCAAGACATATCTAGGGGCAGACATACACTCTGACCATTTCTTATTGGTTATGAACTTTAGATTAAAACTTAAGAAACCGCAAAAGGACAGAAAAGTAAGGACAAGGGACCTGGAAAAATTGAAGCAAGCAGAGATTGTCAAGAATTTCAGATAGAGTATTAGACAAGAACTGACCAAAACAGGGGAAAGTAACATAGAAAAGGAAGAAAGGGTAGCTGTGAGAGATAAATTAGTGAAGGGTCCAGAGTATCACACAGGTAGAAGGATAAGGCCTAATAGAAATCCCTGGATAACACAGAAGATACTGCACTTGACTGATGAAAGGAGAAATTTAAAAAAAAAAAAAAAAAAAGAAAAAATGCAATGAGCAAAGCAAACAAAAGAGAGTACAGACATCTGAAAAATGAGGTTGACAGGAAGTGCAGATTGGCTAAACAGGAATGCTAGAGGACAAATGCAAGTATGTAGTAGAATGTATAACTAGGGAAGGTAGATAGCATTGACAGGACAATAAAAGAGACATTTTGAGATAAGAAAAGCAACAGCATGAATATCAAGAGCTCAAATGGAAAATCAATACTAATCAAAGAAGGAAAAGCTGACAGGTGGAATTTTATACAGATGGCCTATACAAGTGAAATGGACTTGAAGGCAGAATTGTAGAAATGGAAGAGGAAGTAGATGGAGATGAAATAGAAGACATGATACTGCGAAAAGAATTTGACAGGCCACTGAAAGATTTGAGTTGAAACAAGGTCCTGGCAGTAGATGATATACCTTCTGATCTGCTGACCTTGTTGGGAGAGCCAGTCGTTAAGAAATTGTTCCACTTTGTGTGCAAGATGAATGAGAGAGGGAAATAAGAATAAATTCCAATTCCCAAGAAAGAAAGTGCTGACAAGTGTGAAACTTACAGAAGTATCAGTTTAATAAATCATGACTGCAAAATACTAACATCAATCATTTACTGACAAATTGGAAAAACTGGGAGAATCTGATCTCTGGGAAGATTAGTTAAGATTCAGGCAAAATGTAGGGACATATGGAACAATACATTACAGCTTACATTAGAAAATAGGTTACGGAAAGGCAAATATTACTTTTTTAACTTTTGTAGATTTGTAGAAAGCTTTTAACAATGTTGACTTGCATACACTCTTTCAAATTCTGAAAGTAACAGGGGTAAAATGTAGGGAACATAAAGTTATGTTTAACTTGTACAAAAATCAGACAGCTCTTATTACACTGAAGGGCATGAAAAGAACACAGTGGTTGGGAAGGGAGAAGGCAAGGTTTTAGCCTTTCCCCAATGTTATTCAATCTGTACAGTGAGCAAGCTGTGAAGGAATGCAAGGAGAAATTCGAAGAAGGAATTAACAACCAGAGAGAAGAAATGAAAACTTTGTGGTTTGCTGATGACATTGTAAATCTGACAGAGAGCAAAGAACATGGAAGAGCAATTGGACGTAATGGACACTCTCTTGAAAGGAGGGTATAGGATGGACATTAACAAGAGCAAAACTATTTGAATGCATCATTGATAAAAGAATCCAATAAGTTATCAACTCTCCACTAATCAGTGTGGATTCGTTAAGGGCTGTGGGACAACGGATGCTATCCATACTGCTCGCCTGCTCATTGAAAAGCACTGTGAGCAGTCAAAGCACCTACACCTTGCCACCTTGACCTCAAAAAGGCCTTTGACCGAGTGCCACATGAGTTAATTTGGTGTGCCCTGAGAGAACATGGAGAACCTGAAGAAATGGTTAGTTGGGTAAGACTGCTCTACCTTGACCCGAAGAGCCGGATGCAGTCAGCTGTCAGGCTATCAGATGTCTTTCCTATTTCCATGGGAGTACACCAGGGATCTGCCCTTTCACCCCTCCTATTCATTACAGTCATGGATACTGTCACAATAGATCTACAGAAAACCACACCCTGGAAATTACTACACCTACATCTACATGGGATACTCTGCAAATCACATTTCAGTGCCTGGCAGAGGGTTCATCAAACCACATTTATATGAAATAGGCCTGTAGTTTAGTGGGTTACTCCTACTGCCTTTCTTGAATATGGGTGTGACCTGTGCAACTTTCTAATCTTTTGGTACAGATCCTTCTTTGAGAGAGCGGTTGTATATAGTTGTTACGTAAGGAGCTATAGCTTCAGCACAATCAGATACAAATCTAATTGGTATACAGTCCACACCAGAAGAGCCACTACTATCACAAAGTGGTGGTATTGTTTGTGTTTTGCCCTTAGTATATTTAACATAGGACCAAAATCTCTTTGTGTTTTCAGTCAAATTTCAAGAAAGAGTTTCATTGTGAAACATATTGTAAGCATCTAGCATTGAAGTTCTCGCTAAATTTTGAGCTTCTGTGTAGGATTGCCAACCTGGGGATTTTGTGTTCATTTAAATTTAGCATGCCTTTTATATTGTTTTTGCAACAGTGTCCTGACCTGTTTTGTGTACCAAGTGGAATCATCTCCTGTTATTGATTTATTTGGTATAAAACTGTCAATTGCTGTTAATACTACTTCTTTGAATTTGAGCCACTTCTGGTCTACACTTACATTTAGTGTCAGGAACGAGTGGAATCAGTCTTTCAAGAAGCAATGTATTTTATTTCTATCTGCTTTCCTGAACAAATACACTTTTCGTTTATTTTTGGTAACTTTGGGACTTTTGATATTCAATCTCGCTATGACAACTCTGTGTTCACTAATATCTGTATCCGTTTTGATGCTCATTATGAGCTTAGGATTATTTGTTGCTAAGAGATCAAGTGTGTTGTGACATCCATTTATAGTTCTAGTTGGCTCATGAACTAATTGTTCGAAGTAATTATCAGAGAATGAGTTGAGTACAATTTTGCACGAAGTTTTATATGTGCCTCCTGATTTGAAAATATAATTTTGCTAACAGATTGAGGGTAAATGAAAATCACTGCCCACTATTATTGTGTGAGTTGGGTACATGTTTGGAATTAGACACAGGATTTTGAACCTTTCTGCTATTGTATCATCAGAGTTGGGGGGGGGGGGGGGCGGCAGTAAAAGGAACCAAGTGTAAAATCTTACGATTTTTTGAGTACAACCTCTACCCTTAAAAACTCACAGGAACTATCAACTTCAACATCACTACACAATAGAGTACTTTTGATGGCCACAAACATGCCTCCACCTATTTTGTTTAATCCATCCTTTCTGAAAACAGTTAGATCTTCTGCTGAACTTATTCTCAGCAAAAGCCAACTTTCGCTACCTATAATGATATGTGTTTTGGTGCTTTCTATTAATGCTTGGAGTTCTGGTACTTTCCCGAAACAGCTACGATAATTTACAACTGTTATACCAATAGTTCCTAGATCTATATTTCTCCTGCAATCAATCTGCGACTCTGAGACAGCCCATTTAGTGTTTCCCAAAAGCCATTTACCTTAAAAAACTGCCCAGTCCATGCCACACAGCCCCCACTACCCGCATAGCCACTTTCTGTGTGTAGTGGACTCCTGACCTATTCAGCGGAACCCAGCTCTTGTTTCTTTGATTCACCCCTGCCCTTTATTAAATTACTGGCACAAGTACTAACTGATCCTTCTGTGCTCTCACCACTAGATCTAGCGTGTGTCACTTGTTTTCTTACTCGTGTGATCCTTGCCACTGGTGGCGCTCTTTGAGCTTGGCACCAAAGGAGTTTGGGAGGTCAATTACTGGGTCAGTCAGTGTGAGTCGCTGCAGGGAACATCTGAGTGTCAGTATTGTTCAGTGTTAATTTGATACACTGCATGGCGTTGGAGGTCAAGTTATTTACATTAATTGTCTGTCTGTGGCCCGGCTGAAGTAGTTCCACAGTGTCGTCATGTCAGTTTGTTGGAGCCCTTTATGCAATGATATGAACAGCTGAAGAGGTCTGGACACGCAGAGAGAATTGTATCAAGTTCCAGTATCAGCTCGGCAGGGGCTGTTTAGCTCGTCTCCCCCGCTATGCAGTCGTGTTCCTAGCGGCCATGCAATCCCGCGTTGGTTCCTCGCGAAGCACTGGAGTTGTCAACAACTTGTTCTCTGCAGTCAGTCCCTGGCTGTGCCTTGTGTCATTCCAGCTGCTTTCCACCTGGGATCCATGAAATGCTTTCAGGGCGTTTGTTGATATCATCATCCTACCCCATTGTGAGGGTGGCTGTTCTTATCTTAGAGTGAAGAAATTAAGTTAAGTGATCTGTACATTCCTGCTCCAGAAATTTGTGTGTGTGTGAATTTATCGGAAATTTGGGTGCGTGTGAATTTATCAGGATCAGTGGTTGTTCCCCAGGGTCCCTCATTGCCTATGTCTATGTCTATTGATGTTTACTTATGTGGTGCTGCACTTCTAGTTTGGCTCAACTGAATTATTCTCTTTTGCAATTATTGAATTTTCTCTAACTTGGTTAACGCCGCTGGGGAATTTATCTAGTTTGTGCACCTCTGCTAGCTCACATCTGCATGGGCGGTAGTTGTATAGCTTTATTTTTCTATTTTTTGTAATCTTCTGCTTTCACACCATTTCCCTTCGTGAGGCATTGGCAACCCATAATTGTAATTTGTCACTGACTCCATTTTAGTATAAGACCCTTCGTGTTAGAGCTGTAGTTCTCATGGACGGTTGGGCACCCTACCCCCTCTCCTTTCTGTCTGGAGTCAGCTCATCTGTTTTATATGTTGGAGTTTTTAAGTTAATGAGTAACCAGTCCTGTTCTTAAATTTATATTTTATTACACTGGAAGTGTTATTGATTGTCTCAGGGCCTTATTTCATTGCTGCTTAAACTTGTGTCTCTTGTTATGTTAAAAGTCTGACCCAAATGCTTGTGTTTGTGCCTTTGTTTTAGGTAACCTTGCTTGAGCTCTTATATTATTCCACAAAGACTGATATCTCTTACTTTGATACATAATTTGTTTACTCAGCCTTCTGCCTTGTACTATCATTGAACCGGATTTGTTTTTACCTGCTTTCAGGGTATTGTTACTATTGTATAAGTAAGAAAAAGGATTGTTTCAGGCCTTCAGCCTGATTTAGCAGGTTTCATTTAAATCTTGGAGCTCACCTTTGCTTACTTATTGTAAAAGGTTGCTTCAGACTTCAGCCCATATTAGCCCATTTAAAAATAAATAAATAAAAAACCTAATAATAATAATAATGTTTGGTCTGGCTTTCAGCCTGATAATTTGAAGGAGCTGCTTTACTTAAATTTTAGAGCTCCCTTTTATTGTATGTTTTTCATTGTATGCTTGTTATTATGAAAGGCTGCTTCGGACCCTCAATCCGTAACTAAATAATCTAAAAAAAAATTAACTCAGCCTTCAGCCTGATTTAGCTGGTTTCATTTAAATGTTGGATCTCACTTTTACTTACTATTTTATTATCCTTATTAGCCCATGTAAAAAATATTTGGCCTAGCTTACTGCCTGATAATTTGAAGGAGCTGCTTTTACATAAATTTTAGAGCTCCCTTTTATTGTGTTGTTTCCATTGTAATTATAAAACTTTGCTTCGAGCCCTCAGACCGCTATTAACTTATCTAAAAAAAATTTTTTTAGTTTGGCCTTCAGCCTAATAATTTTCCTTTATTTTGCAGCCCCTCTTGGTTGTATTGTTTATCATATTTTATTTACTTTTATAAAGTGTTGCTTTGGCCTTCTGCCTTGCATCATCCTAGTTGAAATGTTCAGTTTTTCTTAATGTAAAAAAGGGGGAGGGGGGAGAATTGTCTTGTTCAGGTCTTCAGACTCTAGCTGTAAAAGGAATTTCTTTTTTTATATTTTGGTTAAAATAAAATGTGTCAAAGGAACCGAACTGAGCATCCTTGCCTAACTTTACCAGTCAACTTCTCGCCACTCCCCCTATCCCTATCAGGAACCAATTATTAACTTTTTACAATTTTTAGTACAAATTCTACCCGTAAAAACTCACAGGAACTATCAACTTCAACTTCACTACACGATAGACTACTTTTAACGGCGACCAACATGCGTCCACCTATTTTGTTGAATCCATCCTTTCTGAAAACAGTTAGATCTTTTGCAAAAACTCCTGCTGAACTTATTTGCAGTTTAAGCAAACTTTTGCTACCTACAATGATATGTGTTTTTGCACTTCCTATTAAAACTTGAAGTTCTTGTACTTTCCTGACACAGATACAACAGTTTACAACTGTTAAACCGATAGTTCCTAGATCTATATTTCTCCTGTGATTTACCTGCACCCTTTGAGACAGCCAATTTAGTGTTTCCTCAAAGCCCTCTATCCTAAAAAACAGCCCAGTACATGCCAAACAGCCGCCGCAACCTGTGTAGCCGCTTTCTGTGTGTAGTGGACTCCTAACCTATTCAGCGAAACCCAGAACCCCACCACCCGATGGCGCAAGTCAAAGAATCTGCAGCCTACATGGTGACAGAACCGTATGAGCCTCTGATTCAGACCCTCCACTTGGCTCAGTAGCAGAGATCCACAGTCGGTTCTGACAACTATGCTGCAGATGGTGAACTCTGCTTTCATATTGCAAGCAAGAATGGCAGTCTTTACCACTTCAGATACCTGCCCAAAACCTGAGAGTTTCTCTTCAGATCCATTTATCAACTAGTAATCTGCCCAATTGCACTGTGTGGGGTGGAATTCTGGTCTTTGACAAAAGAAGTTAGACAAAGGCTTGCTGTAATGGAAACAAAGATTCTTAGGTGGACATCAGGATTAACACTGCATGACCACGTAACAAGCAATGATGTTCATATGCAATATGGTGTTACACCTATAATATATCAGATGAGGCAAGCTGCCTACGCTGGTACGGACATGTCCTCAGAGCAGATGAAATGACAGTGACAAAAATTGGTTTTAACTTACATGTAAATTAGGAAGACCAAGGCAGTGATGGCTTGACACCTTACATGAAGACTTCAAGATCTCAGGTCTCCACCCTGACCAGGCACAAGATGGTAGGAAATGGCAACAATGAGCCAAAGCAGTGACCCCACCAGCATGCTGGACAAACATGACCCCACTGACACCCTGCACCCCTGCCTTCTACCTAATCATCCAGGGTGGCCCATTGTGGCCGGTTACCAAGCCCCCACAGAACAAAGATCTGCCTACAAAGACCAACACATTCAACCCATTATGTGCAGTCTCCCATCCATCATCAAAGACACCAACCACTTTCTCCACTACCTGAAATACTTACCCAACCTGTTACCTCTGGAAACCATCCTTGTAACTATTGATGCTACTTCCTTATACACAAACATTCCACACACTCAGGGCCTTGCTGCAATGGAGAACTTCCTTTCCCACCGACCACCCACTTCCCTACCTAGAACCTCTTTCCTTAATACCCTAGCTTGCTTCATCCTAACCCACAACTTCTTCAGATTTGAGGGCCAGACATACCAACAACTAAAGGGAACAGCCATGGGAACCAGGATAGCGCCCTCATACACAAACATATTTATTGGACGCTTAGAGGAAGCCTTCCTGAATACCCAAGCCTGTCAACCCAAAGTTTGGTATAGATTCAGTGATGACATCTTCATGATCTGGACTCACAGTGAAGAAGAACTCCAGAATTTCCTCTTCAATCTCAACTCATTTGGTCCCATCAAATTCAACTGGTCGTATTCCAAATTCCACGCCACTTTCCTCAATGTCGACCTCCATCTGTCCAACAGCCAACTTAACACTTCCGTCCACATCAAACCTACCAATAAACAACAGTACCTGCATTATGACAGCTGCCATCCATTCCACAAAAAACGTTTCCTTCCTTACAGCTTAGGTCTTCATGGAAAATGAGTGTGCTACTGTCCCGAATCTCTGAACCAGTACACAAATAATACACCAATAACCTAATAACAACTTTCACATCTCGCAGCTATCCTCCTGATCTGGTACAGAAGCAAATTGCCAGAGCCACTTCCTCATCCCTCCCAAATTCACAGCCTTCCACAGAAGAACCGCAGAAGTGCCCCTCTTGTCACCGGATACTTTCCGGGACTGGAGTGGACTCTGAATGTGGCTCTCCAGCAAGGATATGACTTCCTTAAATTCTGCCTCAAAATGAGATCCATTCTTCATGACATCCTTTCCACTCCACCGAGAGTGTCTTTCCACCTCCCACCTAACCACTGTAACCTCCTAATCCAACCCTATGAAATCCCCAAACCACCTTCCCTACCTTCTGGCTCATACCCATGTAATCGCCCCGGTTGTAGAACCTGCTCTTTGCACCCTTCCACCACCACTTACTCCAGTCCCGTAACCCGGAAGGTGTACACGATCAAGGGCAGACCCACTTGCGATACCACCCACGTGATTTACCAACTGACATGCCTGCACTGTGAAGCATTCTATATGGGAATGACCAGCAACAAACTGTCCATTCATTCACATGAAAGGTCTCAGGCAGATAGGGTTTGTTGGTTATGAGGATCACCCTGATGCTAAACACATATTGGTGCACGGCCAGCACATCTTGGCACAGTGTTACACCGTCCGGGTTATCTGGATACTTCCCAACGACATCAAACTTTCAGAACTCCGGAGATGGAAACTTGCCCTTTAGCATATTCTCTCTTCCCGTTGCCCACCTGGTCTCAACCTCCACTAAATTCAAATTCCCGCCCACCATCTTGAACATCCTTGCCTCGCTTCTCTGGACAGAGCCTCTGCCTCAAGTGGTATGTCTGTCCAACTTCTTTGCTTTCTACAGTATGTCTGCCTAGATGTGCTTGCGTTTGTTTATATGTGTGGGTGTGTGTGTATTTGTTTACCCTCCTTTTTTTCCGCCAAGGTAAGTCTTTCCTGTCCCGGGATTGGAATGACTCCTTACCCACTCCCTTAAAACCCTCATCATTTCCTTTTCCCTCTCCTTCCCTTCTGCCTGAAGAAGCAGCTAGGCTGCAAAAGCTAGCGTTTGTGTGTGTGTAAATTTATTAATTTATTTGTGCTACTATCACTTCCAGAGATTAGCCTGCTTAGCCATAACAGGTGGAATTAGCAGCACACCAACTGCTGGGATGGAAACCATTTTGTATATGCCCCCATTACACCTTTGGGTCAAGATGGAGGCAGCAGCTGGTGCATACAGACTCAAATCTGGCAACAACTGGAACTCTTTGGGATATCCAGAATCACACACAAAAATAGTGAGTGAGGTAAATATAGGAAAGGTTGGGGAAATGACAGCCGACTATATTATAACCCCATACTGCTTCAACAAGCCTTTTAATATAACAATTGGAAGTAGGGAGCAGTGGGAGAAAATAGTTCGACACCGTACGGGGGATATTGTCTGGTTCACTGACAGGTCAAAATCAGACCAAGGTGTTGGGGCCGGGGTATATGGGGTGCAACCAAGACTGGAGGGCGTTATCTCTCTAGGAAAACTGGCCTCAGTATTCCAGGCCGAAATCACTGCCATCAGGGCATGTGTGGAGGAGAATTTTACAAAGATCGTAGCATCTATATCTATTCAGACAGCCAGGCAAACCTGAGATCACTGGCAGCTCCTGCAACAAGGTCTAAGATTGTTGTAGAATGTCACATGGTTCTGGTGGAGCTAGGGGAAAGCAATAGAGTAAACCTATTGTGGGTCCCTGGCCACTCTGGGATCAGTGGCAACGAACATGCCAACAGATTAGCCAGGATGGGGGCAGAGACTCCATTTACTGACAATCACCAAGGCAATGATCAAATTGGAGCTACGTAACTGGCTCAGAAGACAGCGCGTAGAATATTGGACCAAAGTCCATCAACAAAGACATGGCAAGGTAATGATGCCAAAGCCATGTTTTAAAAGAAGCTCTGCAATCCTGGGTCTGAACAGGAGAGAGATTAGACTCATGGTTGGATTGCTGACAGGCCATGGGAATTTCAAAAAACACCTAAGTACAATGGGAATAACAGAAGAGGACCTAAATGTAGGATCTGTGATGACGGTGATGAAACTGCATCACATCTAATCTTCGAATGCATTGCATTGGAGAATAAAAGACACAGAATATTTGGGACAACCAGACCCGAAGAAATTGTGTCTAATAAAGAACTGGTAAAGGGACTCCTTGCACTGTTCAAGGGCATTGGTTGGCTTTACTAGATATACAGGGAGTGATACCGCACAATAAACTTAGTTTCGGTGCGGGCAGTGGTGGGTTGGACCAAGACTGTTTTGGCTTCCCTGGAAAAATCAATCAATCAATCTGCTAGGAATTTCTCCTCTATAATTTTCGTATTATAAATATGCTTTCTACAGTATGTCTGCCTAGGAGCCGCGGTGGAGTAGCCGAGCGGTCTAAAGCGTCTCGCTGCGGAGCGCGCGGTTGCTCGCCGTGGAGGTTCGAGTCCTCCCTGGGGCATGGGTGTGTGTATGTTTGTCCTTAGGTTAGTTTACCTAGGTTTAAGTAGTTTGTAAGCTACGGACTGATGACCACGCAGTTTGGTCTGATAGATGTACAAACATTTGAACATTTTTTTCTGCCTAGGTGTGTTTGCATCTGTGTAAATGTGTGGGTGTGTGTGTGTAGTTGTTTACCTTCCTTTTTTTCCCCCAAGGTAAGCCTTTCCTCTCCCGGGATTGGAATGACTCCTTACCCACTCCCTTAAAACCCTCATCATTTCCTTTCCCCTCTCCTTCCCTTCTGCCTGAAGAAGCCACAAGCTAGCATTTGTGTGTCTTGTTTATGTTGCTGTCACTACCTGTGCTCCTTCGTCTGGTAAGTACACTTCATCTACTTTTACAGAATCGCTGATAAACACCTGCTGGGATGTACGATTTTTATGCAGGGTGGCGCTCCACCCCATATCGATAGATGCATGAAAGATCTCTTGTGCATGTTGTTTGGTGATGATTGTGTGCTTAGCTGCCACTTTCGTCATGCTTGGCCTCTCACGTTCCCTGACCTCAGTCCGTGCAATTATTTTGATCACCCGGTGTAGTCAGCAGAGAAAATTACAATATCACAGTAATGAAATAACATTTTTTTCTTGGCTTTATATAAAAATTGAAGTACTATTTTTCAATATTAATTATACAATAAGGCTAATGAACTTACACTCCTGGAAAATGAAAAAAGAACACCATAAATTTGTCGGCCAAGAAGGGGCAAATTTTATTGACACATTATTGAGAATGTATACAACACACGATAACAGTGACAGTGCCATACACTCGTCACTATAGTCACCAGAGCATGTACATTGTCAACGCTAGTACCGTGTATATCCTCCTTTTGCAGCAATGCAAACTGCAATACTCCCACAGAGGCCATTGTGGAGGTGCTGAATGTAGTCTTGCAGAATGGCCTGCCAAGCAGTTTCCACCTGGTGCCTTAGTTGGGCTAGATTTTGTGCTGGTCATCCAGACCGCACAAGATGACATTACATATGGTCACAAACATGCTCAGTAGTGGACAGATTTTGCTGGCCAGTGTAGGTGACACTCACACTGAACAGCACATTGAATGAGACATGAACGGGAGATGTGTGGGTGTGCATTCTTCTGTTTCAAAAGTGTATGGCCTTGTTGGTGCATGAATGATAGTAAGACAAGTTTAATGATGGTTTCAATGTACCGTGTAGTGTTCAATGTTCCCTCGATGATGACCAGAGGAGAATGGCCAGCGTAGGATATGGCTGCTCACACCCTGATGCATGATCAAGCATGTTGTTATGGCATCTTCCACTCATGCCGCAACATCGTTCAGCCTGCCTCCAGGGGTGTTGCGATAGCTACTTATGGAAAGATGAATGGAGACATGTCATTTTCAGTGATGAGAGTAACTTCTGCCTCGGCGCCGTGATGGTCATATACATCTCTGGCGTCATGCAGCGGAGCGCGAAATCTGGAGTGCATAAGACACCCAGCATCATGGTGTTCAGAGACGTTTCATACTCTTGGCATTCTCTTCTGGTGATCTTCGAGGGACAATTGTACAGTGCACGATACACTGAAACCAGTATTCAACCGGTCTTGCTACCATTCATGCACCAGCAAGGCGATAGAATTTTCTGATATGACAATGCATGTCCCTGAGCACCTAACTTTCTCATCAAGGTGTACGTCAGCTACCCTGGTCAGCACAATTGCCAGATCTTTTTCCTTTTGAGCATGCTTGGCTCTCGATAAATGTCATCTTGTGCAGTCTACACAACCAGCATAAAATCTGGCCCAACTGAGGCACCAGGAGAAAACTGCATGGCAGCCCATTCTGCAAAATTACATTCAGCACCTCTCCAATCATCTTCATGGCAGAAAAGCAGCTTGCATTCCTGCAAAAGGAGGATACACACGGTACTAGCATCGACAGTGCACACAATCTGGTGACTGTACTCACGTGCATATGGCTCTATTTCTGTGAGCATGTGTTGCTTACATCCTCGAGAATGTGTCAATAAAATTTCCCTCTGCTGAGTCAACGAATTCATGGTGTTCTTTTTTCATTTTCCAGAAGTACATATAGTGTTAAATGGGCTTTGCCATAGATGTTCTAAAACAAAAATCATGTGTGTACGGAGCAGTTAAGAGTGGTTACAGAAAGTGTATGTTTTCATATCAAAAGGGGGTATAAGGCGACGATACACCACCAAAGGTATAGTTCTAGCATGACAGCCAATTAGTGATAGAATGAATGGAACTACAAGGTAAGCTGCATTGTGAGCAGTGGAAATAAAAATTTCACAGTGACAAAATAACGTTAGTTCTTGGCATTGTTATTTTGCTTATCATCCTGAAAGAACAATTTTGTGGTCATCTGTTACTGCTACCAGAGAATTCAAGTAAGTTCCAAATTTTTAATTACTTAATTTTGAAAAGCAGTGACTTTCTTTACAGTCTGGCATGGTAATGAATGACTCCTACATGGTTACCCTTTGACTCACAGGAAGCAGCTGTGGAACATTTTTGTTACATAATGGTATATAAATGTATACTTACTTGCGACTGTTTATAGAGCTTCAATGAATATCTTTGTGCCTTTGCAAGAGGTACATCTTCAAGATTTAAAAGAGTGTGGCCAATTGCACTATATTTTCCAATATGCTTAATGTTGTAGACTGATATTCTCAGAATCTTCTCTGATATGTCTTTCATACTAAACTGAAAGTCTTCTTCTATTTCAACTACTTGTGTCACTTTGTAAGTTTTTGAGTTCTTGTTGTGCTTCTCTGCTGGTAATATTGTCAACCGCAAATTAATTTCATATGTATTATTCTCATTTTTCACTTCAAGGTCTTCTATCTTATGTACATGAACATGTAACCTGGAATTATTTGAACAAATATTCATTACAGTTACTGATAATCACTGAATGGTAAGGTAAACAAAACATAATCAGAAATAAGAAAAGTTTATGTATCATTTTAATACAGCATTGTACAGTATGTCATTAAAATAAAGTAACTCTAATGAGATATATCGAAATATTCCATAATTGTGGATAATGCATTCTATTTAGTTACAAAAACAATATAGAGAAAGTATCATTACACAAGGTATTGTATACTCTTTTCTGAGAATAGTCATTTCATAACAGCAAAAGTGTTTAAGTACTGATTACATTTCCATACGATGATTAAAAGAAGTCTAACATAAAATACCATGGAAATTAGCAAGCTAGATGAAAAATCATATAGCATACTTGAGATTCAATGTAAACTTAATGAATTTGTATGTCCAATATTTGAACAACACAAATGAATAAATCCATGACATTTACAAAAAAGAAGAACATCATAAGGGAAGAAAACAGTGAAAACCAACCTATTAGGAAGACTAGGAGAGATTTATTAGAAAAATCAAGGACAATGAACATCAACGATGAGCTCTTTAGCAAAAGAGTAAGAAGTAAAGAAACTCATTAATCAGAAATTAAGATGAAAATTAGGTTACCAAGCATCTGCTAAGCCTAAAAAAGGAGAAAAGAAGTGCAAGGAGTAAACTGTGAACTTATAAAGCATATACAAGACATGTAATGGAAAAATGTTGTTATTCTAAAAACAAGACAAAGGGCTGAGAATGAAATCTGAAAACTGAGGAACAAATTGGTTTTAATAAGGAAAGCATAACAGAGCATGCATTGAAAATAACACAAATAATCAAAAAGTGCAGGCAGTTTAAGAGAGAGGCTCACTTGACATTTATTGGCAACAAAAATGGTTTCAAAAAATTAACTGATAACAGCTTTAGAGAAGTATGTATAAAGAAGGCTACCTGGATCACTTAATAAATGCTTTAAAATAAATTTATGCAGTACATTAGCAATGTCTATACAAGTAAATGGTAAAAACACACAACCCATCACAAAAAAGGATCAGCCAGCATATTACTGGCAGTTTGTAAGGTATATATAGATGATACACTTTCTGATAAAGATATCCATATAGACCACATTCATGTTGTTTTGAAAGATGGCTCTCTGTCTCTTTTCATTTATTTCAATGCTTGCTCACCTCCCTTTGAAGTTATAGAGGCTTTGCACTTGTTAGATTCTATTTTCAATTTAAAAACTTATTGATTTGTTGACTATAAGTTAAAGTATTAACTTGCATTGACATGTAGTTATGCTCCCCACCCTGTATTTACCCTGTGTGTGAGTGATACGCTTCTACTGCGTTCAGCACTTGCCTCGTTTCACCGCAGGGAGCTGTGCTGTGTGTCATTCGCTTATGCCTTGTTTCCACTAGCTAACGCTGGGAGCGTTGGTGTGCGCTCCGCGCTTGCCTCGTTCAGCCACTTCCCACTAGGGGCGCTGCTATTAGTTGTGCGTGCACCGATCGACCTTGCACAGGCAGCTAGACTCTTTGAGTGAGTACGTACGGTATGTCTCCGCCATGCTCTTTGGTAGCGTTGGCGCGAGGATTCGTACATATCGGAGTGGCGTTGTTACTCGTCATTCTCTCTCTGGTTTCAGCTTAGGTAAGTTGTTCATATGGTCTAAATGGTGAGCCACAGCTAGGTCCATGCTACGCTCTGAAGCAGTAATAAGTTACGTGTGCTTTAGGCGTGTGTGAATTATGTTATTCTCAAAAATGTGGCATATTCCTCTCGTGTATATTTTCCAGTGTGACTTTATTTAATTTCTGTTAAAACGGTAAATGATGACTAGTGAGTTTTAGTTTGGTGTCCGTTACGGCATGTGGAACAAAGACCTCTTCTTTGTCCAACGTTTTCCAGCCTTCAGGCGTTGAAATAATGCTACCTCTTACTATTTCTGTAATATCTTTCCGCGTTCTTCTGTTATTGAATTTACCAGATTTTCCACATCTTGTGCCCACGTGGTGTTTAACTTTCGGTAGGTTGTATTTCTTGCCTTTCCTTTCGCTATGCCACCTCAACAGATATAATGCTTGCTTACGTTATCCGTTCACTCGTGTGTAAGGTTTGTGTGAAATTTAGTGGCCCCTTCCGGGTATTGGAAGTGGAACAGAGTGCACGTGGTTCTGAATATCGTAACTTGGCAGATTCTGCTTATCTGCCTGGTTGTGCATTGTGCTGTATTTCATGTCACAGTCTTCTGTGAGAGTAAGTGTCGCAGCTACGCGCTTGTAAATGATTGTGTCCAGTGTCCTACAAATCCTGTTTCTTATATGCTCTACATCCTCGTTTTTGCTTATCTGACCCCTCTTGGTGTGTGAACAAAATTAGTACCTAGTAAATTAGTTGGATGCACTTTTATTGTGTTTAAAATCGGTGTTGCCCCCATTTCCATGTGAACTGGCAATAAACCAGCTTAGTTAAATTTTCCCTTGTTTCTAATTTAACCTCAGATTCGTTTTATTATTATGGTTTCCCTCTGCTTTCCAGAGGAAACCTCATGTATTCCGTTGCACAAATCTCTTATCTTGCATCCCTTTGGTAGGACTTGTTAGTTTTAAATAACTACAGCTCTTTTATCTGGCGGTTTCCAGCCAGGATTCGTTATTTGAAATTTAACAAACGTCTTTTATCTGGCAGTTACCTGCCAGGATCGGTTATTAGAAATTAACAAGCCACTTTTAGTGTGAATAATTTCATTTTATGAGCAGGATGACCTACAAAACAGAGTCCATGTCCTGAAGAAAATATTTAAACCATGTTAATTGAAAATGTCATTGTTAAGAAAACAAAATTAATGCCTTTTATATAAAAAAAATTAAAAAAAAACTGCAATAAGAATTTACTGTTGTTTCTAATCAAATAATAAATGAGTTAATAATTTTAATTATTTGCGGATTTCTTTAATATCACTGGACATATTAATAAATCACTAAATATTATTATACATACTTCCATAATCACATAAGAAAACTCATGCAGCAGATTAAAAGCTGTTGTAAACCGTTATGATCTCACTTTCCAATCAGTGTTTTCCCTAATCTCTGCTTTGTAATAAGTACCACTAAAATACTCTCGCAAGTCTTACAATGTTAAATGAATCTTTCTTAAATTGAATATAAGGATGAAGAAGAGACTGAAAATGTAATGAGCAATCACTGCTGAATGCTGCCACATGCATACACAAAATCTGCACTGAGAATGAGGTGTGTTACAATTTGTAGACATGTAACTTGATTTTTTCCTTATTCACATTCAAACTTATTTGATATAACACAAAACTGCATACATTTCAGTACTATTTGGCCACAATTACTTGTTGACTTTATTAGTGCTGGCACAAGTGGCGAAAGTTGGTGCTAGATATTCAGTTTTTTATAAGTATTGACAATGTTACAATGCACCTTTATGCAAACTAATACTGTACACGAGAACAGGGTAATGGTTCCAGCACTGCTGCTGAAATTTCTGCTTTCCCTTCACCGCTCCACTCCCCATGGCAGCCATAATGTGTGTGTAAGACACGTCTTCTGGAGCTCCCGGTAACCACCATACAAATCATCTAGTTATCGTGGTGAAATAGTACACATTTCATTCACTTATCAATCTGATAAGGATAAATAAAACCCACATGAATAGATAATAGTACTAAGATTTGTAAATGGTGAATGTAATTGAGAGTTAGAAGTCATAGTGATAGAAACCAACCGCATACTTGCACAAAATTTAGCTTGAAGATAAATAAGGTAAATATGAAGAAAACTTATAGTCTGATTAAGATTATTTACTAGTAGACATTTGTCAAGCGATATCACAGTGTTGCCTCATAGTCAGCTGGCTACAGCTTGGTTACAGGCAACATACAAGAATGGTGTGTCACTTCACAAATTTGTTAATATATTCTATAACGTAATCCAGTATTGCAACAGGCTGCCAACAGTTACTGGCAGCTGAGTGAAAATGTCTGTTGACAGCTAATTTTAAGTGAACAATGACTGAATTGCAGCAAAAGATGCTTTTTGCAGTCCTCAATTTAATCTCATGTTGTAACATAACCACATGCAAAGTACTATGTATGACAAAACAGTGGTCAACTATTTCCAGCAGACTTAAAATCATGATTGCTTCTCTCATTGCAATTAAAGCTTATCTATCAGAGAGAAAAAATTCAGATACAGTGCTAAAAGCAAATTGTAATTTCTCACTATCATTGGTTACTTGAAAATATCTTCACACTGGTTAGTGGTTACACGAACTGCTGCATTATGAACCAATCAGTGGTCCTGATGGGCACTTAATTACAGGTTATTAAAGATACATACAGGTTTCAATTGAAAAAAGAACCATAGGATCAAAAATAAGAGTGCATAAAATCTAAATACTATTATGAAAAAGACATAACAAGGTACTAGAATTTAGAATATCCAGTTAAAGGAATTAATTTAATAAAAATAACAATTTAAAAAAAATTGATTTAGAAATTAAAATCATTGAATTAGATGGGATTTGCACCTACAATCTTCCATATGGGAAGCTTCACTACTGCACTACGCAACTATATTCTTTGCAATACCTACGTGATACTTTACATCCAGGAACAACACTAAATTGTAGCCTTCGGCGAGCTCAGTTTTACGTAACTCATACAACGCTCATCTAATATAAACTGATATCTGTGATATAATACTTGTGTATGTGGCATTAACACACAGCTTGTATGTAAGGATCCACTAGTGTGTGCTTAGTGCTGTGTGTAAATAAGTATTTCGTTAGCCCTGTTGTCCATGTCTTGCTTTTTGTATGGCTATCATTAAGTGATGAAAAGTGAAATAAAAATGGGCAGACCTATTAATCGGGAACAAAATAAATCAATAAAGAGAACCATAAAAGAAAATGACTATTTGTTGTGTCAGTTTGGCAATGGGGAATGGTTTGGGTGTGGCTTTGAGCATTCTGACTGGAGGAAAGCAGCTTCAGCAATTAATTATAATTAGACTGTAGAAGTAAAATAGAAAACTTAACCAGAAAAATAAAGATATCTGAGGTATATTGGCACAGGTGAAGAAAGCTTTCTTTAATACAATAATTCTACTGATATTATATACTGATAAGGAACTGAGGGCGAAGTTTCTAAAAGTGAACATCTGGAACACAGTATTGTAAAAGTAAAATGTCAAAAATAGAAAGTCCGTCGAAGAAACTGGAAGCATTTAAAAGTCATGATCAAAAACTATTAAAATTGAGTGATTTGGTCAAAAACTATAAAAACTGAATCTGTAAAAGTAACAACAGAAAATGTACTGAAATACTAGATGTGGAAAGAAGTCTGTGTAAGTCAATCCAGAAAAATATCTAGGATTTTGTGACAATTGTGATAAATCCAAGAACTGTTAGCCTAAAACTGACAATAGCAGGCCATGAGTAATAGTTACATAGTGATGAAAAATTTAGTACAAGATAGATAAGGCACAGCATCAAACCAATTGATCAATTTCATTTTCCCGTGTTCACTGCTGTTGTGATTGATGTGCCGGAATTCATTCCATTCTACACCTATCTACTTCATTGTAATTCACTTGAGAATGCAAATCTGCCATACCAATACGACTGTTATCATTATCAGTCTCTCTCTGGTCATCAGTGCTGTTAGTGCGTGAGGTAGCTCATCGCACATTTGATTGATTTCGACAACCTATGTTAGGTCTTTTTCTCCTCGGCATTGTAAACAGTATCAGATAATAATGTTTTCATACACTAATAATGGTAACTATAATAGTGGCAGAATAAAAAATCAAGTTAAATTTTTTTGGTTTTGGTGTTAGTTTCAAGGCTCTTTGCAGTGGCACTATATTCAGTGTGCACTTTGATTATTTAGTGTATGTGTAACCTTTACCAGTGAGTTTGACAGTTCATATATAGGTTCAGATTGTGTAAAGCAAACTGTACTCTTTCAAAGTATATTTCTGGGAACACCCAACACAATTAAGGTTGTTTTTTTGCAATGGATGTCGATTAAACACACTGTAGGTGCATGGTATTCCTTGTGTTGAATCACGTTGAATTACGTAGACATGGCAACTAGTAAAATCATTTTCTGGGATACGGTAAAGTTAAGAAGTCAAGTGTAAATAGCATTTCTGGAGAGTAATTATTGTTCGATATTTCTCTTCATATACTTAAATTTAAAAAATATCTTGAATTACACACAAAAGAGGAAGGAAGGAGAGGAGAAAGGGAAGGATACGGGTTTTAAGGAAGTGGAAAAGGAGTCATTCCAATCCCAGGAGTGGAAGGACTTACCTTAGGGGTAAGTAAGGTAAACAAATACACACACACTCACACATCTCCACACGCAAACACACCTAGGCAGACATCTGTAGAAAGCAAAGAAGTTGGACAGAGATACTACTTGAGGCAAAGGTTCTGTCCACAGAACCGAGGCAAAGATGTTAAAGATGGTAGGCAGGAATTTGAATTTAGCGGAGGTTGAGACCAGGTGGGCAACCAGAAGAGAGAATATGCTGAAGGGCAAGTTCCCATCTCCAGAGTTCAGTAAGATTGGTGTTGGTGGGAAGCATCCAGATAACCTGGACGGTGTAACACTGTGCCAAGATGTGCTGGCCGTGCACCAACAAACACTGTCTGCCTGTGACCGTTCATCCGAATGGACAGTTTGTTGCTGGTCATTCCCACATAGAACGCTTCACAGTGCAGGCATATCAGTTGGTAAATCATGTGGGTGCTATTGCAAGTGGCTCTGCCCTTGATCGTGTACACCTGCCGGGTTACAGGACAGGGCAAACATACCGTTTGTGTGTGTGTGTATTTGTTTACCTTCCTTTTTTTTCCCCAAGGTAAGTTTTTCCTCTTCCGGGATTGGAATGGCTCCTTACCCACTCCCTTAAAACCCTCATCATTTCCTTGCATTTGTGTGTGTGTGTGTGTGTGTGTGTGTGTGTGTGTGTGTGTGTGTGTGTGTATGTGTATGTGTGTGTTTTGTTTGTGTTGCTGTCACTACCTGTGCTCCTTCGCCTGGTGAGTAAACTTCATCTACTTTTTATGTATATTTTTCCTGCTAGGAGTTTTTCATATATATACATATTTTTCTAGATCTTGGACATTTCACACATTTCCATATTAAGCATATGTTATTAATATTCACATTTAACTTAGTTTTTATATAATAAATTACAAGTCAACCATGAATAACAAAATACTTACTTTTTGCTCTTTGGAAAATAGGAACAACTGAAGTCTAAGAATCCACTTGGATATTCTTGAGCAATAGTGCATTCTTTTCCAGAAATATCTGGTAACGTGTATATGCTGTCGATAATGTCACCACACTGATGGTGAGCTCCAGGGCTACTTGATCTACTAGTAGCATACAGACTTGTGTCAATACCAAAGGATCGAGCAAGATCTCCAGACTTGGTTTTTGGTGTACTTTGTCCTTCTGTTTGCAGCTCTGTTTCACTTGTTATATCCTTTGTATAAAAAACAGAGTTTTCAATAGACAATAAAGTCTCTAAATATTTATATAAATAACATTAATAAAAACAAAATATGCATAAATATATAATTCATCACATTGTCCAGAAATGCAATATAATAAAATTTTACTCATGGCTTCCTTGCTATGGAGAATAATTTCACATGAAATATAGATATTACAAATTTCTACAAATCACATAACAGCAGACACAGATCTACACAAATAATCCTCAAAATCACAAAATTTTAGAATTTTTCAGTTTCTTCACTTGCAGAGAGCCACAAATCAGACTGTATCTGAAACCTATAGTAACACTTAATTGGTAATTTCCACCACAGAGGCAATTTCTCAACATATACTTGATACATGTTTACTGTTAATGTAATTTGATATTTAATATGCTGGTATGTTTCATTTATCAGTTGAACTTGTTATTGTGTGGACACACATTTTGCATTTACACAATAGGATAGTTTCATGCACACATTTTCTTCACCCACATATGTCATATTACTGAAAATTTAATATTTTTCCTTCATTTGATAGTTGCAAAATGCTTTAAATTGGTAAATTTTTGAGTTGTATTCCTTATTTTTCAAATATCTCAGTATTTATAGATTACTACTACTGGAGGGATACCTCACATATAGCCCTCCACAAGAAAACACTTGTAATTTTGTGCTGTTTTAAGTAATTTAAACAGTAATAAGACTTATTTTAATAGTTTAAGTAATTAATAATGTGTATTAGTGTCCCTTTGAGATCACCATTAAAGGTTTTATTTTGCTTTGTGTGTTTTTCAAGAAAATGCATAAAGACAAAGTAGGTTTACAGTCATATTTTTGCTTGTGTGTTTTGCACAATAATTTTAAAGAATCTCGTTAATTGTTTTTGTTTTTCCTTGTAGCTTATGAAATGTTTTATTTATTATTAGAAAAAATCAACATAAATGTTCATTTGTTTCCAAGATTTTGCTCTTATTACTTTTGTTTACATAGAGTCTCGAGTAGCCCTAATTCTCGCATACACATTTTTGTTATGTTTTTACAGTAATTTAATTGTCTTCTTCTCTCTAAAATAATACTTTTGCCAAGAGTGCAAAATGTCTGACTTGTCACAGAATTGTTAGTTCTGGAGTATGGTGTGATGGGTGCAGTAATTTCTTCCATTGGGGCAACTGAAGCAAATGTAGCAGTGCCAGAATTGGGCAAGTGAGCATAATTCATCAGTGGTTTTGTAGGATATGCTGTAGAGATAGGAAGATAGTGGAACAGGAAGGGAAAAGTGTTGCCCTTCAGGGTGAGTTATATCAGGCTACAAGGCATTTGGACAAGTTAAGAAGGGTAAACAGCAGTGGGATGTGGCAAAAGATGGAAAGAAAAGGGTCATAACTCAATCAGACAGCTTTGTGGTGAATGTGCAGAATAAGTTTGACCTGTTGCTTCAGTTAGAAACTGATGAGCTACAGACAGAAGTAGATGTAGACAGGCCTAAACTAACTTTCAATAGAAAATTGAATTAGAACGTAGGTAAATCAGAAAGCAGAAAGAAAGTTTTGTTGTTAGGTAGTTCTCATGACCGAGGTGTGAGCCAACTCCTGCAGGATGAATTAGAAACAGAATTCCAGATCACAAGTTTCTTCAAACCAACTGCTGGTGTGGGTCAGGTGACAGAGGATTTAGGATCACTATGTACAGATTTCACCAAGAAAGATACTGTGGTTATTTTGGGTGGTCTGGGAAATAGTATTGACAGAGATTGGTTGTTCAATATACAGTGTAACCTGGCACAGATTGCATCAGCATCGATGCATACCAGTGTTGAGTTTGTGTCTCTTCTGGAGCACCACAACCAATCTCATTTGAGTGCTTCTGCCAGGAGAGTTAATTTGGAGTTCGAACAGATGCTTGGTTCAGGTGTGGTTGCTGTTGATTCACTCAGCTGGTGGGATTATACTAGACATGGCCTACACCTCAACAGGAAAGGGAAAGGCAAACTGGCTCGGCTAATAGCAACAAACCTAAAGGGGTGGGGGTGGGGGGAGGCACTGACATTAGTGACAAAATACCAAGGGCTACAGGTGTCAGAGAAGTTCCTTTTTTAGCATAGGTAGGACATAAATAAGTCAATTTCTAAGAGAGGTCAGTATTGAAACAAACTTCAGTTTAATAAAGCAGCTAAACAGCATAACTCTGACACAGGAGATCAGCAAACACAACAGTTGGTTACAAATTGTCACCAATTATCAGAAATTGTATTTCCGCCTAGTTCTATAACAGTCAATCCAAAATGCCAACTATGTTTAGAGCATCAAAATATTAGAGGGCTAAGAAGTGAAATCAATGAACGAATTATCTGCACTGTGGATTAGAGTCATCCAACCCAGTTGACACAATCTGCATCCCTGAACATCATGTGACCACTAAGTATTCCAGGATTTATGTTAGCTTCCCACTTTTATTTGTCATGACATCCTTCCTACTCCACCGAGAGTGTCTTTCCGCCGCCCACCTAACCTCCGTAACCTCCTAGTCCACCCCTATGAAATCCCCAAACCACCTTCCCTACCTTCTGGCTCCTACCCTTGTAACCGCCCCCGTTGTAAAACCTGCCCTATGCACCCTTCCACCACCACTTACTCCAATCCCGTAACCCGGAAGGTGTACACGATCAAAGGCAGAGCCACTTGCGATAGTACCCACGTGATCTACCAACTGACATGCTTGCACTGTGAAGCGTTCTATGTGGGAATGACCAGCAACAAACTGTCCATTCGCATGAATGGACACAGGCAGACAGTGTTTGTTGGTAACGAGGATCACCCTGTGGCTAAACATGCATTGGTGCACGGCCAGCACATCTTGGCACAGTGCTACACCGTCCGGGTTATCTGGATACTTCCCACTGACACCAATGCTTCAGAACTCCGGAGATGGGAACTAGCCCTTCAGCATATTCTCTCTTCCTGTTGCCCACCTGGTCTCAATCTCCACTAAATTTGAATTCCCACCCACCTTCTTAACATATTTGCATCGGTTCTCTGGACAGAGCCTCTGCCTCAAGTGGTATCTCTGTCTAACTTCTTAACTTCAATAACTTAACTTCTTTGCTTTCTACAGTATGTCTGCTTCGGTGTACTTGTGTCTGTGTGAATGTGTGGGCATGTGTGCATTTGTTTACCCTCCAATTTTTCCCCCAAGGTAAGTCTTTCCTCTCCCGGGATTGGAATGGCTCCTTACCCCCTTCCTTAAAACCCTTATCATTTCCTTTTCCCTCTCCTTCCCTACTGCATGAAGACGCAACTGGGTTGCGAAAGCTTGCGATTGTGTGTGTGTGTGTATTCATTTATTTATTTGTGATGCTGTCACACCTGTGCTCCTTCGCCTGGTGAGTAATCTTCGTCTCTCTCTCTCTCTCTCTATATATATATATATATATATATATATATATATATATATATATATAAAGACGAAAAATTCCTAGCAGGAAAAATAAAATATAAAAAATTGACGAAGATTACTCACCAGGTGAAGGAGCACAGGTGTGACAGCATGACAAATAAATAAATGAATACACACACACACACAATCGCAAGCTTTCGCAACCCAGTTGCGTCTTCAGGCAGTAGGGAAGGAGAGGGAAAAGGAAATGATGAGGGTTTTAAGGAAGGGGGTAAGGAGCCATTCCAATCCCCGGAGAGGAAAGACTTACCTTGGGGGAAAAAATGGAGGGTAAACAAATGCACACATGCCCACACATTCACACAGACACAAGTACACCTAGGCAGACAGTATGTCTGCCTAGGTGTACTTGTGTCTGTGTGAATGTGTGGGCATGTGTGCATTTGTTTACCCTCCATTTTTTCCCCCAAGGTAAGTCTTTCCTCTCCGGGGATTGGAATGGCTCCTTACCCCCTTCCTTAAAACCCTCATCATTTCCTTTTCCCTCTCCTTCCCTACTGCCTGAAGACGCAACTGGGTTGCGAAAGCTTGCGATTGTGTGTGTGTGTGTATTCATTTATTTATTTGTGATGCTGTCACACCTGTGCTCCTTCGCCTGGTGAGTAATCTTCGTCTATTTTTTATATTTTATATATATATATATATATATATATATATATATATATATATAGACGAAAAATTCCTAGCAGGAAAAATAAAATATAAAAAAAATAGACGAAGATTACTCACCAGGCGAAGGAGCACAGGTGTGACAGCATCACAAATAAATAAATGAATACACACACACACACAATCGCAAGCTTTCGCAACCCAGTTGCGTCTTCAGGCAGTAGGGAAGGAGAGGGAAAAGGAAATGATGAGGGTTTTAAGGAAGGGGGTAAGGAGCCATTCCAATCCCGGGAGAGGAAAGACTTACCTTGGGGGAAAAAATGGAGGGTAAACAAATGCACACATGCCCACACATTCACACAGACACAAGTACACCTAGGCAGACATACTGTAGAAAGCCTTCTACAGTATGTCTGCCTAGGTGTACTTGTGTCTGTGTGAATGTGTGGGCATGTGTGCATTTGTTTACCCTCCATTTTTTCCCCCAAGGTAAGTCTTTCCTCTCCCGGGATTGGAATGGCTCCTTACCCCCTTCCTTAAAACCCTCATCATTTCCTTTTCCCTCTCCTTCCCTACTGCCTGAAGACGCAACTGGGTTGCGAAAGCTTGCGATTGTGTGTGTGTGTGTATTCATTTATTTATTTGTGATGCTGTCACACCTGTGCTCCTTCGCCTGGTGAGTAATCTTCGTCTATTTTTTTTATATTTTATATATATATATATATATATATATATATATATATATACGAATATTATAGAGGAAACATTCCTAACAGGAAAAATATACGTAAAAAATACATGAAGTACACTTACCAGGCGAAGGGGCACAGGCAGTAATAGCAACAAATAAACACACAGACACACACACACACACACACACACACAACACACACACACACACACAAAAATGTAGCTTTCGCAGCCTAGCTGCTTCATCAGGCAGAAGGGAGTTGACAGTTACACAGTTCTACAGTATGTCTGCCTAAGTGTACTTGTGTCTGTGTAAATGTGTGGGTGTGTGTGCATTTATTTACCCTCCATTTTTTCCCCCAAGGTAAGTCTTTCCTGTCCCGGGATTGGAATGGCTCCTTACCCCCTTCCTTAAAACCCTCATGATTTCCACCTCCCTTCTGCCTGATGAAGCAGCTAGGCTGCGAAAGCTACATTTTTGTGTGTGTCTGTGTGTTTATTTGTTGCTATTACTATATATATATATATATATATATATATATATATATATATATATATATATATATAATATTATAGAAGGAGACCTTCTAGGTGGGAAAATGGTATAAAATAAAGATTTTTGACTTACCTAAAGTACAGGCTTGTCGATAGAAACACGAAACACACAAAAACACACAACCCTTCGAGCTTTCGCCACCAGTGGTGGCTTCTTCGGGAAAAAGAGGGAGGAAGGAGAGGAGAAAGGGAAGGATACGGGTTTTAAGGAAGTGGAAAAGGAGCCATTCCAATCGCAGGAGTGGAAGGACTTACCTTAGGGGACAAAAAGGAAGGTAAACAAATACACAAACACTCACACATATCCACATCCAAACACACCATATCCACATCCAATGTTTGGATGTGGATATGTGTGAGTGTGTGTGTATTTGTTTACCTTCCTTTTTGTCCCCTAAGGTAAGTCCTTCCACTCCTGGGATTGGAATGGCTCCTTTTCCACTTCCTTAAAACCCGTATCCTTCCCTTTCTCCTCTCCTTCCTCCCTCTTTTTCCCGAAGAAGCCACCACTGGTGGCGAAAGCTCGAATGGTTGTGTGTTTTTGTGTGTTTCGTGTTTCTATCGACAAGCCTGTACTTTAGGTAAGTCAAAAATCTATATATATATATATATATATATATATATATATATATATATATATATATATATATAAATATAAAAAATAGACGAAGATTACTCACCAGGCGAAGGAGCACAGGTGTGACAGCATTCACAAATAAATAAATGAATACACACACACACACACACACACACACAATCGCAAGCTTTCGCAACCCAGTTGCGTCTTCAGGCAGTAGGGAAGGAGAGGGAAAAGGAAATGATGAGGGTTTTAAGGAAGGGGGTAAGGAGCCATTCCAATCCCGGGAGAGGAAAGACTTACCTTGGGGGGAAAAAATGGAGGGTAAACAAATGCACACATGCCCACACATTCACACAGACACAAGTACACCTAGGCAGACATACTGTAGAAAGCAAAGCTTTGCTTTGCTTTGCTTTGCTTTCTACAGTATGTCTGCCTAGGTGTACTTGTGTCTGTGTGAATGTGTGGGCATGTGTGCATTTGTTTACCCTCCATTTTTTCCCCCAAGGTAAGTCTTTCCTCTCCCGGGATTGGAATGGCTCCTTACCCCCTTCCTTAAAACCCTCATCATTTCCTTTTCCCTCTCCTTCCCTACTGCCTGAAGACGCAACTGGGTTGCGAAAGCTTGCGATTGTGTGTGTGTGTGTGTGTGTGTGTGTGTATTCATTTATTTATTTGTGATGCTGTCACACCTGTGCTCCTTCGCCTGGTGAGTAATCTTCGTCTATTTTTTATATTTTATTTTTTTATATTTTTTATATATATTTTTTTTATATTTTTTATATTTTTTATATTTTATTTTTCCTGCTAGGAATTTTTCGTCTTAATATATATATATATATATATATATATATATATATATATATATATATATTATTATTATAGAAGGAGACCTTCCAGGTGGGAAAATGGTATAAAATAAAGATTTTTGACTTACCTAAAGTACAGGCTCGTCGATAGGAACACCAAACACACACAAAAACACACAACCATTCGAGCTTTCGCCACCAGTGGTGGCTTCTTCGGGAAAAAGAGGGACGAAGGAGAGGAGAAAGGGAAGGAGAGGAAAAAGGAAATGATGAGGGTTTTAAGGAAGGGGGTAAGGAGCCATTCCAATCCCAGGAGAGGAAAGACTTACTTTTTTTCCCCCATGGTAAGTCTTTCCTCTCCCAGGTAGAATCTGACATTACTACTGAATTACAAGATGCTATAACAATTTAGTTAAGAAAAATTGTGATTGTTAAGTAAATCAATAAAATATTTGGAACCAATTATTACTCCAAAAGGGTAACCCCTTATCTGTTGCCTTCGGCAGCCATCTTAAATAAAATATTCAGTTTTCCAAAATAATTCAACTTTTTAATTAGGGCCTGAATCAATTTGTGAGTTACATCAAATGAAAGAGGAAAATAAGTGTAACAAAAGTACAAAGTCAAATTCCGGAATCTAACAATAGTTTAGCTATGATTGGCTCTGAAAGTTAGGATGGTTGCGAATCTTTAATTACAAATATTACGTAAGCTAATACGTTTTGAGAGATTCCAGATACATTACTGAAAAGAGGAGAAGATCAGCTCTCCAACGATATGGGTCATTACCCTTAAATATGCCGATTTCCGCACTCGAATTTTGTTTGGGCGAGATTTGGGTACAACTTTGATTAACAATATTTCTTAATTGACATGGTACCTGAGTTAACTAATTATCACAATAAGTTTAAACTGTTATAAAGAAGGTGCTGAATAATAAAACTTAGTTGAAGAATAGGCTTATTTACTTATTGGCTATTTTGGTATGTTTCCATGCCCACTGCCTATCTTCATAAAATTAAGTTCATGACAGTTACCTATAAATTGTAAAAGATGAGGTGGGGATGCTGACCCTGCTTTGTCACAAAGTGAGTGAGGAAATTTCAAAATTCTTCAATTGCCTGACTTCATTAAAAGTTCTTTAAGGTAACAGTATCAGTGATTACAAAGCCAAGATAAACAGTACATCATATCTATTAAATGGAAATTTTGAGAGTGACCATTTTCAGAATGTAAATAAGTATGCTCAGTATTGTTTCATTATCCCCCCCCCCCCCCCCATGGTTTGCCAGCAACACTCCAGTTAGAAGTTACACATCTGCAAAACTTAGGGAGCACACAAGTTTCAATAACCTGCTACTGCTTCTCAGTCCTCCAGGACTACCAGTGATCCTATATAACCTGTCTAAGCGGTACTCTCTTACAGAAATTTCACAAAAGATTCTGAATGCTTTGCATATTTTGCAGTTGTCAGCAGAGATTTGAACTGCATAATTTATGTTGATGAATATTCACTCACTCAGAGCCATTATTTGTGGAATAGTAGTAGCATTTACAAATAATTTTCAGTCACATTTATCATCAGGAAACCATTTTGACAGCACAAATATTGTTGCCTTATTCAGTTACATTCCAACTAAAATGAATATGGTAAACTGTGGGTCTATGTTCTGCACATGAGTCCTTGGTAGTAAGTGGAACTTGTTTTGTTCTTTCATAATGGCTCTGAGTTTGCAATTCACTGGTTGTGAAGGTGTTACCATCTATCCACTTCTACTTGTTCTATCAATCAAAGTTGTGATTTTATTGTCTTTTTCACCTTTCTTAAAATTAGGTCAATGTGACTCATGTCGTTTTTACAATCAGTAATCAGCAATGTGGATACTCAGTTAATAAACATTCTTTGAATAAAATGAGAAATGTTCAACACAAAGAGCACACTGATGCATGCACAGCATTCTCACTTACACAGCAATGCGCGCGCACGCGCGCGCGCGCGCGCGCACACACACACGCACACACACACACACACACACACACACACACACACACTTATATGAGATATTCATAAACTTGAATTATAGGAATATCTTACCTGCATACTCTGTGATTTTAACCAACTGGCTGTGTTGTTTAAAACTGATACCGAGCTTATGTCTGCCATTGTTCCTGCATGCCTAAGATTAGGCTCTTCCACTGGAGTGTTCTGTTTTGCTTCCTGCATTTTGATGTCCCTAACCTGCAGAAAACCGTTAATGTTAGAAACACAGGTAATACCAGTACAATTAACACAGAGACTATTTTGTCCAAAGGTCACTCATTAAATAATATATGTTAATGTGGAGACAGAGTGTCTATATTTTTTGTTTCAATCTGATACAATAGCTTGCCTGGTATCATTGGCACTGTTGACTCTTTTATGTAATGTATAGTAAACTAAGATAGGGGAACCAAGTGTATGTATTGCAAACTGTGACAAGTGTAGTGTGGTGACATTTTTGCTAGCATGAAATATAGTACTTCATGATATTAAATATAGTTTTCTTTTAGTCCAGCTAAATGTGTTATGAACATCGACATGTTGTGATATTAGTAATCTGATGCCTAATTTTTCCATGAAATGTACACCTAAGGCTTGTAATAGATGTTCTAGTTCTTCTTTTATCAGTTTTATGTGTAAATGTTTGTGAACTATTATTGAATACAGGTTTTAAAATATTATAATCTTGTTTAGTGAACTGTTTTTAGACAAACTAACAGGTTATGGGCCCAGTATGGAACCCACGACTAAAGTTAAAACATAAACACATTTAGAAAAACTGACTAGACAGAAATCTGTATTTGAATAACAGGATCATATTATATGAAATACTTGCTATGGTTTGTGTCACGATTCTAAATTGTGTTTGATCTTTCATTTTGGAAGAAATTGTTTAAGTGATTTTGTTTCTGTGAAACTTTTGTGTTCCAGCCTCGTCGCCACTTTTGTGTCCCAGCCTCATCGCCGCTTTTGTGTCTCGTTTCCGACGTAGGTGTCGGTGGCCGAGTGGAATGAGACCGACACAGGAATAAACATAGCACGCTGGTGCAGGTACGGAGAGGAGCAGCCAGAAACTAGAAACACTAGAGTAAATTAGAACGAGATATATATTGCACAGAATTTATGCAATACTTAACTTTTACATAGTACTGCAGAATGTTGATACATAGTTGAGCTAGAGTCCTGCCTAGTGCCTAACTGATAGCCAAGTCCTCACTGGTGCCTATCGGATTCCAAAGTCTTTACTGGTTCCTAACTCAGTCCCAAGTGAACAATGTCGTTCACTGGTGGCCATGAGCGGAGTTGCCGCAGAGGGCGCTCGTGGCTGTCGTCGTAAGAACGCCGCGCCGTGCGTGCATGGCGGCGCGCGGCGAAAGTAGGTGGCGCGCACTTTGGACTTGTGCGACACCACACCCCTCCCACCCAAACCGCCGCGCCGTTGTGGCGTAGGGCTGAGGGCCACGGCGATGGCACTGGGAGGAGGGCCTGGGCGGGGGCGTTACTGGTGGGACGGGCGTCGTAGCTGAGGCTGGGATCGAGACGCCGTCCACGCCCCGGCATCCGCCTTGCGATCCTCCAGGAAACCCGGCGAAACCTGAGGAAGGGCGCACACCCCCGCCCAGAGGGAGCAGGTCATCTTCTGAGGTGCGTGGCCCAAGCTGTGGGGGCCCGCACAGTCCCAGAGTCCCTCCCGGTGACGCTGTCATCTGCGGCGGCGACGGAGACGGAGGGGCCGACTGCGTAGGAGGCGCGTCGACATCCATCGGGAGCTCGTAGCCCGGGGAAGCTGGGCCCGGCGGTGAGCGATGTGGCTGTGCTCCCTGGCGGTGAACTGGGTCTGGAATCAAGAAACCGGAGACAGCATCGCGCGGCCTGTGCAAGCACAATTGGTTTGCATGGCGCCGCAGCTTCGACCCTGTGGAAGAACGTACAACATACATATTGCGACCGAGCACGCGCTGAATGGTGCCTGGCAACCATGTCTTCTTCATACCAGCAAACACCCTGTACAGCACCGGCGTAGAAACCTGAAAACGCGTAGCGCCATACGAACCGACTCGGTGCGTGGGAGGCTGCAGCAGGTGAAGGAGAGTGCGGTGACAGCGGCCGTGTAGCAGCTCGGCAGGAGACGGGCCGTCACGTGGCATGCACCGATACGTAGACAGGAAAATTTGAAGAGCTTGCTGCCTGGAGTGCTGACCTTTCATCTTCTCCATGTGAGACTTGAATGTTCGAACGAAACGTTCTGCTTCACCATTGGACTGAGGGTGAAAATGTGAGGAGGTGATATGCTGAATGCCATTCACACGACAAAACTGTTGAAATTCCGCACTAACAAACTGAGGTCCATTGTCACTGACTATAGTTTCAGGCAAACCTTCGATGCAAAACACTGATGTTAAGGCACTGATTGTACTAGACGCCTTCGTTGAGTTCATGGCAATCACAAAAGGAAACTTGCTGAAAGTGTCTACAATGATTAACCAGCGCGTATTCCAGAAAGGTCCAGCAAAGTCAATGTGTAAACGTTGCCATGGTCCCTTGGGGCGTGGCCAATCTGAGAAATGTTGCGGAGGAGCCGCCTGATGCTTCGCACAAACAGTACACTGTGATGTCATGTTCTCTATCTGAGCGTCCATACCAACCCAGGTACAATGACGTCTGGCCAGTTGCTTTGTCCTAACAATACCCCAATGTCCTTGATGTAGGAGGCATAACACTTCACGCTGCAGGGAACGAGGAACAATCACTCTTGTTTGGTCGTTGTCGGTATGCAACAACAGAACACCCTGACTTAAAGATAATGCATGACGTTGTGAAAAATAACGTCGAACCAGAGGCCGCTCAATGTCTTTGGCTCTGGCAGGCCAACCTGAGCGAACAAAACGTGCTACCACACTTAGGTCCGCATCCGCAGCTGTTTCCTGTGCAACCCGACGAGAGTTCAAAGGGAAATCTGCGACAGCGGAAGCATCTCTGGTGTCTATCTGACAACATGCCATTTCCGAAGAATCAAATGACACATCCTGGCCAACCGGAAGCCGAGAAAGTGTGTCCGCGTTGGCGTGTTTAGTGGTAGGTCGGTACAAAATCTCATACTGATAATTAGACAATATCAAGGACCATCTCTGAAGCTTTTGTGCCGTTCGTGGCGGAATTGGCTTTGTGGGTGAGAACAACGACGTGAGAGGCTTGTGGTCAGTCAACAAATAGAATTTTCTGCCATAGAGATGATGATGAAACTTTGTGACGCCGTAAATGATAGCTAAGGCCTCCTTTTCTATCTGACTGTAATTCTGTTGCGTCGGCGTCAGTAGCTTGCATGCAAAGGCAATAGGACGATCGTGACATCCAATACGATGCGACAAAACTGCATCCACACCGTACGACGAGGCATCAACTGCTAGCACTACAGGCTTCTGTGGGTCAAAGGGAATCAAACATGCATCACTGAGTAGTGCAGACTTTAGTTTGTCAAAGGCAACCTGACAATCTTTAGACCATACAAAAGGAACATTCTTCCTACGTAAGTGATGCAGTGGAGCTGCAATCTGAGAGGCATTGGGAATAAATCTGAAATAATAGTTAAGCTTTCCCAATACTGCTTGCAATTCATGCACATTCTTAGGAGGAGGCAAGTCTTTGATTGCTCAAGATGTGACTGTAAGGGATGGATTCCTTGGGCATTAATCACATGGCCTAGGTACTCTATTTCAGTCTGAAAAAAGGAACACTTTGCTTTATTACAACGTAGACCTGCTGCAGTCAAAACTTTGAAAAGGCACTCCAGGTTTACTAAATGTTCTTCAACTGTACGTCCGGATACCACAATATCATCTAAGTAGTTCGAGCAACACGGTACAGAAACTGTCAGCTGTTCCAAGAAACGCTGAAAAATAGCGGGGGCGGAAGAACTGCCAAAGGGTAGGCGTTGAAATTGAAAAAGGCCCATGTGAGTATTAATCACGAAAAACTTTTTTGACTCGTCATCAAGCGGAATCTGTAAGTATGCCTCTGTGAAATCAGTCTTAGAAAAGAAGCGAGACTGTCCTAATTTGACCATCAGTTCCTCAGTTCGGGGCAGGGGATAAGTGTCTACAACTGTTTGACTGTTCACTGTTGATTTGAAGTCCGCACAGAGGCGAAGTTTTCCCGACGGCTTGGGTATAATTACTAAAGGCGAGGCCCACTGACTCGCAGAAACAGGAGAAATCACCCTACTATCTTGCCAACGTTTAAGTTCATCTGCAACTTTATCACGCATTGCGATAGGCACTGGTCTAGCTTTACGAAATTTTGGAACTGCAGATTCTTTTAAAGTTACATGTGCCACGAAGTCTTTTGCACAACCTAGTTCCAGCGAAAACAAGTCACTATATTTGTCACACAATGCATTGATTTTATCCTGAGGCACTATTGACGAAATTTGAAGCACATCTCTTTGAATTGATAAACCAAACAAGTCAAAAGCATCTAGTCCAAATATGTTCTGTGTCGATTTGGCCTGAAGAACTACAAAAGCAACTGTTTTTGTTACACCTTGAAAAAAGGCGGGCAGGCTACACGTTCCTAGCACGGGAATATTTTGACCTGTATAAGCTGTTAACACTTGCTGTGACACGGCGTCAATTTTGGTGAACCCAGAAGTTCATAACTGTCGTTATTCATTAAAGTGACAGCGGAACCAGTATCAAGCTGAAATTGCACCGTCTTATTTTCTATGAAGAGAGTCATAAACAGTTTTTGCTTGCGGCGCTCGACAGGTGCGCGAATGTGGGCAACTTCTGCTACAGTTTGTTTACTGCGCTTGCGCGGGCTGCGTAGTGAAGTAAGCGACGCAGACTCGGCACGCAGCGGATTAACAACACTGTCACTAGATGGCACTACCACCGGATCGGCGTCCGCGCAAGCATGCGAAGCTACTCCAGATGTACTAACTACTGCACTACACTTTTGAGTAGCTACTTGATGTCTACTGTCACTAGCTACACAGTACTGGGCACTATTACAAGGAGCAGTTGCAGAAGGCACTATTTTCACTACAGGAATGCTCTGTTCATAGTAATTTTGCTTGTCCCGAACCCTTTTCCGTTGCACTGTTTTACGCGCTCGTCGGCGCTTGCTACGTGGTGCACTATATAGTTTTGCCATAGGCGCAGAACTACTTTCTTACAATTGAGATCCAAGGAAAACACTGTTCAATTCCACAGCCCGTATAACATTTACAGAATGAACTGTTCTCGCACTCTGCGAAGCACTGTTTCTAACGGTACCGTTCTTTGAGTTTTTAATTTGCATACACACAGACTGTACATGTCCTGATTTGCCACATTGATAACAGGTTGCGTTGCGACTAGGGCACGCTTGTGGCGAGACACACACTGGGGGCAAGATTTACGAACATTTTTCGGAAATGAGAGTCGGCGCCCGTTATTCAACTCACTGTTTCTAACACGACGGGGCGACCTTTGTGTCGCACTTTTACACTGGCTACTGTTCACTGTCTTTTCAGCACGGCCTGTACTATTGTAAGAATCACTAGTGCTACACTGAGAACTACGGCTAGGAAAGCGACCATTGCGGCGCACTGAATTAACACTGTGGCTTTGCATTTCTACATCTGCTAAGTCAAAAGTATCATGCGCATCTATAAGCTGCAGTACACTGTCTAATGAGGGGTCAGACTGTTTCAGAATTGCTGCTCTAATTCTGGGGTCCTGAATATTCTGCGTAATTGCATCCCTCAACATCACGTCACTATACGAAAGTCCACAAGAGCAAGTAAATTTACATTTGCGGGTTAAGCCCTTCAATTCCGTAATCCACTCTTGGTGTGACTGCTGCGGTAATTTTTTAAGTCTGAAAAATCGGTACCGTGCCGCAGCTACGAGAACTTTTCTCTCATAATAAGCATTTAGTGCCTCTACTATTTGTTCAAAGTCTACATCATGAGGAGATACGTCGGGGAAAAGTTTTTTCAGTAACATTGTTGGTGCCCACCACAGATAATAGCAGATGCTTCACTTTCTGACCTGTAATTTGATGAGCCGCGACGAGTTCTTGAAACTGTGCGAAGTAGTCGCTCCATTCTTCCTCACGTTCGTTGTACTGGCGAAACGTAGGAAGCGTTGAGGCGGCAGGTGTGGGCTGCTGAAGCGGCGGCTGTTGTTGTTGGTTAGCTGCTTGCGCTGTGAGCTGGGCCACAGCTTGGAGGAGTTGTGTTATTTGCGCCATCTGCAACTGAATAATTTCCATTAAGTTTGGGTTCAGGATAGTGGCCATGCTGACTGATTAGGCGCCGCGTATACAAGTAACTTATAACAAAACACAAATGCAATATGAAAGAGGACGCTCTGCAACAAAAAAGTCCACAAACACGTAACTGAAAATGTTCCCCCAAAAATCTTATAATAAGGGTGGGTGGGCGGGAGCAATTTCTGCGTGCTCCGACTGCTGCTGTCTGGCTGCTGTAAGCGGACTGGTCCTCGGTTCGTCTATCACTCCTCGTCGCCACTTTTGTGTTCCAGCCTCGTCGCCACTTTTGTGTCCCAGCCTCATCGCCGCTTTTGTGTCTCGTTTCCGTCGTAGGTGTCGGTGGCCGAGTGGAATGAGACCGACACAGGAATAAACATAGCACGCTGGTGCAGGTACGGAGAGGAGCAGCCAGAAACTAGAAACACTAGAGTAAATTAGAACGAGATATATACTGCACAGAATTTATACAATACTTAACTTTTACATAGTACTGCAGAATGTTGATACATAGTTGAGCTAGAGTCCTGCCTAGTGCCTAACTGATAGCCAAGTCTTCACTGGTGCCTATCAGATTCCAAAGTCTTTACTGGTTCCTAACTCAGTCCCAAGTGAACAATGTCGTTCACTGGTGGCCACGAGCAGAGTTGCCGCAGAGGGCGCTTGTGGCTGTCGTCATATGGCGGCGGCGCGCGGCGAAAGTAGGTGCGACACCACAGAAACTATCTCCAAAATGACTTCAAATATAGGTTTCATGAAAACCACTACTCCAGTGGTAGACAAACTATCAGGCAAGGATGATTTTAATAAGTGGCAGTTTGGAATGAAACTAATCCTAATGTGTGAGAAATTATGGGACTACGTCACAGGTGCAAATACTGTCAGAAATACAGAGAAGGATACAGATGCATGGGCTCTACAAGAAACCCATGCAGAAGATCTTAAAAGTTGTTCAAGAGGCAATATCCATGGCTACAGACTTGTGGGAGAGATAGGCCATAGAACATATGGCGTGGCTACATATGCTAGACAGGACTTGGATGATGTATCTATAATTCATGAAAGCTGTGACGATGACATATTTGTTTTGGCAGTGAAAGTGTCTGGAACTACCATAGTTAATGTCTACAAGCCTCCCAACATCCAGTGGCAAGATACGGTTCTCCCAGTTTTCGAACACCCTTCCCTATATGTCGGCGATTTCAACAGCCACAGTAGCCATTGGGGGTACTCGTCTGATAATGAAAATGGAATAGCCTTAGCTGAATGGGCTGAAAATAATAACCTTTCCTTGGTTTTTGACGCAAAAGACTCCAGCACATTTTTCTCAGCCCGCTGGAAGCGTGGATATTCACCTGACCTGTGTTTTTGTTCCTGTGATCAGACATTAAGATCTCTATCAGTTACGAGAAAGGTACTTGGCACATTCCCACGGTCGCAGCACAGGCCAGTGCTGATATCAGTTGGGATTAAGATTCCCCTAATAAGATCTTTTCCGAGACCCAGGTGGAATTTTAATAAAGCAGACTGGGAGGCATTTACTTCCAAATTAGAGGACAACATTAGATTCATTCCTCCTACAATAGAAAATTATGACAGATTCGCTGGACTCCTTAAAGCTATAGCTAAAGCCTGTATACCTCGAGGCTACAGAAAGACATATATCCCGGGATGGAGCCAAGAGTGTGAAGACCTGTATAACGAATTTATCAGCACTGAAGATTCAAACACTGCCGACATCCTACTGAACTCCCTTGATAATGCCAGAAGAGAGAAATGGGTGAAAAAAGTTCAGAGTCTAGACTTCACTCTCAGCAGCAGAAAGGCTTGGTCACTTCTGAGGAAATTGTCTACCAGTGTATCCGAGAAAAAACTTCCTCCCACACACCCTGATCCTTCCGACATAGCCAAACGAATCGTAGCACTATCCAAGTCAAAACGGCAACAGTCTGACAGATTAATATCCTATAAACTAAATGAAATTAAGAAATGCCAGCAGGCTCCCCTGGAAGTATAAAAACCTTTTTGCTTAGACGAACTGCATGTGGCTATCTCTGATATGAAGACTGGGAAAGCTGCCGGTATAGATGATATTTTCCCAGAATTTATTAAACATGCTGGACTCAAGACCCGATTGTGGCTTCTAAATTTATTCAATAACATTCTTAAAGACAGCTCTCTACCAAAAGCTTTTAAGAGATCTAAAGTAATAGCTGTTTTGAAGCCTGGTAAAGCAGCCGAACGTGCAAATAGCTACCGCCCAATTGCACTTCTCAGTGTATGTTACAAGCTGCTCGAGAGACTCATCTACAATCGTATTGTTCCCATTCTCACTGCTAGTATCCCTGTTGAACAAGCTGGTTTCAAACAAGGCCGTAATTGCTGTGACCAGGTCCTAGCACTGACATCTTTCATTGAGACTGGTTTCGAAAAGAAGTGTACCACTTCCGTTGCTTTTCTGGATCTCTCGGCAGCTTATGATACCGTGTGGAAGAAGGGCCTCCTAGTGAAGCTTTACAATCTCATTCCTTGTCCTATTTTATTGCGACTTGTGAACTCAATGCTAAGTGGTCGCCTGATCAAGATCTATCTCGGCAACACAGAAAGTGGGTTTAGACAGCTTCACGATGGCCTCCCTCAGGGTTCGGTTCTTGCTCCCATTCTTTTTAATGTTTACACCGCTGATATTCCAGCTACGCAATCTAGAAAATTCATTTATGCCGATGACATTGCCATAGCGTCACAACACAGAGACATCCATGTGACGGAAACTACTTTAACATCTGACCTAGCTCTCCTCAGAAATTACTTCGCAATGTGGAAACTAAAGCCAAACCCAAATAAAACGGAAGTAGCTTGTTTCCATCTCAATAATAGGATGGCCGACTATAAACTTAATATCTCGTTTGATGGTGTTCAACTTGAACATAATGAACATCCAAAATACCTGGGAGTAATCTTGGATAGATCTCTTACTTTTAAGTACCACCTTCATAAAACAGCAGACAAAGTTAAAACTAGGAATAACATATTGCAGCACTTAGCAGGATCATCTTGGGGAGCCAGTGCTAAGGTTTTGCGTACAACAGCTTTGTCCCTAGTTTACTCTGCAGCTGAATACTGTTCTCCTGTCTGGCTCAACAGTGCTCATGTGAGAGACATTGATGTACAATTAAATAGAGCAATGAGATTGATCAGTGGCACTCTGATGGCTACACCACTTCAATGGCTCCCAATATTATGCAACATCGTTCCCCCTGATCTAAGACGGAAGGAAGCCTTAATGAGAGAGTATTATAAGATCTTGTCCACTCCTGAGCTTCCTATCCTGCAAGACCTTCCACCACCGGTCAGCCGGCTGAAATCACGTAAACCACCTCTTAAAACAGCTGTGCAACTACATGAGAGTGGCTTCTCACCTAAATCAAACTGGGCAAGAATTTGGGATTCGTTTAATGGAAAAAACAGCATCTGGATAGACGATCCCTCTAAGCAGCTCCAAGGAATGGACCTTCCCAGGAGAGAATGGTCTTTGATCAACCGTTTCCGAACTGGTGTTGGTCGCTGTAACTATTGGAAATTCAAATGGGGACAGACAGACGACCAGTCATGTGACTGTGGAGCAGACATTCAAACGATGACCCATATAATTACTAATTGCCCATTACGATCATTCTCAGGAGGGATGACCGAACTCCATATAGTCAGTCAGGAAGCTGTCCAGTGGTTAAAGGAGTTGGACTTGGCTCTGTGACAGAGATATGTTTTATCTTATTAACTAGACACTAGTATATCTTACTAAAGTATT